>CM069064.1:19645000-21025000 GCA_035220775.1 Malus fusca | reverse complement strand
TCATAATTTATCTGAAAATATACATACTGTCACCCCCCAACCTGAAAACATATATATTTGTTTTTCCACTTTTTTAACCCTACAAGCAAATTTACATTGTTTTAAAGAAAAACAAATTAAATAGCTCATATGCATTACATATTGTCGCAAACGACAATCATTTTGGCGATCATTTTAGTTAATGTCAAATTGTTGGGGCTAAAAATTAGACCAACGGTGGAGTATATGATGTTTGGCTTTCGTTGTAGCTCGAAAATTGGTTATGATCGTTGTCACTGGGTAAGCAAAGAAGGCATCGATGTGTATCAATCAAAAAGACTTTAATGTTCACCAATATTATGCATAACCACAATGGCTTGAGTGACAATAAGGGCTATGTTGAATTTATTAGTTTATTATTTTATTAGTTTATTTAAGAATTTAATAAGAGATCTGATTTGTTCTTGTATTAGAATATGTTTGGTATTGTTTAGGACTCCATAAATATTACTTATATAATAGGGTAAAGTACAAAAAACTACCTCAACTATTGGTGTCACGACACTTTCATACCTCATCTTTTAAAATTGACAATGTCATACCGCATCTTACGAATTTGTGACAATGTCATACCTCCGTCAGTTTTTCTGTTAATTTCTTTGTTCAATGCTGACGTGACCCGACACGTGTCTCACTCACTAATCCAGCTGGATTAAAAAATAATTAAATATTAAAAAATTAAGAATAAAAAAACAAAACAAAAAAATTCCTAGGGGTGCGGCATCCTTTCCTTCTCCCGCACCAATTTCACTTTTTTTTGTTCTTCTCTCTCCTCCTTCTTCTTCTTCATCTTCTTCTTCTTCTCCTGGGCCGAAACATCCAGTCACTTTTTTTTTTTTTTTCGTTCTTCTTCACTTTTTTTTTTTTTCGTTTTCAATTTTTTTTGTTCTTCTCTCTACTCCTTCTTGTTCTTCTTCATCTTCTTCTTCTTCTCCTGGGCCGAAACATCCAGTCATTTTTTTTTTTTTCGTTCTTCTTCACTTTTTTTTTTTTTTTTTTTTTCGTTTTCAATTTTTTTTGTTCTTTTCTCTCCTCCTCCTTCTTCTTCATCTTCTTCTTCATCTTCTTCTGGGCCAAAACATCCAGTCACTTTTTTTTTTTTTTCGTTTTCGTTCTTCTTCTTCTTCACTTTTTATTTTATTTTTTTTTTCGTTTTCAATTTTTTTTGTTCTTCTCTCTCCTCCTTCTTCTTCTTCATCTTCTTCTTCTTCTCCAGGGCCGAAACATCCAATCACTTTTTTTTTCCTTCTTCTTCTTCTTCTTCTTCTTGGGCCGAAACTGGGTTCGAATTTTTTTTTTGTTTTTTTGTGTCTGGGTTGCAGGTAGAGGGAAAAGGGGACGAGGATGAAGATGGGAAGGAGACAGAGAGGGTTCTTCTTCTTCTTCTTGGGCCGAAATTGGGTTCGAATTTTTTATTTTTTTTTATTTTTTTGTTTCTGGGTTGCAGGTAGAGGGAAAAGGGGAAGAAGATGAAGATGGGGGAGGATAGATGAGTGCGCGTTGGGTTGGGGGGAGAGACGAACTGGGTTGGCAAAGTGAGGGAGTGGCGAGAAAGGGGGGAGAGAGAGAGAGAGGAGAGAGAGGGTGGTGGAGGACGGGTGGGAAGGGGTTTTGGGTTGCAGAGAAGAGAGAGTGGCGAGAAAGGGGGAGAGAGAGGAGAGAGTGAGAGAGATTTAATATATATATATTTTTATTTTATTTTATTATTTTTTATTATTAAAAATATATTTTATTATTTTTTAATCCAATTGGATTAGTGAGTGGGACACGTCAGCATTTAACAGAGAAATTAACAGAAAAACTGACGGAGGTATGACATTGTCACAAATTCGTAAGATGCGGTATGACATTGTCAATTTTAAAAGATGTGGTATGAAAGTGTCGTGACACCAATAGTTGAGGTAGTTTTTTGTACTTTACCCTATATAATATAATTTGAGAAATAAGTTATTCGTCCTCTAGTTGGTAGCCGTTCTAGCGATCTTCTTTTCGGTTAATATAATTATATTTGTTTGTAGCCTATTTGTTCTTCAATTCGTTGGTCAGTTTGTTAGTCTTAGTTTGATCGGTATGCGTACTATGTGTTGGAACGTGGTGTTTATTTATATTTCGTGTTTTCTAAAATAAAGAATGATTTCTCCTATATTTTCGGAAGACCAATTCTGATTAACTAAATAGAGTTTGTTTTGAAGATAAATAAAAGACCTAGTCTTTCTCGACTAGGTGATAAGCTCTGATTCTTGGGCACTCTATAAATTCTAGTCTGCTCTATAAATTTTAGGGTTCTTTTTTTCGGCTTTAGAGATAAGAAAATGGTTTAATGGGGATAAAGCAATTGTTTAGTTATCTAAGCACCATAGGAGGTGATAGTTTTAGGATCTTCCTCAGTGCAAATGAGGGTCTAGACATAGGTGATTTTGGGCTATTTTATTCTAAGGATGGCGTGGCAATTAAGACACTTTGAACAACTTGGGCAGAGCTGCAAAACGTCATAAAGGGAGCGACATTGTCAGCGACTCAACCCAAGAAATTGTTTCGATTGTTTTCAACTCATTGGTAACTTCATTCCTCGCTATTATTGCTCCAACAATTTCAAGACGTTTTGTCTGCCATGGATGTTGAAACCAACTCTTCCGCCAATGATCTCAACAACCCCACCAAGTTTGAAGAACTTCACTTCAAACATTAGAGGCAAAAGATGTTTTTTTCTAACCACTAAGAAAATTGCCTCCAACTGCACATCTGAAATTTCATCACTTCCTGATTAACCCACTGATGAACAATTCAAGTTGTATCAAACCTAAACTGAAAATCATTTTCTCTGCAAGAATTACATTTTTAATGGTTTATGTGATGATTTGTATGACTATTATTCTTCCTATAAGACTTCTAAAGAGTTATGGGACACTCTGTAGAAGAAATATGATACTGAAGAAGTAGGTGCAAAAAATTTTGATGTCAGCCGCTATTTGAAGTTTCAAATGGTTAATGACAAGTCAGTGGAGGTGCAATCAAGGAGATGCAGAAGATTGCTCATGAGATCGTCTCTAAAGGTATGAGTCTAGAAGAACAATTCCATGTTGTTGTGCTCATTGACAAGCTACCACTTAATTGGAAGGAATTCAAGAAGGACATGCATCACAAGACCAATGAGTTCTCACTAGAGAGCCTAATCACCTGCATTCAAATTGAGGAGGAAGCCAAGAAGCAAGACATTAAGGAAAAAGTGCTTGTGGTTTCCAACAACAACCTGGAAAAGGTTTACCACAAGAGTCATGTTGTTGTGGTGTTCAAACCCACTAGTACGAAAATGAAGAATCCCACCAAGAACCATAACAACAACAAAAACTCCTTCAAAGTACAAAATCCTCAGTGGAATCAGAATAAGAAAATACCCCTTCACGAGAGGAGACATCTGAACCATTCTTGTGCTACAACCATGACAACCTTAGGCATCTAGCTCAAAACTATCACAACAAGTGTCATGCTGCTCCTCAGGATAACCTAACTGAGGATCAACTTGTTGCAAAGATATATGAGTTCAACTTAGTTGATGGATCCAAGGGGTGGTGGGTGGAAACTGGTGCCTCACGCCATGTCTACTAGGATCGTGGACTTCTCAAATCCTACTTTGAGGCTGAAGACATAAGGGTTTTATTGGGTGATTCTCACTTAACTAATGTTGCTAGAATTGGTGAAGTTGAGTTGAGATTCACTTCAGGCAAGATTATTATTTTGAATGAGCTGCTGCATATGGCTAAAATAAGAAAGAATATGGTCTTTGGCTATCTGATCAACAAGGCTGCATTCACTCAAACAATTGAGGCTGACATGGGAAAGTCGTATGCTATTGATGGAATGTTTAAGTTGAATTTGATACTATGAAAAAAGTTGTTGCTTCTACTTGCATATTGTGTTCGTTTAATGCTTGGCATGCAAGACTTTGTCACGTAAACAAAAGATTGGTTAAACAAATAAGTAACTTTATTTTAATACCAGAACGTTCACTAAATGACTTGGAGAAGTGTGAACACATGAATCAGTCTTAAGGGAATATGAACCACTTCATCTAATTAATATGCGAATTTGATTGTGTAGTAACTATAAATTGGAAACGTTACTTCATCACTTTTATAGATGGTAACTCTAATTATTGTTATGTCTATCTCATGAAACATAAAAGTGAAGCTCTTGACATATTTAAACTCTTCATAATTGAAGTAGAATACCAATTCAATTGAAAAATAAAAAGGCTATGCAGTGATAGAGGACATAGAGGACAAGAGTATATATCGGGAGCTTTTAATGAATATTGTAAAACCCTGGGAATTCTACATAAGACCATTGCACCATACTCTCCAGTAAGTAAAGCTAAAATAGGACATTTTGTGAACTGATTGTGGTTGTTCTACTTAGCTCAGGTATTGCATCTTTGTGGTGGGGGTGAGATCTTGTTCACTGTCCATTATGTGCTTAATAGAGTTCCTACTTCGAAAACCAAAACTCCACCTTATGGAATTTGGAAACATAAGAAACCAAATGTGTCTTCTTTAAGAACTTTGGGTTGTCTGGCTTATGTACGAAAACCTGATCCTAAAAGATCAAAGTTGGCTAGTAGAGCATATGAATGTGTGTTCATTGGTTATGCATACAATAGCAAAGCATATAGGTTTATGATTTGAAGAATCGTGTTATTATCAAATCGAATGATGCAGATTTCTTTGAGAATAAGTTTCCTATTAAATCAAGAAATAGTGGGGCTCAACTTCTATAAATTTGAATATACCTAAGATTGATGAACATGCAATTACAGATTCGGTCGAAACTGATTTTCAACCAAGGAAAAGTAAAGGAACAAAAATTGCCAAGGATTTTGGTTTAATATCGGTTCTGATTTTCATGCTTACAATTAGGAGGAGATCCTAGAACACTTCAACAAGCATTGACTTCCTTGGATGCAAACTAATGGCAAAAAGCCATCAAATTCTCTTGAATCCAATAGAACTTGGCACTTAGTGGATCTTCATCCAGGCTGTAAGGCAATTAGATGTAAATAGATACTAAACCCTGAGGGTACATTAGAGAAATTTAAGGCTAGGTTGGTGGCCAAAGGTTTTAGGCAAAGAGAAAATGTTGATTTCTTTGACCCTTATTCACCTGTTACTAGAATAACTTCAATTAGAGTTTCGTTTGCATTATTTTCCATTCATGGTCTTATTATGCATTAAATGGATGTTAAAACTGCTCTTTTGAATAGTGATTTAGAAGAAGAGATTTATATGGATCACCTTGAAGGTTTTATTATTCCTCGACAAGTGCATAAATTGTGTTAAGTTAGACGAATCTCTTTATGGCTTGAAACAAGCACATAAACAATGACATGCTAAATTTGATAGTTTACTCATCTCCAATGGTTTCAAAACTAATAAAGTGACAAATGCATCTACTTCAAAACTAAAAATAATCTTTGCATTGTGATATGTTTGTTTGTTGATGAAATGTTGATATTTGGTTCTAATATTCATGTAGTGAATGATGTTAAATCCCTGCTGTGTGATAAGTTTGACATGAAAGATCTAGGTGAAGCAATAATCTTTGGATAAAGAATACTAGGTCTGTAAATGGATTTTCTCTAGATCAATCCCACTACATAGAGAAGATTCTAAAGAAAAACAATTATTGTAAACCAAAATGTAGATCAATCCCACTACATAGAGAAGATTCTAAAGAAAAACAATTATTGCAAACCAAAATGAACTCCCTATAATCTTAATGTGAAGTTGTTCAAGAACATTGGGAACAGTGTTAGAAAGTTTGAGTATGCGAGCATCATGGGTAGCCTTCATTATGCTACTGATTGCACTAGGTCAGACATAGCTTATGCTATTAAAGTCTTATGTAGGTTTACAAGCAATCCTAATGTGGACCATTGGCGTGCTATTGAAAGGGTCATGAGATACCTTAAAAGGACTATGAACTATGGATTATTTTATGAGAAGTTTCCTGCTATCCTTGAACGATATATCAATGTTGATTGGAATACCCTTTTTAGAAGGGTATAAAGCCACAAATGGCTATATGTTTAATATGGATTGGGTTGCTGTGTCATTTCTAAGAAACAAACTATATTGACTCAGCCTATAATGGAGTCAGGAATGATTGCTCTAGCAACTGTTAGTGAATAGACAGGATGGTTAAAAGACTTGTTGCCAGATACTTCTTTATGGGAGAAGCCTATACAAATTATTCTCACCCACTGTGATTGCACAGCAGCTATCGCAAAGATTCAGAATCAGCATTATAATGGTAAAAGACGACAAATATGCCGTAAACATAGCACAATTAGAGGGTTCCTCTTTGTTGGAGCTGTTATAATGGATCATGTTTAGTCTGATGACAACCTTGCTAATTCTTTGACGAAAAGATTGGCTCGAGAGAAAGTCTGGAAAACCTCCAAACAAATGGGGTTAAAGCCCGTAAATAACTGAGTCATTTGTGATGGTAACCTAACCTATGAATTGGAGATCCCAAGACATAGGTTCAATAGGTAAAAATAAGTCATGAAGTGACACGAAGTCATGTAATACTTCTACTGAAGTAATTTTCATTCCTTATTGAAGCATGACATCTTGTAGCGATAAAAGGTTGGGTTAATGTTACTCTTAATGAGATATATATTCTTTTATTGAGTGAGTCTCTAGCTATAGGAATATCCTTTGATAGTCTAACCTATGTGATGGTGGAGACGAGGCCGAGGCCGCCTCCAATGAAGTTTTGGGGCAAACTTGTAGCACTATTTGATTCGAACCGGGGATTTGGGACCTGGAGAAAACTTAGCACTATCTAAAGTCGAACTCGTGACTTGGTGGCAGTAGCAAGAGGTGCTCGCCTTACACGTACACACTGACCACACATGCCAAGCTTAGCTCTTAAATGTTCATTTCTCACCCCAACCGTTTCTCGCCTTCTCTCTCTAGCCTTGAGCCCAGAGCCGTGAAGGCTCTCTCTCCACTAATGCCCATCATCTCTATACTTTCCTTCCAAAAGAAACCCAGCATCCTTCATCATAAAGCTCAGACCACCTCAAATCCACCTCCATACCTTCCATATCTGAGTGCAAGTCGTCCCTGCAGCATCTCTCTGCCGTTAGCCACGCTACATCCAAGCCCATTTCTCTGTCAAACCCATCCATAAAAACCACGGAATACAATTCACAAATACACCATATCTTCTTGAAACTCAGTCCAAACTCGGACCCAAAACTCAAATTGTTCGTCAAGAAATGCATCTGTCTCGAATCTCAGTGTGTTTGTAGTCATCTCAACCGGATTTGATCTCCCTGAAATGTAAAAGTACTTCCTTCAACTCCCTTTAGACCTTATCTATAATATTGTGGCTGAAAGTTGAGGTCTAAAGGAGGCTGCATGTATGTGTGCGCTTTTGTGGTACATATCCCACTATAGGTTACGGAGAAGAGGAGCATAAACGGAAGTGGCATTAGTGCTCGAAACCGAAGGGAAAACAAGTAATAGATGACTCAAAACCCTCAAGTCTAGAAGTAAAGGTATAATTCCTTAACCCATAGATCAATTTTCGACATGGATCTATTGAAAGGTTGTGGTGGCACATAAACTTGGTTAGGTACGGGCCCTTTAATTTCAGCGTTTTCCACCATACTGCTACCATTACTCTCCGCACATTGGGATGTTTGAATAACGCAGCATTTATCTGAACCTTGTGGATTAGCAACTGCTTGATTAGGAAATTTTGAGTTGGAATTGTTTTCTTGTTCTGCCAATTGATACAAGAGCTGCTCAGCTTGTATCCTGCATCATACAGTTGGTATCCTGCATCGCGTGGTTGCTTCTTTCAACATAATAATGAGTAGGTTCTCCCAAGATGCTTTGGCTAGCACATTGGGCTGCTGAATATCTACCCGCATAGAATTAGGATGCTATGTCCACCCCGAATTGTAAAAATTTGAATGGGGATTGCGCATAGGCCTTTGAGAGTTGTTCATCATATTATTATGGTGTTGCATAGACTTTGGAAAGTATTCCCTCCGGGTACAATGCAAAGTATCATGGGTATTCAAATTGTAAAGAGCACAAACTGTAGGTGCAAATCCAAAATATCACATTACTGCTAATGAATCTCGTAAAGGCAGTCATCCTGGTGGTGGTTTGAATCCAGGAGGTATGAATCCCATCGTTGCACTACCTCCAAATCAACAAAAAAATATATATATAAAATCAAGTAAATAAAAAGATGTATACAAAAATAATTAACTAAGCATACGATAAACACAAATTATTTAAAAAGAAATCCTCGGCACCATCGTCAATTTATTGATAAGATGTTTACCACCTGCAAAAGTAGGAATAAAAACACTTATAAATACTTGCAAGAGAAAAAGGTAATTATAATATAAACGGTTCAAGGAAGGTCGTTCTCCACAGAGATTATTTAAAATTATTTATGTTAAACCAAATCATAATTAATTATTAAAACAAAGTTTTGGAAAAGATTGATTTTGTGACTTAAATTATTAAAAACGAATTTAAATTGACACACCCCGACCCGAATTGTCCACCTGGACACTTGAATCGAAATGTGATGGTCGACACCCAGAAGGTGACAAAGCCAAAAAATGATGGTGATGTGGAAAGTGCTGCTAAAAGTAACCAATTCTAGAGTGTACATGTGAGCGAGATTGACCCATTTCACACAAGTGATGTTCAGAGCATAAGTAAATTGCAGTAAAAGAAGAGTAAGGACATCTATACCGAAAGCAGAAGTCTGCTACATGACAACTTTTATTAGCAATCCTCGTCGTCACGAAACCTCTGCCACTAAAATCCTGGAAGGGTGACAAGCAAGGGTGAGTGGGCCTGAAAAATAAAGTTTTGTAAACCTTTTCAAAAATGTGTAACCCCTCGTTGTAAAACAAGTATATAGTTTCCGGAAATATTACAATAATATATGTAATAGGTATCCTGCAATACAAGTGAGCCAAAGGATGTAGGGCACTACAACAAGGTATCTCAACATTAAATCTCAAATCGTTATCACAAGAAATCATTGCTCATTCATTTATGTAGGCACACAAGTCCATTGCAGAGATATTCAGACAATGGGACAGGCTGGGTGTAGGTTTTACATTCTAGTACTACATCACGTGAGTTGCGCTAATCGCATCACATATGAGTCCAAAACATCACACAAAAGGACAGGCTAGCACCTAACTCTGGATCCCAAGCGAATGTAAACAGTGCATATGAACTACACATGAAGCTAGTCCTTGGTCCAGGGCAGTACAAATAACTAAGAGACACTATGCAAATATGTAACAATGAGCAGATAAAATGCAAGGATCTCATGCCACAAGTTTATGATCTCAAATAATATTAAAAATATAAAGTGTAAGAAAAGTCTATTTGTAAAGTTAACATGGCATGTCACATCTTAGTATATAAAAGCAGTTGTCGGGAAAAATCACACATATATATACGTAAAAACGAAAAGACCCACTCACAGATACATGTAGGTTGAAACCATCCAACTATTCTGCCCGCGGTACTCCTCAGGGTGGTCCTCTCCTCAAGAACAGAATTTTCGTTGGAAATTTGGAAAGAAATTCAATTGCCCCGTTCAGAGCCGTTACACAACCAAAGTTGACCCATAATATATCAAAACGAATTTTAGGACAAGGGGAATAAGATTATTCCTATTTTAAGACCAAAAGATGGTTGGAGCTCGTCGAAAAATGCCCTAAAAGTGACAGCCCGAGTTGGAGTTCTTCGTTTTCGTCGGTTTCGAAGTGGATTCGAGCATGCAAGCTCAAACCCGTGGTCTACTGGTCGTGGGAAATCGTCATATGCCTTCAACTCAACCAAACCAACGGGGTTCGGCTGGGTTTCACTTGGGAATCCTACAAACTTTGACGGGAAAACATAATAAGGAAATTTGTCCTTCAAATGCTCTGAAAAGTGTATGCATGCTAAGAATATTTACCAAAAACTCGAGGGAGAGTTTGAGAGTGAGAAATCTAGGCTTACCGTGGTCCAAGGAGTGAAAGTTTCACCAACGTTTGTCGAGCTACACAACCGGGTCTTCGTTTTCCCTTGGGTTTTCCCACGGTCAAGGGTTAAGAGTAAGTTGCATAGACCCTTAGAAAATTTTGAGTGAATTTTGGGGAGTTTTTGGCGGCATTTGGAGATGGTGTTGTGGTTATTTGGCTTGCACCGAGAAGGAGATAGTGAGGAGAGCTAAGTGAGAGAAAGCTGAGTGATAAGAGAGAGAGAGAGAGTTTAATGGGTAGAGAGAGAAAGGGAGAGATGTGAGGGAGAGTGATGGGATGTGAGGTGGATTGTCTGCCCTCCCATTTCCATACCCTCTTCATGCCCTCCTACGATGTGTGGTCACGGTTAAGCCACGTCAATATTTTATATTAATTTTTTATAGAAATAATAAAACAAAAAGTAATAGAAATATAAAATGTTGACATGGCTTAACCATGACCACACAAATAGGAAAGGATGGGGAGAGTATGGAAATGGGAGGGCAGACAATCCACCTCCGATGGGATGTGGTGTGGTGTGTGTGTGTGTAAAAGAGAGAGAGAGAGAGAGAGAGAGAGAGAGAGAGAGAGAGAGAGAGAGAGCCAGCTGAGTGAGGGGAAAAGGAAAGAGTGATGGGGAGTTATAATGTCTAATGGAATTGATGTCACAAGAGTGTGGGTTTTAAAACCCATTAAAATATATGTTTAATGCAACTTGCATATTAAAGCCATCACAAGTAACCAAGCATTAGCATGAAGCCTCTTTAAGGACGATTCATGCTTCCCACGCCAAGGTGCACACTGCATGAGGTCAGTTTTTAAAATTAGAATTTATTTCAGGTACATTTACACTGTTTCGAACATAACTTGTTTGTTATAATTCTGAATTGAGTTCCTTATGCAGCCACGTGTTCGTAAAAAATTAGTATTGTTCAGAATTAGTAATCAAGGAAATTTCACTACTATTGAGAATAAAATACAATAAATCTCGAGATGAGATGTCACAATCTACCCCCTTAAGAAAATTTCATCCTCGAAATTAGAAGCAACAAAATTTAATCAAGGAAGAAATATGGATACAAGTCTCTCACATGTTTCTTCGTTTTCTATGTAGCCTCTTCAGCATAGTGGTTTCTTCGAATTACGTATTGCTTGTGTCCATACGATCGTAGTGACGAGCACTATGAAAGTAAGGATGTGTGTGTCTTAGGGTTGAGCCCAAACAATAATTAATTAGGCACGAGACCTAATTAATAAAATACTACTAGAGACGGGCCTACTTGCCCACTTGCTTAACGAACCCAACAAATAGGTCATCAATATCACAGTTTGCAACCTGCAATACCGACAACCGACTACTATCTCGATAAATAAGTAATGGAACAATGAAAATATAAAATTACTATGTTGCCCCTCATTGGGAAAAGTGCATAAATCGTGCAATTTACACCTCGTTCACGCTCACTTGTTCGTAAGAACACGTACTACCCAGAAGATGAGAAAAGAGACCAAAAGTGACAAGGACTTAAATGTCCACGCATGAAATCCACATAGTATTTCCACATAGCCGACCCAGAGTGTTTAGGGAAATAAAAATATAAAAAAAGAAATGTGGAACATGATTCTGTCAATTGGTCTAGAGGGTGTCCTCGTGGACCAACAGAAGATGGGCACCATATGAAGTCGGTCGACAATCACCAAAACATCATTATAGTCTTCACGTGTACGAAGTGGCACGTACATGAAGTCCATGGTGATATTCTCTCATATCCATCCGGATATAAGGAGTGACTATAACAACTCAAACGATTTCTTTCTTTCTGCTTTGGCCTGCCGACAAATTAGGTATTTGCTTAATAACTAAGCAGTCTTCGTTTTCATCTCAGGTCAAAGGTAGAACGGTCGGACTTGAAAATTAGCTAACAAAGTTTCCTGATGGTCTATAAGTAATGTCACATTAATACTTGTGAGTTATAACTGAAATAGGATTTGACGGTCAAGTCATCCATGTGTTTTTCTGCTAAGATTGTCAGCAACTACGTTTGCCCAACTGGGGTAGTACACGATGGTGCAATCGTAGACGTTGATGATTTTTTTCCATCGCCGCTATTTGCAATTAAGCTTCTTCTAAGTGAAGATGTATTTCAGAGGTTTGAGGGAGTCAATGAAGAATTGGCAGGTTTCTCCATAGAGAAATCATCAAGTTTTTAGTGTAAAGGTAGCCATTGTCAACTCTAACTCGTAGATAAGATAGTTCACTCTATGTGGCTCCAACTATCTGAAAACATAAGTGGTTACCCTACCATGCTGCATCAGCACGCAACCAGATCATTTAGTGAAGTATCATCGCAGATTTTGAAATTATTGTCATCGAAAAGTGTAAGAACAATAGTCGAAAAGAGACAATGCCTTAGTTGTCAGAAACTTAATCACATTCACGTCTAAAACGAAACTAATTTCTTTCTTGGTCAACTTTATAAGGAATAAGGCTATGGCGGAGAAAGTTAGAACAAAATGTCAATGGTAATCGATGAGACCAAAGATACCTTGTATTTCGCAAAATCTTGTAGGCATTTCCAATTTTTCTACAAATACAACATTTTTGGGGATTGATGAAAATGCCGTCTGCTGGCTCACGTCTCCCAAAAAGAAACATGATCTAAACAAAACTGGAATTTGGAGAATTTAATGTAAAGCTGATTCACTTTGAAATTGCTCAGATCAAATCATCAGTGTTTAGAAAGTTTGACTTCATTATTGGAGTAAACAAGGAAGTTCTCGATAAGGTTATCACAAATCTTTCAGGACATGGGCAGAATGCACGGTTCGTCACGTTCATGAACGATATTGGAGAATTCGTTTGTTGGAAATGTGCCTTAAAACCAATCATATGATGATACTTTACAGACATTTCACATGTTAAACTAATATAGTTCAATATAAAGGGCAAAGATTATTGTTTGAAGCCGTCTCATATAAATGTTATATGCTTAAACGATAAGTCCAAGGAATATGTAATTGGGAGAATGCGATCTAAAGAAGTTAGATTCATGAGACCATTCTTTTTCGTATACATATCCTAAACGTTCTTGATCATAGGATTGCCAATTGGGCATTGACAGTCCCTTAAGATCAGTACGTGCTATGTCTTCACTTAGGGAGAGTGACTGGTCTCGAGTCATTGGTGTGACTGACACCAAGACAAGTATGTAGGTGCTCAATAGAGAATGAGTTCACTGAACGCGATCAACAAGAAGTTCTCATACTCATGTCACATGAGAACTCATGGTTGGGATAATGCAAAGTAGTCTTTTGACCTGAGGCATCATAGTTGTCTTGTGGTTAGGTCCTTGATCTTTGACTATGTCAAAGTCACTCCGTCAGAGGGTGTCCACGGCATAGTTGGGGTTAAGCCACTTAGCCATGGAGGCAAGTGAATGCGCAACAAGGGATCTCTAACCTTTAAACCGTTTGAGGGAGAATACTCTATGATATGATTAAGAATCTCTGGCCAGAGTATGAATGAGATTTAGGAAATCGTTCCAAATCACATTCAACGTAATCATATAAGTAAGAGAATCACATTGGATAGTAGACATGAATAAACTATCAAACCAAACAATGTGGTCAAGAGTATTGTATTAGAGAAATACCGTATTGCATTGTAATCCTAAATTGAATAGGTTCTCCACCTCTTCTGATTAGCTTGGGTAACCATGACATACTGCTAGGTGTCACTCATGGTTTGTGGAATCCCTAAACGTGTATAATCACTAAAGGGAGAATTGAAAGTAAGTTTCAATTCACAATCGATTTGAAAGAGTTCTAATCGCCCACTGCCTCGCTAAAAGGAACCTAATGGATCGTACACCGTGTAAGGTAGAGATTGAAGAAACAACGGAGATGAGTAAGGATAATTAAATGGTTTAATTATTTATGGCAAAGATTAATTAATATGTTAATTAATCAAACGAATAAGGTTCGTTAAAAACCTCGAGTTAGTTTTGGGCCTCAAGGCCCAATGGGCTTCGAACGTCAATCCCATTGACTTAAGTTGTATGTCAACTTAATGACTAATAATTCATAAAGGCCCAAACAGCCCAATAAAACCCTATGGCCGGTATAAATGTGACTTTATAGCCTTTTCTTCATTAAGGTTTCTTTTAGAGAAAAGATGAGAACACAATGTCTCTCCCTTTCTCTCTAGGAGGCCGGCCCCCTTGGAGGAGATTAGCTAGCAATCTTCCCTCCTCCAAGGTCATTTATCTCTTCTTCGAGTCTCTCCTTGGTGTGGAAAAATTAGAGGTTCTCAACTTTGGGAACTTGGAGAATCCATTCAACCATCCTCATCCAAGAAATCCATGGAGCTAAGAAGCAAGGAATGAAGGCCCTCTCCCTGGATGATTAGCCTTTGCTTATGCAAAGAGGAATCAACAAAGGTATAAGATTTCTCAACTCACTTTGTTCTTGAGTTGAGTCTTGGTTCACCCTTCTACTATGCTTTGAATTTCATGGGTAATGTTTTGTTTTTTAGTACATACAAGCACGATTCCGCCTTTAAATGTTAATTGCATGCCATAGATGTTGCTCAAATGAACTTGTTTTTCACAAATTTTCCTTCAAGTGGTATCAAGAGCCTAGGTCTTGTAGTTGGTGAATCCTTTTGGGGTTTGTATTTTCATAGTTTAATATTTGAATGTTGTAATTGTTACAAGCTTTATTCTTGCTACAAGCTTTATTCTTGCTTCTTTGAATGTAAATTTTGTTAGAAAATTTGCCATCTCAAATGTTGTAGATGTAGTTCATATGAGCATGAATTTTGGAGCTAAAATTTGGTGCCATGTTTTTTGGGGAAATTCGGCCAAATCCAAATGGTGGATTTTTGGGTTCATGTTTGTCTTGTTAAAAGTGTTTTAAAGTGACATTAGGAACCCCTAAGTACCCTAGTATGGTAATATGTTTTTCCCCTTAAGTTTGAGAGTTTTTGGGGTGTCTTTGGGTGAAAAATGTTCATGGAGCTCTTATGGGTTTTCATGGATGTTCTTCATTGTTCTTGTTATGTTTTTGGCAAGAACAAAAAGGTTGGGTATTTTGATTCAATGTTTTTGGTTGTTTTGCATAAAGTTTTGTTTATGGTGGTTGGTGTGACTTTATTGTAATAAATGGTATGACATGATTTGTTCTTTTTCAATCAACACTCATACCAATCACTTACACCCTCTTCCTTGTTTCAAGGACCCATGTTTTATGGAAATCATTTTTTCAAACTTACCCATCATCTTTCACTTTTGTTGAAAAATTCAAAAGTTTATGACACCATCTCTCATCCAAAACCGGCCACCCTATTAAATATGGTATTTTTGGGGCTTTTATGCAATTACATAAAGTTTTGATACTTTTATGTATTTGTACTTTGACCCGAAAGTTTACGTTTTTACCTAAAGGCCCAAAATCAATAAAGGACAAATTGTTTTGCTCCTTTAATGAAGTTTTAGTTTTTTGATGAAATTTTTGGGTTCTAGTTGTAATTACATGAAGTAGTGGACTTTTGTGTTTTTACAAAGTGACCTCAAAAGTTTGTGTTTTGCTATATAGCCCAATGGTTGAGGTTATTGTTTTTCGGCCCAAATTAGTTGAGAACAAAATAGTTTTGTATCTTTAAATGAGAATTGAATTTTCATTTCATTTAGCTCCATTTAAATCAATTCTATGGATACAAAAACCAAATGAAAAATGTTGTATTCAAGTTTAATTAGTTAAAGCGTTAATTAATTAAAGAAAGGGTGATTATGAACCTAAGCCTACGATAATTGAGCTATGTGAAAGGCCGTCTCAAATTTGTTTGAGCCATGGGAATGTGTAGATTAGATTTTGGTTGTAATTTGATATGATCAAATATTGTAAAAGAGCATAAGCTCTTCTTTACTTTAAAGTAATTTGTTTTGATCAAATGTTGTAAAAGAGCATAAGCTCTTCTTTACTTTGAAGTACTTCTTTCTTGCTTTATTTGATATGCATGAAAATGAAGTAGAGGGTCCAACGCTCAATAAGAAAACACGCCTTAATGTGATTAAACGCGTAACTAAAATCAATCACCATCCCTAGACCGAGATTCAACACTAGGCTCGTGTTGGATCGAATCAAAGGTTCATAGTCATCCTAAGGCCCTAAGGCAACTATATAGTCCATCAATGAATGCAAACCTTATGTTAGTAGTACCATATACTCTTGCTTTAAAAACCGTTTTACAAGCATATTGGGAGTATCATATACAACTAAATCAATCAAATGGACCAATAGTTGCAATAGGACCAAATTGTTTTAATAGGATTAAAATGCATGCTTATATGTGATGAGACCTAAAACCCTCAACCAAACCATTATTAAGTTGATAAGCGTGAGAGTGCTTTGAACACTCTTTCGTGGCCTTCCACCATGGTAGGCTCCGATCGTTTGTGACTCGTACACCGACTTCACCCTATCATGGGGGAGTACAAAGTGCGTGCTTACACTCAGGAGGAGTTCTATATGTAGGCAACGAGAATGATCAACATCATATCATTGTGAGGTTGTTCTTGAACCCCTACTCAAACTTGCATGGTGGGAATGACTTAACTAAGTGCAATGGAGCCAACATCATATCATTGTGAGGCTTCATTCTCTAGAGGCCAAATAAGATGGGTACTTGCAAGAGATGCAAATGAGTAAGCGTACTCTCTCATTATTATTGATGCTAGCCAACATCATATCATTGTGAGGTGGGCTTGGTAATGATGAGTCTCCCATACCCTACTAAGAGTTTCCTCCAAAACTCTCGAATTCCGATGAGGGATATGGAATTTGCCAAAAAAATAGTGGGTGGTGCTATTTGATTTAAAGACCCGGATCAAATAGCTTAAAATCAATCAATTTATATTCGTTATGTATTTATTTACCAATATATTTGCAAACGCTATCCAAAACTTGACAAAGAAAAAGCCGAAAGTTTTAGTTTCCGGACTTGGTACTACAATCCCATAGATTGTCTTTAATGGCTTGTATATGTACCTAAGTAGTCTCATCCTCGCAATCTTCCTATTGATAATGTATCATTGGAAGAACATGTTAGATAAGTCTATCATAAAGAGGACAACACTTTTAATGTCATAATTCTTCAATTACAAATTGTTGTATGAAGAAGTAAGAGTTGCTTTGAACAACCCTTAGTTAACGCCAACATTAGTGCTTGTTTCTTTGTTACATAAACAAGGAACTTGAGAAGTAAGCACAAGGGCATGGACACTTTATGTGCCATGATTCTTCACTTACAAATTGTTGTATGAAGAAATGAGAGTTGCCTTGAACAACTCTTGAAAGTTTGTAATTGTGTTTAGAACATAATGGTTGGTTGACAAAAATAGTCCATCAACATGGACGTATGATGATTTTGAATCATTAGGTGTTGAAGTGTTAAACCACTTCTAGAGACGGAAACTGGGGAAGGACTTCACTTTCGTGTCCCTATCCAAATGGTTCGCTAAGTTTATTGTAAACTATATAGTGAACAATAACCACACGCTCTCCAAATTGTTTGATGTATATAACATAATTGAAATAAGTTTCAAGAGAGATAGTGGGAGTTTAGGGACCATGACTATTGTAGTCAAATGAGAAGTCAAATGAAGAAGGCGAAATAACTCCAAGGGAACAAACTTTCTTTATGAAAGGATGGACATTGGAAGGGGTATTTGCAAGAAATGTCTTGCAAGTGTCAAGAAAACACCTTTCGAAGGTGTTGTAAATTGTTCTTGAAAAGTTCAAAACAGTTGGTTCTTCTACTTGAATGCTTGATTCCGTATTAGTAACTATGTTTTACAATCGTTGTAAAAGTGTGGCTAATAAGAAGTAGAAGATTAATGAGAGAAGAGAAAGTACTTCACATTCGGAACGTGAATCAAATGTAGATCTCTGCGAAAGCAGGTAGTACTTACTTCCTCATATGAACTACCAAAGAAAATGGAAAAATAAAGATTGTCTTTACATTCCAATTTGAATAAAGGAACTTAATTCCGTATGAGAAATGGATGAATGTTTTGTTTGACAAAACATTGTTCTTTATTAATGAATGATTAGATTATTGTAATCTAATTAATTATCTCTATAGTAGAGATGATATGGTAGTGTTAACTGTTTAGAATATAACGATGCTTAAAACCCAAAAGGTTGCAAGGTAGTGACTAATCCCAACTGAGTTGTGATACCTCTAAAACATAAATTACGAGTTGGTCATAGATGGATGCTTTGGATCGTTAGATCCGGATCCAATGCCTTCTTGTTAAAATTGTATAGAGGCAAAATGTTTGAATCTTTATTCTTTTGGAAAGGAAGAAAGAATCACAAAGTTGTTGAGGTTAATTCACTTAGATGTTAGTGGCACTTTTCCACAACATAATACTACTCATGTTGTATGACATTCACCGAAGATCACTCTCGGTTGGACTATCGTTTATTTTGAATAAACACAAGTCCGAATACTTTGCAAAAGGTTTCAAAGAATTCAAGAATGTAAGTTGATGAGTAAGACGTCTAAAGTATTTACCTCCTTAGATTTGATCCAAGGAAAGGTAACACTTTAGAACAGTTTCCTTGAAAGATATCAAGGAAAGAAGCATCATAAGATAATGGATTTCTCCATTAGGAGAAGAACGAACTTGAATAAGATTTAGTTCGGTGGATGTTATCAATTTACCCATATATAGGATATATACTTCTAAGACAATATGATTGTCAATTAGAAGATCTTCCAAAATTTTCATGACTCCATAGGATGTAGTTGGAAAGAAAGATAAGTCTTAAACGGTTAAGATTTGGGGTTGTGTGCTAATAAGCAATATTTGTTTTAGAACAATCTTGTGGGATATCCTTAAATTAACTTTTGGATATCACTTTTATAAACCAACTAACAAATGTTGATTGTTGGATAGTTCATTATAATCCTACCATAGGATTTGCCTAAGATAGAGCAAATGAGCGAGAGATAGAACTCAAAGAATGGGTTCTTTGAGAGACAAGATGGTAATCAACAAATATAACAACCTAGTTCCTACATCACAAGCTCCATGGTAGTCGAGAAGGATTTATAAACCGTCTCAGTTGAATTGTTTGAACTTTATGACTATGTCATAGAGTTACACCTCTTAATTCGAAAGAAATAAGAATGAAAATCTTTATGACTACATTGAGTGTACATACAACATATACTCAAGGAAATGGTAAAGTACCATTTGACCCGAAATAGTGAAACCTTTAATAGCTAATTGGTAGCTTAAGGTGACTACAATCAAAGAGATTGGTTGACTTGGAAGAAACCATCTTTGACGTAGTCTTGGTTTCAATTAATTCAAAGATTGCTAGCTACAACTAAATGGTGATTCAATGTTTGGACATAATATGGGTTTCCAAAACCATTATTAAGATAGTCTTGATAATTGTTGGAAATGTGCCCTAAAGCCAATCATATGATGATACTTTACGGACATTTCACATGTTAAACTAATCTAGTTTACATATAAAGGGCAAACATTATTGTTTGAGCCGTCTCATATAAAAGTTATATGCTTAAACGATAAAGTCCAAGGAATATGTGATTGGGAGAATGCAATCTAATGAAGTTAGATTAATGAGACCATTCTTTCGTAGACACATCCTAAACGTTCCTGATCATAGGATTGCCAATTGGGCATTGACAGTCCGATAAGATCAGTACGTACTGTGCCTTCTCTCAGGGAGAGTGACTAGTCTCGAGTCATTGGTGTGTGTGACATCAAGACAAGTACGTAGGTGCTCAATAGAGAATGAGTCCACTGAACACGATCAACGAGGAGTTCTCGTACTCATGTCACATGAGAACTCATGGTTGGGATAATGCAAATTAGTCTTTTGACCTGAGGCATCACAGTTGTCTTGTGGTTAAGTCCTTGATCTTTGATTATGTCAAAGTCACCCCATCGGGGTGTCCACGACATCATTGGGGTTAAGCCACTTAGTTATGGAGACAAGTGAATGTGCAACAAGGGATCTCTAACCTTCAAATGGTTTGAGGGAGAATACTCTATGATATGATTAAATCTCTGGCCAGAGTATGAATGAGATTTGGGAATGCGTTCCAATTCACATTCAAGGTAATCATATAAGCAAACGAATCACATTGGATAGTAGACATGAATAAATAAACTATCAAACCAAACAATGTGGTCAAGAGTATTAGATTAGAGAAAGACCGTATTGCATTTGTAATCCTAAACTGAATAGGTTCTCTACCTCTTCTGATTAGCTTGGGTAGCCATGATATGCTACTAGGTGTCACTCATGGTTTGTGGAAGCCCTAAACGTGTATAATCACTAAAGGGAGAATTGAAAATAAGTTTCAATTCACAATCGATGTAAAATGGTTTTAATCGCCCACTGCCTCGCTAAAAGGAACCTAATGTATCGTACACCGTGTAAGGTGGAGATTGAAGAAACAAAGGAGATGAGTAAGAATAATTAAATGGTTTAATTATTTATGGCAAGGATTAATTAATATGTTAATTAATCAAACGAATAAGTTCGTTAAAGACCTCGGGATAGTTTTGGACCTTAAGGCCCAATGGGCTTCGAACGTCAAAGCCCATTGACTTAAGTTGTATGACAACTTAATGAATAATGATTCACAAAGGCCCAAATAGCCCAATAAATACCCTAAGGCCGGCCATAATTAAGGAGGGTAGTGAACTTGGCTTAATTGCAAGTTTGTCACTCCATTGTGAGGTGGTATAAAGGCAACTTTATAGCCATTTCATCTTTAAGGGTTTTTGTGGAGAAAAGATGAGAACAAAAGCTCTCTTTGCTCTCTAAAATTCAGCCACCCTAGAGGAAATTATCTAGCAATTTTACTTCCTCAAGGTCACTCATTTCTTCTTCAATCTAACCTTGGTGTAGAATCTTTAGAGCTTCTCTATTTTGGGAACTTGGAGAATCCTATTCTTTCAACCAAATCCATGGAGCTAAGAAGCAAGGAATGAAGGCCCTATCTCTTGGGTGATTATCCTTTGCATATGCAAAGAGGAATCTACAAAGGTAAATATTTCTCAACTAATAAATGTTGATTTAAAAGTTGAGTCAAGGTTCACCAATCTACTAGGCTTTGAATTTCATGGTTGATGTTTTGTTTTGAGTGCATGTAAGCATGATTCCGCCTTTAATTTGTTAATTGCATGCTATTGATGTTGCTCAAATAAACATGTTTTACACAAAATTTCCTTCAAGTGGTATCAGAGCCTAGGTCTAGTAGTTGGTGAATCATTTTGGGTTTTGTAGTTCATAGTTTTTGATTTAAAAGTTGTAATATGTTACAAGCTTTATTCTTGTTTCTTTGAATGTAAATTTTGTTAGAAAATTTGCCATCTCAAATGTTGTAGATGTAGTTCATATGAGCATGAATTTTGGAGCTAAAATTTGGTGCCATGTTTTTGGGGAAATTCGGCCAAATCCAAAGGGTGATTTTTTGGGTTCATGTTTGTCTTGTTAAAATGGTTTTAAAGTGACTTTTGGAACCCCTAAGTACCCTAGGATGTTAGCCGTCTTTTGAGTGGTGAAAATTTGAGTTTTGGTGAGTGAAAACATTCATGGAGCTATTATGAGTTTTCATGAGTGTTCTTCAATGTTCTTGAAGTTCTTGCCAAGAACAAAAAGTTTTGAAGTTTTGATTCAAAAAGTTTTATGTTTTTACATAAAGTTTTGATTTAATTTTAGTGGGTGATTTTAGTGGGTGATGATTATTGGTAAAGTATTATTAATGGTTTTAATGGTAGACAAACTTTTTTAAAAGTTTGACATAAATTCAATTAATGGCTATAATGGTAGACAAACTTTTTTTAAAAAGTTTGACATAAATTCAAAATATTTCATCTTTACCTCACCTAACAAAACCCACTTACAAAAACTTTGTAAAAATCTTATTTTTTTTATCATGGCCGGCCACCCTAATAGAATAGGGTATTTTTGGGTCTTTTATTCAATTACATAAAGTTTTGATACTTTTGTGTATTTGCACTTTGGCCCAAAAGTTTACGTTTTTACGTTAAGGCCCAAAAACGTTAAAGGACAAATTGTTTTGCTCCTTTAATGAAGTTTTTTGTATTTGTTGAAATTTTTGGGTTCTGGTTGTAATTACATGAAGTAGTGGACTTTTGTGTTTTTACAAAGTGACCCCAAAAGTTTGTGTTTCGCAATATAGCCCAAAAAGTTGTGGTTATTGCATGATGGCCCAAATTAAGTAGGGAACAAAAATTGTTTTGTCTCTTTAAATGAGAATTGGATTTTCATTTCATTTAGCTCCATTTAAATCAATTTTATGGATACAAAAACCAAATGAAAATGTTGCATTCAATTTAATTAATTAAAGTGTTGATTAATTAAAGGGTGATTATGAACCTAAGCCTACGATAATTGAGCTATGTGATAGGCCGTTTCAAATTTGTTTGAACCATGGGAATGTGTAGATTAATTTTGGTTGTAATTTGATTTGATCAAATGTTGTAAAAGAGCATAAGCTCTTCTTTACTTTAAAGTAATTTGAATTATGCAAATGTTGTAATGAGCATAAGCTCACCTTTACTTTAAAGTACTCATTTTCTTGTTTTATTTGATATGCATGAAAATGGAGTAGTTGGGTCCAACGCCCCTAGGAACAACACGCCTTAATGTGATTAAACGCGTAACTAAAATCAATCTCCATCCCTAGTCCGAGATTCAACACTAGGCTCGTGTTGAATCTAAACAAAGGTTCATAGTCATCCTAAGGCCCTAAGGCAACTATATAGTCCATCAAATGAATGCAAACCTTATGTTAGTAGTATCATATACTCTTGCTTTAAAAACCGTTTTATAAGTATAGTGGGAGTATTATATACAACTAAATTGATTCAAATGGACCAATAGTTGTAATAGGACCAAAATTGTTTTAATAAAGATTAAAATGAATATGTTTATGTGATGAGACCTAAAACCCTCAACCAAACCATTATTAAGTTGATAAGCGTGAGAGTGCTTAGAACACTCTTTCGTGGCCTTCCACCGTGGTGGGATCCAATCGTTTATGACTTGTACACCGGCTTCACCCTATCATGGGGGAGGACAAAGTGCATGCTTATACTCAGGAGGAATCCATAAACATATGATGAGGTTAGTGTAGGCAACGAGGATGGCCGACATCGTATCATCGTGAGGCTATTCTTGAACCCCTTCACGAACTAAGCATGGTGGGAATAACTTAACTAAGTGCAATGGCGCCGACATCGTATCATCGTGAGGCAACATTCTCTAGAGGCCAAACTAGATGGGTACTTGCATTAGTTGCAAATGAGTAAGCGTACTCTCTCATTATTATTAATGCTAGCCAACATCATATCATTGTGAGGTGGGCTTGGTAATAGTGAGTCTCCCATAACCTACTAAGAGTTTCCTCCAAAACTCTCGAATTCCAATGAGGGATATGGAATTTGCCAAAAATAGTGGGTGGTGCTATTTGATTTAAAGACCCGAATCAAATGGCTTAAAATCAATCAATTTATATTCGTTATGTATTTGTTTACCAATATATATTTGCAAACGCTATCCAAAACTTGACAAAGAAAAGCCGAATGTTTTAGTTTCCGGACTTGGTAACACAATCCCAAAGATTGTCTTAAATGGATTGTGCATGTACCTAAGAAGTCTCATCCTCACAATCTTCCTATTGATAATGTATCATTGGAAGAACATTTTAGAAATGTCTATCATGAAGAGGACAACACAAACAACCAATGCTTATTCCTTCGTTATATGAACAAAGGAACTTACGAAGATTAGCATAAAGACAAGGACACTTTTAGTGCCATGATTCTTCACTTACAAATTGTTGTATGAAGAAATGAGAGTTTCCTTGAACAACTCTTGAAAGTTTGTAATTATGTTTAGAACATAATGGTTGGTTGACAAAAATAGTCCATCAACATGGACTTATGATGATTTTGAATCATTGAGTGTTGAAGTGATAAACCACTTAACGAGACGGAAACTAAGCTAGGACTTCACCTTTATGTCCCTATCCTATTGGATCACTAAGTTTATTGTAAATTATGTAGTGAACAATAACCACACACTCTCCAAAATGTTTGATGTGTATAACACAATTGAAAAAAGGTTTCAAGAGAGATAGTGGGAGTTTAGGGACCATGACTATTGTAGTCAAAAGAGAAGTCAAATGAAGAAGATAAAATTAACTCCAAGGGAACAAACTTTCTTTATGAAAGGATGGACATTGGAAGGGGTATTTGCAAGAAATGTCTTGCAAGTGTCAAGAACACACCTTTCGAAGGTGTTGTAAATTGTTCTTGAATAGTTCAAAACAGTTGGTTCTTCTACTTGAATGCTTGATTCCGTATTAGTAACTATGTTTTACAATCGTTGTAGAAGTGTGGCTAATAAGAAGTAGAAGATTAATGAGAGAAGAGAAAGTACTTCACATTCGGAACGTGAATAAAATATAGATCTCTGCGAAAGCAGATGGTACTAACTTCCTCATATGAACTACCAAAGAAATTGGAAAAACCAAAGATTGTCTTTACATTCCAATTTTAAGGAACTTAATTCCGTCACTATAGTAGAGATGGATGAATGTTTTGTTTGACAAAACATTGTTCTTTATTAATCACTGATTGGATTATAGTAATCTAATTGATTGTCTCTATAGTAGAGATGATATGGTAGCGTTAGCTGTTTAGAATATAATGATGCTTAAAACCCAAAAGGTTGCAAGGTAGTGACTAATCCCAACTGAGTTGTGATACCTCTAAAACATAAATTACGAGTTGGTTATAGATGGATGCTTTGGATCGTTAGATCCGGATCCAATACCTTCTTGTCAAAATTGTATAGAGGCGAAATGTTCGAATCTTTATTCTTTTGGAAAGAATAAAGAATCACAAAGTTGTTGAGGTTAATTCACTTAGATGTTAGTTGCACTTGTCCACAACATAATACTACTCATGTTGTTTGACATTCACCGAAGATCACTCTCGGTTGGACTATAGTTTATTATGAATAAACACAAGTCCGAATACTTTGCAAAAGGTTTCAAAGAATTCAAGAAATGTAAGTTGATGAGTAAGACGTCTAAAATACTTACCTCCTTAGATTTGATCCAAGGAAAGGTAACACTTTAGATGAGTTTCCTTGAAAGATATCAAGGAAATTAGCATCATAAGATAATGATTTTCTCCATTAGGAGAAGAACGAACTCGAATAAGATTTAGTTCGTTAGATGTTATCAATTACCCATATATATAGGATATATGCTTCTAAGACAATATGATTGTCAATTAGAAGATCTTCCAAAATTTTCATAACTCCATAGGATGTAGTTGGAAAGAAAGACAAATCTTAATTGTGTTAAGATTTGGGGTTGTGTGCTAATCAGCAATATTTGTTTAAAAATTATCTTGTGGATATCCTTAAATTAACCTTTGGATATCACTTCTATAAACCAACCAACAAATGTTGTTTGTTGAGTAATTCATTGTAATCCTACAATGTGATTTGCCTTAGAGCAAATGAACTAGGAATAGAACTCAAAAGAATGGGTTCTTTGAGAGACAAGATGATAATCAACAAATATAACAACCTAGTTCCTATACCACAAGCTCCAAGGTAGTCAAGAAGGATTTATAAACCGTCTCAGTTGAATGGTTTGAACTTTATGACTACATTGAGTGTATATACGATATATACTCAAGGAAATGGTAAAGTACCATTTGACCCGAAATAATGAAACCTTCATAGCTAATTGGTAGCTTAAGGTGACTACAATCAAAGAGAATGGTTGACTTTGAAGGAACCATCTTTGACGTAGTCTTAGTTTCAATTAATTCGAAGATTGCTAGCTACAACTAAATGTTGATTCAATGTTTGGACATCATATAGGTTTCCGAAACCATTATTAAGATAGTCCTAATAATATATATGTCTAAAACTATGAATCACAAAACATGTAAGTTGTAGAGATCCAACCATCATGGATCTTAGCAAGCTAGTGGGAGCCATAAGCGTCTTATGAGAGAAAGATCAAAACGTTTGATTTCTCATAAAGATGTAAATGAATCTTTTGTTTACTAGGTTTACAAAAGATTAGTGGGAGTTAATCATATTCCTAAATTTAAATATATGTATGATATATTAATTTTGGAAATGAAAAGAATACTTCTTCGTTAAAGTTATGACTTTAAACATTCTATAACGATAGAATGTATATGGGAGACATAGTCTATATACATGGGATGGAAATCTATAATGATAGATTTTAGGATATAATTGGATTATATCATGCCCTAATAATAGACAAAAAGGATGCTAGGAAGTTTCTCATATGATGATAAACTTCAATCAGAAGAACAACTCTAGTGAGACTAGGAGGTAGTTCTTCTCAAAGGGAACGTACCCTTTGACTCCCAAAGAAATAATGCGTAAATCGAATCCTTTATGCATACGCAGAAAGGTGATTTATGTATTTCATATTGTATGAAAAACATTGATATGAGTTGTACCTAGAAAGGTACAAGGCGATATCAATGCAAGCCCAGGATCAGAACCATGGCAACTGTCAAGTGAATCCTTAAGTATTTAAGAAATACTAAAGGATAGGTTCCTCGAAGAATGAGGAAGAATTAGAGTAACGTAATGGAAGCGTAAATGTATTAGATTGTGAATCTAATCCATCATTGGATGTTTCTTCATTATGAATGAAGAGATAAACATATATCTCTTTATTATGACTAAAGAGATATTTGGATGGAAACATTAAAGTAATGACTTTAGTGTGTTCCATTATGAATGCAAAATATATTGCCATATAGAAGTTTACAACAATGTTGTTTGGATGGGAAAGTTCATTTATGAACTCTCTATTCGGTTCCAACCAGAAAGTGTATGACACTAATGAGGCGATAGCTCAAGCCAGGGAATCAAGGTCTCATCAAGATCCGAACTCATATGAGAGAACTGAACCACATGATTGGGAATCATGTATAATGGTGACGTCGATATTCTCAAGGTTGCTTCTATGGATAACATATAGATATCCATTGCCTAGGCCTACTACTCAGCCATTTATGAAATGACTACAGAAGAGGAATCATCACAGATGAACAAGCTGATTGGCTCTAGTGCAAGTGGGAGATTGTTGGAAATGTGCCCTAAAGCCAATCATATGATGATACTTTACGGACATTTCACATGTTAAACTAATCTAGTTTACATATAAAGGGCAAACATTATTGTTTGAGCCGTCTCATATAAAAGTTATATGCTTAAACGATAAAGTCCAAGGAATATGTGATTGGGAGAATGCAATCTAATGAAGTTAGATTAATGAGACCATTCTTTCGTAGACACATCCTAAACGTTCCTGATCATAGGATTGCCAATTGGGCATTGACAGTCCGATAAGATCAGTACGTACTGTGCCTTCTCTCAGGGAGAGTGACTAGTCTCGAGTCATTGGTGTGTGTGACATCAAGACAAGTACGTAGGTGCTCAATAGAGAATGAGTCCACTGAACACGATCAACGAGGAGTTCTCATATCACATGAGAACTCATGGTTGGGATAATGCAAATTAGTCTTTTGACCTGAGGCATCACAGTTGTCTTGTGGTTAAGTCCTTGATCTTTGATTATGTCAAAGTCACCCCATCGGGGTGTCCACGACATCATTGGGGTTAAGCCACTTAGTTATGGAGACAAGTGAATGTGCAACAAGGGATCTCTAACCTTCAAATGGTTTGAGGGAGAATACTCTATGATATGATTAAATCTCTGGCCAGAGTATGAATGAGATTTGGGAATGCGTTCCAATTCACATTCAAGGTAATCATATAAGCAAACGAATCACATTGGATAGTAGACATGAATAAATAAACTATCAAACCAAACAATGTGGTCAAGAGTATTGGATTAGAGAAAGACCGTATTGCATTTGTAATCCTAAACTGAATAGGTTCTCTACCTCTTCTGATTAGCTTGGGTAGCCATGATATGCTGCTAGGTGTCACTCATGGTTTGTGGAAGCCCTAAACGTGTATAATCACTAAAGGGAGAATTGAAAATAAGTTTCAATTCACAATCGATGTAAAATGGTTTTAATCGCCCACTGCCTCGCTAAAAGGAACCTAATGTATCGTACACCGTGTAAGGTGGAGATTGAAGAAACAAAGGAGATGAGTAAGAATAATTAAATGGTTTAATTATTTATTGCAAGGATTAATTAATATGTTAATTAATCAAACGAATAAGTTCGTTAAAGACCTCGGGATAGTTTTGGACCTTAAGGCCCAATGGGCTTCGAACGTCAAAGCCCATTGACTTAAGTTGTATGACAACTTAATGAATAATGATTCACAAAGGCCCAAATAGCCCAATAAATACCCTAAGGCCGGCCATAATTAAGGAGGGTAGTGAACTTGGCTTAATTGCAAGTTTGCCACTCCATTGTGAGGTGGTATAAAGGCAACTTTATAGCCATTTCATCTTTAAGGGTTTTTGTGGAGAAAAGATGAGAACAAAAGCTCTCTTTGCTCTCTAAAATTCAGCCACCCTAGAGGAAATTATCTAGCAATTTTACTTCCTCAAGGTCACTCATTTCTTCTTCAATCTAACCTTGGTGTAGAATCTTTAGAGGTTCTCTATTTTGGGAACTTGGAGAATCCTATTCTTTCAACCAAATCCATGGAGCTAAGAAGCAAGGAATGAAGGCCCTATCTCTTGGGTGATTATCCTTTGCATATGCAAAGAGGAATCTACAAAGGTAAATATTTCTCAACTAATAAATGTTGATTTAAAAGTTGAGTCAAGGTTCACCAATCTACTAGGCTTTGAATTTCATGGTTGATGTTTTGTTTTGAGTGCATGTAAGCATGATTCCGCCTTTAATTTGTTAATTGCATGCTATTGATGTTGCTCAAATAAACATGTTTTACACAAAATTTCCTTCAATAATATATGTCTAAAACTATGAATCACAAGACATGTAAGTTGTAGAGATCCATCCATCATGAATCTTAGCAAGCTAGTGGGAGCTATAAGCGTCTTATGAGAAAAGGAGCAAATCGTTTGATTTCTCATAAAGATGTAAATGAATCTTTTGTTTACTAGGTTTACAAAAGATTAGTGGGAGTTAATCATGTTCCTAAAGTTGAATATATATATATATATATATATATATATATATATATATATACATATATGATATATTAATTTTGGAAATGAAAAGAATACTTCTTCGTTAAAGTTATGACTTTAAACATTCTATAACGATAGAATGTATATGGGAGACATAGTCTATAAACATGGGATGGAAATCTATAATGATAGATTTCAGGATATAATTGGATTATATCAAGCCCTAATGATAGACAAAAGATGCTAGGAAGTTTCTCATATGATGATAAACTTCAAATCAGAAGGACAACTCTAGTGAGACTAGGAAGTTGCTCTTCTCAAAGGGAACGTACCCTTTTGACTCCTAAAGAAACATAATGCATAAATATTGTATGAGAGGTGATTTATGTATTTCATATTGTATGAAAAACATTGATATGAGTTGTACCTAGAACGGTACAAGACGATATCAGTGCAAGCCTAGGGTCAGAACCATGGCAACTGTCAAGTGAGTCCTTAAGTATTTAAGAAATACTAAAGGATATATTCCTCAAAGAATGAGGAAGAATTAGAGTAACGTAATGGAAGCGTAAATGTATTAGATTATGAATCTAATCCATCATTGGATGTTTCTTCATTATGAATGAAGAGATAATCATATATCTTTTTATTATGACTAAAGAGATATTTGGATGGAAACATTAAAAGTAATGACTTTAGTGTGTTTCCATTGTGAATGCAAAATATATTGCCATATAGAAGCTTACAACAATGTTGTTTGGATGAGAAAGTTCATTCATGAACTCTCTATTCGATTCCAACCAGAAAGTGTCTCTAGTGTACCGACACTACGACACTAATGGGGCGATAGCTCAAGCTAGGGAATCAAGGTCTCATCATGATCTGAACTCAAATGAGAGACTAAACCACATGATTAAGAATCATGTATAATGGTGACGTCGTTATTCTCAAGGTTGCTTCTATGGATAACATATAGATATCCATTGTCTAGGCCTACTACTCAGCCATTTTTTGAAATGACTACAGAAAAGGTATCATCATTGATGACCAAGCTGATTGGCTCTAGTGCAAGTGGGAGATTGTTGGAAATGTGCCCTAAAACCAATCATATGATGATACTTTACGGACATTTCACATGTTAAACTAATATAGTTCAATAGAAAGGGCAAAGATTATTGTTTGAAGCCGTCTCATATAAATGTTATACGCTTAAACGATAAGTCCAAGGAATATGTAATTGGGAGAATGCGATCTAAAGAAGTTAGATTCATGAGACCATTCTTTTTCGTATACATATCCTAAACGTTCCTGATCATAGGATTGCCAATTGGGCATTGACAGTCCGTTAAGATCAGTACGTGCTATGTCTTCTCTTAGGGAGAGTGACTGGTCTCGAGTCATTGGTGTGACTGACACCAAGACAAGTATGTAGGTGCTCAATAGAGATTAAGTTCACTTAACGCGATCAACAAGAAGTTCTCATACTCATGTCACATGAGAACTCATGGTTGGGATAATGCAAAGTAGTCCTGTGACCTGAGGCATCATAGTTGTCTTGTGGTTAGGTCCTTGATCTTTGACTATATCAAAGTCACTCCGTCAGAGGGTGTCCACGGCATAGTTGGGGTTAAGCCACTTAGCCATGGAGGCAAGTGAATGCGCAACAAGGGATCTCTAACCTTTAAACCGTTTGAGGGATAATACTCTATGATATGATTAAGAATCTCTGGCCAGAGTATTAATGAGATTTAGGAAATAGTTCCAAATCACATTCAACGTAATCATATGAGTAAGAGAATCACATTGGATAGTAGACATGAATAAACTATCAAACCAAACAATGTGGTCAAGAGTATTGTATTAGAGAAAGACCGTATTGCATTGTAATCCTAAATTGAATAGGTTCTCCACCTCTTCTGATTAGCTTAGGTAACCATGACATACTGCTAGGTGTCACTCATGGTTTGTGGAAGCCCTAAACGTGTATAATTACTAAAGGGAGAATTGAAAGTAAGTTTCGATTCACAATCGATTTGAAAGAGTTCTAATCGCCCACTGCCTCGCTAAAAGGAACCTAATGGATCGTACACCGTGTAAGGTAGAGATTGAAGAAACAACGGAGATGAGTAAGGATAATTAAATGGTTTAATTATTTATGGCAAGGATTAATTAATATGTTAATTAATCAAACGAATAAAGTTCGTTAAAGACCTTGGGTTAGTTTTGGGCCTCAAGGCCCAATGGGCTTCGAACGTCAAGCCCATTGACTTAAGTTGTATGACAACTTAATGACTAATAATTCACAAAGGCCCAAACAGCCCAATAAAACCCTATGGCCGGCCATATTGATAAATGAGTGGGTTTTGGACTTATTACAAGTTTGCCACTCCAATGAAGGTAGGTATAAATGTGACTTTATAGCCTTTTCTTCATTAGGGTTTCTTTTAGAGAAAAGATGAGAACAAAATGTCTCTCCCTTTCTCTCGAGGAGGCCGGCCCCCTTGGAGGAGATTAACTAGCAATCTTCCCTCCTCCAAGGTCACTCATCTCTTCTTCGAGTCTCTCCTTGGTATGGAAAAATTAGAGGTTCTCAACTTTGGGAACTTGGAGAATCCATTCAACCATCCTCATCCAAGAAATCCATGGAGCTAAGAAGCAAGGAATGAAGGCCCTCTCCTTGGGTGCTTAGCCTTTGCTTATGCAAAGAGGAATTAACAAAGGTATAAGATTTCTCAACTCACTTTGTTCTTCAGTTGAGTCTTGGTTCACCCTTCTACTAGGCTTTGAATTTCATGGGTAATGTTTTGTTTTTGAGTGCATACAAGCATGATTCCGCCTTTAAATGTTAATTGCATGCCATAGATGTTGCTCAAATGAACATGTTTTTCACAAATTTTACTTCATCGTTAACCCGCATGACTTCACAAGGAACTCATAATGAACATGTCGAGTTCTGAATGCAGTCTTAGGAACATCATCATTTCTGATCTTCATCTGGTCGCAACCAAGCTTCAGATCAATCTCAAAGAAAGCTCGGGTTCTATAGAGTTGGTCGGAGAGATCTTCAATTCAAGATATGGATTAACGGTTTTTAATCGTCACCCAATTGAATTGCTAGTAAACAATGTATAATCTTAAGGTTCGGTCTTTGCTCTTCATGAATGGAAGCAAAGGTCTCTACGATGAGGGTTCAAGGAAAATAGGTGTTATACTTGGACGTAGATCAATGGTGCCTCACACATCTCAATCTAGTGGTATCATAGGCAATTATTTAGGAACGATGTCAAGAATTTAGTTTGACTAGGTTCACAATTTCCAGTTAAACCGGATTGTCATATTCTTCTAGAACACGTGCTAATAAGCCTTCACAACTTTTCTCAATAAATGTTTTGCCTTTACGGTGGGGATTTTGTGCTTCAGTTCTGATGTTTGCTAGTGGAGCTAACCATAGGGATGACAGGTCGTCGAAAAATGACTACTTTCAGTCGATGCGCCACCAAAGGAATAATAATGATGTAGTCGATCCATCTTTTGGATTACGTGGAAATCCACAATATCCAACGAAATAAGATTAACTGGTAGTATTGGATTGGTAATAAAAACAATGCAACCAAAGTACTCACAAAGGACATAAAATAGTTGCCTTATGGCATTGAGATTCTCGAGACGTACCCGATTGAGGTACCATGTGATTGAAGTATTCGAACAAACAAAGGTAATATGACTAACTGGTGGTTAATGTCATTGACATGACTACGGGTTTGCTATTCTCCTGCATGGCTTGCTCCTAAGTTTCCATGATTATGGTTCTGGTTGCCCAACTTATCTTGATACGTGTGTATGTCGATGATGCCACTACCTAACGTTTCTATGGTATTCTAGTAATGTGTGACTCTATGGAACTATAAACCGCATTGTATTTTCAATATAAAGAAATCATACTGCCTGGATACAAGTTCACAACTCTCGGATACAAGATAGTCTCATTTTGGTGGCAATTAGCGTCACCTAGGTTGGCTACTACCTAGGGCTTGGTCGGAAGAGTAAGTAAGATCTCTAGGAATGATGCTCCTGTGAGGTGATTTTGTCGCTTTTGGGAACACTGACTACTACTTTTGGTATGTAATTATGGAAACTAGTGTTTATGAAACTGCCCTAAGCTCAAGAATGGGAATTATGGTTAACTTTACCTCAAAATGGGATTTATCGAAATTCGATCTTCCTCCTAAAGATCCGAAATCATAATTGATATGTTTGAAAGATTGACGTTGTCAGGGATCAAATGTGACTGTCCCCCTAATGTTCTTTCGTTGAGTGCAACCACTTCAGCACTAACATAGTCACTCGAGACATTTTTGAAAACTTCGAGGTAAAGTAAAACCTTGAGCAAATTCTAGGAGGTGGCACATTAAATAAAGACTGCCAAGGTTGAAAGCACATGTGATTTCCTAACAAATAAGAGTTGGTAACAATGGTTGGATTATAGTTGGGATTAATCAGGTAAATTTCAGGTGGTACACAATTATCGATACGTTTACCCTACTTTAGGGTCAACAAAATGTCTTCAATTCGGGTGTTTCATTGGCAGGGAGGTTCATCACTTAAAAGTCTAACGGCGATCGCCAAAGCGTTCTTTTAAAAGGTTGGTAAGTCGTAGAAAAGTGTCAACGATAGTCATTCCAAGTTGCCCAAAACTCATGAAAAGTTGGCATATTTCGTGTTCGACAAGGTGGCTTAATTATGAAGTTAGAATTCAAGAACCGAGAATGCTTGCATCACATGTGTGATGATAGCGATATTGCCTAACCTATGCTCTGATACACCCCGACCCCGATCGTCCGCTTAGACACCGGAATTCAAATGTACTGGCCGACACCCAGAAGGTGATGAAGCCAAAAAGTGATGGTGATGTGGAAAGTGTTGCTAATTTAAACCTAAAGTAACTAATTCTAAAGTGCGCATGTGAGCGAGATCGACCCATTTCACATAATTGATGTTCAGAGCATAAGTAAATTGCAGTAAAAGAAGAGTAAATACATTTATACCGAAATGAGAAGTCTCTTACATGACAGCTTTTATTAGCAATCCTTGTCATCACGAAATCTCTACCACTAAAATCTTGGAGGGGCGTAAAAACGAGGGTGAGTGAGCTTGAAAAATAAAGTTTTGTAAACCTTTTCAAAAATGTGTAACCCCTCGCTGTAAAACAAGTATATAGTTTCCCAAAAATATTATAATAATAGTATGTAATAGGTATCCTGCAACACAAGTGAGTTAAAAGATGTAGGGCACTACAACAAAGTATCTCAACATTAAATCTCAAATCGTTATAACAAAAAATCATTGCTCATTAATTTATGTTGACACACAAGTCCATTGCAGAGATATTCAAACAATGGGACATGCTGGGTGTAAGTTTTACATTCTTGTACTACATCACGTGAGCTGCACTAATCACATCCCATACAAGTCCAAAACATCACACAAAAGGACATGTTGGCACCTAACTCTGGATCCAAAGCGAATGTAAATGGTGCATGTGAACTACATGTGAAGTTGGTCCTTGGCCTAGGACAATACAAATATGTAAGAGACAACGTACAAATATGTAATAATGAGCAGATAAAACGCAAGGATATCATGCCATAAGTTTATGCTCACAAATAATATTAAAAATATAAAGTCTACGAAAAATCTATTTGTAAAGCTAAACATGGCACGTCACATCTTAGTATATAAAAGCAATTGTCGGGAAAATCACATATACATATATATATATATATATATATACATAAAAATGAAAAGATCCACTCATAGATACATGTAGGTCGAAACCGTTCAACTATTCTGCCCGCGGTACTCCTCCAGGTGGTCCTCTCCTATACGGGAAATCACTAAACTAATAATAATTAATGTAATAAACCTAATTTTCTTTAGTTTGCTCAAGAACAAAATTTTCGTCGGAAATTTGGAAAGAAATTCAATTGCCCCGTTCAGAGCCCTTACACAACCAAAGTTGACCCATAATATATCAAAACGAAGTTTAGGACAAAAGGAATAAGATTATGCCTATTTTAAGGCCAAAAGATGGCCGGAGCTCATCAGAAAATGCCCTGAAAGTGACGGTAACCATTTTCATACTATATGTAGTACGTGATATTTAGAAATTATAATTGTTTTACGACAAGGGCTTATATGACACGCCCCAATCCCGATATTCCCCGAATACCAGGGTAGGTACGTCCTATCTGACACCCGAGGGTGACAAAAGTCATTTATTGAATGCAAATGCTGAGAACAAGAAATAAATAAGACTTATAAATTTAAAATATAATGAATATGCATTTCAGGAACGTGTTCAGAGCACACATCTAATCTGGAACACTAAAAGAATTTATATAAAAATTGAATGAATAAAAGAATGGGTCCTACACCGAGAGGACTAGAAGATGTCGCTGCGGAAGTGCCTTGATGCAGGGATTGTATGCCTCAATTCTAAGTCTTGAAGGGGGCGCAAAACAAACATGAATGGACCAAGTTGATATAGATATAATAAAACAGTTATCAACATACTAACCATCCAAGTTTTATGAAAACTCATATAACAAGATAAAAATAGGTTTTCCAAAACCTAGCATGCCGTGCAATGTCTCAAAACATAACTTATATATATTGTAATCACTAGTGAATGTTCAATATCCCTCTAGGCCCCATGCCAGCTCCCCGTCCTTGTGCCAATTTCCAGAGGAAAATCACCTTAAGGCCCCGTGCCAGCTCCCCATCCCTGTGCTAATTGCCAGAGGAAAATCCTTCAGGCCCTATAGTGGAATTGGGACCACTAGGTAAGTACAAAACCATTGAACATCCATTTATTTGAAAGGCCACTTCATAGTATAAAGTCATCCATCATCTATACTATAAAGAGGTGTTCTAAATATTATATCGTCATCCATCATATATTCTATAAAGAACAGGGGTTATGGGAGAAATAGTAATAATTCAAACTAGCCTCAATAAGCATGTTATCTCGTAAAACGTTTCATAAAACATAATTATTAAATCATGCTTTTAGAAGGGGTTCATTCACAGATACGTAGCCGCCAAAGAGCCACGCACACTAGCAAACACGGAATCGTCACAATATATGCGCCTAAGCACATAAAGGGGGTCTAATTAATAAAACTCTATTATAACAATTGAATTTGGGAAAACAGACGTCGGAAACGGATTCAGGACGTCGAATTGCCCTAAGAAGGGTCCTGGATAAATTTCGTAAACGTCAACATAAGAATATTCTATAGAATATTCTCTAATGGAATATTCCCTAACGGAATATTCCACATACAGGGTTTGGGCCGACTAGGGTATAGGGTTTTGGACTTGGGTTACAAGGATTTGGGTCATGGGGGTATACGTCTTAAAGCCTAGAAAGGGTTTTGGGTTTAAAAGGTTAAAGGGTTTAGGGTTTTGGATTTAGGATATTGGGTTGGGTTTAGATAAATGGGCTAAGGGGTTTAGGCCTAAAGGGTTTTGGGATTCTAGGTTAATGGGTTAGGGAATTGGGTTGATAAAAAGGCCTGGGGTAATTAATTGGGTTTGGGCTTAAAATGGTCGCGGGTTGGGCAGGAGGCCCGTGGGTTTTGGGCTGGTTTCAAGGACTTGGGTCGGGGTTGACCTGTTTTCATGCCAATGAATTGGCCAGTTTCTGGGCACCACTTCAAACGCCCATAACTTCTTCGTCACTCAACGAAATCAAGTGATCCAAACATGAAAGTTGCAGTACTCGACAAGATTAAGAGACTGATACCTTGAAAGAAGACCAAATCGCTATGGTTTGGCCGGAAATTACCTCGAAAGGGGCGGTGCTCATCTGAAAACTGGGTTTTTGGCCGAAGGTTTGGTGAATTTTCAAAGCTTCGTAACTTCTTCGTTACTTAACCAAATTGAGTGATTCAAAAGCCAAAATGTAGTTAGGAATGTGGAGAAGAGATTCATACCAAGTGGGGGACCGAGTGATGGTAGGTGTTAGCCGGAAAAGGGCCTGAAAGATGGCCATATGACCACGGCCTTGTATTTCCAGATTTCTCGAAAATGCCCCTCTAGTTATTTTTCGTGCTAAAACCTTCATCAAAGCCATTTTAATCACTAACCAAGTAATGTAGACTACAAGGAAGGAAGATCAAAGGAGTCTCGAAGCTTACTTACGTCGGAAAATCCTCGAAAGTCACCGGAGTTCGTCAGGGGATTAAGCACCGTGACTGCCATGGTGAAGCAGTCCCTTGGCTTAGGGTTTTCGAGATCACAATCCAAGAGTGGTGGTGATGGTTTCTTTGTATGTGTGTGTGTGTGTTTTTGGGGAAGAGGGAATGAGATAGTTGCAAGGAGTGGAGAGGGAGAGATAAGGGATAGTCAGGGAGAAGAGAGAGAAAGAGGTCGGGGGACATAAATCAGGGGGTGGGCCCCTTGGGCTCACCAATTAAGACCCAAAAACCATTTTTAAAAGAAAAAGATCTAGCCCGAGGTGAAATTTCACAAAAATACCACATTCGTTCCGATAAAATCGGAACGAGTTGTTACATTATATGTTTTCAAAAAGATTTTTACAAAGCTTTATTTTTAGGCCCACTCACCCTTCTTTTTCGCCCCTCTAGGTTTTAGTAGCAGAGTTTTCATGTCGACGATGATTCTTGGCAAATGTTGGAATAGGAGATTACCTTCGATGGTATAATTTTTATTCTACTTTTACTGTACTTTACTTGTGCTCTGACATCACATGTGAAATGGGTTCATTCCCACTCACAAGCGCACTCTTACATGTAAGCACTTTTAGGTTTAAATTTACTCACATTTTCCACTTCACTATACTTTATAGTTTCGTCACCTTCTTGGTGTCGGCCAACACAGCTCGATTCGGAGTCCATGTGGACATTCCGGGTCTAGTTGTGTCATTAGGTATTTCTCATCTATAATGATTTTTTTCTTTTGTACTTTTCATTCATAATTTCATGCAATTGATGATAAATTTTCATATCACTGAGACAATTCAAGTGATTAGAGTGATGCATAATTCGATTAAAGTAAGACATTTACTAATTTAAATATCTTGAGTAGCAATTTGAAGATTTAGGTATTTCTCATTTGTAATGATTTTTTTTTCCTTTGAACTTTTTAGGGAAAAACTCATAAATTAATCAAGTAATCATCACAGCAAGAGGGGAGCACTCACAAAAGATCACTATACGCACACGCATTGCGGACTATCAGGTTTCATTGTTCATACTTACTATACTTTAATTGTGATCTTTTTTCAGATATAAAAAAAAAAAGATGGCACCTACTAGAAAATATCCATTTGGCTACTTGAAAAGCCAAAGAAAAAGAAAAGTTGAATTATTGACTCAGTCTAAAAAATGAGCTATTGATAAGTTCTTTGTTAAAGAAAAAGAAGCACAAAGTTTGTTTCGGTAGTGGCTTGTTGCATCAATACATTATTGATTTTTTTTTTTGTGAAGATTGTCTTATAAGAAGGGCCCATTTTACAAATTTAGCACAAGGCCCTCAAATTCTCAGAGACGGTCCTGTCAATAATGTACCAAAATTATTGGTAAGCTAATTTTTAATGTATATGTTATATGTATATTATGTGTATAATATCATTTGGAGTACATTGGTACATTTAAAATAGGATTTTTTTAACTTTAATCCTTTAAGAAGATTGAAATTTAAAATAAATCTGGTGTTAGATTACATATTGATTATAATCCATTGATGTGTACTTAATACAAAATAATTAATGTGCATTTTATTTAATGTCTCCCATTAAATATTTAAATTTATTAATATACAAATTTTAATTTATTTTTTTACCAAAAAAGAGTTTTTTAATTTATTAATTTTATTTAACATTCTTCAAACTTGAAAGACTCAATTAATGTACCTAAATGTTAGTACCGAAATGTATTATATTGAACTAATGTATTTAAATGTTAGTAACGAAATATATGTACTGAAATATATGCACCGAAATGTATTATATTAAATTAATGTATATAAATGTGTGTACCGAAATGTATGCACCAAAATGTATTATATTGAATTAATGTACCTAAATGTTTGTATCGAAATGTATGTATGAAAATGTGTGTACCTAAATGTATGTACTGAAATGTATTATAATGAATTTAATGTACCTAAATGAAGAAGACAAAATACATTGAAATATATTGTATAACAAAATTAATTTATCTAAATGTTTACAACAAAATATGACACACCCCGACCAGGGATGTCCACTAGGACTCCGAATCGAGCTGTGTTGGCCAACACCTGAAAAGTAACGAAGCCATAAAGTGTAGTGATGTAGAAGATGTGAATAAATTTAAACCTAAAAGTGCCTAAATACAAGAGTGTGCGGTGAAACCTTTTGAAAACTTTGCTACTAGAACCTAGAGGGGCGAAAAACAAGGGTGAGTGGGCCTGAAACTAAAGTTTTAATAAAAACCTTTTGAAAACGTTATAACCCATTGCCGTAAAACCTGTATAGTTTCCAAAAAATAATAATATTACGTAAGTATGAAAATGAATGCACAAGTTCAGTGAAAACAGAAGCATGCCATGTCACAACGTCTCAGCAATAACAAATGTAAGCCAGGTGTGAAATCTGTCTAAACAAACATGCCAGTTGAAGTCACCTAATGTGACCTGTACAACTAGACCTATTGCTCACTAAACTATGATTGCACACGAGTCGGAGTCACCTAGTGTGACTTGTACGACAGGGCTGGGTGTAAATATGTACGCTCTAGTGCTACGATCACGTGATGGCTAGCAATAAATCGCGGGTCACCTACGAGTCAGAACTACCTAATGTAGTATGTACGACAAGGCTGGCACCAAACTTGGATCCAAGGCGAGCGTGCGGTGCGTGAGGTGAACATCACGGGAATGACTGTGCCCTGGCCCGGGGCATGAGCACTAACACCGGGGTCCAGCAATGATGAGCTCTGAATGAATATATGCATGCCAATATGATGCAACCATTTCAATCACAAAGTAAACTCACCTAAACTTACATGCGCATCCCGTAAGATCGTTTGGCATTTCACAATTTCATAACAATGTAACATTTTAAATATAACATTATTTAATCATGGCATGATATTCATAACTCAGTTCAAAGCATTTGTGGAAACTATAAAGTTTTTATATATATATATATATATATATATACACACACACACACATACATACATACTATAAAAAGGAAAAAGACCCACTCACGTAAGGTCCGCACTACAACTCCCTAGCATGAATATCGAGGCGTCATGAACGATCGGCACCTAGAACAATTATCAAATCACGTCTCAGAATTCTTATCAATAGAACACATAACTTACATATCCAATTCAGGAAGATACGTACGTTCGATTCCCGATCCGTAAGTTTCTAATATCCTAAAATGTACTATAACGTATCAAAGTTTGGTGAGAATCCAACTGACACGTCCCGACCCCGATATTCTCTGAATACTCGGATAGGCACGTGCTGGCCGACACCTGAGGGTGACGAAAGCCATCTATTGATTACAAGAGTATTGATTAGGAGAAAATATTCATGAATAAACATTAAAATCTAGAAGTAATAAACAAGGTTTAAGGGAATGTCTAGAGTGCCCAGAACATGTTCTAAAACAAGATCACAAAAGGAAAGATCATTACAGGATATCACACAAGTGGGTGATAGATTGCTACTGGTAGGGGAATGCCTCGTACGTTGTGTCGTAGTCCTAGTTTCTAAGACCTGAATGGGGGCGCAAAACAAAGGTGAGTGGACCAAGTTCATATATACAATAATAATAAAACAGTTATCAAGATACTAACCCTCACAGTTTATATAAAGAAAACTACTAGCATAATAAGTGATGGTTTTACTGAAAACCCTAGCGTGCCAAAAATATCTCAAAAGTCATCATGGAAAATAAAATATCAAACGTCTCACAGATCGTCTCGTCGCGTGATGTACGACTAGTAAGATCACTGAAATAAATATATCTCTCGGCCCTATGCCAGCACCGTGGTCTCTGCGTCGTAGCCAGAGATTACCAACTCCCTAATGCCTGCTCCGTGTCCCTCAGCCCATATCTAGGGATTATTTCTCTCAGCCTATCTGCCAACACCAGATCCTCGCCCCAGGCGACATAGTGTCCACTATGTACGAATAAATAGTTACGCCTCTCATAAATAACCACCTCATAGTATAAAGTCATCCATCGTCTATACTATAAAGAGGGGTTTCTAAAACATGTTCTAGCATCCTATCGTCATCCATCAAATAGTCTACCAGTTCATGGTTTTTATAGAAAATACGATATACTAAAATATTGCTCAAATACAGGCCAACAATTAATTCCTCACCAAAAACGAGACGATAAACAACATATTTCATAAACTCGTAAGGCATGCATTTTATTTATGCAATTAAACTAGGAAATTATGTAAATTTTAGAAAGGGTCCACTCACAGATACTCCGTAGCAGCAGAGTTGTGCGGAAAAGGATTAAGGAAATTCCCACTAGCAACTTCACCTAAGCACAAAAATGTACAATTTATCAAATTACCCAACTATAGAATTTCAAGAATTGGAATTGGGTCTTGGGTTTGGATCCGGATTAGGGTTTAGGTTACATAAGGTTAAAACCTATTGGGTTTTGCTTTTGGATAGGCCTATGAATAAAAAGGGTTGGTTTGGGCTTGAGCCCAAACCCATACAACACACCCATACACACGCCAGCACGCACACCTGCACGGCACATACATACACACACACACACACACATGTGCACAACACATGCACACACACACGGGCACAACACCCACACACGCACGCACGGACACACACTCACACAACACACACACACACAACATAACACACACACCACACACTTACACGTACAGCCCAAAACACACACACACACGACCCAATCACACACACGCACACTCACACACACGCAAGGCCCAAGCAGGGCACGGCCCGCAAACCAACTAATCAAAAGGGAATAGGGCTGGTCCAAGAAAGGGCTAAGGCCCGTGGGTGTTTTGAGAAGGCCTGATGGCCTAGTGGCTGGGGTGTTGTCGGGGAAGAACACCGAAGCTGTTATAGCTCCGGTCGACGGCAAACGTGAAATCCAACACCCAACCTAGTACCAAAATGAAGAGGAAAAATAGTTGAAATAATGGGAATGGAATTATACCACTGAGAGTCTCGACTGTGGTCGACTGTGGTCGAGAATGGCGAGGTTGATCACGGAACTCGTCGGGTTCTGGAAACAAAAATATAAAGCATGCACAGATTAGAACCTTCCATTGAACTGAGAATAACTCAACAAAACATAATAGAGTAGTGAGCCTCGCCTGAGTTCGAGTTTCAGAGATTTGAAGCTCTCGGCTTCAATGGCAGAACACACAGAGGTGTTCTACTGACGCATGCAGGGTTATAGTTGTGTTCCTTAAGCTCCAAGGTTTCTAGATATGTGATTAATTTGTTTGGATTGTTTAAATTTCGAAGAGGAAGGGAATGAGAGCTCTCGGAGCTCTGGAGGGTCTGAGAGTTCCCAAGAGAGAGAAAGAGAGGGATGTCTGAGATGAGGGACTCGGTAAGAGAAGAAAAGAGAAGAGAGCTAATAATCTGCCACTTGGGAGTTTAAGAGTAATAGGGAATCTAGATCAATGGCTAGGATTAAAAGAGATAAGGGATTAAATTGATAGATTTAAAATATGTTCCAGGTGGAGAATAGAAATAATTAAACTATGGGGGTGGGTGTAACACCAACGGTCGGATTTTCGATTCATTTACAAACCAAGTGGAGCCCTTTAACGGAAATATAACCAAACAACAGAAATTTCAGAAAACAGAGGGCAGATTTGGGTCCGGCATATCGAGGAACCTAAGGAGGGACCTCGGGTTCCTCCTAGCGCTGCCGCACGTGCCGCCACAAGGTGGCTGCACAGGCAACCATGAACTCAAGCGTGGCATCACACTCACGTGCGCCACGCGCCTACGAGTATGACGATACGCGCCTTCATCGTGAGAACCTGCGTTTTGCAGGTTTTCGATCCAACTTCTAGAGCTCCTATCGAGCTCGATTCTAAACCAATTTCGATAATTCCAAAAACCAAAGTGAAGTTAGAAACATAGGGAATAAGACTATACCTATTGGAGGCCCAATCGTGGCAGGTGTTGATCGGGAAATTGATCTGAAAGTGGCCAAATGGTCACGAGTCCTAATTTCTAGAAATCTGGAAATTCTTCCTTGTGATGGTTTTGCGTCAAATCACATGTACAACGCCTATTTAAGTTCAGAATCAACCCTTTTAACGAAATGGAACGAAATGAAGGGACCTCGAAGCCTACCTTGGTCAAAATCGACAAGGGTTCGTCGAAGATCATCAAGAACAGTGGCGATGGCCACTGTACCGTGCGAGTTCCAACTCGATAGTGTTGATCATAGGTTAATGATCGTGACAGGTCTAAGTTCACGATGGTGTGCTTGTCGAAACGGCAAGGATGAAGGTAGGGTAGTTTCTCTGTGTTTGCATAGAGGGCCAAAAAGAGATGAGGAAGGTGAAGCAAATGGCAGAGAAGGGGACACGGTAAGGGTGTCATCTCATCAGCATAACGAGTGATGGTACTGTGACAAGGGTCTCGTCAGAGCTGCTGAGTTTGCTGGCCTTTGTAAAACAGAGGAACGAGGGAGGAAGGAAGAGTGAGATACGAGAGAGAATGGAAGAATGGAGTCTTCGAGAGAGAGAGAGTCTCAAATAAGAAAGAAAATAATGAGAGGGAGACCGAGATCTCTAAAAGGTGGGGATACAGGATAGAACAAAGAGTGGGATGTGGCTACCCTTCATGTTCGTAAACCCGTAACATTTTAACAGTAACTCCAAATTTGCTTCCACTTGCGTCTACACGTTCGTATCGTCAAGTCCTTTACGAATACAATAAAATAATAGCGTATATACTTCATGAAATGACAGTCAACTAAAATCAATATTCTCGCCTCAAGGGCATTTTTTCAATTCACGCTTTTAAAATTTATAAAACATAAAATTAGAGACAGGTTATCACAATCTACCCACCTTAAAAAAATTTCGTCCCTGAAATTGAAAATCATTAGCTAAATTTAATATGCTCTAAAAGGTTAGAAAGAAAGTATATATAAAGAAGAATTAAGCTAGAGCGATTGCATAAAAGAGAATGCCATTCTGTCGTGATCGGAGTGCATTGATTCCTCTTTCATGCCTCCAAACTCAAACTTTTCTTCTCCTTCAATACAATACTTCAATATAAAATCCTTTACAAAAAAATCAAGTCAAAAATAGATATTTAAAAACATAACGTCAAAATATGAATATATATAATAACGTAAAGTTAAAATAATTGTACTGAAACTAAAACTGAACATAGAAAAATTTAATCTACGCACTTGTCGGGTCACATACTCCGAAGATAGGTGTGTAGTAATTTTGGGTCGAGCCCAAACAATAAATGGGTAAATATATAATAAATAATTAAGTAAGTACTAACGCGAATGGACCTACCTATCTACTTGTTTAACGAACCCAACGAATAAGTTATTGATATTACGGTCTGCAGCCCGCAATATCGATAACTCACTGTTGTCTCGATAAGCAAGTAACAAATTCCCGAGGATGCAATATTACCATCTTGCCCCTCATTGGGAATTACACATACATCGTCAATATTATAAAAAAATTTATATCGCAAACTCAATCACTCAAATATTTGCTTGCAGTACTCAACTGCCAATTATGTATTGTGTATAAAGTCTCCAAACAATGTCATACTCAAAACCAAAATTGTAACCGTAGTTACATGCAACTAAAATAAGGATAATTGTATGTTACAACCTTGCTAATTGTAGTACGTATAAAATGCAACATGTCCACTAAAGTTTGAGTAGTTCGTTTTAGATTAATCATTAGTCTAAGGGTGAACTGTGGTACTAGACAAAAACTGAGTACTCATAGCCTTCAAAAAGGCTTCCCAAGACTTGGAAATAAAACGCGTATCACAGAGAGATGCAATCGTGATATACACACCAAATGGTCAAACAATGAAGTTCACGATGTCTTAGCGAGCAGTTTCATGTTGAATTCTTCTCGAATTTAGCGAAAGACTAAGTCGAGAATGCTAAAAGAACACTCAAGAATTTGAGGGTCAAAACAAGTCCATCAAAGTTAAAGTTCAAGATATCTAGATTGATTGCATGCCATCACACTACAAAAACAAATTCCGGAATATTCAATCACCAACGGTAACTATCCATTTGACGGAATATTTGACAGGTGATTGAAGAATTAATGATCACAACTAGATTTCAATATCCAAGTAATTCTTCTGAACAGTCTACCTGTCTTCAAATTAATACGAACTGCATTAGAGTAGACATGTACCCAAAGTTGACTAGAATGTCTTTCCAACACAAAGGAGTGAATATGGAGTCACAATCAGAAAAGATGCGGATCGAAATGCCAGAAAATCTGATAAATTCAAGAATGGGTAATTTTTCCAAGTGGTCTAAAATGTAGTCCCTCTGGACGAATGAAAAATGGGTTGACTTGTCAAGTCGATCTATGATAAGCTCATATTTATATATATTTTACATCAAATTCTCTCGTCTTTTCTTAGTTAGTTTCTCATATTTTTGTGCTATTTACTTTGTTTTTGTGTTTTATCGAATTTATCTAGCTAAGAAAATAAAAATAGCACAAGTGTAATTTTAAGCAATAAATTCGTCATTTTTATATTACTCACTTATTTTATTAACTTAAGAAAACGTTTTGTCAGAAAATAAAAGAAAGGCACACAGGCTGCTAGTGAGAAATGGAAGAAGTGGAGCACTGAAGTAGTGAATAAATAAATAAAAGAAAGGTGGTTCCTGCAATGGGTCAACACGTGGATCCAAACTCACAAATGGAACTTGTTGGCTACTCAATTAATAAGGGTAGTGCTGGCAAAGAAATAAGAAATAAAAAGAGAAGTTAGAATAAAATAACAGAAAAATAAAAACAAAGAAGTCAGTGGTGGGCTGGTACAGCGAAAAAACGAAAAAGGTTTGGGGGTAAGGCTGCCCTTTTGGCAGTTGACGTGAGAGGGCTGTCTGGGGAGCAGCGTGAGTTTGGGAGGACTGACAAAGACGCAGAAATTAAAGGAAGGCTGCCTTGCAGCAGCGTGAGTTTGGGGGGACGCGGGAACGCGAGGGAAGGAAGCTGCCTTGCGCAGCTAAAGGATCGACGGGGGAGGAGCGCGACACGAAGCTTGGAAAGAAGGACAGTAGCAGCTGGCTGGGGGACGCGAAGAGGAAGCTGCTTGTGCAGCTTGCGAAGAAGGGAGCAGCTCGCCGGGAAGGAAAGAAGCAGCGCAGCCTTGAGAGGGCAGCGACAAGCTTACGGGGAGCTGAAAAACCGAGCGAAGAGGAAAGGCAGTCACGGGGGCTAGCTGCACGAGGCAACTGAAGTCAGGAGGTTAGAAGAGCAAGAGGCTCTCGGTGCAGGAGCTGAAATAAAAACAGAAGAGGAAAGGGCGCTGTCCTTTGGAGGTGCCTTGCAGGGAAACAAAAGTAAGCAGCCAGGTGGCTGCGAGGTAGAGGAGCTCACGGAAAAAAATCAGGAAGTGGAAGGTGCCATTGGCAGCGAATAGGATAAAACAGATGCAATCCAGCACAGAGAGCATCCTTCCCATTTTGGTTTAATCCTCCAACTCTTGTTTAATTTCTGTTTTAATTTATAAATAATGTGTAATTAATTTGTTTTGGCTAGAGGTTAATTCAAAGCCATGGATATATTTGTAATATGAATTGATTACCTTCAGTTGTGATTTCTGAGTTGTGATTTAATTTGCTTAACTGCTTGATTGATAACTTATTTTTGTATGTCGATTAAGGATGCATACTTAATTTACATGCATGAATTTGATTCTAGAATATAAGTAAATTTCACCTAATCGTTATGAACTTATATTCACAAGTAGTAAAGGTTGTTGACCACAATCGTGTTAAGTAAATTCTTGGCATAAGTTTCATGCGTATTCCATAGTAACGAGTGCCTCGTCAATGCTTATGATTTTCATAGAACTTAATGATTCTTGCTTGTATCTCTATTATGCAATTCATGTAGGGAACTTGTGGGGAATATTTTGGGTTGTCGTATGCAATCATCCAATCCATTAACTTAAGGAAAATCTGAGAATTAATTTAAGCGGACCTAATTAATTTGGGGCGTTGAGAATTTACAATTTATTGAAAGAACAACTGAAAATCAATTTAGGTTGCATATGTGTTATGTGTGGAGAATAATCCTCTAGCCAGTCCGTCGTCCATCCATTCACCTTAATTTCATGTTTTTGTCAATTCTGTAATTTATTTAAGTTTAATTTACTTTTCATCAAAAATCAATCCCCCATTTATTTTAAAGTGTTAAATTTGTTAGAAATTAATTTAGTTTGTGTTTTCTTGAGTTTTGAATTACTTTGAGTCTTTTGATTTGTTTTAGTTTATTTGTTAGTTTTATTTTGAGTGATTCTATTTAAGTGTTTTGAGTCTAGTTTAGTGTTTTAAATTTTGTTTTTACGTTTTTAATTTAATTTTACTTTGGTTAGCATCCCTAGTTAATCCCCGGCCTAGAACGATACCCTACTTACATCCATACTACAACTGTCACAAATAGGGTTTAAATTTGTGCGTTAATTTATTTTCGCATCAAATTTTTGGCGCCGTTGCCGGGGATTAGCAAATTTGCTAATCCTTTTATTTTTGTTTTTGCTTATGTTTATTTGTGTTTGTGTATGTTACTTTTGATATTTGATTTATTTTTCTTTCTTTGAATTGAGGTACAAATGGAGCAAGACCTGGATTCTACTAGCATTCAAGATCTATTGGCACAGCTCACTGCTCAATTAACTCATAATGCCGAACGGACCACAATGCCAAGTGTCCCTACACTTGATGTGCCCTATGGGCAACGATATTAAGGTCCTCAATTTTCTGCAAATGAAGATGTTTGGGGATATCAAGGCCATAACCAATCAAGGGGCAACATGTTTTCCAATGCTTACAATTCAGATTGGAGAGATTATTCAGATTACATGTGGGGAGAACCTCAACAATTCCAACAAGGTGGATATTGGCAGCAAGAAGACGCGTTCTATTCAAGACCTATGCAGCCACCACAGCATCCCCCACAACAATTCCAATCGAATCAGAGTATGCCCGTGGATTATAATCAAATGCTTGAAGAATTAATTTCTTCGGTACAGGGTTCACAAAAAGAAGAACAATTGCCGCCATCGGAAGAGTTCTATCAGTGGCCATATGAACCGTCACATCCACCACAACAATCAACCCAATTCAATTCAGGTACATCCTTGGATAATGATACACTTAATAATTTACTCACCTCTTTGAATCAGGGAGTAGAAAATCAAAACCAGGAGATGCAAGACCGAGTCAGAAGAGTGGACGAATTGGATATGCATGTTGGGCAGATTATGGAATTCATGGCACATATTCAAGAGCAAAGTGAGGTCTCCAACTCAACTCTTGAAAATTCAAAGGCAGAAAGTGAAATCGATGAAGCTGTCACTTTGGGAAGTGATATGGAGGATGAAGTTGTTCTAGAACCATCCAAACATAGCCCGAACATGGATGAATTGCCGCTTCAAGAAGAAGATGAGGATGACTACTTGGGCAGTTTAGAAGAATTTTTATCGCAAACCCCTCAAGTCCTTATGCCATCCAACTCAGGTGAGGAGGTTCTAAGTTCATTTCATTCTAACATCGTTCCACCAAATGTCCTTTTTCCTTGCAGGTTTTTAAATCCCAAGGAAGAAGTGAATGAAAAATACGTTGTGGAAGATCTTCCCAAGGTGCAAAGTGATATCCAAATTCTTGGTGTACCAAATCAAGTTCCCGATGGTATTGAAACGTTCAAAGAGACTTGTACACCAGAAAATGAGGTAGCCGGAGAATTTGTTGAATACATCCAAGAGGCTGTGCATGAGACAACCAAGCCCAAAGCAGTTGAGTTTGATGACACGGGACAAGCCACAACCATCATAGTAAATTTGGCCAAGTTCAAAGTCCCTGAAACGTTAAAAAACGTGGTGTTTGTCATTGAGTTTGAACGTGAAAGTAAGCCATCTTCTCCATTTTTAATTTTAATTTATACTAACTTGTTTCTAATTTTGATGATTCAGGCACCGTCATTAGAACTTAGACCGTTGTCGGATCATTTCAAGTACCACCGTCCGTTCAAGGATAAACCCATGCATTTGAATAATGAAGGGAGGCCTAGGAATCACCCACAATCAGATTTGCATTCCTAATCCCTTCTCTTTACTGCTTTCATTTTGTTTTGTTTATTTAGTTGTGATATTTGTTTGAGAGATTAAAAATAGTCTTTTTAATTTGATTTACATATGTTTACATTGATATTTTTATTTTTATTTTTATTTTTTTCTTGCCTTAAAAAAAATAAATAAAAAAAAAATTAATATTAATAATAATAATAAACATTCACATAAAAAAAAAAAAATACTTAAATACATAAATATTTTACAATAACTTGTAAACTAATTTCGTTCATTGGTCGTTGGTTGGTGGTGCCTCTGATGTCGACGGAGCCCCTGAAAGACGAAGCGCCAGAGTTGGATCATTCGGAGCCTCAATACTTGGTGCTGCTCCCGAGGACGAAGGCAACATAAACCTCGGGAGTAACGTCATAAACCGTTGATGATCACTCTGAATCCGCACTTCGGACTCCTGCAGCTGATCAAGCTTCCTCTTCATGCTTGTGGAGTAATTGGTTGCGAGCATGTGCAAATCCCTGTTCTCATGCCTAAGCACTCTGACCTCTTGCCGAAGACTAGCCACTTCAGCCATCAACGACTCCACCTGACGAGTTCGTGCAAGAAGGCGCTGGCCCATGTTTGATACTGAGCCTGCGCATCGGACGCTGTAGGCCATAGAGTCCTGAACAGCCAGTTCGTCGGACCGCCTAGAAAGTATCCTAGTGTCTCTAGGAGTGAGCAGATTTCTGGCCACCACCGATGCGGTTGTTTCATTCATCATTATGGAATCCCCAACTGTAAGAGGACCATTTGGGGATATGAAGGATGGCTGCCAAATGTTGGTTGGAGAAGATATATCACTATCTTCCCCAACATTCAAGTTAAGGCGACGGTCAGAGGGGCAAGACATATTTGAAGGTGTTGAGAATGAAGAGTCGGACTGATCAAGATTAAAAGAAATGCAAGGAGGAAGTGTTTACAGGAGGGAGTGTTTACAGGGGGAGCTTAAGTGTGTTGTGGAACAAAAATGAGCGTTCTTATAAGAAGAAGAAATCGTTGAGGCATCACTCAGCAGTCGAAGAGGCGCCCTCTCGCAAATCGAAGAACCGGGCTCCTTTCTCAAAAGCCGGATTCTTTTCTCAAAAGCGGCGTCGCCGTTCTCAAAAGTCAGACGCCGTTCTCAAAAGTCGGGCGCCTTTCTCAAAAGCCGGAGCAGTCAGGAATCACGAGGCGAGCCGCTCCCTGATTTGTCCAGACGTGTCACATGCAATTCCTTTCTCAAAAGTCGGGATTGCTCAGAAACCACGAGCCGCTCCCTAATTTTTCCAATTTTGTCGTCACTCGTCACGCGCTGTCAGCTTTGCGCAAATTACGGGCTGCTTTTTCAGAAAGCGCGTGACCTGTACTGTTCATCCATCCACCGGCTGCCGACAGGGGTAAAGGAATAGTTTCGGTTATGAAGAAAAGTTCTATAAACGTCTACCTTCGCCTTCAACAGCAAAGGCAAACTCTCTCAACACTTCTTCATCTCCGAAATTTTTCATCTCCGAAAATGCCTTTCCATCAAACCCTCTCGAGTTTCTCTGTGTTTCTCATTCCCTGGGATACCTTTGCAAACAAGTCATCTAGAGCTAGAGTATTTCATATCATGAAGGTTGAAAGCAAGAGTATCTCATATCACGCTTTCTCCCTGTCCTTTTCCTTGTCTTTGGGGCAAGGAGAAAGCGGGCAATCAGCCAGCACTCGGTGTCAATCTTCCAATCTAAGAACCGACTGCCTGGAAATCCTTCCTGATTGCTTACCTAGCATTGCTCTCGAATGCTCTTCTTCAACCACTGATGTACTTCCGAAGAAGTCGCCACATCTGCCTGGAGAACAGACATGGCAAGTGAAAATGATACTTGAAGCATGTGGAGACAAGGTGCTGCTTCATCTTCAAGATCAAGTCTCATTTTCCTTGCTAAGAAGTTCCCCAGCCCAGTTCAAGCATACACCTGTGGAACGATACTTCTTCAAAAGCAAAAGTATCCCATATCATCAGAGTCAGAGGCAAAGATATCTCATGGCACGCTTTTCCTTTACCCTTGCTCTTGGCTACGAGTCAAGGCGAAAGAAAGGAAATCGGTCCGCACTTGGACAGATTGAACAAAGAAGCAGACCACCACCTCTGCCTCGTGCCTACCTGCCATGCAGAAGAACAAAAAGAGAAGAATGTAGCCTGCAGACTCAATCAACCCGGCAGAAGGAGTCCGAGTTGAAACCAAGAGCTCGAGAAGCCTCAACAACAACACCAATCAAGTCTCATTTTCCTTGCTAAGAAGTTCCGAGGCCAATTCAAGTTCAAAGCTGTGGAAAGTCACCAAATAGGACCAATGATCACTTTTAGTTTTATTCATTGTCTTTTATTTTCATTTTCAATTTTTCGTTTGCATTTTCTACATTTTCTTGCGTGCTTAACTGTTTTATTTCTTTTCTTTGCAGGAACTTTTGGCTATTTCCACCCTTGGAGTTGATTGCAGAATTTTAGCTTGGGGGGTTATCGATTGATTTTCTGCAAATTAGGGAAGTTTTCAGTCCTATTGCTTTATTTTGTTTCTTTGTATTTATTTATTTTATTTTTATTTTTATTTGCATTTTATTATATTTTCTGACATTGGGGACAATGTCTAGTTTAAGTGTGGGGGTAAAGAGTATAAAAATGACCAAATTAAAAATTTTTGTATCTTCGACTTTGAACTGGTTTCATTTGTTTCCATGTTATTGCTTTGTGTTTTCTTAATTAAGTTGTTGTTTTAAATATATAAAAAAAAAAAAAAAAAAAAAAAATTTAAAAAAATCCAAAAATATTTTCTTGTTTTCCTTATTGTTTTGAATTAGATTTTTGTTAGTTCCCCGACCCAATGATATAATCGGATAAAGTTTGAATCATGATCATCAAGAACTTAGTGAACATGTGTTTTGTGAAATTCCTTATTCTTGTGTTAGTTTTGTACATATTTGATTATCCTTGAAAAACTAAATGCACATAGCCTTGTTAATGTGAAACTAAAGCATGATTTAAAGCTCCATATGTGAATTTAGTGACCATATACATCCTATGTGAGTTTTTGAGCCTATTGAAAGTGTGTGCATTTTTCATACACTCCTATTCTTTCATGTGTGATGAACTTATGTGAGATACTTCTCTAGAACTTGCATAACGATCTTTCGAAATTTTTGTCATTGATTGCATGAACTTGAAAATGATAGAAGCATTAGGTTTACCACCATGGCCCAAATAACCTTGTTTCCCAAAGAAAAATGATATCATTAGATTGCCAATTTGTGCCGTATTTGTGAACCTTTTATTTCTTATCACCAGATATGTCTCCCCTTATGCCTGAAATAAATATTTTTCCTTACCCTTTCCAAGCGAGCAATGCAAGATTGTCTTATGAGAAACGTTTGTGAAGTACTTTGAAGGTGTTTGGCAAAAGAATAAGTGTGGGGGTATTTCATGTTTGTATTAAAAAAAAAAAAAAAAAAAAAAAAAAAAAGAAAAGAAGAAAAGAAAAAGAAAAAAAAGATTGTATAAAAAAAAAAAATTAGTTTTAAAGTTTCAGTTTAAGTTTTTGGTTGGAGATGTCTGAAGAATCGTTGGAGAGCTTGAGTTCTTATAAATCTAAAGAAAAGAATTGCTTGCAATGTAGCTTGGAACTTGTGTTTTCCTATTCTTTCGTTTCAATAACCCTATCCCGAAGCCTCATTACATCCAATAAAAGTCCTCTTGATTTAAGTTTTGCAATTATGACTGTGGAGAAGTGATCTTTATGCAAGCTTATGGTAGAAATTTCACATTTGTTTCTTTGAGCGAAACACATTTAAACTAAACACATGTGTGATTGAGTGCATATCCCGTGAGAAGGTCGCTAGTTTGCATATGGTGTTTTTAAAAATAAAAAATTTTGAAATTGCATTAACATGGCTATCTCACACACTACACTTCAAGGATGTTTCAAAGATTACTGCTAATATTTGAGTAAGGAAAATGAACTTGAATTGCTTATTGGTGTTAGCTATGGTTCTTGATGTATTGTGTTCTCGAATGAAGTTCTATGAGGGTCACATAGGGGGAAACTAATAATTTTCATGTTATTATTTTTTCTGTTTTCGTTGTTTTGCTCGAGGACTAGCAAAAGCTAAGTGTGGGGGTATTTGATAAGCTCATATTTATATATATTTTACATCAAATTCTCTCGTCTTTTCTTAGTTAGTTTCTCATATTTTTGTGCTATTTACTTTGTTTTTGTGTTTTATCGAATTTATCTAGCTAAGAAAATAAAAATAGCACAAGTGTAATTTTAAGCAATAAATTCGTCATTTTTATATTACTCACTTATTTTATTAACTTAAGAAAACGTTTTGTCAGAAAATAAAAGAAAGGCACACAGGCTGCTAGTGAGAAATGGAAGAAGTGGAGCACTGAAGTAGTGAATAAATAAATAAAAGAAAGGTGGTTCCTGCAATGGGTCAACACGTGGATCCAAACTCACAAATGGAACTTGTTGGCTACTCAATTAATAAGGGTAGTGCTGGCAAAGAAATAAGAAATAAAAAGAGAAGTTAGAATAAAATAACAGAAAAATAAAAACAAAGAAGTCAGTGGTGGGCTGGTACAGCGAAAAACGAAAAAGGTTTGGGGGTAAGGCTGCCCTTTTGGCAGTTGACGTGAGAGGGCTGTCTGGGGAGCAGCGTGAGTTTGGGAGGACTGACAAAGACGCAGAAATTAAAGGAAGGCTGCCTTGCAGCAGCGTGAGTTTGGGGGGACGCGGGAACGCGAGGGAAGGAAGCTGCCTTGCGCAGCTAAAGGATCGACGGGGGAGGAGCGCGACACGAAGCTTGGAAAGAAGGACAGTAGCAGCTGGCTGGGGGACGCGAAGAGGAAGCTGCTTGTGCAGCTTGCGAAGAAGGGAGCAGCTCGCCGGGAAGGAAAGAAGCAGCGCAGCCTTGAGAGGGCAGCGACAAGCTTACGGGGAGCTGAAAAACCGAGCGAAGAGGAAAGGCAGTCACGGGGGCTAGCTGCACGAGGCAACTGAAGTCAGGAGGTTAGAAGAGCAAGAGGCTCTCGGTGCAGGAGCTGAAATAAAAACAGAAGAGGAAAGGGCGCTGTCCTTTGGAGGTGCCTTGCAGGGAAACAAAAGTAAGCAGCCAGGTGGCTGCGAGGTAGAGGAGCTCACGGAAAAAAATCAGGAAGTGGAAGGTGCCATTGGCAGCGAATAGGATAAAACAGATGCAATCCAGCACAGAGAGCATCCTTCCCATTTTGGTTTAATCCTCCAACTCTTGTTTAATTTCTGTTTTAATTTATAAATAATGTGTAATTAATTTGTTTTGGCTAGAGGTTAATTCAAAGCCATGGATATATTTGTAATATGAATTGATTACCTTCAGTTGTGATTTCTGAGTTGTGATTTAATTTGCTTAACTGCTTGATTGATAACTTATTTTTGTATGTCGATTAAGGATGCATACTTAATTTACATGCATGAATTTGATTCTAGAATATAAGTAAATTTCACCTAATCGTTATGAACTTATATTCACAAGTAGTAAAGGTTGTTGACCACAATCGTGTTAAGTAAATTCTTGGCATAAGTTTCATGCGTATTCCATAGTAACGAGTGCCTCGTCAATGCTTATGATTTTCATAGAACTTAATGATTCTTGCTTGTATCTCTATTATGCAATTCATGTAGGGAACTTGTGGGGAATATTTTGGGTTGTCGTATGCAATCATCCAATCCATTAACTTAAGGAAAATCTGAGAATTAATTTAAGCGGACCTAATTAATTTGGGGCGTTGAGAATTTACAATTTATTGAAAGAACAACTGAAAATCAATTTAGGTTGCATATGTGTTATGTGTGGAGAATAATCCTCTAGCCAGTCCGTCGTCCATCCATTCACCTTAATTTCATGTTTTTGTCAATTCTGTAATTTATTTAAGTTTAATTTACTTTTCATCAAAAATCAATCCCCCATTTATTTTAAAGTGTTAAATTTGTTAGAAATTAATTTAGTTTGTGTTTTCTTGAGTTTTGAATTACTTTGAGTCTTTTGATTTGTTTTAGTTTATTTGTTAGTTTTATTTTGAGTGATTCTATTTAAGTGTTTTGAGTCTAGTTTAGTGTTTTAAATTTTGTTTTTACGTTTTTAATTTAATTTTACTTTGGTTAGCATCCCTAGTTAATCCCCGGCCTAGAACGATACCCTACTTACATCCATACTACAACTGTCACAAATAGGGTTTAAATTTGTGCGTTAATTTATTTTCGCATCAATCTATAAACATCGAAACATCATAATAATCTCCACATGTACAAGATACCTCGTACCAGGAGCTTATGGTGATATTTTCCATTTGCATTTGGATACAAAATTTGATTATAACCATTCTAACGATTTCTTGATGGGTTAAGGTAACGTCATATCTATATTCGTGAACTTCAACTAGAATGGGATAAGGAAGACTGAAAATGTTTAAGGGTATAAATAACTCTTATTACGGTGCTCAGTAATTACGTTTGCTCAACCTGATGATACACGATAGTGCAATCATAGACGTTGATTTAGTTCTTCCAATGCTGCTGTCAGAAACTTAGCTCTTTCCAAAAGTAAGTGTAATTGGGAAGTTCTAAGGTTAATAAAAATGTTGGCATATTTCTATACAGAGAAGTACCATTCGATTTTCAGATGAAAATGACAACTATTGACTCTAGGTCATATATGTGATGGTTCATTTTGAACGGTTCTACCGTTGGGAAATGTAAGCGATACTTCATCATGCTACCTCTACACAATTGAAATATCCAAGGAACACGTCATCATGGATTTCCAAAATGATCAACGTCATCGAAAAGTGTAAAGCGATGGTGAGGTGAGAACAACAGTTCGGTTGTCAGAAACGTTATTCATAATCAACACCCCAAGCTTAACTAACTTTCCTTGGTCGATAAGTGAGGAAAACCACTATAGCCGAAAATCGCTAACTAATTCTCGATAAACTCGACAAGACTAAGGATATCTCAAATCTCACAACACTTTGTGAGAATTTCAACCTTTTTCCTCTAAACTCTTTTTGGAAAAAGGAAAGAATATCGTCTGCGAAGATCACGTCTCCCAAGATAAGTATTAATCTAAAAAAAACTAATGTTTGAGAAAATTGGTCTCACTACCGAAGCAGATGAGAAAGTCGTTGAAAAGACTACTACGAAATCATCAGGTTATGGGAGAAAACTTGAGTTACAAAGGGTGGGTCGGCTAGACCATCAACTCGAAGTAGAGGATAACGGTTTTCTTTTTCCAAACTATAGGAGTTGCTTGAAAAGATGCATGGAAACTAGTGTAGTATGAGAAAGTGGATCGATGATAATATCTCAAGTAAGACTTTGGAATATGACACCTGAATGTACGTCCTCAAAACATACCATAATACTTCCTTTCACTATGCCACGTGCTAATAGGTCTTCCCCACTTTCTCGATACTTAATTCACTCTAACAGTGAGAAATTAACTCGTACTTCGATTTTACGGTTTGCCTGTGGAAGTGATCGAAAAGGTGGCTAGTCGAAGAGGTTCTGTTTACCTAGATAGGTGATGAGTTAAAAACAATTATGAGTTTACTGTCTTAATACAAGCCTTGATCCTCAGCTTCCACAATTGTACTTACTTCAGCTCAGGTTGTCACCACTAATCAGTCTATCAGTCACGCCGCTAATTAACGAATTTATGAAACTTTTGATATTGTTTGTTAACCTAAAATTGTAAATCAGTGTTCTGGCATAAGGGTATCATTCTCATATACTAGTACATATGTCCGGTATCAGAAGTCATATTGCATGAATACTGGCTAACAGTTCTAGGATATTGGACAATATCATCAATTAGTAGCGCCACCATAGGCTGATTACAGATTAGAGCACGTTCAGGTGGATGATTTAAGATGATTGGTAAAGAACTGGTACTAGGAGGTGGTTCCATAACTCTAGGGAAAATACTTACTACTTCGGGGATTTCTACTGACCATAGATATAACAATTCTCACGCCCGTGCCAATGCTTATCAAAATGATGAGTATAACACCAAAAGTAATGTGGGAAATTAGTATAACACCAAAAGTAATGTGGGAAATTAGTATTTGTTGGTACGTCCAAAGGCCGGAATAGGAATTTGCTAATAATCTACTTTAGGACGGACTTAAACGTAAGTCGATCTTCCTCCTGAAGATCCAGAATGATTCTTGATGCGTTTGAAAAGATTAGTGTTATCGGCGACCAAAAGTGATTGTCCCAAGATGTTCTTCCGTCGAGTGCTACCACTTAGCACCACATCATCACACAAGACATTTCTCGAGTCTTGACAAAAGTAGACTTCGCAGGAATTCTAATATGTGGTATTCTAATGGATACTACCAAGGAATCAAAACTATCTCTCATTTCCAAACTCAAAATGTTTAATACTGATGACTGGAGAATAATGATGGAATTGGTTGGTAATGTCTTCGATGATACACAGTTATCAATACATTAGCCCTTCTTTAAGGCCATCAAGTTGTCTCGAATCTACATCTTTCCTTGGCAGGAAAGTTCTTTGCTTTAAATCTAAAGGTGTTTGCCAAAGTGATCTTCTAAAATGTCGACAAGTCGACAAAACTGCCCAAAACTTAGGAAAAGCTAACACATTTTTCGTATTCAACGAGGTGGCAAGATTCAGAAATTAGGTTCAAGAATCAAGAATGCTTACATCATGCGTGTGATGAATGCAATACTGCCCAACTTATACTCTGATACCAAATTGACACACCCCGACCCGGATGTCCACGAGGACTCCGAATCGAGCTGTGTTGGCCGACACCTGGAAGGTGACGAAGCCATAAAGTGTAGTGACGTGGAAGAAGTGAATAAATTTAAACCTAAAAGTACCTAAATACAAAAGTGTGTGGTGAGTGGGTATGAACCCAATTCACACGTGATGACAAAGCATAAGTACAGTACAGTAAAATAGGGTGAGAATTATACCATCGATGGTAATCGTCTACACCAAGATTTGCCAATAATCCTCGTCGGTACGAAAACTCTGCTACTAGAACTTGGAGGGGTGAAAAACAAGGGTGAGTGGACCTGAAAATAAAGTTTTAATAAAAACCTTTTGAAAACGTTATAACCCTTCGCTATAAAACTTGTATAGTTTCCAAAAAATAATAATACTACGTAAGTATGAAAATGAATGCACAAGTGCAGTGAAAACAGAAGCATGCCATGTCACAACATCTCAGCAATAATAAATGCAAGCCAGGTGTGAAATGTGTCTAAACTAACATGCCAGTTGGAGTCACCTAATGTGACCTGTATGTCTGGACCTACTACTCATCAAACTATGCTTGCACACGAGTCGGAGTCACCTAGTGTGACCTGTACGATAGGTTGGGTGTAAATATGTACACTCTAGTGCTATGATCATGTGATGGCTAGCGATAAATCGCAGGCCACCTACGAGTCGGAACTGCCTAATGCAGTCTGGTATGATAGGGCTAGCACCAAACTTGGATCCAAGGCGAGCGTGCGGTGCAAAAGGTGAACATCACGTGAAGGACTGTGCCTTGGGTTGGGGCAAGAGCACTAACACCGAGGTGCAGCAATGATGAGCTCTAAATGAATATATGCATGCCAATATGATGAACCAATTCCAATCACAAAGTAAACTCACCTGAACTTACCTGCGCATCCCATAGGATCGTTTGGCATTTCACAATTTCATAACAATGTAACATTTTAAATATAACATTATTTAACCATGGCATGATATGCATAACTCAGTTCAAAGAATTTGTGGAAACTATAAAGTTTATATATACATACACACACACACACACACACACGCACACACACGCGCGCGCGCACACACACACACACACTATAAAAAGGAAAAAGACCTACTCACTTGAGATCCGCACTACAACTCCTTAGCATGAATATCGAGGCATCACGAATGATCGGCGCCTAGAACAATTATCAAATCACATCTCAGAATTCTTATCAATAGAACACGTAACTTACATATCCAATTCAGGAAGATCTGTACGTCGGATTCCCGATCCGTAAGTTTCAAATATCCTCAAATATTACGTACTATAACGTATCAAAGTTTGGTGAAAATCCAACGATCGGATTGTCGATTCATTTACTAACCAAGTGGCAGCCCTTAACGGAAATATAACTAAACAACGGAAATTTCAGAAAATAGAGGGCGGATTCAGGTCTGGCATATCGAGAAACCTAAGGAGGGACCTCGGGTTCCTTCCAGCGCCGCCGCACGCTTCGCCACAAGGTGGCTGCACAGGCAGCCACGCACTCACGCATCAGCATCACACTCACGTGCGCCTCGCGCCTGCGAGTATGATCATACTTGCCTTCATCACGAGAACCTCCACTTTGCAGGTTTTCGATCCAACTTCTAGAGCTCCTATCGAGCTCGATTCTAAACCACCTTCGATAATTCCAAAAACCAAAGTGAAGTTAGGAACATAGGTAATAAGACTATACCCATTGGAGGCCCAGTCATGGCCAGTGTTGACCGGGAAATTGATCTGAAAGTGGTCAAATGGTCACGGGTCCTAATTTCCAGAAATCTGGAAATTGTTCCTCGTGATGGTTCTGCGTTAAATCACATGTACAATGCACATTTAAGTTCAGAAATCAACCCTTTTAACGAAATGGAACGAAATGAAGGGACCCCGAAGCCTACCTTGGTCGGAATCGATGAGGGTTCATATGAGATCATCAAGAACAGTGGTGATGGCCATTGTACCTTGTGAGTTCCAGCTCTATAGTGTTGATCCTGGGTTAATGATCGTGACAGGTCTAAGTTCACGGTGGTGTGCTTGTCGAAACGACAAAGATGAAGGTATGGTGGTTTCTCTGTGTTTGCAAATGGCAGAAAGGGGGACATGGTAAGGGTGTCATCTCATCAGGATAGTGAGTGATGGCATTGTGACAAGGGTCTCGCCGGAGCAGCTGAGTTTGTTAGCCTCTGTAAAACAGAGGAACGAGGGAGGAAAGAAGAGTGAGATACAAGAGAGAATGGAAGAATGGAGTCTTCGAGAGAGATAGTCTCAAATAATAAAGAAAATAATGAGAGAGAGACCGAGATCTCTGGAAGGTGGGGATACGGGACAGAGCTGAGAGATAGTCTCAACTACCCTTCATGTTCGTAAGCCCATAACATTTTAACCATAACTCCAAATTTGTTTCCGATTTCGTCTACGCGTTCGTATCGTCGAGTACTTTAGGAATACGATAAAATAATGGCCCACACGCTTCACTAAATGACAGTCAACTAAAATCAATATTATCGCCTCAAGGGTATTTTCGTCAATTCACGCTTTTAAAATTTATAAAACGTAAAATTAGAGACGGGTTATCACAAAATATATTACGATAAATGAAATGAAAAGTATAATTATAATGAAATAAAATTAATACATTAAAAATTAGGAAGAAAAGGAGAAATAATTTAAAAATTAAAATATAATTAATAAATGAGTTTATTAATGTATTAAGGGACTAAAATTAGATTTTGAACTTACTCATGGTTTTAATGACACACCCCGACCGAGATCGAGGCATGTTGGCCGTCACGTGGGGGTGACGTAGCCATGTGCACACTGCGAAAGCAATAAAGATAAGAGTTATACGAATAAATAAACACCGAAAGCTACTAAGGTGCACTAATAAACAGGAAGTGATAGGAGTGAGATACAAAAGTAAATACTCCTAATCAGAGCATAGAAAGTCTAGGTGCAGTCCAGTAGGACAAGTACTGATTATACAGTACCAGAAGATGTCCTACAAATATTTTATTAGTCAGAACCGCCGAAATCCTTGATGCCACCAACAGCAAGCTTACCTAAAACCTGGAGGGGCGCAAAACAGAAAACGTGAGTGGACAAAAATAAATGTTTTACAAAACCATTTCATTTCTCAAAAGTTCTAACCCTTCGCCGTAAAACATGTATAATTTTCCCAGAAATAGAATATAAACATATGCATAAATATATATGTAAATATCTCAATTCAAATCATGCTTCACATATTCATAATCGTAAGTATGCCATGTCAAGATATAACAGAATAAGTAATTCAGGTGAGAATAAATTCATGGAAAGTAACATATTAGCCGGAACCCCTGTAGAAGTCTGTACGACTGAATTCATAGCTCATTAGTCAATCTAGCCGGAGTCACTATAATGACCTATACGGCACTACACTGCACATAAGTCGGAACCACTAAAAAGGTCTGTACGACAAGACTGGGTGTAATATAATTATGCTCAATACTACGCTCTCATGATAGCTGGGCGATAAATCGCTAGTCACCAACGAGTCGGAACCACCTATAATGGTCTGTACGACAAGACTGTGCACCTAAATTGGATCCAATGTGAGCATAGGGTGCGGGAGGTGACATCATAAATAGGCCTGTACCATATCTCTGGCTAAATCACAATCACCCGAGGTGCAGGTTTATGAGCTCTCAATCATGTCTCACATTTCAATATCTCATATAACAAAACATAACTCACCTGGTACTTACCTGAGCGTCCACAGCACCAATTCATATTATGCATCATATACTAATTCATATGTTGAATATAAATTTATATGCATGGCATTTCAAAGCATGCTTTCATTTAAACACATTTTATGGGAAAATATCAAGTATATAATTATTTATTGAAAACCAAAAGCCCACTCACTAGTATGTTGAAGGGTCGTAGCCCCCGAGTCACCCTTGACTGCGCTCGTCCTTGGGATAAGCTTCCCCTATATGCGAAATAACTATAAAAACATTAATTTAAAGCACCTAACCAATACTAACTAATAACTTCACATACAATGCTCAAATGGGGTGTTTGAATATACTAACGTGATCTACACAACCTCACGAACATCCCCATATTTTTAGAAAAAATTTCCGACCACCCACGCGCCGCCACGCGCCAACCAAGGCACGGCCAAACGCACCGCCCACGCGTGGGCACGTGCCAGGCACACTGACGGTAACCCTAACGGCGTTAGGGAATATTCCGTCCAAAAACAAGCATATTCCGTCAATTATTAACGGCGCCATCCAACGCCTTTAGCATATTCCATCAAAACTGACGGAATATACCCTCATCTTCTCTGACGAGTCGCCGAATGCAGGTGACTTATCCGGTTTCTGGGTTAAATTTCAAAACCTTATATCTCTCTCGTTTTAACACCAAACTTCATGAAACTTGAACCATTTTAAAGATCTCACCAAGACGAACAAAACCATACCTAAGTCGAGCCCTGAAACCATCGGATACCCTCCGGAAAAAGCCTCGATATTCCAGCAATTCTTAAAACTTGTGGTTCTCGATAATCCAACGTCCAAAATCTTCCAACGAACCACTCCTAGCCTCATGAGGACCTCCTTAAGCTACCTATAAGCTTGAAATCCCCAAAAACACGAGATTTTACAATTGCATGAATAGTACCTAAATCGGAGTTCGAGAGAAACTAGGGTTTTCGAAGGAGTTCTTACCTAAAAATGGTACCATTCAACTTGTATGAACCTCAGGAACACGATGGTGTCCTTTAAACCCTCGATTTGTAACTTTCCACTAGTGTTGTTGTTGATCCGTACGTGAGGGAAGGAGAGAGAGTGAGTCCGAGGGAGAGAGAGCACGGGAGAGAAGAAAGAGGAAGAGTTTGTGTGTGTGTGTGTGAGTGGTCCACGTGGGTGTTGACCCTAAAAATTACAAAGCCTACGTGGCGCGCAGGCCGAATAATCTATGAGCTAACTACGTCCTTCGGTGAATGCGGGCGTGCCAACTCGTCGGCCGAGCTCGGCCGAGGAGTAAATTTGTTGATGTTGCGTTGGGTCGCGCTACTGACTTCTGCATCTTGCGATTGCGGCCGAGAAAGGAACACGTCTCGGCCTCTTGGATTCTCGAGCCTGAAGACAAGGCTGCTATTCTTACAAAGTTCACGAATCGAATTCGGCTTTCAATGTGCCGAATGTAATAACTGTAACACCTCACTTCGCCGAGAAGACTAATGAGATGACCTCGACCAATAAGGATTCGGAAATCCTTCTCGACCAAGACTTGGATAGGTAACCAACCGTCCTCGCCGTAGTGCTGTTGATGCCAACGGAAGATGCTGCGAGACCGGCTGATTCTACGGTGACAGAGCTATCTATGCCGACTTAAGATATCACCGGTTGCTTTCACAGTGCTGTTGATGCCAACGGAAGATGTGTCAGCGAAAAGAGAAAATAAAAAATCTCAAAGTTGTTGAGAGGGTTTGCGCAGGGCAGTTTTGTGTGTTGAATTGGAGGTCTCCTTTCCGTTGCCATTGCATCTGTATTTATAGGACTGATGTACTTGCTTGGCACCGCCTGACTCTTATTTCAAATTCCCATATCTGACGTGACTTGATCTTTAAAGGATTTGATCTTTGGTGATGTGGCTTCACCACTTGCTTTCCTCCATCCACCTTCACGGAACCAACCCAAGAAATAAGCATTAAAAACCTAGCCTACCTTATCATCACATCACCAAAAAGACCTACGTTCCTAGGCTTCCTTTAAATGAATATTAAATTCATTTTATCTCATAATTTTATCCCATCCATGCATCATGCATGCATCTCAACAAACCATCTTGATCGATTCCGAGCTACGTGCTCAACAATATTTATCCACCATTTATCACCCACTTTTAAATGGATAATAACAATAAAATACCCCGATGCTCTAATCTACCACACGTTTAAATCCCAAGAAACCCAAATTAAATTGAACTGTACTGCTCACTTTGAAGATATAATTTGCACCTCATCTTGTACAAGAAAAAATCAAGATAATTTTTAAAAGGATAAATATTATGATAAAAATCATAATATTATCCTTTAACAATAAAACTTATCTTCACTTTTCCATCCGACGGTTGAGAACTATGTTTACTTAACGGCCTTGATTACATGGGCCGATGGTGTAAATTTGGGTCCAAACATTGCCCCCCAGTTTCCTTGAGCTTCGGCTCGTAAGCCGAATGGTTAAGGAAATTAACTGGTTCATAGCCAACAACATCTCGTCGTATTGCCGAAACAAAGTTTGTTCCTCGGCATTAAAGTCACCTCTGTTCTGGCAATATCATAAAGCAGGGTCGAGGCCGAGAAGAATTGTGGTCGAGCAGGGTCGAGGCCGAGAGAAATTGGGGTCGAGGTCAATAAAAATCTCTAGGCTTGCCTATATATACATGTAAACCAGATTGCCTGATGTGATTTGTCGGCCATGCAATCGGCATATAACATATATATATATATATATAAACCTGCCTGATGTGACGCTGCTATACATATATATCTATATATATATATCCCAATGTCAGCACCCATGTGATACTGCCATATATATATATTCACCCAATTCTGCCGAAAAATGTCTGCAACCATCAGGTCTAGGGTTTAGGCCTAAAGCCTTTTCTCAACTGATTTGACCTTTCAAAGCCTCATACTTATATATATATATATATATATAATCAAGATGAGAAGCCTCCAATTCTTCAGCAAGATTTAACGCCTTTGCCTTTTTTTTTTTTTTTTTTTTGAATCTGCCAATTCCTTTTTGGATCTAACCATCCTCGCCGAGCTCGGCAATACAAGACTTTGAATCTGCCAACACCCATATGGCCACCATAGCATTTTCCTGACTCTCGGCTTCGGCCTAGACAGCCGAATTATTTTTTTTATTGTTTTTTATTTTTATTTTTTATTCGGCCAACTAATGTTGTTGCTGCCCCCTTGTTTTTTATGCATCGGCTTGCACAGCCGTATGTTTAAGAAAATAACATATATATATTGAACAAATGAAAAGAAAAGTGGCCGAACCATAGTTAGGAGGAGGCCAACGATGCTTTATTCCAAGTCGAGACCTTGTAATAACAAAATCTTCAAACTGATTTCGCTCTAGGCTGAATAAAGAATTTTCTCCAAATATATTTGACTTGGTGAAATATTTTTCATTTTCGGCCGCCGAATGTGTTGAACAATTATTATGCCCCCCAGGCATAATTTCGGCTTTTAATTCAAATAACTTGCCCGAATGGGATTTCCCCATATCGGCTTTATCGCCGATAATCATATCAATTGGCCTAGATTCTTGGGCTAGGCCAATATCTCTGCCTTGTTCGTCATTGGAGCATTCCTTTGACGAATTATTTTCCAAGTCAATTTTTGTATCTAGCTCAGGGACTTGAATTTTTTCTTCTAGGCCTACCATACTTTCAGTCTCGACCGAAACAACAAGTGGCCTAGGTTTTTCTTCGGCCGTCTCGACAATTTTCTTAGGCCGAATGTTGATTGTGGCCGGAGTGGAAATTTGCCCCCCGGCCTCTTGCTTTTTAGAAATTCTTCTCAATCTCTCAAGGAGTTGTTTTTGCTTCTTTAATAGGCGATAACACTCATCTCGTGAAGCCTGATCGAGATAGATCATGTGAACTTCGTAGTTTTAGCAATGGGTCCCACTGGGCGTGCCAAAATGTTGACCCTAAAAATTACAAAGCCTACGTGGCGCGCAGGCCGAATAATCTATGAGCTAACTACGTCCTTCGGTGAATGCGGGCGTGCCAACTCGTCGGCCGAGCTCGGCCGAGGAGTAAATTTGTTGATGTTGCGTTGGGTCGCGCTACTGACTTCTGCGTCTTGCGATTGCGGCCGAGAAAGGAACACGTCTCGGCCTCTTGGATTCTCGAGCCTGAAGACAAGGCTGCTATTCTTACAAAGTTCCCGAATCGAATTCGGCTTTCAATGTGCCGAATGTAATAACTGTAACACCTCACTTCGCCGAGAAGACTAATGAGATGACCTCGACCAATAAGGATTCGGAAATCCTTCTCGACCAAGACTTGGATAGGTAACCAACCGTCCTCGCCGTAGTGCTGTTGATGCCAACGGAAGATGCTGCGAGACCGGCTGATTCTACGGTGACAGAGCTATCTATGCCGACTTAAGATATCACCGGTTGCTTTCACAGTGCTGTTGATGCCAACGGAAGATGTGTCAGCGAAAAGAGAAAATAAAAAATCTCAAAGTTGTTGAGAGGGTTTGCGCAGGGCAGTTTTGTGTGTTGAATTGGAGGTCTCCTTTCCGTTGCCATTGCATCTGTATTTATAGGACTGATGTACTTGCTTGGCACCGCCTGACTCTTATTTCAAATTCCCATATCTGACGTGACTTGATCTTTAAAGGATTTGATCTTTGGTGATGTGGCTTCACCACTTGCTTTCCTCCATCCACCTTCACGGAACCAACCCAAGAAATAAGCATTAAAAACCTAGCCTACCTTATCATCACATCACCAAAAAGACCTACGTTCCTAGGCTTCCTTTAAATGAATATTAAATTCATTTTATCTCATAATTTTATCCCATCCATGCATCATGCATGCATCTCAACAAACCATCTTGATCGATTCCGAGCTACGTGCTCAACAATATTTATCCACCATTTATCACCCACTTTTAAATGGATAATAACAATAAAATACCCCGATGCTCTAATCTACCACACGTTTAAATCCCAAGAAACCCAAATTAAATTGAACTGTACTGCTCACTTTGAAGATATAATTTGCACCTCATCTTGTACAAGAAAAAATCAAGATAATTTTTAAAAGGATAAATATTATGATAAAAATCATAATATTATCCTTTAACAATAAAACTTATCTTCACTTTTCCATCCGACGGTTGAGAACTATGTTTACTTAACGGCCTTGATTACATGGGCCGATGGTGTAAATTTGGGTCCAAACAGTGGGTCACCAACCAAAACCACAAAAACTAAGCTCTAATTTGGTCCAAAAATTAAGGAAAAAATGTAAGTTTGGACCACCACTTACATGCATATTACACACCACCACACTCACGTCCAAGGGTAAAATAGTCAATTCACGTCATCGATAATAAAAATTCGGGACGGGCTGTGACATTTAATCTAAAAGTCATATTTACCAAGGATTAAAATGAAGTTTTCTATTTAAAATATTGTCATATGGTATTTTATTTTTATTTTTGTTAAAAAGTACGATTGTCTTTTTTGCACCGACAATTTAACGTTATTTTATTTTATTATTATTAAAGTTTTTTTTTTTTTTTGTAATATAGTGAATTATTGGGACATAGACTACCTAAAATATATTGAATTAGGGGGACATAAACTACCTGGACCTTCTTTTGCAAGATTTTAGGGGTTTGTTATATTTTAGATTTTATTAGCAAATTAATTATAATAATAATTTGTATAATTTGAACTTAATTAATTAATTAAAATTGTAAAAAGCCTTGGTTGTTTCGTGCAAGTGAGACAGCGAAAAGAGAACCGGAATAAATATCGCGGCGAGGAACTTAGCTGGGATCTACAGCACACACTTCGCACACAACACATCCGCATCAAAACGTGCCAATTTCAATAAAAAAAAAATGTGAAAAATAAGTGACATGTGGTGAGCACCAACATTACTTGGTTCAGTGAGTTTTCAGCTGCCACGTGTCACTAGAATGCGTGGGAACTTCGGAACTTGCCTATGTGGGCAACATCTCTCCACCTGGCGCCTCCTCACACTCCGTGTACAACTTGCATGGTCCTGGGTCCCACTCAAAGTCCTAGCATTCCAAAGCTATAAAATCCCCTTCACTCCCTCTCCAATTTTCAACTTACAACTCCAAAAAGAACTGAACTACAGACACACACACACAACTCACAGCTTAATTTCTCCGACGCAGCACAACATAAATGAATACGATCTTCAGTCAAATCTCCGATTCCTCCGAAAAGCCCGAATCGAGCTCCGACGACACAAGCATCTTGACTCGAAGCCAGCTGGCTTCGTTCTCCGACGAGGTCATTTTGGCGTCCAGCAGGCCGAAGAAGCGAGCGGGGAGGAGAGTTTTCAAGGAGACGAGGCACCCGGTTTACAGAGGAGTGAGGAGGAGGAACAACAACAAGTGGGTGTGCGAAATGAGAGAACCAAACAAGAAGAAGTCGAGGATATGGCTCGGAACTTATCTGACGGCCGAGATGGCAGCTCGGGCGCATGACGTGGCGGCATTGGCCTTTAGAGGGAAGCTTGCCTGCCTCAATTTTGCAGACTCAGTATGGCGCCTGCCTGTTCCGGCATCCACCGATTCAGTGGATATCAGGCGGGCAGCAGCGGAGGCTGCAGAGACGTTCCGGCCAGAGGAGTTTGGCGGAGTGTTGGAAAGCGGCGATGATGAGAAGGAGAGCAAGAAAATGGAGGGGGAGAAGGATTGTGGAGGCGCGGAGGAAAGTGGAATCTTGTTTTACTTGGATGAGGAGGAAATGTTCGACATGCCAAGGTTACTGGATAGTATGGCGGAAGGGCTTCTGCTCTCTCCACCTCACTCTTCAGGTGGTTACATGAACTGGGATGACATGGAAAGCAACGATGACGTCAGTCTGTGGAGCTTCTCAAATTGATAGATATTTATCCGGAGGACACTTTCGTTCGTTGACCCAAAAAAAGGGACACTTTCGTTTATTTTTTTTTAGGGAAAATTAGGTTCGTATCTTTCTTTTTTTTACTCCATTGATTAAAATTCTATTCATTTTTAATTTTTTATCAAGGTCATTGGGTATTAATAACATCATTAATTATTTGAATAATAAAATATTTTTATTTTTAAATATATTCTTTTAGTGTTAAAAATGTTATCATTAGTATATTTATATTTATGGTTAAATTTTTTATCATATATTTTAATTTTTAGTTTGTACCTATTTTTAATTTGCAAATATTTTTTAATTTGTGCCAATTTTCTTTTCATTTTTAATTTGTACCCATATATTAGTTTCTTTTTGTGCCCATATTTTTTAAAGTTTTATTTGTGTTTGTACTCATGTGTATACCGTCACGTGACATTGTATATTTAATCAATGATAGAAAAATTACATATGGTATATTTATGTTTTATGCCTAAACTTTGTATCATATATTTATATTTTTAGTTTGTACCCACTTTTAATTTGCAACATTTTTTTAAAATTTATAGTATTTTCTTTTTAGTTTTATTTTGTACCCATGTATTAATTTCTTTTAGCGCCTATATTTTTAAAAATTCATTTGTACTCATAATTTTTAATCTTTTGTACCCTAATTTATTTATAATGTACCCATTCTTCTTTATTAATGTACCACTTTGTTATATGTGAAATGTACCAATTTTTTTAACACTATGGATACATTCTTTTGCCGTTTATTATTTCTTATTTTTACATAGTTTTTATCCATTTATTCAATCAAAATGTTTGAATTTTTTTATTGTAACCGTTTCTAATAGTATTATAATGAGGGATTTTAAATTTATAGAATTATAAATCTCATAAAATATCAAACAATTAATGTCAAAACTATAAAAATATAAATATTAATAGTAATATAATGAGGCGTACAAAGTCAAGGGACATTGATCAAACTTTGAATACTATTAGGATTTTAATCAAAGAATGTTAAAGATTAGGGACAACATCCAAAGTATCCTTTTTTTTTAATATAATTTTTGCCACCTGGAAAAATGGTGTTGGTTGTTTATACGCTTGCCCGGACAATTTTAGTCCGTAACACTGTTTCCGCTAACATTTTTAGTCTAATGGAAATATTTTGTTCTAGACCCTTGCCTTGTGTTTCGATGCGTTAAATTCTGCGTGCAAAAAATGGTGAAAGTTGAGCACGGAGATTTCTGACTTCAATTTTCCACCGGGAGAGGCGTTATTTTATAATTTCAATGTCGAGACAAATTGTGTACTCATCTAAGAGGAAATTTCAGCATGCGGAGAGAGGCTCCAAATTTCAGATATCTGTTGCCCTGCTCTTACATGGTTCACCTATTCTTGTAATTTGAACCCCAAATTTTTTTCCGTCTGCTCTTGCGTCGCTCTTCTTTGTAACTTGTTTTTAAAACTCATGGGAACATATGATGTATCTGGATTGCTGTACGTCCTTTAGAAATGGTGTAGAAAATAGAAAATTTAAGAATTATCCAAACAATGAAATTTATAATTTCAGTCATTGTCTAATTTCTACCTATTTAATATCCAAAGGATGGAATTGCTAATTGACAAAATTTTAAATAATGCAATTATAATTTCAGTCATTTAGAATTTCCAACTTAAGATTAAAATGCTTTCACTTTTGATTAAACTCTATATTCCATGTATAATCTTAATTTAAGTGTTTTTCAAATCCATTTTAAAATCATTTCTATATCAAAAATGCACTCAATAATATTAGTTAATTTATTGCTATTTAAAAAAAAAATCTCATATTTTCCTCAATTTAAGGATTCAGTTATATCAAGTCATGGCTGAGATTAATTGATGGAATATAATAATTCATATATCTAAACTATTTAAAAAATTTCAATATATTTAAATTATATGAAACTTTGTATTATACAAAATTGTTTGGAACTATGTGGAGCCTAAAATAATTACAAAAATTCTAGAGGCAACACGTGGAGTTTTGCTCAAGAAATGCAAGATTACCTGTATTAAATGGGCATGCTCCTCAAATACTCCCATCGTAGTTCACCACCCCTGAAGGTCCATGCAGCTGAATACAACTGCCCACAGCTCACCTGTGTTTGGCAAGGAAAAGTCAAAGCATTAAAGATAAGGATTAGGGCTGGTTTGGTATTGCTGTGCTTTGAAAAAAAGCTGCTGTGAGAATAAGCGGCTGTGCTGTGAGAATAAGCGGCTGTGAAATAAATCAGCATAGTGTTTGGTAAACTTTTTTGTAAAAGTGCTTTTGGAAAAAAAAAACAGTCTAATAGTGGGTCTTTTTATTAAAGAAGCACAGTAGCTCTGTGTACTTTGAAAAAAAGCCAGTTTTCCAAAGCTGCAAATAGCAGCTTCAGCTTTTTCCTTTGATTTCAGCTTATTCTCACAGCAGCTTCCAAAATAAGCCCTTCTTTTTCAGTTTACCAAACACCTAAAACCCTCACAGCTTTTTTTCATAGGTGCTTTTTTTTTAAGCACCTCACTCCCAAACTAGGTCTTAATTACCCAAATCCTATTTTTAATACATTCCCAACTGAAAATTGACTTCATTCAAGAAAATAATCTCTATATAAATCAATTAGGGATATTTACTCCATTATCTCAAGATTTATTTCCTATTTAATATCTTGAGAATATTTTTTCCATACACCTTGGCCAATAGGATGCCCTGTGACGGTGTTACCTTGATTTCCAGTAGTTGCCTGCGTACTTGTAGGTGGATCCTTCAATTTGCAAACAAACCCCACATTCCGTACACATGTCGATCCAAGATGAACCCAAGAAGACATCCAATGCAAACCCACATGCCAACACTAGCCTTGTAAATGTAAGAAGGCTTTCAATAACTTAGCTATGGAATACTTTACCTTTTTCTTGAGCTTAATTCTGATTCCCTTGTTGTGGATTTACCTAAATTATTTCTTGTCATTGACCTTTTTGATCTGAGGTAGGAATGTGTCTGGAGAAGAAATTAAAGATGCCCTATTCTCTATTGGCCCAAGGCAATACAAGATGAGATAGACAAGGCTAGATCTGGAAGCATGACCCCAAATTCTTGTCCTGTTGCAAGACAGACGAAGTACTACAAAGACAAAGTCATAGTCATTTTCGCTGAGATAGAGTCGGCTTTATTTGGCAGAGTAGGCAAATGAGTTGCCTCTCATTTGCTGGACATTCATTTCCTTTTTTGGTCATCTAACTTTCACTTTCAAGCCTGTTGGGAACATGTTTCGCCTTTCTCATCGGGCCTTGGCTTTAAGAGGTTCTTTGGAATGTTCTTGGTAGGACCCCCTTCAATTACCTGCATTAAGAGATTTAGGGGATCCCATTAAGCTATCCTTTAGGGACAAGGCCAAATTGAGAAAGTAAACCTCCTTCAGTTATTTGATCAAGTGCCGAGGGGTTCTTTTTTACAATTATTTCCCAGTCTTCGATTGCCGCTGTGGCATCCATTGATTCAATAGATTTAGATACTCAAGCGGAAAAGGCTTAAGTTGACCTACTTTGGTTGAGTTGTCCATAGAATACTTTAACTGGAATGGGCACGAAGCTATCTAAGAAAAGGCTTGTTCGGAACTTATATCTATCTCCCAATATATCACGGTGGAACTCTCAAAAAGCACTTTTCTAAGAACTGAGACCTGGAGCCTTCTTTCCTATCATTAAAAATACACTTTGTGTATTGCACCATGAGTAGTTCACTTCCCCTCTTCTAATGGTGTAGCATCAAGTGAAATATGAGTGGTAAGAGGAAGAGTCTCTCATATGCGTCTCAATTTCGTTCATCTTTCCCTCACCCACTGGTCAGAGAGAGGAGTAGGTAGTTGACCAGGGGAATAGTCCCCTTAGATTCGACTAGTGGGTGAGAGAAAAAATGAACGAAATTGAGACGCATATGGGAAACTCTTCCTTTTACCATTCATATTTCACCTTATGCTAGTTGGGTAAAGTAAACTCCCTCCTTGGACAAGCATGGGGCTTAGTCAAGTAGAATCGGGTTGCGTCGCTTGATGCTCCGATTGAAAACAAATCAGTGGGGCCATGTCAGAACGATTGAATATATGTTAGACTGTTGAAGACCTTAACGTAAGTAACTTAGTGCAAAAGTGGTGGAGATCCACGAAGGTAACCGGAAGTTTGGGGCTTAAGACAAGGGGTGTCCGGAGTCTCTTAAGAAAGGAAAGAAAAAAGCATTCGCCGAGGAAGAAAATAGTATGTCTAAGGCAACCCTCGGGGTGAGAAGTGAGAGTTGGTTTCATCACAAACATATATTCGCGTATATAGAATAAAAATTAGAGCTGTTATTGCTATGTCATATGTTGTTGTTAGCTTAAAATGAGTAATTAAAGTATGAGAGTATCTGTTATGAAGCAAAGTTTTGTAAGGTTCGTTACTCTTACTATAGAGTTGGGGAACATGTTTCACATTTACCACACTAAATCTTGTTCTCAAACGAATGCGCTTTTTCAAGCTCTATCCAACCTCTCAAATCACTGCCTTTCACTCGGGCTTCGCCACTCTGCGCTCATCCTACAACTGGTCCCGCCTATAGTTATAGTGCCGAACACACATAAGTATAGGTTTTTTTTGTCCTTACGACGATTGTCAAAGACCGAGGGCATTGCACTTCGCGACCCTATCCAAGTATGTGCTTAGTTTTATATAAAAGTTTTTCAAAGCAAACTATATGTCTTTCTCATTTGCTACCACTCAACAATAGCAGGTCTCAGCTCTGCACATTCCTATAAATTTTGTCTTTCTTTCAGCTAAAGATTGTTATCATCTGGTATGAAAGCCCAGCTTGTGCAGATATGGTAGCGATACAATCTTTTGGATCTATGGTTGTTGATATGATTACTCCATTAATGCATAAAATTATCAAGCATCACAAAATGGAACCTATAAACGTAGATGTTTGGAAGATGAGAATGCAGTTGCTTATTAAAGAACAAGATCTTTTTTTTTCATTCTTGAGAAAAGAAAAGCCCACGAATCTGGCGCTAATGGCTTCTTCAATCAAGTTAATGTTGTTATAGCCAACTTTGTTTACCTCAGTCTTTTGCCTTTTTTGTTATTGTTCCCTCCCTTTTTTTTGTTGTGGCATTGTAGATTAGGACATGTCTGCAGCCCAATAGGGGATATCAACGTAGAATTGTGATTGTTAGGGAGAATGCTTTTAGTCAACTAAGTGAGTTGCTTACAAAGATTAATTGGCAAGCTCAATCTATAAAGAATAATTAGAACCTAGACTCCATGTGGTTCTATGTTCTTGGATTCTTGGTAGTTAGTGAAAGTTGTTAACGCTTATGCCCATGACAGTGATGGTGGTGACCATGGTAAGGCGGTGGTGGTGACATGGTGATGAAAGTGATAATAATAATAGTTATTGCATAATATGGGTGGTGTGCGGATTCTGTTTAGGTGAGCAGCAATGATAGGAAAGGGGAGTAAGCAAGCTTTAAGGGATAGGGGGATGGGAGCAAAATATGCATTGGTTGTTCCGGAATAGGTTGAGGACGAGGTTCTTTCATTAAAGGGAGAGAATTTCAGGCGGTTAAACTATCTCCAACCTTTTCTATATATTTTAGAAGTAGGGTGAGAGACCATTATGATAAGGTTAGTCTGCACGTTTTAAGTTCATATGAAACAAGTTATTGAAAAATTAATATCCATGACCATTATGTTGCGCTCTAATGCTACCAAATTTCGGTAAGCTTTAGCTACCCCTAAAAGCCCTAAACACTTACTTTTTTTCAAAGAAACTAACTTAGGCATCGGGGATCTATTGGCCTAACCCCCCCACTCCCCACCTCGTGGGTGTGTGAGGCCTTAGTCTTTTATCAAAGGTGTTGATTGTTTTGCAGGTGCATTTTTGTCAAAGCAAGGGATGATGGAAATTTGCATCGACAACTCGTTTCTTTACTACTATAACTGTTGTCAATAATGGTTATTTCTCATGCTTTATTTTCGTCTCTAGAAATTCAATTATGATTGAACTGAAATGTACTATCATTCTTTAAAAATAAATATTGACATGTACCAACACAATTTATTGTCAAATTCAAATGTATAGTTACTAAATTAAAATGTATGCTTACTAAATTAAAATGTACCCAGGCCTAAATTAAATGTACTGATAGGTTCTAGGGTTACACATAACTTGCTATTAGCTTCTTACTAGTGTTCTAAAAATTGGGCTAGGGGGCCACCTAAGCGCTACGCAGTGGTCAGCCTCCCGGATTAAGCCAAAACTGGGAGGCAAATCAGGGAAGAAATTAGGCAGGTGCCTATGGGGTATAGGTGGGCACTTATGGGATCTAGGTGGGCTGAGAGGCCTAGACGGTCTGGGCGTGGTTGAAAGTCGAAGAAGTTTGATTTTAGGTTCCAATTTTTTTCTAGTTTGAATCTGCAGAGGGAAAAGTAGCCTCATTATTTCTCTTTCATCCCTACATGACAGCAGTAACTTTCTATCTTCTTTTCTACTTTGTTATCCAATACGACTACGCCACCTAGTATCTTCTTTTGTAATTGTCATCCAATGAGACGGTTGCATCTTAAACTCGTGATTAATAAGGGGCTTTAGAAATTAGGAGTTGGTATATGTGGATGCAAATTTATTCCTCCTTGTTCTTGGACAAAATTGCACCTACAAAACAAATAACACCTAAGGTCAAGGCCAATAGCCTCAAACGCCCATGATGAATTGGGGGGGGGGGCTTTGGCCGAAGAACCTCTGATGCCAAAGTTAGAATTTTGAGGGAGAAGGTGGCCGGCCCTTTGTGGTATTTTTTAGTGTATTTTGTAGTTAATTGGTAATTCAATTAGCCATTAATAGATTAATTAGGTAATAAATCTATTAATTAGCTAATTAACATAATTTAAAAGGAATGTTTTGGGGGTTACATTGTGGAGAAGATGGATGAAATAGGTTTCGAATAAATACCTATTTTGGGCACTTTTGACTTGATTATAAGATGATTGTCCACTGCTCGAGCGTGGGAATTCCGGTGCTCCTCAAGGGTAATTTTGTCCTTTCTGCCCAAAATCCACATGTCGTCTCTTGATTATGTTTGGCTCCACAAATGCCCCCACACATGCTGGGCTGCTTGCAGGAAAGGGCAGCAGGTGTAGAGATCTCCAACTTTGATGCAGATTCTCTCTTGGACTTGGAATTAGATTCTTTTAGGAAAGGGAAATAAATTGCCTTCAAAGCCTATTTAAGCCTACCTTAAGTAGGGGATTAAATCAACTTCGAATGGCAATTATTTATCCCTACAAGAAAGAGGGAAAGCTAGAGGATATTTGTTCCCCCTCCCCTAGCACTCTTCTTTGCTTGCCCGTGCAAAGAATCATCTTTCGTTGATTTCTTTGTCTTCTTCACGCCGCACCGATGTAAGAAAAACTTAATTCTCCTTGTCTTCTTCTTGGGAGGTGCTGCCACAGGGCAGTCGTCAGGGTGGTGCAGCACGTCGGCTGGCAGGGGCCAGGAGTCGGCTTGGCATGGGCCAAAGAGGTGGTGTGGCAGAGGCCATTGCTTGTGCTACTCAGCTTGATTGAAGCCAAGGATTGGCTCGGCATGGGCCGAGGAAGTGGTGTGGCATGGGTAAAGGTTTAGGCTGCCACGTCTGGGCTGCTTGCCAAAGATGAGGAAACTGCTTAAGTTTGATTTCTCAGCTGCCGTAGATGGAGCAGTCAAGGGTGGAGCTGCCAAGATCGGAGCTGTTGAAGATGAAGTGTCGGATGAGTGAACTGTTAAGTGCAAAAGTGGCTGCTGCCCCCTGACCATTTGCTGCCTAGTTGATCTTCAATCATTTGATCTTTTAAGCTATGTCGCATTTTCGCACTGAAGAGCTTACCCAGATGGGTGTCGGGGAATTAATTTACCCTCTCTCACTGGAGAGCAATTAGTTTATCCTCTCGCACTGGAGAGTAAACCCATATGGGTGTTGGGGAATTGGTTTACCCTCTCGCATTGGAGAACAATTAGTTTATCCTCTTGCACTGGAGAGCAAACCCAATGGGTGTCGGGGAATTGGTTTACCCTCTCACACTAGAGAGTAATTAGTTTATCCTCTCGCACTGGAGTGCAAACGCATACGGGTGTCGGGAAATTGGTTTACCCTCTTGCACTGGAGAGCAGACCCATAAAGGGTTTTGAGCAGTGTTCTAAAAATCGGTCTAGGCGGCCGCCTAGGCGCTGAACGGCCAGTTACCGCCGCGATTAAGCCCTAATCGGTCACAAAATCAGAAATAATATTAGGCGAACGTCTGGGCGGGATTAGGCGGGACTAGGAGGGGCTGGGCGGAGCTGGGCGAGGTCTAAGCGGGCGTATGTGGAGAATGGCGAAATCTGAAAAAAAAATTGTTGCAGAGCCCGGTGTCGCGCGAGGAAGGAGATGAAGTTCTTTTGTCGTTTAATTGCATGGTTTTATCATTAAGACGGTCCCCACCATCTTTTCATTTTACTTATTCTTAAGTTCTTTTATTGTATTTCACTGTTGCTGCTAGTGCTAGGTGCAGGCCTAGGATTGCGTGGAAGACTTGTGTGGAGTGAATAACTTAGCAAGTTTTTTTTGGATTTCATGTTAATTTAATTGTATATAAAAGCAATTTGTAATTTGCATGCCTTTTTTACAATTGGTCGGCCTTTTTGGGGGTTAGTACCGTGGGTTTTTTGGTTTCGGAATTTGTAAAGGTCTTTTAACAGATTTGTACCAAAGCAACTTGCATTGTTTCAAAATTAATTGCTAACTAAATAATGTGCACCTTGGGCTTTTAACAGATAAGTATCTTACATTAATATATTTTCTTATTTTTCTCCTATTTTGCATTTTATATGGTTTTAAATTGTGAACTTGTTGTACATGTGTCATCCTACAATACTCCTCACTATGGTTATATGGCATATATGCTTAATGTGTTTTTAAAATTTGGACTTGTTGGATACTCTTTTTGCATTTTATCATTCTTTTATTATCTTATCCATGGATTTCATACAAGTATAATTTTTTGTAAGTATCAATATGCACTTATTTACAAGATATATAAGAAATTTACCTAAATCTGCCTAGGGCTTGCTGGCCGTCACGTGAGGGTGACGTAGCCATGTGCACAGTGCGGAAACGATAAGAATAAGAAATATATGAATAAATAAAAGTCGAAAGTTACTAATGTGCACTAATAAGCAGAAACTACTAGGAGTGAGATACAAGAGTAAATACTCCTTATCAGAGCATAAAAAGTCTAGGTGCAGTCCAGTAGGACAAGTACTAGTTATATAGTACCAGAAGATATCCTACGAATATTTTATTCTGTCAGAACCGCCGAGATCCTCAATGCCACCAACAGCAAGTCTACCTAAAACCTGGAGGGGCGCAAAACAAAAAATGTGAGTGGGCAAAAACAAATGTTTTGAGAATACATTTAACTTTCGAAAGTTCTAACCCCTCGCCGTAAAACATGTATAATTTTTCCCAGAAATAGAATATAAATATATACATATATCTAGGTATGTATCAATTCAAATCATGTTACACATATTCATAATCATAAGTATGTCATGCCAAGATATAAACAGGATAACCAACTCAGGTGAAAATAAATTCATGGAAAATAACACATTAGTCGGAACCCCTGCAGAAGTATGTACTATTTTTACAACCATACCTTTCAAAAGCCCTAAAACCCACGGATCTCGCCGGAAAATCCCTCGATAATCCGGCTAAACCTGCAACTCGTCGAAACTCAACTTTCCGACGTCCAAATCACTTCATTTTTCTTCTCCGAGCTTGGTGAAGACAATCTAAAGCTTCCTATGCCCTTAAAAACTCCTAAAAAGCTTACAATAATTAGTGCATGAACAGTACCTAAATCGGAGTTCGAGAGAAACTAGGGTTTTCGAAGGTTTCAAGTTCTAAAAATAGTACGAATGGACTCAGGAGCTTGTAGGTAACAAGAACATTACCTTTTTAATGTCGATCCATGCCTGAAATGGAAGGCTTGGAGTTTGTCCGTACAAAGTTGACGGAAACAGAAGAAAATCGAAAGGGAGGAGAGAGAGTGCACGGGGAAGGAGAGAGAGAGAGAGTTGGAGTGTGTGTGTGGTTCAAAATTGTTTGACTTCCAAACAACCACAAAACCATAACAACTTTAAGTCCTAATTGGTTCCAAATATTAGGGACTTAAGGTATTAGTTCACTTCCAAACTTAAATCACACAATCACACAAAACGTCCGAGGCAAAATAGTCATTTCACATCGTCGAAACTGAATATTTCGGGACAGGCTGTGACAATATTATAGGCAAAGATTGAGATTAAAAATCATAAAACACATTAAAAATAAAAATATCAAGTAATTTAAACATACCAAACACATTAAAAAAATTATAATAATTAATTTAAATGTGCGAAAAATATGAAAAAAAAATATATGCAAACGCTTATAGTCGCATCCTCTAGGCTTTGAGGATGTGTATATGATCGTTTGAATTTTTAAAACCATACAAACTCTCATGAATAGTATTTTTAAGGGAGTTCAAAATAAACAAAATTCATAATCATTAATGTATAAGTGTGAAAGATGTGAAAGCATAATAAACGTTCATAATTGCATCCTCAATCCTTAGACGATGGTTACATGGTCGTTTAGATTTTTAAAACCCTCCAAATCTCATGAATAGTGTTTTTTATTTGAGTGCAAAATTAATAATAATTATTGTAGAAGTGTGAAAAATGTAATCACTCGTAATGAAAAGCTTTACAACTTTCATGAAGGGGTCAACTCCGAAATTTAATATATATATATACACACACACTAATTTAGTATTATGTTTTACATTTTTTGGGGTCAAATTATGTTTTTCATTTTCATTTTTATTGATTTACAATATATTTTTTCTTAACGGGTAACGGGTCGGGTCATATTACCTGATAATATTAACGGGTTGATTTCAGGTCGGGTCATATTACCCGTTTACTTTAACGGGTATTACACAACAAGACCCGTTAAGCTATTGGGTATGACACGAAAACTACATGAACACGAGAAACACGACACCAATGCTAGGGCTATCATTTTCTCACAAATATTAAACCCTAATTCATAATTTTATGTAATTGAAGAGAAATTTTTATCACAGAGGCTTCAAGTGATCAGAGTGATACAAACTTCAATTAAAGTAAGATATTTACTATTTAATATATTGAATTGGAATTTGAAGATTTAGATATTTCTCATCTATAATGATTTTTTTTTCTTTTGTACTTTTCATTCATAATTTCATGCAATTGAAGATAAATTTTCATATCACGAAGACAATTCAAGTGATCAGAGTGATGCATTCTTTGATTAAACTAAGATATTTACTAATTTAAATATCTTGAGTTGGAATTTGAAGATTTAGGTATTTTTCATCTATAATGATTTTTTTTTCTTTTGAACTTTTTAGGGAAAAACTCATAAATTAATCAAGTAATTGTCACAGAAAGAGGGGAGTAGTCACAAAAGATCACTAGAAGCACACGCATTGCGGATTATCAAGTTTCATTGTTCATACTTACTATAATTTAATTGTGATCTTATTTCAGATATAAAATATGGCACCTACTAAAAAATATCAATTAAACTACTTGAAGAGCCAAAGAAAAAGAAAAGTTGAACGACTGATCAGTCTAAAAACGGAGCCATTGATGGGTTCTTTGTTAAAGAAATTGAAGCACAAAGTTTGTTTTTATAGTACTTTTTTGACACACCCCGACCGAGATCGACGCATGCTGGCCGTCACATGAGGGTGACGTAGCCATGTGCATAGTGCGGAAGCAATAAAGATAAGAAATATACAAATAAATAAAAACCGAAAACTACTAACGTGCACTAATAAACAGGAAGTGCTAGGAGTGAGATACAAGTGTAAATACTCCTAATCAGAGCATAGAAAGTCTAGGTGCAGTCCGGTAGGACAAGTACTCATTATACAGTACCAGGAGATGTCCTACAATTATTTTATTATGTCAGAACCGCCGAAATCCTCGTACGCCACCAACAGCAAGTCTACCTAAAACTTGGAGGGACGCAAAACAGAAAATGTGAGTGGGCAAAAACAAATGTTTTTCAAAACCATTTCATCATTAAAATGCTCTAACCCCTCGCCGTAAAACATGTATAATTTTTCCAAAATAGAATATAAACATATGCATAAATATATATATATATATGTATATGTATATTTTAATTCAAATTATGCTTCCTCTCGGTCTTCCTACTAAGTGCATCTTGCACTGCATTCGCACGACCAGGATGATACTTAATCGTGCAATCATAATCACTAAGTAACTCAATCCACCTCCACTGCCGAAGATTGAGATCGCTCTGAGTAAAAAGATAATGAAGACTTTTATGATCTGTGAAGATCTTACATTTCTCACCATAAAGATAATGTCTCCAAATCTTCAAAGCAAAGATAATAGCCGCTAACTCCAAATCATGAGTAGGGTAATTCTTCTCATGAGGTTTCAACTGTCTCGAAGCATAAGCAATCACCCTACCATGTTGCATCAATACACAACCCAAACCATTCAAAGAAGCATCACTGTAGACCTCAAAATTACCACTATCATCCGGGAGTGCTAAAACAGGTGCATGAGTAGATAATACTTCAAGTGCTGAAAGCTTTGCTTACGATTATCATCCCACTCGAACTTAACATCCTTTCGGGTCAACCTCGTCAATGGCAAAGCAATCACTGAAAAATCCTTAACAAACAGTCTATAATAGCCTGTTAGGCCAAGAAAACTCCGTACCTCAGTGACGGTTCGAGGTTGCTCCCAATCCTCCACAGCTGCCACTTTTTGAGAATCGACTCGGATACCTTGAGCTGATATAACATGTCCCAAAAATGCCACTTGATCTAACCAGAATTGGCATTTGCTAAACTTAGCATATAACTGGTGTTCCCTCAAACTTTTCAACACCAATTTAAGATGTCTAGCATGCTCTGCTCTAGTCTTAGAGTATACCAGAATGTCATCAATAAATACAATGACAAACCTGTCCAAATATGGCTAGAATACTCGATTCATTAAATCCATAAAAGCTGCTGGTGCATTAGTTAACCCGAATGGCATCACAAGAAACTCATAATGACCATATCGCGTCCTGAATACAGTCTTAGGGACATCTTCACTTCTAATCTTCAACTGGTAATAACCAGACCTTAAGTCAATCTTCGAGAATACACAGGCACCTCGGAGTTGATCAAACAAATCATCTATGTAAGGTAATGGATAACGGTTCTTAATTGTTGCCCTATTCAATTAGCTGTAATCAATGCATAGCCTTAAGGTTCCGTCTTTCTTCCTCACAAATAAAACTGGAGCTCCCCATGATGAAGTACTAGGCTAAATAAAACCTTTATCCACTAATTCTTGCAACTGAACTTTCAATTCCCTTAATTCAGCAGGAGCCATTCTATAAGGAGTCAAAGATATATGATTCGTACCTGGAAGCAGATCAATAACGAACTCCACATCTCTATCTGGCGGCAATCCAGGCAAATCATCTGGAAACACATCCGGAAAATGCCTAACCACACGTACATCCTCCACACTACTAGGAGCATTATCATTCAACACCACATGAGCCAAATATCCCTAACAACCTTTCGACAATAATCTTTTGGTTTTCATGGCAGAAATAACACCATGCCTCACCCCACTAGGCTCTCCTACGAATGTAACTTCAGGTAATCCAGGACGATGGAAGGTAACTGTCTTTCCATAACAATCTATCTTGGCACGATTATAGTGTAACCAATCAATGCCCAAAATCATATCAAAATCCACAATGTCCAACGACATAAGGTTAGCCGGCATAACAACATCCTCCACCATCACCAAACATCCTGGATATATCCGATCCACAAAACATTTATCCCCTATAGGCATAGAAAACTCTAAATCGTATCCTAGAGGTGTATGATGAGGTTGCGTCATTTGAGCAAATGTATAAGAAACAACAGAATGCGTAGCACCACAATCAATCAATACTCTAGCAAAATGACCAAGAATATTTAACGTACCCATGATTAAATCAGGATTGTTCTGAGCATCTTGCAACATCATGTTATGGATACGTCCCTGATTCTGCTGTCGTCCACCACGACCTCTGTTAGCATGGACACCACGTCCTTGTCTTGGCTGACCAGATTGCCTCGAAGATCCTGCACTGCTAGTAGCAATCTCTACCTGCTGGGGTTGTCCCCATTGGTACCACTGGGATCCACTAGCTGAATATGGTTGATATGGCACAGAACCTCCCTGATACTGAGGGTAACCACCCTGAAAAAGAGGATCTTGAGAGTACTGATATTGCCCTAAAGTATAAGGAACAGCATCACCCTAATAATGATAAGCACCTCCTCGTCTCGTCTGGGCATAGCCATTAGATCCTGAAGCTTGCTGGATCGGTGCAGACGGTGGTAAGGAAGGCTGTTGGGGCCTCTGCTGGTTCTGAGGGCAATGAGCAGCCCTATGCCCCATCTGTCCACAAGTATAGCATGCACTGTTGCCTTTCCTACATTCCCCAAAATGCCTATTATTACACCTGCGGCATAAAGGAGCACCTGAACCACCAAAGTCCTTTTGCCTCTGAAATCTCGGGCCTTCAGAAAATCTACCACCTCTCCTTAGCATATTAGAGCTCAAACCTCCACTAGAAGAGCTGGAACTGCCACCGCTTCTCTTAAAGCTATGGGTCTTACAAGGTCCCTGAGATGATTGACCTTTACCTTTATCATCTCGCCTCTGGTTCCCATTCTTTTCCTCTTCATCTTCACTTTCACTGGGCATGTTCTCTGAGTCCTCAATCCGCAATAAAACCACATAAAATTCCTGGTAAGTGGCACAGGGAGTCGAGGTCGCTATAGAACGCCATTTCTTCTTAGTACCCAACCTAAAGCGACGTAACATCTCAACCGGATTAGCAGCAACCTCCGGATCATATCGAGCCAAATCAGTAAACCTTCTGTAATACTCATTCGCTGACATATTTCCTTGTTTTAGATGCGTAAACTCTTGTTTCTTGCGATCAATGTACTCAGGGGGAATAAACCTTTTCCGAAACAACTTTTTAAACACTTCCCAATCTGCTACAACCTCTGGTGGCATCTGATATGACTCATATCTCCACCAGGATGTAGGCTTCGGACCCAAAAACCAGGTAGTCGTCTCGACCCACCTATCAGGAGGAAGATTCCCTTGACTCTGCATCACAAGGAAAGTCTTCTCAACATGATTAAGCCACTTCTCCGCTCCCTCATGTCCTTCATTTCCCATGAAATGAGTCAGCTTCAAGTTATACACAGTCTCAAGAGGTGTCCTTTGAGGAGGACGAAACGAAGACTGAATGGCATTAATTATAGCTTCCCCTAATTGAGCAATATCAAGGAAACTAGGCTCAGCTGAGTGACGTGGCTCTCTACGAGGTGGCATAGTTCTGACAGAAGACATCACAAGGATTAGATCATTCACCAGATATACAAGACTGCTAACATAGGCTCTGATACCAAACTGACACACCCCGACCAAGATCGAGGCATGCTGGCCGACACGTGAGGGTGACGTAGGCATGTGCACAGTGCGAAAGCAATAAAGATAAGAAATATACGAATAAATAAAAATCGAAAACTACTAATGTGCACTAATAAACAAGAAGTGATAGGAGTGAGATACAAGTGTAAATACTCCTAATCAGAGCATAGAAAGTCTAGATGCAATCCAGTAAGACAAGTACTCATTATACAGTACCAAGAGATGTCCTACAATTATTTTATTATGTCAGAACCGCTGAAATCCTCGTACGCCACCAACAGCAAGTCTACCTAAAACCTGGAGGGACGCAAAACAAAAAATGTGAGTGGGCAAAAACAAATGTTTTTCAAAACCATTTCATCATTAAAATGCTCTAACCCCTCGCCGTAAAACATGTATAATTTTCCCATAATAGAATATAAACATATGCATAAATATATATATATATATATATATATATATGTATATTTCAATTCAAATCATGCTTCACATAACCATATTCATAAGTATGCCATGCCAAAACATAAGAATAAAATAAGTAACTCAGGTTTGAATAAATTCATGGAAATAACATATTAGTCGGAACCCCTGCATAAGTCTGTACGACTGAATTTATAGCTCATTATTCAACCTAGCCGGAGTCACTACAATGACCTATACGGCACTACACTGCACATAAGTCGGAACCACTAAAAGTCTGTACGACAAGACTGGGTGTAATATAATTATGCTCAATACTACGCTCTCATGATAACTGGGCGATAAATCGCTAGTCACCTACGAGTCGGAACCACCTATGATGGTATGTACGACAAGACTGTGCACCTAAATTGGATCCAATGTGAGCATATGGTGTGGGAGATGACATTATAAATAGGCATGTGCCATATCTCTGGCTAAATCACAATCACCCTAGGTGCAGGTTTATGAGCTCAATATTTCTCAATCACAACTTTAATCACAATCACAATTCATAACTCACCTGGGCTTACCTGAGCGTCCACAGCACCACAATTATATAATATGCATCATATACCAGTTCATATACGGAATATAAATTTATATGCATGGCATTTCAAGGCATACTTTCATTTAAACGCATTTTCTGGGAAAATATAAAGTATATAAGTATATACTGAAAGCCAAAAGCCCACTCACTGGTATGTCGAAGGGTCGTAGCCCTTGATTACGCTCGTCCTTGGGATAAGCCTCCCTTATATGCGAAACAACTATAAAAAGGTTAATTTAAAGCATCTAACCAATACTAGCTAATAACTTCTCATACAATGCTCAAATGGGGTGTTTGAATATACCAACGTGATCTACATAACCTCACGAACATCCCCATATTTTTAGAATAATTTTTCATGACCCCACGCGCCCTCACTCGCCGGCCAAGGCATAGCAACACGCGCTGCCCACTCGCAGGGACCCTAACGGAATCCCTTAACCCTGTTAGGAATATTCCGTGAAATTTTTCGTCAAATAGTAACAGAAACCGTTAAACTAACCAACGCCGTTAGGAATATTCCGTCAAAGTTGACGGAATATTTTGTCGTCTCTTACCTTCGAACTCCGGCGACCCTCGCTGGCGCGCGGAAACTGGGAATTTCTTAAAATCCTTATATCTCCATCAATTCTTAACCAAAACTCATGAAACTTGAACCAAATTGAAGCTTAGGACGAATAGAACATAATCTTACCAATTCCAAGCTCCAAAAATCACGGGATCTCGCCTGAGAAAGCTCGATAATTCCGGCCAAATTTCAAACTTTCCAAATTCGACTTTTCGACATCCAATTTGCTTGGTTTTTCTTCTCGGAGCTTCGTACGAACGTACTAAAGCTCCCTATGAGCTTAAAATCCCCTGAAACATCCATAATTATGATCACATGAACAGTACTCAAATCGGGGGTGATGGTTTCTCGGGTTTTCGAAGGTTTCAACTTCTAAAAATAGTACGATTGAACTCAGGAGCTTGTAGGGAACAAGAACATTACCTTTTGAACGTCGATCCGTGCAGGAAAGCTTGGGTTCGAAGTTCGTTCGTATAGGGTTGACGGAAACAAAAGAAAATCAAGAAAGAGGAGAGAGAGAGTGCACGGGAAGAAGAGAGATAAAAGGTTGGAGTGTGTGTGGTCCAAAATTGTTGATTTCTAATCCACTACAAACCACAACAACTTTGAGTCCTAATTGGTTCCAAATTATTTGGGACTTAATGCATTAGTCCACTTCCAACTTAAACCACACCACCACACAAAACGTCCAAGGGCAATTTCATCTTTTCGCACCATCGATAGTAAAAATTCGGGACAGGCTGTGACATTTTTAGCATCAATACATTGTTCATTTTTTTTTAATATTGTCTTATAAGAGGAGCCCCTTTCACAAATTTCGCACAGGGTCTTCGAAATCTCAGAGACAGCCCTGCCAATAATGTACCAAAATTACTGGTACGCTATGTTTTAATATATATATATATATATATATATATATATCATGTGGGTAATATTATTTGGAGTACATTGGTACGTTTAAAATATCATCATATGGTTTTTTTGTTAAAAGGTACGATCGTCTTTTTTGCACCGACAGTTCAACCTTTTTTTTATTTTATTTTATTATTATTGTAGAAATTGTTTTTTTGATATATGTTGAATTAATGGGACATAAACTAACAAGATCTTCTTTTGCAAGTTTTTTGGAGTTGGTTACATTTTAGATTTAATTAGTCAATTAATTATAAAAACAAGTTGTATAATTTGAACTTAATTAATAAATTAATTAAAATTGTAAAATATCTTAGAGATTTGGTCTAAGAAATAAAAAAAACTAAGCATCTAATCAAAATGCCCGTAAATGTATATATACGAGAAGCGGTTTCCTCCAAGTGAGACAGCAAAAAGAGAACCGGAAAAAATATTGCGGCGATGAACTTAGCTGGGATCCACAGCACACACTTGGCACACAACACATCCGCATCCTAACGTGCCAATTTCAATAAAAAAAATGGGAAAAATAAATGACACGTGGTAAACACCAAAATTACTTGGTCTGGTAAGTTTTCATCCAGCCACGTGTCCCTAGTAGACCTTTGCAGGCAGCATTACTCCACCTTTGTGTGGGAACTTCGGAACTTGCCTATGCGGGCAACATTTCTCCACCTGGCGCCTCCTCACACTCCGTGTACAACTTGCGTGGTCCTGGGTCCCACTCAAAGTCTTAGCAATCCACCAAAAAAACAACAGCTATAAAGATCCACCTCACTCTCTCTCCAATTTTCAACTTACAACTCCGAAAAGAAGTGAAGTACTGAAACACACTCTCAACTCACGGCTCAATTTCTCCGACGCAGCACCACAAAAATGAATACGATCTTCAGTAGTCAACTCTCCGATTCCTCCGAAAAGCCCGAATCGAGTTCCGACGACACAAGCATCACGGCTCAAAGCCAGCTGGCTTCCTTCTCCGACGAGGAGGTCATTTTGGCGTCCAGCCGGCCTAAGAAGCGAGCGGGGAGGAGAGTTTTCAAGGAGACGAGGCACCCAGTTTACAGAGGAGTTAGGAGGAGGAACAACAACAAGTGGGTGTGCGAAATGAGGGAACCAAACAAGAAGAAGTCGAGGATATGGCTCGGAACTTATCCGACGGCCGAGATGGCAGCTCGGGCGCATGACGTGGCGGCATTGGCCTTTAGAGGGAAGCTTGCCTGCCTCAATTTTGCAGACTCCGCATGGCGCCTGCCTGTTCCGGCATCCATTGATTCAGTGGATATCAGACGGGCGGCTGCGGAGGCTGCAGAGACGTTCCGGCCAGCGGAGTTTGGCGGAGTGTTGGAAAGCGGCGATGATGAGAAGGAGAGCAAGAAAATGGAGGAGGAGAAGGATTGTGGAGGCGTGGAGGGAAGTGGAATCTTTTTTTACTTGGATGAGGAGGAAATGTTCGACATGCCAAGGTTGCTGGATAGTATGGCGGAAGGGCTTCTGCTCTCTCCACCTCACTCTTCAGGTGGCTACATGAACTGGGATGACATGGGAAGCAATGATGACGTCAGTCTGTGGAGCTTCTCAAATTGAATCTATTGATCCCTGTGGAAACTTTCGGGACGCTTTCGTTTATTTTTTTATTTAATTTTTGCCACTAGGAAAAATGGTGTTGGTTGTGTATACGCTTGCGCGGACAATTGTAGTCCGTAAGACTGTTTCCGTTACATTTTAGTCTAATGGAAATATTTTGTTCTACGCCCTTGCCCTGTGTTTCGATGCGTTAAATTCTGCGTGCAAAAAATTGTGGAAATTTTTTACTTGAATTTTCACCGGGAGAGGCGTTACTTCACAACTCCAATGTCGAGGATAATTGCCAATTCATCTTATTAGCAGAAATTTCAGCGCGTACAGAGGGGTTCCAAATTTCGGATATGTGTTGCTTTGCTCTTGCGTCGTTCACAGGAATTTGAATTGCAAAAATTACGATTTTAAATAATGCAATTACAATTTCCATGAAAAATAGAAATCACCCATCCAAATACAGGTTTTTTTTTTTTTCTTACGAAAGATAGAATTGTATTAATAATAAAATACCAATATAAACATTTGCATCTTTTGTTAAAATATTAAACAAAAATTCATATCCTAATTCATTCCAACCAAATCTTCCGCATGCTTAAAAACGTACGATGCCACCACAGTTAGCTTTTACTAAATTTGGAAGTATTTTGAGATAGTTAGGATATTTTTGGTGAATGAGATATTTAATTGTACTAACTAGTACACTGTTTGTTAAAAAAAACCTAGTACACTGTTAGTGTGAGATATTTAGGATATTTTTGGGGTTTTATTTGATCAATTTAGGATATTTTGGGTGAACGGAGATATTTAGGATATTTTATGGTGAATTAGATATTTAGGATCCTGTACATAATGTTACTAAATTTGGACTGATTGACTTCAAAGGTATCTAAATATGTGTGATCGAGATATCTTGCCCTTTTCTAGTATGTGGTTAGGTAACGAGCTGCTTTCCTTAATGATGCATGTGTGGTCATATGTCCCAACACGTGTCGCGTATTGCTTGGGGGTTTATTGCTCACGTGGCGGGCAATAATAGAAAGAGAATATACCTTCCCCTTCTAGATACTATTTTTGACAATGTTTGACTTGTACTTCGTTAATCATCTCAAAAACAATATATCAGTGCCAATTGGGTACAATACTTGAGTAACTACAAAAATAATATAGAGGTGAATTTGCCCAAGCAAGACAATAATAGTAAATTCCTAGACAGCTACCACATGTATTAGACTTCACATGCCACCAAGGACGGAGCTATAAATGTTTTTGACTGGGGCGTCCTAAAACAACCAAGTAAAATAAGGGGTGTTAAGTTGTTAAGGATCAGGTACAATGAAAAATCTCTAAATTAAAAAGTTAAATTTTAAATTGTAATGCCACAAACGAATGGATGAAGTAAATTCATATAAAATACTTTGCAGAGTAAAATTTTTATATCAAGTTATGATACTTCATCGGTTGAATCCAATCTATTTATGAAACCCCCAGTTCAATTGAGTTTGATTTAGGATAGAAAACGTGGAATATTTAGAACCAAATAAAAAATTTAATTGTTGTTCAAAAATCTTAGTGGGGGCGGATGCCCCCTCTGGGCCTTAGGTAGCTCCGCCCTTGCATGCCACCATACAAAGCTGTCATATAACGATAGAAAAAACAAATTGTATCAGCAACTGTAAAGGGTCACTGCCAAATAACGCAGCCACATGAAGTCAACATAGGTAGATACGAGACCACATAACACATCCCTGAATGCAAAAACCATATCCAACTAACGTTGCAGCTTTTCCACAACACTCGCTAGGTGAGAACAATAGAAAACAGATTTGAGTAAAATCACTTTTTACTTGTTTATGCCCCAACAATTATAGCTTTCCACTTATATACAAATTACTAAATTAAGGAACAAAAAGAAAAATTTCAAGACAATAACTTCAAAATATCATGAATTTGTTTTGTTTTGTTATCAAATAGTAATTGGATATTAAATTATTGTGCTTTTGAAAAAGCACTTCGACGAATACAATTACAATACAATGTTGTACGTAGGCACAAGGGAACAAGAAGGTCCCATGATATCCACAAGAGTTTGTTCTTACGCTGCTCCAAGTCCTTCCCATCCAAGTATCCTTTTTCTTAGTCTTCTGGCTGGAAATTTATTCTGACAAAACAAAACAAAAATAACAAAAAATAAAAACAAAAAAAAAAAAATCCAACAAAACAAAAGATGAACCCACCTCTAATATTTCAGCTGTGCTGTCTTTTATGCAGAGCCAAGGGATTTTTCGACGAGCCACTTAATTGTATCAAGAAACTTATTTCAGGGTGGTCCATCCATCTTTTGTGATGTACTAGGATTTAGTAACGAACCCTGTGTAACGTGTTAAATCAAAGTGGGGACAAATTTATTTCTGTAGCTAGTAAGGCCTCGGAAGGTTGTAGGACGTATCACCTTCGAGAGAATCCGGATTCTCTTTGTGAGGATCTCAGGGATCCGTGAATGATATCCGTTCATCGTACATTGTGCAGTCAGAAATTATTTTAAATATTTTTATTTAAAATTAAATACAAACAGTACCTGACAAAAACTGACAGCACGATGTACAATGAACAGACACGATTTACAGATCTCCAGGATCCTCACCAAAAAGATCCGGAGAGGATCCTGTTGGCCTTTGAGACTGGTCTATTTATAATCTCACGACAAACAAAAGAACCGACTTATTTGTCTCCTAAGGACAACATTCTTCATGAAGAAGTTCAGAGGACAGACTTCTCTTGGATAAATTTGGTCGCGCAAAAGCCATCGTAAGATATATTTGCCGACGGATACAAATATTCGTCGCGCAATGAGTCCTTACCCGACGAACATGACGACAAAAATCCGTCGAGTAAGTCTGCATTGACCGCCCAAGCTCAACGGACTCTGTTTCACTCAACGAAAATATGTCTCTATGCAAAAATTAAATAATTTTTTAGGTCAAGTTTGCCCGACCAGCACTTCATCGAGTTGGTGGTGTTTTAACTGAAAAAGAAAAAAGAAAAAAAATAAAAATAAAAAAAACCACCTTTGGCGGACAGATTGCGTCATTAAAAATAATAAATTTTTTAATTTAATTTTTAACTAAATAAATTATACTAATATCATAAAATTAAACAAATTTATTTAATTAATAACAAAGTTCGTTCAATATTATTAAAAATAAAAAACAATTTTATTTTGGATGATAAAACGGCTTCACTCACCCCACGGCTTCACTTGTCCCACGCAAGATGCTATTTCTAGAATTTATATTCAGAAAATAACCGCAGAGTCACTCCTACTGGTCCCTTCATGACTTTCAAAAGTCTTGTAGTGATTGCGTAGCTCGAACTTCCACTCTCTAAATCTCGTAGTCAACAACCGATTTACGTAGTCCAACATACCCGAGTCTTTCGCGTTGATATCAAAATTGGTCTGAAATAGACAAAAATAGAAGTGTTAGTTATCAAAATACAATAATTTAGTAATTATCTATTATAACTAAAATAAAAAAATAACACTTACCGAGAGTTTGCCATTAGGGCTTGCTTCTCTTCGGGGGAGATGTTCCTCCATTTATGGGCAGTCAAAGGGCAATTAAGACGTATAAGTACATCTATGGCGTGATTCAAACCCGTGGATAGATCTAACATTTGTGTCGTGTTTTTCGTGTTCGTGTCCTTTTTATGACGTAACCAATATTTTAACGGGCCGTGTCGTGTAACATCCGTTAAAATGAACAGGTAATATGACCTGATCCTAACTTAACCCGTTAATATTAACGGGTAATATAACCCGACCCGTTACTTATTAAAGAAAATATATTTTAAATCAATAAATAATCAAATGAAAAACGTAACATCCAAAACGTATGCGAGATGAAAGAATCCCATGGTAAGATTTTAATCTCACTTATGTGAGATTATATCCTATGGCTATTGTTGCAGTAAGGTTTTTTAATTAATCAGAAGTGTGAAAAATATTATAAAAAATAAAAATTATACAAACGAACAAGCTCTACAACTTTTTAAAGAGGTCAACTACGAAATTCACCACCATAATCCCATAAACAATGAATTTAAATTTAACCGTTGATTGTTGTTTACGTTCACGCTCCATTTTTTCTCACATGATTTCGTATTTTCAAATTTTCTTTTTTGAAAACATGACCTTTTAGCAGATGTAAAAAGATGAACGGCTCTGATTGTTGATATCACGTTCAAATTTTTATAATCAGTGAAATTATTGCTAGGAGCTTATAAAGTCTCTCGAAACTATATACATCGGCTCATATTTCAGTTAACTGTAAACATCGAAACATGATATGAACAATCCGAACCATTCATTTTTCTGTATCTGCTAAAATATCATGTTTTCAAATAAGAAAATATTGTGAAGTCTAGTTTTTATTGTTTGGCTTCCCTTGTCAAATGTTGTAAATTGTACCATACATCCTCTAGTTAGATTTAGAGTTTAATTGCTTCTCTGGGATCATGCTGCTAGAAATGTCACTTCAAGAACTTAATTTCTTTCATCGAAGGTTTGTTCATACATACACATTTCATGCCATTATTTTGAGTTCATTCTGTCTAGTGGTTATGTCTCATCAAAACTTCTCGCTGCTTTCATGCGAGCTGGGCACACAATTTAAGACAACCCACATGGGCTTTCTGACAGCCTTTTCCTTGAGAGTGTTTTTCAACCCTAGATCTTTTCAGATTGTGTTTGCACATGACACTTGTCTCTTTTTGTCTCTTTTCTTGTCTGAAACAAAGCCCACTATAAAAGCTTTATCTAGGGTTTCATTTTCACTTGGTTAGAAGATTTATATTTTCTGATAAGGGGTTGTTTTCAGCTGTGAGTCGCCCCTTGGTTCGCCACAAAATCACACTCATGTACTAAGTACCCACATCATTGCATATTAGGGTAGCATTGCTTTTGTGATTTTGATCTTTGTTTGAGGTCAAATTTTTCCTAAGTTTCAAATCTTTGAATTGACCTCTTTTTGGATTCACGTCAATTTTATCTTTCAAGTGTTTGACTGGTGAAACTGACTAGACATCGAATCCAGATTTGCATCAACTTCATCATAATATCATTTGCATAAGTTAATTTGATTTCGGTGCCACAAAGTGCAGAGCTCGGGAGGAACTGCCACTTCGTTAAGACCGAAGGAGTCCATCTCGTGAAAGTCAAGGTTGCACAAAGGTACAAGTGCTCCATAGATTAGGATTTAGGAATTGAGCTTATGGGTTTTTTTCGGCCAAAAATATCCTATGCAATTTATCACTTTTCTAGTTCACTTATCTTACCCTTTGCTTGTGATATATGTTCATCATTATTTGCAAAGAGATAAGTCCATGCAACTAAGATTGTCAATGTTAAAATGTGCACTAAATGGATCTTAGTTAACTACGAACATTTTAGTAAATTAAGCTTTAATATGACTACTTCTGTTGTTACTAAACTAACATATCTGATCTTAGTTGATGAGTGTTGCTGACTAGTCCGACAAGCACATATATAGATTTTAAATTACAAGTTATTTCACCTGGTACGAATTTCAAATTTAAAAAAATAATATGTTCATAAGAATAGAGAGTAAACAACAACCAACGGTTAAATATAAATCTAGGGTTTATGGAGTATGGGGTCGAATTTCGAAGTTAACCTTTCACGAAAGTTGTAAAGCTTGTCATTACGAGTGATTGTATGCATATATATATATTACATTTTTCACACTTCTACATTAATTATTATTAATTTTGCACTTAAACAATAAACTATTCATGAGGGTTTGGAGGGTTTAAAAAAATCTCAACAATGATGCAACCATCGTCTAAGCTAGAGTGTGACGAACTGTCCCTAATTTTCCTATGTAATTTCTCCCCGAGTATGTGTATTGACGGTAATGCCCTTAGTGGCGAATGACGTGGACGTGTTTATTTCCTCCTTATTTATTTTATCGTCTTCGTAAATAAATTGTGCAAGTTATTACGAGACTGCGTAGATTTTACCAGTGTAGAAATACCTATTTCGGATATACTTCGATTTCCTTTTACTGGAGAAAATCCAAAACCCTATCCTTGGATTCCCTAAGCCTACCCGTGCACCCCATCCCCCTTTATTATACCCACCAATCAATCTCCTCAATTCACTCTCAAACCAACCAATCCCATCTTTCCCTAATTTCTGTCCACTAACCAAAAAAAGAGATAAAGGGACTCTCTCTCTTTCTTCCTTCTCTCTCTCTCTCCCGTATACTCTCCCTCTCTGCAAACCCCCTTGAGCGAACCCTAAACTTCTCAGATCGAACCTAAAAACTACCCCATTGTACTCATCTCAGTCCCACAATCACAACCATGTCCTTGAAACCTGGTGTAGACAAGTTTTGACTCGTTAACTCGGAAGGTCCGAATTCGGGCAAACTGAGTTCGACGTGTTTTCGAATGAGTTAGGATGTTTTGAAGCTTGGGAAGGCTTCTACACAACATTCTAAGGGTCCAAGGCTTGTTTTGGAAGAAGGTCGACGTGAAACGACCGAGTTTCAAGGAGTTCACTTTTGGCCGGAACTTTTGAGGCATTTTTCGGAGACCTCCGTCCAATTTTTGGACTCCAAACAGGTATAACACCATTCTACACTTCATTAGCTTAAAATCCATATAAAGTGGGTTAAAAATGGATGAGAAATGAAGAAGTTATGTTAATTTGAAAATTTCCCACAAATCCGACGAAAATTTAGTTGCAGATGGCGGCGTGGACGGTGGCGACGGCGAGGACAATCGGAGAAGGTGACAAAATATTTCTGACGGCGTCAGGTAACGCCGTTAATCTCTGTTAGCATTTAACGAAATATTCCGTGGAATATTCCTAATGGCATTAGTCACGTTGACCGCACGTGCCTGTGCGTGGGGGCGCGTGAGCTGTCAAAAAATTATTTTAAAATTTTAGGGATGGTCGTGACATCGAGTAGGTCATGATGGTATATTTAAACCCTAGGTTTGAGCAAACTATGGGGGTTTTATTTAGGTTTACGTATATGTGCTTTAATTAATTCGAAATTAGTTATTTCACATATAGGGGAAACGTATCCCGAGGGCGTTTGAGGCCAAGCTAGGCTCGGGGGTTACGACCCAGCGACGTACTTGTGAGTGGGTAGTTTATTTTTATATCTATACGTATTTATAGATTCCAGAATTGCATAAATACATCACTTTACGTATATATTGCCAAATAATTGATAACTGCGATATGTTTGTGATAAATGCTGCTATATGGTTGAGATATTACTGTCATGACATTCATACATATTTGTACATGCTCATCTTGCTGCACCGGTGTTAGTACTCGCCCCGGGGCCAGGGCCAGTCCTTCACGTGTATGTTCACATCGCACCGTTCGTTCTCCTTGGATCCAAGTTAGGTGCTAGTCCCGTCGAGCAGATTGCATTAGGCAATCCGACTTGTATGTGACTGTGCTCCTGCACCAGCCTTCACGTGATCGTAGTACTAGAGCATATTGATTACACCCAGTCCTGTTCGTGTAAGAAATTATCTGTTCGAACTCGTGTGTCAGCCTATTTCTGGTTATAGTTGATTATCACATGATTATATTGTTGTGGCATTTAATACATCATGACTTGGCATATTTCTGGTTATAATACTATTATAATGATGTTGGTTTATTGTTTACATACCTACGTAGTATGTTTTAAGGAAACTATTCTTGTTTTACGGCGAGGGGTTAATATATTTGAAAATAAAGGATTTCGTATAAGCATTGTTTTATTGACCCACTCAACTTTGTTTTTCGCCCCTCCAGAACCTAGATAGCTGTACTCTTTGTGGCACTTGAGGAATCTCGGCAGTTCTTACATTATCTTCTGTTTAGATGTACGAACTTATCACTGTTATGTAATAAGTGTACTTTAGTTACTTTGACTACGCTTCTGTAGTCCCGCTGTCTATTACGCTCTGAATAATTATAGTGGGTTCTTCCCACGATTGCGCACTCTTTCACTATTTAGTATAATTAATTTCAATTAGTCTTGAAATTATTCACTTTTGATATCACTTACCCTTATGGTTACGTCACCTCACGATGATGGCCAGCATGCTTCGACCTTCCCAGGTCGGGGTGTGTCAGCTTGGTATCAGAGCATAGGTTTAGACAGTCCTGCACTTCCTAGTGTGTTTTAACTCTTGTGTTTTTATGTTAGAACCATTCCACCTCGTAGAGAGCCACATACTTCAGCTGAGAATAATTTTCCGGACTTTGGACAGTTTGGTGAGGCTATTGCCAATGCTATTCAGTCTTCACTCTGTCCTGCCCCAAGGAATACTCTGGACATTGTATCTTGCCTAAAGATTAATGACTTCTTTGGTAATGAGGGGCCGGAGAAATCAAAGATATGGTTTGATCATGTGAGAAGACCTTTCGAGTCATGCATCGACATGGTAATCTTCCCATAGAGAGATGGGTCAAAACGACGACCTAGTTATTTCGTTTGGGAGTAGAATCTTGGTGGGATCAGGAGAAGAAACCATTATCTGATGAGGATGCTATGAATTGGGATGTTTTCAAGCGGATATTTCAGACCAAATTTGTTTCTCCAGAGTATTTGGATCGTAAGAAGGATGAGTTCTCAGATCTGAGGCAGGGTAAGATGTCAGCTACTAAGTATCATCAAAAGTTCACAGACTTATCTCGTTATTGGCATGAGATTGCTGCTAATCCCCGGGACATGCTTCGTCTATTTAAGAGATGAACTTGCAAGAAATGACGTTCTATGGCAACCACTACTCCTTGTGCTACGTATCATGAATTCTTCGAGGTCTTGCTTCGGGTTGAAGATTCGGAGAATGCTCCTTACGATGAGGATGTTGGCAGGAATGCCCAGAGGTACAGTAACAGGGGCAATCATCACTTGGTCCGAGAAGGGCTCAGAATTTTAAAATGAGTGGAAACAACTTTGGATCGTCGAGTGGGGGTTCTAACTCCGGTACACCTCAGAGAGGAGACAAATCTGCTGGTGGTTCTTGTTTTCAGAATCAAGGAAACTCCAACAGTTCAGGTGTTCAACTTTGTCACAGGTGTAACACCCGTCACTATGACGAGTATAAGAGAGGAAAAATAGGATGTTTCACTTGTGGACAGACATGGCATATGGCTTATAATTGTCCTCAAAATCAGAAGAATCAGCCTGCTAAGCTACCATTTGCAGTCCCCCTACAACAGTTTCCAGCACCTGGTAATCGTCAGCAAACAAGCTACGGTGGAGCTTTCCACTACCAATGGGACGTAGCCCCGTATCAGGGAGGACCATACTAGTACACACTTGAGGTTCCCTACTATCAGAGAGGCTATCAGTAGATTCAGGGAGGTTATCAGTAGACTCAGGGAGGTTATCCACAGTTTCAGGGATACTATACATCATATCAGGGTGGTGGAGCACATATGTATACTGGAGAACAGTATCGGAATCTAGACGTAGCGTCTAGCAGTGGAGGTTCAGGCAGACAATCAAACCTACCCCATCAGGGCCGAGGTAATCAGGGTCGAGGTAATCATACTCAAGCAAACAAGGGTCATGGAGGCAGGCAACAAGTTCAGGGAAGAGTCAACAACATCACCTTACAGGATGCTCAGGCTAATCTGGACTTGATCATGGGTACGTTGAATGTTCTAGGCCATTTTGCTAAAGTTTTAATTGATTATGGTGCTACACATTCAGTTATTTCCCAGAAGTTTGCTCAAACGACTCAACCACACCCTACTTCACTCGGCTATGAGTTGGAATTCTCGATGCCTAGGGGTGAAATTTGTTATGTTGGTTGGGAATATCAAGGATGTCCCATCCTTGTCGAAGATGTAGTCATGTCGGCTAATCTTGTATTTTTGGATATCGTTGATTTTGACGTTATCTTAGGCATAGAGTGGTTACACTACAATCGTGCCAAGTTGGATTGTTATGAGAAGGTTGTTACTTTTCACCAACCGGGCATGCCTACTGTCACGTTTGTTGGTGAATGTGGTGGTCTAAAGCACGGAGTTATCACTGCCATGAGGGCGAGGCGACTGTTGAGTAAGGGTTGTCAAGGTTACTTAGCTCATGTTGTGCTAACGAAAGAAACTACTGCATCTGTGGAAGACGTCGGAGTAGTTCGACACTTTCCTGATGTTTTTCCTGAGGAATTACCTGGCTTACCCCCAGATCGTGAAGTGGAGTTCACCATCGATCTACTTCCTGGTACTAATCTTATTTCCCTTACACCTTACCGTATGGCTCCTGCAGAGTTAAGAGAACTTAAAACTCAGTTACAAGAGTTGGTTGATAAGGGTTTCATTCAGCCAAGCATTTCCCCGTGGGGAGCTCCAGTTCTGTTTGTAAGGAAGAAAGATGGAACTTTGAGGTTATGCATCGACTATAGGCAGTTGAATCGGGTGACGATTAAAAACCGTTATTCGTTACCTCGTATTGATGATCTCTTTGACCAGCTTAAAGGTGCTTGTGTGTTCTCGAAGATTGACCTAAGGTCTGGTTACTACCAATTGAAGATCAGAAGCAACGACATTCCGAAGACAGACAGCTTTCAGAACTCGATATGGTCATTATGAGTTTCTTGTGAAGCCATTTGGATTGCTACAACCACTCCCGATACCCCAATGGAAATGGAAAGATATTATGATGGATTTCGTGTACAAATTACCTCGTATGCAAAATGGTTATAATGGTATCTGGGTGATAGTTGATCGACTTACCAAGTCAGCACACTTCATACCCGTTCGTGAGAATTACTCGTTAAGTCAGTTGGCCGAACGGTTCATCTCTGAAGTGGTTAAGTACCACGGAGTTCTAGTTAATATCATTTCTGACCGGGACCCCCAATTTACTTCGAAGTTCTGGGTAGCTTTTCAAGAAGCTTTGGGATCGAGATTACTTTACAGCACCGCCTATCATCCTCAAACCAATGGGCAGTTTTACAATTTGGAGATGGCTGGCACAAGCGTTTAGTGTGGATAGAGTTCGCGTACAACAACAGCTTCCATTCTAGTATTGGTATGACACCATTTTAAGCGTTGTATGGGAAACCATGTCGTACTCCACTTTGTTGGTCTGAGGTCGGTGAACGAGTTTTGGTGGGCCCGGAGATCGTGGATGAAACGACACAGAACATTCAAGTGATAAAGGCTAACTTGAAAGCGGCCCAGGATAGGCAGAAGAGTATCACCGATAGAGATTCTACCAACAGAGTTTATAAGGTTGGTGATTGGGTATTCTTGAAATTATCGTCGTGGAAAGGTGTTGTGCGGCTTGGAAAGAAAGGGAAACTCAGCCCTAGGTACATCGGACCGTACCAGATAGTTGAACGTGTTGGTGAAGTTGCTTATTGACTCGCTTTGCCACCAGAGTTGGCGAGAGTGCATAATGTGTTTCATGTATCGATGCTACGGATGTGTGTCTCTGATCCGTCACAGGTGATCCCTCCTCAACCGCTAGAGATCAATCCAGATTTGACTTATGATGAGGTTCCAGTGACTATCCTTGATTCGAAGGATAAGGTTCTTAGGAACAAGACCGTGCGAATGGTGAAAGTTTTGTGGAGGAACCACTCAGTTGAGGAAGCTACTTGGGAGACAGAAGAGCTCATGCGAGATATGTATCCACTTCTGTTCTATGGTTTTGATCTGTAATCAAGGATGAAATTTCGAGGATGAAATTTTTGTAAGGGGGTAGATTGTGACGACCTGTCCCTAATTTTCCTATGTAATTTCTCCCTGAGTATGTGTATTAACAGTTATGCCCTTAGTGGCGAATGACGTAGATGTGTTTATTTCCTCCTGATTTATTTTATCATCTTCATAAATAAATTGTGCACGTTATTACGAGACTGCGTAGATTTTACCAGTGTAGAAATACCTATTTCGGATATACTTCGATTTCCTTTTACTGGAGAAAATACAAAACCCTATCTTTGGATTCCCTAAGCCTACCCGTGCGCCCCATCCCCCTTTATTATACTCACAAATCAATCTCCTCAATTCATTCTCAAACCAACCAATCCCATCTCTCCCTCATTTCTATCCACTAATCAGAAAAAGAGAAAAAAGGACTCTCCATCTCTTCATTTTCTCTCTCTCTCTCCCGTATACTCTCCCTCTCTGCAAACCCCCTTGAGTAAACCCTAAACTTCTAAGATCGAACTTAAAAACTACCCCATTGTACTTATCTCAGTCCAACGATCACAACCATGTCCTTGAAACCTGATTTAGACGAGTTTTGACTCGTTAACTCGGAAGGTCCGAACTCGGGCAAACTGAGTTTGACGTGTTTTCGAATGAGTTAGGATGTTTTGAAGCTTGAGAAGGCTTCTACACAACATTCTAAGGGTCCTAGGCTTGTTTTGGAAGAAGGTCGACGTGAAACGACCGAGTTTCAAGGAGTTCACTTTTGGTCGGAACTTTTGAGGCATTTTCCGGTGACCTCCGTTCACTCTTTGGACTCCAAACAGGTATAACGCCATTCTACACTTCATTAGTTTCAAATCCATATAAAGTGGGTTAAAAATGGATGAGAAATGAAGAAGTTATGTTAATTTGAATTGTTCCCAGAAATCTGACGAAAATTTAGTTGCAGACGGCGGCGTGGACGGTGGCGACGGTGAGGTCAATCGGAAAAGGTGACGGAATATTCCTGATGGCGTCAGGTAACGCCGTTAATCTCTGTTAGCATTTAATGGAATATTCTGTGGAATATTCCTAACGGCGTCAGTCACGCTGATGGCACGTGCCTGTTCGTGGGGGTGCGTCTGGCAGTGCCATTGCCGGCGTGTGGGGGCGCGTGAACTGTCCAAAAATTATTTTAAAAATTTGGGGATGTTCGTGACTTCGAGTAGGTCACGATGGTATATTTAAACCATAGGTTTGAGCAAACTATGGGGGTTTTATTTAGGTATACTTATATGTGCTTTAATTAATTCAAAATTAGTTATTTCACATATAGGGGAAACGTATCCCGAGGGCGTTCGAGGCCAAGCTAGGCTCGGGGGCTACGACTCAACGACGTACTTGTGAGTGAGTAGTTTATTTTTATATCTATACGTATTTATAGTTTCCAGAATTGCATAAACACATCACTTTAAGTATATATTGCCAAATAATTGATAACTGCGATATATTTGTGATAAATGCTGCTATATGGTTGAGATATTATTGTCATGACATTCATACATATTTGTACATGCTCATCTTACTGCACCAGTGTTAGTACTCGCCCTAGGGCCAGGGCCAGTACTTCACGTGTATGTTCAAATCGCACCTTTCGCTCTCCTTGGATCCAAGTTAGGTGCCAGTCCTGTCGGGTAGATTGCATTAGGCAATCCGACTTGTATTTGACCGTGCTCCTGCACCAGCCTTCTCGTGATCATAATACTAGAGCATATTGATTACACCCAGTCATGTTCGTGTCAGAAATTATCTGTTCGAACTCGTGTGTCAGCCTAGATGGATGAGCACTTAGCTATACTTGATTATCACATGATTATATTATTGTGGCATTTGATACATCATGACTTGGCATATTTCTGGTTATAATACTATTATAATGCTGTTATTTATTGTTTACATACCTACGTAGTATGTTTTAAGGAAATTATACTTGTTTTACGACGAGGGGTTAGTATATTCGAAAATAAAGGATTTCGTATAAGCATTGTTTTATTGACCCACTCAACTTTGTTTTTCGCCCCTCCAGGACTTAGATAACTGTACTCTTTTTGGCACTCAAGGAATCTCGGCAGTTCTGACATTCTCTTCTGTTTAGACGTATGAACTTATCATTGTTATGTAATACGTGTACTTTAGTTACTTTGACTACTCTTCTGTAGTCTCACTGTCTATTACGCTCTGAATAATTGTAGTGGGTTCTTCCCACGATTGCGCACTCGTTCACTATTTAGTATAATTAATTTCAATTAGTCTTAAAATTATTCACTTTTGACATCACTTACCCTTATGGTTACATCACCTCATGGTGATGGCCAGCATGCTTCGACCTTCCCAGGTCGGGGTGTGTCAAGAGGATGCAATCACGAGCGTTTGTATATTTTTTTCACACTTTTACATAAATTATTATGAATTTTTATTTATTTTGAACTCCTCCTAAACACATTGTTCACAAGGGTTTGTAGGGTTTTAAAAATACAAACGACAATGTACCTATCATCAAAGGGTAGAGGACACGGTTGCATATTTTTTTTTACATTTTTTACACTTGTAAATTAATTATTATAAATTTTTTAATGTGCTTTGGTATTTTTTTAAATTGCTTTAGTACTTTTAATGTGCATTTTAAATTTTTTATATCACTTATATGAGATTAAATAATATGGCTATTGTATCAAACTAACTTTTTTCCTTATCAGGTTGAAATGGGTTACCCGCAGATAAACTTGTTAAAAGCCCGTTATTAACAAGTTCTTAACATGTTACCCGATAACAACCTAATTAATTAACGTGTTGACCTAAAATCCGTTATTTTTGTGTTGTTTCCGATCGGGTTAACATACCATGTAAGAAATTGTCAGCTCTACCCGTGGGGATGCCGGAAGCCCAAGTTTTGGGTCATATTTAACCCTTACTTGTTGGCCAAGGGAAATAGTGATGATAATGCGACGCTTGGGCATCTATGTAAGAAAGGATATAACGTATATGTTGTGAATAATTGAATATTACGTTTAAGAATGGAAGAAAATTGAACAAATAGGAAATGTAAAACAAAATAACCAAGATAAATAACACCAATAATTTACTTGGTTGGCTACGTGCCTACTTCCACAGGGCAGTAACAACAAACTTTCACAATATCAATAATGAGTATAAGGAATAAGCTTGCTAAGCCTCTAGACTTAAGATTTGACGAAAAACTTGAAAGAAAAAGAAAAGAAATGCACTCTTATCTCTTTTCTTTTCTCTCGCGCACACGTTGCCCTTACAATTTTCTCTCACTGTAGCTTCTTGGGTATTATACAACTTATTGTTCTGATTTAATTCAAAACTTTTGTGATCTCCCCTTTATATAAACATAATAAAGTTATTCTTCAATGAGGAATAAGAATCATAATGGGAATCTAGTTATGAGTCATTCTCAAATTGATAAACCAACTCCATTTAAAAAAACCACTCCAATTGGGAAAACAGCTTCAAGTGGGAAAACAATTTTGTCCTTTAAGACTATTATTCCTAATAGACGTAGGACAACTCATCAAGGGCTGGAACAACCTAACAATCTCCACCTCCAGACCATAAGAAAGGTATACCAAAATAAGATTGCTCATCTTGATCAAACTCTTATTGATCAAACTTATAATGATTAGTCTCCCCCTGATCGAACTACTCATGACCAAACTTCCCATGATCGAACTCCTCCTTGACCACCTCTTGATCAGACATCTCTTGACCACCTCCTGATCAGTCTTCTCTTGACCACCTCTTGATCAAACTTTTCTTGACCAGTATCCCCTAATCGGAACTCTCATCTTCATTAGCACAACAACTATAGACTTCTTTGCCAGAAACCATAGCTTATATGCATTAAAAAAGCTCTCCATTGTAAATCACAACACTAATGGTATTGGCCCCATCATTTTGTTCCTTTTTTCATTTACGACAATGCTTCTTCATGTGACTCTTTTTCTCGCAATAGTGGCAATTTCCACTGAATCTCGTCTTAACAGAATATTTGCCTTTTTTCTTTGTGAAAAAGATTTGTTCAGCGTCTACATCTAAAGTTTTTCTCCTTGTTTCTTTATTGAACATGTTATCATTAACAGTGTTCATAGACAATGCATCATTAAAAGCCGAATTAGTTATAGTTAAAATGAAGGTTTCTCAACTACCTAGCAAGGATCCTAGCAATAATAGTGTTAGCAGTTCTTTTCAATATTCAAACTAACACGCCTCGATCCCGGTGTCCGAAGGACAACGGGATAACCACATGATGGCCCACACCCAAGGATGACGCAAGTCATTTAATGAATGCATATGTCGAGAATATGTGAAATATGCATATAAATTTCGCGCGTAACTACGCAATGTAATATTCACATGCAAACATTACAAAATAATATAATAATATTCAACTGCCAATAACAAAATAGTGATAATGCATGACATGTTCAGAACATACTACTAATTTAGAATACAAGCGGAAGGTATAATAGAAGGTGTTATTACAAGAGATGTCCAAAGCTGAAAGGGGGACACAAAATCCCTGGTATGGGAATGCCTCGTAGCTCGGATCGTATGCTTCGTTCCTAGGCCTTATGGGCCGCAAAACAAAACATGAGTGAACCTGTTGATATATAAGTAATACTAAAACAGTTATTCATCAATGTACTAACCCCCAAAGTTTATGAAAACCCTGGCATGCCATAAAACTTCATAAAACATATATCATATATAGTGTGCTTAATAATGGTATCAAAATCGCCCGAAGGCCCTACATCGCCCAACCAAAACCATATATAAATATCTTCCGACCAAAGCCATCTACCAATGCCCGGCCGAAGCCATATATAAGCATCTTCCGGCATAAGCCATCTACCAACGCCCAGCCAAAGCCATATATAAGTATCTTCCGAGAGAAGCCATATATAAGTATCTTTCGATCGTAGGCACATAGTATGAGTAACCACTGAATAAGCACATAAAAATCATTGAACATAATCTTTCCAAAATATATCTCATTGGAGCTTAGTAGCTCAAACATCATATCATAAATATCTCAGTAAAAATAAATCCAGTAAAGCATGATATTTCATAAAGTGTAAATCCAGTTTGCTCATAAATGTTTCATAAAACGTAGCCATTAAATCATGCTTTTCATGTATGCATTTTGAATAGTAAAATCATGCATTTTAGAAGGGGTCCACTAACAAATGCACCTAAGCACATAAAGGGACCAATTAATCAAACTATACTAAAACAATTGAATTTTGGGAAACGAACGTCATAAATGGATTCAGGATGTCGAAAAATCTAAGGAGGAACCTCGGGTACCCCTACGCATCACCGCACACGCCGAGTTGGGTCGCTTGAAAAGTCGTCGGTACCGTCGTGGACGACAGTGAAGCATAGTACCTCCGGTGGAGGTGCATGTGCTTTACACACTGGCCAAGACAGGCACCCACGTGTGGACCCATGCGCTAACTGGAATCTGGGATCCGACCAGGTCAAGTCAGATCCGAGTCGGATCTGGGTTTTGGGTTGGGCTTGGTTCTGGGTTTGGTTTGTTTCTGGGCTAGGTTTAGTGGGTCACAAATATAGGTTTGGACTGGACAGTTGGGCTGGGTAATAACTTGGGTTTCGATCCGGGTTTAAGGCTATCGGGTTGGGTCGACCCTGTTTCAAGGCGTGGGTTAGCCGGTTTCTGGGCAAACCTTTAAATGCTCATAACTTCTTCAGTACTCAACCAAATCAAGTGATCCAAAAATGAAAATCATAGTTCTCAATGAGATGAAGGGAATGGTACCATGGAAGATGGCTAACTCACTGTGGTTTGGCCGGAAAATGCCTCGAAAGTGGCGGTGCTCGTCGGAAAGCTTACTTTGAGCTATTTCTGTGTTTAACACTGTCACTGTGGAGTTCCACAACATGTTGTCTGGGTTTCTTGAAACCTCTATGTCCAGTGGTAAGGTCAAATGAAATTGTTGTGGAACTGAGGGAGAGGAAAAGGAGATCGCAGAGAAAGGGAGAGAGCTCGGGGGTGAGAGTTAAAGAGAAAGAGAGAAAGTAAGGGGGATAAAGAGAGATAAGGAAGAAATCTAAAAATTAGGGGATGGGGTCACAGATGGGCATGGATAAGGGGATAAAAATCCCCATGTAGGTCCCCTTGATTCTCAATTTAAGAATGTATAAAACAAAACACAAAATATCAGAAAACGTTTGACGGTTCGAACGTAGAATCTTCGTTATACATCTGATTTCGAATCTGTTCGCGCCTACGCATTCATGGCGATGAGTACGAAACGAATAAATCAATTAAATTAAGACTACGCGTTTCGACAAGATGGCAACGAAATTTAACTCAAGGGTATAATGGTAATTTCATAAATCTGATAGTACAAAGTACGATAAATCAAGGACGGGGTTTCACAATCTACCCCCTTGAAAGAATTTCATCCCCGAAATTAATGACTCCTAATCAGTTCTTTTGTTTCCCACGTAGCTTCCTCGACTGTATGGTTCATCCACAACACATTTACTAACAGAATGACCTTCTTCCTCTGATTTTTATCCTGTTGGTCGATTATCACCATTGGTTCCTCAACATAACTCACATCCTGACTCACTTCTAACGGTTCCGACTGAATAACGTGAGGGGGTCCGGTACATACTTCCGAAGCATGGAAACATGAAATACGTTGTGTATATGCAACAACTCTGGGGGTAGCTCCAATTTATAAGAACCGCACCAATTCTCTCTATGATTTTGTAAGGGCCAACACATCGAGGACTCAACTTTCCTCGTTTACCAAAACAAACCATACCCTTCCAAGGTGATAGCTTCAAAAAGACAAAATCACCAATCTCATACTCACGATCCCTGGAATGTCGGTCAACGATGTATTTTTGTCAATCTTGTGCCATCTTCAAATTCCTCTTTATCAATCAGATGTTAGTATTAGTGGTGTCGACAATTTCTGGCCCCACTAACACCCTTTCACCGACCTTAGTCCAACACAATGGTGTCCTGCACACCTTCCTATACAGTGCCTCAAACGGTGCCATACTGATACTGGAGTGGTAACTATTGTTGTAAGCAAACTCAATCAATGACAAATAGCCATTCCAACTACCCTTCCACTAGAGAACACACACCCTCAACATGTCCTCCAGAGTCTGAATCGTCTTCTCAGATTGACTATCAGTCTGTGGATGATAAACAATGTTGTATAACAGCTGAGTATTCATGACGTCATGGAATGCTCTCCAAAATCTGGAGGTGAATCTTGGATCTTTGTCCGAAACAATGGTGACGGGTACACCGTGAAGTTTAACGATATTATAAATGAATAAATGTGCTAACTTCTCTAACGTGTAAGTCTGTCAAACCGGTAAGAAATGAGCAGTCTTAGTCAGTCGGTCCACAATCACCCAAATGCTATCAAACCTTAACCGCATACTCGGCAACCCATACACAAAGTCCATGGTGATATCCTCCCACTTCCAAGCTGGTATAGGGAGATTCTGCATTAACCCTTTAGGTCTTTGTCTGTCCGCTTTCACCTGCTGGCAAATTTCACATCTCTTCACATACTCCGACACATCCCGTTTCATCCCATACCAATAGTAGAATGGACGAATAGTGTGATACAATTTTGTACTCCCCGGATACAATAGTGTGATACAATCCCGTTTCATCCCGTTTCATCAAGAATTTCCTTTTTCATTACTTCATTGTCCTTAGGCACAAATAGCCTATTTCCCATCATCAAGGCTCCATCTCTTCGGATCTTCAAATCTCACCTCGTACCATTCTGCACCTATTCCTTTAAGTCTGCACACTGTTGATTGAGCTTATGAGCTTCTCGAACCAGGTTAGCCAAAACAGGCCTAACTTAGAAGTGCGCCAACAATTCTCTCTGTAATTCTTGTGTCACTGTAATGCCGGTTTCTCGAAGAGAAAACAATAGCGGTACATGGATAGCTCAAAGCAAGGCAAACTGTCCATATGATTTCCGGCTAAGTGCGTTCGCTATGACATTTGCATGACCAGGATGGTACTCAATAGTGCAATTGTAGTCACTAATGAGTTTCATCCACCTTCTCTGCCTCAAATTCAACTCATTTTGGGTGAAGACATATTTCAAACTCTTGTGATCTATAAAGATACGGCACTTCTCACCGTATAAGTTACCAGATTTTTAGAGCAAAGACTACTGCTTCGAGTAACAGATCATGAGTAGGATAATTTCTCTTATGAGTTTTGAGTTGCCTGGAAGCATAGGAGATGACCTTCCCATGCTGCATCAGAGCACAACCTAATCCTGACAAGGATGCATCACTGTAGAATTCAAACTCACCGCCATCATCCGGAAGAGTAAGGACGGGGGGCATGAGTAAGACGCTGTTTAAGCTCCTGAAAACTCTGTTCGCAATTTTCATCCCAGTTGAATTTGACCCTTTTCCGGTCAATTTAGTAAGAGGCAGGGCGATCACCGAGAAATCCTGCACAAAACGTCAGTAATAGCCAGCCAGTCCTAGAAAACTCCTCACTTTGGTAACACTATTTGGTTGTTCCCACATAGACACTGCATAAATCTTCTGAGGGTCCACACAAATTTCCTCAGCAAAAACCACATGCCCGAGGAAACTGATCTAGTTTAGCCAAAACAGACACTTACTAAACTTCACATACAGATGATGCTTCCTCAATCTCTCCAACACCAACTTCAAATGTTTCCTATGCTCATCATTACTCTTGGAGTAGATCAAGATGTCATCAATGAACACAATCACAATCCGATCAAGATACGATTTGAAAACTCTATTCATCAAATCCATGAAAGTTGTAGGTGCATTCGTTAACCCAAAAGGCATGACACGAAATTCAAAGTGTCCATACTTAGTGCGAAAAGCAGTCTTTGGTAGATCTTCATCCCAGATCAACAGATGATGGTAACTCGAACGAAGATCGATCTTAGAGAACACCTGAGCACACCCTCAGTTGATCAAACAAATCATTAATCTGAGCTAGGGGATAACGGTTCTCATTGTCACCCAATTAAGTTGCCTGCAGTCAATACAGAGTCTCATCAACCCATCATTCTTCCTCACAAATAGTATAGGAGCACCCTAGGAAGACATGCTAGGCTGGATGTAGCCTTTATCCACGAGCTCCTGAAGTTGAATCTTCAATTCCCTCAACTCAGCCGGTGCCATTTGGTATGACGCCAAGGAAATAGGGTTGGTACCTGGAAGTAATTTAATGGTGAATTCAACTTCCCTCGTAGGCGGTAACCCCGACAAGTCCTCAGGCAATACATCAGTGAATTCATTCACCATTGGCACTCTCCAGCACATAGGGAACTTTCACCCTGCGTGACCACGTGAGCTAAGAATCCCATACAACCCTTCTATAGTAACTTCGTTGTCCGGATGGCGGAAATAATATTATTCTGAATGATCTGTCGCTTACCCTGAAACGTGATCGCTGGTCCTCCAGGCCGATCAAATGTCACCAATTTCTCTCTACATCCGACATAAGCATTGTGCTCAGATGAAGTTGTTGTGGAACTGAGCGAGATGAGAGGGGGATTGCAAAGAAAGGGAGAGAGCTTGAGGGTAAGAGTTAGAGAGAAAAAGAGAAAGTGAGAGGGGGGAGAGAGAGATAAGGAAGAAATATGAAAAGTAGGGGAGGGGGTCACAGATGGGCAGGTATAAGGGGACAAAAATCTCCATGTGGGTCCCCTTGGTTCGCAATTTAAGAACGTATAAAATGAAACACAAAATATCCGAAAACGTTTGACGGTTAGAACGTAGAATCTTTGTTATACATCCGATTTCGAATCCGTTTGAGGCTACGCGTTCGTGGCAATTAGTACAATATGAATAAATTAATTAAATTAAGACTGCACATTTCGATGAGACGGTCAACGAAAGTCAACTCAAGGGTACAATGGTAATTTCATAAATCTGATAGTTCAAAATACGATAAATCAAGGATGGGGTTTCACACAAATCGATAGTGGCCACCCTATTTGTCACATCCCAGTCTGCATAGCAAGATATTGTTCACTTTGGGCCACACCCTCACGGATTTGTTCTTGGGCTTCCACCCAAAACACGTCTTACTATAGGGAGATAGGCATGTACATATAAGGCACATCACCCCCTTTCCCCCGGGCGATGTGGGATCTTAAAATCCACCACCCTAAGGGTCTCGACGTCCTCGTCGATACACTTTCGGCCGGGGAGTGGCTCTGATACCAAATTGTCACGTCCTAGTCCGCATAGCAAGATATTATCCGCTTTGGGCCACGCCCTCACGGATTTGTTCTTGGGCTTCCACCCAAAACGTGTCTTACTATAGGGAGGTAGGTATGTACATATAAGGCACATCATCCTCTCTCCCCCGGGTGATGTGGGATCTTACACTATTGATCACGTTCTGAAAGTCGTTCAAGTGCTCATTCACAATAACATCTTTCGCATACTTCATGTAGACAAGCAATTTGATAAGAAATATTATCTTGGCAGTGGTCTTCTTTTTAAAGAGGGATTCTAACCTTTTCTGAAGAATTTGTGCATCGGTCTCTTTAGAAAAATGGTGACAGATGCTCTCATCCACCCATTGTCTAGTCTTCTCAATAATTTTACGATTCATTTTGGTCTAATTGGCATTAGACATATTTGTTCGCTTGCTCTTAACACCTTCAATTGGCTCATGTAGATCTTTACAACAAAGAGTGTCCTCCATTCTTGACCTTCCACGTAACCTAATTGGAGCCGGTGAGTTTCATCATGGTGCTATTTGCACCCTCCATTATAAACAAATAGTAGCCAAACAAGTCTTTGATACCACATGTTGTGTATATCGTGTTTAAGAATGGGAAAGCATAACAAACTTGGAAATTGAAAAAAAAAATCAAGATAAATAACACCAAGAGTTTATGTGGTTCGGTTATGTCCTACGTTCATGAGACAGCAACAACAAACTTTCACTATATTAATAATGAGTACAATGAATAATCTTACTAAGTCTCAAGACTTAAGACTTGATGTAAAACTTGAAAGAACAAAAACAAGAAATACACTCTTATATTATTTTTCTTTCCTCTCGCCCACACTTTGCCCTTACAACTTTCTCTCACTCTCACTCTCACTCTTTGAGTGGTACTCAACTTATTGTTTAGGCCTAATAGTCTTTTCTTCCTTTATCGAGGTTTTACTGTATAAACAAAATAAATTCTAATTAAACTAATCATACTAAGGCATTCCATAACAGTTTATATGAGTGTGATGTCTATATATAAAAAGAAGGGGTGTGTATTGGAATATGATTCTATTATATTTTAAAGGAGTGTGTATATCCAATTATGATTTTAAATGAGTATTTCAAATGCATCTAGTATTCAGTTCAATTTTTTAAGGCTTCAATGTATTCAATCCGTACTTTGAAAGTGTCTTTTAAAGTCCGAGGGTATTCAAAAAGCCTGTGAATTTGTAGGATTCAATGAATTAGAGGATTTTGATGAATTCTAGAGTATGAGGTATAAATACCAAGGGCCCTCACAAAGCATGCATCCCCTCAAGATTTCAACGTGATTCCTCCGTAGAATACGAGCAGTCTCATCTTCCACGGCCAATACACAGTCTGTATGCTACTTTCTTCTATATATGGTGAATCTTTTGATTAGGATGCAATTATCTTGTTTGGTGAAAGACCTTTATTAATTTGTTTTTCGATTGCTTATATATACATATTTTCTTTATTTTTGCTTCTAGCTATTTGCTGCATCATGGTATTTGATTGGCAAGAAAAACTTCAATTGTTTAAAAGAAAGTTGAATTTAGGGCACAGCTGAATATAAAAAGCTGAAACTTTTGTCAGGGTATTAGTTTATTTGTTAATGAAGATCAGCGGCTTGTGATTCCTTCCTTTAATTCTTATATGAGGCTTTGGGATTTGCAATGGTCAAGGGTTGTAAGGAGGTGTGTGTTGAAGGAGATTCCAAGATTATCTTTAATGCCATTTTGAACAAGTGTAGTTCACATTGGCGATTGAGGATAATCATTAACGACATCAGATCTCTGGTCAATTCATTTTCATTTATTTCTTGGTATCATGTCTTTGGCGAGGGAATTTTCTTGCCAACGGCATTACTAGTGTTGGTCACTCAATCCAGTACACTTACATTTGGGATAGGTCCTTATCCACTGTTCTTAGAAGTTCTTTTCTGTTTGATTATACTGAGAATCGTTGTATAAGATATTTCTTTCTTTAATTAAAATTATTTTCCCAACAAATAAAAAAAGACTCAATGGTTTTTAATGACTCTAAATTTAAGACAATTTCAATAATAGAGATAATTTCAGTTTAGGGTTTTTATCACAAACGGTCTCTGACCCACCCAATTAAGATGGTTCTTGAAATTGAAAATTGATCAAAATAGTCGTTGAATATGCATCAATTCAGTGCCGTCCTTCCATTAAAATGCTGTCAAAATTTCTATTAGTCTGCTGATATGGCACACATGTGAGTCCTACATGGATTAGAAAATATGAAAAAAAAATAAGGGTAAGTTACATTTTATGCCCTAAAAAATCTGTGAAGGGTTTAAGGGGTGTAGTCAATTTGGTTCTAGAAAATTTTGAAAGACTTTTTTTAAGTGACAGATTTCAAAGGATTTTAATAGATTCTACAATTCTATATAGATTTTAGCAGATTTGTATGGATTTTTACCATAGACTTGTATGGATTTTTTTTCATGAATTTCTTAGGATTTGCAAACATCATCAAACCAATATAAATATGACAATCAATTATTTTTCTATCTTTATTCTCCGACAAAGCGATATTCTTAACTATATGATACTAAAAACACAAAGAAATACAATTAATAAATTTCATTTTTTATCTCATCAAGCAACCATTTGACTTGTGTATCTGCCTGTTTGGTGCTACAGAAAAGTGATTCGCAGGCTAGTGACACTGACTCTGGTGTTTCTCCTCTAACTACTGAAGTGTTTGATGAGTCAATATTTTATTATATATTTTACCCTAATCTTAGTTATAATTTATTGGTTATTTTGGTAGAATTTTGATACTTTGCTTTATATTTTAATATAGGACATTCAACTTCCTCTGGAGCAAAACATGACCAAACGGACGAATTTTGGAGTGATTCAAATTGGAGGACGTTCGTGTATTCCTTAACTTATTCGTGTCAAAATCTCAAAAATTTCTACCAAGCGGTTATTTTCTGGAGATTAAATGAAGGAGCAGTGCGTGTTGTTGGAAAGTGATGTTTCTGGGCTTAAACTGCATTTTTGGAGCCCAATATGACCTTAGATGGGTTCGTGGCCTTCTGGAGAAGTGTTCAGAATAGTCCAAACTTTAGATCTAGTTATTTTGAGCCAGTTTTGGAGCTGATTTGGGTCCAAAACGTGGCTATGCAGATTTTTGGGCGAATTTACCAAGTTAAATTAGGATTATGTTTCCTATTTTATTTCTACTTATTAGGTTTCTTGGTTTTATTCTAAGACCTTTTAGGGTTTTATTTTGTATTAGTATAAATAAGATATTTAGCCATTAGGTTAAAAAGGGGTGAGGGGAGAACACAATATTTTGGTTTTAGAGGGCTTTTGACAATTCAAGTTTACTTTCAATGTGTTTTCTACCCATGTTTTTAATAATATTTTGTTTTATGATTGTTCGTAGCTAGTTTCGTTTGCTAGGGCAAGGCCACGAGCCTTAGCAAGAATATGTAGTTTCTTTTCAATTTACTTATGATATTATGCATGCAAGTTTTGAATTATTAATCACTGTGCTTTAAACTATCTAATTGTCTTGATGATTGGCCACCATTAGGGTATTTAGAAAAGTAATTTGATGCAATTTTGACGAAGGGCTATCCCTGAAATTGGCTCTGCCTTCTTGTGATTAATATGTGTAACTTCTTGGGATGGACGACACGTCTTTAGGGCTGTATGGTTTTTCAAAAGGGTTTCACAAAACTTAATGAGTCTTGCATGTTCACATTCGATCTGGACGCCACGGACGGGTTGCATGTTAGATATACGTTCTATGTTGGAGGTTCCAAGTAGGATATACTTTAGGAAAACCTAACCTTCAAAATATGCATGTGTAATTCATAAGTAATTGGAAGAACTACGTAGGATTGTTAAGGTGACGTCGGAACCCTAGTGCTCAAAATTTATTTTCAAAACTATTTTCTTTTGTTTTATTTATTTTCCCAATTTATTTAATTGTTTTTAATTAAATTCGTTTTTAATATTTTAGGTCATTAAATCACCTTTTTCTAAATTTTGTTTTCAAATAATTAATTAGGATTTGATTTTAACCTAGATTATTCATTCAATCCCTGTGGAGATTGACCTTGCTTGAACTGCTATACCACGATAACCTTGTACTCTTGCAAGTATTTTTAAGTGTTTTTATCCCTACATTTGCAGGTGGTAAAAATCCCTATCAAGAAAAATACCTCCAAACTTAGCTTTTTGCTTGTCCTCAAGCAAAACAAAACTCAAAAACAAAAATAAAAACTAGCAAACTTAAAAACTTTATTAAAATTCAACTAAGACAAAATTTTCATCTTCAAGTTGCAATGCATAGAAAACGTTAAAAATTACAACATCTTTCCAAAAGTTCCAACGAATCCCACCACATAGTCTAAGCCATTTAGAATCAATTAGAAAAGAATTCATGAACTTCCTTTGGTGTAAAGTGAACCAACATAATTAAGGAGACTCGACTAAAACCCTTACCTCTTGTCCTTTTATTTCACACATACTAACTTCACATTTTTTTTTTCTCTTTCTCCAATTTTTGCTTTTTTTTTTTCTCTTCCTCATTTCAGTAACAGTAGTGGTCGTGCAATGTTAGTTCACTTAAGCTTTCGATCCAACCCATGTAGTTAGTTTTAGGTCAATGACTCCCAAACCACAAAGGCTTTAGGGCACTAGGTGTAGAACACCCCTAAGGACTTATTAACTCAAGCTGAAAAGGCTACGAAACCAACTAACCACCCTGCCCCATGCCAAGACTCTATTGTTTGACGCGAGAATCACTGTTGATCAAACAGGACTGGCCCGGTTACTAGGCAAAGTCTCGGGTGGAATAATTATTACTTTATAACACCTACTAACTTTACTTAGAACAAAAATTAAAAGACACTTAGACTAAAAGTAAGTGTTTCAACCTCACTCCCCACAAACCATGTTGGTGTGAATGTGCAAACTTTCAAAGTATAACTCATGAATTAGTGTCTAAGCAACGATAAATAGAAAAGACTACTGTGGGATTAATTTTCACCATGTCCATTTATTCTAACGTTTAAAATAATCTATGGATATTAACTTAAAAAGAATGAAATTTTTTTTATTGACTCAAAAATTAAAATTAAAAATTCTAATTCCCACCCCCAAACTTAAATCACACATTGTCCTCAAGGTGTGGAAAATAGAATAAAAACGAAAAAAATAAACTAACACAACAAAATAAAAATAAATAACCTCCTTAAATAACTAGAAAGAGAAAGACGAAAAATAAAATGAGAAAATAAAACAAAAGACAAGCAAACAATAAAATGATACACTACAAAAGAAATAAAATGAAAGAAAAGAAATAAAATGAAAGAAAAGAAAGTGGACACACCTGGAGTCGAACTCGTGACCTGGAATTGGCGCTATATAGGCTAACTGAGCATCTTGGGTTGGAATTTGAAACCATTGGGCATTGGGAAAAATTTGGGCAGTGGAAAGATGACACAAGGGCCCATGGAAAAACACGTGGATGTAAACCCATTGTGCAGGTGATGTGAAATACTCCAACACTCAAATTAAAACCCTATTAAGATAGCTGTAGTATATGAAAGTAGGGATCGTTCTAAACCGGGATTAACTAGGGATAATCTACACAAATATGACTCAAAAACACCAAACTAGACTTAGAAACACTCAACCAGACACTAAAAACTCAAAACACACTAAACAGACTCTAAACATCACAATACTAGCAAATAGACTCAAAACAGACTCTAGGGAATTATTTGGACGAATTTAAGACTAGTAAGACTCAAAACAATAAATTGGACAGATTTAAACACTTTTCTAACTAATCTAACACACTTAATTAAAAGGGGGATTGATTTGGACGAAATTTAACTAAACTAAACAGATTGCAAAACAAAGTAAATTAGGTGATTTGAATGGTGAAAACTTAGCCAGATGATCCTTCTCCACACATGACATATGCATACAAACCAATTTCCAGTTATTATTCCTTTAGACTATGAATGACAACACCCCAAGTTAACCGTGATAGCACAAATTAACCATCAGATTTTCCTTAATTCATTGAATTGAATGGAATACGCATCGCAACCAAATTATCCTTATCAAGTTCCCTAACTATGAAAAGCATGTTAGAAAGACATATCAAAGGTCATTAAGTTCTTTGAAAACCATAAGCATTGACGAGGCATTCGTAACTATGAAAAGCATGATACTCCTGCCTAGGATTTACTTAACACAATCATGACTAGTGACTTTTACTACTTGTGAATATAAGTTCATAACGATTAGGTGAAACTCCCTTATACTCTAGCATCAAGTTCATGCATGCAAATTAAGTATGCATCCTTAATCAACATACATAAACAAGTTTTGATAACTCAGATAAGCAAATCACATTCAAGACTCAAGAAACAATAACTGGATGTAATCAATTCATATAAAACATATAAGCATGGCTTCGAATTCACCTCTAACTAAAAAGAAATTAGTTCCACATGTTCATAATAATTGAAAAGCAAAGTAAAATAAACATGGAAACGAAACGAGGGAAGGAAGAACTCTGAAAACCTCCAATGGTTGCAGGTGACTTGCGACACAACCCTTGAAGGATGGCACGACACAAATCTCCTCTTCTCATTCCCTTCCTTGTTGCGGCACTTAATGAATTCCTGTGAATTAGTGTAAATTGTGGTGTAGAATTATATGGGGGTGGTGGTTGAAATTGTGGCTGAAAACATGTATTTATAGGCTAGGGTTTTCACAATTTCTGAAGGAAAAAGGCTTAGGGTTTTGCGGCACAAGGCTTGGGCCTCAAGAAAAGGGTAACAGCCTTATTAATTTCTGAAAAGGCTTTGCAATCCAAATCCACAAGGAAAAAGACTAATTAAATCAGAATCCAAGAGGGAAAAGGGTAAGGAGGTGCGGTAGGAATTTGAGGGAAAGGGAATGGAGTGCAAGGCAAGGCAAAGGCCTTCTAGAAGGAAGGAGGCGCCATGTTTTTAGGGTTTCTAGAAGCAATATGTTTTGTGGCATAAATTGAGACTTCTAGAAATGAGTACTTCTAGAAATAGCTTCTAGAAATCAGATATTTAGGTCCCCTTGCAGCTGAATTTAAGGTATGACAAGATTAGGATAGGATAAGATAAGGTTGGATAAGGTTTTGGATAATGTTTCCTTCTTTTGAGCTGATTTCTTATCTTCAATGTCTTGAATTAATTTCTTCAACTCTTTAGGACATTCCTAGCCTCTCTTGAACTTAAAATTCATCCATTCCTTGTGCTCCATATGTACGCTATCCATTCCAGCCCAAAACTGCTCTAAAATGCTCCAAAATGCACTTTCTTGCCAACTTTGCCAATTAGACCTACAAACACACGAAAATAGCTTAAATCATTATAATAAACACAAACTAACTATGAAAATGCAAGAAAACAAGTTAACTAAGTCGCATAAATATGCTCCTATCAAATTCCCCCACACTTAGCTTTTGCTAGTCCTCGAGCAAAACGGAACAAACAAAACAAAACAAAACATAACCTAGACCTTCCAACATTCACTTCAAAGATTTCCAATGAAACATGACACATTAAAAATCACTATTCACATAGATTTTAGTTATCCTTACCCTCGAGCACACACTTAATCGCGGTCACCACTCACTAGCTCGCATTTAATCAATTAAAACAATGGTTTGAATGTAGTAACATGCCTTAGAGAATTCCCTCAATTCCTCACCGGATATACTCTCTATTTTCACACATATTTTCTGACTACACTCCCTATACTAGGTATATGTGAGAAGATTGATGTAAACATGTAGACTAGCACTCACATATGTTATAATCAAAGAAGGCACTTTCTGGAATTATTAATGCATGTATATATATGATTGAAGGAAGATTTGTGAAAAACATGTTCATTTAAGCAACATCATATAGCATGCAATTAACAATTAAAAGGCGGAATCATGCTTGCATGCACTTAAAAACAAAACATTAACCATGAAATTCAAAGCCTAGTAGATTGGTGAACCAAGACTCAACTCAAATCAAAGTGAGTTGAGAAATTATACCTTTGTAGATTCCTCTTTGCATAAGCAAAGGCTAATCACCCAAAGAGAGGGCTTTCATTCCTTGCATCTTAGATCTATGGATTTGGATGGAAGAATAGATTCTCCAAGTTCCCAAAATTGAGAACCTCTAAGTTTCCACACCAAGGATGGATTGATGAAGAAATGAGTGACCTAGAGGAAGCAAGATTGCTAGATAATTTCCTCTAGGGTGGCCGGCCTCTTTAGAGAGAAATGAGAGCTTTGTGTTCTCTCCAATTTCCTAAAAGAAACCCTTAATGAATTTTGGCTATAAAGTCATATTTATACCTTAATTCATTGGAGTGGCAAACTTGTAAATAAGTCCAAAACCCACTCCTTCTCTAAATGGCCGGCCTTAAGGGTTTCATTGGGCTTTTAAGGCCTTTGTGAATTATTAGTCATTAAGTTGTCATACAACTCAAGTCAATGGGCTTGACGCTCGAAGCCCATTGGGCCTTGAGGCCCAAAACTAACCCGTGGTCTTTTAACGAACTATATTCGTTTGATTAATTAATCATATTAATTAATCCTTGCCATAAATAATTAAACCATTTAATTATTCTTACTCATCTCCGTTGTTTCTTCAATCTTTACCTTACACGGTGTACGATCCATTAGGTTCCTTTTAGCGAGGCAGTGGGCGATTAAAACTCTTTCTAATCGATTGTGAATTGAAACTTACTTTCTATTCTCCCTTTAGTGATTATACACGTTTAGGGTTTCCACAAACCATGAGTGACACCTAGCAGCATATCATGGTTACCCAAGTTAATCAGAAGAGGTAGAGAACCTATTCAGTTTAGGATTACAAATGCAATACGGTATTTCTCTAATACAATACTCTTGACCACATTGTTTGGTTTGATAGTTTATTCATGTCTACTATCCAATGTGATTCGTTTGCTTATATGATTACCTTGAATGTGATTTGGAACGCCTTCCTAAATCTCATTCATAATCTGGCCAGAGATTCTTAATCATATCATAGAGTATTCTCCCTCAAATGGTTTGAAGGTTAGAGATCCCTTGTTGCGCATTTAATTGCCTCCATGGCTAAGTGGCTTAACCCCAACTATGCCGTGGACACCCACGAATGGAGTGACGTTTGACATAATCAAAGATCAAGGACCTAACCACAAGACAACTACGATGCCTCAGGTCAAAGGACTACTTTGCATTATCCCAACCATGAGTTCTCATGTGACATGAATATGAGAACTCTTCGTTGATCGTGCTCAGTGAACTCATTCTCTATTGAGCACCAACGTACTTGTCTTGATGTCACACACATCAATGAGTCGAGACTAGTCACTCTCCCTGAGAGAAGACACAGCACGTACTGATCTTAACGGACTGTCAATGCCCAATTGGCAATCATATGATCAGGAACGTTTAGGATGTGTCTACGAAAGAATGGTCTCATGAATCTAACTTCTTTAGATTGCATTCTCCCAATCACATATTCCTTGGACTTTATCGTTTAAGCATATAACATTTATATGAGACGGCTTAAACAATAATCTTTGCCCTTGATATTAAACTAGATTAGTTTAACATATGAAATGTCCGTAAAGTATCATCATATGATTGGCTTTAGGGAACATTTCCAACAATCTCCCACTTGCACTAGAGCCAATCAGCTTAGTCATCAGTGATGATACCTCTTATGTAGTCATTTCATAAATGGCTGAGTAGTAGGCCTAGACAATGGATATCTATATGTTATCCATAGAAGCAACCTTGAGAATATCGACGTCACCATTATACATGATTCCCAATCATGTGGTTCAGTCTCTCATATGAGTTCGGATCTTGATGAGACCTTGATTCCTTGGCTTGAGCTATCGCCCCATTAGTGTCGTAGTGTCGGTACACTAGAGACGCTTTCTGGTTGGAACCGAATAGAGAGTTCATAAATGAACTTTCCCATCCAAACAACATTGTTGTAAGCTTCTATATGGCAATATATTTTGCATTCATAATGGAACACACTAAAGTCATTACTTTAATGTTTCCATCCAAATATCTCTTTAGTCATAATAAAGATATATCTGATTATCTCTTCATTCATAATGAAGAAACATCCAATGATGGATTAGATTCATAATCTAATACATTTACGCTTCCATTACGTTACTCTAATTCTTCCTCATTCTTTGAGGAATCTATCCTTTAGTATTTCTTAAATACTTAAGGAGTCACTTGACAGTTGCCGTGGTTCTGATCCTGGGCTTGCATTGATATCGTCTTGTACCGATCTTGGTACAACTTATATCAACGTTTTTCATACAATATGAAATACGTAAATCACCTTTCTGCGTATGCATAAATGATTCTATTTATGCATCATTTCTTTGGGAGTCAAAAGGTACGTTCCCTTTGAGAAGAGCAACTTCTTAGTCTCACTAGAGTTGTCCTTTTTGATTGAAGTTTATCATCATATGAAAAACTTCCTATCATCTTTTGTCTATATTTAGGGCTTGATATAATCCAATTATATCCTAAAATCTATCAATATAGATTTCCATCCCATGTATATAGACTATGTCTCCCATATACATTCTATCGTTATAGAATGTTTAAAGTCATAACTTTAACGAAGAAGTATTCCTTTTATTTCCAAAATTAATATATCATATATATATTCATATATATCATATATATATTTATATATATATATATACAAATTTAGGAATATGATTAACTCCCACTAATGTTTTGTAAACCTAGTAAACAAAAGATTCATTTACATCTTTATGAGAAATCAAACGATTTGACCTTTCTCTCATAAGACGCTTATAGCTCCCACTAGCTTGCTAAGATCCATGATGGATGGATCTCTACAACTTACATGTCTTGTGATTCATAGTTTTAGACATATATTTTCAAGACTATCTTAATAATGGTTTCGGAAACCCATATTATGTCCAAACATTGAATCACCATTTAGTTGTAGCTAGCAATCTTCGAATTAATTGAAACAAAGACTACGTCAAAAATGGTTGCTTCAAAGTCAACCATTCTCTTTGATTGTAGTCACCTTAAGCTACCAATTAGCTATGAAGGTTTCATTATTTCGAGTCAAATGGTACTTTACCATTTCCTTGAGTATATATCGTATATACACTCAATGTAGTCATAAGGATTTTTCATTCTTATTTCTTTCGAATTAAGAGGTGCAACTCTATGACATAGTCATAAAGTCCAAACCATTCAACTGAGACGGTTTATAAATCCTTCTCGACTACCTTGGAGCTTGTGGTATAGGAACTAGGTTGTTATATTTGTTGATCACTATCTTGTTTCTCAAAGAACCCATTCTTTGAGTTCTATCTCTCGTTCATTTGCTCTTGGGCAAATCATATTGTAGGATTATAATGAACCACCCAACAAACAACATTTGTTAGTTGGTTTATAGAAGTGATATCCAAATGTTAATTTAAGGATACCCACAAGATAATTTTCAAACAAATATTGCTTATTAGCACACAACCCCAAATCTTAACATGATTAAGATTTGTCTTTCTTTCCAACTACATCCTATGGAGTCATGAAAATTTTGGAAGATCTTCTAATTGACAATCATATTGTCTTAGAAGCATATATATCCTATATATGGGTAATTGATAATATCCAACAAACTAAATCTTATTCAAGTTCGTTCTTCTCCTAATGGAGAAATCCATTATCTTATGATGCTTCTTTCCTTGATATCTTTCAAGAAAACTATTCTAAAGTGTTACCATTCCTTGGATCAAATCTAAGGATGTACATACTTTAGACGTCTTACTCATCAACTTACATTTCTTGAATTCTTTGAAACCTTTTGCAAAGTATTCGGACTTGTGTTTATTTAAAACAAACTATAGTCCAACCGAGGGTGATCTTCGGTGAATGTCATACAACATGAGTAGTATTATGTTGTGGACAAGTGCCACTAACATCTAAGTGAATTAACCTCAACAACTTTGTGATTCTTTATTCTTTCCAAAAGAATAAAGACTCAAACATTTTGCCTCTATACAATTTTAACAAGAAGGCATTGGATCCGAATCTAACGATCCAAGGCATCCATCTATGACTAACTTGTAATTTATGTTTTAGAGGTATCACAACTTAGTTGGGATTAGTCACTACCTTTTGGGTTTTAAGCATCCTTATATTCTAAACAGTTAAAACTACCATATCATCTCTACTATAGAGACAATCAATTAGATTACAATAATCCAATTATTAATTAATAAAGAACAATGTTTTGTCAAACAAAACATTCATCCATCTCTACTATAGTGACGGAATTAAGTTCCTTAAAATTGGAATGTAAAGACAATCTTTAGTTTTTCCAATTTCTTTGGTAGTTCATATGAGGAAGTAAGTACTATCTGCTTTCGCAGAGATCCATATTTTATTCACGTTCCGAATGTGAAGCACCTTTTCTTCTCTCATATTTCTTCTACTTCTTATTAGCCACATTTTTACAACGATTGTAAAACATAGTTACTAATACGGAATCAAGCATTCAAGTAGAAGAACCAACTGTTTTGAACTTTTCAAGAACATTTTACAACACCTTCGAAATGTGTGTTCTTGACACTTGCAAGACATTTCTTGCAAATACCCCTTCCAATGTCCATCCTTTCATAAAGAAAGTTTGTTCCCTTGGAGTTAATTTTATCTTCTTCATTTGACTTCTCCTTTGACTACAATAGTCATGGTCCCTAAACTCCCACTATCTCTCTTGAAACTTATTTCAATTGTGTTATACACATCAAACAATTTGGAGAGCATGTGTTTATTGTTCACTACATAGTTTACAATAAACTTAGTGAACCATTAGGTTAGGGACATAAAGGTGAAGTCCTAGCCTAGTTTCCGTCTCGTTTAAGTGTTTTATCACTTCAACACTCAATGATTCAAAATCATCATAAGTCCATGTTGATGGACTATTTTTGTCTACCAACCATTATGTTCTAAACATAATTACAAACTTTCAAGAGTTGTTTAAGGCAACTCTAATTTCTTCATACAACAAATTGTAAGTGAAGAATCATGGCACATAAAGTGTCCATGCCTTTGTGCTTTCTTCTCAAGTTCTTTGTTCATTTAACAAAGAAACAAGCACTAGTGTTTGCATTGACTAAGGGTTGTTCAAAACAACTCTTATTTCTTCATACAACGATTTGTAAGTGAAGAACTAATAACACTAAAAGTGTCCTTTTCTTTATGCTAATCTTCGTAAGTTCCTTTGTTCATATAACGAAGGAATAAGCATTGGTTGTTTGTGTTGTCCTCTTCATGATAGACTTTTCTAACATGTTCTTCCAATGATACATTATCATTAGGAAGATTGTGAGGATGAGACTACTTAGGTACATATGCAATCCTTTTAAGACACTCTTGGGGATTGTGGTACCAAATCCGGAAACTAAAACATTCGGTTTTTATTTGTCAAGTGTTGGATAGCGTTTGCAAATATATTGGTAAACAAATACATAACGAATATAAATTGATTGATTTTAAGCCATTTGATTCGGGTCTTTAAATCAAATAGCACCACCCACTATTTTTGGCAAATTCCATATCCCTCATTGGAATTCGAGAGTTTTGGAGGAAACTCTTAGTAGGGTATGGGAGACTCACTACTACCAAGCCCACCTCACAATGATATGATCTTGGCTAGCATTAATAATAATGAGAGAGTACACTTACTCATTTGCATCTCTTGCAAGTACCCATCAATTTGGCCTCTAGAAAATGTCACCTCACAATGATATGATGTTGGCTCCATTTCTCTTAGTTAAGTCATTCCCACCATGCTTAGTTCGTGAAGGGGTTCAAGAATAGCCTCACGATGATACGATGTCGGCCATCCTCGTTGCCTACACTAACCTCATCATATGTTTATGGATTCCTCCTGAGTATAAGCATGCACTTTGTACTCCCCCATGATAGGGTGAAGCCGGTGTACAAGTCATAAACGATTGGATCCCACCACGGTGGAAGGCCACGAAAGAGTGTTCAAAGTCACTCTCACGCTTATCAACTTAATAATGGTTTGGTTTGAGGGTTTTTTAGGTCTCATCACATATAAACATTCATTTTAATCTTAATTAAAACAATTTTGGTCCTATTACAACTATTGGTCCATTTGATTGAATTTAGTTGTATATAATACTCCCACTATGCTTATAAAACGGTTTTTAAAGCAAGAGTATATGATACTACTAACATAAACTTTGCATTCATTTGATGGACTATATAGTTGCCTTAGGGCCTTAGGATGACTATGAACCTTTTAATTAGATCCAACACGAGCCTTGTGTTGAATCTCGGTCTAGGGATGGTGATTGATTTTAGTTACGCGTTTAATCACATTAAGGCGTGTTGTCTTAGGGGCGTTGGACCCAACTACTTCATTTTCATGCATATCAAATAAAGCAAGAAAGAAGTAATTCAAAGTAAAGATGAGCTTATGCTCTTTACAACATTTGATCAAATCAAATTACAACCAAAATCTAATCTACACATTCCCATGGTTCAAACAAATTTGAAACGGCCTTTCACATAGCTCAATTATAATAGGCTTAGGTTCATAATCACCATTTCTTTAATTAATTAACGCTTTAACTAATTAAACTTGAATGCAATATTTTCATTTGGTTTTTGTATCCATAGAATTGATTTTAAATGGAGCTAAATGAAATGAAAATCCAATTCTCATTTAAAGAGACAAAACAATTTTGTTCTCAACCTAATTTGGGCCATCATGCAATAACCACAACTTTTTGGGATATATTGCGAAAACACAAACTTTTGGGGTCACTTTGTAAAAACACAAAAGTCCACTACTTCATGTAAATACAACTAGAACCCAAAATTTAAACAATGCAAAAACTTCATTAAAGGAACAAAACAATTTGTCCTTTAGCGTTTTTGGACCTAAACGTAAAAACGTAAACTTTTGGGCCAAAGTGCAAATACACAAAAGTATCAAAACTTTACGTAATTGCATAAAAGCCCCAAAAGTACCCTACATGTAGGGTGACCGGTTTTGGAGAGGGAAATGAGTGATGTGTGTGTTGATTTGTGAGTTTTGACATAAAGCATGCAAGTGGTGCAAGTGGTGTGTGTGAAAGGGAATTAATACTTTCACACCCACCAATAATTCTATCACCATTTAAACAAATATCTAACACATTTAAACATTTGAAAAACATAAAACATAAACTTTATGAAATAAATCAAAACTTTGAATCAAAACACAAACCTTTTTGTTCTTGGCAAAAATGTCAAGAACAATGAAGAACACTCATGAAAAACTCAAAAAATTTCCATGAACATTTTTCACCCAAAAAACATCCCAAAACCATTTTAACTTAAGGCAAATAACATATAACCAAACTAGGGTACATAGGGGTTCCAAAAGTTACTTTAAAACACTTTTAACAATTCAAACAAGAACCCAAAAATCCACCCTTTGGATTTGGCCGAAAATCCCCAAAGTCATGGCACCAAATTTTAGCTCCAATATTCATGCTCATATGAACTACATCTACAACATTTGAGATGGCAAATTTTCTAACAAAATTTACATTCAAAAAAGCAAGAATAAAGCTTGTAACATATTACAACTTTTAAATCAAATACTATGAAGAACAAAACCCAAAAGGATTCACCAACTACTAGACCTAGGCTCTGATACCACTTGAAGGAAAATTTGTGAAAAACATGTTCATTTAAGCAACATCATATAGCATGCAATTAACAATTAAAAGGCGGAATCATGCTTGCATGCACTACAAAACAAAACATTAACCATGAAATTCAAAGCCTAGTAGATTGGTGAACCAAGACTCAACTCAAATCAAAGTGAGTTGAGAAATTATACCTTTGTAGATTCCTCTTTGCATAAGCAAAGGCTAATCACCCAAAGAGAGGGCCTTCATTCCTTGCATCTTAGATCTATGGATTTGGATGGAAGAATAGATTCTCCAAGTTCCCAAAATTGAGAACCTCTAAGTTTCCACACCAAGGATGGATTGATGAAGAAATGAGTGACCTGGAGGAAGCAAGATTGCTAGATAATTTCCTCTAGGGTGGCCGGCCTCTTTAGAGAGAAATGAGAGCTTTGTGTTCTCTCCAATTTCCTAAAAGAAACCCTTAATGAATTTTGGCTATAAAGTCATATTTATACCTTAATTCATTGGAGTGGCAAACTTGTAAATAAGTCCAAAACCCACTCCTTCTCTAAATGGCCGGCCTTAAGGGTTTCATTGGGCTTTTAAGGCCTTTGTGAATTATTAGTCATTAAGTTGTCATACAACTCAAGTCAATGGGCTTGACGCTCGAAGCCCATTGGGCCTTGAGGCCCAAAACTAACCCGTGGTCTTTTAACGAACTATATTCGTTTGATTAATTAATCATATTAATTAATCCTTGCCATAAATAATTAAACCATTTAATTATTCTTACTCATCTCCGTTGTTTCTTCAATCTTTACCTTACACGGTGTACGATCCATTAGGTTCCTTTTAGCGAGGCAGTGGGCGATTAAAACTCTTTCTAATCGATTGTGAATTGAAACTTACTTTCTATTCTCCCTTTAGTGATTATACATGTTTAGGGTTTCCACAAACCATGAGTGACACCTAGCAGCATATCATGGTTACCCAAGTTAATCAGAAGAGGTAGAGAACCTATTCAGTTTAGGATTACAAATGCAATACGGTATTTCTCTAATACAATACTCTTGACCACATTGTTTGGTTTGATAGTTTATTCATGTCTACTATCCAATGTGATTCGTTTGCTTATATGATTACCTTGAATGTGATTTGGAACGCCTTCCTAAATCTCATTCATAATCTGGCCAGAGATTCTTAATCATATCATAGAGTATTCTCCCTCAAATGGTTTGAAGGTTAGAGATCCCTTGTTGCGCATTTAATTGCCTCCATGGCTAAGTGGCTTAACCCCAACTATGCCGTGGACACCCACGAATGGAGTGACGTTTGACATAATCAAAGATCAAGGACCTAACCACAAGACAACTACGATGCCTCAGGTCAAAGGACTACTTTGCATTATCCCAACCATGAGTTCTCATGTGACATGAATATGAGAACTCTTCGTTGATCGTGCTCAGTGAACTCATTCTCTATTGAGCACCAACGTACTTGTCTTGATGTCACACACATCAATGAGTCGAGACTAGTCACTCTCCCTGAGAGAAGACACAGCACGTACTGATCTTAACGGACTGTCAATGCCCAATTGGCAATCCTATGATCAGGAACGTTTAGGATGTGTCTACGAAAGAATGGTCTCATGAATCTAACTTCTTTAGATTGCATTCTCCCAATCACATATTCCTTGGACTTTATCGTTTAAGCATATAACATTTATATGAGACGGCTTAAACAATAATCTTTGCCCTTGATATTAAACTAGATTAGTTTAACATATGAAATGTCCGTAAAGTATCATCATATGATTGGCTTTAGGGAACATTTCCAACAATCTCCCACTTGCACTAGAGCCAATCAGCTTAGTCATCAGTGATGATACCTCTTATGTAGTCATTTCATAAATGGCTGAGTAGTAGGCCTAGACAATGGATATCTATATGTTATCCATAGAAGCAACCTTGAGAATATCGACGTCACCATTATACATGATTCCCAATCATGTGGTTCAGTCTCTCATATGAGTTCGGATCTTGATGAGACCTTGATTCCTTGGCTTGAGCTATCGCCCCATTAGTGTCGTAGTGTCGGTACACTAGAGACGCTTTCTGGTTGGAACCGAATAGAGAGTTCATAAATGAACTTTCCCATCCAAACAACATTGTTGTAAGCTTCTATATGGCAATATATTTTGCATTCATAATGGAACACACTAAAGTCATTACTTTAATGTTTCCATCCAAATATCTCTTTAGTCATAATAAAGATATATCTGATTATCTCTTCATTCATAATGAAGAAACATCCAATGATGGATTAGATTCATAATCTAATACATTTACGCTTCCATTACGTTACTCTAATTCTTCCTCATTCTTTGAGGAATCTATCCTTTAGTATTTCTTAAATACTTAAGGAGTCACTTGACAGTTGCCGTGGTTCTGATCCTGGGCTTGCATTGATATCGTCTTGTACCGATCTTGGTACAACTTATATCAACGTTTTTCATACAATATGAAATACGTAAATCACCTTTCTGCGTATGCATAAATGATTCTATTTATGCATCATTTCTTTGGGAGTCAAAAGGTACGTTCCCTTTGAGAAGAGCAACTTCTTAGTCTCACTAGAGTTGTCCTTTTTGATTGAAGTTTATCATCATATGAAAAACTTCCTATCATCTTTTGTCTATATTTAGGGCTTGATATAATCCAATTATATCCTAAAATCTATCAATATAGATTTCCATCCCATGTATATAGACTATGTCTCCCATATACATTCTATCGTTATAGAATGTTTAAAGTCATAACTTTAACGAAGAAGTATTCCTTTTATTTCCAAAATTAATATATCATATATATATTCATATATATCATATATATATTTATATATATATATATACAAATTTAGGAATATGATTAACTCCCACTAATGTTTTGTAAACCTAGTAAACAAAAGATTCATTTACATCTTTATGAGAAATCAAACGATTTGACCTTTCTCTCATAAGACGCTTATAGCTCCCACTAGCTTGCTAAGATCCATGATGGATGGATCTCTACAACTTACATGTCTTGTGATTCATAGTTTTAGACATATATTTTCAAGACTATCTTAATAATGGTTTCGGAAACCCATATTATGTCCAAACATTGAATCACCATTTAGTTGTAGCTAGCAATCTTCGAATTAATTGAAACAAAGACTACGTCAAAAATGGTTGCTTCAAAGTCAACCATTCTCTTTGATTGTAGTCACCTTAAGCTACCAATTAGCTATGAAGGTTTCATTATTTCGAGTCAAATGGTACTTTACCATTTCCTTGAGTATATATCGTATATACACTCAATGTAGTCATAAGGATTTTTCATTCTTATTTCTTTCGAATTAAGAGGTGCAACTCTATGACATAGTCATAAAGTCCAAACCATTCAACTGAGACGGTTTATAAATCCTTCTCGACTACCTTGGAGCTTGTGGTATAGGAACTAGGTTGTTATATTTGTTGATCACTATCTTGTTTCTCAAAGAACCCATTCTTTGAGTTCTATCTCTCGTTCATTTGCTCTTGGGCAAATCATATTGTAGGATTATAATGAACCACCCAACAAACAACATTTGTTAGTTGGTTTATAGAAGTGATATCCAAATGTTAATTTAAGGATACCCACAAGATAATTTTCAAACAAATATTGCTTATTAGCACACAACCCCAAATCTTAACATGATTAAGATTTGTCTTTCTTTCCAACTACATCCTATGGAGTCATGAAAATTTTGGAAGATCTTCTAATTGACAATCATATTGTCTTAGAAGCATATATATCCTATATATGGGTAATTGATAATATCCAACAAACTAAATCTTATTCAAGTTCGTTCTTCTCCTAATGGAGAAATCCATTATCTTATGATGCTTCTTTCCTTGATATCTTTCAAGAAAACTATTCTAAAGTGTTACCATTCCTTGGATCAAATCTAAGGATGTACATACTTTAGACGTCTTACTCATCAACTTACATTTCTTGAATTCTTTGAAACCTTTTGCAAAGTATTCGGACTTGTGTTTATTTAAAACAAACTATAGTCCAACCGAGGGTGATCTTCGGTGAATGTCATACAACATGAGTAGTATTATGTTGTGGACAAGTGCCACTAACATCTAAGTGAATTAACCTCAACAACTTTGTGATTCTTTATTCTTTCCAAAAGAATAAAGACTCAAACATTTTGCCTCTATACAATTTTAACAAGAAGGCATTGGATCCGAATCTAACGATCCAAGGCATCCATCTATGACTAACTTGTAATTTATGTTTTAGAGGTATCACAACTTAGTTGGGATTAGTCACTACCTTTTGGGTTTTAAGCATCCTTATATTCTAAACAGTTAAAACTACCATATCATCTCTACTATAGAGACAATCAATTAGATTACAATAATCCAATTATTAATTAATAAAGAACAATGTTTTGTCAAACAAAACATTCATCCATCTCTACTATAGTGACGGAATTAAGTTCCTTAAAATTGGAATGTAAAGACAATCTTTAGTTTTTCCAATTTCTTTGGTAGTTCATATGAGGAAGTAAGTACTATCTGCTTTCGCAGAGATCCATATTTTATTCACGTTCCGAATGTGAAGCACCTTTTCTTCTCTCATATTTCTTCTACTTCTTATTAGCCACATTTTTACAACGATTGTAAAACATAGTTACTAATACGGAATCAAGCATTCAAGTAGAAGAACCAACTGTTTTGAACTTTTCAAGAACATTTTACAACACCTTCGAAATGTGTGTTCTTGACACTTGCAAGACATTTCTTGCAAATACCCCTTCCAATGTCCATCCTTTCATAAAGAAAGTTTGTTCCCTTGGAGTTAATTTTATCTTCTTCATTTGACTTCTCCTTTGACTACAATAGTCATGGTCCCTAAACTCCCACTATCTCTCTTGAAACTTATTTCAATTGTGTTATACACATCAAACAATTTGGAGAGCATGTGTTTATTGTTCACTACATAGTTTACAATAAACTTAGTGAACCATTAGGTTAGGGACATAAAGGTGAAGTCCTAGCCTAGTTTCCGTCTCGTTTAAGTGTTTTATCACTTCAACACTCAATGATTCAAAATCATCATAAGTCCATGTTGATGGACTATTTTTGTCTACCAACCATTATGTTCTAAACATAATTACAAACTTTCAAGAGTTGTTTAAGGCAACTCTAATTTCTTCATACAACAAATTGTAAGTGAAGAATCATGGCACATAAAGTGTCCATGCCTTTGTGCTTTCTTCTCAAGTTCTTTGTTCATTTAACAAAGAAACAAGCACTAGTGTTTGCATTGACTAAGGGTTGTTCAAAACAACTCTTATTTCTTCATACAACGATTTGTAAGTGAAGAACTAATAACACTAAAAGTGTCCTTTTCTTTATGCTAATCTTCGTAAGTTCCTTTGTTCATATAACGAAGGAATAAGCATTGGTTGTTTGTGTTGTCCTCTTCATGATAGACTTTTCTAACATGTTCTTCCAATGATACATTATCATTAGGAAGATTGTGAGGATGAGACTACTTAGGTACATATGCAATCCTTTTAAGACACTCTTGGGGATTGTGGTACCAAATCCGGAAACTAAAACATTCGGTTTTTATTTGTCAAGTGTTGGATAGCGTTTGCAAATATATTGGTAAACAAATACATAACGAATATAAATTGATTGATTTTAAGCCATTTGATTCGGGTCTTTAAATCAAATAGCACCACCCACTATTTTTGGCAAATTCCATATCCCTCATTGGAATTCGAGAGTTTTGGAGGAAACTCTTAGTAGGGTATGGGAGACTCACTACTACCAAGCCCACCTCACAATGATATGATCTTGGCTAGCATTAATAATAATGAGAGAGTACACTTACTCATTTGCATCTCTTGCAAGTACCCATCAATTTGGCCTCTAGAAAATGTCACCTCACAATGATATGATGTTGGCTCCATTTCTCTTAGTTAAGTCATTCCCACCATGCTTAGTTCGTGAAGGGGTTCAAGAATAGCCTCACGATGATACGATGTCGGCCATCCTCGTTGCCTACACTAACCTCATCATATGTTTATGGATTCCTCCTGAGTATAAGCATGCACTTTGTACTCCCCCATGATAGGGTGAAGCCGGTGTACAAGTCATAAACGATTGGATCCCACCACGGTGGAAGGCCACGAAAGAGTGTTCAAAGTCACTCTCACGCTTATCAACTTAATAATGGTTTGGTTTGAGGGTTTTTTAGGTCTCATCACATATAAACATTCATTTTAATCTTAATTAAAACAATTTTGGTCCTATTACAACTATTGGTCCATTTGATTGAATTTAGTTGTATATAATACTCCCACTATGCTTATAAAACGGTTTTTAAAGCAAGAGTATATGATACTACTAACATAAACTTTGCATTCATTTGATGGACTATATAGTTGCCTTAGGGCCTTAGGATGACTATGAACCTTTTAATTAGATCCAACACGAGCCTTGTGTTGAATCTCGGTCTAGGGATGGTGATTGATTTTAGTTACGCGTTTAATCACATTAAGGCGTGTTGTCTTAGGGGCGTTGGACCCAACTACTTCATTTTCATGCATATCAAATAAAGCAAGAAAGAAGTAATTCAAAGTAAAGATGAGCTTATGCTCTTTACAACATTTGATCAAATCAAATTACAACCAAAATCTAATCTACACATTCCCATGGTTCAAACAAATTTGAAACGGCCTTTCACATAGCTCAATTATAATAGGCTTAGGTTCATAATCACCATTTCTTTAATTAATTAACGCTTTAACTAATTAAACTTGAATGCAATATTTTCATTTGGTTTTTGTATCCATAGAATTGATTTTAAATGGAGCTAAATGAAATGAAAATCCAATTCTCATTTAAAGAGACAAAACAATTTTGTTCTCAACCTAATTTGGGCCATCATGCAATAACCACAACTTTTTGGGATATATTGCGAAAACACAAACTTTTGGGGTCACTTTGTAAAAACACAAAAGTCCACTACTTCATGTAAATACAACTAGAACCCAAAATTTAAACAATGCAAAAACTTCATTAAAGGAACAAAACAATTTGTCCTTTAGCGTTTTTGGACCTAAACGTAAAAACGTAAACTTTTGGGCCAAAGTGCAAATACACAAAAGTATCAAAACTTTACGTAATTGCATAAAAGCCCCAAAAGTACCCTACATGTAGGGTGACCGGTTTTGGAGAGGGAAATGAGTGATGTGTGTGTTGATTTGTGAGTTTTGACATAAAGCATGCAAGTGGTGCAAGTGGTGTGTGTGAAAGGGAATTAATACTTTCACACCCACCAATAATTCTATCACCATTTAAACAAATATCTAACACATTTAAACATTTGAAAAACATAAAACATAAACTTTATGAAATAAATCAAAACTTTGAATCAAAACACAAACCTTTTTGTTCTTGGCAAAAATGTCAAGAACAATGAAGAACACTCATGAAAAACTCAAAAAATTTCCATGAACATTTTTCACCCAAAAAACATCCCAAAACCATTTTAACTTAAGGCAAATAACATATAACCAAACTAGGGTACATAGGGGTTCCAAAAGTTACTTTAAAACACTTTTAACAATTCAAACAAGAACCCAAAAATCCACCCTTTGGATTTGGCCGAAAATCCCCAAAGTCATGGCACCAAATTTTAGCTCCAATATTCATGCTCATATGAACTACATCTACAACATTTGAGATGGCAAATTTTCTAACAAAATTTACATTCAAAAAAGCAAGAATAAAGCTTGTAACATATTACAACTTTTAAATCAAATACTATGAAGAACAAAACCCAAAAGGATTCACCAACTACTAGACCTAGGCTCTGATACCACTTGAAGGAAAATTTGTGAAAAACATGTTCATTTAAGCAACATCATATAGCATGCAATTAACAATTAAAAGGCGGAATCATGCTTGCATGCACTACAAAACAAAACATTAACCATGAAATTCAAAGCCTAGTAGATTGGTGAACCAAGACTCAACTCAAATCAAAGTGAGTTGAGAAATTATACCTTTGTAGATTCCTCTTTGCATAAGCAAAGGCTAATCACCCAAAGAGAGGGCCTTCATTCCTTGCATCTTAGATCTATGGATTTGGATGGAAGAATAGATTCTCCAAGTTCCCAAAATTGAGAACCTCTAAGTTTCCACACCAAGGATGGATTGATGAAGAAATGAGTGACCTGGAGGAAGCAAGATTGCTAGATAATTTCCTCTAGGGTGGCCGGCCTCTTTAGAGAGAAATGAGAGCTTTGTGTTCTCTCCAATTTCCTAAAAGAAACCCTTAATGAATTTTGGCTATAAAGTCATATTTATACCTTAATTCATTGGAGTGGCAAACTTGTAAATAAGTCCAAAACCCACTCCTTCTCTAAATGGCCGGCCTTAAGGGTTTCATTGGGCTTTTAAGGCCTTTGTGAATTATTAGTCATTAAGTTGTCATACAACTCAAGTCAATGGGCTTGACGCTCGAAGCCCATTGGGCCTTGAGGCCCAAAACTAACCCGTGGTCTTTTAACGAACTATATTCGTTTGATTAATTAATCATATTAATTAATCCTTGCCATAAATAATTAAACCATTTAATTATTCTTACTCATCTCCGTTGTTTCTTCAATCTTTACCTTACACGGTGTACGATCCATTAGGTTCCTTTTAGCGAGGCAGTGGGCGATTAAAACTCTTTCTAATCGATTGTGAATTGAAACTTACTTTCTATTCTCCCTTTAGTGATTATACACGTTTAGGGTTTCCACAAACCATGAGTGACACCTAGCAGCATATCATGGTTACCCAAGTTAATCAGAAGAGGTAGAGAACCTATTCAGTTTAGGATTACAAATGCAATACGGTATTTCTCTAATACAATACTCTTGACCACATTGTTTGGTTTGATAGTTTATTCATGTCTACTATCCAATGTGATTCGTTTGCTTATATGATTACCTTGAATGTGATTTGGAACGCCTTCCTAAATCTCATTCATAATCTGGCCAGAGATTCTTAATCATATCATAGAGTATTCTCCCTCAAATGGTTTGAAGGTTAGAGATCCCTTGTTGCGCATTTAATTGCCTCCATGGCTAAGTGGCTTAACCCCAACTATGCCGTGGACACCCACGAATGGAGTGACGTTTGACATAATCAAAGATCAAGGACCTAACCACAAGACAACTACGATGCCTCAGGTCAAAGGACTACTTTGCATTATCCCAACCATGAGTTCTCATGTGACATGAATATGAGAACTCTTCGTTGATCGTGCTCAGTGAACTCATTCTCTATTGAGCACCAACGTACTTGTCTTGATGTCACACACATCAATGAGTCGAGACTAGTCACTCTCCCTGAGAGAAGACACAGCACGTACTGATCTTAACGGACTGTCAATGCCCAATTGGCAATCCTATGATCAGGAACGTTTAGGATGTGTCTACGAAAGAATGGTCTCATGAATCTAACTTCTTTAGATTGCATTCTCCCAATCACATATTCCTTGGACTTTATCGTTTAAGCATATAACATTTATATGAGACGGCTTAAACAATAATCTTTGCCCTTGATATTAAACTAGATTAGTTTAACATATGAAATGTCCGTAAAGTATCATCATATGATTGGCTTTAGGGAACATTTCCAACAATCTCCCACTTGCACTAGAGCCAATCAGCTTAGTCATCAGTGATGATACCTCTTATGTAGTCATTTCATAAATGGCTGAGTAGTAGGCCTAGACAATGGATATCTATATGTTATCCATAGAAGCAACCTTGAGAATATCGACGTCACCATTATACATGATTCCCAATCATGTGGTTCAGTCTCTCATATGAGTTCGGATCTTGATGAGACCTTGATTCCTTGGCTTGAGCTATCGCCCCATTAGTGTCGTAGTGTCGGTACACTAGAGACGCTTTCTGGTTGGAACCGAATAGAGAGTTCATAAATGAACTTTCCCATCCAAACAACATTGTTGTAAGCTTCTATATGGCAATATATTTTGCATTCATAATGGAACACACTAAAGTCATTACTTTAATGTTTCCATCCAAATATCTCTTTAGTCATAATAAAGATATATCTGATTATCTCTTCATTCATAATGAAGAAACATCCAATGATGGATTAGATTCATAATCTAATACATTTACGCTTCCATTACGTTACTCTAATTCTTCCTCATTCTTTGAGGAATCTATCCTTTAGTATTTCTTAAATACTTAAGGAGTCACTTGACAGTTGCCGTGGTTCTGATCCTGGGCTTGCATTGATATCGTCTTGTACCGATCTTGGTACAACTTATATCAACGTTTTTCATACAATATGAAATACGTAAATCACCTTTCTGCGTATGCATAAATGATTCTATTTATGCATCATTTCTTTGGGAGTCAAAAGGTACGTTCCCTTTGAGAAGAGCAACTTCTTAGTCTCACTAGAGTTGTCCTTTTTGATTGAAGTTTATCATCATATGAAAAACTTCCTATCATCTTTTGTCTATATTTAGGGCTTGATATAATCCAATTATATCCTAAAATCTATCAATATAGATTTCCATCCCATGTATATAGACTATGTCTCCCATATACATTCTATCGTTATAGAATGTTTAAAGTCATAACTTTAACGAAGAAGTATTCCTTTTATTTCCAAAATTAATATATCATATATATATTCATATATATCATATATATATTTATATATATATATATACAAATTTAGGAATATGATTAACTCCCACTAATGTTTTGTAAACCTAGTAAACAAAAGATTCATTTACATCTTTATGAGAAATCAAACGATTTGACCTTTCTCTCATAAGACGCTTATAGCTCCCACTAGCTTGCTAAGATCCATGATGGATGGATCTCTACAACTTACATGTCTTGTGATTCATAGTTTTAGACATATATTTTCAAGACTATCTTAATAATGGTTTCGGAAACCCATATTATGTCCAAACATTGAATCACCATTTAGTTGTAGCTAGCAATCTTCGAATTAATTGAAACAAAGACTACGTCAAAAATGGTTGCTTCAAAGTCAACCATTCTCTTTGATTGTAGTCACCTTAAGCTACCAATTAGCTATGAAGGTTTCATTATTTCGAGTCAAATGGTACTTTACCATTTCCTTGAGTATATATCGTATATACACTCAATGTAGTCATAAGGATTTTTCATTCTTATTTCTTTCGAATTAAGAGGTGCAACTCTATGACATAGTCATAAAGTCCAAACCATTCAACTGAGACGGTTTATAAATCCTTCTCGACTACCTTGGAGCTTGTGGTATAGGAACTAGGTTGTTATATTTGTTGATCACTATCTTGTTTCTCAAAGAACCCATTCTTTGAGTTCTATCTCTCGTTCATTTGCTCTTGGGCAAATCATATTGTAGGATTATAATGAACCACCCAACAAACAACATTTGTTAGTTGGTTTATAGAAGTGATATCCAAATGTTAATTTAAGGATACCCACAAGATAATTTTCAAACAAATATTGCTTATTAGCACACAACCCCAAATCTTAACATGATTAAGATTTGTCTTTCTTTCCAACTACATCCTATGGAGTCATGAAAATTTTGGAAGATCTTCTAATTGACAATCATATTGTCTTAGAAGCATATATATCCTATATATGGGTAATTGATAATATCCAACAAACTAAATCTTATTCAAGTTCGTTCTTCTCCTAATGGAGAAATCCATTATCTTATGATGCTTCTTTCCTTGATATCTTTCAAGAAAACTATTCTAAAGTGTTACCATTCCTTGGATCAAATCTAAGGATGTACATACTTTAGACGTCTTACTCATCAACTTACATTTCTTGAATTCTTTGAAACCTTTTGCAAAGTATTCGGACTTGTGTTTATTTAAAACAAACTATAGTCCAACCGAGGGTGATCTTCGGTGAATGTCATACAACATGAGTAGTATTATGTTGTGGACAAGTGCCACTAACATCTAAGTGAATTAACCTCAACAACTTTGTGATTCTTTATTCTTTCCAAAAGAATAAAGACTCAAACATTTTGCCTCTATACAATTTTAACAAGAAGGCATTGGATCCGAATCTAACGATCCAAGGCATCCATCTATGACTAACTTGTAATTTATGTTTTAGAGGTATCACAACTTAGTTGGGATTAGTCACTACCTTTTGGGTTTTAAGCATCCTTATATTCTAAACAGTTAAAACTACCATATCATCTCTACTATAGAGACAATCAATTAGATTACAATAATCCAATTATTAATTAATAAAGAACAATGTTTTGTCAAACAAAACATTCATCCATCTCTACTATAGTGACGGAATTAAGTTCCTTAAAATTGGAATGTAAAGACAATCTTTAGTTTTTCCAATTTCTTTGGTAGTTCATATGAGGAAGTAAGTACTATCTGCTTTCGCAGAGATCCATATTTTATTCACGTTCCGAATGTGAAGCACCTTTTCTTCTCTCATATTTCTTCTACTTCTTATTAGCCACATTTTTACAACGATTGTAAAACATAGTTACTAATACGGAATCAAGCATTCAAGTAGAAGAACCAACTGTTTTGAACTTTTCAAGAACATTTTACAACACCTTCGAAATGTGTGTTCTTGACACTTGCAAGACATTTCTTGCAAATACCCCTTCCAATGTCCATCCTTTCATAAAGAAAGTTTGTTCCCTTGGAGTTAATTTTATCTTCTTCATTTGACTTCTCCTTTGACTACAATAGTCATGGTCCCTAAACTCCCACTATCTCTCTTGAAACTTATTTCAATTGTGTTATACACATCAAACAATTTGGAGAGCATGTGTTTATTGTTCACTACATAGTTTACAATAAACTTAGTGAACCATTAGGTTAGGGACATAAAGGTGAAGTCCTAGCCTAGTTTCCGTCTCGTTTAAGTGTTTTATCACTTCAACACTCAATGATTCAAAATCATCATAAGTCCATGTTGATGGACTATTTTTGTCTACCAACCATTATGTTCTAAACATAATTACAAACTTTCAAGAGTTGTTTAAGGCAACTCTAATTTCTTCATACAACAAATTGTAAGTGAAGAATCATGGCACATAAAGTGTCCATGCCTTTGTGCTTTCTTCTCAAGTTCTTTGTTCATTTAACAAAGAAACAAGCACTAGTGTTTGCATTGACTAAGGGTTGTTCAAAACAACTCTTATTTCTTCATACAACGATTTGTAAGTGAAGAACTAATAACACTAAAAGTGTCCTTTTCTTTATGCTAATCTTCGTAAGTTCCTTTGTTCATATAACGAAGGAATAAGCATTGGTTGTTTGTGTTGTCCTCTTCATGATAGACTTTTCTAACATGTTCTTCCAATGATACATTATCATTAGGAAGATTGTGAGGATGAGACTACTTAGGTACATATGCAATCCTTTTAAGACACTCTTGGGGATTGTGGTACCAAATCCGGAAACTAAAACATTCGGTTTTTATTTGTCAAGTGTTGGATAGCGTTTGCAAATATATTGGTAAACAAATACATAACGAATATAAATTGATTGATTTTAAGCCATTTGATTCGGGTCTTTAAATCAAATAGCACCACCCACTATTTTTGGCAAATTCCATATCCCTCATTGGAATTCGAGAGTTTTGGAGGAAACTCTTAGTAGGGTATGGGAGACTCACTACTACCAAGCCCACCTCACAATGATATGATCTTGGCTAGCATTAATAATAATGAGAGAGTACACTTACTCATTTGCATCTCTTGCAAGTACCCATCAATTTGGCCTCTAGAAAATGTCACCTCACAATGATATGATGTTGGCTCCATTTCTCTTAGTTAAGTCATTCCCACCATGCTTAGTTCGTGAAGGGGTTCAAGAATAGCCTCACGATGATACGATGTCGGCCATCCTCGTTGCCTACACTAACCTCATCATATGTTTATGGATTCCTCCTGAGTATAAGCATGCACTTTGTACTCCCCCATGATAGGGTGAAGCCGGTGTACAAGTCATAAACGATTGGATCCCACCACGGTGGAAGGCCACGAAAGAGTGTTCAAAGTCACTCTCACGCTTATCAACTTAATAATGGTTTGGTTTGAGGGTTTTTTAGGTCTCATCACATATAAACATTCATTTTAATCTTAATTAAAACAATTTTGGTCCTATTACAACTATTGGTCCATTTGATTGAATTTAGTTGTATATAATACTCCCACTATGCTTATAAAACGGTTTTTAAAGCAAGAGTATATGATACTACTAACATAAACTTTGCATTCATTTGATGGACTATATAGTTGCCTTAGGGCCTTAGGATGACTATGAACCTTTTAATTAGATCCAACACGAGCCTTGTGTTGAATCTCGGTCTAGGGATGGTGATTGATTTTAGTTACGCGTTTAATCACATTAAGGCGTGTTGTCTTAGGGGCGTTGGACCCAACTACTTCATTTTCATGCATATCAAATAAAGCAAGAAAGAAGTAATTCAAAGTAAAGATGAGCTTATGCTCTTTACAACATTTGATCAAATCAAATTACAACCAAAATCTAATCTACACATTCCCATGGTTCAAACAAATTTGAAACGGCCTTTCACATAGCTCAATTATAATAGGCTTAGGTTCATAATCACCATTTCTTTAATTAATTAACGCTTTAACTAATTAAACTTGAATGCAATATTTTCATTTGGTTTTTGTATCCATAGAATTGATTTTAAATGGAGCTAAATGAAATGAAAATCCAATTCTCATTTAAAGAGACAAAACAATTTTGTTCTCAACCAAATTTGGGCCATCATGCAATAACCACAACTTTTTGGGATATATTGCGAAAACACAAACTTTTGGGGTCACTTTGTAAAAACACAAAAGTCCACTACTTCATGTAAATACAACTAGAACCCAAAATTTAAACAATGCAAAAACTTCATTAAAGGAACAAAACAATTTGTCCTTTAGCGTTTTTGGACCTAAACGTAAAAACGTAAACTTTTGGGCCAAAGTGCAAATACACAAAAGTATCAAAACTTTACGTAATTGCATAAAAGCCCCAAAAGTACCCTACATGTAGGGTGGCCGGTTTTGGAGAGGGAAATGAGTGATGTGTGTGTTGATTTGTGAGTTTTGACATAAAGCATGCAAGTGGTGCAAGTGGTGTGTGTGAAAGGGAATTAATACTTTCACACCCACCAATAATTCTATCACCATTTAAACAAATATCTAACACATTTAAACATTTGAAAAACATAAAACATAAACTTTATGAAATAAATCAAAACTTTGAATCAAAACACAAACCTTTTTGTTCTTGGCAAAAATGTCAAGAACAATGAAGAACACTCATGAAAAACTCAAAAAATTTCCATGAACATTTTTCACCCAAAAAACATCCCAAAACCATTTTAACTTAAGGCAAATAACATATAACCAAACTAGGGTACATAGGGGTTCCAAAAGTTACTTTAAAACACTTTTAACAATTCAAACAAGAACCCAAAAATCCACCCTTTGGATTTGGCCGAAAATCCCCAAAGTCATGGCACCAAATTTTAGCTCCAATATTCATGCTCATATGAACTACATCTACAACATTTGAGATGGCAAATTTTCTAACAAAATTTACATTCAAAAAAGCAAGAATAAAGCTTGTAACATATTACAACTTTTAAATCAAATACTATGAAGAACAAAACCCAAAAGGATTCACCAACTACTAGACCTAGGCTCTGATACCACTTGAAGGAAAATTTGTGAAAAACATGTTCATTTAAGCAACATCATATAGCATGCAATTAACAATTAAAAGGCGGAATCATGCTTGCATGCACTACAAAACAAAACATTAACCATGAAATTCAAAGCCTAGTAGATTGGTGAACCAAGACTCAACTCAAATCAAAGTGAGTTGAGAAATTATACCTTTGTAGATTCCTCTTTGCATAAGCAAAGGCTAATCACCCAAAGAGAGGGCCTTCATTCCTTGCATCTTAGATCTATGGATTTGGATGGAAGAATAGATTCTCCAAGTTCCCAAAATTGAGAACCTCTAAGTTTCCACACCAAGGATGGATTGATGAAGAAATGAGTGACCTGGAGGAAGCAAGATTGCTAGATAATTTCCTCTAGGGTGGCCGGCCTCTTTAGAGAGAAAGGAGAGCTTTGTGTTCTCTCCAATTTCCTAAAACAAAACCCTTAATGTATTTTGGCTATAAAGTCATATTTATACCTTAATTCATTGGAGTGGCAAACTTGTAAATAAGTCCAAAACCCACTCCTTCTCTAAATGGCCGGCCTTAAGGGTTTCATTGGGCTTTTAAGGCCTTTGTGAATTATTAGTCATTAAGTTGTCATACAACTCAAGTCAATGGGCTTGACGCTCGAAGCCCATTGGGCCTTGAGGCCCAAAACTAACCCGTGGTCTTTTAACGAACTATATTCGTTTGATTAATTAATCATATTAATTAATCCTTGCCATAAATAATTAAACCATTTAATTATTCTTACTCATCTCCGTTGTTTCTTCAATCTTTACCTTACACGGTGTACGATCCATTAGGTTCCTTTTAGCGAGGCAGTGGGCGATTAAAACTCTTTCTAATCGATTGTGAATTGAAACTTACTTTCTATTCTCCCTTTAGTGATTATACACGTTTAGGGCTTCCACAAACCATGAGTGACACCTAGCAGCATATCATGGTTACCCAAGCTAATCATAAGAGGTAGAGAACCTATTCAGTTTAGGATTACAAATGCAATACGGTCTTTCTCTAATACAATACTCTTGACCACATTGTTTGGTTTGATAGTTTATTCATGTCTACTATCCAATGTGATTCGTTTGCTTATATGATTACCTTGAATGTGATTTGGAAGGCCTTCCTAAATCTCATTCATACTCTGGCCAGAGATTCTTAATCATATCATAAAGTATTCTCCCTCAAATGGTTTGAAGGTTAGAGATCCCTTGTTGCGCATTTAATTGCCTCCATGGGTAAGTGGCTTAACCCCAACTATGCCGTGGACACCCACGAATGGAGTGACGTTTGACATAATCAAAGATCAAGGACCTAACCACAAGACAACTATGATGCCTCAGGTCAAAGGACTACTTTGCATTATCCCAACCATGAGTTCTCATGTGACATGAATATGAGAACTCTTCGTTGATCGTGTTCAGTGAACTCATTCTCTATTGAGCACCTACGTACGTGTCTTGATGTCACACACATCAATGACTCGAGACTAGTCACTCTCCCTGAGAGAAGACACAGCACGTACTGATCTTAACGGACTGTCAATGCTCAATTGGCAATCCTATGATCAGGAACGTTTAGGATGTGTCTACGAAAGAATGGTCTCATGAATCTAACTTCTTTAGATTGCATTCTCCCAATCACATATTCCTTGGACTTTATCGTTTAAGCATATAACATTTATATGAGACGGCTTAAACATATTCCTTGGACTTTATCGTTTAAGCATATAACATTTATATGAGACGGCTTAAACAATAATCTTTGCCCTTGATATTAAACTAGATTAGTTTAACATATGAAATGTCCGTAAATTATCATCATATGATTGGCTTTAGGGCACATTTCCAACAATGATCTCATGAATGGAATGCCACTACTTAGAAGCGAGAACTAGGGATTCCATATGCTCGTACCAATTTCAAACTCCACGGATTGAAACACATGACAACCAAGATACAAGTGTAAGGTTTGTAATGGGGCTAAGGTATTGGCTAACAAAGAAAGGTTAAGGATAAAGAAAGGTTCTTAAAGCAATAGTAAGCACAAATAATGAAATTGACACTTAGAATTCACCAACAACTAACTTTAAACACAAAAGGGAGCTTCACATAACACTTAGAGCCGGATTCAAAATTTTGGACCCTTTCTTCAACAACCAATACTTGTGAGTTCATTCTCACTTATTTAGAACTCTTTTCCTTTCTTTTTCCACTTTTTATTTTTTTGTCCTCTTTTCACGTTTTTTTTTTCCTTTTTCCTTTTTTCTTTTTCTTTTTTTTTCTTTCTTTTGTTGGAATAACGTTCCCCCACACTTGTTTTTTTTACAATAATGTCGCTCAAAAGGAATTCCCTCTAAGTCATGCTCCACTATACTTTAAGAACAAGGGTACGGATAGTCCTATTCTAGGCTAGGTGGGGATAATGTGGCTAACAAGGAAAATAGGCTAAATAAGGCTCAAATGGGTTAAACCTACAAAACAAATGCATGGGATGAAGACTTTTTGGCTCTGGTGGTAACTACTAAACATCTTCATCTTGTTATATGTTATGCACTCAATTTTAAGCTTTGAATGAAACGGGCATGAGTTCTATTATTTGGAACTAAAATGATAAAAAAGCATTCTAAGTAGCAACCAAGCAAAGAAATAATGAGATCAAGCTCCTTCCTTCAAGCATGTTACAAAAACTGATTTTTTTCTTCTTTTGTGATTACATGTGAATTCGTTAATGACAACTACAACCAAGTATTAACCAAAGAGCATATCAAACTTCCACCCATGTTTGTAATTTTCTTTAATAGTCATGCAATTAAAAACCAAAGCCTCATCATTGTGTTGGAAGGTACCCTAAGACACAAAAAAGATTCTAAAACGACTCTTTTTGGGTTTTTAAAAACTTTTCTAACTTTTTTTTACAAATTTTCGTATTTTTCTTTCAAAACACATTAAAACACTTCAAAACACACTAAAAACACTTAAAAACAGTGAGAAACAACTCTAGTGGTGCCAGGTGGTAAAATCCCACGAAAATCAATGAAAAACACTTTGTTTACCCCCCCCCCACACTTAAACCAAACATTGTCCTCAATGTTTCAAACATAGACTCACGCGTAAGCAAGCAAACAACACAACTAACAATCAAGACAATTATGACAAAATAAAAGCAATAAAGAGTAGGGTTTAGGAACGCAAATCTGGTTGTGATGTCGGAGCTTCCTAGTTCTTCTTTATTTGCATGGGTTGCCTCCCAAGAAGCTTTTGCTTTAACGTCTTCCAGCCGGACGATAACTCCTTTTAAGCTTCATCGGAGCCCACGGCCTGGAGGGGTATGTCCTCCACGACATGCTCCTCAAAGTGTGTTGGAAGTATGCCCACAAAGCCACTCATTTGATGTAATAGCTTTTTGGAATACTTAATGTGTTAAACTTTTATATGTTTAATGGAGGGCAAGACTTATTGTTAATCACTATTTATTGTATCATGTGTTTAAGCAATAAGAGAATCCAAGGGATGTATTTGGTCTAAGAGATAAGTGATCTAAATGAGTTAGATTAACGAGACCTTTCTCTTATGTTCATTCCTAAAACGTTCCTAGCCATAGGATTGCCAATTGGGCATTGACAATCCGCTAAGGCTAGTATGTGTTATGTTGACTCAAAAGTGAGTATGAACTAGTCTCAAGTCATTTGGTGTTGGACACTAAGACAAACACATAGGTGCTCGAAAGAGTAATCGAGTACACTGAACTACGATCAAAAGAGAGTTCGAACATACATGTCATGTATGAACTCTAAGGTTACAATATGCAAAGTAGTCCTTTGACCTGAGGCATCATAGATGTCTAATGGTTAGGTCCTTGATCTTTGATCATGACAACGGCATTCCTTCGGATTGTCCACGGCATTGTTGGGGTCATGCGATCTAGTCATGTAGGCATATGAATGCACAACAAGAAGATCTCTAACCTTCCATGGTGGAAGGAGAATACTCTAAGATATGATTCTAAAGTCTTTGGCCAAAGCAAATGAATATGACTTAGGAAGTTGTTCCAAATCATATTCAAGGGAATCATATAGGAAAGTATCACATTGGATAGTAGACATGAAACAAACTATCACTTAAACAATGTGATTAAGAGTATTGTATTAGAGAAGGACCGTATTGCATTGTAGTTGTAACTGGATAGGTTCTCCAACCAATTCTACTTAGCTTGGGTAACCATGACATATTGCTAGGTGTAACTCATGGTTTGTGGAAGCCCTAATGATTAGCAAACAATAATCATCAAAGGGAGAATTGAAATGTGGTTTCAATTCACAATCGATCGTTAAGAGTAACATCGCCCACTGCCTCGCTAAATGGAACCTAATGGATCGTACACCGAGTAAGGATGTATGTGAAGAAATTAAATGAAAAGGATAAGCAATTAAATGGTTTAATTGAAGAATGGTCAAGATTAATTAATTAGTTAATTAATTATACGAAATGTTCGTATTGGGCTTTTAAGTTGGTTTTAGGGCTTCGGGGCCCAAAAGCGTTTTGGTCCACAAGGCCCATTATGTTTAAGTTGTATGACAACTAAAACAAAATGGGCAATAAGCCCAATAAACACATAGAGGCCGGCCATGGTGAGGGTTTGGTGAAAGTTTGCTTAATTGCAAGTTTGCCACTCACCAAAGAAAAGAGTTATAAAAACAACTTTATAGCTATTTTTCACATAAGGGTTTTCTTGGTGAAATTGGGTGAAACATGTTCTCTCATTTCTCTCTATAGAGGCCGGCCACCTAGGGAAGAAAATCTAGCAATTTCTACTTCCCTAAGTCATCCATATCATCCTCACAAAATACATCCTTGGTGAAGAGACTTAGAGACATCAAACTTTTGGTGTTTTGGAGAACAAATCCTCAAATCCTCAAAGAAGCAAAGGAGCACTAAAAGGAGGAAAATCACAAGGAAGATCCAAGGAGCAAGGAGGTGACTTGAAGGCCCTCTACTTGGGTGAATCCCTTGTATAAACAAGGATGAGCTTCAAAGGTAAAGAATCTCTAAATTCTTCATTCTCTTTAATGTTGTTAAAGAGTCTTTTGGTTCACCATATACTAGGCTTTGAAAGTCATGGGTTTTATGAATTGTTTTTGGATGCATGCCTACTTTAAAGAGTTAATAGTTTGCATATGTATTCAAATGTTCTTACATGTTCTTAGCTAGGACAAAATTTATCCTTCAAAGTGGTCATAATATGGCTTCAAACGATGTCCATTCACTTTGAAATCGTTTCCGGTCTTTAAACTTTAAATTTGGATTGCACCATAAGGAAAGACATTAGTAACAACAAAAGGGCCAATCCACTTAGAACGTAACTTACCTGGAAACAATCGAAGGCGGGAATTGAAGAGTAACACTTTCTGCCCTACGACAAACATCTTGGTACGAATCATCTTGTCATAGAATGCCTTCAACTTCTCTTTGTAAATAAAAGCGTACACGTACGCTTCATTTCGAATCTCTTCAAGTTCATTCAATTGAAACTTCATATTACCTCCAGCCATATCAAGGTCCATATTGAACGTTTTGATGGCCCAATGTGCTTTGTGCTCCAATTCAACCAGAAGATGGCATGGTTTCTCATAGATGAGCCGAAAATGAGACATCCCAATTGGTGTTTTGTATGTCGTACGATATGCCCACAATGCATCATTCAAGTGCAAGCTCCAATCTTTCTGGTTTGGCATAACGGTTTTCTCCAAAATCTGCTTGATCTCCCGATTAGAAACCTCGGGTTGCCCACTTGTTTGAGGATGATAAGGTGTTGCCACCTTATGTGTGACGTTATACTTCTTGAGCAGTGCCTCAATGGTTCGATTGCAAAAATGGGACCCCCCATCACTTATAAGAACTCTTGGCATTCCAAATCTAGCAAATATGTTGGTTTTCACAAAATCTGCAACCACTTTGGAATCATTAGTACGGGTGGCTTTTGCTTCCACCCATTTCGAAACATAATCAACCGTAATTAAAATATAAACAAAACCATGAGATGAAGGGAAAGGACCCATGAAATCAATGCCCCAAACATCAAAAATTTCGACACAAAAGATAGGGGTCTGCGGCATTTGGTCATTTGAACCAATATTGCCGGTTCTTTGACAACGATCACATGTTATGCAAAAAGTTCTAGCATCCTTAAAGATAGTAGGCCAATAAAAACCACATTCAAGTACTTTACGTGCAGTGCTTTGAGTGCCAAAGTGACCTCCACATGCATAAGTGTGCCAAAAAGTTAAAATTGAATTAAACTCATAATCATGCATAGTACGAATGATTTGATCAGAGCAATATTTCCATAAATAAGGAACATCCCACACATAAAAACGTGCCTCTTTCTTAAGTTTATCATGTTGGTGCTTGTTTAGAGTGCTTGGAACTTGCTTAGTGACCAAATAGTTAACTAAATCGGCATACCATGACTCACTTACCTCAATGGACAGCAGTTGCTCATCTGGGAATGTCTCTGCGATAGGCACGACATCCTCTTCATGCACCATATAGCTCAAGTGGTCAGCCAACACGTTTTCACTTCTTTTCTTGTCCCGGATTTCGATATCGAACTCTTGGAGAAGAAGCATACAGCGAATAAGCCTTGGTTTGGCCTCTTTATTCGTAAGTAAGTACTTCAATGCTGCATGATCATAATAGATTATAACTTTAGTACCAAGTAAATAAGAACGAAACTTATCTAAAGCAAAAACAACAGCAAGAAGTTCTTTTTTCGTAGTGGAATAGTTCAATTGAGCGTCATTCAAGGTCCGAGAGGCATAGTATATGATGTGTGGCTGCTTGTCCTTCCTTTGTCCTAAAATAGCCCATAATGTATAATCGGAAGCATCGCACATAAGCTCAAAATGAAGGTTCTAATCTGGTGGAATAATGATGGGGGCCGAAGTGAGCATCTCTTTGAGGTGTTTGAAAGCCTTCTCACATTCCTCATCGAACTTGAATGGGATATCCTTTTGGAGGAGACGGCAAAGGGGGTTGGATATCTTTCAAAAGTCCTTGATGAATCGCCTATAGAATCTTGCATGTCCAAGAAAAGAACGAACCTCTCTAACCGAAGTAGGAGAGGGTAAGTAGCGTACAAGATCTATTTTCAGTTTATCAACCTCAATTCCCCTTTCTGAAACGATATGACCTAAACCTATACCTTGTTTTACCATAAAGTGACATTTTTCCCAATTTAAAACAAGATTAGTTTCAACGCATCGTTTCAAGATTAATGTGAGATTATCCAAACAATTATCAAACGAATCACCAAATCACTAAAATCATCCATGAATACCTCAATAATCTTCTCAACGAAATCTGAAAAGATACTTACTATACATCGTTGAAATGTGGCAGGTGCATTACATAAACCGAATGGCATAAGACGATAGGCAAAGGTACCAAAGGGGCACGTGAAAGTGGTATTTTCTTGGTCATCCGGAGCTATGACAATCTGATTATATCCCGAATAACCATCAAGAAAACAATAAAAAGAATGACTGGCTAACCTTTCAAGCATTTGATCAATGAACGGCAAAGGGAAGTGGTCCTTCCTTGTGGTGGCGTTGAGCTTCCTATAATCGATGCAAACTCTCCAACCTGTTTGCATACGGGTTGGCACAAGCTCATTCTCGGCATTCTTCACCACCGTAACTCCCGATTTCTTTGGAACAACTTGAACTAGCGAAACCCAATGGCTATCCGAAATAGGATAAATCACTCCACAATCGAGAAGCTTGATAATCTCCTTCTTCATAACTTCCATCATCGGAGGGTTGAGTCGGCGTTGAGCCTCTCGAGTTGGTTTAGCCCCCTCCTCTAGAAGTATGCGATGCATGCAAGTTGTAGGGCTAATGAAGGAATATTTTGTGAAAACATGTTCATTTGAGCAACATCATATAGCATGCAATTAACAATTAAAGGCGGAATCATGCTTGCATGCACTCAAAAACAAAACATTAACCATGAAATTCAAAGCCTAGTAGATTGGTGAACCAAGACTCAACTCAAATGAAAGTGAGTTGAGAAATTTATACCTTTGTAGATTCCTCTTTGCATAAGCAAAGGCTAATCACCCAAAGAGAGGGCCTTCATTCCTTGCTTCTTAAATCTATGGATTTGGATGGAAGGATAGGATTCTCCAAGTTCCCAAAATAGAGAACCGCTAAGTCTCTACACCAAGGTTAGATTGGAGAAGAAATGAGTGACCTTGGAGGAGTTGGATTGCTAGCTAATCCCTCCAAGGGGGCCGGCCTCTTTAGAGAGAAAGGGAGAGACATATTCTCTCCAATTTTCTCCAAAAGAAAACCCTTAATGAATTTAGGCTATAAAGTCCTTTATATAGTCCCTTCAAATAAGTGACCTAAAGAACCAAAAAGCCTTTCTTTCTAACATGGCCGGCCATAAGGGTTTTATTGGGCTTTTGGGCCTTTGTGAATTAAGTTGTCATACGACTTAAGTAAATGGGCTTGACGTTCGAAGCCCATTGGGCCTTGAGGCCCAAAACTAACCCGTGGTCTTTTTAACGAACTTATTCGTTTGATTAATTAACATATTAATTAATCCTTGCCATAAATAATTAAACCATTTAATTATTCTTACTCATCTCCATTGTTTCTTCAATCTCCACCTTACACGGTGTACGATCCATTAGGTTCCTTTTAGCGAGGCAGTGGGCGATTAAAACCATTTCAAATCGATTGTGAATTGAAACTTACTTTCAATTCTCCCTTTAGTGATTATACACGTTTAGGGCTTCCACAAACCATGAGTGACACCTAGCAGCATATCATGGTTACCCAAGCTAATCAGAAGAGGTGGAGAACCTATTCAGTTTAGGATTACAAATGAAATACGGTCTTTCTCTAATACAATACTCTTGACCACACTGTTTGGTTTGATAGTTTATTCATGTCTACTATCCAATGTGATTTGTGTGCTTATATGATTACATTGAATGTGATTTGGAATGCCTTCCTAAATCTCATTCATACTCTGATAAGAGATTTTCAATCATATCATAGAGTATTCTCCCTCAAACGGTTTGAAGGTTAGAGATCCCTTGTTGCGCATTTAATTGCCTCCATGGCTAAGTGGCTTGACCCCAACGATGTCGTGGACACCCCGAATGGAGTGACTTTGACATAGTCAAAGATCAAGGATTTCACCACAAGACAACTATGATGCCTCAGGTCAAAGGACTACTTTGCATTATCCCAACCATGAGTTCTCATGTGACATGAGTATGAGAACTCCTCGTTGATCGTGTTCAGTGGACTCATTCGCTATTGACCACCTACATGCTTATCTTGATGTCACACACACCAACGACTCGAGACTAGTCACTCTCCCTGAGAGAAGACATAGCACGTACTGATCTTAACGGACTGTCAATGCCCAATTGGCAATCCTATGATCAGGAACGTTTAGGATATGTATACGAAAGAATGGTCTCATGAATCTAACTTCTTTAGATTGCATTCTCCCAATCATATATATTCCTTGGACTTATCGTTTAAGCATATAACATTTATATGAGACGGCTTAAACAATAATCTTTGCCCTTTATATTTAAACTACATTAGTTTAACTTGTGAAATGTCCTTAATGTATCATCATATGATTGGTTTTAGGGCATAATTCCAACAATCTCCCACTTGCAGTAGAGCCAATCAGCTTGGTCATCAGTGATGATACCTCTTCTGTAGTCATTTCATAAATGGCTGAGTAGTAGGCCTAGACAATGGATATCTATATGTTATCCATAGAAGCAACCTTGAGAATCACGACGTCACCATTATACATGATTCTCAATCATGTGGTTCAGTCTCTCATTTGAGTTCGGACCTTGATGAGACCTTGATTCCCTGGCTTGAGCTATCGCCCCATTAGTGTCATAGTGTCAGTACACTAGATACACTTTCTGGTTGGAACCGAATAGAGTGTTCATAAATGAACTTTCCCATCCAAACAACATTGTTGTAAACTTCTATATATAGCAATATATTTTGCATTCATAATGGAACACACTAAAGTCATTACTTTAATGTTTCCATCCAAATATCTCTTTAGTCATAATAAAGAGAAATATGTTTATCTCTTCATTCATAATGAAGAAACATCCAATGATGGATTAGATTCATAATCTAATATATTTACGCTTCCATTACGTTACTCTAATTCTTCCTCATTCTTTGAGGAATCTATTCTTTAGTATTTCTTAAATACTTAAGGACTCACTTGACAGTTGCCATGGTTCTGATCCTGGGCTAGCATTGATATCATCTTGTACCGTTCTAGGTACAACTCGTATCAACGTTTTTCATGCAATATGAAATACATAAATCACCTTTCTGCATGTGCATAAAGGATTCTATTTACACATTATTTATTTGGGAGTCAAATGGTACGTTCCCTTTGAGAAGAGCTACCTCCTAGTCTCACTAGAGTTGTTCTTCTAATTGAAGTTTATCATCATATGAGAAACTTCCTAGCATCTTTTGTCTATTATTAGGGATTGATATAATCCAATTATATCTTGAAATCTATCATTATAGATTTACATCCTATGTTTATAGACTATGTCTCCCATATACATTCTATCGTTATAGAATGCTTAAAGTCATAACTTTAAGACTATGTCTCCCATATACATTCTATCGTTTATAGAATGCTTAAAGTCATAACTTTAACGAAGAAGTATTCTTTTCATTTCCAAAATTAATATATCATATATATATTTAAATTTAGGAACATGATTAACTCCCACTAATCTTTTGTAAAACTAGTAAACAAAAGATTCATTTACATCTTTATGAGAAATCAAACGATTTGATCCTTTTCTCATAAGATGCTTATAGCTCCCACTAGCTTGCTGAGATCCATGATGGATGGATCTCTACAACTTACATGTCTTGTGATTCATAGTTTTAGACATATATTATGAAGACTATCTTAATAATGGTTTCGGAAACCCATATTATGTCCAAACATTGAATCACCATTTAGTTGTAGCTAGCAATCTTCGAATTAATTGAAACTAAGACTACGTCAAAGATGGTTCCTTCAAAGTCAACCATTCTCTTTGATTGTAGTCACCTTAAGCTACCAATTAGCTATGAAGGTTTCATTATTTCGGGTCAAATGGTACTTTACCATTTGCTTGAGTATATATCGTATATACACTCAATGTAGTCATAAGGATTTTCATTCTTATTTCTTTCGAATTAAGAGGTGCAACTCTATGACATAGTCATAAAGTTCAAACCATTCAACTGAGACGGTTTATAAATCCTTCTCGACTACCTTGGAGCTTGTGGTATAGGAACTAGGTTGTTATATTTTGTTGATCACTATCTTGTTTCTCAAAGAACCCATTCTTTGAGTTCTATCTCTCATTCATTTGCACTTAGGCAAATCATATTGTAAGTTTACAATGAACTACCCAACAAAACAACATTTGTTAGTTGGTTTATAGAAATGATATCCAAAAGTTAATTTAAGGATATCCCACAAGATTGTTATCAAACAAATATTGCTTATTAGCACACAACCCCAAATCTTAACATGCTTAAGATTTGTCTTTCTTTCCAACTACATCTTATGGAGTTATGAAAATTTTGGAAGATCTTCTAATTGACAATCATATTATTTTAGAAGTATATATCCTATATATGGGTAATAGATAACATCCAACGAACTAAATCTTATTCTCGTTCGTTCTTCTCCTAATTGAGAAATTCATTATCTTATGACGCTATTTTCCTTGATATCTTTCAAGGAAACTATTCTAAAGTGTTACCATTCCTTGGATCAAATCTAAGGATGTAAATACTTTAGACGTCTTACTCATCAACTTACATTTCTTGAATTCTTTGAAACCTTTTGCAAAGTATTCGGACTTGTGTTTATTTAAAACAAACTATAGTCCAACCGAGGGTGATCTTCGGTGAATGTCATACAACATGAGTAGTATTATGTTGTGGACAAGTGCCACTAACATCTAAGTGAATTAACCTCAACAACTTTGTGATTCTTTCTTCTTTCCAAAAGAATAAAGATTTGAACATTTTGCCTCTATACAATTTTAACAAGAAGGTATTGGATCCTGATCTAACGATCCAAAGCATTCATCTATGACCAACTCGTAATTTATGTTTTAGAGGTATCACAACTCAGTTGGGATTAGTCACTATCTTGCAACCTTTTGGGTTTTAAGCATCATTATATTCTAAACAGTTAACACTACCATATCATCTCTACTATAGAGACAATCAATTAGATTACTATAATCCAATCATTGATTAATAAAGAACAATGTTTTGTCAAACAAAACATTTATCCATTTCACATAGTGACGGAATTAAGTTCCTTAAAATTGGAATGTAAAGACAATCTTTAGTTTTTCCAATTTCTTTGGTAGTTCATATGAGGAAGTAAGTACCATCTGCTTTCGCAGAGATCTACATTTGATTCACTTTCCGAATGTGAAGTACTTTCTCTTCTCTCATTAATCTTCTACTTCCTATTAGCCACACTTTTACAACGATTGTAAAACATAGTCACTAATACGGAATCTAGCATTCAAGTAGAATAACCAACTGTTTTGAACTTTTCAAGAACAATTTACAACATCTTCGAAATGTGTGTTCTTGACATTTGCAAGACATTTCTTGCAAATACCCCTTCCAATGTCCATCATTTCATAAAGAAAGTTTGTTCCCTTGGAGTTAATTTTATCTTCTTCATTTGACTTCTCCTTTGACTACAATAGTCATGGTCCCTAAACTCCCACTATCTCTCTTGAAACTTATTTCAATTGTGTTATACACATCAAACATTTTGGAGAGCATGTGTTTATTGTTCACTACATAGTTTACAATAAACTTAGTGAACCATAAGTATAGGGACACAAAGGTGAAGTCTTAGCCTAGTTTCCGTTTCGTTAAGTGGTTTATCACTTCAACACTCAATGATTCAAAATCATCATAAGTCCATGTTGATGGACTATTTTTGTCAACCAACCATTATGTTCTAAACATAATTACAAACTTTCAAGAGTTGTTCAAAGCAACTCTCATTTCTTCATACAACAATTTGTAAGTGAAGAATCATGGCACATGAAGTGTCCATGCCCTTGTGCTTTCTTCTCAAGTTCTTTGTTCATTTAACAAAGAAACAAGCACTAGTGTTTGCATTGACTAAGGGTTGTTCAAAGCAACTCTTATTTCTTCATACAACAATTTGTAATTGAAGAATTATGACATTAAAAGTGTTGTCCTCTTTATGATAGACTTTTTCTAACATATTCTTCTAATGATACATTATCAATAGGAAGATTGTGAGGATGAGACTACTTAGGTACATTTACAAGCCATTAAAGACAATCTATGGTTTTGTTGTACCAAGTCCGGAAACTAAAGCTTTCGGCTTTTATTTGTCAAGTGTTGGATAGCGTTTGCAAATATATAGGTAAATAAATACATAACGAATATAAATTGATTGATTTTTAAGCCATTTGATCCGGGTCTTTAAATCAAATAGCACCACCCACTATTTTTGGCAAATTCCATATCCCTCATTGGAATTCGAGAGTTTTGGAGGAAACTCTTAGTAGGGTATGGGAGACTCACTACTACCAAGCCCACCTCAGAAGAAATCATATTGGCTAGCGTTAATAATAATGAGAAAGTACGCTTACTCATTTGCATCTCTTGCAAGTACCCATCTAGTTTGGCCTCTAGAGAATGATGCCTCAGAAGAATATCATATTGGCACATTGCACTTAGTTAAGTCATTCCCACCATGCTAGTTAAAGTAGGGGTTCAAGAATTGCCTCAGAAGAATATCATATTGACCACACTCGTTGCCTACCTTCACTTCATCATATGTGTATAGGCTTCTCCTGAATGTAAGCACATACTTTGCAACCCCAGAACTGGACGAATACGGTGTATGAGTCACAAACGATTGAAGCCCACCACGGTGGAAGGCCACGAAAGAGTGTTCAAAGCACTCTCACGCTTGTCAACTTAATAATGGTTTGGTTGAGGGTTTTTAGGTCTCATCACATATAAATATTCATTTTAATCTTTATTAAAACAATTTTGGTCCTATTACAACTATTGGTCCATGTGATTGTTTTAGTTGTATATAATACTCACACTATGCTTATAAAACGGTTTTTAAAGCAAGAGTATATGATACTACTAACATAAACTTTGCATTCATTTGATGGACTATATAGTTGCCTTAGGGCCTTAGGATGACTATGAACCTTTGTTTAGATTCAACACGAGCCTAGTGTTGAATCTCGGCTTAGGAATGGTGATTGATTTTAGTTACGCGTTTAATCACATTAAGGCGTGTTGTCTTAGGGGCGTTGAACCCAACTACTTCATTTTCATGCATATCATATAAAGCAAGAAAGAAGTACTTCAAAGTAAAGGTGAGCTTATGCTCATTACAACATTTGAATAATTCAAATTACTTTAAAGTAAAGAAGAGCTTAAGCTCTTTTACAACATTTGATCAAATCAAATTACAACCAAAATTTAATCTACACATTCCCATGGTTCAAACAAATTTGAAACGGCCTATTACATAGCTCAATTATCGTAGGCTTAGGTTCATAATCACCCTTTAATTAATTAACACTTTAACTAATTAAATTGAATGCAACATTTTCATTTGGTTTTTGTATCCATAAAATTGATTTAAATGGAGCTAAATGAAATGAAAATCCAATTCTCATTTAAAGAGACAAAACAATTTTTGTTGCCTACTTAATTTGGGCCATCATGCAATAACCACAACTTTTTGGGCTATATTGCGAAACACAAACTTTTGGGGTCACTTTGTAAAAAACACAAAAGTCCACTACTTCATGTAATTACAACTAGAACCCAAAAATTTCAACAAATACAAAAAACTTCATTAAAGGAGCAAAATAATTTGTCCTTTAACGTTTTTGGGCCTTAACGTAAAAACGTAAACTTTTGGGCCAAAGTGCAAATACACAAAAGTATCAAAACTTTATGTAATTGAATAAAAGACCCAAAAATACCCTATTTAATTAGGGTGGCCGGCCATGATAGAAAAAATATGATTTTTACAAAGTTTTTGTAAGTGGGTTTTATTAGGTGAGGTAAAGATGAAATATTTTGAATTTATGGTAAACCTTTTAAAAAGTTTGTCTACCATTATAGCCATTAATTGAATTTATGTCAAACCTTTAAAAAAGTTTGTCTACCATTAAAACCATTAATAATACTTTACAAATAATCATCACCCACTAAAATCACCCACTAAAATTAAACCAAAACTTTATGTAAAAACATAAAACATTTTGAATCAAAACTTCAAAACTTTTTGTTCTTGGCAAGAACTTCAAGAACATTGAAGAACACTCATGAAAACTCATAATAGCTCCATGAATGTTTTCACTCACCAAAACTCAAATTTTCATCACTCAAAAGAGGGTTAACATCCTAGGGTACTTAGGGGTTCCAAAAGTCACTTTAAAACCATTTTAACAAGACAAACATGAACCCAAAAAATCACCCTTTGGATTTGGCCGAATTTCCCAAAAGTCACTTTAAAATCATATAAATATTCATTTTAATCTTTATTAAAACAATTTTGGTCCTATTACAACTATTGGTCCATGTGATTGTTTTAGTTGTATATAATACTCACACTATGCTTATAAAACGGTTTTTAAAGCAAGAGTATATGATACTACTAACATAAACTTTGCATTCATTTGATGGACTATATAGTTGCCTTAGGGCCTTAGGATGACTATGAACCTTTGTTTAGATTCAACACGAGCCTAGTGTTGAATCTCGGCCTAGGAATGGTGATTGATTTTAGTTACGCGTTTAATCACATTAAGGCGTGTTGTCTTAGGGGCGTTGGACCCAACTACTTCATTTTCATGCATATCATATAAAGCAAGAAAGAAGTACTTCAAAGTAAAGGTGAGCTTATGCTCATTACAACATTTGAATAATTCAAATTACTTTAAAGTAAAGAAGAGCTTAAGCTCTTTTACAACATTTGATCAAATCAAATTACAACCAAAATTTAATCTACACATTCCCATGGTTCAAACAAATTTGAAACGGCCTATTACATAGCTCAATTATCGTAGGCTTAGGTTCATAATCACCCTTTAATTAATTAACACTTTAACTAATTAAATTGAATGCAACATTTTCATTTGGTTTTTGTATCCATAAAATTGATTTAAATGGAGCTAAATGAAATGAAAATCCAATTCTCATTTAAAGAGACAAAACAATTTTGTTCTCAACCTAATTTGAGCCAATAATGCAATAACCTCAACCTTTGGGCTATGTTGCATAACTTAAACTTTTGAGCTCACTTTGCAAAAACACAAAAGTCTATTACTTCATGTAATTACAACTAGAACCCAAAAATTTAATTAAAAACAAAAACTTCATTAAAGGAACAAAACAATTTGACCTTTAATGATTTTGGGCCTTTACGTAAATACGTAAACTTTTGGCTCAAAGTGCAAATACACAAAAGTATCAAAACTTTATGTAATTGCATAAAAGACCCAAAAGTACTCCCACTTGAGGGAGGGCCGGTTTTGGAGAGGGAATGGAGTGATGTGTGTGTGTTGATTTGTAGTTTTAGACATAAAGCATGCAAGTGGTGCATGACATAAATGTCATGCAAGTGGTGTGTGTGAAAGGGAATTAATCCTTACACACCCACCAATATTTCTTACACCTTTCTAAGTAAATATCTAAAACATTTAAACATTTGAAAAACCATAAAACATAAACTTTATGAAATAAATCAAAACTATGAATCAAAACACCAAACTTTTTGTTCTTGGCAAAAATGTCAAGAACAATGAAGAACACTCATGAAAAAACTCAAAAATTTCCATGAACATTTTCCACCCAAAAACATCCCAAAACCATTCAAACTTAAGGGAAATAACATATAACCAAACTAGGGTACATAGGGGTTCCAAAAGTCACCTTAAAACACTTTTAACAAGTCAAACAAGAACCCAAAAAACCACCCTTTGGTTTTGGCCGAAAATCCCCAAAACATGGCACCAACTTTTAGCTCCAATATTCATGCTCATATGAACTACATCTACAACATTTGAGATGGCAAATTTTCTAACAAAATTTACATTCAAAGAAACAAGAATAAAGCTTGTAACATATTACAACTTTTAAATCAAAACTATGAACTACAAAACCCAAAAGGATTCACCAACTACTAGACCTAGGCTCTGATACCACTTGAAGGAATATTTTGTGAAAACATGTTCATTTGAGCAACATCATATAGCATGCAATTAACAATTAAAGGCGGAATCATGCTTTCATGCACTCAAAAACAAAACATTAACCATGAAATTCAAAGCCTAGTAGATTGGTGAACCAAGACTCAACTCAAATCAAAGTGAGTTGAGAAATTTATACCTTTGTAGATTCCTCTTTGCATAAGCAAAGGCTAATCACCCAAAGAGAGGGCCTTCATTCCTTGCTTCTTAAATCTATGGATTTGGATGGAAGAATAGGATTCTCCAAGTTCCCAAAATAGAGAACCTCTAAGTCTCTACACCAAGGTTAGATTGGAGAAGAAATGAGTGACCTTGGAGGAGTTGGATTGCTAGCTAATCCCTCCAAGGGGGCCGGCCTCTTTAGAGAGAAAGGGAGAGACATGTTCTCTCCAATTTTCTCCAAAAGAAAACCCTTAATGAATTTAGGCTATAAAGTCCTTTATATAGTCCCTTCAAATAAGTGACCCAAATAACCAAAAAGCCTTTCTTTCTAACATGGCCGGCCATAAGGGTTTTATTGGGCTTTTGGGCCTTTGTGAATTAAGTTGTCATAGGACTTAAGTAAATGGGCTTGACGTTCGAAGCCCATTGGGCCTTGAGGCCCAAAACTAACCCGTGGTCTTTTTAACGAACTTATTCGTTTGATTAATTAACATATTAATTAATCCTTGACATAAATAATTAATCCATTTAATTAGTCTTACACATCTCCATTGTTTCTTCAATCTCCACCTTGCACGGTGTATTATCCATTAGGTTCCTTTTAGCGAGGCAGTGGGCGATTAAAACCATTTCAAATCGATTGTGAATTGAAACTTACTTTCAATTCTCCCTTTAGTGATTATACACGTTTAGGGCTTCCACAAACCATGAGTGACACCTAGCAGCATATCATGGTTACCCAAGCTAATCAGAAGAGGTGGAGAACCTATTCAGTTTAGGATTACAAATGCAATACGGTCTTTCTCTAATACAATACTCTTGACCACATTGTTTGGTTTGATAGTTTATTCATGTCTACTATCCAATGTGATTCGTGTGCTTATATAATTACATTGAATGTGATTTGGAACGCCTTCCTAAATCTCATTCATACTCTGATAAGAGATTTTCAATCATATCATAGAGTATTCTCCCTCAAACGGTTTGAAGGTTAGAGATCCCTTGTTGCGCATTTAATTGCCTCCATGGCTAAGTGGCTTAACCCCAACGATGCCGTGGACACCCCGAATGGAGTGACTTTGACATAGTCAAAGATCAAGGACTTAAGCACAAGACAACTATGATGCCTCAGGTCAAAGGACTACTTTGCATTATCCCAACCATGAGTTCTCATGTGACATGAGTATGAGAACTCCTCGTTGATCGTGTTCAGTGGACTTATTCGCTATTGAGCACCTACATGCTTGTCTTGATGTCACACACACCAACGACTCGAGACTAGTCACTCTCCCTGAGAGAAGACATAGCACGTACTGATCTTAACGGACTGTCAATGCCCAATTGGCAATCCTATGATCAGGAACGTTTAGTATATGTATACGAAAGAATGGTCTCATGAATCTAACTTCTTTAGATTGCATTCTCCCAATCATATATATTCCTTGGACTTATCGTTTAAGCATATAACATTTATATGAGACGGCTTAAACAATAATCTTTGCCCTTTATATTTAAACTAGATTAGTTTAACTTGTGAAATGTCCTTAAAGTATCATCATATGATTGGTTTTAGGGCATATTTCCAACAGCTAATACCTCTAATGTCGGCGAAGGTCCATCCTATGGCTATTTTGTGCTCTTTCAACACCCAAATCAGTTTTTCTTCCTCTAATGCCGTGAGTGTTGAATAGACTATGACCGGCAACATTTCTTTGTCTCCCAAATAGACGTACTTCAAATGACTTGGCAACGGTTTAAGTTCAAGAATCGGGGCCTGAATCATTGAAGGTAACAACTTATTAGTAGAAACAGGAATTGAAATTGGGATTGGAGACTTACCAGGATGTTGTGTCAATGCCCTTAGGGCAGCCACCATCTCGCCAATTTCATCATTAGGCACGGCCAGATTGGGTTCTAGGCCCAATCCCTCGTCAATTATTATTTCAAGGGGATCTTTGTCCAACAAATCAAAATAGTCATGCGCCAATGAATCAAACACATCAATAGAAAAACAAGAATTATCATCTTTAGGAAATTTAATAGCTTCAGAAATATTAAAATCAATAATCTCGCCATCAAATTCCATCGTTAAAGTCCTTTTGAACACCGATGGTGCGTGCTGTTTTCATGAAAGGTCTCCCAAGGAGGATCAGCAATAGGGTAGAATGGGCTGAATCTTCCATGTCAAGCATGTAAAAGTCCGCTGGAAACATCAAATTGTTAACCTGCACCAAAACATCTTCCAAAACTCCTTTCGGATATGCATTAGAACGATCGGCCAATTGAATAATCACACTATCATTTTTAAGCTCTCCTAAGTTCATAGATACATAAATTGAATAAGGCATGACATTAATTGAAGCTCCTAAGTCTAACATAGCATGTTCAAATTTAGTATTTCCAATAACACAAGGAATTGTAAAACTACCCGGATCTTTGCATTTAGGTGGTAGTTTCCTTTGTAACACCGCAAAAACATTCTCACTTACCTGACCACTTCCTTGTTTGAAATCCTCTTCCTTGTTGTGCAAAGCTCTTTCAAGAATTTGGCATACTTAGGAACTTGCTTGATTGAATCAAGGAGCAGGATATTGACTTGAACTTTCCTAAAGGTTTCCATAATGTCTTTCTCATTCTCTTCTTTCTTTGATTGCCTAAACCTGCTAGGAAAGGGCACATTTAGAGGAATAGAACTAGAAGAACTCGAATTTGGACTTACCTTGATGGTTTGGGACGGTTTAGAGGCCTTAAGGGGTTGCGGCAAGGGTTGGTTTTCCCTTACCGTGACCCTTACTTCCCGTTCTTCTTCTTGCAACAACTTTTCATCCTCGTTAAGGCCTTGTTTGTGTTGGAGATATGCCCTGAAAGTCAATCTTTGGAAGAAACCTTTCAGGATAATGAACGTGTGTATAGATTATTCTTATACATCAAAATGCAAAGATACTAATTAGGACTATCTCAATTAACGATATATGTCCTAAATAGTGAATCCATGGACAATGGATTGATGGAAGAAGTAATCTAATGATGTTAAACTACAGAGACCTTCTTCACATAATCATCATGTTCAAAAGGTTCCTGGTCATAGGATTGTCAGAGGGATACTGACAATGCAAAAACCAGTACATACTATGTCCCCTTCAATTGGAAGGATGGAAAGTCTCATCCCATTCGTGTAGTGACACTAAGACAGGTATGTAGGTGCTCATTAAGGGAATGAGTTCACTGAACACAATCGAACGAGAGTACTTGTATTGAAGTCTACTCACATGTCAAGCAAGTAACTCTAATGGTTGGAATAATGTAAGTAATCCTTTGACCTGAGACATCATAGTTGTCTTGGGGATACGTTGCTGATCATTTTGATAATGAGACGTGACCACACCTCATCTTGGGTGTGTTCTATGCATTGTTGGGGTCAGTGACTTATTCTCAGAGGCATGTGAATGATCAACAAGGGATCTCTAATCCTCGTTATGAGAGGATGAATACTCTAAGATATGATTCGGGAATCTTCGGCCGAAGTATCGAGCGTAATAAAGGAAAGTGTTCCTATACGACTCAATTGAATCATATAACATGGAATAATCACATTAAGGGTTTGACATAATATATCCATACCCTAATAATGTTATTGAGAGTATTGTTTTAAAGAAGGATCGAATTACATTGTAATTCCAACTGAATAGGTTCTCCGAACAAATTCTACATTAGCTTGGGTAGCCATGATATATGGTTAGATGTCACTCATGGCTTGTGGGTTCTTCTAGATGATTAAATAAGTAGTTGTCAAAGAAGAAGAAGAATTAAAAGTAAGTTTTAATTCACTAAGTGATTGGATTAAATATAATCAATTGGATTGATGCCAATCACCTCACTGCCTTGCTAATTAGAACCTAAAATGATTGTACACCGATACACTCTTGTAGTGAGACAACTAATGGATAATGGAAATAATTAATTGGATTAATTAAGTGTTGTGATTAATTAGAAAGTCTAAAGAAATCATAAAAGCGATAAAAGATCGTTTTGGGCTTAAAGAAAAGTTTGGGTTCATTTGGGCCCATTAAGCCCAAACCCATTGGGCTTTTATTTAAGCATAGGATGACTTGAAATAATAAAAGCCCAAAGCCCAAACAACACTAAAGGGGCCGGCCAAATAAAGGGAAAGGGAGAGAGAGGAAGTCAAGTTGTTGGCTAGGTTTCTTTGAGATATAAAAGGAACTTTTAGTGAAAAGTTTCATTAGGGTTTTAGTGAGTTTACTTTCACCAAAAATAGAGAAAACACAATCTCTCTCTCAACTCACAAGGCCGGCCACCAAGAGGAGATTTTAGCTGATCATTTTTTCTCCTTTTGGTCATTCCTCCATCCATCTCACTACACTAGTGGGTGTGGATCTTTAGAGGTCTTCTACCTTGGAGACTAAAGGAGAACCAAGGAGCACTCATTCTAGCAAAGTGGAGGAGGCAAGGAGGGAGGCTAGGCTCAAGGAGTTCCAAGAACAAAGAACTTGGAGGTGGTCCATCCTTGGTCTCAAGTCTAGATCAAGAGGTATAAAACTACACCTTCACTTTGTTCTTCAATAATTTCTTAGATGCATCAAATATGGACCTATACTTCTTGAAGGGGATTTGCATGACTATAGCTTTGATATTATGTGATAACATGCTTCCGTTGCTTATGTATATAAATTTTGAATTGTATATGCATGCTAGTCACTAGAAATCCCACATAAATCTCATTATTTCCCTTCAAGTGGTATTAGAGCCAAAGGTTTATATTTGATGTGTCCTTTTGGATTTTATGCATATGGGTTTTAATTTTATGTTTGACATATTATTTCTTCATTCAAAATATGTTTATCTTTAGTTTTTCAAATGTTGAAAAATGTGTTTCAAGAGTTGAAAAACATATGTATGCAAAAAGTGTTTTGGATGCATGAATGTAGAGTGAGTTTTGGAACAAAATTTGGGGCTAAAGTACCATAGGGTTTGCACGGTTTTGGGGATTTTTTGGCATGTGTTTGTGTTTTATTGTAAGTCACTCACACATCCTTTTAAAGCTAGAAAATCTAGATATTGTCACTTTTGTTTTTGGGTTTGAAAAATCACCAAGAAAGTACAAATCTTGAAATTGTTTTCATGGTTTTGTTCTTGGTGTTCATGGTTTTGTTTTTGGTGTAAATGGTTTTGTTTTGTGTTCATAAATTGTTTTATGGTTTTGGATGATAAACTTACCATCCATAGCCTTCCCAAAATTTATTCAATCCTAGACTTGACTAGGAGAATTTCCATCACCTTTACACTAAAGTCCTTAAAGCATGTCAAGTGGCAAGAAATATCTAGGGTTTTATCTACTTTAATTTGAATTAATGCAAGTTGTTTGAAACCTCCCATCCCCCCTTAACATGGCCGGCCACCCTAGTGGATTATCCACTTGTGGGGCTATTTTGTAATTTTTTAAAGTTGATAATACTTTCTAGTATTTGCGGTTTGACCCTTAACTTTTCATATTTGTTTATTAGGCCCCATCTCTCTAATAAGTTAAAATATCTTGATTTTAATTTTGTTAGTTGTTTAAACTCATCATACAATTATGCCCATATGCACTAAATCTAATTGTTTATGTTGCATTCCAATTAATTATTTAATGTGATTAAGTAGTTAGAAAATGGTTGACTATGGACTTATGCCTTAAACGATAATTGAGCTATGAGAAAGGGCGCTAAACTCAAATTGTTTGAACCTTGGGAATGTGTTTTAATTACTATTTCAATTGGACCTTGTCATGATAGACATTAATCTTTCTCTCCCTCTTAGTATATGTAATTTGTAGGAATTTGTACAAATCGGTTTGTAATTCTTATTACTTCTTAATCTCTTTCAATTAGTTGATTCCCTCTAGTACTAGACTAGAGTTTCTTTAACTATTGGTAAGGAGACTGATTAAAAGAGGGTTTTGACATGAGATTAAAGATTAATTGGGTCCAACGCCCTAATTAGCAATGAATGATTGTCTTTCATTTCTAAAGGCTCAATGAAAAATGTTTTAATTGGATTGAAAGCACGTAATTAAAACGACACAACCTTCCCTAGATCTTATTCAACAATGTTGGTGAAGGAAAAATTTTGTCCTAGCTAAGAACATGTGAGAATATTTGAACACATATGCAAACTATTAACACATTAAAGTAGGCATGCATTCAAAAAACTTATTCATAAAACCCATGACTTTCAAAGCCTAGTGAATGGTGAACCAACAAACTCTTTAACAACATTAAAGAGAATAAAGGATTTAGAGATTCTATACCCTTGAAGCTCATCCTTGATTACACAAGGGATTCACCCAAGTGGAGGGCCTTCAAGTCACCTCCTTGCTCCTTGGATCTTCCTTGTGATTTTCTTCCTCTTAGTGCTCCTTTGCTTCTTTGAGGATTTGAGGATATGTTCTCCAAAACACCAAAAGCTTGATGTCTCTAAGTCTCTTCACCAAGGATGTATTGTGAAGATGAAATGGATGACTTAGAGAAGAATAGATTGCTAACTAAAACTTCTCTAAGTGGCCGGCCTCTATAGAGAAAAAGAGAGAAAATGTTTCACCTCTTTTCATCAAGAAAACCCTAAATGAAAATAAAGGTATAAAGTTGAATTTATACTTCATCACATGTGAGTGGCAAACTTGTAATTAATCCAAGTTTGCATCCACTCACCCTATGGCCGGCCATGTTGATGTTATTGGGCTAATTGCCTATTTTGTTTTAGTTGTCATACAACTTAAACATAATGGGCCTTGTGGACCAAAATGCTTTTGGGCCCCGAAGCCCAAAACCAACTTAAAAACCCAATACGAACATTTCGTATAATTAATTAACTTTGACCATTCTTCAATTAAACCATTTAATTGCATATCCATTTTATTTAATTTCTTCACTTGATCCTTACTCGGTGTACGATTCATTAGGTTCCATTTAGCGAGGTAGTGGGCGATTGTTACTCTTAACGATCGATTGTGAATTGAAACCACATTTCAATTCTCCCTTAAAATTAGTGTTTGCTAATCATTAGGGCTTCCACAAACCATGAGTGACACCTAGCAGCATGTCATGGTTACCCAAGCTAAGTAGAATTGGTTGGAGAACCTATCCAGTTACAACTACAATGCAATACGGTCATTCTCTAATACAATACTCTTAATCACATTGTTTAAGTGATAGTTTGTTTCATGTCTACTATCCAATGTGATACTTCTCCATATGATTCTATTGAATAAGATTGTGAACAAACTTCCTAAGTCATATTCATATGCTTTGGCCAAAGACTCTTGAATCATATCTTAGAGTATTCTCTTTCCACCATGGAAGGTTAGAGATCCCTTGTTGTGCATTCATATGCCTACATGACTAGATAGCTTGACCCCAACAATGCCGTGGACACTCCAATGGAATGCCTTTGACATGATCAAAGGTCAAGGACCTAACCATTAGACATCTATGATGCCTCGGGTCAAATGACTACTTTGCATATTGCAACTATCGAGTTCTTACATGACATGTATGTTCGAACTCTCTTTTGATCGTAGTTCAGTGTACTCGATTACTCTTTCGAGCACCTATGTGTTTGTCTTAGTGTCCAACACCAAATGACTTGAGACTAGTCATACTCACGCTTGAGTCGACATAACACATACTAACCTTAGCGGATTGTCAATGCCCAATTGGCAATCCTATGGCTAGGAACTTTTTAGGAATGAACATAAGAGAAAGGTCTCGTTAATCTAACTTACTTAAATCACTTGTCTCTTAGATCAAATACATTCCTTGGATTCCCTTATTGCTTAAACACATGATACAATAAATAGTGATTAACAATAAGCTTTGCCCTTCATTAAACATATAAAAGTTTAATACAATAAATATTCCAAAAGCTATTACATCAAATGATTGGCTTTGTGGGCATACTTCCAACAATCTCCCACTTGCACTCAAAGCCATCCTCCCATGTATCTAATACCCATCCTTTCCATATGGCGGTCAAGTTGGATTTGAGACATTGGCTTCGTTAGTGGATCTGCTACGTTATCGGCTGAGGCAACTTTGAGGATGTTGACTTTCCCATCGGCAGCATATCTTCTAATGATATTAAAGCGCCTGTTAAAATGCTTGTTCTTTTGATGAGCCCTGGGTTCCTTGGCTTGAGCTATCGCCCCACTATTATCACAGTACAAAGTTACTGGTGATGTAATGGTTGGAACCACTCCAAGTTCAGTAATGAACTTCTTTATCCAGAAAGCTTATTTGCCGGCTTCAGCTGCAGCGAAATATTATGCCGTTGTCGTGGAATCAGCAATTACACTTTGTTTCTTGCTTTTCCAGCTAACAGCCCCACCATTCAGAGTAAATACATATCCGGAGTTGGAACTTCTATCATTGACGTCAGATTGGAAATCTGCGTCTGTATAGGCTTCCACTCGCAACTCTGTTGCTCCTCCATAAACGAGGAACATGTCCTTAGTTCTTCTTAAGTACTTAAGGACCGTCTTGATAGCTGTCCAGTGTTCTGATCCTGGGTTAGATTAATATTGACTAGTAATGTTCACAACATATGCGATATCAGGCCTTGTGCATATCATGGCATACATGAGACTTCCTATGGCGGAAGCATAAGGAATAACACTCATCTGCCGTATCTCTTCAGGAGTTTTAGGTCCCATGGACTTAGAAAGGTGAATTCCGTGTCTTACACGAAGAAGACCTTTCTTAGATTGTTCCATCTGGAACCTACTTAGCACCTTATCTATGTACATAGATTGGGATAATCCAATTAATTTTCTGGATCTATCACGATAGAGCTTTATCCCAAGTACATAAGATGCATATCCCAAATCTTTCATGTGGAAGGTTTTGGACAACCACACTTTTACAGAAGAAAGTACTGCAGTGTCATTCCCGAATAGTAATATGTCATCTACATATAACACTAGGAATACAACTGCATCCCCAACGACCTTTTGATAAACACAATTGTCGTCTTCGTTTTTAGTAAAACCAAACGATTTGATTTCAGTATCGAAATGAATGTTCCAGCTCCTGGAGGCTTGCTTAAGTCCATAAATGGACCTTTGAAGCTTGCATACCTTAATCTTTTCAGACTTGGACACGAAACCTTCGGGTTGAGTCATATAGAGCTCTTCCTCTAGGCAGCCATTCAGAAAGGCCGTCTTCACGTCCATTTGCCAGATCTCATAATCATGGTTCGCAGCTATAGCAAGCAAAATTCGAATGGACTTAATCATGGCTACAGGAGAGAAGGTTTCTTCATAGTCAATCCCTTCTCGTTGCCTATAACCCTTGGTTACTAGTCTAGCCTTATAAGTCTCCACGTTCCCATCAACGTCTATCTTCCTCTTGAAAACCCATTTGTTTCCAACAGGTACTATACCTTCTGGAGGGTCTACAAGAGTCCAGACCTGATTTTGATACATGGAATCCATCTCGGATTTCATGGCCTCTTGCCATCTCTTTGAATCAATGTCGGACATTGCTTGAGTGTAGTCTCTAGGGTCCTCCTTTGTGTCATTATCACCTAGAAGGTGCAATTCCCCAAAGTCATTATCTAAGCCATACCTCTTAGGTGGCTTACTAACCCATTCAGATATACGTGGAGCTAGGGGTTCAGGAACAGGGTTGTCAACTTGTCGAGTGCTTGTTTGTGGTTCATCATTAATCTCATTAATTTCCATCTCTTTGCTTATAGTTCATTTGAGAACAAATTCGTCCTCTAGAAACTTCGTAGTTCTGGCGACAAAGACTTTCTAGTCGTCTGGATGGTAGAACTCATATCCCATAGTTTCACTAGGATATCCCACAAAATAGCATCTTACTGATCTCGCTTCAAGCTTAGTAGCTTCAAGCTTCTTGACATACGCTTCACAACCCCAAATCTTAATGTGATTAAGACTTGGCTTTCTTCCATGCCATATCTCATAGGGCGTTTGTGAAACTGACTTGGAAGGTACTCTATTAAGTAAGTAAGCTATTGTATATAGAGCGTATCCCCAGAATGTTACTGGTAGATTTGCGGAACTCATCATAGAACGAACCATGTTCATCAAGGTTTGATTTCTCCTTTCAGAAACTCCATTAAGTTGAGGAGTTCCTGGTGGAGTCCACTGTGATACTATTCCACACTCTTTGAGATAATCTAGGAACTCGTTACTCAGATATTCACCCCCTCGATCCGATCTTAGGGTCTTTATCTGTTTCCCAGTTTGCTTCTCAACTTCATTCTTGAATTCCTTGAACCTTTCAAAGGATTCTGACTTGTACTTCATAAACGCCCTTTGCCATTTTGGCATTCATTAGACTACAAACTTTTGAGAATCGTACATTACTAGTCTCAATGTCATGCATCTTATGCAAATTTTCAACCATGGCACAAGAAGTGTCCATGTGCTTATGCAGCTTCATAAGCTCCTCACTAAGTGAAGTGAGGATTAACCATTTGGTTTGTAAGTCATCCTCACAGTGTCTAGCATAATCTTGACACTCCTCCTTTGAAGCTAATTTCGTAGGAGGTACATGAGGAGAGGATTGCTTAAGCACATACAATATGTCTTTCACCTTTGAGACATTCTCAATGTGGCGATACCAAGCAAGGAAATGTTGGCCCCTAAGGCCCCTTTTGTCAAGTATAATGGTGGGTATAATTTTAGGCATGTCGTTAACTACATAACATAGCAGAAATCGTATTAGATTGTTTGTTTTAAAACTACTTGATTGGGTCTTAAATCAAATAGTACCACCCGCTATTTTTGGCAAATTCCACCTCCCTTAATGGACTTCGAGAGTTATTTTGAACTCTAAGCGGGGTATGGGAGACTCACCATTACCAAGCCCACCTCACGATGATACGATGTTGGTTAGCAAAAATAATGATGAGAAAATAACGCTTTATTCATTTACAACTTTTGTAATTACCCATCTAGTTTGGCCTCTAAAGAATGTTGCCTCACGATGATACGATGTCAGCACCATTGCACTTAGTTAAGTTATTCCCACCATGCTTAGTTCGTGTAGGGGTTCAAGAATAGCCTCACGATGATACGATGTTGGCCATCCTCGTTGCCTACACTCACTTCATCATATGTTTATGGACTCCTCCTGGATGTAAGCACATACTTTGAACTTCCCCATGATAGGGTGAAGCCGGTGTAGGAGTCACAAACGATTGGAGCCCACCACGGTGGAAGGCCTACGAAGAGATGTTCAAAACATCTCTCGCTTATCAACTTAATATTCGTTTTGTTGAGGGAGTAGTGTTGGGCTACATCAAAATCATTTTAATCTTATTAAAAGAACTTGGGCCTATCACAACTATTGGTCCAAGTTAATATGAATTAGTAGCATATAATACTCCCACTGTTTCGTTGAAACAAGCGAGACTATATAGAACTACTAACGAACGCATTGCATCCTCATATGGACTATATAGTCATATTAGGTTTTAGGATGATTATGAACCGTTTGATTTGATCCAACACGAGCCTTGTGTTGGACCTTGGGTTTAAGGTAGATAGTTGTTGATTTTAGTTACGCGTTTAATCCAATTAAACCGTTATTTCCTATTGGGCGTTGGACCCAACTATTCCAATTTGCATACATTTAAACAAAAAGGAATACTTGAAATAAAGAGAAGAGCTTATGCCCTTTTACAACACATTTGATGGACTTATGTCCATTTACAACAAATTGAACTAATCAAATTACATTCATATCTAAACTACTAAACCCAAACATTCATAATGTAAAGCGGCCAATCACATAGCTCAATTATCGAGGCCCTTGGTTCATAATCACCCTTTTCTTAATCAATCACATTAACTAAGAAAACAACTTAAACAATTGGTTTTCGGATTCATAGAATTGATTTAAATGGAACTAATTGAAATGAAAATCCAATCCTCATTAAAGAGACAAAACATTTTGTTCACATTTTATTTGGGCCATAACCAATGACCTCAACAATTGGGCCATTATTTAATAAACAAAAACTTTTGGGGTCACTTTGTAAAAACACAAGAGTCCACAACTTCATGTAATTACAACTAGAACCCAAAATTTTAACAATGTAAAAACATCATTAAAGGAGAAAAACAATTTGTCCTTTAGAGTTTTTGGGCCTTAACGTAAAAACGTAAACTTTTGGGCCAAAATACAAAAACACAAAAGTATCAAAACTTTATATAATTGCACAAAAGGCCCAAAAATACCCTATTCTATAGGGTGGCTTGAAGGAAGATTTGTGAAAAACATGTTCATTTGAATAACATCTATAGCATGCAATTAACAATTAAAAGGCGGAATCATGCTTGCATGCATTCAAAAACAAAACATCAACCATGAAATTCAAAGCCTAGTAGATTAGTGAAACAAGACACAACTCAAATCAAAGTGAGTTGAGAAATATATACCTTTGTAGATTCCTCTTTGCAAAAGCAAAGGCTAATCACCCAAAGAGAGGGCCTTCATTCCTTGCATCTAAAATCTATGGATTTGGATGGATGAAAAGGTTTCTCCAAGTTCCCAAAATTGAGAACCTCTAAGTATCTTCACCAAGGTTAGATTGGAGAAGAAATGAGTGACCTTGGAGTAGTTAGTATGGCTAGATACACCCTCCAAGGGGCCGGCCTCTTTAGAGAGAAAAGGAGAGACAAGTTCTCACCAATTTTCTCTAAAAGAAACCCTAAATGAATTTTGGCTATAAAGTCATATTTATACCTTTATTCATTTGAGTGGCAAACTTGTAATTAAAGCAAGTTCACTACCCTTCCTCTAAATGGCCGGCCATGGGGTTTTGTTTGGGCTTTTGGGCCTTTGTGAATTAAGTTGTCATACAACTTAAGTCAATGGACTTGATGTTCGAAGCCCATTGGGCCTTGAGGCCCAAAACTAACCCGTGGTCTTTAACGAACTTATTCGTTTGATTAATTAACATATTAATTAATCATTGCCATAAATAATTAAACCATTTAATTATTCTTACTCATCTCCATTGTTTCTTCAATCTCCACCTTACACGGTGTACGATCCATTAGGTTCCTTTTAGCGAGGCAGTGGGCGATTAAAACCATTTTACATCGATTGTGAATTGAAACTTACTTTCAATTCTCCCTTTAGTGATTACACACGTTTAGGGCTTCCAAAAACCACGAGTGACACCTAGCAGCATATCATGGTTACCCAAGCTAATCAGAAGAGAAGGAGAACCTATTCAGTTTAGGATTACAAATGCAATACGGTCTTTCTCTAATACAATACTCTGGACCACATTGTTTGGTTTGATAGTTTATTCATGTCTACTATCCAATGTGATTCGTGTGCTTATATGATTACCTTGAATGTGATCTGGAACGACTTCCTAAATCTCTTTCATACTCTGGCCAGAGATTCTTAATCATATCATAGAGTATTCTCCCTCAAAAGGTTTGAAGGTTAGAGATCCCTTGTTGCGCATTTAATTGCCTCCATAGCTAAGTGGCTTAACCCCAACGATGCCGTGGACACCCGTGTATGGGTGACGTTTGACATAATCAAAGATCAAGGACCTAACCACAAGACAACTATGATGCCTCAGGTCAAAGGACTACTTTGCATTATCCCAACCATGAGTTCTCATGTGACATGAATATGAGAACTCTTCGTTGATCGTGTTCAGTGAACTCATTCTCTATTGAGCACCTACGTACTTGTCTTGATGTCACACACACCAATGACTCGAGACTAGTCACTCTCCCTGAGAGAAGACACAGCACGTACTGATCTTAACGGACTGTCAATGCCCAATTGGCAATCATATGATCAGGAACGTTTAGGATGTGTCTACGAAAGAATGGTCTCATGAATCTAACTTCTTTAGATCGTATTCTCTCAATCACATATTCCTTGGACTTTATCGTTTAAGCATATAACATTTATATGAGACGGCTTAAACAATAATCTTTGCTCTTGATATTAAACTAGATTAGTTTAACATATGAAATGTCCGTAAAGTATCATCATATGATTGGCTTTAGGGCACATTTCCAACAATCTCCCACTTGCACTAGAGCCAATCAGCTTGGTCATCAGTGATGATACCTCTTCTGTAGTCATTTCATAAATGGTTGAGTAGTAGGCCTAGACAATGGATATCTATATGTTATCCATAGAAGCAACCTTGAGAATAACGACGTTACCATTATACATGATTCTCAATCATGTGGTTCAGTCTCTCATACGAGTTCGGATCTTGATGAGACCTTGATTCCCTGGCTTGAGCTATCGCCCCATTAGTGTCATAGTGTCAGTACACTAGATACACTTTCTGGTTGGAATCGAATAGAGAGTTCATAAATGAACTTTCCCATCCAAACAACATTGTTGTAAGCTTCTATATGGCAATATATTTTGCATTCATAATGGAACACACTAAAGTCATTACTTTAATGTTTCCATCCAAATATCTCTTTAGTCATAATAAAGAGATATCTGTTTATCTCTTCATTAATAATGAAGAAACATCCAATGATGGATTAGATTCATAATCTAATACATTTACGCTTCCTTTACGTTACTCTAATTCTTCCTCATTCTTTGAAGAATCTATCCTTTAGTATTTCTTAAATACTTAAGGACTTACTTGACAATTGCCATGGTTCTGATCCTGGGCTTGCATTGATATTGTCTTGTACCGTTCTAGGTACAATTCATATCAATGTTTTTCATACAATATGAAATACATAAATCACCTTTCTGCGTATGCATAAAGGATTCTATTTATGCATTATTTCTTTGGGAGTCAAAGGGTACGTTCCATTTGAGAAGAGCAACTACTTAGTCTAACTAGAGTTGTCCTCCTAATTGAAGTTTATCATCATATGAGGAACTTCCTAGCACATTTTGTCTATTATTAGGGCATGATATAATCCAATTATATCCTAAAATCTATCATTATAGATTTCCATCCCATGTATATAGACTATGTCTCCCATATACATTCTATCGTTATAGAATGTTTAAAGTCATAACTTTAACGAAGAAGTACTCATTCCATTTCCAAAATTAATGTATCATATATATATTCATATATATCATATACATATATTTATATATATATATATACAATTTTAGGAATATGATTAACTCCCACTAATCTTTTGTAAACCTAGTAAACAAAAGATTCATTTACATCTATATGAGAAATCAAACAATTTGATCTTTCTCTCATAAGACGCTTATGGCTCCCACTAGCTTGCTAAGATCCATGATGGTTGGATCTCTACAACTTACATGTTTTGTGATTCATAGTTTTAGACATATATTATTAGGACTATCTTAATAATGGTTTCGGAAACCTATATTATGTCCAAACATTGAATCAACATTTAGTTGTAGCTAGCTATCTTCGAATTAATTGAAACTAAGACTACGTCAAAAAAATGGTTCCTTCAAAGTCAACCATTCTCTTTGATTGTAGCTACCTTAAGCTACCAATTAGCTATGAAGGTTTCATTACTTCGTGTCAAATGGTACTTTACCATTTCCTTGAGTATATATCGTATATACACTCAATGTAGTCATAAGGATTTTCATTCTTATTTCTTTCGAATTAAGAGGTGCAACTCTACGACATAGTCATAAAGTTCAAACCATTCAACTGAGACGGTTTATAAATCCTTCTTGACTACCTTGGAGCTTGTGGTATAGGAACTAGGTTGTTATATTTGTTGATTATCATCTTGTCTCTCAAAGAACCCATTCTTTGAGTTCTATCTTTCGTTCATTGCTCTATCTTAGGCAAATCATATTGTAGGATTACAATGAACTACCCAACAAAACAACATTTGTTAGTTGGTTTATAGAAGTGATATCCAAAGGTTAATTTGAGGATATCCTTAAGATAATTTTCAAACAAATATTGCTTATTGGCACACAACCCCAAATCTTAACATGATTAAGATTTGTCTTTCTTTCTAACTACATCCTATGGAGTCATGAAAACTTTGGAAGATCTTCTAATTGACAATCATATTGTTTTAGAAGTATATATCCTATATATGGGTAATTGATAATATCCAACGAACTAAATCTTATTCAAGTTCGTTCTTCTCCTTATGGAGAAATCCATTATCATATGATGCTTCTTTCCTTGATATCTTTCAAGAAAACTATTCTAAAGTGTTACCATTCCTTGGATCAAATCTAAGGATGTAAATACTTTAGACGTCTTACTCATCAACTTACATTTCTTGAATTCTTTGAAACCTTTTGCAAAGTATTCGGACTTGTGTTTATTTAAAATAAACTATAGTCCAACCAAGGGTGTCCTTCGGTGAATGTCATACAACATGAGTAGTATTATGTTGTGGACAAGTGCCACTAAAATCTAAGTGAATTAACCTCAACAACTTTGTGATTCTTTATTCTTTCCAAAAGAATAAAGATTCAAACATTTTGCCTCTATACAATTTTAACAAGAAGGCATAGGATCCGGATCTAACGATCCATAGCATCCATCTATTACCAACTCGTAATTTATGTTTTAGAGGTATCACAACTTTAGTTGGGATTAGTCACTACCTTGCAACCTTTTGGGTTTTAAGCATCGTTATATTCTAAACAGTTAACACTACCATATCATCTCTACTATAGAGACAATCAATTAGATTACTATAATCCAATCATTGATTAATAAAGAACAATGTTTTGTCAAACAAAACATTTATCCATTTCACATAGTGACGGAATTTAGTTCCTTAAAATTGGAATATAAAGACAATCTATGTTTTTCCAATTTCTTTGGTAGTTCATATGAGGAAGTAAGTACCATCTGCTTTCGCAGAGATCTATATTTGATTCACTTTCCGAATGTGAAGTACTTTCTCTTCTCTCATTAATCTTCTACTTCTTATTAGCCACACTTTTACAACGATTGTAAAACATAGTTACTAATACGGAATCAAACATTCAAGTAGAAGAACCAACTGTTTTGAACTTTTCAAGAACAATTTACAACACCTTCGAAAGGTGTGTTCTTGACACTTGCAAGACATTTCTTGCAAATACCCCTTCCAATGTCCATCCTTTCATAAAGAAAGTTTGTTCCCTTGGAGTTATTTCGCTTTCTTCATTTGACTTCTCCTTTGACTACCATAGTCATAGTCCCTAAACTTCCACTATCTCTCTTGAAACTTATTTCAATTGTGTTATACACATCAAACAATTTGGAGAGCATGTGTTTATTGTTCACTACATAGTTTACAATAAACTTAGTGAACCATTAGGTTAGGGACATAAAGGTGAAGTCCTCGCCTTAGTTTCCGTCTCGTTAAGTGGTTTATCACTTCAACACTCAATGATTCAAAATCATTATAAGTCCATGTTAATGGACTATTTTTGTCAACCAACCATTATGTTCTAAACATAATTACAAACATTCAAGAGTTGTTTAAGGCAACTCTAATTTCTTCATACAACATTTGTAAGTGAAGAATCATGGCACATAAAGTGTCCATGCCATTGTGCTTTCTTCTTAAGCTCTTTGTTCATTTAACAAAGAAACAAGCACTAGTGTTTGCATTGACTAAGGTTTGTTCAAAGCAACTCATTATTTCTTCATACAACGATTTGTAAGTGAAGAACTAATAACACTAAAAGTGTCCTTGTCTTTATGCTAATCTTCTTAAGTTCCTTTTGTTCATATAACGAAGGAATAAGCATTGGTTGTTTGTGTTGTCCTCTTCATGATAGACTTTTCTAACATGTTCTTCCAATGATACATTATCATTAGGAAGATTGTGAGGATGAGACAACTTAGATACATATGCAATCCTTTTAAGACATTCTTTGGGATTGTGGTACCAAGTCCGGAAACTAAAACATTCGGTTTTTATTTGTCAAGAGTTGGATAGCGTTTGCAAATATATTGGTAAACAAATACATAACGAATATAAATTGATTGATTTTAAGCCATTTGATTCGGGTCTTTAAATCAAATAGCACCACCCACTATTTTTGGCAAATTCCATATCCCTCATTGGAATTCGAGAGTTTTGGAGGAAACTCTTAGTAGGGTATGGGAGACTCACTATTACCAAGCCCACCTCACAATGATATGATATTGGCTAGCATTAATAATAATGAGAGAGTACGCTTACTCATTTGCATCTCTTGCAAGTACCCATCTTATTTGGCCTCTAGAGAATGTTACCTCACAATGATATGATATTGGCTCCATTGCACTTAGTTAAGTCATTCCCACCATGCTTAGTTCGTGAAGGGGTTCAAGAATAGCCTCACGATGATACGATATCGGCCATCCTCGTTGCCTACACTCACCTCATCAAGTATGTATATAGTCTCCTCCTGAGTATAAGCATGCACTTTGAACTTCCCCATGATAGGGTGAAGGCGGTGTACAAGTCATAAACGATTGGAGCTACCACGGTGGAAGGCCACGAAAGAGTGTTCAAAGCACTCTCACGCTTATCAACTTAATAATGGTTTGGTTGAGGGTTTTAGGTCTCATCACATATAAACATTCATTTTAATCTTTATTAAAACAATTTTGGTCCTATTACAACTATTGGTCCATTTGATTGAATTTAGTTGTATATAATACTCCCACTATGCTTATAAAATGGTTTTTAAAGCAAGAGTATATGATACTACTAACATAAGGTTTGCATTCATTTGATGGACTATATAGTTGCCTTAGGGCCTTAGGATGACTATGAACCTTTGTTTAGATTCAACACGAGCCTTGTGTTGAATCTCGGTCTAGGGATGGTGATTGATTTTAGTTACGCGTTTAATCACATTAAGGCGTGTTGTTCCTAGGGGCGTTGGACCCTCTACTCCATTTTCATGCATATCAAATAAAATAAGAAAATGAGTACTTTAAAGTAAAGAAGAGCTTATGCTCTTTTACAACAATTGATCAAAATAAATTACTTTAAAGTAAAGAAGAGCTTATGCTCTTTTACAACATTTGATCAAATCAAATTACAACCAAAATTAATCTACACATTCCCATGGTTCAAACAAATTTGAAACGGCCTTTCACATAGCTCAATTATCGTAGACTTAGGTTCATAATCACCCTTTAATTAATTAATACTTTAACTAATTAAATTGAATGAAACATTTTCATTTGGTTTTTGTATCCATAAAATTGATTTAAATGGAGCTAAATGAAATGAAAATCCAATTCTCATTTAAAGAGACAAAACCATTTTGTTCTCAACCTAATTTGGGCCATCATGCAATAACCACAACTTTTGGGCTATATTTCAAAACTTTTAGGGTCACTTTGTAAAAACACAAAAGTCCACTACTTCATGTAATTACACTAGAACCCAAAATTTTAATAATGCAAAAACTTCATTAAAGGATCAAAACAATTTGTCCTTTAGCGTTTTTGGACCTAAACGTAAAAACGTAAACTTTTGGGCCAAAGTGCAAATACACAAAAGTATCAAAACTTTATGTAATTGCATAAAAGCCCCAAAAGTACTCCCACTTGAGGGAGGGCCGGTTTTGGAGAGAAAAAGGGAGTGTTGTGTGTGTTGATTTGTGAGTTTTGACATAAAGCATGCAAGTGCACAAGTGGTGTGTGTGAAAGGGAATTAATCCTTTCACACCCACCATTATTTCTATTGCCATTTAAACAAATATCTAAAACATTTAAACATTTGAAAATGCATAAAACATAATCTTTATGAAATAAATCAAAACTTTGAATCAAAACACAAACCTTTTTGTTCTTGGCAAAAATGTCAAGAACAATGAAGAACACTCATGAAAAAACTCAAAATTTTCCATGAACATTTTTCACCCAAAAACATCCCAAAACCATTCAAACTTAAGGGAAATAACATCTAACCAAACTAGGGTACATAGGGGTTCCAAAACTTACTTGAAAACACTTTTAACAAGTCAAACAAGAACCCAAAAATCCACCCTTTGGATTTGGCCGAAAATCCCCAAACTCATGGCACCAAATTTTAGCTCCAATATTCATGCTCATATGAACTACATCTACAACATTTGAGATGGCAAATTTTCTAGCAAAATTTACATTCAAAAAACAAGAATAAAGCTTGTAACATATTACAACTTTTAAATCACAAACTATGAGCTACAAAACCCAAAAGGATTCACCAACTACTAGACCTAGGCTCTGATACCACTTGAAGGAAGATTTGTGAAAAACATGTTCATTTGAATAACATCTATAGCATGCAATTAACAATTAAAAGGAGGAATCATGCTTGCATGCATTCAAAAACAAAACATCAACCATGAAATTCAAAGCCTAGTAGATTGGTGAACCAAGACACAACTCAAATCAAAGTGAGTTGAGAAATATATACCTTTGTAGATTCCTCTTTGCAAAAGCAAAGGCTAATCACCCAAAGAGAGGGCCTTCATTCCTTGCATCTAAAATCTATGGATTTGGATGGATGAAAAGGTTTCTCCAAGTTCCCAAAATTGAGAACCTCTAAGTATCTTCACCAAGGTTAGATTGGAGAAGAAATGAGTGACCTTGGAGTAGTTAGTATGGCTAGATACACCCTCCAAGGGGCCGGCCTCTTTAGAGAGAAAAGGAGAGACAAGTTCTCACCAATTTTCTCTAAAAGAAACCCTAAATGAATTTTGGCTATAAAGTCATATTTATACCTTTATTCATTTGAGTGGCAAACTTGTAATTAAAGCAAGTTCACTACCCTTCCTCTAAATGGCCGGCCATGGGGTTTTGTTTGGGCTTTTGGGCCTTTGTGAATTAAGTTGTCATACAACTTAAGTCAATGGACTTGACGTTCGAAGCCCATTGGGCCTTGAGGCCCAAAACTAACCCGTGGTATTTAACGAACTTATTTGTTTGATTAATTAACATATTAATTAATCCTTGCCATAAATAATTAAACCATTTAATTATTCTTACTCATCTCCATTGTTTCTTCAATCTCCACCTTACACGGTGTACGATCCATTAGGTTCCTTTTAGCGAGGCAGTGGGCGATTAAAACCATTTTACATCGATTGTGAATTGAAACTTACTTTCAATTCTCCCTTTAGTGATTACACACGTTTAGGGCTTCCACAAACCATGAGTGACACCTAGCAGCATATCATGGTTACCCAAGCTAATCAGAAGAGGTGGAGAACCTATTCAGTTTAGGATTACAAATGCAATACGGTATTTCTCTAATACAATACTCTTGACCACATTGATTGGTTTGATAGTTTATTCATGTCTACTATCCAATGTGATTCGTGTGCTTATATGATTACCTTGAATGTGATCTGGAACGACTTCCTAAATCTCATTCATACTCTGGCCAGAGATTCTTAATCATATCATAGAGTATTCTCCCTCAAAAGGTTTGAAGGTTAGAGATCCCTTGTTGCGCATTTAATTGCCTCCATAGCTAAGTGGCTTAACCCCAACGATGCCGTGGACACCCGTGTATGGGTGACGTTTGACATAATCAAAGATCAAGGACCTAACCACAAGACAACTATGATGCCTCAGGTCAAAGGACTACTTTGCATTATCCCAACCATGAGTTCTCATATGACATGAATATGAGAACTCTTCGTTGATCGTGCTCAGTGAACTCATTCTCTATTGAGCACCTACGTACTTGTCTTGATGTCACACACACCAATGACTCGAGAATAGCAGCTTCAGCTTTTTCCTTTGATTTCAGCTTATTATCACAGCAGCTTCCAAAATAAGCCCTTTTTTTTAGTTTACCAAACACCTAAAACCTTCACAGCTTTTTTTCATTGGTGTTTTTTTTTTAAGCACCTCACTCCCAAACCACCCCTAAGTCTCTTCACCAAGGATGTATTGTGATGATGAAATGGATGACTTAGAGAAGAATAGATTGCTAGCTAAAACTTCTCTAAGTGGTCGGCCTCTATAGAGAAAAAGAGAGAAAATGTTTCACCTCTTTTCATCAAGAAAACCCTAAATGAAAATAAAGCTATAAAGTTGAATTTATACTTCATCACATGTGAGTGGCAAACTTGTAATTAATCCAAGTTTGCACCCACTCACCCTATGGCCGGCCATGTTGATGTTATTGGGCTAATTGCCTATTTTGTTTTAGTTGTCATACAACTTAAACATAATGGGCCTTATGGACCAAAACGCTTTTGGGCCCCGAAGCCCAAAACCAACTTAAAAACCCAATACGAACATTCGTATAATTAATTAACTAATTAATTAACTTTGACCATTTTTCAATTAAACCATTTAATTGCATATCCATTTCATGTAATTTCTTCACTTGATCCTTACTCGGTGTACGTGAAGGGAAATTTATGAGATTTCATATGGGATTCCAAATGACTAGCATGCATATACAATTCAAAATTTATATACGAAAGCAACGGAAGCATGTTATCACATAATATCAAAGCTATAGTCATGCAAATCCCCTTCAAGGTTCATATGTTTATATATGATGCATCAAAACATTTAAGTTAAGAACAAAGTTTAGGAGTAGATCTATACCTCTTGATCTAGCTTTTAGACCAAGGATGGACCACCTCCAAGCCCTTTGTTCCTTGAACTCCTTGAGCCTAGCCTCCCTCCTTGCCTCCTCCACTTTGTTAGTATGAGTGCTCCTTAGTTCTCCTTTAGTCTCCAAAATAGAAGACCTCTAAAGATCCACACCCACTAGTGTAGTGAGATGGATGGAGGAATAACCAAAAAGGGGGTGAATAGATGATTAGCTAAAAACCCCCAATGGTGGCCGGCCTTTGGTGTTGAAGAGAGAGTAATTTTCTTTTTCTCTTTTGTTCTTTTGAACACACAAAAACCCTAATGAAAAATATCTCTATAAAGTTCATTTTATAGACAAAAAGAAACCTAGTCAACAACTTGACTTCCATTCTCTCCCTTTCCCTTTAAGTGGCCGGCCTTTAGTGTTTGGTTTGGGCTTTGGGCTTTTATTATTTCAAGTCATCCTATGCTTGAATAAAAGCCCAATGGGTCTAGGGCCAAAGGGCCCAAATAAACCCGAACTTTTCTTTAAGCCCAAAACGATCTTTTATCGCTTTTATTATTTCATTAGACTTTCTAATTAATCACAACACTTAATTAATCCAATTAATTATTTTCATCATCCAATAGTTGTATCACTACAAGAGTGTATCGGTGTACAATCATTTTAGGTTCTAATTAGCAAGGCAGTGAGGTGATTGGCACCAATCCAATTGATTATATTTAATCCAATCACTTAGTGAATTAAAACTTACCTTTTAATTCACCTTTTTCTTTGACGACTACATTTAATCATCCAGAAGAACTCACAAGCCATGAGTGACATCTAACCATATATCATGGCTACCCAAGCTAATGTAGAATTTGTTCGGAGAACCTATTCAGTTGGAATTACAATGTAATTCGATCCTTCTCTAAAACAATACTCTCAATCACATCACTAGGGTATGGATATATTATGTCAAACCCCTAATGTGATTATTCCTTCTTATATGATTCAATTGAGTCGTATAGGAACGCTTTCCTTATTTACGCTCGATACTTCGGCCGAAGATTCCCGAATCATATCTTAGAGTATTCTTCCTCTCTTCATGAGGATTAGAGATTCCTTGTTGCGCATTCACTTGCCTTCATGACTAAGTGGCTTAACCCCAACTATGCCGTGGACACCCGCGAATGGGGTGACTTTGACATAATCAAAGATCAAGTACTTAACCACAAGACAACGACGATGCCTCAGGTCAAATGACTACTTACATTATTCCAACCATTAGAATTACTTGCTTGACATGTGAGTAGACCTCCATGCAAGTATTCTCGTTCGATTGTGTTCAGTGAACTCATTCCCTTAATGAGCACCTACATACTTGTCTTAGTGTCACTACACGAATGGGATGAGATTTTCCATCCTTCCAATCGAAGCGGACATAGTATGTACCGGTCTATGCATTGTCAGTTTCCCTCCGACAATCCTATGACCAGGAACCTTTTGGACATGATGGTTATGTGAAGAAGGTCTCTGTAATCTAACATCATTAGATTACTTCTTCAATCGATCCATTGTCCATGGATTCACTATTTAGGACATATATCGTTCATTGAGATAGTCCTAATTAGTATCATTGCCATTTGATGTATAAGAGTCATCTATACATCCATTTATTGTCCTGAAAGGTTTCTTCCAAAGATTGACTTTCAAGGCATATTTCCAACAGTACGATCCATTAGGTTCCATTTAGCGAGGTAGTGTGCGATTGTTACTCTTAACGATCGATTGTGAATTGAAACCACATTTCAATTCTCCCTTAAAATTAGTGTTTGCTAATCATTAGGGCTTCCAGAAACCATGAGTGACATCTAGCAGCATGTCATGGTTACCCAAGCTAAGTAGAATTGGTTGGAGAACCTATCCAGTTACAACTACAATGCAATACGGTCCTTCTCTAATACAATACTCTTAATCACATTGTTTAAGTGATAATTTGTTTCATGTCTACTATCTAATGTGATACTTCTCCATATGATTCTATTGAATAAGATTTGGAACAAACTTCCTAAGTCATATTCATATGCTTTGGCCAAAGACTCTCGAATCATATCTTAGAGTATTCTCCTTCCACCATGGAAGGTTAGAGATCCCTTGTTGTGCATTCATATGCCTACATGACTAGATAGCTTGACCCCAACAATGCCGTGGACACTCCAATGGAATGCCTTTGACATGATCAAAGGTCAAGGACCTAACCATTAGACATCTATGATGCCTCAGGTCAAAGGACTACTTTGCATATTGCAACTATCGAGTTCTTACATGACATGTATGTTCGAACTCTCTTTTTATCGTAGTTCAGTGTACTCGGTTACTCTTTCGAGCACCTATGTGTTTGTCTTAGTGTCCAACACCAAATGACTTGAGACTAGTCATACTCACGCTTGAGTCGACATAACACATACTAACCTTAGTGGATTGTCAATACCCAATTGGCAATCCTATGGCTAGGAACTTTTTAGGAATGAACATAAGATAAAGGTCTCGTTAATCTAACTTACTTAAATCACTTGTCTCTTAGATCAAATACATTCCTTGGATTCCCTTATTGCTTAAACACATGATACAATAAATAGTGATTAACAATAAGCTTTGCCCTTCATTAAACATATAAAAGTTTAATACAATAAGTATTCCAAAAGCTATTACATCAAATGATTGGCTTTGTGGGCATACTTCCAACAGTTGGCTCGTTGATTGAATAAACCCAATAAGTCCATGGTCATCCAAAGAGTCTAAGATAACTATAAAGTCCAATTTCAAAGGAATGCAAAAACCATAGTAGTAGTAGTTACTTCCAATATTTGAAAAATTCGTTTTTGATATTGATTTGTTTTTCTCAAAACAAATAGTGGGAGCATCATACGCTACTAAACCATAATGAACATAATTAGTAGTTATATATATCTCCAATATTTTGAAAAATGTTTTGATATTGATTTGTTTCATGAAAACGAATAGTGGGGATATCATATGCTACTAATTTCATCAACTTTGTGAAGGAAATTTTGTGAAAAACATGTTCATTTGAGCAACATCAATAGCATGCAATTAACAAATTAAAGGCGGAATCATGCTTGCATGCACTCAAAAACAAAAACATCAACCATGAAATTCAAAGCCTAGTAGATTGGTGAACCTTGACTCAACTTTTAAATCAACATTTATTAGTTGAGAAATATTTACCTTTGTAGATTCCTCTTTGCATATGCAAAGGATAATCACCCAAGAGATAGGGCCTTCATTCCTTGCTTCTTAGCTCCATGGATTTGGTTGAAAGAATTGGATTCTCCAAGTTCCCAAAATAGAGAACCTCTAAAGATTCTACACCAAGGTTAGATTGAAGAAGAAATGAGTGAACTTGGAGTAGTGGGATTGCTAGATGCACCCTCCAAGGTGGCCGGCCTCTTAGAGAGAAAATGAAGAAACAAGTTCTCACCAATTTTCTCTAAAACAAAACCTTATGAATTTTAGGCTATAAAGTTCTTTATATAGTCACTTCTTTAAATGACCTAAAGAACCAAAAAACCCTAATTCTTACACATATGGCCGGCCTCTTTAAGGGATATGGGCTTTTGGGCCTTTGTGAATCTTTATTCATTAAGTTGTCATACAACTTAAGTCAATGGGCTTTGACGTTCGAAGCCCATTGGGCCTTAAGGTCCAAAACTATCCCGAGGTCTTTAACGAACTTATTCGTTTGATTAATTAACATATTAATTAATCCTTGCCATAAATAATTAAACCATTTAATTATTCTTACTCATCTCCATTGTTTCTTCAATCTCCACCTTACATGGTGTACGATCCATTAGGTTCCTTTTAGCGAGGCAGTGGGCGATTAAAACCATTTTACATCGATTGTGAATTGAAACTTACTTTCAATTCTCCCTATAGTGATTACACACGTTTAGGGCTTCCACGAACCATGAGTGACACCTAGCAGCATATCATGGCTACCCAAGCTAATCAGAAGAGGTAGAGACCCTATTCAGTTTAGGATTACAAATGCAATACGGTCTTTCTCTAATCTAATACTCTTGACCACATTGTTTGGTTTGATAGTTTATTTATTCATGTCTACTATCCAATGTGATTCGTTTGCTTATATGATTACTTTGAATGTGATTTGGAACGCATTCCCTAATCTCATTCATACTCTGGCCAGAGATTTTAATCATATCATAGAGTATTCTCCCTCAAACCATTTGAAGGTTAGAGATCCCTTGTTGCACATTCACTTGTCTCCATAACTAAGTGGCTTAACCCCAATGATGTCGTGGACACCCCGATGGGGTGACTTTGACATAATCAAAGATCAAGGACTTAACCACAAGACAACTGTGATGCCTCAGGTCAAAAGACTAATTTGCATTATCCCAACCATGAGTTCTCATGTGACATGAGTATGAGAACTCCTCGTTGATCGTGTTCAGTGAACTCATTCTCTATTGAGCACCTACGTACTTGTCTTGATGTCACACACACCAATGACTCGAGACTAGTCACTCTCCCTGAGAGAAGGCACAATACGTACTGATCTTATCGGACTGTTAATGCCCAATTGGCAATCCTATGATCAGGAACGTTTAGGATGTGTCTACGAAAGAATGGTCTCATGAATCTAACTTCATTAGATTGCATTCTCCCAATCACATATTCCTTGGACTTTATCGTTTAAGCATATAACATTTATATGAGACGGCTCAAACAATAATGTTTGCCCTTTATATGTAAACTAGATTAGTTTAACATGTGAAATGTCCGTAAAGTATCATCATATGATTGGCTTTAGGGCACATTTCCAACAATCTCCCACTTGCACTAGAGCCAATCAGCTTGTTCATCTGTTATGATTCCTCTTCTGTAGTCATTTCATAAATGGCTGAGTAGTAGGCCTAGGCAATGGATATCTATATGTTATCCATAGAAGCAAGCTTGAGAATATCGACGTCACCATTATACATGATTCCCAATCATGTGGTTCAGTCTCTCATATGAGTTCGGATCTTGATGAGACCTTGATTCCCTGGCTTGAGCTATCTCCCCATTAGTGTCATACACTTTCTGGTTGGAACCGAATAGAGAGTTCATAAATGAACTTTCCCATCCAAACAACATTGTTGTAAACTTCTATATGGCAATATATTTTGCATTCATAATGGAACACACTAAAGTCATTACTTTAATGTTTCCATCCAAATATCTCTTTAGTCATAATAAAGGGATACCTGTTTATCTCTTCATTCATAATGAAGAAACATCCAATGATGGATTAGATTCATAATCTAATACATTTACGCTTCCATTACGTTACTCTAATTCTTCCTCATTCTTCGAGGAACCTATCCTTTAGTATTTCTTAAATACTTAAGGATTCACTTGACAGTTGCCATGGTTCTGATCCTGGGCTTGCACTGATATCGCCTTGTACCTTTCTAGGTACAACTCATATCAATGTTTTTCATACAATATGAAATACATAAATCACCTTTCTGCGTATGCATAAAGGATTCGATTTACGCATTATTTCTTTGGGAGTCAAAGGGTACGTTCCCTTTGAGAAGAGCTACCTCCTAGTCTCACTAGAGTTGTTCTTCTTATTGAAGTTTATCATCATATGAGAAACTTCCTAGCATCCTTTTGTCTATTATTAGGGCATGATATAATCCAATTATATCCTAAAATCTATCATTATAGATTTCCATCCCATGTAAATAGACTATGTCTCCCATATACATTCTATTGTTATAGAATGTTTAAAGTCATAACTTTAACGAAGAAGTATTCTTTTCATTTCCAAAATTAATATATCATATATATATTCTAAATTTTAGGAACATGATTAACTCCCACTAATCTTTTGTAAACCTAGTAAACAAAAGATTCATTTACATCTTTATGAGAAATCAAACATTTTGATCTTTCTCTCATAAGACGCTTATGGCTCCCACTAGCTTGCTAAGATCCATGATGGTTGGATCTCTACAACTTACATGTTTTGTGATTCATAGTTTTAATAATGGTTTCGGAAACCTATATGATGTCCAAACATTGAATCAACATTTAGTTGTAGCTAGCAATCTTCGAATTAATTGAAACTAAGACTACGTCAAAGATGGTTCCTTCAAAGTCAACCATTCTCTTTGATTGTAGTCACCTTAAGCTACCAATTGGCTATGAAGGTTTCATTATTTCGGGTCAAATGGTACTTTACCATTTCCTTGAGTATATATTGTATATACACTCAATGTAGTCATAAAGTTCAAACCATTCAACTGAGACGGTTTATAAATCCTTCTTGACTACCTTGGAGCTTGTGGTATAGGAACTAGGTTGTTATATTTGTTGATTATCATCTTGTCTCTCAAAGAACCCATTCTTTGAGTTCTATCTCTCGTTCATTGCTCTATCTTAGGCAAATCATATTGTAGGATTACAATGAACTACTCAACAAACAACATTTGTTGGTTGGTTTATAGAAGTGATATCCAAATGTTAATTTAAGGATACCCACAAGATAATTTTTAAACAAATATTGCTCATTAGCACACAACCCCAAATCTTAACATGATTAAGATTTGTCTTTCTTTCCAACTACATCCTATGGAGTTATGAAAATTTTGGAAGATCTTCTAATTGATAATCATATTGTTTTAGAAGTATATATCCTATATATATGGGTAATTGATAACATCCAACGAACTAAATCTTATTCGAGTTCGTTCTTCTCCTAATGGAGAAAATCATTATCTTATGATGCTAATTTCCTTGACATCTTTCAAGGAAACTCATCTAAAGTGTTACCTTTCCTTAGATCAAATCTAAGGAGGTAAGTACTTTAGACGTCTTACTCATCAACTTACATTTCTTGAATTCTTTGAAACCTTTTGCAAAGTATTCGTACTTGTGTTTATTCATAATAAACTATAGTCCAACCGAGAGTGATCTTCGGTGAATGTCAAACAACATGAGTAGTATTATGTTGTGGACAAGTGCCACTAACATCTAAGTGAATTAACCTCAATAACTTTGTGATTCTTTCTTCTTTCCAAAAGAATAAAGATTCGAACATTTCGCCTCTATACAATTTTGACAAGAAGGTATTGGATCCGGATCTAACGATCCAAAGCATCCATTTATGACCAACTCGTAATTTATGTTTTAGAGGTATCACAACTCAGTTGGGATTAGTCATTATCTTGCAACCTTTTGGGTTTTAAGCATCATTATATTCTAAACAGTTAACGCTACCATATCATCTCTACTATAGAGACAATCAATTAGATTACTATAATCCAATCAGTGATTAATAAAGAACAATGTTTTGTCAAACAAAACATTCATCCATCTCTACTATAGTGACGAAATTAAGTTCCTTAAAATTGGAATGTAAAGACAATCTTTGGTTTTTCCAATTTTTTTGGTAGTTCATATGAGGAAGTTAGTACCATCTGCTTTCGCAGAGATCTATATTTTATTCACGTTCCGAATGTGAAGTACTTTCTCTTCTCTCATTAATCTTCTACTTCTTATTAGCCACACTTTTACAACGATTGTAAAACATAGTCACTAATACGGAATCTAGCATTCAAGTAGAAGAACCAACTGTTTTGAACTTTTCAAGAACAATTTACAACATCTTCGAAATGTGTGTTCTTGACATTTGCAAGACATTTCTTGCAAATACCCCTTCCAATGTCCATCCTTTCATAAAGAAAGTTTGTTCCCTTGGAGTTAATTTTATCTTCTTCATTTGACTTCTCCTTTGACTACAATAGTCATGGTCCCTAAACTCCCACTATCTCTCTTGAAACTTATTTCAATTGTGTTATACACATCAAACATTTTGGAGAGCATGTGTTTATTGTTCACTACATAGTTTACAATAAACTTAGTGAACCATAAGTATAGGGACACAAAGGTGAAGTCTTAGCCTAGTTTCCGTTTCGTTAAGTGGTTTATCACTTCAACACTCAATGATTCAAAATCATCATAAGTCCATGTTGATGGACTATTTTTGTCAACCAACCATTATGTTCTAAACATAATTTTCTAAACATAATTACAAACTTTCAAGAGTTGTTCAAGGCAACTCTTATTTCTTCATACAACAATTTGTAAGTGAAGAACTATGACACTAAAAGTGTCCTTGTCTTTATGCTAATCTTCGTAAGTTCCTTTGTTCATATAACGAAGGAATAAGCATTGGTTGTTTGTGTTGTCCTCTTCATGATAGACATTTCTAACATGTTCTTCCAATGATACATTATCAATAGGAAGATTGTGAGGATGAGACTTCTTAGGTACATGCACAATCCATTTAAGACAATCTTTGGGATTGTGTTACCAAGTCCGGAAACTAAAACATTCGGATTTTCTTTGTCAAGTTTTGGATAGCGTTTGCAAATATATATTGGTAAACAAATACATAACAAATATAAATTGATTGATTTTAAGCCATTTGATTCGGGTCTTTAAATCAAATAGCACCACCCACTATTTTTGGCAAATTCCATATCCCTCATTGGAATTCGAGAGTTTTGGACGAAACTCTTAGTAGGTTATGGGAGACTCACTATTACCAAGCCCACCTCACAATGATATGATATTGGCTAGCATTAATAATAATGAGAGAGTACACTTACTCATTTGCAACTAATGCAAGTACCCATCAATTTGGCCTCTAGAGAATGTTGCCTCACAATGATATGATATTGGCGCCATTGCACTTAGTTAAGTCATTCCCACCATGCTTAGTTCGTGAAGGGGTTCAAGAATAGCCTCACGATGATACGATATTGGCCATCCTCGTTGCCTACACTCACCTCATCAAGTATGTATATAGACTCCTCCTGAGTATAAGCATGCACTTTGTACTCCCCCATGATAGGGTGAAGCCGGTGTACAAGTCATAAACGATTGGAGCTACCACGGTGGAAGGCCACGAAAGAGTGTTCTAAGCACTCTCACGCTTTTCAATTTAATAATGGTTTGGTTGAGGGTTTTAGGTCTCATCACATAAACATATTCATTTTAATCTTTATTAAAACAATTTTGGTCCTATTACAACTATTGGTCCGTTTGATTCAATTTAGTTGTATATAATACTCCCACTATACTTATAAAACGGTTTTTAAAGCAAGAGTATATGATACTACTAACATAAGGTTTGCATTCATTTGATGGACTATATAGTTGCCTTAGGGCCTTAGGATGACTATGAACCTTTGTTTAGATTCAACACGAGCCTAGTGTTGAATCTCGGACTAGGGATGGAGATTGATTTTAGTTACGCGTTTAATCACATTAAGGCGTGTTGTTCCTAGGGGCGTTGGACCCAACTACTCCATTTTCATGCATATCAAATAAAACAAGAAAATGAGTACTTTAAAGTAAAGGTGAGCTTATGCTCATTACAACATTTGCATAAAATAAATTACTTTAAAGTAAAGAAGAGCTTATGCTCTTTTACAACATTTGATCAAATCAAATTACAACCAAAATTAATCTACACATTCCCATGGTTCAAACAAATTTGAAACGGCCTATCACATAGCTCAATTATCGTAGGCTTAGGTTCATAATCACCCTTTAATTAATCAACACTTTAACTAATTAAATTGAATGCAACATTTTCATTTTGTTTTTATATCCATAAAATTGATTTAAATGGAGCTAAATGAAATTAAAATCCAATTCTCATTTAAAGAGACAAAACAATTTTTGTTCCCTACTTAATTTGGGCCATCATGCAATAACCACAACTTTTTGGGCTATATTGCGAAACACAAACTTTTGGGGTCACTTTGTAAAAACACAAAAGTCTACTACCTCATGTAATTACAACTAGAACCCAAAAATTTCAACAAATACAAAAAACTTCATTAAAGGAGCAAAACAATTTGTCCTTTAGCGTTTTTGGGCCTTAACATAAAAACGTAAACTTTTGGGCTAAAATACAAATACACAAAAGTATCAAAACTTTATGTAATTGCACAAAAGCCCCAAAAATACCCTACATGTAGGGTGGCCGGTTTTAGGGATAAAATAGAGTGGAGATAAGTCCAATTGTACAAAGTTTATGAAAGTGGATTTTGTTAGGTGAGGTAAAGATGAAACATATATGATATATATTGAATTTATGTCAAACTTTTATAAAAGTTTGTCTACCATTAATTGAATTTATGTCAAACTTTTTAAAAAAGTTTGTCTACCATTAAAACCATTAATAATACTTTACCAATAACCATCACCCACTAAAATTAAACCAAAACTTTATGTAAAAACATAAAACTTTTTGAATCAAAACTTCAAAACTTTTTGTTCTTGGCAAGAACTTCAAGAACATTGAAGAACACTCATGAAAACTCATAATAGCTCCATGAATGTTTTCACTCACCAAAACTCAAATTTTCACCACTCAAAAGATGGCTAACATCCTAGGGTACTTAGGGGTTCCAAAAGTCACTTTAAAACCATTTTAACAAGACAAACATGAACCCAAAAAATCACCCTTTGGATTTGGCCGAATTTCCCCAAAAACATGGCACCAAATTTTAGCTCCAAAATTCATGCTCATATGAACTACATCTACAACATTTGAGATGGCAAATTTTTTAACAAAATTTATATTCAAAGAAACAAGAATAAAGCTTGTAACATATTACAACTTTTAAATCAAAAACTATGAACTAAAAAACCCAAAATGATTCACCAACTACTAGACCTAGGCTCTGATACCACTTGAAGGAAATTTTGTGAAAAAACATGTTCATTTGAGCAACATCAATAGCATGCAATTAACAAATTAAAGGCGGAATCATGCTTGCATGCACTCAAAAACAAAAACATCAACCATGAAATTCAAAGCCTAGTAGATTGGTGAACCTTGACTCAACTTTTAAATCAACATTTATTAGTTGAGAAATATTTACCTTTGTAGATTCCTCTTTGCATATGCAAAGGATAATCACCCAAGAGATAGGGCCTTCATTCCTTGCTTCTTAGCTCCATGGATTTGGTTGAAAGAATTGGATTCTCCAAGTTCCCAAAATAGAGAACCTCTAAAGATTCTACACCAAGGTTAGATTGAAGAAGAAATGAGTGAACTTGGAGTAGTGGGATTGCTAGATGCACCCTCCAAGGTGGCCGGCCTCTTAGAGAGAAAATGAAGAAACAAGTTCTCACCAATTTTCTCTAAAACAAAACCTTATGAATTTTAGGCTATAAAGTTCTTTATATAGTCACTTCTTTAAATGACCTAAAGAACCAAAAAACCCTAATTCTTACACATATGGCCGGCCTCTTTAAGGGATATGGGCTTTTGGGCCTTTGTGAATCTTTATTCATTAAGTTGTCATACAACTTAAGTCAATGGGCTTTGACGTTCGAAGCCCATTGGGCCTTAAGGTCCAAAACTATCCCGAGGTCTTTAACGAACTTATTCGTTTGATTAATTAACATATTAATTAATCCTTGCCATAAATAATTAAACCATTTAATTATTCTTACTCATCTCCATTGTTTCTTCAATCTCCACCTTACATGGTGTACGATCCATTAGGTTCCTTTTAGCGAGGCAGTGGGCGATTAAAACCATTTTACATCGATTGTGAATTGAAACTTACTTTCAATTCTCCCTATAGTGATTACACACGTTTAGGGCTTCCACGAACCATGAGTGACACCTAGCAGCATATCATGGCTACCCAAGCTAATCAGAAGAGGTAGAGACCCTATTCAGTTTAGGATTACAAATGCAATACGGTCTTTCTCTAATCTAATACTCTTGACCACATTGTTTGGTTTGATAGTTTATTTATTCATGTCTACTATCCAATGTGATTCGTTTGCTTATATGATTACTTTGAATGTGATTTGGAACGCATTCCCTAATCTCATTCATACTCTGGCCAGAGATTTTAATCATATCATAGAGTATTCTCCCTCAAACCATTTGAAGGTTAGAGATCCCTTGTTGCACATTCACTTGTCTCCATAACTAAGTGGCTTAACCCCAATGATGTCGTGGACACCCCGATGGGGTGACTTTGACATAATCAAAGATCAAGGACTTAACCACAAGACAACTGTGATGCCTCAGGTCAAAAGAATAATTTGCATTATCCCAACGATGAGTTCTCATGTGACATGAGTATGAGAACTCCTCGTTGATCGTGTTCAGTGAACTCATTCTCTATTGAGCACCTACGTACTTGTCTTGATGTCACACACACCAATGACTCGAGACTAGTCACTCTCCCTGAGAGAAGGCACAATACGTACTGATCTTATTGGACTGTCAATGCCCAATTGGCAATCCTATGATCAGGAACGTTTAGGATGTGTCTACGAAAGAATGGTCTCATTAATCTAACTTCATTAGATTGCATTCTCCCAATCACATATTCCTTGGACTTTATCGTTTAAGCATATAACATTTATATGAGACGGCTCAAACAATAATGTTTGCCCTTTATATGTAAACTAGATTAGTTTAACATGTGAAATGTCCATAAAGTATCATCATATGATTGGCTTTAGGGCACATTTCCAACACTTTGGACTAGTAGTTATAATAGGACACAATTTATATTAATATGATTAAATAAATAAAATGATGAGACCTTAAAATCCCTCAACCAATATCCAATATTAAGATGAAAGCGGAGAGGTGCTTTGAACACTTCTTCGTGGCCTTCCACCATGGTAGGCTCCAATCGTTTATGACTCGTACGCCGCCTTCACCCTATCATGGGGGAGTGCAAAGTGCGTGCTTATACTCAGGAGGAGTCTATTTCAACATTTGATGTGGTGAATGTAGGCAACGAGTGTGGCCAACATCGTATCATCGTGAGGTCATACTTGAACCCCTATCTAAACCGGCATGGTGGGTCAAAACTTAACTAAGAGAAATGGTGCCAACATCATATCATTGTGAGGCATTGTTCTCTAGAGACCAACTAGATGGGTAATCACAAGAGGTTGTTGTGAATGGGTAATTGTACCCTCTCATTATTATTTTTGCTAGCCGACATCGTATCATCGTGAGGTGGGCTTGGTAATAGTGAGCCTCCCATAACCCGCTAGGAGCTTTCATTGAAATCTCCCGGATTCCATCTTGAGGGATATGGAATTTGCCAAAAATGGTGGGTGGCGTCATTCGGTTTAAAGACCCGAATCGTTTGACTTAATCAACAATCAAACTAATTTATTTTATTGTTTATGTATTTAGATATGGTTGGAAGCACACTCGTGAAAATACTTGACAAACATTGCCTAGAGGGGCACAGTTTCCCATCGTGGTTTCGTAATGTCAAGATTCTCCTAACCTTGGAGAAGATTGTTTACGTACTAGACAAGGCTCTACCTCACATACCTCTTGGCCCTGAGGCCACTGAGGATGAACGTGCTAAGTATGAAAAGCACGTTGAGGATGATACACAAGCCAAGTGCTATATGTTGGCTCCCATGAATGAGGAGTTGCAGAGACAGCACGAGGGCATGGACAGTGCATCTTCCATCATACTCCATCTTACGGAGTTATATGGTGAAGGGACATGCGACCGTCGCTTTAGCACTGTCAGTGAACTTGTGAAGACCAAGATGGTCAAGGGAGCTCCAGTGCATCAACATGTACTGAAGATGATTGGACTCATTGAACAATTGGAGAACCTAGGGACTCCACTTGATGGGGAATTGGCCCAGAACTTCATCTTGGCTTCTCTTTCTGACTCGTTCTCGCAGTTCGTTAAGAACTACAACATGAACAAGATGGATAGCACTCTCTCTGAGTTACTAAACATGTTAGTAACCGCTGAGAAGACTATGAAGAAAGAGAACGTTGTAGGGACTGCTGCAGTAGCCTACAACAAGCCATCATCTTCCAAGGCCAAGCCGAAAGGCAAAGGCAAAGGGAAGGAGAAGAAGTCACCCACTCCTAAGCTGCAAGGAGGAGTGAGGAAAAAGAAGGCAAAGGAGCCCAAGGGGACTTGCCACCACTGTGGAAAGGAAGGGCATTGGAAGAGGAATTGCAGGTTATACCTTGCAACTCTTAAGGACAAGCCACAAGGTATGGTTTATGTTCTTATCTTCAATTCTAATTGTTAGATCTTCTAATCTTTATATTTGATATAAAATGCTAATCACTTATGCAATTGTATGTAGGTGATGGAGCCAAGTAGAAGATGAACAAGCAAGGAAAAGGATGGAGAAGGGTTCGGCCACCAATATTTTTTGCTAACTACTTAGGAAGTTTGTTAGGCACTTAAAGATAGTCTTTAAACTTTCTTATTTTGTTAAGAACTTATTATGTGGCTTCATATGATGGAAGACCACTATTGGTGCCTATATGAAGGTATATAATTAGTCTCTAAATGTATAGAGCTAATTCGTTTTGTATTAAACATTATGAATGTTTGAATTATCATATCAATGTAATGTGATGAATGCCTTCTACTATATTATTTCCTCAAAGTAGTGTTATGAATTGAATATTGTCTTGTTGTATCCTAGATGAGATACAAGATTTATATCACTTATGTAATGCGATATCCAAACTTTGGACTTATCAATTATGGATAGATCTCACATGTTGGCCATAGATGGATACAATGAATCTTTAAGATTTGGTTCCAATTGCCTACATATGAGTTCTATGTGAATTGAAAAGGGTCTAGAGATTCCTTTCTTGAAGAAAATGAAGATCACATTATAATGATATAAGTAATAAGAAAATGTTTCTTATATGGTTATCACTTACTTAATCAACAATAACCAAGATCACTCTTGATTCAATTAGTAGTTTTGAACAACTAATTGGGCATTCTTAAAATTGTTTTAAAATGTCAAATGCGTTAGTGATTAAACCAAGAACGAAGTGTCTAAATCTATGAAATGTTTAAAGACTTCAGTCACTTAATAACAAGACATCAACTTAGTGGAGATTGAAACAAATAAGCTTGAAAGGTTTTAAAGCTACTCCACATTTATCCTCTACCCGTATACTCCACGTTTATACATTTTGAATGTATAATGTAATTTCTCATTAAAGTCATGAGAAACAGTGGGAGGTGAGAAAAGGATATAAACTTGAATATGATTGGTTTATAGTTGTCTAAGATTAATAGTACTTTACTACTATTAATGAGCTCGTAATTTTAATTGTTAAAAGGTCTCAAGCTCTTAGAAGCGTTAAAATTCTATGTTGTGTAACATTCTAAGAATAACCTATGAATGTTGGTTTCACCAACCTAGCACAAAATCGTTATGTGTTGGGAGTTGTCCATCATTCTCTTTTATGAGAACATGCTGAGTATAAAGCAAATGGACAAGTTGATGAAACAAAAGGGAATAGTTTCAAAACGAGTCACAACATATGGTTTAACAACAAGACAATCCAAATTCGGCGCCTCATGTAACTTTAACGCTCTATGTAGTTTTGATAAAGAATTATATCAACCACCTAGAAGGTATGGTTGAGTTTCTATATCCTTAGTAGGAGCCATGCTCCCACTAATGACTTGGATAATTCTTATATGACTACATTAAAGGTCTTAGTATGACTAAAACTTGAAGTATGGTGTATGACACCATATAATTTAAATGAATGGACTTGATAAAGCAAGTCACACATTTCAAATGGAATTACTTGAGAATGAATTCTTTTGTGTATGTTCGTTTAAATAACTTGTGTTAGCTAGAGTTGTTGATAGTCCCAAAATTGTTGAGACATCATCAATAAGCTAATGGATCTCAATGATTGTCAATAGATCCAAGACAAGTTAGTGGGAGCAATATGCATTCAAATCAAGAAAATATAAGTGTTAAGTTTTTTGAATGAATGCTAAGTTACAACAAGCCCAGTGGGAGTGATGTCATAATTTGATGAACAAGATATGAATAAAGTCTATTTGATAGACTTGATAAAACATAGATGTTACTCAAAATGACAAAACGTGACACGGTCAATTTTGAAGTATAGACTTGAATTGGACTTAATGATATAGCAAGGCTATCTCAAGGATGTTATATGGGGAAATTGAATCTCAAATGTTGAAGGTTTGAGAAAGTATTTTCTTATATGATAGAAAATCACTTTCGTGACCCTTATAATGAATGTGTCACAAAATCACAAAAGGGACACATGTATGGACTTGTGAGACAATATCCAAAGGTGAAAAACCATTGGGGTTGTCACTTTAAGATATTACTATTGCCCAGGATCAGAACCGTAGCAACTGATAGAGTATTATTGCCTTTAAGAAAGGAAAATCAGAGTCGGACTCTGGAAGCGTGCATTCACTTAGATTATTAACCAAAGTGAAAATAACCCATTTTAACAAATGGAACTTCATAATGGATGAAGTACTAATCATATGAATGTATTGTTAGTATTGTACTACAATGGTCTCAATGTTGGAGCAAAGTATGTATAAAGTATACAAACGAAATATATGTCGATATATAGTTTTAGAAACTGCTTCAAAAGGTGTTTTGAATAGAAGGGGTTCTTATAGAACCAATGATTGAATCCAAGCCATAAGGTCGTTAGTAGGACACTACGACGTAATGGGGCGATAGCTCAAGCCATGGAATCAAGGTCTCATCAAAGTATTTGAACACAAGTCAGAGACACCATCAAATGTTTTGGAAACATTTGATAAGTAAATACCTTTTAAATTAAAAGGATTAATACATAACCAAGTTTACCTATGAGCGTAAGTTCACTCGACTAGCATCTATAAGATGCACTAGTGATTGACTTTAGTGCAAGTGGGAGATTGTTGGAGATATACCCTGAAAGTCAATCTTTGGAAGAAACCTTTCAGGACAATGAATGTGTGTATAGATGATTCTTATACATCAAAAGGCAAAGATACTAATTAGGACTATCTCAATTAACGATATATGTCCTAAATAGTGAATCTATGGACAATGGATCGATGGAAGAAGTAATCTAATGATGTTAGACTACAGAGACCTTCTTCACATAACCATCATGTCCAAAAGGTTCCTGGTCATAGGATTGTCAGAGGGATATTGACAATGCAAAGACCAGTACATACTATGTCCCCTTCAATTGGAATGATGGAAAGTCTCATCCCATTCATGTAGTGACACTAAGACAGGTATGTATGTGCTCATTAAGGGAATGAGTTCACTGAACACAATCGAACGAGAGTACATGCATTGAGGTCTACTCACATGTCAAGCAAGTAACTCTAATGGTTGGAATAATGTAAGTAATCCTTTGACCTAAGACATCATAGTTGTCTTGGGGATACGTTGCTGATCATTTTGATAATGAGACGTGACCACACCTCATCTTGGGTGTGTTCTATGCATTGTTGGGGTCAGTGACTTATTCTCAGAGGCATGTGAATGATCAACAAGGGATCTCTAATCCTCGTTATGAGATGATGAATACTCTAAGATATGATTCGGGAATCTTCGGCCGAAATATCGCGTAATAAAGGAAAGCGTTCCTATACGACTCAATTGAATCATATAACATGGAATAATCACATTAAGGGTTTGACATAATATATCCATACCCTAATAATGTGATTGAGAGTATTGTTTTAAAGAAGGATCGAATTACATTATAATTCCAACTGAATAGGTTCTCCGAACAAATTCTACATTAGCTTGGGTAGCCATGATATATGGTTAGATGTCACTCATGGCTTGTGGGTTCTTCTAGATGATTAAATAAGTAGTCGTCAAAGAAGAAGAAGAATTAAAAGTAAGTTTTAATTCACTAAGTGATTGGATTAAATATAATCAATTGGATTGATGCCAATCACATCACTGCCTTGCTAATTACAACCTAAAATGATTGTACACCGATACACTCTTGTAGTGAGACAACTAACGGATGATGGAAATAATTAATTGGATTAATTAAGTGTTGTGATTAATTAGAAAGTCTAAAGAAATCATAAAAGCGATAAAAGATCGTTTTGGGCTTAAAGAAAAGTTCGGGTTCATTTGGGCCCATTAAGCCCAAACCCATTGGGCTTTTATTTAAGCATAGGATGACTTGAAATAATAAAAGCCCAAAGCCCAAACAACACTAAAGGGGCCGGCCAAATAAAGGGAAAGGGAGAGAGAGGAAGTCAAGTTGTTGGTTAGGTTTCTTTGAGATATAAAAGGAACTTTTAGTGAAAAGTTTCATTAGGGTTTTAGTGAGTTTACTTTCACCAAAAATAGAGAAAACACAATCTCTCTCTCAACTCACAAGGCCGGCCACCAAGAGGAGATTTTAGCTAATCATCTTTTCTCCTTTTGGTCATTCCTCCATCCATCTCACTACACTAGTGGGTGTGGATCTTTAGAGGTCTTCTACCTTGGAGACTAAAGGAGAACCAAGGAGCACTCGTTCTAGCAAAGTGGAGGAGGCAAGAAGGGAGGCTAGGCTCAAGGAGTTCCAAGAACAAAGAACTTGGAGGTGGTCCATCCTTGGTCTCAAGTCTAGATCAAGAGGTATAAAACTACACCTTCACTTTGTTCTTCAATAATTTCTTAGATGCATCAAATATGGACCAATGCTTCTTGAAGGGGATTTGCATGACTATAGCTTTGATATTATGTGATAACATGTTTCCGTTGCTTATGTATATAAATTTTGAATTGTATATGCATGCTAGTCACTAGAAATCCCACATAAATCTCATTATTTCCCTTCAGTTTGGATGGTTTTTGGTAGTTTCCAAGCTCCTTGCCACTTCTCAACATGATGGCCTTGGCGGTTTCAAAGCCTCCATTTGGATTCACAATGGTTGAACTAGGAAGTTTGCCTTGTTCTCTAAACTGCCCCATAAACTCTGTAATCTGCCCTATTTGATTCTTCAAGTCGGCCATTTCCTTGGCTTTATTTTGGAATCCATGTGCCAACGTAGTTAGTAATTGAAAAGTTTTATCATTATCAAATGACGAACCTGAGTTTTGTTGGGCAGATTGTGGTTGAGGTTGAGATTGCGCGAATGGCTTTTGATATATCCTAGGGGGTGGCTGTCGAAATCCTCCTTGTTGAGGTTGTTAAGGCTCCCTCCACTTGAAATTTGGATGATCATTCCATCCCGGATTGTATGTATTTGAGTATGGATCATTCCTTTGCTGATTTTGGCCTTGATAACTTATGGCATTGGCACTTTCCCATCCTCCATTCTCTATCAATTGTGGACATTGATCATTGAGGTGCCCTTGCATAGAACACATGCCACACATACTTGGTGTATTTCCTTCCACTTTGGATCCTTCAACAACCTGCGATAAAAGAACAGTAAGATTAGCCATTTGGGATTGAAGTTCTGAAATTGCACTTACCTCATTCACTTGTTGCCATGGCTCTCTTTGTCCAACTCCTTCATATTGTTGTGCATTCAAAGCTCGATTTGCAATTAGGATCTTTGTAGCAACCGGTGTTTTATCAACCAAAGCACCACCCGCTGAGACATCAAGCATTTGTCTCTCAATTGGAAAGAGTCCCTCGTAGAAATATTGAAGCAAAAGTTCTTCCTTCATTTGATGTTGAGGGCATGATGCAACTAGAGTCTTACAACGCTCATAATACGCTGGAAAGGATTCTCCTTGGCTTTGTTGAATGTCACTAATTCTCTTCCTCAAGAGAATGACTCTCGAAGTTGGGAAAAGCTTTTCTAAGAATGCTCGCTTCATGCTTTCCCAAGAAGTGACGGTTCCGGGTGCCATTTTTTGCATTAACCATTTTCAGTGTCGGTGTCCCATTCCTCATCATCGATAGGTACGTCACCATCGTCGTTTGTGCGCACTGGACCATCGTATCGTAGAATATTACCGAGGTCAATTGTGATCGACTGAATCGGTATTTCTATTGAAGATACTCCTTCTATCTGAAATGGTTCTTGGATAAGATTAGTATCTCGAAGTGTTTCCGCACCACTTTCCATCAAAGGTTCAAGACGTTGGTCAGCAATATTGTCGATGTCGTCGTCAGTACGGTCTTGTTCTCGTGTAGCATACATGTTCCTATGATCCATCGTCTGAACAATTTTCCAACCCCTCTCGGCTTTAGGGTCATCTAGATACACACTTTGTTTTGCCATGCTTGCTAAGATGTAAGGGTCGTCATCATACCAAGTTTTGGTAATGTTCACTGATAGTAATACATGATCTCTTTTCACACTTCCATGCCTATTTGGGTTTGTATCAAACCATCGACACTTAAATAGGATCACTTGGCACCGGTCTTTATAAAGCAATTGCACGACACTTGTTAGTTTACCATAGAATTCAATGTATGTACTTTCGCCTCCCCTGGGGACATGAACATTGTTGTTTTACGTACACAACTTGTCATCTCGTGCACCCGCTAAGAACTTGATGCCGTTCACATAGCAACCCGAGTACAATTCAACGCGAATTGGTCCGAATGCCAAGTTATATAACTCTTCATTGTACGCGGGGGAATTCGATGCTTTCAGTTGATTCACCTAATATTAGACAAACATTTAAATTTGTTAGTTTGAGCAACTTAATTGGTACAATATATATGTCCAATACAAAACACTTCAAACTTACATATTCGAGAAACCACTGAAGAAACAATTCACGGTGTTTCTTGGCATACAAATGTGAAGAATGTGCCTGCTTCATCATATTTTCATGCTCGTCTAGGTATGACAGTGTCTTGTCACAATTGTTGAGTATGAACCAATGTGCTATCTCCATATCCTTCTTGGAAAACGACTCGCCAGAAATCGGATCTCCGAATGGTCGAGCGATTTGGGCAAAAACTGAAAGTTTCTCCTTTTTCACACCCCCGTCATTATTGCGAGGAGGACGATTGAAAATTGTCTCAACATCCTTTAAATACATTCCACAAAATGTAAATGCCTCAAATGCCACCCAAGCTTGTATAATGGATCATTCGGGCTTCGCTTTGTTTCGTACACTTTTCTTCAAGTCTCCGAGAAGCCTGCCAAAAGAAAACGATATGATACACATATTACTAATCGTAATATATTTACTATTGATTAATAAAAAGACGAGGAATATATACCTTTCTATTGGATACATCCATCGAAAGTTAACTAGTCCAGCAAGCAATGCCTCATTTGGTAAGTGAACCATCACGTGTATCATACTTGTGAAGAAAGCTGGAGGAAATATCATCTCAAACTTGCATAGAACTTGCACAATGTCATGGCGCAACTGATTAACGTCTGTTTTTCGCAACGTTCTTGACGTCAATTGCGAAAAAAAACTGGACAACAACATGATTGGTTTCACTACATCGGCTAGTAAGAGATGTCGAATACCTATAGGAAGTAGGCATTGCAAAACCACATAGCAGTCATGACTCTTTAGGCCAGCTAATTTACCCCCGTCAACGTTCACGCAACGCGCGATATTTGAAGCATACCCATCGAGAAACTTCACAGACGATAAAAACTTTAAAAATTATTTCTTGTCATTTAGTTTCATTGAAAAAAAAATGCAAGATCCCTTATGGCTTTATAATTGTCCCTATTCATCCATAAACCCCATCATATTTCCATTCGTTCTAAATCAAGACGAGCTTTGATCGTGTCCTTTGTCTTGCCCTCAATATCTAAAATTGTGCCGACCAAAGTGTCAAATACATTTTTCTCAACATGCATAACATCGAGGTTGTGTCCCAATTTTAGTTTGGACCAATAGGAGAGCTCAAAAAACATAGACTTGTGCGTCCAGTTCATACGTGTAGAAGGTCTTGTCTTACTGACATTGATCCCAAAAGGAGCAAAATCCAAATGGTTAAGTTGTTCCAAAATTTGAGCACCGGACCATTCTCTGGGTCTGAGGCGATGTTCTTTCTCCCCGTCAAACTCTTTATCCTTCTCTCGCCACTCGTGGTCCCAAGGCAACCATCTTCGATGACCAAGGTAACAAACTTTTCCGGCGTGCCAACTAGATGTTACGTCTTCCTTGCATACAGGGCATGCCATATAACCCCTAGTGCTCCACCGGAAACCATTGCATATGCGGGGAAATCGTTCACAGTCCACATCACTACAGCACGCAAAATGAACATCATGCCAGTACATTTATCGCATGTGCGCACACCGTGTGTCCATAAATCTTTTAGCTCATCCACCAACGGCCGTCGATTAACCTACCAGGATCTTCAGTTATCAATAGAGTCATCATCATTTATTCTTTTTCATACATTTCCATGGCGGCAAATTATAGGAAATACGAAAATCGGCCAAGTATTGTGGTGTTGGTTTAAAACCACAAACGGATTAAATCTGTCAGTGGCAAGTCCCAATCTAACGTTACGAGAATCAGCAACAAACTCGGGGAAAGTTCGATCGAACTATTTCCATGCCTCCCCATCTGCAGGATGTTGCTTCACATCGTTGTCTACCCATTTTTCCTTATGCCATCTCATGGCTGTGGCAGTATGCGTCGACATATACAATCGCTGCAACCTAGGTTTCAGAGGCAGATAACGCATAACTTTTTGTGGGATCTGAGTCGATCTATTCTGAGATGTCATTTTGAACCTTGACCGTTGCATACAGGGCATTTATCCAATGCTTTATTCTATTTGCATAATAAAATACAATTGTTTTTGCAAGCATGAATTTTTTCATAACCCAATCCAAGACCATTCAACACCTTTTACGCGTGTCTATGGTCTTTCGGCAAACAATTTTCCTTCAGAAGCATTCTCTTGAAAACCTCCAAAAAGTAATCAAAACATTGGTTCGACATACAATACTTTATTTTTCCATGCATTAGTTCCACAATGGCCGTGAGAACGGAAAAACTCTCGCACCCCGGGTATAACTCTTGGTTGGCATTTTTAATAGTTTTTCATATTGTTCGAACTCTGCACTATCCATTGGTGTAGGCACGTTATCTTCCCCTTCCTGATTGGTGTTTGTCGATGCAAATGGAAAAGCATCATTTATAATATCCATGACTTGTTCATTAGGATCCACAATAGGTTCAACATTATCCATTATTGTGGCGTTTGAAGACGAAACATTGTCTAATTGTTCCCCATGATGGTTCCAAGTATTATATGTCTCAATCATTCCATTCCTTACTAAATGAAATCGAACATTTTCAATTTTCTCCCTTAACGTGTTGTTACACCTCCTATAAGGACACCAGATTCTAGTTGCACCCGGATTGTGTGTACATGCAAAGTCAATAAAATCCTCGATTCCATCCAAGTATTCGTCCGCGCATCTATTTGGGTTCTGTATACACGTCCTGTCCATAATTCCTAGAACCACAATAAAAATACAACAATCACAACAACTTCATACAAAATGATAATGTCACCTTATGCCTCTGGTAAGGACCCTATCCCATTCGGGAATGCATAGTCATGTCACGTAATTTACAGCTACATCAGATTAAATTTGGACGTGGATGAATTTCGGCAGCATCTCAATACAGTTCTTCGGGTGTACAACCCGAAGAACGTATAGAGATGACACCGAAATCTCCATAACTGAAACCTAATCCTTCAACCATAAACTACACGTCATAATTGTGCATTCCCAAACTGTCCAAATAATGGGACAATTCAAGAATTAATTGGACCTCAGTGATGCTTTCGCATCTATGCGCGAAATCCAACTAATCCTCGAACGGGAAACTAAGTTTTACTAAAAATAAAAAACAAGTACGAAGTTAATTTCAATTAACTCCGTACATCACAACACATATTTGTACGTCACGTACAAATTTAACAACATAATATAAATATAATTTCAGAACACAATATAAACATAACAAACTAAGTTCAACATAATTTAATTAATTTTATATGTTTAAAAAATAAAACGAACAAAATACCTTCTCAATCGTTCTCCACAAATCGCTAATCACACACAATATCCCTATAGACAACGAAATTAATGGCGTTAGTATGAATTTACATTAATACTTTTACCGTAACGACAAAAAAACGCTTACCTGACACACCACTGTATTGACCTGTCCCTAAAAATTATGATTTTTATAATTTTAATATGTGGAATTACGAAAATGCCCTTAGAGGCAAATACGTTGACTTATGTTAACCACCTTGTCGCGTCATGTAAGGTTCATTTTCTTGGTGTATTTGGATAGTACTCGTCGCTACGAACGCGTGGGCGCAAACAGAATATAATTTGGAGTTAAAACGAATATTCTACGAACCTTTAAACGCTGAGGGCATTTTGGTAATTTGCCATTTGAAACACATGTTGTATCTGAAGTAGTGTGCCACGTGGAATGTGACAGCCCGTCCCGAGATTTTCATCTGGAAATCTGAAATGACAAAATTACCCTCGGACGTTATTTGGGGTGTGAGTTATGTTTGGTTTAATTTTGGGATTTTTGGAACCAATTAGAACTAAGATTCTTCTTAGTTTTGGTTGGTGGTTGTTTGGACCACACAAATCCCTATCACTCTCTCTCTCTCTCCTATCATGTACCTCTCTCTTTCACAGAACTCTCTCTCTCTCTTCCCTCACGTACGGACCACACCCAAAGACCCTTAAATTTTCACAAATCAAAGGTGTTGAAGGTACCATTGTATTCCTCGTGGTGTGGCGAGTCCAAGGGTATCATTTTCAGGTAAGAAACCTTTCGATTTCACGTCGAAATATCAAACTCCGAATTGAGCACTGTTCACGAACTTTGTAATGGTTGGTTTTTAGGACAATCCAAGCTCACAGTGAGCTCTAGGAGGTTCCCACAAAGCTCGAGGACGTTCGTTTGGAAGTTTTGGACGTCGGGAAGCCCTAGTTCGAAGGTGGCCGGTTTTGGTGAAATTATCCCGACGAGTTTTCGAAGGATTTGGAAGTTTTAAAAGGTATAGCCTTCTTCCTCTGGAAATTTGTGAAGTTTTGGTGAAAACTTCGTGGGAAACGGTGTAGAAACGAGTGAGAAATCGGCATTTACAGGTTTGCCCAGTTTCCGGCGCCGGCGAGATTTTCCGGCGTCTGGAGGTAGGGGATGACGCACGTGGGGGCGCGTGGCACCGTGCTCCTCCCGGCGCGTGGGGGCTCGTGCGATGATGAAAAATTATTTTAAAAATATCTCGACGTCCGTGACGTCGAGTAGGTCACTGTGGTATATTCATATACCCAAATTGAGCAATGTATGAGAAGTTATTAGCTAGTTTTGCCTATGTGTTTTAAAATAACGTTTTTATAGTTCATTCGCATATAGGTGAGACTTATCCCGAGGACGAGCGTATCCACGGGCGAATCGGGGACTACGACCCTTCGACTTATCAGTGAGTGGGCTTTTGTTTTCAGTATATAATTATATACTTGATATAATTCCCAGAAATGTGTTTTAAATGAAAATATGCTTTGAAATAATATGCCAAATGCCATTATATTTTGAATATGCATTTCATGGTTGCATATATATATAATTGTGGTGCTGTGGAGGCACAGGTAAGTACAGGTAAGTTATGTTTGGTATATGTGAACTACGAACGGCTTGATCCCTGTTTAGAGTACGTAGGCAGCCTAATGAAGTGTTAGGTGCAGCCATACAATATATGACATGAAATAATTGAGATATAAGTTTATTTAAAGAATTGAGTAGCGTGATGAACATGTTTGGTTGGATATATGAGATGTGACTGAGAAACGATGAGCTCATAAACCTGCACCTCGGGTGATTGCGATTTAGCCAAAGAGAGTTGGCACAGGCCTGTAAATTATGTCACCTCCCGCACCATATGCTCACATTGGATCCAATTAGGTGCACAGTCTTGTCGTACAGACCACTATAGGTGGTTCCGACTCGTAGGTGATCAATGTATTATCGCACAGCTAGTATTGAGAAAGTAGAATTGAGCATAACTGTATCTTACCCAATCTTGTCGTACAGACCCCTTTTTAGTGGTTCCGACTTATGTGCAGTATATTGCCGTATAGGTCATAGTAGTGACTCCGGCTAGATTGAGTTTGAGCTATGAATTCAGCCGTACAGACTACTCAAGAGTTCCGGCTAACATGTCATACTTCTATGAAATCATTATTACCTGGATTGTTACTTATATTTTGGCATGGCATACATATGAAACTGATTATGTGAAGCATGAATTGAATGGTTATTATGTCAGATATTTATATATGTGTATATGCTTACATCTTGATTCTGGGAAAATAATACATGTTTTACAGCGAGGGGTTAGATATGTTGATAAATGAAATGATTTTGTAAAACATTTGTTTTTGCCCACTCACGTTTTCTGTTTTGCGCCCCTCCTTTAAGTAAGATTGATGTTGGTGGCTAGAGAGGACGTCGGCAGTTCTGACTCATCCTTATAATAGTAGGACATTCCTGGTACTGTATAACTAGTACTTGTCCTACTGGACTGCACCTAGACTTTATGCTCTGATTAGGAGTGTTACTGTTGTACTTAACTCCTACCACTTTCTGTTTCGAAGTGCACACTAGTAATATGGTTTTTAATTATTCGTATGTTTGCTATATTTATCGCTTCCGCACTGTGCACATGGCTACGTCACTCTCACGTGACGGCCAGCATGCCTTGACCTCGGTCGGGGTGTGTCATGGAACCCACATATTGGTCCCTAATCTTCTGGAACTCTCATTCTCTTCTTTCTTTCTCGTGACTCTCTTCTCAGTTATTATTACATCCCACATCGTCCAGGGGAGTGGATCATGTAAGCCTTATATGTATATTCCCATCTCTACCTAACACGAGGCCTCTTGGGAGCTCACTGGCTTCGGGTTCCATAGGAACTCCAAAGTTAAACAAGTTCGCGCGAGAGCAATCCCAAGATGGGTGACCCACTAAGAAGTTCTCATGTGAGTTCCTAGAAACAAAACCGTGAGGGTGTGGTGGGGGCCCAAAGCGGACAATATCGTGCTATGGTAGAGTCGAGCTCGAGATGTAGTGGGGGCCCGGGCCGGGATGTGACAAGACATACCGAGATAGCTCGATCAACCTAGAGAAGAAGATGGAAAGAGTATTAGATGATGAAATTGAGAAAAAATGGAATGACGGATGCCAGATTAAGCAAAATCGAAGGGATGAGTGCAGAGGCACAATCTGCAATTTTTTTGCAGTTTGCGTCTGCACATGGCTGAATCTAGATTAAAAAGGACGATCGATTTTGCGCGACGAATTACGTATTTCGTTGCGTAAGATATCTTTGCGCGACGAAAAAGGAAAATTCGTCGCGCAATCCATTTTTTTTAAAAAAATTTTATGTTTTTCTTTTTTATTTGTATGTATTGTAAATTTTTATTTTATTATAAATAAAAAACTCAAACCTAATTAAACATTAAATTAATTAACAAAACTAATTTACTATCCCAAATAGAAATTATAATTAATGCAAATATACTCATCCACATAAGATATATTTATTCATTAAATTAAATATAAAGTCCACAAAATCTTATTTAAAAAAATAAATAAAAAACAACTCTCATCAACTTCACTCCTCCCTCGCCCGCAACACATCAAACTTCAACTGCCGGAAACTCTGCTTGAAAAGCCCGTCCACATAAATCCGTTGCTTCTCATCGGTTTCATCAACATCCCAATGAACCTACATTAATGCCAATAACAATAAATTAGTAATTTTAAAAAATATTACGTTTTAACAAAAATAATTGTTAATTATTTACCACAAACTTACCGATAACTCTCCCAGCATGGACTTCTTCAACTCCTCATGAACCTTTTTCCAAGACTCAAACTCGGCAGAACAATCCCTCCGCACCAAATTCCCAATGTCACACTTAAATTTGGCATACGCCTCAGCCATATTTTTGCCTTCAAAGTACGGCACTTGAATTTGTCTATACCTCTATAATTGCACAACAACTTTCTTTTTGCCAGAACCTTCTCCAGAATCGGCCATTCTTTTTTAAACAAATTTTTTTTGAAAACTACGCTTCTGAAACTGTGATTATATAGCAGTAGGACACCTTTGCGAGACGAAATATTCATCACACAAACCTCTCAGGCCTTCGTGCAAAATGCGTCATAAATACGCAATAAATTGGTTGGTTTGAACGCAGTCTGACTGTGCTTTGTGCATAAGATATTTTATGCGACAAAGTATCGTCGCACAATATATTGAGAGACGAAGGTGTTGTCGCGCAATATATTGCACAACGATACTTATAACTGTAATTACAAAATTTACGTAAACATAGATATCTGTTTACGTAAACTTTATAATTACAAACAAGTATTCACAAACGATTTAATACCTTAAATATCTATTCTAAAATTAATTAATACTTTAAATATTTATTCTATAAATAATTTATACCTAAAATATTATTCTATAAATAGTTAATACCTTAGCTAGGGTGCTTACATTAGGTCTCAATAAAAAAAAACCCAACAAGAATTGAAACCTAATTAAGTCCAAATACATAAATTATATAACAAAAAAAACCTGAAATTTAAATATTGTCATACAAAACATAAATTTTAAACTACTATTTCGATGATCCTGCTCCATCCCACAAGACTTCATAACGCCACCGATTGTAACCTCCCTCCAACGCATCCTCCACCAATCATCAATTGTTCTTTCGGTTCATCATCAAAAACTTACTTACACTGTTACACATATATGTAAATAATTAATTCTAACATATAACTAAAAATTTCACAAACTTCATTATTGATCCATCAATAATATACTTACTAATAGTTCATCCATCACAGCCCTCTTCAAATTCCTGGGCACATCTTTCCAAGAACGCCACTCAGCAGTGGGGCAATTATTCCCTATAGCTACAGCAATAGCATGAGCAAACTCAAAATGCTCTCTCAAATCATGCGGGTTGCCGTCACGCACACTCTTATCGTTCTTTCTATCCGCCATCTCAACACGGACAAATTTATGAAGAATAAGGATAACAGAATTGTGAAGAATAAGGACAATAGAAGCGCCTATTTATAGCAAAGTTAAGATCTTTGTGCGACGAAGGCTTTGTCATGCAAACATCTGTATTAAATGTCCTCTGATTCACCTTCATTAAATGGTCAACGCTGACTTGAACTTGCGCGACGAAAAATTGGTCGCGCAAGTTTCTCGCGCCAAAAAAAATTACCCCGCGTTTTCTTGCTGTCTTTACACAATGACAACAATTATTTTTCATTGCGTAATCTTTCGTCAGCAATTTTTTTTTTCAATATGTTTTTCTATTTTGTGGGACGAATACGTTTTTAAGTCGCACAAGTGCCTCTTAGGCACTTGTGTGACAAATTATTGTTTGTCGCGCAAAATGTCGTCGCGCAAGATGTTTTTTCTACTAGTGACATCAAATAAACTGATGAGTTTGAAGGCAGAAAAGTTAGTGATGGATTTGTGCCGGGAGACAATCGTTGAGAAATACAGTGACAAAAATGCGGTGATGCGAGAGGCGATGAAGGCGGTGGAAGATTGGATAAATGGGCAGCCACAGGAGTTGCTGTTGGGATGGGAGGTGGAAGATGGGAGAAAAGTTTATGTGAAAGATATGCAAAAGGAGTGGGGGAGTTAGAGAGGGTTGGATTGTGAAAAACGGGAGGTGGGTGTGCAGTTGGAGGCTGAGGTTTGGAACTCTTTGCTTAAAGAATTATTACTTGATTATTTAGTCATCTAGCTAGTTAAACGATGTCGGATCGAAAGGCAGGTCATTGGCTTGAAATGGCTTACATATATAATGTAACTTCCAGCTCCAAGAGGAAACTAGAGAAACCAGTTTTGTTTAAGTTTTATTCTGCTACAAACTCATGTGGCATGCCAACAGATAAAAAATTGATGGTGCTGTGAAAAACATATGATTCTTCGAACTTTTTAACTATTAGATATTTGATTTTTTTTGTTTTTGACAAAAAAATATAAGGAAAATTAATGAAAGTGGCTTGAAAACTTGAAAATTCATACAGCCGGCCCCACTTAGTGGATAAGGCTTGGTTGTCATGGTTGTTATTGTTGTTGTATGATATTTATTGGGGAAATCGAACTTGAGACCTTGCATGTAGAGGTAGATGTTCTTAACCAACTGAGTTACAAATCCTTGCATGGCAAATTCAGAATTCTAACAACCCTAGTTTTATTTAGATGAAATAGGGCGCAAAGCGCGCAATTTTTTTTCTTTAATTTTTTTATTGAACACCTTGAGGGTCGATCATCTTATGCCAAACCATGATGTGTTAATGTCGATATGTGTCAACATCTATCAAAGCAATCCCCCAAGTTATGTCAAGAGCCCTTGCTGAGCATTGACGAAGCCTCTTGCCTAATGTTGCTAAGATATGTTCATATGACATTTCATCAAACACTTGGTGGACTTAAAAGGTCTCTTGCTAGATTTTCGAAGGTTTTGCATAGGACCTTCATAGGTGTTTTTCCCGACCTCTAGAGGGTCTAGGGACCACCCAAATCCCTATGCAGATCTGCCAATGCTTTTAGTGGAGACTTGAATTTAAATGGAGTGGGACGAATACACTACTTTAACCAACTAACTAGTAACCTATAACTATGTCTTCTATTTTTTGTTAACTAGATGGTCCTAGTTGAATTGTGTTATGGTATGTGTGAGGATCTGTATGACCTATGTTGATTTTTTTTTTCATCGTTTTTTTATGTTAAATCAATTTGTGAGGATCTATATAATTGAGTATTACACTCGCATGATCCCTTCATTTATCTTTCTCTTCATAATTAGTAATACTCTCATCGGACCATCGAAATTCTTTAAAAATGGTTTGCAACAACTACGAAAACCTAAATATGAAAAACTTAGTTTTGCATTAAGTGTCAATCTCAATCTACCTTTTCTCATGTATGTGACCACAATACTATATTTGGCACACAAATTTCATGTGGCCTCTCATTCCTATTTTTCAGATTCTTTTAAGTGGTCACATGATAATACAGTTGGTTTCACCTCATTTGTTTAGGGAAAGTGGCATGAAAAATGCAGCCCCATTTAGTATTTACTCTTTTGTCATGGTAACCGTCGGTTAAATTTTGCAGGTACACTTGTCAAATACTAATAACAAATTAGTAACTTTCAACCAAATTCTAATAAGCGACTAGTAACCAAAAACCAAACCAACCCAACTCCATCAAATCTCTCCCTTTTGACAAATCAAATTGCTCACAAACTAAATCTCTTTAAATTCTCCAACTTCTACCGTGATTCTTGGTGTGGAAAATCCTTCAAACCTTCCACTTTTCAAAGTCCTCGCAAGCCCCATTGCCAGGTGCCACCTTCCCTTTCGAAGAGGCAGCTGAGAGAAAGAGGAGAGTTGAAAACTCATACTCTCTCTCCTCTCTCTGTCACTCTCCTAACATCATCTAAAAAGCCCACCCTTTCCATAAAAACTTGAGCTTTGCAGTATAAAAGCTGGAAAGCTCTTGGATTTGTGATTAATCAGAGGTTGGGTTTTTGGGGTTTTGATTGGGTTGTGGGGAAGATGAAGAACGAGGAGCAAGCGAGGTTCTTGTTTGGGATCTCACTGTCTGATAGGCTGAGTTGGCAGCAGTTCATCATTTGCTCTTCTGGCTTCTTCATTGGTTACCTTGCCAACGGCATCTGCGAGGTTTGTTTTGTATTTATTTGATCATTTTTGTTCATAGTTTTTGTTTCGTTCTACGATATAATTAAGGAAATTAATTCCGCACAACTTTTTTCTCCTTCTATACATCCGTGTATTTTAGTATTTTTGGTTGATTATTTAATTCAAATGTCAAATGTCAAATGTCAGAAATAATGACACACCCCATCCCGAAGGAGGGCATGATGGCCGTCACGTGAGAGTGACGTAACCATTTACACAGTCCGGAAGCTTTAAAAATACAATTACTAAGATGAAACACCCGAGGGTGAGTCCTACTTTTGTGAATTCTGTCAGAACTCCGTTGGATTCCTCGTGGCCACCAAAGCTCTGCTATCTAGAACTTGGAGGGGCGCAAAACAAAGTTGAGTGGGTCAGTACCACAAAGTTTTTCGAAAACATTTCATTTAAAACATTTCTAACCCCTCGCTGTAAAACATGTATACTTTCCCAGAAAATAGCATAATAGCATATAACTTTTCATATATCTCAAATCATCAATTTTTCTCAAAAGCCAGAAAGTATGTCATGCTATAATTGTCAAAAACATAATGAATGATGCATCAAAATAACAGGTGAAATAATGAATCAACCGGAGACCCTGCAGTTGGTCCTGTACGGTTAATTTTATAGCTCAATATCCAATCCAAACCGGAGTCACCTCGGTGACCTGTACGGCACTACTCTGCACATAAATCGGAACTACCTGAAGTAGTCTGTACGATAAGAATGGTGTAATAATACGTTCTAGTGCTTCTCTCATCAATCATCTGTGCACATAATCTAAAGTCACCTACTAGTCGGAACCACCTCTAATGGTCTGTACGACTAGCATGTCGGAACCCTCTCATGGTCTGTACGACATGTCGGAACCCTTTCATGGTCTGTACGACATGCACCTACTTGGATCCAAGGTGAGCGTGCGGTGCGGGTGAATAATATAAACACTAACACCATGATTGCAGGTTATGAGCTATCCACATAATATACATCATCAATGATTCACATGAATAACATAAAACTCACATGATACTCACTTGTGCGTCCACAGCACCAATTCACATATATATATGCATCAATTATCAATTCATATAACTCATATATGCATGCATGGCATTTTAGAAAAACACTTTCATTTGAACTCAATTTCTGGGAATTTCAATAGCATATAGGTATAAACAGAAATACTGCCCACTCACCTGGAGTTCGCCCAACAACTCACTAGCACAACACATCAAGGCGTCATGACGATCGGCGCCTAGAACAATAATCAAATCCAACCTCAGAAATCATATCGATAGAATATATAACTTATATAAAACACGTCACTGCGCAGTTCGATTCGGAAGATCTGCAACTCAGATTTCTAATCCATAACTTCCAGAGGTCCATAATATACCTCTAGGACAACATCCTAAAATTTCCTTACCATCCAACGGTCGGATCTCCGTAAATTTCCAAAACCAAGTGACGGTTAACATTCTATTTTATGAAGTTACAACTCCAATTCCGAAAGATCCGTAAATCGGATTCCCAATCCGTAAGTTCCTATAATCCTCAAATATTACGTATTACAACGTATCAAAGCTTGGTGACGATCCAACGGTCGGATCGTCAATTCACATTTTCACCTAACCACGAATTGAAACGAACTTAGGTTCAATTACTCAATTTACGTCCATCAATTATCAAAACTGAACCTAGAACATTAAACACATGCTAAGAATGATATTGGCGGGCCACTGGCCATGCGCCGCCGCATGTGGCGGTTGGCCGTCCCGGCTCGCCGGAAAATCCAACTATTTCCAAAACTTCTCAAAAAATACAGAATTGAAGATCTCAATGAGTAGAGTAAACTTTATACCTGAGGCCAAGGCCAATTTGGCCTGGAAACACTTCAATTTCACCAAAATCCGTGCGGAACCCTAGAATTGGGTGAGTTCCAATTCGTCTTCAAATCAACTCCGTCGTCCCAACCAATGCTTGGGCTTTGTTCTAGGCCTCAAGAGAAGTGTATGGGTGGTGGAAATTGAAAGAAATTGCTTCGGGATTGGGTGAATTTTGAACAAGAAAGTCGCGGCACCCGTGTGGGTGTTCTTCGCGAAATCACCACGAAATTCATTGATTTTTGGGGTGAAACATGAAGAGGGTGAAGGAAATTTTATTAAAAACATGTTCATTTGAGCAACATCAATAGCATGCAATTAAAAAATTAAAGGCGGAATCATGCTTGCATGCACTCAAAAACAAAAACATCAACCATGAAATTCAAAGCCTAGTAGATTGGTGAACCTTGACTCAACTTTAAAACAACATTTGTTAGTTGAGAAATATTTACCTTTGTAGATTCCTCTTTGCATATGCAAAGGATAATCACCCAAGAGATAGGGCCTTCATTCCTTGCTTCTTAGCTCCATGGATTTGGTTGAAAGAATTGGATTCTCAAAGTTCCCAAAATAGAGAACCTCTAAAGATTCTACACCAAGGTTAGATTCAAGAAGAAATGAGTGACCTTGGAGTAGTAGGATTGCTAGATTCACCCTCCAAGGTGGTTGGCCTCTTAGAGAGAAAATGAGAGACATTTCTATCTAATTCTCCCAAAAGAAACCCTTAATTGAATTTTGGCTATAAAGTCCTTTATATAGTCCCTTCAAATAAGTGACCTAAAGAACCAAAAGCCCATTCTCTCTAACATGGGTTTATTGGGCTAATTGGGCCTTTGTGAATCATTATTCATTAAGTTGTCATACAACTTAAGTCAATGGGCTTTGACGTTCGAAGCCCATTGGGCCTTAAGGTCCAAAACTATCCCGAGGTCTTTAACGAACTCATTCGTTTGATTAATTAACATATTAATTAATCCTTGCCATAAATAATTTAAACCATTTTAATTATTCTTACTCATCTCCATTGTTTCTTCAATCTCCACCTTACACGGTGTACGATCCATTAGGTTCCTTTTAGCGAGGCAGTGGGCGATTAAAACCATTTTACATCGATTGTGAATTTGAAACTTACTTTCAATTCTCCCTTTAGTGATTACACACGTTTAGGGCTTCCACAAACCATGGGTGACACCTAGCAGCATATCATGGTTACCCAAGCTAATCAGAAGAGGTAGAGAACCTATTCAGTTTAGGATTACAAATGCAATACGGTCTTTCTCTAATCTAATACTCTTGACCACATTGTTTAGTTTGATAGTTTATTTATTCATGTCTACTATCCAATGTGATTGGTTTGCTTATATGATTACCTTGAATGTGATTTGGAACGCATTCCCTAATCTCATTCATACTCTGGCCAGAGATTTTAATCATATCATAGAGTATTCTCCCTCAAACCATTTGAAGGTTAGAGATCCCTTGTTGCACATTCACTTGTCTCCATAACTAAGTGGCTTAACCCCAATGATGTCGTGGACACCCCGATGGGGTGACTTTGACATAATCAAAGATCAAGGACTTAACCACAAGACAACTGTGATGCCTCAGGTCAAAAGACTAATTTGCATTATCCCAACCATGAGTTCTCATGTGACATGAGTATGAGAACTCCTCGTTGATCGTGTTCAGTGAACTCATTCTCTATTGAGCACCTACGTACTTGTCTTGATGTCACACACACCAATGACTCGAGACTAGTCACTCTCCCTGAGAGAAGGCACAGTACGTACTGATCTTATCGGACTGTCAATGCCCAATTGGCAATCCTATGATCAGGAACGTTTAGGATGTGTCTACGAAAGAATGGTCTCATGAATCTAACTTCATTAGATTGCATTCTCCCAATCACATATTCCTTGGACTTTATCGTTTAAGCATATAACATTTATATGAGACGGCTCAAACAATAATGTTTGCCCTTTATATGTAAACTAGATTAGTTTAACATGTGAAATGTCCGTAAAGTATCATCATATGATTGGCTTTAGGGCACATTTCCAACAATCTCCCACTTGCACTAAAGCCAATCAGCTTGTTCATCTGTTATGATTCCTCTTCTGTAGTCATTTCATAAATGGCTGAGTAGTAGGCCTAGGCAATGGATATCTATATGTTATCCATAGAAGCAACCTTGAGAATATCGACGTCACCATTATACATGATTCCCAATCATGTGGTTCAGTCTCTCATATGAGTTCGGATCTTGATGAGACCTTGATTCCCTGGCTTGAGCTATCGCCCCATTAGTGTCATACACTTTCTGGTTGGAACCGAATAGAGAGTTCATAAATGAACTTTCCCATCCAAACAACATTGTTGTAAACTTCTATATGGCAATATATTTTGCATTCATAATGGAACACACTAAAGTCATTACTTTAATGTTTCCATCCAAATATCTCTTTAGTCATAATAAAGAGATATATGTTTATCTCTTCATTCATAATGAAGAAACATCCAATGATGGATTAGATTCACAATCTAATACATTTACGCTTCCATTACGTTACTCTAATTCTTCCTCGATCTTTGAGGAATTTATCCTTTAGTATTTCTTAAATACTCAAGGACTCACTTGACATTTGCCATGGTTCTGATCCTGGGCTTGCACTGATATCGTCTTGTACCGATCTAGGTACAATTCATATCAACGTTTTTCATACAATATGAAATACGTAAATCACCTTTCTGTCTATGCATAAAGGATTATATTTATGCATTATTTCTTTGGGAGTCAAAGGGTACGTTCCCTTTGAGAAGAGCTACCTCCTAGTCTCACTAGAGTTGTTCTTCTGATTGAAGTTTATCATCATATGAGAAACTTCCTAGCATCCTTTTGTCTATTATTAGGGCATGATATAATCCAATTATATCCTAAAATCTATCATTATAGATTTCCATCCCATGTATATAGACTATGTCTCCCATATACATTCTATCGTTATAGAAAGTTTAAAGTCATAACTTTAACGAAGAAGTGTTCTTTTCATTTCCAAAATTAATATATCATATATGTGCATATATACATATTGAATTTTAGGAACATGATTAACTCCCACTAATCTTTTGTAAACCTAGTAAACAAAAGATTCATTTACATCTTTATGAGAAATCAAACAATTTGATCTTTCCCTCATAAGACGCTTATGGCTCCCACTAGCTTGCTTAGATCCATGATGGTTGGATCTCTACAACTTACATGTTTTGTGATTCATAGTTTTAGACATATATTATTAGGACTATCTTAATAATGGTTTCGGAAACCTATATGATGTCCAAACATTGAATCAACATTTAGTTGTAGCTAGCTATCTTCGAATTAATTGAAACTAAGACTACGTCAAAGATGGTTCCTTCAAAGTCAACCATTCTCTTTGATTGTAGTCACCTTAAGCTACCAATTAGCTATGAAGGTTTCATTATTTCGGGTCAAATGGTACTTTACCATTTCCTTGAGTATATATTGTATATACACTCAATGTAGTCATAAAGTTCAAACCATTCAACTGAGACGGTTTATAAATCCTTCTTGACTACCTTGGAGCTTGTGGTATAGGAACTAGGTTGTTATATTTGTTGATTATCATCTTGTCTCTCAAAGAACCCATTCTTTGAGTTCTATCTCTCGTTCATTGCTCTATCTTAGGCAAATCATATTCTAGGATTACAATGAACTACTCAACAAACAACATTTGTTGGTTGGTTTATAGAAGTGATATCCAAATGTTAATTTAAGGATACCCACAAGATAATTTTTAAACAAATATTGCTCATTAGCACACAACCCCAAATCTTAACATGATTAAGATTTGTCTTTCTTTCCAACTACATCCTATGGAGTTATGAAAATTTTGGAAGATCTTCTAATTGACAATCATATTGTTTTAGAAGTATATATCCTATTATATATGGGTAATTGATAACATCCAATGAACTAAATCTTATTCGAGTTCGTTCTTCTCCTAATGGAGAAAATCATTATCTTATGATGCTAATTTCCTTGATATCTTTCAAGGAAACTCATCTAAAGTGTTACATTTCCTTAGATCAAATCTAAGGAGGTAAGTACTTTAGACGTCTTACTCATCAACTTACATTTCTTGAATTCTTTGAAACCTTTTGCAAAGTATTCGGACTTGTGTTTATTCATAATAAACTATAGTCCAACCGAGAGTGATCTTCGGTGAATGTCAAACAACATGAGTAGTATTATGTTGTGGACAAGTGCCACTAACATCTAAGTGAATTAACCTCAATAACTTTGTGATTCTTTCTTCTTTCCAAAAGAATAAAGATTCGAACATTTCGCCTCTATACAATTTTGACAAGAAGGTATTGGATCCGGATCTAACGATCCAAAGCATCCATCTATGACCAACTCGTAATTTATGTTTTAGAGGTATCACAACTCAGTTGGGATTATTCACTATCTTGCAACCTTTTGGGTTTTAAGCATCATTATATTCTAAACAGTTAACGCTACCATATCATCTGTACTATAGAGACAATCAATTAGATTACTATAATCCAATCAGTGATTAATAAAGAACAATGTTTTGTCAAACAAAACATTCATCCATCTCTACTATAGTGACGGAATTAAGTTCCTTAAAATTGGAATGTAAAGACAATCTTTGGTTTTTCCAATTTCTTTGGTAGTTCATATGAGGAAGTTAGTACCATCTGCTTTCACAGAGATCTATATTTTATTCACGTTCCGAATGTGAAGTACTTTCTCTTCTCTCATTAATCTTCTACTTCTTATTAGTCACACTTTTACAACGATTGTAAAACATAGTTACTAATACGGAATCAAGCATTCAAGTAGAAGAACCAACTGTTTTGAACTTTTCAAGAACAATTTACAACACCTTCGAAAAGTGTGTTCTTGACACTTGCAAGACATTTCTTGCAAATACCCCTTCCAATGTCCATCCTTTCATAAAGAAAGTTTGTTCCCTTGGAGTTAATTTTATCTTCTTCATTTGACTTCTCCTTTGACTACAATAGTCATGGTCCCTAAACTCCCACTATCTCTCTTGAAACCTTTTTCAATTGTGTTATACACATCAAACATTTTGGAGAGTGTGTGGTTATTGTTCACTACATAGTTTACAATAAACTTAGTGAACCATTAGGATAGGGACATAAAGGTGAAGTCCTAGCTTAGTTTCCGTCTCGTTAAGTGGTTTATCACTTCAACACTCAATGATTCAAAATCATCATAAGTCCATGTTGATGGACTATTTTTGTCAACCAACCATTATGTTCTAAACATAATTACAAACTTTCAAGAGTTGTTCAAGGCAACTCTTATTTCTTCATACAACAATTTGTAAGTGAAGAACTATGACATTAAAAGTGTCCTTGTCTTTATGCTAATCTTCGTAAGTTCCTTTGTTCATATAACGAAGGAATAAGCATTGGTTGTTTGTGTTGTCCTCTTCATGATAGACATTTCTAACATGTTCTTCCAATGATACATTATCAATAGGAAGATTGTGAGGATGAGACTTCTTAGGTACATGCACAATCCATTTAAGACAATCTTTGGTCTTGTGTTACCAAGTCCGGAAACTAAAACATTCGGATTTTCTTTGTCAAGTTTTGGATAGCGTTTGCAAATATATATTGGTAAACAAATACATAACGAATATAAATTGATTGATTTTAAGCCATTTGATTCGGGTCTTTAAATCAAATAGCACCACCCACTATTTTTGGCAAATTCCATATCCCTCATTGGAATTCGAGAGTTTTGGAGGAAACTCTTAGTAGGTTATGGGAGACTCACTATTACCAAGCCCACCTCAGAATTATATCATGTTGGCTAGCGTTAATAATAATGAGAGAGTACGCTTACTCATTTGCAACTAATGCAAGTACCCATCAATTTGGCCTCTAGAGAATGATGCCTCAGAATTATATCATGTTGGCGTCATTGCACTTAGTTAAGTCATTCCCACCATGCCTAGTTCGTGTAGGGGTTTAAGCATAGCCTCAGAATTATATCATGTTGGCTAAACTTGTTGCCTACCTCACTTCATCATGTATGTATATAGAACTCCTCCTGAGTGTAAGCATGCACTTTGTACTCCCCCATTATAGGGTGAAGCCGGTGTACAAGTCACAAACGATCGGAGCTACCACGGTGGAAGACCACGAAAGAGTGTTCTAAGCACTCTCACGCTTTTCAACTTAATAATGGTTTGTTTGAGGGTTTTAGGTCTCATCACATATAAGTATTCATTTTAATCTTCATTAAAACAATTTTGGTCCTATTACAACTATTGGTCCATTTAATTCAATTTAGTTGTATATAATACTCCCACAATACTTATGAAACGTTTTTTTTTAAAGCAAGAGTATATGATACTACTAACATAAGGTTTGCATTCATTTGATGGACTATATAGTTGCCTTAGGGCCTTAGGATGACTATGAACCTTTGTTTAGATTCAACACGAGCCTAGTGTTGAATCTCGGAATAGGGATGGAGATTGATTTTAGTTACGCGTTTAATCACATTAAGGCGTGTTGTTCCTAGGGGCGTTGGACCCAACTACTCCATTTTCATGCATATCAAATAAAACAAGAAAATGAGTACTTTAAAGTAAAGGTGAGCTTATGCTCATTACAACATTTGCATAAAACAAATTACTTTAAAGTAAAGAACAGCTTATGCTCTTTTACAACATTTGATCAAATCAAATTACAACCAAAATTAATCTACACATTCCCATGGTTCAAACAAATTTGAAATGGCATTTCACATAGCTCAATTATCGTAGGCTTAGGTTCATATTTAATTAATTAACACTTTAACTAATTAAACTTGAATGCAACATTTTCATTTTATTTTTGTATCCATAAAATTGATTTAAATGGAGCTAAATGAAATGAAAATCCAATTCTCATTTAAAGAGACAAAACAATTTTTGTTCCCTACTTAATTTGGGCCATCATGCAATAACCACAACTTTTTGGGCTATATTGCGAAACACAAACTTTTGGGGTCACTTTGTAAAAACACAAAAATCCACTACTTCATGTAATTACAACTAGAACCCAAAAATTTCAACAAATACAAAAAACTTCATTAAAGGAGCAAAACAATTTGTCCTTTAACGTTTTTTTGGGCCTTAACGTAAAAACGTAAACTTTTGGGCCAAAATGCAAATACACAAAAGTATCAAAACTTTATGTAATTGTAAAAAAGGCCCAAAAATACCCTATTCTATTAGGGTGGCCGGCCATGATTAAAAAAAATAAGATTTTTACAAAGTTTTTGTAAGTGGGTTTTGTTAGGTGAGGTAAAGATGAAATGAAAAGTTTGTAAGAAATGATTTATGTCACATCTTTAAAAAAGTTTGTCTCCCATTAAAAATCTTTACCATTAACCATCACCCACTAAAATTAAATCAAAACTTTATGTAAAAACATAAAACTTTTGAATCAAAACTTCAAAACTTTTTGTTCTTGGCAAGAACTTCAAGAACATTGAAGAACACTCATGAAAACTCATAATAGCTCCATGAATGTTTTCACTCACCAAAACTCAAATTTTCACCACTCAAAAGAGGGCTAACATCCTAGGGTACTTAGGGGTTCCAAAAATCACTTTAAAACCATTTTAACAAGACAAACATGAACCCAAAAAATCACCCTTTGGATTTGGCCGAATTTCCCCAAAAACATGGCACCAAATTTTAGCTCCAAAATTCATGCTCATATGAACTACATCTACAACATTTGAGATGGCAAATTTTATAACAAAATTTACATTCAAAGAAACAAGAATAAAGCTTGTAACATATTACAACTTTTAAATCAAAAACTATGAACTACAAAACCCAAAATGATTCACCAACTACTAGACCTAGGCTCTGATACCACTTGAAGGAAATTTTATTAAAAACATGTTCATTTGAGCAACATCAATAGCATGCAATTAACAAATTAAAGGCGGAATCATGCTTGCATGCACTCAAAAACAAAAACATCAACCATGAAATTCAAAGCCTAGTAGATTGGTGAACCTTGACTCAACTTTAAAACAACATTTGTTAGTTGAGAAATATTTACCTTTGTAGATTCCTCTTTGCATATGCAAAGGATAATCACCCAAGAGATAGGGCCTTCATTCCTTGCTTCTTAGCTCCATGGATTTGGTTGAAAGAATTGGATTCTCCAAGTTCCCAAAATAGAGAACCTCTAAAGATTCTACACCAAGGTTAGATTGAAGAAGAAATGAGTGACCTTGGAGTAGTAGGATTGCTAGATTCACCCTCCAAGGTGGTTGGCCTCTTAGAGAGAAAATGAGAGACATTTCTATCTAATTCACCCAAAAGAAACCCTTAATTGAATTTTGGCTATAAAGTCCTTTATATAGTCCCTTCAAATAAGTGACCTAAAGAACCAAAAGCCCATTCTCTCTAACATGGGTTTATTGGGCTAATTGGGCCTTTGTGAATCATTATTCATTAAGTTGTCATACAACTTAAGTCAATGGGCTTTGACGTTCGAAGCCCATTGGGCCTTAAGGTCCAAAACTATCCCGAGGTCTTTAACGAACTTATTCGTTTGATTAATTAACATATTAATTAATCCTTGCCATAAATAATTTAAACCATTTTAATTATTCTTACTCATCTCCATTGTTTCTTCAATCTCCACCTTACACGGTGTACGATCCATTAGGTTCCTTTTAGCGAGGCAGTGGGCGATTAAAACCATTTTACATCGATTGTGAATTTGAAACTTACTTTCAATTCTCCCTTTAGTGATTACACACGTTTAGGGCTTCCACAAACCATGGGTGACACCTAGCAGCATATCATGGTTACCCAAGCTAATCAGAAGAGGTAGAGAACCTATTCAGTTTAGGATTACAAATGCAATACGGTCTTTCTCTAATCTAATACTCTTGACCACATTGTTTGGTTTGATAGTTTATTTATTCATGTCTACTATCCAATGTGATTCGTTTGCTTATATGATTACCTTGAATGTGATTTGGAACGCATTCCCTAATCTCATTCATACTCTGGCCAGAGATTTTAATCATATCATAGAGTATTCTCCCTCAAACCATTTGAAGGTTAGAGATCCCTTGTTGCACATTCACTTGTCTCCATAACTAAGTTGCTTAACCCCAATGATGTCGTGGACACCCCCGATGGGGTGACTTTGACATAATCAAAGATCAAGGACTTAACCACAAGACAATTGTGATGCCTCAGGTCAAAAGACTAATTTGCATTATCCCAACCATGAGTTCTCATGTGACATGAGTATGAGAACTCCTCGTTGATCGTGTTCAGTGAACTCATTCTCTATTGAGTACCTACGTACTTGTCTTGATGTCACACACACCAATGACTCGAGACTAGTCACTCTCCCTGAGAGAAGGCACAGTACGTACTGATCTTATCGGACTGTCAATGCCTAATTGGCAATCCTATGATCAGGAACGTTTAGGATGTGTCTACGAAAGAATGGTCTCATGAATCTAACTTCATTAGATTGCATTCTCCCAATCACATATTCCTTGGACTTTATCGTTTAAGCATATAACATTTATATGAGACGGCTCAAACAATAATGTTTGCCCTTTATATGTAAACTAGATTAGTTTAACATGTGAAATGTCCGTAAAGTATCATCATATGATTGGCTTTAGGGCACATTTCCAACAGAGGGAAGGCCTAGGTGTTGATTAGGAGTGGTACCTTGATCCAATTCGTCGGAAAATTGAACGAGAACGACAAGAAACCGCCGGTTTGAAGGCATGGGTCGCACGGGTCCAGGATGACCCGTTTCCTCCTTTTCCCCGTTCATCACTCTCCCTCATTTCCCTCATTTCTTCTCCCTTTGATTGGTCCTCCACTTTCTGTTCTTTCTGGTTGGCTCAACTCCTCCCTCTCTCCTGTTCCGATTGGGCAGCTTTGCCCTTCTCTATTTTTCTCTTCTTCTTCCCCGGTGCTTTCCTTTCACGCACACACGCACACACAAAACTTTCTTCATCTTTTATTTTTATTTTCTTTCCCTTACATCCAAGCCATCCAATTCGGATTTCCTTTAATCTGGGCCATCCAAAATGCTCAAACTTCAAACTTCAAAATCTTTTTCGTTATAACTCCAAATAACGAACCGTCAGCGCCTACACGTCCGTAGCGACGAGTACTACGAGGATATGTCAAGAAAACAAATCTTAGATGGCACGACACAACAATTAACCTAGAATAATGCGCGTGCCTCAAAGGGCATTTTTGTAAAATCCTTTATTAAAACTTTAAAACTCTTAAAATCAGGGACGGGCTGTCACAAATAAACAATGCATAGAGGAAAAGAAAAAGACGTGCATAAATCACTTACAATTACCTGTTTTGTATTTTTTCTTTGCATGCTTTATTTTGTTACTATTTGATTGATTGGTATGAATATTTGGTGAAAAAAGTTGATATAGTTGTTTGTTTTTCCAAATTTAAAAGCAGCCCTTATGTTTCTTGTGTAACATGTTTTGTTGATCGCAGGAATACGTGTATAATCATCTCCAATTCAGGTTAGTTAACCACAATCTGGTTTGGTAGAAAAGTTAAAATCATGCAAAAGCGTTTATGAGCAAAATTGCTTATTAGATAAGCATTTCCAAACCCGCCCTTAATTACTATCTTTTGTAATTTTGCAGCTATGGATGGTACTTCACCTTTGTACAAGGGTTTGTATATGCACTAATGTACCTTCAAGGCTTCACCACCAAGAACATGGTGAATCCATGGAAGACATATGTGAAGCTTTCCGCCGTTCTTATGGGTTCACAAGGATTGACCAAGGGATCCTTGGCTTGGCTTAATTACCCTGCACAGTGATGCGAAAATAAATTAACGCACAAATTTAAACCCTCTTTGACAATTGTAGTAAAGATGTAAGTAGGGTATCGTTCTAGGCCGGGGATTAGGAGGGATTGCTAATCAAAGTAAAATTTAATTAAAAATGTAAAAATAAAATTTAAAACACTTAACTAGAATCACTCAAAATAAAACTAACAAATAAACCAAAACAAATCCAAAGACTCAAAATAATTCAAGACTCAAGAAAACACAAACTAAATTTATTTCTAATAAATCTAACACTTTAAAATAAACGGGGGATTGATTTTTGATGAAATGTAAATTTAAAACAGAAACTTAAAACAAACTTTAAAGAAAATATATTTTGATAAAATAAAATGATAAGACACTAGTTAGAGGGTTCCTTATCCACACATGAATAAATGCATACAATTTAATTCCCAGTTATGAATTCAACAAACGAATAAATGACAACGCCCCAAGTTAATTAGGTCCGCTTAAATTAACCTTCAGATTTCCCTAAATTCATTGAATTGGACGGGATACGCATCACAACCAAATTATTCTTATCAAGTTCCCTAACTATGGAATACGCATGATAGAGAGACATATCAAAGATCATTAAGTTTAATGGAAATCATAAGCATCGACTAGGCATTCATAACTATGGGATACGCATGTTAATCCAACCTAGGGTTTATTAAACACAATCGTGACTAGCGATTTTTACTACTCATGGATATAAGTTCATAACGATTAGGTGAAATTCCCTTATATCCTAGCATCAAGTCTAAGCATGCAAATTAAGTGTCGACCCTTAACCCACATACATAAACAAGTTATTAATCAACACAGAAAAATAAACCACATCCAACGTTCAAGAAATTCATAACTGGAGTAAATCAAATCATAATAAACATAAATTCAAGGTTTCAAATTCGCCTCTAACTAAATAAAAATTAAGTATACATGTTTAACATAATTTAAAAGTAAATTAAATTAAACATGTAAATAAAAATGAAAGGAATAAACCAAATGGAGAGAGTTTGCTCCTCGTTGTCGCTGCCCGTACTGCCTAAGCCGAGAGTCCCCTCATGCAATTTCTTCTTTTCCACGCTGCCAGGCAGCACCATGTTGACTCCTGCCTAAAACACGCTGCCAAAGGGTCTTCCTGTCGCACCCTGCTTCTCTTTCCTGCACCGTGTGCCTTCCCTGCTGCCAAGGCTGACTGCAGAGCTCTCCCAATCCCGCGTCAATCTCCTTCCGCGTCCAGCTGCTGCACCTCCCACTTGCGTCTCCCCGCTGATCTCAGCTGCAAAGGCAGCTTCTTTCCTGCGTCACCTGGCTTCCTGCTTTGCGCCAGCTGCGTCTTCCCAAGGCAGCCCTTCAGTTCCCCGTCCTTCTCTCGCGTCAAGCTGCCAAAAGCAGCTCGCTTTCCCTCAACGAGAGCCCCCTATATTTCTGCCATCCACTCCCTGCCAGCTGCCTAAAGGCAGCCTTCTTCTTTCCTTATCCCCCCCATTAGCTTACTGTGCTTCTGCCCTTATTTATTTCTTTCCAGCTGCCTCAGGCAGCTTGCTTGTCAGCTCCCACCTTTGACTTTCTTATTCTTTCTGCTCCCTTTTTCCAGTGCCGCACTTCCTCTTTTATTTTATTTCTTCTTTATCATTCTTTCCGCACGCCTCCACTGCTTTCACTCAGTGTTCCACTGCTGTCCTCCTCTTTATTTCCTGCCTTCCCTTTTTATTATTCTATTCTTCCATAAGCTGCAAGGTTGGCAGCACTCCCACCTTGACTTTTCTTTCCCACCGACTGCACCCTTGTTTTCTGCTTAGCTGCCATGCAAGCTTTCCGTTTCCTCTTCCACGTGCTGCTATCCCCTTCTTTATTCTTCACAAAAACAAATCATGATGATGTCATCATGAATTGTTATTATTATTATATATATAAATATATATATATATATTATTTAATTTAAAAGCTAATCTACATCGACGACGAATTTATTACATAAAATCACACTTATACTATTTTTATTTTCTTAGCTAGATAAATTCTATAAAACACCAAAACAAAGTAAATAGCACAAAAATATGAGGAACTAACTAAGAAAAGACGAGTGAATTCGAAGTAAAAATATATAGAAATATGAACTTATCAAATACCCCCACACTTAACTTTTGCTAGTCCTCGAGCAAAACAAAGAAAACAAAACAAAACTCAATCTAAATCTTCCAACATTTATCTCAGGGATTTCTAATGGACATGACAAATTAAAAATCGTCACTTACACAGACTTTGACAATCCATACCCTTAAGCTCATACTTAATCACAATCGCCATTTATAAGTTCGCATTTAATCAATTAAAACAACATTTTGAATGTAGTAACATGCCTTAGAGAATTTACTCAACTCCTTACTAGATATGCACTCAATTTTCACTCAGATTTTATGACTACACTCCCTACACTAGGTATATGTGAGAAGATTGATGTAAACAAGGAAACGATCATTCACATATGTTATAGCAAAGAAAGCATTTTCTGGAGTTATTAATGTACATATGAATATGATCTCATGAACGGAATGCTACTACTTAGATGCGAGAACCAAGGACACCATATGCTCATATCAATCCCAAACTTCACATATTGAACACACAACAACCAAGATAGAAGTTAAAGGGTTGCAACGGGGCTAGGGATGTAGGTTAACAAAGAAAGGATATGGAAAAACAAAGGTTCTTAAAGAAATAGTAAGCAAAGTAATGAGATTAACACATAGAATTCACTTTGAATTAAAATTCAACTCTAAACCCGAGGGGAAGATTCACACGTTTTATGGCCAGATTTCACACTCTTTTTCTTCTTTCTTTTCTTTTCACGCGTTTTTCTCTCTTTTTTTTTTTTTTTTTTTTTTTTTTTTTATTTTTTATAATTGAGCTCGAAACAACCAATCCCTCCCCCACACTTGTTTTTCTGCATAGTGTAGAATAAAATGAATTCTTTTTAAGTTATGCTCACTATTCTTTAAGAACAAGGGTGCGGACGGTTAGGCGCGGTTTAATGTGGTTAATAACAAAAATAGGCTAAACCAGGCTCGAAAGGGGTTAAACCTACAAAACATAAGAAAGATGGAAGGTAAGGCTTTTTGGGATGCGGTGGTTCACTAAACAACTTCATCTTGATATGTGTTATGCAATTCAATGTCATGCTTTGAATGAAGCAGATATGAGTTCTAGTATTTGGAACTAAGATGATAAAACGCCTTCTAAGTAGCAACCAAGCAAAGAATAATGAGATCATGCAACCACTTTAGAAAACAAAAACATCAAGATTAATAACTCTCCAAACAAGGTATAAGCTCAAGTCTCACAGGGATGTAGTATTAGTTTGAGTTTCTTCCTTCAAACATGTTACAAAAACTAATTTTATCCTTTTGAGATCAAATTTAAATTCATAAAAAAACAACTACAACTAAGCATAAACCAAGAGCATATCAAACTTCCATCCATGTTTATAACTTTCTTTAACAGTCATGCAATTAAAAACCAAATCCTCATCATTGTGTTGGAAGGTACCTAAGACGCAAACACACAAAAACAACTCTAAAATAAAATTCTTTTTGGGTTTTTCAAAATATTTTTTTAAATTTTTATGTCATTTTCGTAAGATTTCCTCAAAACACAATAAAACACACCAAAACAGCATAAAACACTAGGAAAACAAAAAACAACAACACGGAAACAAATGAAACCAGTTCAAAGTCGAAGGTACAAAAAAAAATTTTCAATTTGGTCATTTTTATACTCTTTACCCCCACAATTAAACTAGACATTGTCCCCAATGTCAGAAAATATAATAAAATGCAAATAAAAATAAAAATAAAATAAATAAATACAAAGAAACAAAATAAAGCAATAGGACTGAAAACTTCCCTAATTTGCAGAAAAAAAAATCAAGCGATGACCCCCAAGCTAAAATTCTGCAATCAACCTCAAGGGTGGAAATAACCAAAAGTTCATGCAAAGAAAAGAAATAATTCAGTTAAGCACGCAAGAAAATAAAAAAAAAACAAACAAACGAAAAACTGAAAATGAAAATAAAAAGACAATGAATAAAACTAATAAGTGATCATTGGTCCTGTTTGGTGACTTTCCACAGCTTTGAACTTGAACTGGCCTCGGAACTTCTTAGCAAGGAAAATGAGACTTGATTGGTGGTGGTGTTGAAGCTTCTCGAGCTCTTGGTTTCAACTCGGACTCCTTCTGCCTGGTTGATTGAGTCTGCAGGCTACATTCTTCTCTTTTTGTTCTTCTGCATGGCAGGTAGGCACGAGGCAGAGGTGGTGGTCTGCTTCTTTGTTCAATCTGTCCAAGTGCCGACCGATTTCCTTTCTTTCACCTTGTCCCGTAGCCAAGAGCAAGGGTAAAGGAAAAGCATGCCATGAGAAATCTTTGCCTCTGACTCTGATGATATGGGATACTTTTGCTTTTGAAGAAGTATCGTTCCACAGGTGTATGCTTGAACTGGGCTGGGGAACTTCTTAGCAAGGAAAATGAGACTTGATCTTGAAGATGAAGCAGCACCTTGTCTCCACATGCTTCAAGTAACATTTTCACTTGCCTTGGCTGTTCTCCAGGCAGATGTGGCGTCTTCTTCGGAAGTACATCAGCGGTTGAAGAAGAGTACCCGAGAGCAATGCTAGGTAAGCAATCAGGAAGGATTTCCAGGCAGTCGGTTCTTAGATTGGAAGATTGACACCGAGTGCTGGCTGATTGCCCGCTTTCTCCTTGCCCCAAAGACAAGGAAAATGACAGGGAGAAAGCGTGATATGAGATACTCTTGCTTTCAACCTTCATGATATGAAATACTTTAGCTCTAGATGACTTATTTGTAAAGGTATCCCAGGGAATGAGAAACACAGAGAAACTCGAGAGGGTTTGTTGGAAAGGCATTTTCGGAGATGAAAATTTTCGGAGATGAAGAAGTGCAAAGGGGGTGTGCCTCTGCTCTGGAAGGCGAAGGTAGACGTTTATAGGACTTTTCTTCACAACCGAAACTATTCTTTTACCCCTGTCGGCAGCCGGTGGATGGATGAACAGTACAGGTTACGCGCTTTCTGAAAAAGTCACCCGTAATTTACGCAAAGCTGACATCGCGCGTGACGAGTGACGACAAAATTGGAAAAACTATTCGCCTCGTGATTCCTGACCGCTCCGACTTTTGAGAGAGACGCCCGACTTTTGAGAGAACGGCGTCCGACTTTTGAGAAAGGAACCGACTTTTGAGACGGAGACGCCGCTTTTGAGAAAAGAATCCGGCTTTTGAGAAAGGAGCCCGGCTCTTCGATTTGCGAGAGGGCGCCTCTTCGACTGCTGAGTGATGCCTCAACGATTTCTTCTTCTTATAAGAACGCTCATTTTTGTTCCACAACACACTTAAGCTCCCCCTGTAAACACTTCCTCCTGTAAACACTTCCTCCTTGCATTTCTTTTAATCTTGATCAGTTCGACTCTTCATTCTCAACACCTTCAAATATGTCTTGCCCCTCTGACCGTCGCCTTAACTTGAATGTTGGGGAAGATAGTGATACGTCTTCTCCAACCAACATTTGGCAGCCGTCCTTCATATCCCCAAATGGTCCTCTTACAGTTGGGGATTCCATGATGATGAACGAAACAACAGCATCGGTGGTGGACAGAAATCTGCTCACTCCTAGAGACACTAGGATACTTTCTAGGCGGTCCGACGAACTAGCTGTCCAGGACTCTTTGGCTTACAGCGTCCGATGCGCAGGCTCAGTATCAAACATGGGCCAGCGCCTTCTTGCACGAACCCGTCAGGTGGAGTCGTTGATGGCTGAAGTGGCTAGTCTTCGGCAGGAGGTCAGAGTGCTTAGGCATGAGAACAGGGATTTGCACATGCTTGCAACCAATTACTCAACAAGCATGAAGAAGAAGCTTGATCAGCTGCAGGAGTCCGAAGTGCGGATTCAGAGTGATCATCAACGGTTTATGACGTTACTCCCGAGGTTTATGTTGCCTTCGTCCTCGGGAGCAGCACCAAGTATTGAGGCTCCGAATGATCCAGCTCTGGCACTTCGTCTTTCAGGGGCTCCGTCGACCTCCGAGGCACCACCAACCAATGACCAATGAAAGCTATTAGTTTAATTTATTGTAAAATATTTATGCTTTAAAGTTTATTTAATTATATCTATAAATATAAGTATTTTTGTGTTTTTTTTTTTGTTGTTGTATGGATGTTTATTATTATTAATCTTTTTTTTTTAATTTTTTATTATTATTATTTTTTATTTTTTATTTTTTTTTATTTTTTAACTTCCTAAACAAAAATCACAACTAAATAAACAAAACAAAATGAAAGCAGTAAAGAGAAGGGATTAGGAATGCAAATCTGATTATGGGTGATTCCTAGGCCTCCCTTCGTTGAATGCTTGGATGGATGCAAGTGCCATGTCTCGCTCCATTGGTAACTAAAATCAAAGAAAGAAAACTAAATCAAATATCAAAAGTAAAAGACATAACAAACCAAAAATAAAATAAAAGAAAATAAAATAACATAAACACAAATAAAAGAAAATAAAATAACATAAAACACAAACAAAAAAACATAAACAAGGGATTAGCAAATTTGTTAATCCCCGGCAACGGCGCCAAAAATTTGATGCGAAAATAAATTAACGCACAAATTTAAACCCTCTTTGACAATTGTAGTAAAGATGTAAGTAGGGTATCGTTCTAGGCCGGGGATTAAGAGGGATTGCTAATCAAAGTAAAATTTAATTAAAAATGTAAAAATAAAATTTAAAACACTTAACTAGAATCACTCAAAATAAAACTAACAAATAAACCAAAACAAATCCAAAGACTCAAAATAATTCAAGACTCAAGAAAACACAAACTAAATTTATTTCTAATAAATCTAACACTTTAAAATAGACGGGGGATTGATTTTTGATGAAATGTAAATTTAAAACAGAAACTTAAAACAAACTTTAAAGAAAATATATTTTGATAAAATAAAATGATAAGACACTAGTTAGAGGGTTCCTTATCCACACATGAATAAATGCATACAATTTAATTCCCAGTTATGAATTCAACAAACGAATAAATGACAACGCCCCAAGTTAATTAGGTCCGCTTAAATTAACCTTCAGATTTCCCTAAATTCATTGAATTGGACGGGATACGCATCACAACCAAATTATTCTTATCAAGTTCCCTAACTATGGAATACGCATGATAGAGAGACATATCAAAGATCATTAAGTTTAATGGAAATCATAAGCATCGACTAGGCATTCATAACTATGGGATACGCATGTTAATCCAACCTAGGGTTTATTAAACACAATCGTGACTAGCGATTTTTACTACTCATGGATATAAGTTCATAACGATTAGGTGAAATTCCCTTATATCCTAGCATCAAGTCTAAGCATGCAAATTAAGTGTCGACCCTTAACCCACATACATAAACAAGTTATTAATCAACACAGAAAAATAAACCACATCCAACGTTCAAGAAATTCATAACTGGAGTAAATCAAATCATAATAAACATAAATTCAAGGTTTCAAATTCGCCTCTAACTAAATAAAAATTAAGTATACATGTTTAACATAATTTAAAAGTAAATTAAATTAAACATGTAAATAAAAATGAAAGGAATAAACCAAATGGAGAGAGTTTGCTCCTCGTTGTCGCTGCCCGTACTGCCTAAGCCGAGAGTCCCCTCATGCAATTTCTTCTTTTCCACGCTGCCAGGCAGCACCATGTTGACTCCTGCCTAAAACACGCTGCCAAAGGGTCTTCCTGTCGCACCCTGCTTCTCTTTCCTGCACCGTGTGCCTTCCCTGCTGCCAAGGCTGACTGCAGAGCTCTCCCAATCCCGCGTCAATCTCCTTCCGCGTCCAGCTGCTGCACCTCCCACTTGCGTCTCCCCGCTGATCTCAGCTGCAAAGGCAGCTTCTTTCCTGCGTCACCTGGCTTCCTGCTTTGCGCCAGCTGCGTCTTCCCAAGGCAGCCCTTCAGTTCCCCGTCCTTCTCTCGCGTCAAGCTGCCAAAAGCAGCTCGCTTTCCCTCAACGAGAGCCCCCTATATTTCTGCCATCCACTCCCTGCCAGCTGCCTAAAGGCAGCCTTCTTCTTTCCTTATCCCCCCCATTAGCTTACTGTGCTTCTGCCCTTATTTATTTCTTTCCAGCTGCCTCAGGCAGCTTGCTTGTCAGCTCCCACCTTTGACTTTCTTATTCTTTCTGCTCCCTTTTTCCAGTGCCGCACTTCCTCTTTTATTTTATTTCTTCTTTATCATTCTTTCCGCACGCCTCCACTGCTTTCACTCAGTGTTCCACTACTGTCCTCCTCTTTATTTCCTGCCTTCCCTTTTTATTATTCTATTCTTCCATAAGCTGCAAGGTTGGCAGCACTCCCACCTTGACTTTTCTTTCCCACCGACTGCACCCTTGTTTTCTGCTTAGCTGCCATGCAAGCTTTCCGTTTCCTCTTCCACGTGCTGCTATCCCCTTCTTTATTCTTCACAAAAACAAATCATGATGATGTCATCATGAATTGTTATTATTATTATATATATAAATATATATATATATATTATTTAATTTAAAAGCTAATCTACATCGACGACGAATTTATTACATAAAATCACACTTATACTATTTTTATTTTCTTAGCTAGATAAATTCTATAAAACACCAAAACAAAGTAAATAGCACAAAAATATGAGGAACTAACTAAGAAAAGACGAGTGAATTCGAAGTAAAAATATATAGAAATATGAACTTATCAAATACCCCCACACTTAACTTTTGCTAGTCCTCGAGCAAAACAAAGAAAACAAAACAAAACTCAATCTAAATCTTCCAACATTTATCTCAGGGATTTCTAATGGACATGACAAATTAAAAATCGTCACTTACACAGACTTTGACAATCCATACCCTTAAGCTCATACTTAATCACAATCGCCATTTATAAGTTCGCATTTAATCAATTAAAACAACATTTTGAATGTAGTAACATGCCTTAGAGAATTTACTCAACTCCTTACTAGATATGCACTCAATTTTCACTCAGATTTTATGACTACACTCCCTACACTAGGTATATGTGAGAAGATTGATGTAAACAAGGAAACGATCATTCACATATGTTATAGCAAAGAAAGCATTTTCTGGAGTTATTAATGTACATATGAATATGATCTCATGAACGGAATGCTACTACTTAGATGCGAGAACCAAGGACACCATATGCTCATATCAATCCCAAACTTCACATATTGAACACACAACAACCAAGATAGAAGTTAAAGGGTTGCAACGGGGCTAGGGATGTAGGTTAACAAAGAAAGGATATGGAAAAACAAAGGTTCTTAAAGAAATAGTAAGCAAAGTAATGAGATTAACACATAGAATTCACTTTGAATTAAAATTCAACTCTAAACCCGAGGGGAAGATTCACACGTTTTATGGCCAGATTTCACACTCTTTTTCTTCTTTCTTTTCTTTTCACGCGTTTTTCTCTCTTTTTTTTTTTTTTTTTTTTTTTTTTTTTATTTTTTATAATTGAGCTCGAAACAACCAATCCCTCCCCCACACTTGTTTTTCTGCATAGTGTAGAATAAAATGAATTCTTTTTAAGTTATGCTCACTATTCTTTAAGAACAAGGGTGCGGACGGTTAGGCGCGGTTTAATGTGGTTAATAACAAAAATAGGCTAAACCAGGCTCGAAAGGGGTTAAACCTACAAAACATAAGAAAGATGGAAGGTAAGGCTTTTTGGGATGCGGTGGTTCACTAAACAACTTCATCTTGATATGTGTTATGCAATTCAATGTCATGCTTTGAATGAAGCAGATATGAGTTCTAGTATTTGGAACTAAGATGATAAAACGCCTTCTAAGTAGCAACCAAGCAAAGAATAATGAGATCATGCAACCACTTTAGAAAACAAAAACATCAAGATTAATAACTCTCCAAACAAGGTATAAGCTCAAGTCTCACAGGGATGTAGTATTAGTTTGAGTTTCTTCCTTCAAACATGTTACAAAAACTAATTTTATCCTTTTGAGATCAAATTTAAATTCATAAAAAAACAACTACAACTAAGCATAAACCAAGAGCATATCAAACTTCCATCCATGTTTATAACTTTCTTTAACAGTCATGCAATTAAAAACCAAATCCTCATCATTGTGTTGGAAGGTACCTAAGACGCAAACACACAAAAACAACTCTAAAATAAAATTCTTTTTGGGTTTTTCAAAATATTTTTTTAAATTTTTATGTCATTTTCGTAAGATTTCCTCAAAACACAATAAAACACACCAAAACAGCATAAAACACTAGGAAAACAAAAAACAACAACACGGAAACAAATGAAACCAGTTCAAAGTCGAAGGTACAAAAAAAAAATTTCAATTTGGTCATTTTTATACTCTTTACCCCCACAATTAAACTAGACATTGTCCCCAATGTCAGAAAATATAATAAAATGCAAATAAAAATAAAAATAAAATAAATAAATACAAAGAAACAAAATAAAGCAATAGGACTGAAAACTTCCCTAATTTGCAGAAAAAAAAATCAAGCGATGACCCCCAAGCTAAAATTCTGCAATCAACCTCAAGGGTGGAAATAACCAAAAGTTCATGCAAAGAAAAGAAATAATTCAGTTAAGCACGCAAGAAAATAAAAAAAAAACAAACAAACGAAAAACTGAAAATGAAAATAAAAAGACAATGAATAAAACTAATAAGTGATCATTGGTCCTGTTTGGTGACTTTCCACAGCTTTGAACTTGAACTGGCCTCGGAACTTCTTAGCAAGGAAAATGAGACTTGATTGGTGGTGGTGTTGAAGCTTCTCGAGCTCTTGGTTTCAACTCGGACTCCTTCTGCCTGGTTGATTGAGTCTGCAGGCTACATTCTTCTCTTTTTGTTCTTCTGCATGGCAGGTAGGCACGAGGCAGAGGTGGTGGTCTGCTTCTTTGTTCAATCTGTCCAAGTGCCGACCGATTTCCTTTCTTTCACCTTGTCCCGTAGCCAAGAGCAAGGGTAAAGGAAAAGCATGCCATGAGAAATCTTTGCCTCTGACTCTGATGATATGGGATACTTTTGCTTTTGAAGAAGTATCGTTCCACAGGTGTATGCTTGAACTGGGCTGGGGAACTTCTTAGCAAGGAAAATGAGACTTGATCTTGAAGATGAAGCAGCACCTTGTCTCCACATGCTTCAAGTAACATTTTCACTTGCCTTGGCTGTTCTCCAGGCAGATGTGGCGTCTTCTTCGGAAGTACATCAGCGGTTGAAGAAGAGTACCCGAGAGCAATGCTAGGTAAGCAATCAGGAAGGATTTCCAGGCAGTCGGTTCTTAGATTGGAAGATTGACACCGAGTGCTGGCTGATTGCCCGCTTTCTCCTTGCCCCAAAGACAAGGAAAATGACAGGGAGAAAGCGTGATATGAGATACTCTTGCTTTCAACCTTCATGATATGAAATACTTTAGCTCTAGATGACTTATTTGTAAAGGTATCCCAGGGAATGAGAAACACAGAGAAACTCGAGAGGGTTTGTTGGAAAGGCATTTTCGGAGATGAAAATTTTCGGAGATGAAGAAGTGCAAAGGGGGTGTGCCTCTGCTCTGGAAGGCGAAGGTAGACGTTTATAGGACTTTTCTTCACAACCGAAACTATTCTTTTACCCCTGTCGGCAGCCGGTGGATGGATGAACAGTACAGGTTACGCGCTTTCTGAAAAAGTCACCCGTAATTTACGCAAAGCTGACATCGCGCGTGACGAGTGACGACAAAATTGGAAAAACTGTTCGCCTCGTGATTCCTGACCGCTCCGACTTTTGAGAGAGACGCCCGACTTTTGAGAGAACGGCGTCCGACTTTTGAGAAAGGAACCGACTTTTGAGACGGAGACGCCGCTTTTGAGAAAAGAATCCGGCTTTTGAGAAAGGAGCCCGGCTCTTCGATTTGCGAGAGGGCGCCTCTTCGACTGCTGAGTGATGCCTCAACGATTTCTTCTTCTTATAAGAACGCTCATTTTTGTTCCACAACACACTTAAGCTCCCCCTGTAAACACTTCCTCCTGTAAACACTTCCTCCTTGCATTTCTTTTAATCTTGATCAGTTCGACTCTTCATTCTCAACACCTTCAAATATGTCTTGCCCCTCTGACCGTCGCCTTAACTTGAATGTTGGGGAAGATAGTGATACGTCTTCTCCAACCAACATTTGGCAGCCGTCCTTCATATCCCCAAATGGTCCTCTTACAGTTGGGGATTCCATGATGATGAACGAAACAACAGCATCGGTGGTGGACAGAAATCTGCTCACTCCTAGAGACACTAGGATACTTTCTAGGCGGTCCGACGAACTAGCTGTCCAGGACTCTTTGGCTTACAGCGTCCGATGCGCAGGCTCAGTATCAAACATGGGCCAGCGCCTTCTTGCACGAACCCGTCAGGTGGAGTCGTTGATGGCTGAAGTGGCTAGTCTTCGGCAGGAGGTCAGAGTGCTTAGGCATGAGAACAGGGATTTGCACATGCTTGCAACCAATTACTCAACAAGCATGAAGAAGAAGCTTGATCAGCTGCAGGAGTCCGAAGTGCGGATTCAGAGTGATCATCAACGGTTTATGACGTTACTCCCGAGGTTTATGTTGCCTTCGTCCTCGGGAGCAGCACCAAGTATTGAGGCTCCGAATGATCCAGCTCTGGCACTTCGTCTTTCAGGGGCTCCGTCGACCTCCGAGGCACCACCAACCAATGACCAATGAAAGCTATTAGTTTAATTTATTGTAAAATATTTATGCTTTAAAGTTTATTTAATTATATCTATAAATATAAGTATTTTTGTGTTTTTTTTTTTGTTGTTGTATGGATGTTTATTATTATTAATCTTTTTTTTTTAATTTTTTATTATTATTATTTTTTATTTTTTATTTTTTTTTATTTTTTAACTTCCTAAACAAAAATCACAACTAAATAAACAAAACAAAATGAAAGCAGTAAAGAGAAGGGATTAGGAATGCAAATCTGATTATGGGTGATTCCTAGGCCTCCCTTCGTTGAATGCTTGGATGGATGCAAGTGCCATGTCTCGCTCCATTGGTAACTAAAATCAAAGAAAGAAAACTAAATCAAATATCAAAAGTAAAAGACATAACAAACCAAAAATAAAATAAAAGAAAATAAAATAACATAAACACAAATAAAAGAAAATAAAATAACATAAAACACAAACAAAAAAACATAAACAAGGGATTAGCAAATTTGTTAATCCCCGGCAACGGCGCCAAAAATTTGATGCGAAAATAAATTAACGCACAAATTTAAACCCTCTTTGACAATTGTAGTAAAGATGTAAGTAGGGTATCGTTCTAGGCCGGGGATTAAGAGGGATTGCTAATCAAAGTAAAATTTAATTAAAAATGTAAAAATAAAATTTAAAACACTTAACTAGAATCACTCAAAATAAAACTAACAAATAAACCAAAACAAATCCAAAGACTCAAAATAATTCAAGACTCAAGAAAACACAAACTAAATTTATTTCTAATAAATCTAACACTTTAAAATAGACGGGGGATTGATTTTTGATGAAATGTAAATTTAAAACAGAAACTTAAAACAAACTTTAAAGAAAATATATTTTGATAAAATAAAATGATAAGACACTAGTTAGAGGGTTCCTTATCCACACATGAATAAATGCATACAATTTAATTCCCAGTTATGAATTCAACAAACGAATAAATGACAACGCCCCAAGTTAATTAGGTCCGCTTAAATTAACCTTCAGATTTCCCTAAATTCATTGAATTGGACGGGATACGCATCACAACCAAATTATTCTTATCAAGTTCCCTAACTATGGAATACGCATGATAGAGAGACATATCAAAGATCATTAAGTTTAATGGAAATCATAAGCATCGACTAGGCATTCATAACTATGGGATACGCATGTTAATCCAACCTAGGGTTTATTAAACACAATCGTGACTAGCGATTTTTACTACTCATGGATATAAGTTCATAACGATTAGGTGAAATTCCCTTATATCCTAGCATCAAGTCTAAGCATGCAAATTAAGTGTCGACCCTTAACCCACATACATAAACAAGTTATTAATCAACACAGAAAAATAAACCACATCCAACGTTCAAGAAATTCATAACTGGAGTAAATCAAATCATAATAAACATAAATTCAAGGTTTCAAATTCGCCTCTAACTAAATAAAAATTAAGTATACATGTTTAACATAATTTAAAAGTAAATTAAATTAAACATGTAAATAAAAATGAAAGGAATAAACCAAATGGAGAGAGTTTGCTCCTCGTTGTCGCTGCCCGTACTGCCTAAGCCGAGAGTCCCCTCATGCAATTTCTTCTTTTCCACGCTGCCAGGCAGCACCATGTTGACTCCTGCCTAAAACACGCTGCCAAAGGGTCTTCCTGTCGCACCCTGCTTCTCTTTCCTGCACCGTGTGCCTTCCCTGCTGCCAAGGCTGACTGCAGAGCTCTCCCAATCCCGCGTCAATCTCCTTCCGCGTCCAGCTGCTGCACCTCCCACTTGCGTCTCCCCGCTGATCTCAGCTGCAAAGGCAGCTTCTTTCCTGCGTCACCTGGCTTCCTGCTTTGCGCCAGCTGCGTCTTCCCAAGGCAGCCCTTCAGTTCCCCGTCCTTCTCTCGCGTCAAGCTGCCAAAAGCAGCTCGCTTTCCCTCAACGAGAGCCCCCTATATTTCTGCCATCCACTCCCTGCCAGCTGCCTAAAGGCAGCCTTCTTCTTTCCTTATCCCCCCCATTAGCTTACTGTGCTTCTGCCCTTATTTATTTCTTTCCAGCTGCCTCAGGCAGCTTGCTTGTCAGCTCCCACCTTTGACTTTCTTATTCTTTCTGCTCCCTTTTTCCAGTGCCGCACTTCCTCTTTTATTTTATTTCTTCTTTATCATTCTTTCCGCACGCCTCCACTGCTTTCACTCAGTGTTCCACTGCTGTCCTCCTCTTTATTTCCTGCCTTCCCTTTTTATTATTCTATTCTTCCATAAGCTGCAAGGTTGGCAGCACTCCCACCTTGACTTTTCTTTCCCACCGACTGCACCCTTGTTTTCTGCTTAGCTGCCATGCAAGCTTTCCGTTTCCTCTTCCACGTGCTGCTATCCCCTTCTTTATTCTTCACAAAAACAAATCATGATGATGTCATCATGAATTGTTATTATTATTATATATATAAATATATATATATATATTATTTAATTTAAAAGCTAATCTACATCGACGACGAATTTATTACATAAAATCACACTTATACTATTTTTATTTTCTTAGCTAGATAAATTCTATAAAACACCAAAACAAAGTAAATAGCACAAAAATATGAGGAACTAACTAAGAAAAGACGAGTGAATTCGAAGTAAAAATATATAGAAATATGAACTTATCACACAGATAATGTTCAAATCCACAAAGGTAAAACTGTCATTAAATTTACATAATCTGCTTTTGGTCTTTGTGAACCTTTTCAGTTCCAGCTGATTGTTATAAAAACATTTGTCGAAAACTCAGTTATTGCCGGTGATGTTGATGGGTGCATTTGTCCCGGGATTGAGAAGGAAATATCCAATTCAGGAATACATCTCGGCAACGCTTCTAGTGATTGGTTCGATCCTTTTCACCTTAGCAGATGCAAAAACATCTCCCAATTTTAGCATGGTTGGTGTAATTATGATATCTGGTGCTCTAATCATGGATGCATTTTTGGGTAACTTGCAAGAATCAATTTTTACCTTGAATCCTGATACTTCACAGGTAAATATTCAGCTCCTGTAGATTGTTTATCGGTTCTTCAATTCAAATGCCGTAGAGTTTGGGATTAAAAGAAAAAGTTACATCTGTGTCTTTGTAATTTTGTGTTACTTTTTACTTCTTACAGACAGAGATGTTGTTCTGCTCAACAGTAGTTGGGTTGCCATTTTTGCTTCTACCCATGATTCTTACAGGAGAATTGGTTAGGGCGTGGAATTCTTGTTCTGAGGTAAGTAATTAGTAGTTAGTAATGTCTAATCTTTGCTTAGTTTTTATATTTCACGAAGAGTTGTATTGGAGTCGAGTCATGAATAACGCCTCCACCATGCCTGTCTAATTTTGAATTCATCATTGAACATATATGCATGAAATTCTCCAGCATTGACCATATATACATGTATATTTGTGTATATATACACCAAATGGGGAATATGTATCAAATGTTATATCTCATCTGCATACTGAGGTTTTTCTGAGATAAAATTTTCACATTTTATCAATGTATTAAAAGCGTGAGGCGTGGGCGAGGCGTCCGAGGCGAAGCCCGGCCTAGGCGTGAGGCGAAGCCTCACGGGATTTAATTTTATATATATATATATGTTTTATATATTATACATATAATTGTATAAAAATAATACTATGTAAAATAAACATCCATTCTCAATTTTTCATTCAAATCCATAGTCATTCAAAAGATAATATCATCTAAATTCATCATTCAAAGATAATATCATCCAAATTCATCATTAAAAAGGTAATCCAAACAAAGAAAACAATAAACATTTGATGCATGCATACAGTTAATGAACCAACAATTTATTAATTAATTTATATACCAACAATTTCCAACAATTTATTAATTAATTTATATACCCATGTAGTCCCGACTACTTAGGCCTAACAATTTCCAACCTACTAGCACCTTCCACTAAATTTATAGCCTAACCTTCCCCATAAAACCTTCCCCGGAAAATGCAGAGGTAGATTAATAAATTCATAGCCTAAACAAGGCAGCACGCAGAGGCAGCACGTAGAGGCAGATTAATAACTTTTCTGTCTAACTATTAACCCCTCTATTATAGCAAAACCTTCCCCAGAAATCCCTAATTTCAGAATTTCAAAAACCCTAACCCTTGGGATCTTGTTGACGGCGCTAGGGCTGTGCTGACGGTGCTGGGGTGACGGCAGTGGGGTGATGGCGGTGTGGCGACGATGTTGCTCCAAGCGGCGGCGTGACGACTGGACCGGTGTTCTAGGCTTCTGGCGCGCGGGAGAAAAATAAGCAAGAAGGCAGAAGGCAGAAGGCAGAAGGCAGAAGGCAGAAGGCAGAGGCAGACAAAGGCGATCGAATTCGAAGGTATGGTATGAAGACTGAAAATCCTTACCCAAATGACGTCGATTTGGGTTTGGATGGTTTTCCAAAAAAAAAAAAAAGGGTCTGACAAGGCTCCTGGACGCCTTGAGGCACGCCTCCGCCGCCTCGGCGTCTCCGGCGAAGCATTTCACCTACTCCAGCAAAACTAAGGCGTTTGCCTCACCGCCCAGCCTCAAGGGCACCCTAGGCGTGCCCCAACAAGTGCTATCAGAGCCAGTTGCGCTTGGATGGATAGTCATGATTTATGAATCAATTGGTGTACGTAGATGAATGGACAATTAGGACTTGATGATCTTAAGATGGAAAAAGTTAAGAGATTATGAATCAGTCACAATTATATGGTCCATGAACTTCTTTCTTACGTTAAATATTCTTCTGTCAATAATTTTGCAGCATCCTTATGTGTACGGGGGTTTAGTGTTTGAAGCCCTAGCCACATACGTTGGCCAAGTATTTGTGCTGTCCCTCATTGCCCTTTTCGGAGCTGCCACTACTGCCATGGTAATTTTTACTTCTTAATCTTCGCAATAAACTACATTATGAAATTGATGCACGCATTTAACCGGTGAACTTACATTTTGTTCTGGTAATGCAGATTACAACAAACTAGGGAAGAGTAGAACAGCAAATGAAACAGAAGAGGAAAGGCCCTTGGTCTGAAGTATTGAGGGCTACAGTTTTCTTTCTACTTGATTTTTTGAATTTAGTTCTCCATACACCCCAAGGATCAAAGAAAGGAAAGGAGAGAAGGTGACAAGGCAAATGTTAGCTAGTTTAGCTCCCTGGTGGGAAAAATTATGAGCATTAATGTGAATGGGAATGGCTAGGAGTTAGTTTCTTCCAAAAGATCATGTTGATCAAAGAAATAGTGGTAAAAACGTACCATCCTTATTTTAAATTTAACAAGAATCCAATTTAAAGCAATCATGTTTTCATCTAAAAGACTTGGACTACTTGGATCTAACAAAAGTTAGAAGATTCATATAGCCGACCCTACTTAGTGGGACAAGACTTTGTTGTTGTTGTTATTGTTGTTGTTGTTTTCATCTGAAAATAGCAGACAGGTGATAAACCATAATTTAATTCAATGTATTTAGTTATAGTTATGAAATTCATGCATTCGATTATGCCAAAATGTATTACAAACAAATTAAGCTGGAGTTGTTTATAGTTACAAAGTAACAATGTTTAGCTCCACATAATTGTGAAGGAATACCTCTTAAACACATTATGATCCGATTTATAGAACTTTGTACTTATGACCAGAGTTATATTATAATAACTATGTATAGACTATAACTGTAAAAAATTAAGAAAAGATTATAACGTATAGTTATCCAATTGCATAAATACAAAGGGTCGAAATAGGTAAAATTATTACAAACTGTCTATTTATTTGCTACAATTAATTGACTAAATTATCTTTATTAATTAATTTTTTATAAGAATGATCTTTAGTGAATAATTTATAATATGAATGATTTTAATTTTAAGTATGAAGCTTTGTGAATCAACCCCGAAATATTTTTATGAAACAATTCCAAGCATTGTTCGTTGCAAAGGGGATCACCAATGCTAACGATGACTAGGTTGAGGATGATAAGAGAATAGAGGATACAATACTTAACTATTTGGCCAAATCGGATAAATTAATGATCCCTGTAGTCATAAGGTATTCGGAAGACAGCCTTTGTGCTAAAAAAACTCGGATTTAAACCCCTGTGTGTACTCCGTTAGCAAATTTAGTCCAAAAGTGATTTTTCCGTTAACTATCTGTTAATACATGGGTAAAATTGTACTTTGACGTGTGCACCTTCTTCTTCCTGCATCTCCCCTACGCAACCCCCAAACTCACATCGCGCAAGGGAAAAAGGAGAGACCATTTTTAGTTTTTCACAGAGCCACCATGTCTCCGTGGGCCAAACCTGGTGCCTGGACCCTAGGCGCCGAGGAGCAGGAAGCCGAACTCGAACAACAAGCCAAAAAGTTTGGAGGGGGGGAAGTCGAACTCGGATTTAAACCCCTTATCGTCTTTTCTCGACCTCCTCCTCGTCTCTCTCTCTCTCTCTCTCTCTCTATCTCTCTCTCTCTCTCTCTCACTTTGCTCTAGTCAACCATGGCCACCGTCACCTTGCTCCGCTTGCTACAACGTCGTGATGTCGCATCAGCTCCTCTTTGCGCCTACTGATCTGTATGTCTCTTTACTTTTTTTGAGATTCCTTTTTAAGTTCCCAACCTATCACTCTCGCCACTCAATCATATCTCTGTTTGATTTGGTTTTTGGCTGAAAGTTATGAGATTTTCAGCTTGTTGTAGAATTTCTTGATTTTATGGAGTATTTGTTTGTTGTGATCCGGTAGAATTAGGGATGGGCAAATACCCATTGGTTATGGGTAACCGCGGTTACCCGCCCATTTAAATTAAACGGTTACGGTTATGGGTAACCGTTTAGATAAATAAACGGTTATGGGTATAACCGTTTACCCGCGAAATTTAAATGGACGGTTATGGGTATTAACCGCGGATATAAATGGGTAACCGTTTACCCATTTATTTTATATATGTAAAACTAACACAAACCATGTTCTTGATCCAATAATACTTAGCACCCAATAAATTAGCAAGGAATTCATCGGTACTTCTCTCAATAACACTGCTATAGGAATGATGATTCTCATCATCAAGGGATTCGCCAAATTAATTTAAATTCTTTTCGGGTAACCGTGAAATTGACAGAAATGCTTTGACAGAAATGTCTTCTAAACAATTTTTGTAACCCAATAATACTTAGCAAATATTATATTTACCTTCATTGGTAACAGTTAAAAGTATCGTCCGTAAACTATTATTCCAATTATTGGAATGGTACAAGAGCTTAAAAAATTAAAATACGGAAATGTATGATGAATGTACCTATAACGGTGTTTAATTGTAAAAAAAAAAAAAAAAAAAAAAAAAATTATGACAATTTTTTTTTAATTTTCAAGTTGTTAAAAAACATGTAGAAGAGTGAAAAATGGGTAATGGTAAAAAGAAAAAAGATAAACGAGTTAAAAATGATAAATGGGTAAATGAGTATTAAACGGTTACGGTTAAATGAGAATGCGGTTATGGGTATGGTTAACCGTTTATAAACGGTTATGGGTATGGGTATAACCGTTTAGGCAATTACCCAACATGCAAACGGTTATGCGGGTATGAGCATAAACGGTTATGGGTAAATAACCGCGGTTACCCGCCCGCCATAACCGTTGCCCATCCCTAGGTAGAATTGAACAAGTAAAAGATTTATAATTCAATATTTGAATTTTTGGGGGCTTATGATGTGTTATTTTGTCAGTTCGATTGGGTAATGATAGATACCTTTTCCTGATCTGTTATTTACGGCGGCGGCGTATTGATGTTTTTGTTGCACATATCAAAGTACAATTTACGGCGGCGGCGTATATCCGGAATCAACCAAATAGTATGTACCTACATTAGTTGATAATAAATTTTAGTTGTTGGCCAACAAAGGTAAGGAAGAATACTGGGTCTTGTCTATCTTACCAGTTGGGACTTTGAGGCCATTAGCTCTGGTAACAGCGTCACCAAGAACTCTCGAATCAGTAGCTGATCCTGAAGGAAATTTTGTGAAAAACATGTTCATTTGAATAACATCATATAGCATGCAATTAACAATTAAAGGCGGAATCATGCTTTCATGCATTCAAAAACAAAACATCTACCATGAAATTCAAAGCCTAGTAGATTGGTGAACCTTGACTCAACTTAAAAACAACAATTTGTTAGTTGAGAAATATTTACCTTTGTAGATTCCTCTTTGCATATGCAAAGGATAATCACCCAAGAGATAGGGCCTTCATTCCTTGCTTCTTAGCTCCATGGATTTGGTTAGAAGAATAGGTTCTCCAAGTTCCCAAAATTGAGAACCTCTAAAGATTCTACACCAAGGTTGGATTGGAGAGGAAATGAGTGACCTTGAGGAAATAGAATTGCTAGACAATATCCCCCAAGGTGGTTGGCCTCTTAGAGAGAAATGGAAGCTTTGTGTTCTCACCAATTTTCTCTAAAATCAACAACTTATGAATTTTAGGTTATAAAGTTCTTTATATAGTCACTTCTTTAAATGACCTAAAGAACCAAAAACCCTAATTCAACACTAAATGGATATGGGCTTTTGGGCCTTTGTGAATCTTTATTCATTAAGTTGTCATACAACTTAAGTCAATGGGCTTTGACGTTCGAAGCCCATTGGGCCTTAAGGTCCAAAACTATCCCGAGGTCTTTAACGAACTTATTCGTTTGATTAATTAACATATTAATTAATCCTTGCCATAAATAATTAAACCATTTAATTATTCTTATTCATCTCCTTTGTTTCTTCAATCTCCACCTTATTTGGTGTACGATACATTAGGTTCCTTTTAGCGAGGCAGTGGGCGATTAAAACCATTTTACATCGATTGTGAATTGAAACTTACTTTCAATTCTCCCTTTAGTGATTACACACGTTTAGGGCTTCCACAAACCATGAGTGACACCTAGCAGCATATCATGGCTACCCAAGCTAATCAGAAGAGGTAGAGAACCTATTCAGTTTAGGATTACAAATGCAATACGGTCTTTCTCTAATCTAATACTCTTGACCACATTGTTTGGTTTGATAGTTTATTTATTCATGTCTACTATCCAATGTGATTCTTGTGCTTATATGATTACTTTGAATGTGAATTGGAACGCATTCCCAAATCTCATTCATACTCTGGCCAGAGATTTTAATCATATCATAGAGTATTCTCCCTCAAGCCAATTGAAGGTTAGAGATCCCTTGTTGCGCATTCACTTGTCTCCATGACTAAGTGGCTTAACCCCAATGATGTCGTGGACACCCCGATGGGGTGACTTTAACATAATCAAAGATCAAGGACTTAACCACAAGACAACAACTGTGATGCCTCAGGTCAAAGGACTAATTTGCATTATCCCAAACATGAGTTCTCATGTGACATGAGTATGAGAACTCCTCGTTGATCGTGTTCAGTGAACTCATTCTCTATTGAGCACCTACGTACTTGTCTTGATGTCACACACACCAATGACTCGAGACTAGTCACTCTCCCTGAGAGAAGACATAGCACGTACTGATCTTATCGGACTGTCAATGCCCAATTGGCAATCCTATGATCAGGAACGTTTAGGATGTGTCTACGAAAGAATGGTCTCATTAATCTAACTTCATTAGATTGCATTCTTCCAATCACATATTCCTTGGACTTTATCGTTTAAGCATATAACATTTATATGAGACGTCTCAAACAATAATGTTTGCCCTTTATATGTAAACTAGATTAGTTTAACATGTGAAATATCCGTAAAGTATCATCATATGAATGGCTTTAGGGCACATTTCCAACAGATCCCTCCCAACCGGATAACACATATACGAATTTGAGGTCATGTGTGCATACGCCTAACACATTAGTTGCTATATGACCCTTCCTTGTTCTATATCTTGGTCTATCGACCTCAGGCACAGTGACCCCTATGTATGTTCCATCTAGCGCTCCTAAGCAACCCTAGACAAAAGAAAAACTTATATTAATTACCAACTACAAATAATTATGTTAATAATGATTTACTATGATGCTTACCTTAAAGCATTTCCATCTCGATTCCGTGCAATCTTCTGGGATAGGGGTTGGTTTTGCAAACAACACCTCTTGCAAATTGAGCAACGCACGCAATACTCTGCGAATATACCGACTAATAGTTTCACCAGACCTAATGAATCTAACTTGCATTGACCTGTTTTTATTGTGGTGGGCTAATATGTTAACAAAAGTAGCAACTTGCTCCTCTATTGTAACATGACCATCATCTACCAACCCACCACGAGTTTGTAGTAAATCACATAAAACTGCAAATGCATTCCTATCCATTCGCAGCTCCCACAAACAGTTAGTATCACTCAATTGCGTGATACGATTTATTTCCTCTCTCCTAACATGAAGTCTAACAAATGTCATTTGCTCTAAACTAGCTTTTTCCCGTTGTCTCCTTTGTTGTTGTCTATACCTCAACAATTGGCAATTCATACTAAAGACTCGTGCCATTATAATCCAAACGTTCAAAACAACAAAGAATTGAGTCTCATATTCATCCATACCTTCACATGAAAAAAAAACATACGCAGGATTATTGAATGAATCAAAATATGATACTATATTTTCAGAAACATCGAAAGAACCCTAATAGGAATTTATAATGATAAAAGTGTCCAAACTATAAGGATTGATGACATTTTTTGGTGTTCCTACCACCCTTCCCTTTCCCTCCAGTTAAAAACTGAAAGCTTACTATAGTCCGCAGTCACTCCCTCCCCTTCTGCTCCTAGCATAGCTTTTTACTCTTTCACTGTTCATGTATGTGCATGTGCGTGTGTGTGTGTTTGAATGTTTGTGTATAAATTACTAAATCGTCGGATCACATTAGTTATAATTCACATTAGATTTGTTAAGTAAATGGATTATCCTTCATTAGTTTAACCACATGTTACTTGTACAGTTGTGTATTCACCACCATGTGATTTTTCTTTTCTCTTCAATTAATTTATATGACCAGTTGAAGCAACTCGACTCTTGATAACATGAGAAAAGAAAAGCCGTGGAAAAGAATTAACTCTATGTTTGTGCTTAAAAACCTGGGATGACATATGTGAATCACAAAGAGTAAATTGCAAATAAAAAACAAAGTTTGGTGACCCACACGAATGAAAAATATTTGGAATTGTTGTTGCTAATGGGATTGCAGTCGGAGTAATCTGCACAAGTATGTATTTAAGTTGCAAAAGCTGTGAGTAATGCTTAATATGAATTCATATGTTATGTTAATGATGATTAATGCAATTGCAAATGTTTAAAGCAATTAAGATATCTGCAGTATCTTGTGACCAAAAGAAATGTGGGAGTACTTGATTTACAAGCAATTAAGTCCCAAAATTGCACTGCATGACACACTTCCATTGTTGTGTTGGCCTAATTCTCTTCTCTAGCGACACTTATTATAAACAAGCTTCGTGCTGGAATTAAGGTGATGTTTATATTTTTGTTGTATACTAACTGTTTCCACTGTTAAAAAGTGTTAACTGACTTTTATTTCATTGTCCTGATATGATTCTGTTGGTGGGTTTGAAGGTTTGTGCAATTATTAAAGCCCCTGGATTTGGAGAAAACAGGAAGGCAAATTTGCAGGACCTAGCCATTCTTACGGGAGCCCAGGTAATTAGAAACTTGAACACTAAAAAAAATCCAACAAAACCCAATCCAACAGAGGAAAATCCAAAACATAATCCAATCCAACAGAACCCAAAGACATTAGATTTGTAGATTTCAGCACATAAAAATCGAAACTTGAACAATGAAAAAAATGAATCCAGATAGAGAGATACCTCTGAATGCAGATCGAACTTGGAACGGAGATGCAGAGAAGTTCACGGAGAGGCACACGGAAGAGGATGAGGAGGAAGGTTGCGAAGGGGAGATGCAGGGATGAAGAACTTCAGTGGCAGAGAAGAGGAAGATAGAACTTGCGGCAGAGAAGAGGAAGATAGAACTTGTTGCGGCAGAGAAGAGGAAGAGGAAGATTAGGGTTTGTTGTATGATTTAGGTGTAAATATTGAAAAAGCTAAGGGGTATTTTTGTCTTAAACTTTATGGTTTTTGTGTTCCACGGGACAGAAAAACCCGTTCCAGGGGGAGGAGGGAGAACCAAAATTTAACCCATTTTTGTTCCGTGGGACACGCGTTCCACATAATTTTAAGCGCGCCAAACGTGGGACGGAACGCGTCCGTCCCACTCTGTTCCGTCCCATGCCGCGTACCAAACGCATCCTTGGAGAATAGAGTGACGACTACGATGAATAAGGAATTAGACAGGTCATTTTATGCGGAGGAATTCAAAGCAGCTGTTTTCCAAATGAAACCTACCACGACTCCTAGACCGGACGGTATGACACCTTTCTTCCAACGCTTCTGGCATATTGTGGTCATGATGTCACCCTGGATGTTCAATCCTTTCTCTCATCTGGGAAATTGCTCAAACAAATCAACTATACTTTGGTTTCCCTCATCCTGAAACAGAAAACGTCGAAATATATGATTTCTGATCTCATAATGATTGATAAACGAATATGATGAACTGATACCCAAGATCCTCACAAAGAGGATCTAGATAGGATCCTATTCCGAGAAAAAGATTCATTGGTGTTCTTGGAATAAATTGACACTCCTAAATTGGTGGGTAATCCAGGTTAGCAAATATGTGAAGCCTACATTTATCATGCCATAGCTTAGCAGTCAATTTAACAGATTGATTAATGAACATCTGATACTGCAACTAAACATGACTTTATGTATAAGATTAAAATATTTTAAAAATATTGTAAGAGATTGTAATTGTACTCAAACTGAAGAGGCAATCTGTAATTTAACTAAAGAAAAAAACTACAAAATGGACGGTAGCCAAGTGGTCTCTCAAATTCCAATCAATACAAAAACCCACGTGAAATAATGCTGTAGTGGGAAACCAATGCAACGGTCCAAATTAAAAGTTGGTTCCCCACCTGATCCAAAGGCTCTAATCACCTTCCCCTTTATTTTATTTTTTGTTTAATTGTAAAAAAAAGACTTTTCATTTTTTCCTCGTTTTGCTTGCAATGTTGCCAGTCTGAAGGAAAAAGCAGAGAAATTTTGAAGAACCCTATTCTGCTTTTGAACCCGGAAAGCCCGAATCATGATGACGAAAGGTCCGAAACGTTTTTCTGTATCGGACTCCAACTCTGACTCGCCTGTAAGTACCACTTTCCCTTTTAAAAATTTCACCTTTTTGTTGTTTTTATGCAATTTTTATTGATTTTTTTTGGGGGGAGGGGGGAACCCTAATTTCTAGCTTTTGTTTTTGGGATTGAAGTGTATTGGAGGCCCTGCGGATTTTTTTTAATTGTTTTGTGTGAATAAATCCCAAAGGTTTTGAATTTAAGCTGATTAGGGGGGAATTAGCTATAGAGGTTGCAACTTTGCATTATATTATTAAGGAGTATATAATCTAAAAGGGTTATTGGGTTTTTATTAGTTTTACAGATTGGAATTGTGGGATTATTTGTTAAAAAAAAAAAAAAAATCAACTTTTGTCAATTTGTGGGCTGACCAAGGATTTTGGGGGTAGACGAAGTAATAAAGTAGGAATAATAACGTAAAACTGAGCAAAGGGTGTGGAAGATATGCAGACTTTAAAAAGGAAATTAGGCGGCCGTTCTCTTCTTAAGGAGAAGGGTAGATGGCGAAGTTATGGTAGAAGTAAGAAGGAGCAGGTTTTATTGATGTCAAGGAAGATGTTAGGCTTATTAGCTTTGACTTGGAGTAATATTAAAGTTCCCCTTTCGATAGTGAAGGTTTATGTCTGTATTTATCGGAAGCGGATAAATTAGGCTTTCTGTTGTTAATTTATTTCTTTTGGCGTCTGGTTTGTTGGTTCGTTGTCGGTTTGTATTTAGATACTCATTGTTGCATTTCTGTACTGAATCGTGGGCTTTGATTGAAATCTTAATATTCACTAAAAAAAAATGGGAGGAAAATCCACTTCCTAGGCAAGCATTTGTTCGATGGACATTTGTTATCCTCGGACCTCAGTTGCCTCTCAATGTAGGCTCAATGGCTGTCAAATATTACAAGACAAACATTATGGGTGATTATGGGTAGAGGTGGGCACGGTATGAGACGGTTCGGTATGTAGGTGATACTGGAAATGTCCACTGGTATGGGATGGTTCGGTATGGGGGTTTTGAGGAAATGGTACCGGACCATACCGAACCAATTAGTTTCTGTATGATCTGGTATCACTTCTGTACCATATTAAATAATTCTCAAATTTAAGAAGCATGGCATGAAAAGTGTAGAGAAGTTGAGCAAATGACACCGTCCAAACTCGGCGCACAAATCCAGAAGGTTGTTGCAGGCAGCCACCAAGAGGCAATTGTTAGTCCATTTAAGTTCATTGTCTTAGCTAATTGAACTTAATTGCAAGCATATCTAGTTGCAACGGTTTGGAATGATGTCCATTTTAAAGTACATCTGTAGCAATCATCTGGATGAAGTCATTTTTGGGATTATTTGGGAGGGGCTGTAGGTTAGCAGCTTCTGCATGGGGATTGAAGGAATGAACTTGCAATGATGTCCATTGTAAAGTACATCGGTAGCAATCATCTGGTTTTTGGGATTATTTGGGAGAACTTGGCAGTAGGTTAGCAGCTTCTACATGGGGTTCGAAGGAATGAACTTGCCAAACAACCAATTAAAAGGGGACGGGACACATCAATTTAATATATATATATATATATATATATATATATTTTATATTTAATTTCCATCGGTTCGGCACAGTATTAGTTGGTTCCCAAATATGGATGCCGCATCCATCCTGATTATTGAGCTTCGGTTTGGTTTCAGAATGAAACAGAAGATTTTAATAATGAAAAGTATGGAACGGTTTTGGTTTTACTGTTTCAGAAGTTTTTAATAATGTAAAGTATGGAACGCCTCTAATTATGGGTCTTATGCAAGACATCAAAGGGGTTATTGGTGGTTTTAAATTTCCACATTTAAGTTTTTCAAAGGAATACTGTTTCTTATATTGGTGGGGTGTGGAGTGTGGGGGTTAGAGATTTTGGAATGTCAGTTGCTGTGTTGATTTTTTTATATTTTCTCTTTCACCATATGCAGTTCCGGAACAAAAGGATTATGGCGGGATCCTCGTTTGACTCCAATAGGGCAGAGCCTTCTCAAGAGCAGTCAACAGATACACCTCCTTTGGATGCACAGCGGGCTGCATCATCTTGGCAGCATGTGAGAGCTCTGAACACCCAATTTGCAAGGTCCATCTTGTTTCTCTTGCAACAACTATATATGCTTTCATCATGTTGTATGTGGCTATGCCAAAGTTTCTTATCAGGTTTCCAACTAAATTGGTTTCTTTTTATAGACACTATTCTTCTTTATTAAATATTACGTACGCATTTCATTATCTCAGTATGACTTGATATGATTTATATGATATTGAAGTTTCTACATTATTTAAATTTCTTATTTGTTCTCAAAATTATTCCTGCTACTCAGAATCATGGCCCTCGGTTGTCTTATGTTTATTGAAATTTGGACCCTTTAGAATTGATAATGTTTTCTCTATGAATATGTTTTTGTACAGTTGGGTACAAACACAACTAAAGACTCATCCTGATGAACTTTGGGAAGATGGTGTCCGTGATTATCTAGCTCATGCTTCAAACATTATGGTAATTCTCTTCAACTTTATATCTGTTTGAAAGGATATGTATCCAGTCTGGGTAATTCTATATTCTTAGCAATTAGATGAGACGTTGAATAAAATTCTTTGATAGAAGCCATTTGGATTAGTTCATTCAATAATAGCTTGTTCAAGACCTCTATTTCCTTCCTAATTATTTCCATTTGGCATGGTAGGGTGGGGATGGCAAAAGTTTTCACCTGCATACTCTTTCTTCCTTCGCATTATTAGTTTCTCTATCTCCCCCATCCCACCCTCTCTCCTTTCTCTTTTTCTCTTTAAATCGTTTGTACCATATAGTAAATGTTTATTAAATTTAGTTTCTGTATTCACGCTCTCATTTCAGGAGAAATTCAGTGATGTTGTTAACTGGCTTAAAGTAAATGCTGCAAAAGGAGAAAATTTGGCAGCAGCAGGATCTTGTATTACTGCTGAAAAGAAAATGGTTCCCGAGTCTGCGAATAGTGATACAAAATTTAATCAGACAAAACCCTTTTTTTCACCAATTGGTACAACTGTTAGCTTTGCAACTTCATGGAGTTCTGGAGTATTCTCCAACAGCCAAAGCTCTGCAGGTGCCTTCTCCAACAACCACAGCTCCACAGGAGTAACACCTACAATCCAAAGTTCTGCAGGAGAATTTTCTAACAGTCAAAGCTCTTCAGAAATATTTGGCAGCCAGAGCTCGTCAGTCTTATTGACTAGTCAGAGCTCCGGACTATTTCCCAATACTCAAAGTTCTGGAATGTTTTCCACAAGTCAGAGCACTGGATCAGATCAAAAGAAAACTGAAAGTTTCGGAATATTTGCCAATAGTCAAAGCTCGGCAATATTTTCGAGTAATCAAAGCTCCGGAGTATTTTCTAGTAGTCAAAGTTCTGTGGCTTTCCACAACACTCCCAGTTTTGAACTTTTCTCTAACAGTCAAAGCTCAGGGTTGTCTTCCAATACTCAGAGTTCTGCGGCGTTCTCCAGCACTCCCAGTTTTGGATTATTATCCAACAGTCAAAGCCCTGGGTTGCCCTTCAACAATCAGCCCCCTTCCATGTTTGGTAGGTATCATATTAACGACATGTTTCATTTATGGTATAAATGGTCTTGACTCTTGATGTGTTTCATAGTAGATCCGATTATAATTTCAGATTACACAGTAGAGCAAAAATGTTTCATTCCTAAATTATGTTGAATTATTTCTAAGGACAGAAAGAACATGGTACAAGTAATTAAGGGTATGCTGACCAGTAGAAAACACTGATATTGTACGGTGCTTTCCAGAGTATTTTATGATAAAATTTGTAGATTCCTAAAAAGTTTAGAATGTTTAATCTACTGTTGGAAATGGTTGCAAGTAGCTTGATATATTTTCACAATTAACTTATTACTTGCTTACTGCCTGTCATTGATTTATCGCTAGTTCTTTTTGGTAATTTTGTACCAGGATTTCAAAGTTCAGTTCCCCCAAAGCAAGATGAAGCAGATGATGGTGAGACAATAAGTTTTTGCTCTTTTACCTTTGCTACTCTTATTTTCTGTTAATTTCCCCCCCTCAATTTACCTCTTCATGTATGTTTGATTCCATGCCATAATTTTATTTCATATGCTTTAAGCATCCAACTATAGTTATTGTCTTGATGAATGAGTTCTCATTTGTTATCTAGAAACATTTCTCTGAGTGAAGCTTGTAAGCTTCCGATGTTTGGTTTTAATTGGGTTTGTTAGAAGACTTTTTGATTGCTAAATACCACCTTTTGTTCCTTTTTATTAAGGGCTAGGCATTTGATTGAGTTGTTAATTTGTCAATTAATTTGAAACCTAAAGCCTATTGTTGCAACATAAATGGAACTAAGTATGTTTTCAATTGGTGCACCTGTGATGTCAAGCATGGAATCCCTTAAGTAAATGCCTGTATCCTACATGTTGAGTCCTCCAATACTAAAGTGTTTCATAGACATCCAATTCAAAAAAAGTAGTCTGGAGATGAAGTTGACACATTCAAGACACCTCACTTGGGAAACCTGGGACAATTGATTTATCTTTTTGTTTTGTTTTTGTTTTAAAGACTACCAACAAATAAAGGCACTTCCTTGACTTGCAAAGTCAGGAGTTGACTAAATAATTTTTTTTTTGTTGTTGCAACTTGGGTAATTAGATATCATATTCAAATGCTTCTGTTATGTTGGATTTTCCTGACTGTATGAAGAAACTTTCCTTGGTTTTCAGAATTTAAGGGAAAGAAGCTCATGCGTCTATGACTTCATGATCATTAAATTTGAATTTATTGTCTCTCCAGTTGCATTCCTTTTAGTGTTCCACTAGTGGGTCTATGTGGCAGGACGTGATTATATTTGTGCCTTTGTGTCAGGTTCATGGTCCAAGCTTGTGGACATATAGGGTTTGCATTGTACTACATCCCGTTCACCATATTTATAGCTGTTAAAGTTTAATGGTGATGGTTACCTGTGCTGATAGTTGTAGAAATTATCTCGATATAGTTGTAGAAATTATCTCAATATGGTCTTTGATTCTTTTTAAGTACTGAATGTTCATGTTCTGGTCCAGAAAATGGATTGGAGCAACCTGGAAGCCCATCTGTGGAAAAGTCTGAAGAGAAGGGTGTTGTTGTAGTCCATGAAGTCAAGTGCAAACTTTATGTGAAGGTATGTGAGTATGAAACTTTGTAATCTTCTCTATTCATTAAGATAACATTCATAAATAGCATTCTGAATTTGTTCACACTACCAAAATTTGAAACCCTCTTTACTTTCATTGATTTCCAAATGTTGTATTTAATCTCTTTTTCATTCAAAGTTTATAAAAATGCGTGTTGGTATCAGTCTATTGATACTTAATTACTTATATTGGATTTTCCACGTTTGAGTTATATGAAGATGTTGATGTAATAGATATATCCATATGTACAAAATAGAGGTTTTAAACAATACATATCAGTAGACTTAACATGCGCATTCATGCATTTTATTAACTCCTGTACTGCAGTTACTGATGCTAATATTTTATTGTGCGGTATTGTATTGGTATGTTTCACAAAACCAAAAAGAAGAATAAAAATAAATAAGGAGGGGCAGCCTCAGCTTTAGACATTTAGTCCGTATTTCATACATAAAATGCTTGCCTAGGTCAACAACTATGGTGCTCTTATCGGGCGATCATGATGATTAATCAAGTTACATACCCACTGTAGAACATTTCATAAGTGCCATTTGGTACTGTTTTAGGAATTTTAGTTTGTTCTCATGTCAAGTTATTAAAATAATAATGCATGTTATCTGTTTGTCATGCTCAAATTAACTGCTGTATTTTTGGTCTGAGATACTTCCGTTTTTAGATAGGAAATTTCTGTGATGCAATTTTGTCTATTTTACATTTGCTGCCTTTGACGGGTGTGTTTTGTTTAATGTTTTGGTAACCTGAGATTGCATGTGCCAAGCACCGTTTGTAACTTGCATATTCTGATTGACTTTTTCAACACCCTCTCCGTTTATTCCAGTCAAGTGATCCAGCAGATAAAGATGCATGGAAAGATAAAGGCACAGGGCAGCTATCTATTAAATGCAAAGAGGGTGTCAGCAAGGGTACAAAAGAATCAAAACCAACAATCATTGTTCGAAACGATGTAAGTTTTCTTCTAGACACATTAACTTTAGGCTTTTTAGTTTGATTGTGTGCTTTTAAGAAGTGTGGTATGTTGGCAAAAGGGTGTAATTCTTAGATTTGCTTTTGTTTGAGAGAGGAAGAAAATCTTCATTTCTATTGCTTTATTCCCATTTCGTCCTTTTAAAGTTATAATATTTTTTAGTTTCTGTTGTCCCTTTTCGTTGTTTAAGTCAGGCCTGTTGTTTGATGAGTTGAAGTCATTGCATTTAGAAGTGTGTTTTCAGCTGGTCCCTTTTCGTTGTTTGAGTCAGGCCTGTTGCTTCTTTTTAATGGCTTCCTGATGAGTTGAAGTCATTGCATTTAGAAGTGTACGTCTTCAGCCGAAGTTTAACTCTTTTCTGATGGCAGGTGGGAAGAGTGCAGCTTAATGCCTTGTTATATTCTGGCATTAAGACGAATGTACAGAAGAATTCCCTTGTTGCAATATTCCATACTGCGGTAAGACAATGCTGATATTTGGATATCCAATTCGTAATTTTTGGTCAATTTAACTTTACGAAGGAAAAAAAAATAAGCCAGGTTTATACAACTATCGATTAAATATCTGACCCTCAGAAAGACTATTATAAGCTGTTTGGCTGCCAAAGAAAACTCCTGATTGTTTTTCTCTGGGATTCTGTGTTTGTTTCTTGATCCATTAATTAGTTTTAAACTTTTAATCCTCGTAGATCTTAGAGAAATACGCATGCACGTATGTTCTGTGGGGAAATTTGAAATAGTTTTTTGTGTCACTGGTTTTTTTGTTTTGGTGTGTAAAGTAAATCGTTAAGAACAAAACATATTGTCGGGTCTTCAAAGTTTCAAACAGTAGCGGGGCTTAATTGCCTTATACATAGTTTCGGAAGATGCAAGGTACTCCATGAAGCATATGTTAACTTGTTATTCATATCTTCCAATAATAAGTGCAATTTCTCTTGGATTTTGTAGGGCGAAGGTGATGAAAGTGATAGTGTTGTGGCGCATACTTTCTTAATTAGGTTGAAAACAGAGGAAGATAGAAACAAACTGGCCACAGCAATCCAAGAATATGCTCCTGCATCCTGAAAACGAGTTGTGGTACATTGAGCTACAACAATGTAATCGTGTGCTACTAGAAAGAATTTAATCTTTTCAAATTTTGCGAGGGCGGGTTTTGTTAGCTGCCTCTTTTTTGAGGCTCCAAATCGAGCAGGGTAAGTTTTGATGAGACTCAATAAAGTTAGTGTGTTTAGGAAGCTACCAAATCTTGTACCACCATTTACCTATCGAAGTTGTAATTTAGCTCCTTTTATCCCATTTACCTGGCAATTGTTGGATCATGTATGCAGCAAATTTTCACCGGTTTTCATGGTTGATTGGTCCCCTTGTACTTCATTTTTTTTCCGGTTGCAATGTTCGCCTTTTACTTGTTATGCATTATGCACGTTACTGGTTTTTACTGTCGTTCTGCAAGTTTATAGCTTACTAACTGGAGAGGAGAAAGCGAGGGATTCTGATTATGTACATCAACTGGAGATAAATGCTTCTTGAAACTCTCATTGGATACCCACCACAACCACCACCACCAAAACAGGGTGGTTATCGAATGTTCGATACTGTTAATCGATGATAAGACTGTTTGGTTCTTCAGAGAAGTGAGGAATAAAAAACATACAAAAAATTTCAGGAATATGCATCTTCTTTGGTGTTTTCTTGTACAAAATTAGGCGACGAACAAGGTGATATATAATTTTGGCACTCACTCTGCCGTATAGCGTTTGTAGTCCAACGGTTAGGATAATTGCCTTCCAAGCAATAGACCCGGGTTCGACTCCCGGCAAACGCAATTTTGTTTTGTCTGCTTTGTAAAATGTTAATTTAAACCACCTTAGTGAGGCTAAGCCCCTCATTCCCGTTAGTGTAGATAATATGGTTTGTTAAAAAAATAAATGTTGTTTTCCACAACTGGCACTTTGAATCTTGTTATTGTTATCTTTGGAGAGGAGTAAGTTAACTTAGGACGTCTTTCAACCTTATAAAAGAAAAAACATTACACAACTAGCTAGTTGCTAACTGGATATAATCGAGCAATGACTTTAAGAATTCAGATTGGTCACAACGAGATTAAGCTGATCAAGCTCGCCAAGTCCAATTGTGATGTTCACAGAACGTTCCTAACTCATACTTAGCAATGGATTTATCTTTATCAACTTGTTTTGAAATTTTCATATCTATGCACATTTTTAATCCTTCCTTCTGGATAATATTTATTATATTTCCATAAGTAAGAGTATGATATGGTATGATACCATCTTCATTTACTAAAACTGTCACATCCCGGCCCAGGGCGGATCACTTCTCGGGCCCGCTCTACCACCGTAGAACAATATTGTCTGTTTTGGGAACTCACGAGCAACTTCCCAGTGGGTCACCCATCCTGGGAGTGCTCCGGCCTTCTTCTCGCTTAACTTCGGAGTTCCTACGGAACCCGAAGCCAGTAAGCTCCCAAAAGGCCTCGTGCTAGGTAGGGATGGGAATATACATTTAAGGATCACTCCCCTGGGCGATGTGGGAAGTTACTAAAACTGTCACATCCCGGCCCAGGGCGGATCACTTCTCGGGCCCGCTCTACCACCGTAGCACGATATTGTCTGTTTTGGGAACTCACGAGCAACTTCCCAGTGGGTCACCCATCCTGGGAGTGCTCCGGCCTTCTTCTCGCTTAACTTCGGAGTTCCTACGGAACCCGAAGCCAGTAAGCTCCCAAAAGGCCTCGTGCTAGGTAGGGATGGGAATATACATTTAAGGATCACTCCCCTGGGCGATGTGGGAAGTTACAATCCACTCCCCTTAGGGGCCCGACGTCCTCGTCGGCACACTTCTGGCCAGGGATTGGCTCTGATACCATTTGTCACATCCCGGCCCGGGGCGGATCACTTCTCGGGCCCGCTCCAACACCGTAGCACGATATTGTTCGTTTTGGGCTTACCATTCCCTCACGGTTTTGTTTTTGGGAACTCACGAGCAACTTCCAGTGGGTCACCCATCCTGGGAATGCTCCGGCCTCCTTCTCGCTTAACTTCGGAATTCCTACGAAACCCGAAGCCAGTGAGCTCCCAAAAGGCCTTGTGCTAGGTAGGGATGGGAATATACATATAAGGATCACTCCCCTGGGCGACGTGGGATGTTACAATAATTTGTCACATCCCGGCCCGGGTCCACCACATCCTAGGCCCGCTCTACCACCGTTGCACAATATTGTCCGCTTTGGGCTTACCATTCCCTCACGGTTTTGTTTTTGGGAACTCACGAGCAACTTCCCAGTGGGTCACCCATCCTGGGAGTGCTCTGGCCTCCTTCTCGCTTAACTTCGGAGTTCCTACGGAACCCGAAGCCAGTGAGCTCCCAAAAGGCCTCGTGCTAGGTAGGGATGGGAATATACATTTAAGGATCACTCCCCTGGGCGATGTGGGATGTCACAATCCACCCCCTTAGGGGCCCGACGTCCTCGTCGGCACACTTCCGACTAGGGATTGGCTCTGATACCATTTTGTCACATCCCGGCCCGGGTCCACCACATCCCGGGCTCGTTCCACCACCGTAGCACGATATTGTCAGCTTTGGGCTTACCATTCCCTCACGGTTTTGTTTTTGGGAACTCACGAGCAACTTCCCAGTGGGTCACCCATCCTGGGAGTGCTCTGGCCTCCTTCTCGCTTAACTTCGGAGTTCCTACAGAACCTGAAACCAGTGAGCTCCCAAAAGGCCTCGTGCTAGGTAGGGATGAGAATATACATTTAAGGATCACTCCCCTGGTCGATTTGGGATGTCACAAAAACATTCCTTATTTTATGTGCAAAAAGATTTGGTAATCCATTTATAAATTTTTCTTTCCAAAATGGTTGATTACTGTCTTCTCTGAGCATGGCTCTAGACATGAACACATCTTTGTACCATCTAAAATCGCTTAGAGTTGGACATCTTAGATTGCTGAGTTGATCATGGATTATAGAGGTGACATTACTAGGTGTTCCTATGAAATGTTCTATGATTGTGAAAAGAAGTGTATTAATTGCGTCAGGGACGCCTTGTCCAACGTATTTGCCTCTAAGGGCATTTTCGTAATTCCACATATTAAAATTATAAAAATCATAATTTTTAGGGACAGGTCAATACAGTGGTGTGTCAGGTAAGCGTTTTTTGGTCGTTACGGTAAAAGTATTAATGTAAATTCATACTAACGCCATTAATTTCGTTGTCTATAGGGATATTGTGTGTGATTAGCGATTTGTGGAGAACGATTGAGAAGGTATTTTGTTCGTTTTATTTTTTAAACATATAAAATTAATTAAATTATGTTGAACTTAGTTTGTTATGTTTATATTGTCACAATCCACCCCCTTAGGGGCCCGACATCCTCGTCGGCACACTTCCGGCTAGGGATTGGCTCTGATACCATTTTGTCACATCCCGGCCTGGGTCCACCACATCCTGGGCTCGTTCCACCACCGTAGCACGATATTGTCCGCTTTGGGCTTACCATTCCCTCACGGTTTTGTTTTTGGGAACTCACGAGCAACTTCCCAGTGGGTCACCCATCCTGGGAGTCCTCTGGCCTCCTTCTCGCTTAACTTCGGAGTTCTTACAGAACCTGAAACCAGTGAGCTCCCAAAAGGCCTCGTGCTAGGTAGGGATGAGAATATACATTTAAGGATCACTCCCCTGGTCGATGTGGGATGTCACAAAAACATTCCTGATTTTATGTGCAAAAAGATTTGGTAATCCATTTATAAATTTTTCTTTCCAAAATGGTTGATTACTGTCTTCTCTGAGCATGACTCTAGACATGAACACATCTTTGTACCATCTAAAATCGCTTAGAGTTGGACATCTTAGATTGCTGAGTTGATCATGGATTATAGAGGTGACATTACTAGGTGTTCCTATGAAATGTTCTATGATTGTGAAAAGAAGTGTATTAATTGCGTCAAGGACGCCTTGTCCAATGTGTTCATCAAAAATTGGTATGTCTTCTTCATCTTTTTTAACAGAGTTTAAAATTTCATTTCTGGATTGTTCAGTGAGATGTTTCTCCCACCAGGAACGAAGCATTCCAGTGAATCCAGTGACCAATAGGTCGACAATTTGAGGTTGACTAAGATTATGATTGGTAATATAACTATTAACAACCATAGACATATGCTGGAGTTTATTAAGAAGCTCTTGTTCTGACAAACCATCTATATTCCATTCATAGAGTTTATCAGAAGAAACTGAGAATTGGTTTTGAATGTTTCTTTCTTCAAATTGAATATCAGGAGGAGTTGGTCTGGGATACAAGTTTTTGGTAAGAGATGTAGGATTAATGCGTCTGTTATTAATTCTTTTAAGTTCAAGATTTTGAAAAGCTTGTTCAACTTTTCGGATGGAATCTGTACCAGTGTCTGGTTCAGAGGATAGAGATGATTCTGTCTGAGATTCATCAGGATGATTTATGGTTTGGACTGATTTTTCTTTCTTTAATTCTAATAATAATTGATCAATTTTTTGACTTGTAGAGGTTGAGGATGATTTTAAGGTTGAAGAAGATTCTGAGAAACTTACCAAAGGTTTCTTTTTAATTTTTGAAATAGAAAGATTATCAATCTTTGTTTCAATTTTATCCAATTGTTTACCAATTGTGTGAAGACTTTGATTAGTAAAATTATTTTGTTCAATGATGGGTTTAGTTCCTGCATCTTCCTTCGGAATTTTGAAAGGAGTTATTGGAATTTGTGTATTAGCAGTTGTAATGAGAATAGTTTCTTGTGGGGGATGACTAGAAGAGACAATAGTCTTGTCTTCTTTAAGCCAGTTTTCTTTGGTTATTACCTTAAGTTTTTTATCAGACTCGTAGTACTTTTCAACATAATCGAAGAAACATACTTCAAATCTATGAGTTTCCATAAAGGTATTCCATTTTTTATAAATTTCTGATTTTTCTTCTTGAGTGTATTTATTTCGGAAAATATTCCTTCGTGGAACATTTTCTTCGGCTATAATATCAACATTGAATCTTTTACTATTCTTTTTAAATGGTTTATTTAAAACTAAAAGTTGATGGTGAATGGTGCGAAAATAAATTAACGCACAAATTTAAACCCTATTTGTGACAGTTGTAGTAATGATGTAAGTAGGGATCGTTCTAGGCCGGGGATTAACTAGGGATGCTAACCAAAGTAAAATTAAACTAAAAACGTAAAAACAAAATTTAAAACACTAAACTAGACTCAAAACACTTAAATAGAATCACTCAAAATAAAACTAACAAATAAACTAAAACAAATCAAAAGACTCAAAATAATTCAAAACTCAAGAAAACACAAACTAAATTGATTTCTAACAAACCTAACACTTTAAAATAAACGGGGGATTGATTTTTAATGAAAAGCAAATTAAACTTAAATAAATTACAGAATTGACAAAAATATGAAATTAAGGTGAATGGATGGACGACGGACTGGCTAGAGGGTTCTTCTCCACACATGACACATATGCAACCTAAATTGATTTTCAGTTGTTCTTTCAATAAATTGTAAATTCTCAACGCCCCAAATTAATTAGGTCCGCTTAAATTAATTCTCAGATTTTCCTACTTTTATTAGGTTGGATGATTGCATACGACAACCCAAAACATTCCCTACAAGTTCCCTACGTGAATTGCATAATAGAGATACAAGCAAGAATCATTAAGTTTTATGAAAATCATAAGCATTGACGAGACACTTGTTACTATGAATTGCATGAAACTTATGCCAAGAATTTACCTAACGCGATCGTTTATAAGCGACCTTCACTACTTGTGAATATAAGTTCATAACGATTAGGTGAAATTCACTTATATTCTAGCATCAAATTTATGCATGTAAATTAAGTATGCATCCTTAATCGACATACAAAAATAAGTTATCAATCAAGCAGTTAAGCAAATTAAATCACAACTCAGAAATCACAACTGAAGGTAATCAATTCAAATTACAAATATCCATGGTTTTGAATTAAACTCTAGCCAAAATAAAATTAGTTACACATTATTAAAATTAAAACAGAAAATAAAAGAGAAGTTTGGGAACGAATTAACCGATAGAAATGTGCAAGGATCTGTGCATTTATTTTCCTCGGTGCTGCCCAAGTCAGCACTGCATCGTGCTGACTCCCCGTGCTGACTTCGTTCCTTCCACGTCCCGTACTGATTTCCCGCGCCTCTCCTGCTGCCTCCTGTCTCCCCAGCTGCGTCTGATCTTCCGCCAGGCAGCACTTCTCGCCTGCTGCCAGTCCTCACGCTGTGCGCTGCCTGCTGCCCGCGTTCCACTCTCGTCTCGCTGGTTCCGCGCCAGTCGCTGCTTCTGCTCGCCAGCTGCCTTCGTCCTCGGTCGCTGCCACGTCTCCTTTCCGCAGCTGCCAGGCCCTCCTTTCTCGCTGCTGCCAAGACGTGCAGCTCCTGTTTCTCTCCTGCGCGCTGCCAAAGCAGCTGGCTTTGCTGCTCTCGATCTGATTTTGCTGCCTTATTATTCTTCTCCCTCTCGCTGCCTGCAGGCAGCAGCCTCCAATCCGCGCTGTCCTCTTACTTTTAAGCTGCCACAAGGCAGCTATGCCTCTGACTCCCCGCGTCAACCTTGCTCACTCCTTAGCTGCGCACTTGCTAAGCCTCACCGAGAGCTCCCTCCCAGCTCTCTGCCCAGTCACGGCACCAGCTGCCTTAGCAGCTTTCTTGGTTTCTTTCCTTATCCCCCCGCTGTGTGCTGCTCCTCCTGATCTTCTTTCTTTTATTCTTTCTGTTTCCTCCTTTGCCAGCTGCCAAAAGCAGCGCATGCTCTATTATATTATTTCTGCCATGCTGCACATTCACGTTCATAAATATATATATATATTTATATTTATATAATATATATAAATATATATATATATTTATAATACTTTCTTGATTATTAACCAATTACAGTGGGCAAGACAGTTTTGACGATTTTATCACTTAAAATCTCACTTGTGCAATATTTATTTTATTTACTAGATAAATACTAAAAAAACATAAAATCAAAGTAAATAGCTCAAAAATATAAGAAACTAACTAAGAAAAGACGAGAGAATTTGATGTAAAATATGTATAAATATAATCCGATCAAATACCCCCACACTTAGCTTTTGCTAGTCCTCGAGCAAAACAGAGAAAACAGAAAAAGTAATAACATGAAAATTATTAGTTTTCCCCTATGTGACCCTCATAGAACTTCATTCGAGAACATAAATAATCAAGAACCATAGCTAACACCAGCAAGATAATCCAAGTTCATTTTCCTTATTCAAATATTAGCAGTAATCTTTGAATCATCCTTGAAGTGTAGTGTGTGAGATAGCCATGCTAATGCAATTTCAAATTTTTAGTTTTAAAATTACCATATGCAAACTAGCGACCTTCTCACTGGATATACACTCAATCACACATGTGTTTAGTTTTAATGTGTTTCGCTCAAAGAAACAAATGTGAAATTTCTACCATAAGCTTGCATAAAGATCACTTCTCCACAGTCATAATTGCAAAACTTAAATCAAGAGGGCTTTTATTGGATGTAATGAGGCTTAGGGATAGGGTTATTGAAACGAAAGAATAGGAAAACACAAGTTCCAAGCTACATTGTAAGCAATTATTTTCTTTAGATTTATAAGAACTCAACATTTCCCGCTATTCTACAAGTCACCTCCAACCACACCCATAAACTGAAACTTTAAAAACTTTTTTATTTTCTTTGTATACAATCTTTCTTGTTCTTTTCATTTTCTTCTTCTTCTTCTTTTTTTTTTTTTTTTTTTTTTTTTTTTTTTTTTTCAAACAGAAACAAATATGAAAAACCCTCACACTTATTCTTTTGCCAAACACCCTCCAAAGTACTTCACAAACATTTCTCATAAGACAATTTCACATTGCTCAATAGCTCGCTTGGAAAGGGTAAGGAAAATTATTTCAGGCATAAGGGTAGACATATCTGGTGATAAGAAATAAAAGGCTCACAAATACGGCTCAAATTGGCAATCTAATGATATCATTTTTCTTTGGGAAACAAGGTTATTTGGGCCATGGTGGTAAACCTAATGCCTCTATCATTTTCAAGTTCATGCAATTAATGACAAAAATTTCGAAAGATCGTTATGCAAGTTCTAGAGAATTATCTCACATAAGTTCATCACACATAAAAAAAAAAATAGGAGTGTATGAAAAATGCACACACTTTCAATAGGCTCAAAAACTCACATAGGATGTATATGGTCACTAAATTCACATATGGAGCTTTAAATCATGCTTTAATTTCACATCAACAAGGCTATGTGCATTTGGTTTTTCAAGGATGATCAAAAATGTACAAACTAACACGAGAATTAGGAATTTCACACAACACATGTTAACTAAGTTCTTGATGATCATGGTTCAAATTTAATCCAATTATATCATTGGGTCGGGAAACTAACAAAAATCTAATTCAAAACAATAAGGAAAACAAGGAAATATTTTTGGATTTTTAAAATTTTCCGAATTATTATTTTTTTTTTTTTTTTTTTTTTTGTTTTTAATAAAACAAAACTAATTAAGAAAACAAAGCAATAACATGGAAACAAATGAAACCAGTTCAAAGTCGAAGGTACAAAAATTTTCAATTTGGTCATTTTTATACTCTTTACCCCCACACTTAAACTAGACATTGTCCCCAATGTCAGAGAATATAATAAAATGCAAATAACAAATAAAAATAAAGTAGATAAATATAAAGAAACAAAATAAAGCAATAGGACTGAAAACTTCCCTAATTTGCAGAAAATCAAGCGATGACCCCCAAGCTAAAATTCTGCAATCAACTTCAAGGGTGGAAATAACCAAAAGTTCCTGCAAAGAAAAGAAATAAGTCAGTTAAGCACGCAAGAAAATATAAAAAACAAACAAACGAAAAATTGCAAATGAAAATAAAAGATAATGAACAAAACTAATAAATGAACATTGGTCCTGTTTGGTGACTTTCCACAGCTTTGAACTCGAACTGGCCTCGGAACTTCTTAGCAAGGAAAATGAGACTTGATTGGTGGTGTTGTTGAGGCTTCTCGAGCTCTTGGTTTCAACTCAGACTCCTTCTGCCGGGTTGATTGAGTCTGCAGGCTACATTCTTCTCTTTTTGTTCTTCTGCATGGCAGGTAGGCACGAGGAATAGGTGGTGGTCTGCTTCTTTGTTCAATCTGTCCAAGTGCCGACCGAATGCCTTTCTTTCACCTTGCCCCGTAGCCAAGAGCAAGGGTAAAGGAAAAGCGTGCCATGAGAAATCTTTGCCTCTGACTCTGATGATATGGGATACTTTTGCTTTTGAAGAAGTATCGTTCCACAGGTGTATGCTTGAACTGGGCTGGGGAACTTCTTAGCAAGGAAAATGAGACTTGATCTTGAAGATGAAGCAGCACCTTGTCTCCACATGCTTCAAGTAACATTTTCACTTGCCATGTCTGTTCTCCAGGCAGATGTGGCGACTTCTTCGGAAGTACATCAGTGGTTGAAGAAAAGCACTCGAGAGCAATGCTAGGTAAGCAATCAGGAAGGATTTCCAGGCAGTCGGTTCTTAGATTGGAAGATTGACACCGAGTGCTGGCTGATTGCCCGCTTTCTCCTTGCCACAAAGACAAGGACAAGGACAGGAAGAAAGCGTGATATGAGATACTCTTGCTTTCAACCTTCATGATATGAAATACTCTAGCTCTAGATGACTTATTTGCAAAGGTATCCCAGGGAATGAGAAACACAGAGAAACTCGAGAGGGTTTGATGGAAAGGCATTTTCGGAGATGAAAAATTTCGGAGATGAAGAAGTGTTGAGAGAGTTTGCCTTTGCAATGGATGCGAAGGTAGACGTTTATAGGACTTTTCTTCACAACCGAAACTGTTCTTTTACCCCTGTCGGCAGCCGGTGGATGGATGAACAGTACAGGTCACGCGCTTTCTGAAAAAGCAACCCGTAATTTGCGCAAAGCTGACAGCGCGTGACGAGTGACGACAAAATTGGAAAAGTTGTTCGCCTCGTGATTCCTGACCGCTCCGACTTTTGATAAAGACGCCCGACTTTTGAGAGAGCGGCGTCCGACTTTTGAGAAAGGAACCGACTTTTGAGACGGAGTCCGACTTTTGAGAACGGTGACGCCGCTTTTGAGAAAAGAATCCGGCTTTTGAGAAAGGAGCCCGGCTCTTCGATTTGCGAGAGGGCGTCTCTTCGACTGCTGAGTGAGCGTCTCAACGATTTCTTCTTCTTATAAGAACGCTCATTTTTGTTCCACAACAAACTTACGCTCCCTTCTGTCAACACTTCCTCCTGTAAAACTCCCTCCTGTAAACACTCCCTCTTGCACTTCTTTTAATCTTGATCATTCCGACTCTTCATTCTCAACACCTTCAGAAAATGTCTTGCCCTTCTGACCGTCGCCTTAACTTGAATGTTGGGGAAGATAGTGATATATCTTCTCCAACCAACATTTGGCAGCCATCCTTTATATCCCCGAATGGTCCTCTTACAGTTGGGGATTCCATGATGATGAACGAAACAACCGCATCGGTGGTGGCCAGAAATCTGCTCACTCCTAGAGACACTAGGATACTTTCCAGGCGGTCCGACGAACTGGCTGTTCAGGACTCTATGGCCTACAGCGTCCGATGCGCAGGCTCAGTATCAAACATGGGCCAGCGCCTTCTTGCACGAACTCGTCAGGTGGAGTCGTTGATGGCTGAAGTGGCTAGTCTTCGGCAGGAAGTCAGAGTGCTTAGGCATGAGAACAGGGATTTGCACATGCTTGCAACCAATTACTCAACCAGCATGAAGAGGAAGCTGGATCAGATGCAGGAGTCCGAAGTGCGGATTCAGAGTGATCATCAACGGTTTATGGCGTTACTCCCGAGGTTTGTGTTGCCTTCGTCCTCGGGAGCAGCACCAAGTATTGAGGCTCTGAATGATCCAGCTCTGGCGCTTCGTCTTTCAGGGGCTCCGTCGACCTCCGAGGCACCACCAACCAATGACCAATGAACGAAATTAAATTACAAGTTATTGTAAAAAAATTTATGCAATTAAGTTTTTTTTTTTTTTTTTTTTTTTTTTTTTTTTAATTATATGGATGTTTATTATTATTATTATTATTTTATTTTATTTTTTTTTCATTTTTTATATAAATGTAAAATAAGTAAATCAAAGTAAAAAAAACTAAGTTTAATCTCCTAAACAAAAATCACAACTAAATAAACAAAACAAAAATCACAACTAAATAACAAAACAAAATGAAAGCAGTAAAGAGAAGGGATTAGGAATGCAAATCTGATTGTGGGTGATTCCTAGGCCTCCCTTCATTATTCAAATGCATGGGCTTATCATTGAACGGACGGTGGTACTTGAAATGATCCGACAACGGTCTAAGTTCTAATGACGGTGCCTGAATCATCAAAATTAAAAACAAGTTAGTATAAATTAAAATAAAAAATGGAGAAGATGGCTTACAGTCACATTCAAACTCAATTATAAACACCACGTCTTTGAACGTTTCCGGGACTTTGAACTTGGCCAGGTTTACTATGATGGTTGTGGCTTGTCCCGTGTCATCAAACTCAACTGCTTTGGGCTTGATTGTCTCATGCACAGCCTCTTGGATGTATTCTTGAAATTCTCCGGCCACCTCATTTTCTGGAATCCCTCTTCTTGGTGTACAAGTTTCTTTGATTGTTTCAACATCATCGGGAACATGATTTTGTGCACCAAAAATTTGGATCTCATTTTGCACCTCTGGAAGATCTTCCACAACGTATTTTTCATTCACTTCTTCCTTGGGATTTAAAAACCTGCAAGGAAAAAGGACATTTGGTGGAACGATGTTAGAATGATTTGAACTTAGATACTCCTCACCTGAGTTGGATGACATAAGGACTTGGGGGGTTTGCGATAAGAATTCTTCTAAACTGCCCAAGTCGTCATCCTCATCTTCTTCTTGAATTGGCAATTCATCCATGTTCGGGCTCTGTTTGGATGGTTCAGGAACAACTTCATCCTCCATGTTACCTTGATCTCGAATCTGTGCCATGAATTCCATAATCTGCCCAACTTGCTCCTCCAATGCATCCACCTTGTTGGCTTTATTTTGCATCTCCATGTTTCGATTTTCTACGTCCTGGGTCAAAGAGGTTAGTAACTTATTCAAAATGTCATTATCCGAAGACGTACCTGAATTTGATTGGGGAGATTGCTGTGGTGGTTCATATGGCCATTGATAGAACTCTTCCGATGGAGGCAATTGTTCTTCTTTTTGTGAACCCTGTACCGAAGAAATTAATTCTTCAAGCATTTGATTATAATCCACGGGCATACTTTGATTCGATTGGAATTGTTGTGGGGGATGCTGTGGTGGCTGCATAGATCTTGAATAGAACACGTCCTCTTGCTGCCAATATCCACCTTGTTGAAATTGTTGAGGTTCATCCCACATATACTCTGAATTACTTCTCCAATCCGAATTATAAGCGTTGGAAAACATGTTGCCCCTTGATTGGTTATAGCCTTGATATCCCCAAACATCTTCATTTGCAGAAAATTGGGGATATTGATGAGTTTGAAATCCTTGCTCATAGGGCATATCAAAAGTAGGGCCACTTGGCATTGTGGTCCTTCCGGCATTCTGAGTTAATTGAGCAGTGAGCTGTGCCAATAGATCTTGAATGCTAGTAGAATCCAGGTCTTGCTCCATTTGTACCTCAATTCAAAGAAAGAAAAATAAATCAAAAATCAAAAGTAACATACACAAACACAAATAAACATAAGCAAAAACAAAAATAAAAGGATTAGCAAATTTGCTAATCCCCGGCAACGGCGCCAAAAATTTGGTGCGAAAATAAATTAACGCACAAATTTAAACCCTATTTGTGACAGTTGTAGTAATGATGTAAGTAGGGATCGTTCTAGGCCGGGGATTAACTAGGGATGCTAACCAAAGTAAAATTAAACTAAAAACGTAAAAACAAAATTTAAAACACTAAACTAGACTCAAAACACTTAAATAGAATCACTCAAAATAAAACTAACAAATAAACTAAAACAAATCAAAAGACTCAAAATAATTCAAAACTCAAGAAAACACAAACTAAATTGATTTCTAACAAACCTAACACTTTAAAATAAACGGGGGATTGATTTTTAATGAAAAGCAAATTAAACTTAAATAAATTACAGAATTGACAAAAATATGAAATTAAGGTGAATGGATGGACGACGGACTGGCTAGAGGGTTCTTCTCCACACATGACACATATGCAACCTAAATTGATTTTCAGTTGTTCTTTCAATAAATTGTAAATTCTCAACGCCCCAAATTAATTAGGTCCGCTTAAATTAATTCTCAGATTTTCCTACTTTTATTAGGTTGGATGATTGCATACGACAACCCAAAACATTCCCTACAAGTTCCCTACGTGAATTGCATAATAGAGATACAAGCAAGAATCATTAAGTTTTATGAAAATCATAAGCATTGACGAGACACTTGTTACTATGAATTGCATGAAACTTATGCCAAGAATTTACCTAACGCGATCGTTTATAAGCGACCTTCACTACTTGTGAATATAAGTTCATAACGATTAGGTGAAATTCACTTATATTCTAGCATCAAATTTATGCATGTAAATTAAGTATGCATCCTTAATCGACATACAAAAATAAGTTATCAATCAAGCAGTTAAGCAAATTAAATCACAACTCAGAAATCACAACTGAAGGTAATCAATTCAAATTACAAATATCCATGGTTTTGAATTAAACTCTAGCCAAAATAAAATTAGTTACACATTATTAAAATTAAAACAGAAAATAAAAGAGAAGTTTGGGAACGAATTAACCGATAGAAATGTGCAAGGATCTGTGCATTTATTTTCCTCGGTGCTGCCCAAGTCAGCACTGCATCGTGCTGACTCCCCGTGCTGACTTCGTTCCTTCCACGTCCCGTACTGATTTCCCGCGCCTCTCCTGCTGCCTCCTGTCTCCCCAGCTGCGTCTGATCTTCCGCCAGGCAGCACTTCTCGCCTGCTGCCAGTCCTCACGCTGTGCGCTGCCTGCTGCCCGCGTTCCACTCTCGTCTCGCTGGTTCCGCGCCAGTCGCTGCTTCTGCTCGCCAGCTGCCTTCGTCCTCGGTCGCTGCCACGTCTCCTTTCCGCAGCTGCCAGGCCCTCCTTTCTCGCTGCTGCCAAGACGTGCAGCTCCTGTTTCTCTCCTGCGCGCTGCCAAAGCAGCTGGCTTTGCTGCTCTCGATCTGATTTTGCTGCCTTATTATTCTTCTCCCTCTCGCTGCCTGCAGGCAGCAGCCTCCAATCCGCGCTGTCCTCTTACTTTTAAGCTGCCACAAGGCAGCTATGCCTCTGACTCCCCGCGTCAACCTTGCTCACTCCTTAGCTGCGCACTTGCTAAGCCTCACCGAGAGCTCCCTCCCAGCTCTCTGCCCAGTCACGGCACCAGCTGCCTTAGCAGCTTTCTTGGTTTCTTTCCTTATCCCCCCGCTGTGTGCTGCTCCTCCTGATCTTCTTTCTTTTATTCTTTCTGTTTCCTCCTTTGCCAGCTGCCAAAAGCAGCGCATGCTCTATTATATTATTTCTGCCATGCTGCACATTCACGTTCATAAATATATATATATATTTATATTTATATAATATATATAAATATATATATATATTTATAATACTTTCTTGATTATTAACCAATTACAGTGGGCAAGACAGTTTTGACGATTTTATCACTTAAAATCTCACTTGTGCAATATTTATTTTATTTACTAGATAAATACTAAAAAAACATAAAATCAAAGTAAATAGCTCAAAAATATAAGAAACTAACTAAGAAAAGACGAGAGAATTTGATGTAAAATATGTATAAATATAATCCGATCAGTGAACATGACTTGCTTCAAAGTCAGATTCAGTAGGAGAAGTTTGTCCTCCTCTTTCTTGGGTTTGGGGTTGATAAATCGGATGTGTAACCTGAGAAACTGTTTCTACTGATTTTAGCTTAATATTAATTAAATCATTAATTAATTCTTGTTGGGTTACTGATGAGCTAGTATCTATGGATTTTAATTTCCTATTGGCTAATGAATTGATTAACTCTTGATCTTGACCCATCCTATCTGCTGGTATGGATCCATAAAAAGAATTCCTGCTAGGAGCAAATGATTTATGCGAGTGGACTGACTCACAAGACCTTCTGGCTGGACGATCAAAATTGATTTTGACAATCCCATCAAAATATTGTTCTATGTTGTCTAAATTAACTAGACTATTTTGGATAGCTACTGGCCTGCTTTCATGATTGCTGCTGCTGCTGATTGCTGCTTTCTCTATGAAAATAACATGGCTTCTACTGTGCGATTTACATGGGTAAAAATACTGTGAATTGGAAGTTTGAATGTGAGACTTACTTTGCAGATTATTTTTAAATCTTAACGATATATTTCTTTGCTCTACTGAAAAACTTAAACTGAAGAACGTAAAGCTAGGCATTGATGAAACTGGTGAAGACAGCTCAACTAGACTTGATTCATAGCAGCTGCTAAAAGAAAAACCTCCTGATGCAGGGCAAAAACTAACATTGTAAATTAGGAAACCTTGAAAAGATGATTTTCATGTGAATGCAGATGATTGCCACAGTTCCACTTCACCAGCTGTGGGTGAGCCATTATCTAAGCTAAAGTTATGATTCCTATCGAATAATGGCGTAGAGAAAGAACTATTGGAACATAAGTATGGCAGCTGGAAATTCATCTCTGATGTTGCTGGGTTGAAGAAGTTCGAATTAGCCTAGAGTTTTGTTTATAGTTGCAGTAGACTTATAATGAACAGTTAAGATTATAACATCTTAATGGTGTATAATTTGACACGTGTCGATTTTGTTAAGAATTTAATGAAAGCATGTGTAATGCACGTGATCATAGTCACGGTGCAATGGTGGGATTGCAACGGCTGTAATGCCTAGTTTGTCGCCAAGTTTTGTGGATCTAATCCAATGAAGGTTGATGGAGCTATAAACTCCATTTTCGTCTGAATCTCATCTTCATCATACTACGTACCTTCAAATTCATTTCAATTACTGATTGATTTGATTACAAATACACAAAGAAATCTAGCTCAAAACTCTCCTAAACACTAACAAGAACCTCCACCCACTTCCATCTGTTTGTAAACTCGGTTGTCCTGCTTGTGCGTCTCTTGACTCGCACATGCACGATCTTCCATCCATGAATGAGCTGCATTATCAAACATAATTATGAACAAAACTTCAAATACATGTGCATAATCAATATTTGAGCAACTTAAAAGACACGCATGGTCACTATGTGGATCTTTTGTACGACGTCTTGGCCTCCCCAAACTTAGATCACACTTTGTTCGTGAAAAATAAAAAAAATAAAATAAAACACTGTTGATGCACAATATCAGTGAGGAATTTGGTACAACAGAAAGTGTTAAGTTTATGACCTTTGCTAGATTGCTCCGGTCGCTAGTGTGGATAAGTATGTAAATGGACAGAAACAGGGAAGCGAACACAAGATGTACGTGGTTCACCCAGATTGGCTACGTCCACGGAGTAGAGGAGTTCTCATTAATTGTGAAGGGTTTACACAAGTACATAGGTTCAAGCTCTCCTTTAGTGAGTACTAGTGAATGATTCAGTACAAATGACATTAGGAAATATTGTGAGAGAATGATCTCCTTTTATAGAAGAGAGTCTCTAGCTTTGTTCTGACTTTGACACGTATCGTGCTGTGATTAGCCTCTGATGTTGACATGTGTCGCGCTATGATTGTCCTTTGATGTCGACACGTGTCACGCTGTGATTGGCCTCCTGGTCGGAGGGAAACTCTTGTGGATCCTTGACGGTATAACGTTGACCAATGCTCAGTAGTTTTGGGATTGGTCAAGTATGGTACAAACAGTGCTCCCCTAAGTTCCCGAGTGAGGGAAGCTCCTCGGTTGGGGACTTGCAAGATCCAAGCCACTGAATAATCATGAAACTTCTAAGTATCGAAGTGTGGTATCATTTTCACTTGCCTTATCTGTCTCATAGGTAGATGTGGCATCTTCTCTGGAAGTACTTTTCCTCCATCCAGGGGTGGTATCTTTAACCGATGGAGATGCACAAGGTAATGTATCAATTTCACTTGAAGCTTACTTGTAGTTTCAGGCTTGGTCAAGCGCGATACAAACCTTATAGTAGGAGTCCCCCAAGTCTCTGAGCGAGGAGATCTGCCGAAAGAGGTGACAGACAAAGTAAGCAATCAGAGTTCCAAGTAGTCAGTCTCAGATCAGAAGTTTGATCTCGTGTTCCGGCTGATTGTTCTCCTTCTCCTTGTTCTGTAGACATCAACAAGGACAAAGAAAAGGACATGGAGAAGAGATGATATGAGATACTTTTGCTTTTGAAGAAGTAACTTTCCACACGCTTATTCTTGAACTGGGCTGGAGGGTTTTCTGGTTTCCTCCAGAGTATAAGGCCGTCTCAAGAATTTGAGCGTCAAAACAAGTCCATCAAATCAAGAGTTCGTTCGACCTTGATGATATGTGATACTTTTGTTGTTGACAAACTAGTGGATGTGGTATGACGAGGCTTTGCTCTTTGGCGACGGTGCCAACGAAAGGTTGTTGAAGCTTCTCGAGCTCTTCGGATAGGGCAGCGATGCCGGGCTTGGATTTGACTTAGACTCATCCGTCTGGATTATGCGGTTCTGCAGGAAAGGCATCATGATGTAGTGATCTGTTCCAGCTCATCGTTGAACCTTTTGCTTCAATCTTTTGCATCTCAGAAGTGGTGCGCAACCTTTGCATTTAAATGATCCTTCAGAGCATTACTCCTCAGCGACTCATCCATGCTCGGCAGCTTCAGTGTAAATCGTCAATATCATATCAACTGCTTTGAGGTATTTGCCGAAAGAATTCGTGACCTTGACAACAATTGATGATGAGTACTCGAGAGCAATGCTAGGTAAAAAACCAGGCAAAGGTTCCAGGCAATCAGTTCTAGATCGGAAATTTGATTTCAGGTTCCAACTGATTGCTTTCTTTCTCCTTATCTTGCAGGTAAGAGCAAGGGCAAAGGAAAAGACAGGGAAAAAACATGATATGGGATACTCTTGCTTTTGATCCTGATGATATGAGATACTCTTGCTCTGGTGTGGCTGGTTTGTAGAGGTATTATCGAGGAGAAGGAAGCTGAGTATTTTGAGAGGCTTCGTTGGGAGCCCTCTCTCGGATGTGAGGAAGGATTGAGCATTTTTGCAGGTCTGCCTGTCCATAGAGGATAAAGGTCGACATATATAGGACTTTCCCTAACAACAAGTAGTAATGCTGTTCCTTTACCCTTCTCGGTCATAGCAATGTAGTGGGAGCTGCAAGATTCACGTGTTTTAACTTTGTCAGAGATCTTTGACAAAGTGGTCTGTGGTATCCGGAAAGTTGGTGTTGCGTGTGAAGATTGCAGACAAATTTTATCCAAGGACATCTGGGTCTCGAAGTTCGGAGAGCGGTGCCTCTTCAATTTTCGAACAAGAAGATATGTTGAAGATCTGGTTCTCAAAATGCGGAGAGCGTTGCCCCTTCAATTTTTAAATAAGCAGATTTGTTGGAGATCTGGCTTTCGAAATTCGGAGAGCGTTGCCTCTTCGATTTTTGAACAAACAGATCTATTAAAGGTGTATTATTGGATATGAGGAAAAATTGGGCATTCTTATGAGCATGCTTTGCCATGAAAGATGGAGGTTGACACATCTAGGGATTTGCCAATTAGCCAATAGTGGTGCTATTCCTTTGCCCTTGTGGGTAATAGTAGGGTAGCTGGAATTTCGAAATTCTCGTGCCTTAACTTTGTTAGAGTTCTTTGGCAAAGTTATCCTTGGTATCCAAAGAGCTGATGTCGCGTGTGAAGATTGCTAATAAATTTTACTCAGGAATATATGCTTCTGGAAATACTTTAATAGAGTTACCGCTTGTAGGAATTTCCCCTATTTTTGTAATTGGAATCAAGGTTCTAAAAGTCGCTAGGCGCTAGTCGGGCGGCAGGCTGGGGCCTAGCGCCTAGGCGGGCGCCTAGGCGGACTAGGCGGATTTAAGTAAATCTATCATATTTCATGTAAATAAGTGTCTACTTCTACTTGAAATATATATAATTTCATCATAAACTACAAAATAGAATGCATATATATCATGAAGTATTGGAACATAATGAAAACATGTGAAATAAGGATATAATGTTTGTTCATTCAAGTATGCAACAAGTCTCTTACAATTTATTGAAAAAAACAAAATGCAAAATGAAAGTTATGTATTTTCTGTCTAAGTGAGTTGCAACCTAGGCAGGTCTAGGCGGGCTAGGTGGGTGCCTAGATGGTCTAGGCGGTGGCCTGGGGCCTAGGCATTAATCGGGGCGGTGAGATGGGGCCTAGCGCCTAGGCGGGGGCCTAGCCGGCGCTAGGCGGAGATTTTTAGAACAGTGATTGGAATATTTACTGTACCTCATATTTTCTTCATCCTTTCTGAAAATGTTTGCCCCATCCGACTGTCGTTTGGACTTGAATGTTGTGGAAGAGGTAGCCATGTCTCCTCTAGACAACATATGGTGCCTATCCTTCTTATCCCCTACTGGTCCCCTTACTATTAGGGACTCTGTGATAAAGAATGACATGACTGCTGCGGTGGTGGCCAAGAATCTTCTCACTCCCAAAGACAACATACTACTTTCCAAATGGTCCGATGAGTTGGCTGTTAAGGATTCTCTGGCTCTCAGTGTTCAGTGTGCATGTTTTGTGTCTAATATGGCCCAACGCCTATTTGCTCGAACCCGCCAAGTTGAATCGTTGGCGGCTGAAGTGATAAGTCTCAAACAGGAGATCAGAGGGCTTAAGCATGAGAATAAACAGTTGCACAGGCTCGCACATAGCTATGCTACAAGCATGAAGAGAAAGCTTGACCAGTTACAGGAATCCAAGGGTTAGATTTTAAGTGATCATCAGAGGTTTGTGAGTTTGTTCGAAAGGCATTTATTGCCTTCGTCCTCTGGGGCTGTACCACGTACTGAAACTCCAAATGATTAACCTCCGGTGCCTCATATTTCTGAGGTTCTGCCCAGTACTGAGGCTCCAAATGATCACCCTCAGGTGCCTCCTATTTTTGTGGCTCTGTCGAGTGCTAAGACTTCTCATGAGCAACCTTTGTGAAGGCCCCCTCCTGTTTGTTTGTTTTGATTCATGTGTATGCATGTATTTGTAATTTATCGAAGATATCAATAAATAAGCTTTACTTCATTCAGCGTGTTGTGTTAAATACACTAAGGCATCCTTCACTAAGTTTTTTGAATTTTTTCTTTTGTTGAAGTTTGCATGTTGAAACTTCGTGGGTGGATCCTGTACGTTGAAATAGTGCTCCCCTAATTTCTCGAGTGAGGAAAATTTCTCGGTTGGAGACTTGAAAGATCTAGGTCACTGGGTGGTCGTGACACTTCCAAGTATCGAGGTGTAGTAGCATATGGTAGGAGACCCCCAAGTCTCCGGTCGAGGATAGTTGTCGAGGGAGGTGTGTTGGTAGTAGCCAAGTTGTCAAAGTAATGAAGCCTTGTTTTTATGTCACACCTGCATATATGTCTCATCCCAAAAATATTTCCAACTAGTTTGAGCTTCACAAAGGTCCAACATTTCGCTTTATGTTAAAAGCCCAAAGCCTTCTAAGCCTAGGCCCAAGGCTTCCACTTTAAATGTTTTTAACACTTGCTTGGCCTAAGAGAGAGAGAAGGCATGTGCCCAGCCTTCCTTTGATGTGCGGCCCAACACCAGCGGCCCTTGTTGGTTGCTATGTTGTTTTTTGTTTTGTTTTGTTTGGTTGCCGAGCCCAAGGAGGAGAGGAGCCCATGCTTCCTTCTTTCTTTGACCCATTTCCTTTTGCCTCATCTGATAGGCCCAATGCCTTTTAAACTTGAACTTTCGTCTTTTTTTTTTTTTTAATTTGCTAGGCCCAAGGAAGGAGAAGAGGCCTAGCTTTTGTTGAAAATGGCCCTGCTCGAAACCTAGCCCTTGCTTGAAACTGGCCTGAGGGCCAACCTTTGTCTGAAAACCCTAACCCAGCCGACATCCCCCACCCGTGCCTTTTTTCCCAGTTTGTCCGCTTTTTCTACGCAGCTCCCACTGTCCTCCACCCCCCCATTCCTTCAACCTTCCTTCATATATATATATATATATTTTTTTTTTATGACAATTCCCATGTCCTAACTTTCCCGCGGAAACTCCCAAAAATAATCAGTGGGTGTTTTTTGTTTCGTGCTCTGATGGCAAACCTCAAATCCTAATTCCTGACTTTAAATTAGGCTAAGTGGGTGTTGAGGAAGCAGTAGATGAAGTTTGAAGGAAAGGGGTGGGGAGGGTTTATGTAAGAACAGTGGGGAAGCTGGGGTTTTGGGTTGAAGGTTTAGAGAAATGAGTTGTTGCAGGAAGTTGTTCTCAAATTTGCAGGGTGTGGGTTTGCAACTTGAGAGGTTCAACACTCATCCACTTGAATACTTAATTGTGCTTTTGTTTATGATTGGAGTTGTATATAAATAATTGTATAATATGTAACAGGGGCTTTGTGAATGGAGAGGAAGGATAAGAAAAATGATATTTAAAGCTTTTTGTTTGTACTTCTTATTGAGGCACAGATTGATAAAAACCTTGAGTTTTGTGGAATATATATATATATATATATATATATTTTTTTTGTAGCAAGGTTTTGTGTTTGGAAAATAGTTTAATAGGTAAGGATTATTGTAGGTTTTTGGTTGTGGGTTTTTGTTTGGGTATATAGCTTGAAAGGTTGAAGCTATTTTTAGGACCTAAAACTTGATTTAGCTTCACACTATCTTGATCAAGAGTGTGTGAGGCTTTTACATGTTTTTGATAGGAGCATATTTATGCGACTTAGTTGGCTTGTCCTTGTGCATTTATGTCATGTTTCCTTAGTTGTCTTAGTGTTTAAAGTCATTTTCGTGTGTTTTCAGATTTTAAGGACAAAGTAGGCAAGAAGATGCATTTTGGAGCATTTTGGAGCAAAATGGAGCTTGGAATGCATGTCACATATTTGGAACCAAGGTTTGGACGAAATTGAAGACTTAAAGAGGCTAAGAATGTGAAGAATTAGTGTACAAAGGATCAAGAACTCAGCCACAAAAGGACACACATCCTTGCCGTGCAATCCACATAGCATTCCCTTTGGATTCCCATGCATGCTTAATCATCCTTGTCCCCTTAAATATTTCTGATTTCATGCCTCAATACACTCAATTATCACACTCAATTGCTGCATACCTCTTGTTCCTTTCACCCATCAGATTTCACACAACTTTCACAACCATTCCATGCACCAATTGATGCTCCATCATCCACATTTGGGATCCAATGCCATGTGCAACACATGTTGCTGCACCTTTGACTAATTTCTGAAACATTTCACCTCCCCTTTTCATTTCCATGCAATGAACACAATCATTCATGCTCCCTAGCTGAAATACCACTCCATTTTACCCTCCATACTTTGCATCATTGCTCCATTTTCATCCTTGGACCATTGCACACCACAAATTCACCCTCATTGCTGTGCATTTTCCCCACTGCCCAATCTGATTCTCTAGGGTTTTTGGGGCCTATATATACTTGTTTACACCCCTTGGCAAGGGGTTGACACTCCCATATTAATCACTCATCACAGAAAATTCGTCCATACACACCCTAGGCAGCAAAACACCCCAAAAACACCATTCGAGTGCCCATAAAACATAACAGCCACTCCACCTTCTTCCACCCTCTTTGCCGAGTTTTCTACCACCCTCCAACCATCAAACACTCCTCCACACTCACCCTAAACCTTTCCATACCATTCCCCATCCATTCTACACCATAAAACTACCCAAAACCTGTCCACAAACCAAACTGCCACAAGCAAGGGAAATGAGAAATCTTGGATGCACTTGCTGCCAAGTTGGAGCATTCTAGGTGTTTTCTTTCTTTGGATTTTAATGTCTAATTCATGTAATCTTTGTTTTGCTTTGAGTATGATTGGCTAATTTTAATTTGGCTAAGGGTGTATTCAAAACCATGATTATATATGTGAAATAAGTTGATTACTTCCAGTTATCGTTGCATAAGTCGTGAATACAATTTGCTTAACCGTTGGATTTAGAACTTATTCTTGCATGATTGATTGAGAGTGCACGCTTAATTTGCATGCTTGAATTTGGTGCTAGGATATAAATTTATTTCACCTAATCGTTATGAATTTATATTCGCAAGTAGTGAAGGTCGCTAGTCACGATCGTGTTAAGTAGATTCCTGGCAAAACTATCATGCTTTTCATAGTTACAAATGCCTTGTCGATGCTTATGATTTCCAAAGAACGTAATGATTCTAACTTGTGTCTTTATCATGTTGTTCATATAGAGAACTTGTTAGGAATAATTTGTTTACGATGCATATTCATCCAACTCAGTGATTCTAGGGAAATCTGAAGGTTAATTTAAGCGGACCTAATTGACTTGGAGTGTCGAGGTTCATAACTTATTGAATTGATAACTGGAAATTGATTTACTTGCATATATTTCATGTGTGGAGAAGAAACCCTTAGCCATTCCATCATCCATTTATTCATCACAATTTTGTATTACAATCTGTTTTCTTTACAATCTGTCCATTTAGTTTATTTTCGTCCAAATCAAATCCCCCTTTATTTTGTTGAGTCATATTAGTTAGAAATCAATTTAGTTTGTGTTTTTAAGTGTCTTGAGTCAAGTTATAACATATTTTCGTTCAAATTCTTCCTTAGTGTTCAAAACTGCCCAGATTGTGTCTTTAAGGCAGTTTTGAGTCTTTAGGTATTGTTTTGAGTCTTTTGGTTTGTTTTAGTGTTTAAAGTATAGTTTTGCATTCTTTGAGTCTAGTTTAGTGTTTTAAACTTTGTTTTTACGTTTTCAAGACAGTTTCCAAGTGATTTAGCAATCCCTCCTAATCCCCGGCCTAGAACGATCCCTACTTACATACTTTACTACATTTGATAAAAAGAGGGTTTAATTTTGTGTGTTAACTTATTTCTCACATCAAATTTTGGCGCCGTTGCCGAGGATTAGCAACTTTGCTAATCTCTTGGATTGTTTTCTTTCGAATTATTGTATTTTGTTTATGTTTCTGTTTAAGTTGCTGATTTGTTTTGTTTCCATTGTTTTTAGGTACTAGTGCATGACTCGAAGTTCCCGACCTGTTCGTGACCATATTTTGGACTTTGACGACGATTTCGAGAAAACTTTGAGAAGAAGGAGGAACCAACAGAATAAGGAGGATCCCACAGTACAAGTGGGTGGAGAAGAGCAAGGCATAGCCACGGACAACCGTACACTAAAGGAGCTTGCCGCCTCGGGTTTGGATAATGCCGCACCATTGTGTATCCAATATCCCACGGCTGCTCAAGGTAAAACCGAAGAGTTCGAGTTAAAGTCAAGTTTGCTCCACCACATTCCAAAGTTCCATGGGCTGTCCATGGAGGATCCGAACAAACATTTGAAAGAGTTTGAAGTGGTGTGCTCAAGTATGACTCCGGTTACCGTTGACGGAAGTATTTTAAAGATGAAGACTTTTCCATTCTCTTTAATGGACAAAGCCAAGGATTGGTTATACGAGTTGGCTCCCGGTACAGTTACATTTTGGGAGAGTATGAAGAGGGCGTTTCTGGAGAAGTTTTTCCCAACTTCTCGCATCATTCTTCTTCGTAAAAAAATAAGTGGAATTCAACAAGATGAAGGTGAGTCTTTTCCTACATATTATGAACGATTTAAATCATTTGTTGCTTCTTGTCCACAACATCAGATGAAGGAGGAGTTGCTTTTGCAATACTTCTACGAAGGGCTCCTACCACTAGAACGTCAAATGCTCGATGCCTCGACGGGTGGAGCATTGGTGGACAAAACGCCCATGGCTGCAAAAATATTGATTGCTAATTGAGCGTTGAACGCTCAACAATACGAAGGTGTAGGCCAAAGAGGACCCTCACGGCAACAAGTGCATGAGGTAAGTTCCACATCCAATATTCATTCTTAGTTAGTTAATCTTACTTCTATTGTGTCACAGATGGCCGAGGGAATGAAGATTCAAGGACCCATGGTGTGTGGCGTATGTTCTATCCAAGGACATGCATCCGAAAAGTGTCCTCAACTCATCGAGAATGGTGGATGGGAGAGTGCTAATGCCATTGGGTTTCAAAGCCAAAATCAGCCAAGACATGATCCATATTCCAACACGTATAATCCGGGGTGGAGAGACCATCCAAACTTCAAATGGAGAGAGCCACAACAAGCCCAACCACACGGAGACTTTAGGCAACAACCCTCGGGCTTCTACACCAAACCATACGCACCCCCTCAAATCCAACCACAATCTGCCCCAAATACTTCAGGTAATGCTTTGGATAATGATACACTTGTTAAGTTACTAACCACTTTGACTAATGGGCAGGAAAATCAAAACAAAAGGGTGGACCAACTAGAGAAACAAATGGGACAGATTGCCGAAGTTGTTGGGCAGATTAGAGACCAAGGAAAACTCCCTAGTTCTACCATTCCAAATCCAAAAGGAGGTTTCGAAAGTGCCAAAGCTATCACGCTAAGAAGTGGGAAAGAAGTAGGAACCGAGCCAAAACCATCCCAATCTGCCCCCAAGGAGGACGAGAAGTTGCAAATAGAAGAGGAGGAGAAAGCAAGGGCCACAGCAAGGATTGAGCAATCCTTGCCGCAACCACCCAAGCCATCCAATTCGGCCAATACAGGTAAGAAAGTTCCAATTCCAATTAATTCTAACGTTATTCCTCCAAATGTACCCTTCCCTAGCAGATTTTTGCAAGCCAAGAACGAAGAGGAGGAAAAAGACGTTTTGGAGACGTTTAGGAAGGTGCATGTCAACATCCCACTCCTCGATGCAATAAAGCAAATCCCAAAATACGCTAAGTTCTTGAAGAAGCTTTGTACAACAAGGAAACGGATTCGGGAGAAAGAAGTGGTACACGTAAGTGAGAATGTATCTGCAATATTGCAAAGAAAGCTACCACCTAAATGCAAAGATCCAGGATACCACTTGAAGGAATTTTTGTGAAAAACATGTTCATTTGAATAACATCATATAGCATGCAATTAACAATTAAAGGCGGAATCATGCTTTCATGCATTCAAAAAAACAAAACATCTACCATGAAATTCAAAGCCTAGTAGATTGGTGAACCTTGACTCAACTTAAAAACAACAATTTGTTAGTTGAGAAATATTTACCTTTGTAGATTCCTCTTTGCATATACATGTATGAACATTTGAATACATATGCTAACAATTAACTCTTTAAAGTAGGCATGCATCCAAAAACAATTCATGAAACCCATGACTTTCAAAGCCTAGTATATGGTGAATCAAAAGACTCTTTAACAACATTAAAGAATATGAAGAATTTAGAGATTCTTTACCCTTGAAGCTCATCCTTGATTACACAAGGGATTCACCCAAGTGGAGGGCCTTCAAGTCACCTCCTTGCTCCTTGGATCTTCCTTGTGATTTCCCTCCTTTTAGTGCTCCTTTGCTTCTTTGAGGATTTGAGGATTAGTTCTCCAAAACACCAAAAGTTTGATGTCTCTATGTCTCTTCACCAAGGATGTAATTTGTGAGAATGAAAATGGATCACTTAGGGAAGTAAATTTGCTAGATAACTATCCCCAAGTAGCTTAGAAAACCCTAATTGAAAACAAAGCTATAAAGATGAATTTATACTTCATTTCTTAGGTGAGTGGCAAACTTGCAATTAAGCAAACTTGCATACCCTCACCCTAAATGGTTGGCCTATATGGTTATTGGGCTTATTGCCCATTTTGTTTTAGTTGTCATACAACTTAAACATAATGGGCCTTGTGGACCAAAACACTTTTGGGCCCCGAAGCCCTAAAACCAACTTAAAAGCCCAATACGAACATTTCGTATAATTAATTAACTAATTAATTAATCTTGACCATTCTTCAATTAAACCATTTAATTGCTTATCCATTTCATTTAATTGCTTCACATATATCCTTATTTGGTGTGCGATCCATTAGGTTCCAATTAGCGAGGCAGTGGGCGATGTTACTCTTAACTATCGATTGTGAATTGAAACCACATTTCAATTCTCCCTTTTTGATGATTAGTGTTTGCTAATCAATAGGGCTTCCACAAACCATGAGTGACACCTAGCAGTATGTCATGGTTACCCAAGCTAAGTAGAATTGGTTGGAGAACCTATCCAGTTACAATTACAATGCAATACGGTCCTTCTCTAATACAATACTCTTAACCACATTGTTTTAAGTGATAGTTTGTTTCATGTCTACTATCCAATGTGATACTTTCTTATATGATTCCCTTGAATATGATTTGGAACATCTTCCTTAGTCATATTCATTTGCTTTGGCCAAAGACTTTAGAATCATATTTTAGAGTATACTCCTTCCACCATGGAAGGTTAGAGATCCCTTGTTGTGCATTCATATGCCTACATGACTAGATCACATGACCCCAACAATGCCGTGGACAATCCGAGGGAATGCCTTTGTCATGATCAAAGATCAAGGACCTAACCATTAGACATCTATGATGCCTCAGGTCTAAGGACTACTTTGCATATTGTAACCTTAGAGTTCGTACATGACATGTATGTTTGAACTCTCATTAATCGCAGTTCAGTGTACTCGATTACTCTTTCGAGCACCTATGTGTTTGTCTTAGTGTCCAACACCAAATGACTTGAGACTAGTTCATACTCACGTTTGAGTCAACATAACACATACTAACCTTAGCGGATTGTCAATGCCCAATTGGCAATCCTATGGCTAGGAACGTTTTAGGAATGAACATAAGAGAAAGGTCTCCTTAATCTAACTCATTAGATCACTTATCTCTTATGTCAAATACATCCCTTGGATTCTCTTATTGATTAAACACATGATTCAATAAATAGTGATTAACAATAAGTATTGCCCTTCCGTTAAACATATAAAAGTTTAACATATTAAGTATTCCAAAAAGCTATTACATCAAATGAGTGGCTTTGTGGGCATACTTCCAACAATCTCCCACTTGCACTCAAAGCCATCCTCCCATGTATCTAATACTCATCTTATCCATATGACGATCAAGCTGGATTTGAGTCATTGGCTTTGTCAGTGGATCTGCTACATTATCGGCTGAAGCAACTTTGAGGATGTTGACTTTCCCCTCGGCAGCATATCATCTTATGATATTAAAGCGCCTATCAAAATGCTTGTTCTTTTGATGAGCCCTGGGTTCCTTGGCTTGAGCTATCGCCCCACTATTATCACAGTACAAAGTTACTGGTGATGTGATGGTTGGAACCACTCCAAGTTCAGTAATGAACTTTTTCATCCAGAACGCTTCTTTGCCGGCTTCAGCTGTAGCGACATATTCAGCCTCTGTCGTGGAATCAGCAATTACACTTTGTTTCTTGCTTTTCCAACTGACAGCCCCACCATTCAGAGTGAATACATATCCGGAGTTGGAACTTCTATCATCGATGTCAGATTGGAAATCTGCGTCTGTATAAGCTTCCACTCGCAACTCTGATGCTCCTCCATAAACGAGGAACATGTCCTTAGTTCTTCTTAAGTACTTAAGGACCATCTTGACAGCTGCCCAGTGTTCTGATCCTGGGTTAGATTGATATCGACTAGTAATGCTCACAGCATACGCGATATCAGGCCTTGTGCATATCATGGCATACATGAGACTCCCTATGGCGGAAGCATAAGGAATTTCATTCATTTAGCCGTATCTCTTCAGGAGTCTTAGGTCCCATGGACTTAGAAAGGTGAATTCCATGTCTCACAGGAAGAAAACCTTTCTTAGATTGTTCCATCTGGAACCTACTTAGCACCTTATCAATGTACATCGATTGGGATAATCCAATTAATTTTCTGGATCTATCACGATAGAGTTTTATCCCAAGTACATAAGATGCATCTCCTAAATCTTTCATGTGGAAGGTTTTAGATAACCACACTTTTACAGAAGAAAGTACTGCAGTGTAATTCCCGAATAGTAATATGTCATCTACATATAACACTAGGAATACTACTGCATCCCCAACGACTTTTTGATAAACACAATTGTCGTCTTCGTTTTGAGTAAAACCAAACGTTTTGATTTCAGTGTCGAAACGAATGTTCCAGCTCCTAGAGGCTTGCTTAAGTCCATAAATGGACCTTTGAAGCTTGCATACCTTAGTCTCTTCAGACTCGGACACGAAACCTTCGGGTTGAGTCATATAGAGCTCTTCCTGTAGGTAGCCGTTCAGAAAAGCTGTCTTCACGTCCATTTGCCAGATTTCATAATCATGGTACGCAGCTATAGCAAGCAAAATCCGAATCGGATTTCATGGCCTCTTGCCATCTCTTTGAATCAATGTCGGACATTGCTTCAGTGTAGTTCCTAGGGTCCTCCTTTGTTTCATTGTCACCTAGAAGGTACAATTCATCAAAGTCATTATTTAAGCCAAACCTCATAGGTGGCTTACTAACCCGTTCAGATCTACGTGGAGCTAGGGGTTCAGGAACAGGGTTGTCAATATGTCGAGTGCTTGTTTGTGGTTCATTATTAATCTCATTAATTTCCATCTCTTTGCTTCTAGTTCCTTTGAGAACAAATTGTTCCTCTAGAAACATAGCAGTTCTGGCGACAAAGACTTTCTGGTCGTCAGGATGGTAGAACTCATATCCCATAGTTTCTCTAGGATATCCCACAAAATAGCATCTTACTGATCTCGCTTCAAGCTTAGTAGCCTCAAGCTTCTTGACATATGCTTCACAACCCCAAATCTTAATATGATTAAGACTTGGCTTTCTTCCATGCCATATCTCATAGGGCGTTTGTGAAACTGATTTGGAAGGTACTCTATTAAGCAAGTAAGCTGCTGTATATAGAGCGTATCCCCAGAATGTTACTGGTAGATCAGCGGAACTCATCATAGAACGAACCATGTTCATCAAGGTTCGATTTCTCCTTTCAAAAACTCCATTAAGTTGTGGAGTTCCCGGTGGAGTCCACTGTGATATTATTCCACACTCTTTGAGATAATCTAGGAACTCATTACTCAGATATTCACCCCCTCGATCCGATCTTAGGATTTTTATCTGTTTCCCAGTTTGCTTCTCAACTTCATTCTTGAATTCTTTGAACCTTTCAAAGGATTCTGACTTGTACTTCATAAGATATACATAGCCAAACCGAGAGTGATCGTCGGTGAATGTGATATAGTATGAGAAGCCTTCTCTCGACGTAGTAGACATAGGTCCACATACGTCAGTGGCACACTCTCCTTTTCCAGTAAATGGAGATTTGGTCATCTTCCCTTTCAAGCAACTTTCACAAGTACCCATCCGGTCATTACCTAATGGGCGGAAATATCCGTCTTTCGACATCTTGCGAGTCTTATCAAGGTTCACATGTCCAAGTTTAAGATGCCACATCTTTTCTTGGTTAACTTCTTCTCTAGCCCTTTTGGGTTTTGAGGTATTCCCGCTTTCAATACAGTGCATCCCACTATTCGTCTCTAGGTGAAAAAGTCCCTCTATCATATTACCATGAGAGATAATACGACCGTTCAAGTATAAAGTGCAACTCATTTTGTCAAACAACACTGAGTGCCCATATCGTAAAAGCTTAGAGATGGAAATCAAATTCTTTATACATGAAGGAAAATATAAACAATTTTTAAGTTCCAGGACTTCCCCAGAGGGTAGGTTAAGCATATAGGTGCCTATTGCTTTTGCAGAGATTTTAGTGCCGTTCCCAACTCGCACAACCATCTCCTCATTGCGCAGTGACCTGCTCCCTGTTAGTCCCTGCAACGTATTACAGATATGTTGACTAGCACCTGAATCAAATATCCAGGAATTGGAGCTCACTGTAAAAGCACTCTCTATGACAGAAATAGTCTCTTCAAAAGTTCTTGTCATAAGGCTCGCAATGCGCACCCTGTATTTCTTCTTCCAACGTTCATCCTTTCCACAATGAAAGCATGTTCCTTTGGATTTCTTTGCCTTCTTCTTACGCAACCTTTTCCTTATCATTGCATTCTTACTCCCACTGTCCTTTTTGAAACCTTTTTCAAATTTACAGCACATGTCAATCATCTCTTTCAAAGAATGATCGAATCTATTCACTTTATAGTTTACGATAAACTTAGTGAAATCATCCGAGAGAGATGCAAGGAAAAAGTCTTGGGCCATTTTCCCATCGATGGAAGTTCCTAAACTTTGAAGATCTTGAAAGATCCTTTCCATCTTTTGTCCATGTTTATGGACCGATGTCCCCTTTGCCATTTTGGCATTCATTAGAGTACAAATATTTGAGAATCGTACATTACTAGTCTCAATGTCATGCATCTTATGCAAACTTTCAACCATGGCACAAGAAGTGTCCATGTGCTTATGTAGCTTCATAAGCTCCTCACTAAGTGAAGTGAGGATTAAGCATTTGGCTTGTAAGTCATCCTCATAGTGTCTAACATAATTTTGACACTCCTCCTTTGAAGCTAGTTTCGTAGGAGGTACATGAGGAGGGGATTGCTTAAGTACATACAATATGTCTTTCACCTTTGAGACATTCTCAATGTGGCGATACCAAGCAAGGAAACGTTGGCCTTTTAGGCCCTTTTTGTCAAGTATAATGGTGGGTATAATTTTAGGCATGTCGTTCACTACATAACATAACAGAAATCGAATTAGCATTGTTGTTTAAAACTATTTTGATTGGGTCTTTTAATCAAATAGTACCACCCACTATTTTTGGCAAATTCCACATCCCTCAATAGAATTCGAGAGTTATATTGAACTCTTAGTGGGTTATGGGAGACTCACCATTACCAAGCCCACCTCACGATGATACGATATTGGTTAGCAAAATAATGATGAGAGAATAACGCATTATTCATTTACAACCTTTTGTAATTACCCATCTCGTTTGGCCTCTAGAGAATGATGCCTCACGATGATACGATATCGGCACCATTGCACTTAGTTTAAGTTATTCCCACCATGCTTAGTTCGTGAAGGGGTTCAAGAATAGCCTCACAATGATATGATATCGGCTATCCTCGTTGCCTACACTCACCTCATCATATGTATATGGATTCCTCCTGGATGTAAGCACATACTTTGTACTCCCCCATGATAGGGTGAAGCCGGTGCATGAGTCACAAACGCTTGGAACCCACCACGGTGGAAGGCCTACGAAGAGATATTCTAAACATCTCTCGCTTATCAACTTAAATATTTGTTTGAGGGAATAGCGTTGGGCTACATCAAAACATTTTAATCACATTAAAAGAACTTGGGCCTATCACAACCATTGGTCCAAGTTTATATGAATTAGTAGTATATAATACTCCCACTGTTTCGTTGAAACAAGCGAGACTATATGGAACTACTAACGAATGCTTTGCATCCTCATATGGACTATATAGTCATATTAGGTTTTAGGATGATTATGAACCGTTTGATTTGATCCAACACGAGCCTTGTGTTGGACCTTGGGCCTAAGGTATGTAGTTCTTGATTTTAGTTACGCGTTTAATCCAATTAAACCGTTATTTCCTATTGGGCGTTGGACCCAACTATTCCATTTTGCATACATTTAAACAAAAGGAATACATGAAATAATAATAAGGGCTTATGCCCTTTTACAACACAAATGATGGACTTATGTCCATTTACAACAAATTGAATTAATCAAATTACATTCAAATCTACACTACCAATCCCAAACATTCATAATGTAAAGCGGCCAATCACATAGCTCAATTATCGAGGCATTTGGTTCATAATCACCCTTCTCTTAATCAAACACATTTAACTAAGAAAACAACTTTAAACAATTGGTTTTCGGATCCATAGAATTGATTTAAATGGAACTAAATAAAATGAAAATCCAATTCTCATTTAAAGAGACAAACCATTTTGTTCTCATCTAATTTGGGCCAAAAACAATGACCACAACTTTTGGGCCATTTTCTAAAAACAAAAACTTTTGGGGTCACTTTGTAAAAACACAAGAGTCCACAACTTCATGTAATTACAACTTAGAACCCAAACATTTTTAATAATGTCAAAACATCATTAAAGGAGCAAAACAATTTGTCCTTTAAAGTTTTTGGACCTTAACGTAAAAACGTAAACTTTTGGGCCAAAATGCAAATACACAAAAGTATCAAAACTTTATGTAAGTGCACAAAACACCCAAAAATACCCTATTTTAAAAGGGTGGCCTGCCATATAGTGTTTTATTGATGAAAATTCAAATTTTATACAAAGTTTTGTAAGTGGGTTATGTTAGGTGAGGTAAAGATGAAATAAAATTTTGTAAGAAATGATTTATGTCATTCTTTAAAACAAAGTTTGTCTCCCATTAAAATTACTTAATCATTAACCATCACCCACTAAAATTAAATCAAAACTTTATGTAAAAACATAAAACTTTTTGAATCAAAACTTCAAAACTTTTTGTTCTTGGCAAGAACTCCAAGAACATTGAAGAACACTTATGAAAACTCAAAATACATGGCACCAAATTTTAGTTCCAATATTCATGCTTAAATGAAATACATCTACAACATTTGAGATGCTAAATTTTCTAGCAAAATTTATATTCAAAGCAAGAACAAAGCTTGTAACATTTACAACATTTAAATCATAAAACATGAAAATCACAAAACCCAAAAGGATCCACCATACACTAGACCTAGGCTCTGATACCACTTGAAGGAAAAATTTTGTCCTAGCTAAGAACATGTATGAACATTTGAATACATATGCTAACAATTAACTCTTTAAAGTAGGCATGCATCCAAAAACAATTCATGAAACCCATGACTTTCAAAGCCTAGTATATGGTGAATCAAAAGACTCTTTAACAACATTAAAGAATATGAAGAATTTAGAGATTCTTTACCCTTGAAGCTCATCCTTGATTACACAAGGGATTCACCCAAGTGGAGGGCCTTCAAGTCACCTCCTTGCTCCTTGGATCTTCCTTGTGATTTCCCTCCTTTTAGTGCTCCTTTGCTTCTTTGAGGATTTGAGGATTAGTTCTCCAAAACACCAAAAGTTTGATGTCTCTATGTCTCTTCACCAAGGATGTAATTTGTGAGAATGAAAATGGATCACTTAGGGAAGTAAATTTGCTAGATAACTATCCCCAAGTAGCTTAGAAAACCCTAATTGAAAACAAAGCTATAAAGATGAATTTATACTTCATTTCTTAGGTGAGTGGCAAACTTGCAATTAAGCAAACTTGCATACCCTCACCCTAAATGGTTGGCCTATATGGTTATTGGGCTTATTGCCCATTTTGTTTTAGTTGTCATACAACTTAAACATAATGGGCCTTGTGGAACAAAACACTTTTGGGCCCCGAAGCCCTAAAACCAACTTAAAAGCCCAATACGAACATTTCGTATAATTAATTAACTAATTAATTAATCTTGACCATTCTTCAATTAAACCATTTAATTGCTTATCCATTTCATTTAATTGCTTCACATATATCCTTATTTGGTGTGCGATCCATTAGGTTCCAATTAGCGAGGCAGTGGGCGATGTTACTCTTAACTATCGATTGTGAATTGAAACCACATTTCAATTCTCCCTTTTTGATGATTAGTGTTTGCTAATCAATAGGGCTTCCACAAACCATGAGTGACACCTAGCAGTATGTCATGGTTACCCAAGCTAAGTAGAATTGGTTGGAGAACCTATCCAGTTACAATTACAATGCAATACGGTCCTTCTCTAATACAATACTCTTAACCACATTGTTTTAAGTGATAGTTTGTTTCATGTCTACTATCCAATGTGATACTTTCTTATATGATTCCCTTGAATATGATTTGGAACATCTTCCTTAGTCATATTCATTTGCTTTGGCCAAAGACTTTAGAATCATATTTTAGAGTATACTCCTTCCACCATGGAAGGTTAGAGATCCCTTGTTGTGCATTCATATGCCTACATGACTAGATCACATGACCCCAACAATGCCGTGGACAATCCGAGGGAATGCCTTTGTCATGATCAAAGATCAAGGACCTAACCATTAGACATCTATGATGCCTCAGGTCTAAGGACTACTTTGCATATTGTAACCTTAGAGTTCGTACATGACATGTATGTTTGAACTCTCATTAATCGCAGTTCAGTGTACTCGATTACTCTTTCGAGCACCTATGTGTTTGTCTTAGTGTCCAACACCAAATGACTTGAGACTAGTTCATACTCACGTTTGAGTCAACATAACACATACTAACCTTAGCGGATTGTCAATGCCCAATTGGCAATCCTATGGCTAGGAACGTTTTAGGAATGAACATAAGAGAAAGGTCTCCTTAATCTAACTCATTAGATCACTTATTGATGCGAAAATAAATTAACGCACAAATTTAAACCCTATTTGTGACAGTTGTAGTATATGGTGTAAGTAGGGTATCGTTCTAGGCCGGGGATTAACTAGGGATGCTAACCAAAGTAAAATTAAATTAAAAACGTAAAAACAAAATTTAAAACACTAAACTAGACTCAAAACACTTAACTAGAATAACTCAAAATAAAACTAACAAATAATCTAAAACAAATCAAAAGACTCAAAACAACTCAAGACTTAAGAAAACACAAACTAAAATGATTTCTAATAAATCTAACACTTTAAAATAAAATGGGGGATTGATTTTGATGAAAAGTAAATTAAACTTAAATAAATTACAAAATTGACAAAAACATAAAATTAAGGTAAAATGATAAATGACGAACTGGCTAGAGGGTTATTCTCCACACATGCCACATATGCAACCTAAATTGATTTTCAGTTGTTCTTTCAATAAATTGTAAATTCTCAACGCCCCAAGTTAATTAGGTCCGCTTAAATTAACCTTCAGATTTTCCTACTTTTATTAGGTTGGATGATTGCATACGACAACCCAAAACATTCCCTACAAGTTCCCTACATGAATTGCATAATAGAGACACAAGCAAGAATCATTAAGTTCTATGAAAATCATAAGCATTGACGAGGCACTTGTTACTATGAATTGCATGAAACTTATGCCAAGAATTTACCTAACGCGATCGTTTATAAGCGACCTTCACTACTTGTGAATATAAGTTCATAACGATTAGGTGAAATTCACTTATATTCTAGCATCAAATTCATGCATGTAAATTAAGTATGCATCCTTAATCGACATACAAAAATAAGTTATCAATCAAGTAGTTAAGCAAATTAAATCACAACTCAGAAATCACAACTGAAGGTAATCAATTCATATTACAAATATAATCATGGCTTTGAATTAACCTCTAGCCAAAATAAAATTAGTTATACATTATTTAAATTAAAACAGAAAATAAAACATAAGTTTGGAAAGATTAAACCGGGAGAGGAGAGTGCTTCAGCGTCCCGAGGGGCAGCTTCTGCTTAATTTTCTGTGCGTTCTCACGCTGTTTTTTCTTCTTCCCTGTTGGTTTCCGCGCGACTGCCCTGCATGCACTGCACTCACGCTGCCAAAGGCAGCTCTTATTCCCCCGCTGCTTACAAGGCAGCTGTCTCTTCCCTGTGATGCCAGCTGTCCCGTGCTCCTCTCCTACGCGTCAGTCTCTCCCTCTCGCTGCTTCTCTCAGTTTCTTGCGCTGCCTAAGGCAGCTGTCCTGCCTTCCAATTCGCCCCCGAGACTTTCTCGTACTGACTTCCTTCTTTCCTTATCCCTACACGCTGCCAAAGGCAGCGACCTCAGTGCCACTCTCACGCTGCCCTCCTGACTTCCTGCTTCTCTTTCCGCGTCTGCTCTATAGAGCTGTCAAGGCAGCTCATCATGCTGCCAGCTCAAGTTCCCATCTTCTTTTCAGCAAACCCGAGTCACCTCCCACAGCAGGGCAGCACTGCCCTCTTAAAAAAATGCCCCGAGGTCCTCACATTTAATTATATTTCCCCTTTCTGCGATGCTTTTCGTCCCACAATGCCGAGCACTTCTTTTTTATCATGCAGCTTTCCTTTTTAAAACTCAAGGCAGCTCCACTTGCTGCCATCCCCTCAAGACCGCACTTATTTCTGTTTTTCATTGTCGCTGCCAAATTCCTTTTTATATTTTAATTATGTCAGCCCCCACTCAATTAACATCATATAAATATATATATATATATATATATATATATATATATTTATAATACTATCTTATTTTTATTAACCAAAAATAGTGGGTAATGCCGTTTTGACGATTTTATTTAATTTAAAAGCTAAACAGTTTTGACACGAATTTATTACATAAAATCACACTTATGCTATTTTTATTTTCTTAGCTAGATAAATTCGATAAAACACAAAAACAAAGTAAATAGCACAAAAATACAAGAAACTAACTAAGAAAAGACGAGAGAATTTGATGTAAAATATGTATAAATATAATCCGATCAAATACCCCCACACTTAGCTTTTGCTAGTCCTCGAGCAAAACAGAGAAAACAGAAAAAGTAATAACATGAAAATTATTAGTTTTCCCCTATGTGACCCTCATAGAACTTCATTCGAGAACATAAATAATCAAGAACCATAGCTAACACCAGCAAGCTAATCCAAGTTCATTTTCCTTATTCAAATATTAGCAGTAATCTTTGAAACATCCTTGAAGTGTAATGTGTGAGATAGCCATGCTAATGCAATTTCAAAATTTTATTTTAAAAATCACCATATGCAAACTAGCGACCTTCTCACGGGATATGCACTCAATCACACATGTGTTTAGTTTTAATGTGTTTCGCTCAAAGAAACAAATGTGAAAGTTCTACCATAAGCTTGCATAAAAATCACTTCTCCACAGTCATAATTGCAAAACTTAAATCAAGAGGACTTTTATTGGATGTAATGAGGCTTCGGGATAGGGTTATTGAAACGAAAGAATAGGAAAACACAAGTTCCAAGCTACATTGCAAGCAATTATTTTCTTTAGATTTATAAGAACTCAAGCTCTCCAACGATTCTTCAGACATCTCCAACCAAAAACTTAAACTGAAACTTTAAAACTTTTTATTTTCTTTGTATACAATCTTTCTTTTTTTTTTTTTTTTTTTTTTTTTTTTTTTTTTTTTTTTTTTTTTTCAAACAGAAACAAATATGAAAAACCCCCACACTTATTCTTTTGCCAAACACCTTCAAAGTACTTCACAAACATTTCTCATAAGACAATCTCACATTGCTCACTAGCTCGCTTGGAAAGGGTAAGGAAAATTATTTCAGGCATAAGGGTAGACATATCTGGTGATAAGAAATAAAAGGCTCACAAATACGGCTCAAATTGGCAATCTAATGATATCATTTTTTCTTTGGGAAACAAGGTTATTTGGGCCATGGTGGTAAACCTAATGCCTCTATCATTTTCAAGTTCATGCAATCAATGACAAAAATTTCGAAAGATCGTTATGCAAGTTCTAGAGAAGTATCTCACATAAGTTCATCACACATGAAAAAAATAGGAGTGTATGAAAAATGCACACACTTTCAATAGGCTCAAAAACTCACATAGGATGTATATGGTCACTAAATTCACATATGGAGCTTAAAATCATGCTTTAATTTCACATCAACAAGGCTATGTGCATTTGGTTTTTCAAAGATGATCAAATATGTACAAACTAACACGAGAATAAGGAATTTCACACAACACATGTTAACTAAGTTCTTGATGATCATGGTTCAAATTTTATTCCATTATATCATTGGGTCGGGGAAACTAATAAAAAACTAATTCAAAACAATAAGGAAAACAAGGAAATATTTTTGGATTTTTTTAAATTTTCCGATTTTTTTTTTTTTTTTTTTTTTTTTTTTTTTTTTTTTTGTTTTTTTGTTTTTTTTTTAAATAAAACAAAACTAATTAAGAAAACAAAGCAATAACAAGAAAACAAAGCAATAACATGGAAACAAATGAAACCAGTTCAAAGTCGAAGGTACAAAAATTTTCAATTTGGTCATTTTTCATACTCTTTACCCCCACACTTAAACTAGACATTGTCCCCAATGTCAGAAAATATAATAGAATGCAAATAAAAATAAAAATAAAATAAATAAATACAAAGAAACAAAATAAAGCAATAGGACTGAAAACTTCCCTAATTTGCAGAAAAATCAAGCGATGACCCCCAAGCTAAAATTCTGCAATCAACTTCAAGGGTGGAAATAACCAAAAGTTCCTGCAAAGAAAAGAAATAAATCAGTTACGCACGCAAGAAAATATAAAAGAAAACAAACGAAAAATTGAAAATGAAAATAAAAGTTAATGAATAAAACTAATAAAAGAACATTGGTCCTGTTTGGTGACTTTCCACAGCTTTGAACTTGAACTGGCCTCGGAACTTCTTAGCAAGGAAAATGAGACTTGATTGGTGGTGTTGTTGAAGCTTCTCGAGCTCTTGGTTTCAACTCAGACTCCTTCTGCCGGGTTGATTGAGTCTGCAGGCTACATTCTTCTCTTTTTGTTCTTCTGCATGGCAGGTAGGCACGAGGAATAAGTGGTGGTCTGCTTCTTTGTTCAATCTGTCCAAGTGCCGACCGATTGCCTTTCTTTCACCTTGCCCCGTAGCCAAGAGCAAGGGTAAAGGAAAAGCGTGCCATGAGAAATCTTTGCCTCTAACTCTGATGATATGGGATACTTTTGCTTTTGAAGAAGTATCGTTCCACAGGTGTATGCTTGAACTGGGCTGGGGAACTTCTTAGCAAGGAAAATGAAACTTGATCTTGAAGATGAAGCAGCACCTTGTCTCCACATGCTTCAAGTAACATTTTCACTTGCCTTGGCTGTTCTCCAGGCAGATGTGGCGACTTCTTCGGAAGTACATCAGTGGTTGAAGAAGAGCACTCGAGAGCAATGCTAGGTAAGCAATCAGGAAGGATTTCCAGGCAGTCGGTTCTTAGATTGGAAGATTGACACCGAGTGCTGGCTGATTGCCCGCTTTCTCCTTGCCACAAAGACAAGGACAAGGACAGGGAGAAAGCGTGATATGAGATACTCTTGCTTTCAACCTTCATGATATGAAATACTCTAGCTCTAGATGACTTATTTGCAAAGGTATCCCAGGGAATGAGAAACACAGAGAAACTCGAGAGGGTTTGTTGGAAAGGCATTTTGGGAGATGAAAAATTTCGGAGATGAAGAAGTGTTGAGAGAGTTTGCCTTTGCTGTTGAAGGCGAAGGTAGACGTTTATAGAATTTTTCTTCACAACCGAAACTGTTCTTTTACCCCTGTCGGCAGCCGGTGGATGGATGAACAGTACAGGTCACGCGCTTTCTGAAAAAGTCACCCGTAATTTGCGCAAAGCTGACAGCGCGCGTGACGAGTGACGACAAAATTGGAAAAGCTGTTCGCCTCGTGATTCCTGACCGCTCCGACTTTTGAGAAAGACGCCCGACTTTTGAGAGAACGGCGTCCAACTTTTGAGAAAGGAACCGACTTTTGAGACGGAGACGCCGCTTTTGAGAAAAGAGTCCGGCTTTTGAGAAAGGAGCCCGGCTCTTCGATTTGCGAGAGGGCGTCTCTTCGACTGCTGAGTGATGTCTCTTGATTTCTTCTTCTTATAAGAACGCTCATTTTTGTTCCACAACAAACTTAAGCTCCCCTGTAAACACTCCCTCCTGTAAACATTCACACTTTCACTTCTTTTAATCTTGATCAGTCTAACTCTTCATTCTCAACACCATCAAATATGTCTTGCCCCTCTGACCGTCGCCTTAACTTGAATGTTGGGGAAGATAGTGATATATCTTCTCCAACCAACATTTGGCAGCCGTCCTTCATATCCCCGAATGGTCCTCTTACAGTTGGGGATTCCATGATGATGAATGAAACAACCGCATCGGTGGTGGCCAGAAATCTGCTCACTCCTAGAGACACTAGGATACTTTCTAGGCGGTCCGACGAACTAGCTGTCCAGGACTCTATGGCTTACAGCGTCCGATGCGCAGGTTCAGTATCAAACATGGGCCAGCGCCTTCTTGCACGAACCCGTCAGGTGGAGTCGTTGATGGCTGAAGTGGCTAGTCTTCGGCAGGAGGTCAGAGTGCTTAGGCATGAGAACAGGGATTTGCACATGCTTGCAACCAATTACTCCACAAGCATGAAGAGGAAGCTGGATCAGATGCAGGAGTCCGAAGTGCGGATTCAGAGTGATCATCAACGATTTATGGCGTTACTCCCGAGGTTTGTGTTGCCTTCGTCCTCGGGAGCAGCACCAAGTATTGAGGCTCTGAATGATCCAGCTCTGGCGCTTCGTCTTTCAGGGGCTCCGTCGACCTCCGAGGCACCACCAACCAATGACCAATGAACGAAATTAAATTACAAGTTATTGTAAAAAAATTTATGCATTTAAGTTTTTTTTTTTTATTTTTTTATTTTTATTTTTTATTTTTTTATTTTTTTATTTTTTATTTATATGAATGTTTATGTTTTTAAGTTTTTTTTTTATTTTTTTATTTTTTTATTTTTATTTTTTATTATTTTTTTATTTTTTATGTATTTTTAACAACTTAATTAAGAAAACACAACAATAAGTAAAACAAAGTAAAAAGACTAAGTTTAACTTTCTAAACAAAAATCACAACTAAATAAACAAAACAAAAATCACAACTAAATAACAAAACAAAATGAAAGCAGTAAAGAGAAGGGATTAGGAATGCAAATCTGATTGTGGGTGATTCCTAGGCCTCCCTTCATTATTCAAATGCATGGGCTTATCATTGAACGGACGGTGGTACTTGAAATGATCCGGCAATGGTTTAAATTCAAGAGTGGGTGCCTGAATCATCAAAATCAGAAAAATGTTAGTATAAATTAAAATTAAAAATGGAGAAGATGGCTTACTATCTTTTTCCGACACAAACTCAATGACAAACACCACATTTTTGAACATTTCCGGGACTTTGAACTTGGCCAGGTTTACTATGATGGTTGTGGCTTGTCCCGTGTCATCAAACTCAACTGCTTTAGGCTTGATTGTCTCATGCACAGCCTCTTGGATGTATTCTTGAAATTCTCCGGCCACCTCATTTTCTGGAATAATTCTTCTTGGTGTACAAGTCTCTTTGAACGTTTCAATACCATCGGGAACTTGATTTGGTACACCAAGAATTTGGATATCACATTTTGCACCTCTGGAAGATCTTCCACAACGTATTTTTCATTCACTTCTTCCTTGGGATTTAAAAACCTGCAAGGAAAAAGGACATTTGGTGGAACGATGTTAGAATAAATTGAATTTAGAACCTCCTCACCTGAGCTGGATGGCATAAGGACTTGAGGGGTTTGCGATAAGAATTCTTCTAAACTGCCCAAGTAGTCATCCTCATCTTCTTCTTGAAGCGGCAATTCATCCATGTTCGGGCTGTGTTTGGATGGTTCTGGGACAGCTTCATCCTCCCGGTCACCTTGATCTCGAATCTGTGCCATGAATTCCATAATCTGCCCAACTTGCTCCTCCAATGCATCCACCTTGTTGGCTTTATTTCGCATCTCCTTGTTTCGATTTTCTACGTCCTGGGTCAAAGAGGTTAGTAACTTATTCAACATGTCATTATCCGAAGATGTACCTGAATTTGATTGGGGAGATTGTTGTGGTGGATGTGACGGTTCATATGGCCACTGATAGAACTCTTCCGATGGCGGCAATTGTTCTTCTTTTTGTGAACCCTGTACTGAAGAAATTAATTCTTCAAGCATTTGATTGTAATCCACGGGCATACTTTGATTCGATTGGAATTGTTGTGGGGGATACTGTGGTGGCTGCATAGGTCTTGAATAGAACGCGTCTTCTTGCTGCCAATATCCACCTTGTTGGAATTGTTGAGGTTCTCCCCACATGTAATCTGAATAATCTCTCCAATCCGAATTATAAGCGTTGGAAAACATGTTGCCCCTTGATTGGTTATAGCCTTGATATCCCCAAACATCTTCATTTGCAGAAAATTGGGGATATTGATGAGTTTGAAATCCTTGCTCATAGGGCATATCAAATGTAGGGCCACTTGGCGTTGTGGTCCGTTCGGCATTATGAGTTAATTGAGCAGTGAGCTGTGCCAATAGATCTTGAATGCTAGTAGAATCCAGGTCTTGCTCCATTTGTACTAAAATCAAAGAAATAAAACTAAATCAAATATCAAAAGTGACATACACAAACACAAATAAACATAAGCAAAAACAAAAATAAAAGGATTAGCAAATTTGCTAATCCCCGGCAACGGCGCCAAAAATTTGATGCGAAAATAAATTAACGCACAAATTTAAACCCTATTTGTGACAGTTGTAGTATATGGTGTAAGTAGGGTATCGTTCTAGGCCGGGGATTAACTAGGGATGCTAACCAAAGTAAAATTAAATTAAAAACGTAAAAACAAAATTTAAAACACTAAACTAGACTCAAAACACTTAACTAGAATAACTCAAAATAAAACTAACAAATAATCTAAAACAAATCAAAAGACTCAAAACAACTCAAGACTTAAGAAAACACAAACTAAAATGATTTCTAATAAATCTAACACTTTAAAATAAAATGGGGGATTGATTTTGATGAAAAGTAAATTAAACTTAAATAAATTACAAAATTGACAAAAACATAAAATTAAGGTAAAATGATAAATGACGAACTGGCTAGAGGGTTATTCTCCACACATGCCACATATGCAACCTAAATTGATTTTCAGTTGTTCTTTCAATAAATTGTAAATTCTCAACGCCCCAAGTTAATTAGGTCCGCTTAAATTAACCTTCAGATTTTCCTACTTTTATTAGGTTGGATGATTGCATACGACAACCCAAAACATTCCCTACAAGTTCCCTACATGAATTGCATAATAGAGACACAAGCAAGAATCATTAAGTTCTATGAAAATCATAAGCATTGACGAGGCACTTGTTACTATGAATTGCATGAAACTTATGCCAAGAATTTACCTAACGCGATCGTTTATAAGCGACCTTCACTACTTGTGAATATAAGTTCATAACGATTAGGTGAAATTCACTTATATTCTAGCATCAAATTCATGCATGTAAATTAAGTATGCATCCTTAATCGACATACAAAAATAAGTTATCAATCAAGTAGTTAAGCAAATTAAATCACAACTCAGAAATCACAACTGAAGGTAATCAATTCATATTACAAATATAATCATGGCTTTGAATTAACCTCTAGCCAAAATAAAATTAGTTATACATTATTTAAATTAAAACAGAAAATAAAACATAAGTTTGGAAAGATTAAACCGGGAGAGGAGAGTGCTTCAGCGTCCCGAGGGGCAGCTTCTGCTTAATTTTCTGTGCGTTCTCACGCTGTTTTTTCTTCTTCCCTGTTGGTTTCCGCGCGACTGCCCTGCATGCACTGCACTCACGCTGCCAAAGGCAGCTCTTATTCCCCCGCTGCTTACAAGGCAGCTGTCTCTTCCCTGTGATGCCAGCTGTCCCGTGCTCCTCTCCTACGCGTCAGTCTCTCCCTCTCGCTGCTTCTCTCAGTTTCTTGCGCTGCCTAAGGCAGCTGTCCTGCCTTCCAATTCGCCCCCGAGACTTTCTCGTACTGACTTCCTTCTTTCCTTATCCCTACACGCTGCCAAAGGCAGCGACCTCAGTGCCACTCTCACGCTGCCCTCCTGACTTCCTGCTTCTCTTTCCGCGTCTGCTCTATAGAGCTGTCAAGGCAGCTCATCATGCTGCCAGCTCAAGTTCCCATCTTCTTTTCAGCAAACCCGAGTCACCTCCCACAGCAGGGCAGCACTGCCCTCTTAAAAAAATGCCCCGAGGTCCTCACATTTAATTATATTTCCCCTTTCTGCGATGCTTTTCGTCCCACAATGCCGAGCACTTCTTTTTTATCATGCAGCTTTCCTTTTTAAAACTCAAGGCAGCTCCACTTGCTGCCATCCCCTCAAGACCGCACTTATTTCTGTTTTTCATTGTCGCTGCCAAATTCCTTTTTATATTTTAATTATGTCAGCCCCCACTCAATTAACATCATATAAATATATATATATATATATATATATATATTTATAATACTATCTTATTTTTATTAACCAAAAATAGTGGGTAATGCCGTTTTGACGATTTTATTTAATTTAAAAGCTAAACAGTTTTGACACGAATTTATTACATAAAATCACACTTATGCTATTTTTATTTTCTTAGCTAGATAAATTCGATAAAACACAAAAACAAAGTAAATAGCACAAAAATACAAGAAACTAACTAAGAAAAGACGAGAGAATTTGATGTAAAATATGTATAAATATAATCCGATCACTTATCTCTTATGTCAAATACATCCCTTGGATTCTCTTATTGATTAAACACATGATTCAATAAATAGTGATTAACAATAAGTATTGCCCTTCCGTTAAACATATAAAAGTTTAACATATTAAGTATTCCAAAAAGCTATTACATCAAATGAGTGGCTTTGTGGGCATACTTCCAACAGTTTCACTATCCCTTGTGTTATTGGCAATGCGAGGTTTGATCATGCTATGCTAGATTTAGGTGCATCCATTAATGTCATGCCATATTCTGTTTATGCATCTATGAATCTGGGAGAGCTTAAAAATGATGGTGTTATTATTCAATTAGCCGATCGATCTAATGCATATCCGAAAGGAGTTTTGGAGGATGTTTTGGTGCAGGTAGACCATTTGATTTTTCCTGCAGATTTCTATGTGCTTGACATGGAAAATTCGGCACACTCACCATCATCACCACTCTTACTTGGACGACCTTTCATGAAAACAGCTCAAACCAAGATTGATGTGGCCAAGGGAGCAGTCACTATGGCGTTTGGTGGTGATATGATTAATTTCAAAGTTTCTGAATCTATTGAGAATACTAATGATGTTCGTTCTTGTTTTGCCATTGATGTGACTGAAAGTAACAGGTAGGAATGTTCAACAATAATCAAGAGGGATGTTTCTCGCACCACAATCAAGGAGGGACTTGGATTAAAGCACAAGGAGCACGTCCCAACCTCCAAATCACCAAATCTGGCCGAGAATACTCATTGTGCATTTGTTCAATGTGCTGCCACTTCAGTGCAGCACATGGGTAAGCCATCTTCTCCACTTTCAATTCCCATTTCGAATAATAGGTTGTTACCTTGTTTGGTGCAGGTACCTAGGTGCATTCAAAGTGGTGGGAGAGTTGATTTAGGGAAGCAAAGCACAAAAATCAGGAAGGATCATTATCTCCTTCCAATCAAAGATTTAAAGCATGAAGTGGTTCGTAGGGCAGGTTGGAGAGGAAGCATCCTTGGATGCCGTGGGCCCTAATGAGGAGTGAATGAGGTCTTCGTCCGGCTGTACGACGTTAAAGCAAGCTCTACTTGGGAGGCAGCCCATGTATTCAAATAAGGAAGATCTTTGAATCGCTTCACAATCAGTTTTGCGTTTCTAAAAACCTTCCCTTTTACTGCGTTTATTTTGCCTTATTTGTCATTTTTATTTGTTGCTTGTTTGATTGTTTTTGGTGTGGATTTTTGTTTGAAACATTGATAGGTAAACAAAGTGCTTTTACATTGACTTTAGTAGAGAAGGAACATTTGGTAGAAAAATTAAAAGATGTGCATACAAACAAGAATGAGTCTTTAGTGGTCAGGAGGTGCCTCAACATTCAACGGAGCTCCAGAAAGACGAAGCACCAGAGATTGATTATCCGGAGCCTCAACACTTGGTGAAGCGCCAGAGGATGAAGGCAGAAGTTGCCTCTGGAGTAACGCCACAAAGTTCTGATGATCAGTCTGAATCCGCACTTCGGACTCCTGCAGCTGATCAAGCTTCCTCTTCATGCTTGTTGAGTAATTAGTTGCGAGCATGTGCAACTGTTTATTCTCATGCCTAAGCACTCTGACCTCTTGCCGAAGACTAGCCACTTCAGCCATCAACGACTCAACCTGACGAGTTCGAGTAAGAAGACGCTGGCCCATGTTTGATACTGAGCCTGCACATCGGACGCTGTAGGCCAGAGAGTCCTAAACAGCCATTTCGTCGGACCGCCTGGAAAGTATCCTAGTGTCTCTAGGAGTGAGAAGATTTCTGGCCACCACCGAGGCGGTTGTATCATTCATCATCATGGAATCCCCAACTGTAAGATGACCATTTGGGGATACGAAGGACGGCTGCCAAATGTTGGTTGGAGAAGATATGTCACTATCTTCCCCGACATTCAAGTTAAGGCGACGGTCAGAAGGGCAAGACATATTCGAAGGTGTGAAGAAAAATAAGAGGTCGGATAAATCAAGTTCTTTGAAGTGCAGGTAGGGAGCTTTTGCAGGCGAAAAATTCAAGTGTGCTTTCGAAGGTGATGCGTGCCTCTCTTTAAAAATCAGCACTCGACGAAGCTTCAGAAATTGAAGAGGCGAGTTCAGAGATCGAAGAGACGTCTGCTTTCTCAAAAGATGGGCTGCTCAGAAACCAAGCGCCGATTCCAGATACCGAAGAGGCGCCAGTCACGGGCAGTTTATCGAAGCACCGATTCCAACCATCTGCTTTTCCAGACGTGTCAACATCTGTCACATGCAGCGTCAGCTTGAGAAAATCACGGGCAGTTTGTCGACGCGCGGATTCCAGATATCGAAGAGGCGCCAGTCTTTTTCAGCCTCGTCAGCACCTCAGCTTTGAGGAAATCACGGGCAGTTTGTCGAAGCGCCGATTCCAACCATCTGCTTTTCCAGACGTGTCAACATCTGTCACATGCAGCGTCAGCTTGAGGAAATCACGGGCAGTTTGTCGACGCGCGGATTCCAGATATCGAAGAGGCGCCAGTCTTTTTCAGCCTCGTCAGCATCTGTCACATGCACACTCAACCTTGCAGAAATTATGAGCAATCTGTCGAAGATTTCTGGTAAAGTAGAAAGCACGTGAAGTTTACTGTTCAATCATCCAACAGGTGCCAACAAGAGTGAAAGATTAGTACCAGTTATTAATTCCTATAAATGTCGTCCTTCACCCTCCATAGCAAGGCAGACATACATAATCCTTCTTCATCTCCGAAAATGCATTCCCAGCGAAGCCTCTCGAGTTACTCTGTGTTTCTCATCCCTTGGGGTACCACTGCAAACAAGTCATCAAGAGCAAAAGTATTTCATATCATGAAGGTTGAAAGCAAGAGTATCTCATATCATGCTTTCTCCCTGTCCTTTTCCTTGTCTTTGTGACAAGGAGAAAGCGAGCAATCAGCCAGCACTTGGTGTCAATCTTCCGATCTAAGAACCGACTGCCTGGAACTCCTTCCTGATTACTAACGTAGCATTGCTCTCGAGTGCTCATCTTCAACTGCTGATGTACTTCCGAAGAAGATGCCACATCTGCCTGGAGAACAGATAAGGCAAGTGAAAATGATAGCTTGAAGCATGTGGAGACAACATGCTGATTCATCATCAAGATCAAGTCTCATTTTCCTTGCTAAGAAGTTCCCCATCCCAGTTCAAGAATACACTTGTGGAAAGATACTTCTTCAAAAGCAAAAGTATCTCATATCATCAGAGTCAAAGACAAAGATATCTCATGGCATGCTTTTCCTTTACCCTTGCTCTTGCCTGCGAGACAAGGAGAAAGAAAGCAATCGGTCGGCACTTGGACAGATTGAACAAAGAAACAGACCATCACCTCTACCTCGTGCCTACCTGCCGTGCAGAAGAAACAAGCAGAGAAGAATGCAGCCTGCAGACTCAATCAACCCGGCAGAAGGAGTCCGAGTTGAAACCAAGAGCTCGAGAAGCTTCAACAACATATGGACGCATCAGTCGCCAAAGAGAACAGCCTCGCCGTACAAGGCCATCAAATCACCACCACCAATCAAGTCTCATTTTCCTTGCTAAGAAGTTCCCTAGGCCAGTTCGAGTTCAAAGCTGTGGAAAGTCAACAAGATCATCTCTCCATAACCAGATTTGCGTTCTTAAACTCTACTCTGTCTGGTTTTTACTTTGCCATACTTGTCATGTTTATTCGTTAATTGTTTGTTTGCTTGTTTTTGTGTGAGTTTATGCTTAAAACATTGAGGACAATGTTTGATTTAAGTGTGGGGGGGGGGTAACCAAGTTGTTTTGCATGAAATTCATAGGAGTTGTTTTGCATGAAATTCGTAGGATTTTATCACCCATAATTTCAAGTGTTGTTCCTTGCTGTTTTTAAGTGTTTTAAGCTGTTTTGGTGTGTTTTAGTGTGTTTTGTTTTAAAAATCCGAAAATCTCATAAAAATTTGAAAAATTGTTTTGAAAAAGCCAAAAAGAGTTGTTTTTGTGTGTTTGTTTGTGTCTTAGGGTACCTTCCAACACAATGATGAGAATTTGGTTTGTAATTGCATGACTGTTAAAGAGAGTGATTAACATGGATGAAAGTTTGATTTACTCTTTGTTTATGCTTGGTTATGGTTATAACTTATGAATTCACATGTAATCATAAAGGAAAAATTAGTTTTTGTAACATGCTTGAAGGAAGGAACTCAAACAAATGCTACAACCTTGTGAGACTTGAGCCTAAACGTTTATTTGGAGAGTTAAAATCTTTGCATTATTGTTTTCTAAAGTCGTTGCATGATCTCATTATTCTTTGCTTGGTTACTACTTAGAAGGCGTTTCATCATTTAGTTCCAAATGCTAGAACTCATGCCCATTTCATTCAAAGCATGCTATTGATTTGCATAACACATCTTCAAGATGAAGTTGTGTAGTTACCACCACCAAAGCCAAACTGCCATGTATTCCCTATCGTTATATGTTTAAGTTAACCCTATTGAGCCTTGATAGCCTACATTCTTTGTTAACCACATTATCCTTACCTAGCCTAGTATAGGACCATCCATATCCTTGTTCTTGCAGCATCGTAAAGCATGATTCAAATTGAATTCCTTTTGATTAATGTATGGCAGAAAACAAGTGTGGGGGAAGTGTGAGTTATTATGCCATAGGCACGGCATTAAAAAATAACAAAAAAAACAAAAAAAAAAAAGTTGAAAAATATGTGAAAAAGAGTTTTAAAGTGTTGCTTGTTGAAGAAAGGGTCCAAAACATCGAATTAGGCCCTAATTATTGCTTGAATTTTCCCTCCGTGTCTAAAAGTTAATTTCTGCAATCTAAGTGAATTCTAAGTTCAAGTTCATTACTTTATTTGCTATTGCTTTAAGAACGTTTGTTTTCCCTTACTTTCAATTGTTAGCCAACACCCCAAGCCCCGTTACAACCTTTAACTTCAATCTTGAGTGTTATGTGTTTCAATTTGTGGAGTTTGAATTTGGTATGAGCATATGGTGTCACTGGTTCTCGCATCTAAGTAGTAGCATTCCATTCATGAGATTATATCTAAACATGCTTATTAACTCCAGAAAATTGCGTTCTTTGTGATACATATATGTGAGCGTTCGTTTTCATGTTTACATCAATCTTCTCACATATGACTAGTATAGGGTGTGTAGTTAGAAATCTGAGTGAAAATTGAGTGCATACTTTGTAAGGACTTGAGCGAATTCTCTAAAGGCATGTTACTACATTCAAAACATGGTTTTAATTGAGTAATGTGAACAAGTAAGTAGTGACTATGATTAAGTATGTGCTTAAGTGTAGAGATGACTCAAATCTGTGGGGATGATAATCTTTAACATGTCATGTGCATTGGAAATCCCTGAGACAAATGTTGGAAGGTTTAGGCTGTGTTGTATTTGTTTCGTTTCGTTTGATTTCCTTGTTTTGCTCGAGGACTAGCAAAAGCTAAGTGTAGGGGAATTTGATAGGAGCATATTTATGCGACTTAGTTGGCTTGTCCTTGTGCATTTATGTCATGTTTCCTTAGTTGTCTTAGTGTTTAAAGTCATTTTCGTGTGTTTTCAGATTTTAAGGACAAAGTAGGCAAGAAGATGCATTTTGGAGCAAAATGGAGCTTGGAATGCATGTCACATATTTGGAACCAAGGTTTGGACGAAATTGAAGACTTAAAGAGGCTAAAAATGTGAAGAATTAGTGTACAAAGGATCAAGAACTCAGCCACAAAAGGACACACATCCTTGCCGTGCAATCCACATAGCATTCCCTTTGGATTCCCATGCATGCTTAATCATCCTTGTCCCCTAAAATATTTCTGATTTCATGCCTCAATACACTCAATTATCACACTCAATTGCTGCATACCTCTTGTTCCTTTCACCCATCAGATTTCACACAACTTTCACAACCATTCCATGCACCAATTGATGCTCCATCATCCACATTTGGGATCCAATGCCATGTGCAACACATGTTGCTGCACCTTTGACTAATTTCTGAAACATTTCACCTCCCCTTTTCATTTCCATGCAATGAACACAATCATTCATGCTCCCTAGCTGAAATACCACTCCATTTTACCCTCCATACTTTGCATCATTGCTCCATTTTCATCCTTGGACCATTGCACACCACAAATTCACCCTCCTTGCTGTGCATTTTCCCCACTGCCCAATCTGATTCTCTAGGGTTTTTGGGGCCTATATATACTTGTTTACACCCCTTGGCAAGGGGTTGACACTCCGATATTCATCACTCATCACAGAAAATTCGTCCATACACACCCTAGGCAGCAAAACACCCCAAAAACACCATTCTAGTGCCCAGAAAACATAACAGCCACTCCACCTTCTTCCACCCTCTTTGCCGAGTTTTCTACCACCCTCAAACCATCAAACACTCCTCCACACTCACCCTAAACCTTTCCATTGTTGGAAGTATGCCCACAAAGCCACTCATTTGATGTAATAGCTTTTTGGAATACTTAATATGTTAAACTTTTATATGTTTAACGGAAGGGCAATACTTATTGTTAATCACTATTTATTGAATCATGTGTTTAATCAATAAGAGAATCCAAGGGATGTATTTGACATAAGAGATAAGTGATCTAATGAGTTAGATTAAGGAGACGTTTCTCTTATGTTCATTCCTAAAACGTTCCTAGCCATAGGATTGCCAATTGGGCATTGACAATCCGCTAAGGTTAGTATGTGTTATGTTGACTCAAACGTGAGTATGAACTAGTCTCAAGTCATTTGGTGTTGGACACTAAGACAAACACATAGGTGCTCGAAAGAGTAATCGAGTACACTGAACTGCGATTAATGAGAGTTCAAACATACATGTCATGTACGAACTCTAAGGTTACAATATGCAAATTAGTCCTTAGACCTGAGGCATCATAGATGTCTAATGGTTAGGTCCTTGATCTTTGATCATGACAAAGGCATTCCCTCGGATTGTCCACGGCATTGTTGGGGTCATGTGATCTAGTCATGTAGGCATATGAATGCACAACAAGGGATCTCTAACCTTCCATGGTGAAAGGAGTATACTCTAAAATATGATTCTAAAGTCTTTGGCCAAAGCAAATGAATATGACTAAGGAAGATGTTCCAAATCATATTCAAGGGAATCATATAAGAAAGTATCACATTGGATAGTAGACATGAAACAAACTATCACTTAAACAATGTGGTTAAGAGTATTGTATTAGAGAAGGACCGTATTGCATTGTAATTGTAACTGGATAGGTTCTCCAACCAATTCTACTTAGCTTGGGTAACCATGACATACTGCTAGGTGTCACTCATGGTTTGTGGAAGCCCTATTGATTAGCAAACACTAATCATCAAAAAGGGAGAATTGAAATGTGGTTTCAATTCACAATCGATAGTTAAGAGTAACATCGCCCACTGCCTCGCTAATTGGAACCTAATGGATCGCACACCAAATAAGGATATATGTGAAGCAATTAAATGAAATGGATAAGCAATTAAATGGTTTAATTGAAGAATGGTCAAGATTAATTAATTAGTTAATTAATTATACGAAATGTTCGTATTGGGCTTTTAAGTTGGTTTTGGGGCTTCGGGGCCCAAAAGTGTTTTGGTCCACAAGGCCCATTATGTTTAAGTTGTATGACAACTAAAACAAAATGGGCAATAAGCCCAATAACCATATAGGCCAACCATTTAGGGTGAGGGTATGCAAGTTTGCTTAATTGCAAGTTTGCCACTCACCTAAGAAATGAAGTATAAATTCATCTTTATAGCTTTGTTTTCAATTAGGGTTTTCTAAGCTACTTGGGGAAAGTTATCTAGCAAATTTACTTCCCTAAGTGATCCATTTTCATTCTCACAAATTACATCCTTGGTGAAGAGACATAGAGACATCAAACTTTTGGTGTTTTGGAGAACTAATCCTCAAATCCTCAAAGAAGCAAAGGAGCACTAAAAGGAGGAAAATCACAAGGAAGATCCAAGGAGCAAGGAGGTGACTTGAAGGCCCTCCACTTGGGTGAATCCCTTGTGTAATCAAGGATGAGCTTCAAGGGTAAAGAATCTCTAAATTCTTAATTATCTTTAATGTTGTTAAAGAGTCTTTTGGTTCACCATATACTAGGCTTTGAAAGTCATGGGTTTCATGAATTGTTTTTGGATGCATGCCTACTTTAAAGAGTTAATTGTTAGCATATGTATTCAAATGTTCATACATGTTCTTAGCTAGGACAAAATTTTTCCTTCAAGTGGTATCAGAGCCTAGGTCTAGTGTATGGTGGATCCTTTTGGGTTTTGTGATTTTCATGTTTTATGATTTAAATGTTGTAAATGTTACAAGCTTTGTTCTTGCTTTGAATATAAATTTTGCTAGAAAATTTAGCATCTCAAATGTTGTAGATGTATTTCATTTAAGCATGAATATTGGAACTAAAAATTTGGTGCCATGTATTTTGAGTTTTCATAAGTGTTCTTCAATGTTCTTGGAGTTCTTGCCAAGAACAAAAAGTTTTGAAGTTTTGATTCAAAAAGTTTTATGTTTTTACATAAAGTTTTGATTTAATTTTAGTGGGTGATGGTTAATGATTAAGTAATTTTAATGGGAGACAAACTTTGTTTTAAAGAATGACATAAATCATTTCATACAAAATTTTATTTCATCTTTACCTCACCTAACATAACCCACTTACAAAACTTTGTATAAAATTTGAATTTTCATCACTAAAACACTATATGGCCGGCCACCCCTTTAAAATAGGGTATTTTTGGGTGTTTTGTGCACTTACATAAAGTTTTGATACTTTTGTGTATTTGCATTTTGGCCCAAAAGTTTACGTTTTTACGTTAAGGTCCAAAAACTTTAAAGGACAAATTGTTTTGCTCCTTTAATGATGTTTTTGACATTATTAAAAATGTTTGGGTTCTAAGTTGTAATTACATGAAGTTGTGGAATCTTGTGTTTTTACAAAGTGACCCCAAAAGTTTTTGTTTTTAGAAAATGGCCCAAATTAGATGAGAACAAAATGGTTTGTCTCATTAAATGAGAATTGGATTTTCATTTTATTTAGTTTCATTTAAATCAATTCTATGGATCCGAAAACCAATTGTTTTAAAGTTGTTTTCTTAATTAAATGTGTTTGATTAAGAGAAGGGTGATTATGAACCAAATGCCTCGATAATTGAGCTATGTGATTGGCCGCTTTACATTATGAATGTTTGGGCTTGGTAGTGTAGATATGAATGTAATTTGATTAGTTCAAGATTGTTGTAAATGGACATAAGTCCATCATTTATGTTGTAAAAGGGCATAAGCCCTTATTATTATTTCATGTATTCCTTTTGTTTAAATGTATGCAAAATGGAATAGTTGGGTCCAACGCCCAATAGGAAATAACGGTTTAATTGGATTAAACGCGTAACTAAAATCAACAACTACATACCTTAGACCCAAGGTCCAACACAAGGCTCGTGTTGGATCAAATCAAACGGTTCATAATCATCCTAAAACCTAATATGACTATATAGTCCATATGAGGATGCAAAGCATTCGTTGGTAGTTCCATATAGTCTCGCTTGTTTCAACGAAACAGTGGGAGTATTATACACTACTAATTCATATAAACTTGGACCAATGGTTGTGATAGGCCCAAGTTCTTTTAATGTGATTAAAATGTTTTGATGTAGCCCAACGCTATTCCCTCAACAAATGAATATTAAGTTGATAAGCGAGAGATGTTTAGAATATCTCTTCGTAGGCCTTCCACCGTGGTGGGCTTCAATCGTTTGTGACTCGTACACCGTATTCGTCCAGTTCTGGGGTATACAAAGTATGTGCTTACATTCAGGAGAAGCCCATAAACATATGATGAAGTGAAAGTAGGCAACGAGTATGGCCAATATGATATTCTTCTGAGCCCATTCTTGAACCCCTATTTGAACTAGCATGGTGGGAATGACTTAAACTAAGTGCAATGATGCCAATAAGATATTCTTCTGAGGCATCATTCTCTAGAGGCCGAACTAGATGGGTAATTACAAAAGGTTGTAAATGAATAATGCGTTATTCTCTCATCATTATTTTTGCTAACCAATAAGATATTCTTCTGAGGTGGGCTTGGTAATGGTGAGTCTCCCATAACCCACTAAGAGTTCAAATATAACTCTCGAATTCTATTGAGGGATGTGGAATTTGCCAAAAATGGTGGGTGATACTATTTGATTAAAAGACCCAATCAAAATAGTTTTAAACAACAATGCTAATTCGATTTCTGTTATGTTATGTAGTGAACGACATGCCTAAAATTATACCCACCATTATACTTGACAAAAAGGGCCTAAAGGGCCAACGTTTCCTTGCTTGGTATCGCCACATTGAGAATGTCTCAAAGGTGAAAGACATATTGTATGTACTTAAGCAATCCCCTCCTCATGTACCTCATACGAAACTAGCTTCAAAGGAGGAGTGTCAAAATTATGTTAGACACTATGAGGATGACTTACAAGCCAAATGCTTAATCCTCACTTCACTTAGTGAGGAGCTTATGAAGCTACATAAGCACATGGACACTTCTTGTGCCATGGTTGAAAGTTTGCATAAGATGCATGACATTGAGACTAGTAATGTACGATTCTCAAATATTTGTAGTCTAATGAATGCCAAAATGGCAAAGGGGACATCGGTCCATAAACATGGACAAAAGATGGAAAGGATCTTTCAAGATCTTCAAAGTTTAGGAACTTCCATCGATGGGAAAATGGCCCAAGACTTTTTCCTTGCATCTCTCTCGGATGATTTCACTAAGTTTATCGTAAACTATAAAGTGAATAGATTCGATCATTCTTTGAAAGAGATGATTGACATGTGCTGTAAATTTGAAAAAGGTTTCAAAAGGGACAGTGGGAGTGAGAATGCAATAATAAGGAAAAGGTTACATAAGAAGAAGGCAAAGAAATCCAAGGGAACATGCTTTCATTGTGGAAAGGATGAACGTTGGAAGAAGAAATACAGGGTGCGCATTGCGAGCCTTATGACACGAACTTTTGAAGAGACTATTTCTGTCATAGAGAGTGCTTTTACAGTGAGCTCCAATTCCTGGATATTTGATTCAGGTGCTAGTCAACATATCTGTAATACGTTGCAGGGACTAACAGGGAGCAGGTCACTGCGCAATGAGGAGATGGTTGTGCGAGTTGGGAACGACACTAAAATCTCTGCAAAAGCAATAGGCACCTATATGCTTAACCTACCCTCTGGGGAAGTCCTGGAACTTAAAAATTGTTTATATTTTCCTTCATGTATAAAGAATTTGATTTCCATCTCTAAGCTTTTACGAGATGGGCACTCAGTGTTGTTTGACAAAATGAGTTGCACTTTATACTTGAACGGTCGTATTATCTCTCATGGTAATATGATAGAGGGACTTTTTCACCTAGAGACGAATAGTGGGATGCACTGTATTGAAAGCGGGAATACCTCAAAACCCAAAAGGGCTAGAGAAGAAGTTAACCAAGAAAAGATGTGGCATCTTAAACTTGGACATGTGAACCTTGATAAGACTCGCAAGATGTCGAAAGACGGATATTTCCGCCCATTAGGTAATGACCGGATGGGTACTTGTGAAAGTTGCTTGAAAGGGAAGATGACCAAATCTCCATTTACTGGAAAAGGAGAGCGTGCCACTGAAATTCTAGGGTTAATCCACACTGACGTATGTGGACCTATGTCTACTACGTCGAGAGAAGGCTTCTCATACTATATCACATTCACCGACGATCACTCTCGGTTTGGCTATGTATATCTTATGAAGTACAAGTCAGAATCCTTTGAAAGGTTCAAAGAATTCAAGAATGAAGTTGAGAAACAAACTGGGAAACAAATAAAATCCTAAGATCAGATCGAGGGGGTGAATATCTGAGTAATGAGTTCCTAGATTATCTCAAAGAGTGTGGAATAATATCACAGTGGACTCCACCGGGAACTCCACAACTTAATGGAGTTTCTGAAAGGAGAAATCGAACCTTGATGAACATGGTTCGTTCTATGATGAGTTCCGCTGATCTACCAGTAACATTATGGGGATATGCTCTATATACAGCAGCTTACTTGCTTAATAGAGTACCTTCCAAATCAGTTTCACAAACACCCTATGAGATATGGCATGGAAGAAAGCCAAGTCTTAATCATATTAAGATTTGGGGTTGTGAAGCATATGTCAAGAAGCTTGAGGCCACTAAGCTTGAAGCAAGATCAGTAAGATGCTATTTTGTGGGATATCCTAGAGAAACTATGGGATATGAGTTCTACCATCCTGACGACCAGAAAGTCTTTGTCGCCAGAACTGCTATGTTTCTAAAGGAACAATTTGTTCTCAAAGGAACTAGAAGCAAAGAGATGGAAATTAATGAGATTAATAATGAACCACAAACAAGCACTCGACATATTGACAACCCTGTTCCTGAACCCCTAGCTCCACGTAGATCTGAACGGGTTAGTAAGCCACCTATGAGGTTTGGCTTAAAAAATGACTTTGATGAATTGTACCTTTTAGGTGACAATGAAACAAAGGAGGACCCTAGGGACTACACTGAAGCAATGTCCGACATTGATTCAAAGAGATGGCAAATGGACGTGAAGACGGCCTTTCTGAATGGCTACCTACAGGAAGAGCTCTATATGACTCAACCCGAAGGTTTCGTGTCCGAGTCTGAATAGACTAAGGCATGCAAGCTTCAAAGGTCCATTTATGGACTTAAGCAAGCCTCCAGGAGCTGGAACATTTGTTTCGATACTGAAATCAAAACGTTTGGTTTTACTCAAAACGAAGACGACAATTGTGTTTATCAAAAAGTCGTTGGGGATGCAGTAGTATTCCTAGTGTTATATGTAGATGACATATTACTATTCGGGAATGACACTGCAGTACTTTCTTCTGTAAAAGTGTGGTTGTCTAAAACCTTCCACATGAAAGATTTAGGAGATGCATCTTATGTACTTGGGATAAAGCTCTATCGTGATAGATCCAGAAAATTAATTAGATTATCCCAATCGATGTACATTGATAAGGTGCTAAGTAGGTTCCAGATGGAACAATCTAAGAAAGGTTTTCTTCCTGTGAGACATGGAATTCACCTTTCTAAGTCCATGGGACCTAAGACTCCTGAAGAGATACGGCTAATGAATGAAATTCCTTATGCTTCTGCCATAGGGAGTCTCATGTATGCCATGATATGCACAAGGCCTGATATCGCGTATGTTGTGAGCATTACTAGTCGATATCAATCTAACCCAGGATCAGAACACTGGGCAGCTGTCAAGATGGTCCTTAAGTACTTAAGAAGAACTAAGGACATGTTCCTCTTTTATGGAAGAGCATCAGAGTTGCGAGTGGAAGCTTATACAGACGCAGATTTCCAATCTGACGTCGATGATAGAAGTTCCAACTCCGGATATGTATTCACTCTGAATGGTGGGGCTGTCAGTTGGAAAAGCAAGAAACAAAGTGTAATTGCTGATTCCACGACAGAGGCTGAATATGTCGCTACAGCTGAAGCCGGCAAAGAAGCGTTCTGGATGAAAAAGTTCATTACTGAACTTGGAGTGGTTCCAACCATCACATCACCAGTAACTTTGTACTGTGATAATAGTGGGGCGATAGCTCAAGCCAAGGAACCCAGGGCTCATCAAAAGAACAAGCATTTTGATAGGCGCTTTAATATCATAAGATGATATGCTGCCAAGGGGAAAGTCAACATCCTCAAAGTTGCTTCAGCCGATAATGTAGCAGATCCACTGACAAAGCCAATGACTCAAATCCAGCTTGATCGTCATATGGATAAGATGAGTATTAGATACATGGGAGGATGGCTTTGAGTGCAAGTGGGAGATTGTTGGAAGTATGCCCACAAAGCCACTCATTTGATGTAATAGCTTTTTGGAATACTTAATATGTTAAACTTTTATATGTTTAACGGAAGGGCAATACTTATTGTTAATCACTATTTATTGAATCATGTGTTTAATCAATAAGAGAATCCAAGGGATGTATTTGACATAAGAGATAAGTGATCTAATGAGTTAGATTAAGGAGACCTTTCTCTTATGTTCATTCCTAAAACGTTCCTAGCCATAGGATTGCCAATTGGGCATTGACAATCCGCTAAGGTTAGTATGTGTTATGTTGACTCAAACGTGAGTATGAACTAGTCTCAAGTCATTTGGTGTTGGACACTAAGACAAACACATAGGTGCTCGAAAGAGTAATCGAGTACACTGAACTGCGATTAATGAGAGTTCAAACATACATGTCATGTACGAACTCTAAGGTTACAATATGCAAATTAGTCCTTAGACCTGAGGCATCATAGATGTCTAATGGTTAGGTCCTTGATCTTTGATCATGACAAAGGCATTCCCTCGGATTGTCCACGGCATTGTTGGGGTCATGTGATCTAGTCATGTAGGCATATGAATGCACAACAAGGGATCTCTAACCTTCCATGGTGAAAGGAGTATACTCTAAAATATGATTCTAAAGTCTTTGGCCAAAGCAAATGAATATGACTAAGGAAGATGTTCCAAATCATATTCAAGGGAATCATATAAGAAAGTATCACATTGGATAGTAGACATGAAACAAACTATCACTTAAACAATGTGGTTAAGAGTATTGTATTAGAGAAGGACCGTATTGCATTGTAATTGTAACTGGATAGGTTCTCCAACCAATTCTACTTAGCTTGGGTAACCATGACATACTGCTAGGTGTCACTCATGGTTTGTGGAAGCCCTATTGATTAGCAAACACTAATCATCAAAAAGGGAGAATTGAAATGTGGTTTCAATTCACAATCGATAGTTAAGAGTAACATCGCCCACTGCCTCGCTAATTGGAACCTAATGGATCGCACACCAAATAAGGATATATGTGAAGCAATTAAATGAAATGGATAAGCAATTAAATGGTTTAATTGAAGAATGGTCAAGATTAATTAATTAGTTAATTAATTATACGAAATGTTTGTATTGGGCTTTTAAGTTGGTTTTGGGGCTTCGGGGCCCAAAAGTGTTTTGGTCCACAAGGCCCATTATGTTTAAGTTGTATGACAACTAAAACAAAATGGGCAATAAGCCCAATAACCATATAGGCCAACCATTTAGGGTGAGGGTATGCAAGTTTGCTTAATTGCAAGTTTGCCACTCACCTAAGAAATGAAGTATAAATTCATCTTTATAGCTTTGTTTTCAATTAGGGTTTTCTAAGCTACTTGGGGAAAGTTATGTAGCAAATTTACTTCCCTAAGTGATCCATTTTCATTCTCACAAATTACATCCTTGGTGAAGAGACATAGAGACATCAAACTTTTGGTGTTTTGGAGAACTAATCCTCAAATCCTCAAAGAAGCAAAGGAGCACTAAAAGGAGGAAAATCACAAGGAAGATCCAAGGAGCAAGGAGGTGACTTGAAGGCCCTCCACTTGGGTGAATCCCTTGTGTAATCAAGGATGAGCTTCAAGGGTAAAGAATCTCTAAATTCTTAATTATCTTTAATGTTGTTAAAGAGTCTTTTGGTTCACCATATACTAGGCTTTGAAAGTCATGGGTTTCATGAATTGTTTTTGGATGCATGCCTACTTTAAAGAGTTAATTGTTAGCATATGTATTCAAATGTTCATACATGTTCTTAGCTAGGACAAAATTTTTCCTTCATCCATACCATTCCCCATCCATTCTACACCATAAAACTACCCAAAACCTGTCCACAAACCAAACTGCCACAAGCAAGGGAAAGGAGAAATCTTGGATGCACTTGCTGCCAAGTTGGAGCATTCTAGGTGTTTACTTTCTTTGGATTTTAATGTCTAATTCATGTAATCTTTGTTTTGCTTTAAGTATGATTGGCTAATTTTAATTTGGCTAAGGGTGTATTCAAAACCATGATTATATATGTGAAATAAGTTGATTACTTCCAGTTATCGTTGCATAAGTCGTGAATACAATTTGCTTAACCGTTGGATTTAGAACTTATTCTTGCATGATTGATTGAGAGTGCACGCTTAATTTGCATGCTTGAATTTGGTGCTAGGATATAAATTTATTTCACCTAATCGTTATGAATTTATATTCGCAAGTAGTGAAGGTCGCTAGTCACGATCGTGTTAAGTAGATTCCTGGCAAAAGTATCATGCTTTTAATAGTTACAAATGCCTTGTCGATGCTTATGATTTCCAAAGAATGTAATGATTCTAACTTGTGTCTTTATCATGCTGTTCATATAGAGAACTTGTTAGGAATAATTTGTTTACGATGCATATTCATCCAACTCAATGATTCTAGGGAAATCTGAAGGTTAATTTAAGCGGACATAATTGACTTGGAGTGTCGAGGTTCATAACTTATTGAATTGATAACTGGAAATTGATTTACTTGCATATATTTCATGTGTGGAGAAGAAACCCTTAGCCATTCCATCATCCATTTATTCATCACAATTTTGTCTTACAATCTGTCCATTTAGTTTATTTTCGTCCAAATCAAATCCCCCTTTATTTTGTTGAGTCATATTAGTTAAAAATCAATTTAGTTTGTGTTTTTAAGTGTCTTGAGTCAAGTTATAACATATTTTCGTTCAAATTCTTCCTTAGTGTTCAAAACTGCCCAGATTGTGTCTTTAAGGCAGTTTTGAGTCTTTAGGTATTGTTTTGAGTCTTTTGGTTTGTTTTAGTGTTTAAAGTATAGTTTTGCATTCTTTGAGTCTAGTTTAGTGTTTTAAACTTTGTTTTTACGTTTTCAAGACAGTTTCCAAGTGATTTAGCAATCCCTCCTAATCCCCGGCCTAGAACGATCCCTACTTACATATTTTAGTACATTTGATAAAAAGAGGGTTTAATTTTGTGTGTTAACTTATTTCTCACATCAGTTTTAGTCTTGAAGTTTTGTAGTGAAGCTTTGTGGTGAAGCTTTGTAGGTGAAGCTTTGTGGTTGAAGCTTTGTGGTGAAGCTTTATAGAGGAAGCTTTGTGGTGAAGCTTTGTACGTGAAGCTTTGTAGGTGAAGCTTTGTAGTGAAGCTTTGTAGGTGAAGCTTTATAGGTGAAGCTTTATTGGCACCATAAATTGGTTTTACTTCACACTATCTTGATCAAGAGTGTGTGAAGCTTTTGACATTTGTAGTTGCCCTCCATTTGTTGAAGCTTTTGTTGGCACCATAAATTGGTTTTGCTTCACACTATCTTGATCAAGAGTGTGTGAAGCTTTTGACATTTGTGGTTGAACTCCATTGATGAAGCTGATGTGTTCCCCCTTCCTTTTTTTTCTTTCTTTTTTTTGAAAGGGGGAGGGGCTGTAAATTTGAAATTTGAAACTCCTTAGCTTGTGTAAATTTGAATTTGAATTTTGAATTTCTTTGGCCATGTTGAACCATTATAAGAATGATAAGTTTCCACTCTTTTCATTGTCTTCATTTGCTCATTTTGTAGTTGTTTTTTAAGACAGAGTGCTCTTCTAGTTGAGAGGGTTTCCGACAGTGCTTTGTACCATCTTCAGGTTGGTAGTCTTCTCCACTATTTCAAATGCTTTCATTCTTTTTGTTTTAGTATTGATGTATTTTGTTAAGAACATGATGAACTAGTTGAGCTTTTCCTTGTGCCCTAGGAACTTCTTAGGTTTCGATCCTTCATGTAGTGATAAAGTTTGTTTCTGTTTGTTGTAGATGTCAGAGCCTGGAAGTCCTAGTGATGAGGGCTCCCCTAGCTTTAGCTCTAGGTTTGAGCCTGCGATGTCGAAGTCTTCAGGGCCTTTGTTAGAGTTTTGTACAAAAGAAACATTGGATGATCTTCACAACTGTCAAACCTTAGCCAATGTTGGTTCTTCCTCCTTCATGTCAGTGGGTGAGGGGGTTGTTTTTGACGCCATACCCATATTTCGCTCTGAGTTCACAGCAGACCATTTACAGAACAACTTGTTAGATAGCAAAAAGCAGTTTGAGGCCCTAAGGTAGTCATGTAGTATCCTTCGTAGTGTAAGAATACGTTTGGTGCATTATGAAGAATTGCCATCTGAGCCGCCCAAGGGTCATGTTATGTTCTACACCCAGATACTAGTGACCTTAGGGGTGGAACTACCTTTGCACCCATGGTTGCAATAGATGCTATCTTTTATCGGATATGCGCCTGGGCAACTCAACCTTGGTTTCTGGGATACCTTGATCTGGTTTTATATAATTTGGATGGAGTGTGGGTTGGGTGAGCCTTCCTTCCATCAGTGGCGTTACTGCTATAAGATGCGCCTAGTGAAGTCATGCACTGGTTATGCGGAGTGTGCGTGTCGAAGCGAGATAAAGCGTATTGTCTTTGGTAAGGAAAAGGCTTACTGCACATGGAAAAACCGTTAATGCTTTCTTTACAATGATTGGAGTATGCTAAAGGTGTCACGCCTGAGCGACGTGTTCCTACTCACTTCCAGACTGTAGGTTGTAATGTATCCATTGTTTGCATGATTTGCTATTTGTTGTGATTTTCTCTTGCTTCTAACATTTTTCTTCGTGAAGTGACGCGAGGGACCATCAAGCTATCCGGACGGGAGCTAGTTGACGTAGAGAAGGTGTTGAGGGTGCCCAAAGAGGATAGACAATTGGGCAAGTTACGACCCTTATTTTGAAAGTACGGTTTCCAGCCCCTAGTTCCCGAGTGCCAAAGACCAGTGAGTAAGTTGTATTTTTCACTTGACCTCTACTCTTCCCTTCCTTTTTTTATTTTTATTATATATAATGTTGCATTCTTTACTTTGATCTTCCTTGTTCAGTGGAGAAGGTGAGCAAGAAAGGGGAGACTAGCACTAAGAAAAGGAAAGCACCCATGTTAGTTCCCTCAGAAGACATCCTGTTTCACAAGGAAGCTTGCAAGCACCGAGTGAGACCAACCATTAAACCTAAGTCTCCAGAGGAGGTCCTCAAGATTGCTGCCTCAAGAAAAGCTGAAGCTGGGGTTATCGGATGTGCTGCTGCCATAGTCGCAGGGGAGGAGAGGCGATTGTTGCCTCATCTTCCTACTATTTATCCCATCTTTCCTCTAGTTATGGAGCACACTGGCCAGGAAGGTGATCCTAATTCCAGCCGCAAGAGTAAGGATAAGGAAGAGGCTAGCAATGTCCCTTGGAAGGACTTGAAGGTTGCCATGCAGCAAAAAAGCTTTAGGTATGTCAACAATTGCCTGGTAGGGCGTCGATTCACTTTTGATGAGCTCGGAGAGCCACTAGCTAAGAATGAATCAGATCGCGATCAGATGTTGAAGCTATCTTCTTATGTGAGTGTTACTTTGTTGTTTCCTTACTTTCTCGTCTTGTCATACAGGTCATGACTGAGTACGACGACAGATTGCAAGAGGTTGAGCGGTATAAGGCGAAATTGAAAGAGAATAAGCAGCTTGTGGATGATGTCAGAAAGAATAAGAAACTTTTGATTGAGGCCGTCCAGCTTAAGAACCAAACCATGGAGAGGTTGACGAGGCGGAATGGTGAGAACGTAAGGCTTAAGAAACTGTTTGAGGCGACTAAAAAACAGTTGGAGGTGGCTACCCTCGAGGCATCCAAGGTCAGGAAAGAGTTGGATGGTGCCTTGATCGAGGTTTTTGAGCTGAAGAGAAGTATCCCAACCGAGAGGGAGGCTGCCGTGCAGGAGTACTTAGGTTCCCAGGCTTTTCACCATGCCATTAGACCTCACAGCACCCGGGAGGTTCACATTCAGAAAAGAAAATGGATCGCCGTCCTTGAGCATTATGACGATGGAAGTATTATTCGAAAGTACCGTGAGGAGATAAATGAGTATCGTCAAAAGGGTGAAACTTTCATCCTCGCAGTAGATCCTAGTAGTGAAGAGGAGTCTGATGATGAGGCTAGTGTTGATGAGCAGACTCAGCAGGTGAGGATGATCCTGAAGATGCAGAAGATGGTGGTGGGACGCAAAGTGATATTTCCAAGGGTTCGACCTCAGATGAGGATGACTCGTAGTGCCTTCATTTTTCTGCATGTACTCTAGATGTACTAGTTTGTTGTTTGTGTGGCATGTGAAGGAAATTTTGTGAAAAACATGTTCATTTGAGCAACATCTATGGCATGCAATTAACAATTAAAGGCGGAATCATGCTTGTATGCACTCAAAAACAAAACATTACCCATGAAATTCAAAGCCTAGTAGAAAGGTGAACCAAGACTCAACTCAAGAACTAAGTGAGTTGAGAGATTTTATACCTTTGTTGATTCCTCTTTGCATAAGCAAAGGCTAATCACCCAAGGAGAGGGCCTTCATTCCTTGCTTCTTAGATCCATGGATTTCTTGGATGAGGATGGTTGAAAGGATTCTCCAAGTTCCCAAAGTTGAGAACCTCTAATTTTTCCACACCAAGGATGGACTTGAAGAAGAGATAAGTGACCTTGGAGGAGGAAAGATTGCTAGCTAATCTCCTCCAAGGGGGCCGGCCTCTTAGAGAGAAAAGAGGGTTTGTGTTCTCATCTTTTCTCCAAAAGAAACCCTAAAGATGAAATGGCTATAAAGTTGCCTTTATACAACCTCACAATGGAGTGGCAAACTTGCAATTAAAGCAAGTTCACTACCCTCCTCTATTTGGCCGGCCTTAAGGGTTTATTGGGCTTTCAAGCCCTTTGTTTATTCAAGTTGTCATATAACTTGAGTTAATGGGCTTGACTTTCAAATCCCATTGGGCCTTGCGGCCAAAAACTAACCCTAGGTCTATAACGAACTTATTCGTTTGATTAATTAACATATTAATTAATCCTAGCCATAAATAATTAAACCATTTAATTATCCTTACTCATCTCCGTTGTTTCTTCAATCTCTACCTTACACGGTGTACGATCCATTAGGTTCCTTTTAGCGAGGCAATGGGCGATTGTTACTCTTAACGATCGATTGTGAATTGAAACTTACTTTCAATTCTCCCTTTAGTGATTATACACATTTAGGGCTTCCACAAACCATGAGTGACACCTAGCAGTATGTCATGGTTACCCAAGCTAATCAGAAGAGGTGGAGAACCTATTTAGTTTAGGATTACAATGCAATACGGTCTTTCTTTAATACAATACTCTTGACCACATTGTTTGGTTTGATAGTTTATTCATGTCTTCTATCCACTGTGATTCTCTTACTTATATGATTACCTTGAATGTGATTCGGAACGACTTCCTAAATCTCATTCATACTCTGGCCAGAGGTTCTTAATCATATGATAGAGTATTATCCCTCAAACGGTTTGAAGGTTAGAGATCCCTTGTTGCGCATTCACTTGCCTCCATGGCTAAGTGGCTTAACCCTAACTATGCCGTGGAAACCCTCTCACAGAGTGACTTTGACATAGTCAAAGATCAAGGACCTAACCACAAGACAACTATGATGCCTCAGGTCAAAGGACTACTTTGCATTATCCCAACCATGAGTTCTCATGTGACATGAGTATGAGAACTCCTCGTTGATCGTGTTCAGTGGACTCATTCTCTATTGAGCACCTACATGCTTATCTTGGTGTCAATCACACCAATGACTTGAGACCAGTCACTCTCCCTGAGAGAAGACACAGCACGTACTGATCTTAACGGACTGTCAATGCCCAATTGGCAATCCTATGATCAGGAACGTTTAGGATATGTATACGAAAGAGAATGGTCTCATGAATCTAACTTCTTTAAATTACATTCTCCTAATTACATATTCCTTGGACTTATCGTTTAAGCATATAACATTTATATGAGACGGCTTAAAACAATAATCTTTGCCCTTGATATTAAACTAGATTAGTTTAATATGTGAAATGTCCGTAAAGTATCATCATATGATTTGTTTTAGGGCACATTTCCAACAATCTCCCACTTGCACTAGAGCCAATCAGCTTGGTCATCAGTGATGATACCTCTTCTGAAGTCATTTCAAAAAATGGCTGAGTAGTAGGCCTAGACAATGGATATCTATATGTTATCCATAGAAGCAACCTTGAGAATAACGACGTCGCCATTATACATGATTCTCAATCATGTGGTTCAGTCTCTCATTTGAGTTTGGATCTTGATGAGACCGTGATTCCCTGGCTTGAGCTATCGCCCCATTAGTGTCGTAGTGTCGGTACACTGAAGACACTTTCTGGTTGGAACCGAATAGAGAGTTCATAAATGAACTTTCCCATCCACACAACATTGTTGTAAGCTTCTATATGGCAATATATTTTGCATTCATAATGGAACACACTAAAGTCATTACTTTTAATGTTTCCATCCAAATATCTCTTTAGTCATAATAAAGAGATATCTGATTATCTCTTCATTCATAATGAAGAAACATCCAATAATGGATTAGATTCATAATCTAATACATTTACGCTTCCATTACGTTACTCTAATTCTTCCTCGTTCTTTGAGGAATCTATCCTTTAGTATTTCTTAAATACTTAAGGATTCACTTGACAATTGTCATGGTTCTGATCCTGGGCTTGCACTGATATCGTCTTGTACCGTTCTAGGTACAACTCATATCAATGTTTTTCATACAATATGAAATACGTAAATCACCTTTCTGCGTATGCATAAAGGATTCTATTTACGCATTATTTCTTTGGGAGTCAAAGGGTACGTTCCCTTTGAGAAGAGCTACCTCCTAGTCTCACTAGAGTTGTTCTTCTGATTGAAGTTTATCATCATATGAGAAACTTCCTAGCATCTTTTGTCTATTATTAGGGATTGATATAATCCAATTATATCTTGAAATCTATCATTGCAGGTTTCCATCCCATGTATATAGACTATGTCTCCCATATCCATTCTATCTTTATAGAATGTTTAAAGTCATAACTTTAACGAAGAAGTATTCTTTTCATTTCCAAAATTATCATATATATGTTAAATTTTAGGAACATGATTAACTCCCACTAATCTTTTGTAAACTTAGTAAACAAAAGATTCATTTACATCTTTATGAGAAATCAATTGATTTGATCTTTCTCTCATAAGACGCTTATAACTCCCACTAGCTTGCTAAGATCCATAATGGATGGATCTCTACAACTTACATGTCTTGTGATTCATAGTTTTAGACATATATTATCAAGACTATCTTAATAATGGTTTCGGAAACCCATATTATGTCCAAACATTGAATCACCATTTAGTTGTAGCTAGCAATCTTCGAATTAATTGAAACCAAGACTACGTCAAAGATGGTTTCTTCAAAGTCAACCAATCTCTTTGATTGTAGTCACCTTAAGCTACCAAATTAGCTATAAAGGTTTCATTATTTCGGGTCAAATGGTACTTTACCATTTCCTTGAGTATATGTCGCATATACACTCAATGTAGTCATAAGGATTTTCATTCTTATTTCTTTTGAATTAAGAGGTGTAACTCTATGACATAGTCATAAAGTTGAAACCATTCAACTGAGACAATTTATAAAACCTTCTCGACTACCTTGGAGCTTGTGGTGTAGGAACTAGGTTGTTATATTTGTTGATTATCATCTTGTCTCTCAAAGAACCCATTCTTTGAGTTCTATCCCTCGTTCATTTGCTCTATCTTAGGCAAATCCTAGTGTAGGATTACGATGAACTACCCAACAAACAACATTTGTTAGTTGGTTTATAGAAGTGATATCCAAATGTTAATTTAAGGATACCCACAAGATAATTCTTAAACAAATATTGCTTATTAGCACACAACCCCAAATCTTAACATGATTAAGATTTGTCTTTCTTTCCAACTACATCCTATGGAGTCATGAAAATTTTGGAAGTTCTTCTAATTGACAATCATATTGTCTTAGAAGTATATATCCTATATATGGGTAATTGATAACATCCAATGAACTAAATCTTATTCGAGTTCGTTCTTTTCTCAATGGAGAAATCCATTATCTTATGATGCTTCTTTCCTTGATATTTTTCAAGGAAACTGTTCTAAAGTGTTATCTTTTCCTTGGATCAAATCTAAGGAGGTAAATACTTTAGACGTCTTACTCATCAACTTACATTTCTTGAATTCTTTGAAACCTTTTGCAAAGTATTCAGACTTGTGTTTATTCAAAATAAACGATAGTCCAACCGAGAGTGATCTTCGGTGAATGTCATACAACATGAGTAGTATTATGTTGTGGACAAGTGCCACTAACATCTAAGTGAATTAACCTCAACAACTTTGTGATTCTTTCTTCTTTCCAAAAGAATAAAGATTCGAACATTTCGCCTCTATACAATTTTAATAAGAATGTATTGGATCTGGATCTAACGATCCAAAGCATCCATCTATGACCAACTCGTAATTTATGTTTTAGAGGTATCACAACTCAGTTGGGATTAGTCACTATCTTGCAACCTTTTGGGTTTTAAGCATCATTATATTCTAAACAGTTAACACTACCATATCATCTCTATTATAGAGACAATCAATTAGATTACAATAATCCAATCATTCATTAATAAAGAACAATGTTTTGTCAAACAAAACATTCATCCATCTCTCATAGTGACGGAATTAAGTTCCTTAAAATTGGAATGTAAAGACAATCTTTGTTTTTCCATTTTCTTTGGTAGTTCATATGAGGAAGTAAGTACTACCTGCTTTCGCAGAGATCTACATTTGATTCAAGTTCCGAATGTGAAGTACTTTCTCTTCTCTCATTAATCTTCTACTTCTTATTAGCCACACTTTTACAACGATTGTAAAACATAGTTACTAATACGGAATCAAGCATTCAAGTAGAAGAACCAACTGTTTTGAACTATTCAAGAACAATTTACAACACCTTCGAAAGGTGTGTTCTTGACACTTGCAAGACATTTCTTGCAAATACCCCTTCCAATGTCCATCCTTTCATAAAGAAAGTTTGTTCCCTTGGAGTTATTTCGCCTTCTTCATTTGACTTCTCCTTTGACTACAACAGTCATGGTCCTTAAACTCCCACTATCTCTCTTGAAACTTATTTCAATTGTGTTATACACATCAAAAAATTTGGAGAGCGTGTGGTTATTGTTCACTATATAGTTTACAATAAACTTAGTGAACCATTTGGATAGGGACACAAAAGTGAAGTCCTTGCCTAGTTTCTGTCTCGTGAAGTGGTTTAACACTTCAACACTCAATGATTCAAAATCATCATAAGTCCATGTTGATGGACTATTTTTTTGTCAACCAACCATTATGTTCTAAACATAATTACAAACTTTCAAGAGTTGTTCAAGGCAACTCTCATTTCTTCATACAACAATTTGTAAGTGAAGAATCATGGCACATAATGAAGGGAAAATTATGAGTTTTCATATGGGATTTCGAAAATAACTATCATGCATATACAAATCAAATTATATATACGAAAGCAGCGGAAGCATGTTATCAAATAATATCAAAGCTATAGTCATGCAAATCCCCTTCAAGGTTCATAGGTTTATATATAATGCATCTAAAACATTTAAGTTAAGAACAAAGTGAAGGTATAGATCTATACCTCTTGATCTTGATTTTAGACCAAGGATGGACCACCTCCAAGCCCTTTGCTCCTTGAACTCCTTGAGCCTAGCCTCCCTCCTTGCCTCCTCCATTTTGTTAGAAAGAGTGCTCCTAGGTTCTCCTTTAGTTTCCAAAGTAGAAAACCTCTAAAGATCCACACCCACTAGTATAGTGAGATGGATGGAGGAATAACCAAAAGGGTGAAAAATTGTTAGCTAAATCACCCCCAAGGTGGCCGGCCTTTGTAGTGTTTTTAGAGAGATATTTCTTTTGCCTCTTTGTTGTTTTAGACACACAAAAAACCCTCTTTAATAAATCTCTATAAAGTTCCTTATATAGACAAAAAGAAACCTAGTCAACAACTTGACTAAATATCTCTCCCTCTCACCTTTAAATAGCCGGCCTCTTTGTGTTGGTTTGGGCTTTGGGCTTTTATTTATTTCAAGTCATCCAATGCTTAAATAAAAGCCCAATGGGTTTAGGCCCAATGGGCCTAATTAAACCCGAACGTTTCTTTAAGCCCAAAACGATATTTTATCGTTTTTATGATTTCTTTAGACTTTCTAAATTAATCACAACACTTAATTAATCCAATTAATTATTTCCATCATCCATTAATTACTCACTACAAGAGTGTATCGGTGTACAATCATTTTAGGTTCTAATTAGCAAGGCAGTGAGGTGTTTGGCACCAATCCAATTGATTATATTTAATCAAATCACTTAGTGAATTAAAACTTCCTTTTAATTCACCTTTCTTCTTTGACGACTACATTTAATCACCTAGAAGAACTCACAAGCTATGAGTGACATCTAACCATATATTATAGCTACCCAAGCTAATGTAGAAGTTTGTTCGGAGAACCTATTCAGTTGGAATTACAATGTAATTCGATCATTCTCTAAAACAATACTCTCAATCACATCACTAGGGTATGGATATATTATGTCAAACCCCTAATGTGATTATTCCTTCTTATATGATTCATTTGAGTCGTATAGGAACGTTTTCCTTTATTACGCTCGATACTTCGGCCGAAGATTCCCGAATCATATCTTAGAGTATTCATCCTCTCATAACGAGGATTAGAGATTCCTTGTTGAACATTCACTTGCCTTCATGATTAAGTGGCTTAACCCCAACGATGCCGTGGACACTCTGATAGAGTGACTTTGACATAATCAAAGATCAAGTACTTAACCACAAGACAACGATGATGTCTCAGGTCAAAGGACTACTTACATTATTCCAACCATTAGAGTTACTTGCTTGACATGTGAGTAGACCTCCATGCAAGTACTCTCGTTCGATTGTGTTCAGTGAACTCATTCCCTTAATGAGCACCTACATACTTGTCTTAGTGTCACTACACGAATGGGATGAGACTTTCCATCCTTCTAATCGAAGCGGACACAGTATGTACCAGTCTATGCATTGTCAGTATCCCTCCGACAATCCTATGACCAAGAAACTTTTGGACATGATGGTTATGTGAAGAAGGTCTCTGTAGTCTAACATCATTAGATTACATCTTCCATCAATCCATTGTCCATGGATTCACTATTCAGGACATATATCATTTATAGAGATAGTCCTAATTAGTATCTTTGCCATTTGATGTATAAGATTCATCTATACATCCATTCATTGTCCTGAAAGGTTTCTTCCAAAGATTGACTTTCAGGGCATATTTCCAACAATCTCCCACTTGCACTAAAGTCAATCACTAGTGTATCTTATACATGCTAGTTGAGAGAGTTTATGCTCGTAGGTTAACTTGGTTATGTATTTATCCTTTTATTTAAAAGGGATTCACTTATCAATTGTTTCTAAAACATTTGATGATGTCTCTTTCTTGTGTTCGAATACTTTGATGAGACCTTGATTCCATGGCTTGAGCTATCGCCCCATTACGTCGTAGTATCCTACTAACGACCTTATGGTTTGGATTCAATCATTGGTTCTAAAAGAACCCCTTTCATTCAAAACGCCTTTTGAAGCAGTTTCTAAAACAATACATCGTCATATATTTCGTTTGTATACTTTATACAAACTTTGCTCCAACCTTGAGACAATTGCAGTACATTACTAACAATACTTTTATATGATTAGTACTTCATCCATTATGAAGTTCCATTTGCTAAAAATGGGTTATTTTTCACTTTGGTTAATAATCTAAGTGAATGCACGCTTCCAGAGTCCCACTCTGATGTTTCTTTCTTAAAGGCAATAATACTCTATCAGTTGCTTTTGTTCTAATCCTGGGATATAGTAATATCTTAAAGTGACAAACTTTGTGGTTCTTCACCTTTGGATATCTACTTCACAAGTCTATACATGTGTCCCTTTTGTGATTTTGTGACACATTCATTATAAGGGTTATGAAAGTGATTTTCTATCACATAGGAAAATGCTTTCTTAAATCTACAACATTTGAGATTTTATTCCCATATAACATTCTTGAGATAGCCTTGCTATATCATTAAGTTCAATTTCATGTCTATACTTCAAAATTGACCGTGTCATAATTTTGTCATTTTTGAGTAACATCTATGTTTTATCAAGTCTATCAAATAGACTTTATTCATATCTTGTTGCTCAAATTATGACATCACTCCCACTGGCCTTGTTGTAACTTAACATTCATTTCAAAAACTTAACACTTACATTTTCTTGATTTGAATGCATATTGCTCCCACTAACTTGTCTTGGATCTATTGACAATCATTAAGATCCATTAGCTTATTGATGATGTCTCAACTATTTTGAGACTATCAACAACTCTAGCTAACACAAGTTATTTAAACGAACATACACAAAAGAATTTCTTCTAAAGTAACTCTATTTGAAATGTGTGACTTGCTTCCAAGTCTATTCATTTAAATTATATGGTGTCATACATCACACTTCAAGCTTTAGTCATACTAAGACCTTTAATGTAGTCATATAAGAATTATCCAAGTCTTTAGTGGAAGCATGGCTCCTACTAAGGATATAGAAACTCAACCATTCCTTCTAGGTGGTTGATATAATTCTTTATCAAAACTACATTGAGCATTATAGTTACGTGAGATGTTGAATTTGGATTGTCTTGTTGTTAAACCATATGTTGTGACTCATTTTGAAACTATTCCCTTTTGTTTCATCAACTTGTCCATATGCCTTGTTTTTAGCTTGTTCTCATAAAAGAGGATTATGGACAACTCCCAACATATAACCATTTTATGCTAGGTTGACAAAACCAACATTCAAAGACTATTCTTTAGAATGTCACACAACATAGAATTTTAACGTTTGAAGAGCTTGAGTCTTTTAACAATTAAAATTACAAACTCTTAATAATAGTCAAGTACTATTATTCTTTAGACAACTATAAACCAATCATATTCAAGTTTATATCCATTTTCACACCTCCCACTATTTTTCATGACTTTAATGAGAAATCACTTCATACATTCAAAATGTATAAACGTGGATTATACGGGTAGAAGACATTGTGTAGTAGCTTTAAAACCTTTCAAGCTCGTTTGTTTCAATCTTCACTAAGTTAATGTCTCGTTATTAAGTGACTAAAGTCTTTAAACATTTTCTAGATTTAGACACTTCTTTCTTGGTTTAATCATTAACACAATTGACATTTTAAAACAATTTAAAGAATGCCCAATTAGTTGTTTAAAAAACTACTAATTGAATCAAGAGTGATCTTGATTATTGTGTTCTAAGTGATAACCATATAAGAAACGTTTTTCTTATTACTTATATCATTATAATGTGATCTTCCTTTTCTTCAAGAAAGGAATCTCTAGACCTTTGTCAATTCATATAGAACTCATAGGTAGACAATTGGAACCAAATCTAAAGATTCATTGTATCCTTCTATGTCCTACATGTGAGATCTATCCATAATTGATAAGTCTAAAGTTTGGTTATCACCTTACAATAAGTGATATAAATATTGCATCTCAACTAGGATACAACAAGACAATATTCAATTCATAACACTACTTTAAGGAAATAATATATTAGAAGGCATTCATCACATTACATTAATATGATAATTCAAACATTCATAATGTTTAATACAAAAAATATTAGTTCTATACATTTAGAGACTAATTTAAATGCCTTTATACATTTAGGCACAAATAGTGGTCTTCCATCAAATGAAGCCATATAATTAGTTCTTAACAAAATAAGAAAGTTTAAAGACAATCTTTAAATGCCTAACAAACTTCCTAAGTAGTAAGCAAAAACATAGTGGCCGAACCCTTCTCCACTTTTCCTTGCTCGTTCCTCTTCTACTTGGCTCCTCCACCTATATACATTTATACAAGTGATTAGCCCTTTATATCAAATATAAATATTTAGAAGATCTAACATTTTAGAATTGAAGATTAGAACATAAACCATACCTTGTGGCTTGTCCTTAAGAGTTGCAAGGTATAACCTGCAATTCCTCTTCCAATGCCCCTCCTTTCCACAGTGGTGGCAAGTCCCCTTGGGCTCTTTTGCCTTCTTTTTCCTCACTCCTCCTTGCGGCTTAGGAGTGGGGAACTTCTTCTCCTTCCCTTTTGAAGGAAAAATTATGTCCTAGCTAAGAACAAGTAAGAACATTTGAATACATATGCATACTATTAACACTTTAAAGTAGGCATGCATTAAAAAACAATTCATAAAACCCATGACTTTCAAAGCCTAGTATATGGTGAACCAATAAACTCTTTAACAACATTAAAGAGAAGTAAAGATTTAGAGTTTCTTTACCCTTGAAGCTCATCCTTGTTTATACAAGGGATTCACCCAAGTGGAGGGCCTTCAAGTCACCTCCAAGCTCCTTGGATATTGCTTGTGATTTCCTTCTCCTTTTGTGCTCCTTTGGTCCTTGAGGATGTAAGGAAAGGATCTCCAAAAACACCAAAGATTTGGTGTCTCTAAGTCTCCACACCAAGGGTTAAGTGTGAAGATGAAATGGATGGCTTAGAGAAGAAAAGATTGCTAGATTAATCTCTCTAAGTGGCCGGCCTCCTTTGTGTAAAATGAGAGAAAGTGTTTCACCTCATTTCACCAAGAAAAACCCTAAATGAAAAATTGCTATAAAGTTGCTTTTATAACATTTTTCTTAGGTGAGTGGCAAACTTGCAATTAAGCAAACTTTCACCATCTCCTCACCATGGCCGGCCTATATGTTGTGATTGGGCTTATTGCCCATTTTGTTTTAGTTGTCATACAACTTAAACATAATGGGCCTTGTGGACCAAAACACTTTTGGGCCCCGAAACCCCAAACCAACTTAAAAGCCCAATACGAACCTTTCGTAAAATTAATTAACCAATTAATTAATCTTGACCATTCTTCAATTAAACAATTTAATTGCATATCCATTTCATTTAATTTCTTCACTATCGCCCTTACTCGGTGTATGATCCATTAGGTTCCAATTAGCGAGGCAGTGGGCGATTGTTACTCTTAACGATCGATTGTGAATTGAAACCACATTTCAATTCTCATTTTGATTAGTGTTTGCTAATCTTCAAGGCTTCCACAAACCATGAGTGACACCTAGCAGCATATCATGGTTACCCAAGCTAAGTAGAAGTGGTTGGAGAACCTATCCAGTTACAACTACAATGCAATACGGTCCTTCTCTAATACAATACTCTTAATCACATTGTTTAAGTGATAGTTTGTTTCATGTCTACTATCCAATGTGATACTTATCTATATGATTCCCTTGAATATGATTTGGAACAAACTTCCTAAGTCATATTCATATGCTTTGGCCAAAGACTTTAGAATCATATCTTAGAGTATTCTCCTTCCACCATGGAAGGTTAGAGATCCCTTGTTGTGCATTCATATGCCTACATGACTAGATAGCTTGACCCCAACAATGTCGTGGACACTCTGATGGAATGCCGTTTGACATGATCAAAGATCAAGGACCTAACCATTAGACATCTATGATGCCTTAGGTCAAAGGACTACTTTGCATATTGCAACTTTAGAGTTCTTACATGACATGTATGTTCGAACTCTCTTTTGATCATTGTTCAGTGTACTCGATTACTCTTTCGAGCACCTATGTGTTTGTCTTAGTGTCCAACACCAAATGACTTGAGACTAGTCATACTCACGCTTGAGTTAACATAACACATACTAACCTTAGCGGATTGTCAATGCCCAATTGGCAATCCTATGGCTAGGAATGTTTTAGGAATGAACATAAGAGAATGGTCTCGATAATCTAACTCACTTAGATCACTTGTCTCTTAGATCAAATACATTCCTTGGATTCCCTTATTGCTTAAACACATGATACAATAAATAGTGATCAACAATAAACTTTGCCCTTCATTAAACATATAAAAGTTTAATACATTAAGTATTCCAAAAGTTATTACATCAAATGAGTGGCTTTGTGGGCATACTTCCAACACCTTTGCCTTTGCCTTGCGACCTAGCCTTGGAAGAGGATGGCTTGTTGTAGGCTACTGCAGCAGTCCCTACAACGTTCTCTTTTTTCATAGTCTTCTCGGCAGTTACTAACATGGTTAGTAACTCAGAGAGAGTACTATCCATCTTATTCATATTGTAGTTCATAACGAACTGCGAGAATGAATCAGAAAGAGAAGCCAATACGAAGTCCTGGGCCAATTCCTCGTCAAGTGGAGTCCCTAGGTTCTCCAATTGTTCAATGAATCCTATCATCTTCAGTACATGTTGATGCACTGGAGCCCCTTTGACCATCTTGGTCTTCACAAGTTCACAGACAGTGCTAAAGCGACGGTTGCGCGTCCCTTCACCATATAACTCCGTAAGATGGAGTATGATGGAAGATGCACTATCCATGCCCTCGTGCTGTCTCTGTAGCTCCTCATTCATGGAAGCCAACAGATAGCACTTGGCTTGTGTATCATCCTCAACGTTCTTGTCATACTTAGCACGTTCATCCTCAGTGGCGTCGGGGCCAAAAGGTATGTGAGGTGGAGCCTTGTCTAACACGTAAACAATCTTCTCCAAGGTTAGGAGAATCTTGACATTACGAAACCATGATGGGAAATTGTGCCCCTCTAGGCAATGTTTGTCGAGTATTTTCGCGAGTGTGCTTCCAACCATATCTATTTACATAAACAATAAAATAATTAGTTTGATTGTTGATTAAGTCAAACGATTCGGGTCTTTAAACCGAATGACACCACCCACCATTTTTGGCAAATTCCATATCCCTCAAGATGGAATCCGGGAGATTTCAAAGAAAGCTCCTAGCGGGTTATGGGAGGCTCACTATTACCAAGCCCACCTCACGATGATACGATGTCGGCTAGCAACAATAATAATGAGAGGGTACAAGTACCCATTCACAACAACCTCTTGTGATTACCCATCTTTTTGGCCTCTAGAGAAAAATGCCTCACGATGATACGATGTTGGCACCTTTTCTCTTAGTTAAGTTTTGTCCCACCATGCCGGTTTAGGAAGGGGTTCAAGTATGACTTCACGATGATACGATGTTGGCCACACTCGTTGCCTACCTTAACCTCATCAAATGTTTTAAATAAACTCCTCCTGAATATAAGCATGCACTTTGCACTTCCTCATGATAGGGTGAAGGCGGTGTACAAGTCATAAACGCTTGGAGCCTACCATGGTGGAAGGCCACGAAAAAGTGTTCTAAGCACTCTCACGCTTTCAACTTAATATTGTTTGTTGGTTGAGGGATTTTAAGGTCTCATCAATTTTATTTATTTAATCACATTCAAATAAATTGTCCTATTATAACTACTAGTCCAAAGTTAATGAAATTAGTAGCATATGATATCCCCACTATTCGTTTTCATAAAACAAATCAATATCAAAACATTTTTCAAAATATTGGAGATATATATAACTACTAATTGAATTCATTATAGTTTAGTAGCGTATGATACTCCCACTATTTGTTTTAAGAAAAACAAATCAATATCAAAACATTTTTCAAATATTGGAAGTAACTACTACTACTACGGTTTTTGCATTCCTTTGAAATTGAACTTTATAGTTATCTTAAGCTCTTGGATGACCATGGACTTATTAGGTTATTGCAACAACGAGCCAACATTGTTGAATATAAACTCGGGGAGGTTGTGTCAATTTAATTACGTGCTTTTCAATCCAATTAAAACATTTTCATTGAGCCATTAGAAATGAAAGACAATCATTCATTGCTAATTAGGGCATTGGACCCATTTAATCTTTGATCTCATGTCAAAACCCTCTTTTAGTTATGTCTCCTTACCAATAGTTAAAGAAACTCTAGTCTAGCACTAGAGGGAATCAACTAACTAAAAGAGATTAAGAAGTAATAAGAATTACAAACCGATTTGTACAAATTCCTACAAATTACACATACTAAAAGGGGAGAGATAGATTAACGTCAAACGTGACAAGGTCCAATTAAAACAGTAATTAAAACACATTCCCAAGCTTCAAACAATTTGAGTTTAGCGCCTTATCTCATAGCTCAATTATCGTTTAAGGCATAAGTCCATAGTCACCCATTTTTCTAACTACTTAATCACATTAAATAATTAAATGGAATACAACATAAACATTTAGATTTAGTGCATATGGGCATAATAGTATTGAGTTTAAACAACTAACAAAATTAAAATAAAATATTTTAACCTTTTAGATGGATGGGGCCTATTATGCAAATATGAAAAGTTAGGGGTAAAACCGTAAATACTTGAAAGTAAATATCAACTTTTCAAAGATTACAAAATAGCCCCACAAGTGGATAAATCCACTAGGGAGGCCGGCCACATTAAGGGGATGGGAGGTCTCTTACACATTTTTACACAACATGCATTAATAACCACATTATGTAGAAAAAATTAAATTTTGCTTGTCACTTGGTTTTGCTTCAAAGACTTTAGTGAAAAGGTGATGGAAATCCTCCTAGTCAAGTCTAGGGTTTTATAAATTTATGATATGGTTATGGATGGTATGAACATCATCCAAAACCACAAAACAATGCATGAAAAACAAATAAAACCATTTTCACCTAAAACCAAACCATGAACACCAAGAACAAAACCATGAACACATTTTCAAGATTTGTATATTCTTGGTGATTTTTCAAACCCAAAAACAAAAGTGACAAGAACTCTTCTTTCTAGTTTTAAAAGGATGTGTGAGTGGTTTACAATAAAACACAAACACAACCCAAAAACCACCCCCAAAACCGTGCCCTCCCTTTTGGTTCAAAACCCCAAAATTTGTTCTAAAACTTATTCTTCATTCATGCATACAAAACACTTTTTGCATACATATCTTTCTCAACTATTGATTCATATTTTTCAACCATTGAAAAACAAAAGATAAACATACTTTGAATGAAGAAATAATATGTCAAACTAGTTATAAACTCAATTTTCATTCATGCATACAAAACACTTTTTGCATACATATAATTCTCAACTATTGACTAACATTTTTCAACTATTGAAAAACAAAAGATAAACATATTTTGAATGAAGCAATAATCATGTCATACATAATATTAATACCCATATGCATAAAATCCAAAATGACACATTATACATAAACCTTTGGCTCTGATACCACTTGAAGGGAAAATTATGAGTTTTCATATGGGATTTTGAAAATGACTATCATGCATATACAAATCAAATTATATATACGAAAGCAGCGGAAGCATGTTATCAAATAATATCAAAGCTATAGTCATGCAAATCCCCTTCAAGGTTCATAGGTTTATATATAATGCATCTAAAACATTTAAGTTAAGAACAAAGTGAAGGTATAGATCTATACCTCTTGATCTTGATTTTAGACCAAGGATGGACCACCTCCAAGCCCTTTGCTCCTTGAACTCCTTGATCCTAGCCTCCCTCCTTGCCTCCTCCACTTTGTTAGAAAGAGTGCTCCTAGGTTCTCCTTTAGTTTCCAAAGTAGAAAACCTCTAAAGATCCACACCCACTAGTATAGTGAGATGGATGGAGGAATAACCAAAAGGGTGAAAAATTGTTAGCTAAATCACCCCCAAGGTGGCCGGCCTTTGTAGTGTTTTTAGAGAGATATTTCTTTTGCCTCTTTGTTGTTTTAAACACACAAAAAACCCCCTTTAATAAATCTCTATAAAGTTCCTTATATAGACAAAAAGAAACCTAGTCAACAACTTGACTAAATATCTCTCCCTCTCACCTTTAAATGGCCGGCCTCTTTGTGTTGGTTTGGGCTTTGGGCTTTTATTTATTTCAAGTCATCCAATGCTTAAATAAAAGCCCAATGGGTTTAGGCCCAATGGGCCCAATTAAACCCGAACGTTTCTTTAAGCCCAAAACGATCTTTTATCGTTTTTATGATTTCTTTAGACTTTCTAAATTAATCACAACACTTAATTAATCCAATTAATTATTTCCATCATCCATTAATTACTCACTACAAGAGTGTATCGGTGTACAATCATTTTAGGTTCTAATTAGCAAGGCAGTGAGGTGTTTGGCACCAATCCAATTGATTATATTTAATCCAATCACTTAGTGAATTAAAACTTCCTTTTAATTCACCTTTCTTCTTTGACGACTACATTTAATCACCTAGAAGAACTCACAAGCTATGAGTGACATCTAACCATATATCATAGCTACCCAAGCTAATGTAGAAGTTTGTTCGGAGAACCTATTCAGTTGGAATTACAATGTAATTCGATCATTCTCTAAAACAATACTCTCAATCACATCACTAGGGTATGGATATATTATGTCAAACCCCTAATGTGATTATTCCTTCTTATATGATTCATTTGAGTCGTATAGGAACGCTTTCCTTTATTACGCTCGATACTTCGGCCGAAGATTCCCGAATCATATCTTAGAGTATTCATCCTCTCATAACGAGGATTAGAGATTCCTTGTTGAACATTCACTTGCCTTCATGACTAAGTGGCTTAACCCCAACGATGCCGTGGACACTCTGATAGAGTGACTTTGACATAATCAAAGATCAAGTACTTAACCACAAGACAACGATGATGTCTCAGGTCAAAGGACTACTTACATTATTCCAACCATTAGAGTTACTTGCTTGACATGTGAGTAGACCTCCATGCAAGTACTCTCGTTCGATTTTGTTCAGTGAACTCATTCCCTTAATGAGCACCTACATACTTGTCTTAGTGTCACTACACGAATGGGATGAGACTTTCCATCCTTCTAATCGAAGCGGACACAGTATGTACCAGTCTATGCATTGTCAGTATCCCTCCGACAATCCTATGACCAGGAAACTTTTGGACATGATGGTTATGTGAAGAAGGTCTCTGTAGTCTAACATCATTAGATTACATCTTCCATCAATCCATTGTCCATGGATTCACTATTCAGGACATATATCGTTTATAGAGATAATCCTTATTAGTATATTTGCCATTTGATGTATAAGATTCATCTATACATCCATTCATTGTCCTCAAAGGTTTCTTCCAAAGATTGACTTTCAGGGCATATTTCCAACACATAAATCCGACCGTGAATCACACAAACGCACAAGAACACAAAGATATATCGTGGTTCACTCAAGTTGGGCTACGTCCACACTGGTGTTGATTATGTTTCACTATGTGAATGTGTGGATTACAATGGACAAGCAAGGGAGCTCTTTGTGTGCTGCTCTCTGTCCTTCCCTTTGCTATATGTCTATCCCCTTCCAATGACGGTGAATGATCCCTTTTGTAGAATAAGGGTTTGTTTCACCTCCTACATACATAATGGGCTAGGTTCTGAGGCCTAAATACTAAAGCCCAATATATAGTACAAACATATTGTATTATGTGTTTAAGCAATAAGGGAATACAAGGAATGTATTTAATCTAAGAGAGAAGTGATCTAAGTAAGTTAGATTAACGAGACCTTTCTCTTATGTTCATTCCTAAAACGTTCGTAGCCATAGGATTGCCAATTAGGCATTGACAATCCGCTAAGGTTAGTATATGTTATGTTAACTCAAGTGTGAGTATGACTAGTTTCAAGTCATTTAGTGTTGGACACTGAGACAAACACATAGGTGCTCGAAAGGTAATTGAGTACACTGAACAACGATCAAAAGGAGTTTGAACATACATGTCATGTAAGAACTCGTAAGTTGCAATATGCAAAGTAGTCATTTGACTTGAGGCATCATAGATGTCTAATGGTTGGGTCTTTGATCTTTGATCATGTTAAAGGCATTCCATTGAGAGTGTCCACGGCATTGTTGGGGTCAAGCTATCTAGTCATGTTGGCATATGAATACACAACAAGGGATCTTTAACCTTCCATGGTGGAGGGAGAATACTTTGAGATATGATTCGGGAGTCTTTGGCCAAAGCATACGAATATGACTTAGGAAGTTTGTTCCAAATCATATTCAATTGAATCATATAGAGAAGTATCACATTGGATAGTAGACATGAAACAAACTATCACTCAAACAATGTGATTAAGAGTATTGTAATAGAGAAGGGCCGTATTGCATTGTAATTGTAACTGGATAGGTTTTCCAACCACTTCTACTTATCTTGGGTAGCCATGACATACTGCTAGGTGTCACTCATGGTTTGTGGAAGTCCTAAATATTAGTAACCACTAATCTTCATCAAAGGGAGAATTGAAATGTAGTTTCAATTCTCTATCGATCGTTAAGAGTAATAATCGCCCACTGCCTCACTAATTGGAACCTAATGGATCGTACACCGAGTAAGGATGAAAGTGAAGAAATGTAAATGAGATGGATAAGCAATTAAATAGTTTAATTAAGAATGGTCAAGATTAATTAATTAGTTAATTAATCTTACGAAAGGATCGTATTGGGCTTTTAAGTTGGTTTTGGGTTTCGAGGCCCAAAAGGGTTTTTGGTCCACAAGGCCCATTGACTTTAGGTTGTGTGACAACTAAAACTAAATGGAAATTAGCCCAATAACTAAGTCAAAAACCGGTCATAGGGTGAATGGATGCAAACTTGGCTTAATTGCAAGTTTGCCACTCACATGTGAGGTGGTATAAAGGCAACTTTATCGCCATTCTCTCACTAGGGCTTTCTTGACGCAAAGAAGAGAAACTTTTTCTCTCTTTTTCTCTATAGAGGCCGACCACTTAGGGAGACTTTAACTAGCATAAAAAATTTCTCTAAGTCATCCATCTTCTCTTCACACTACATCTTTGGTGTGGAGACATAGAGACACTAAATCTTTGGTGTTATTGGAGATCCTTTCCTCACATCCTTAAGGAGCAAAGGAATATCAAAAGGAAGAAAAACACAAGAAAGATCTAAGGAGCTAGGAGGTGACTTGAAGGCCCTCCACTTGGGTGAATCCCTTGTGTAAACAAGGATGAGTTTCAAGGGTAATGAATCTCAAAATCCTTTTTTCTCTTTAATGTTGTTAAAGAGTCTTGTGGTTCACCACTCACTAGGCTTTGAAAGTCATGGGTTTTAGAATTGTTTTTTAATGCCTGCCTACTTTAAAGTGTTATTAGTTTGCTTATGTGTTCAAATGTTCTCACATGTTCTTAGCTAGGACAAATTTTTCCTTCAAAGCTATCTAGTCATGTAGGCATATGAATGCACAACAAGGGATCTCTAACCTTCCATGGTGGAGGGAGAATACTCTGAGATATGATTTGGGAGTTTTTGGCCAAAGCATATGAATATGACTTAGGAAGTTTGTTCTAAATCATATTCAATTGAATCATATAGAGAAGTATCACATTGGATGGTTGACAGGGAACAAACTATCACTTAAACAATGTGATTAAGAGTATTGTATTAGAGAATGACTGTATTGCATTGTAATTGTAACTGGATAGGTTCTCTAACCACTTTTACTTAGCTTGGGTAGCCATGACATACTGCTAGGTGTCACTCATGGTTTGTGGAAGCCCTGAAGATTAGCAAACACTAATCTTCATCAAAGGGAGAATTGAAATGTGGTTTCAATTCACAATCGATCGTTAAGAGTAACAATCGTCCATTGCCTCGCTAATTGGAACCTAATGGATCGTACACCGAGTAAGGATGAAAGTGAAGAAATATAAATGAGATGGATAAGCAATTAAATGGTTTAATTGAGAATGGTCAAGATTAATTAATTATACGAAAGGTTCGTATTGGGCTTTCAATTTAGTTTCGGGTCTCAGGGGCCCAAAAGTGTTTTTGTCCACAAGACCCATTATGTTTAAGTTGTATGACAACTAACACAAAATGGGCAATTAGCCCAATAACAAAGTCAAGGCCGGGCATAAGGGTGAGTGGATGCAAACTTAGATTAATTGCAAGTTTGCCACTCACATGTGAGGTAGTATAAAGTCATCTTTATAGCTTTTACTCACTAGGGTTTTCTTGAGGCAAAGAAGAGAAACTGTTTCTCTCTTTTTCACCATAGAGACCGGCCACTTAAGGGAAAGATAGCTAGCAATCTTTCTTCCTCTAAGTCATCCATTTCATCTTCACACCTCATCCTTGGTGTGGAGACTTAGAGACACTAAATCTTTGGTGTTCTTGGAGATCATTTCCTCACATCCTCAAGGAGCAAAGGAGTATCAAAAGGAAGAAAAACACAAGGAAGATCTAAGGAGCTAGGAGGTGACTTGAAGGCCCTCTACTTGGGTGAATCCCTTGTGTAAAAAATGATGAGCTTCAAGGGTAATGAATCTTAAAATCCTTTCTTCTCTTTAATGTTGTTAAAGAGTCTTGTGGTTCACCATTCACTAGGCTTTGAAAGTCATGGGTTTTAGAATTGTTTTTGAATGCATGCCTACTTTAAAGTGTTATTAGTTTGCTTATGTGTTCAAATGTTCTCACATGTTCTTAGTTAGGACAAAATTTTTCCTTCACCACCACCACAAACTGCAACAAATCGTCATGCGAGAATCCCCCCAGCTTCAGTCCTACCCAGACCTGCATCACCATCACCTGCTGCTACCCGCACCACCCTGCCTTTCATGCGATCTGATGAAACCACCGCTGCATAAAGCGTCGCCTCTCTGATTTACATAGAGAGTTGGGTGAGCTAAGCAGATGAAAGAGCAGAGGACTTAGGATTCTCGCCTCTCAGCCATTTCCATTCCCACCGCATCTCATATGAACCCAGCACTCACATCTCATGCCACCTCCATTGTGTTCTCTCGAGGTACAGCTCGAATTGGTTGGGAACTAGGGAGATTTGCAATTACAGCAAACCCTAAACTAACTCTCCTCATCCGCGATTCCAAAAAATAGTAACAATTTGATTAAGCCTTTATATTCTAGAGAGGATGTTGATTGTTTTCTGCCGGAGAGATTTCAAGGATATTCCATTAATTTTCGAGTGACTGACTTCGAATTGCTTCCATTTTGGCATTGGAAAAATATGACGAAGAAGATGAACATTTTTTTTTCAATTCTTGTTTTTAATTTTGTTATTACTTAATAGTTTTTTATTTGTTTTTATCCACATGGTGCAAAGTTGGCAGCCACGTCAGCACAAATATTGATTTTATATTTACCACGTCATCATTTAACGGCAAACTTAATAGATTGTATAACGGATATATGAAATTGAAATGAAATAATAATTAATGTATGAGATTGAAATATTTTAAAGATGTTGTATGAGATTGCAATTGACCCCAAACTTGAGGTGGTAAAATGTAATTTACCCTTTATATAATTAAGCAATATGCATGCAGTTCTGTATATATGATTTGAATGTTGTAAACTTCTAGTTTAAGTGTGATTGTGTAAATCCTAGAATAGATTTGATTCTAGTCATTCTTCCCTATTATGACATGTATTCCTTGGAGGAAAAGGATTTCTTCTCTCTCTTATTACTATAAATAAAGGTACTGTGTAGGGGGAATAACATACATCCTCTACACAACCCTACAAACACATCTCTCTATATTCTCTCTCTGTGCCGCCTACCCCCATTCCCCTGTCAGTTAAATGTAGGTCACAACACGTTATCAGCACGCTCCTACTGTTGAGCTTAGGAATCTGACGTGGAAGTTTTCTACATCAAACCAGTTCACCAATATCATCACGCAATCAGGTTCTTTCAAAACAACAGTTTTTATCTTAATATTTTTGCAACCCAGATAGCATGACCATTCACCATAATGCATGACTCAACTTTACGTTTTTCGAATCATTATATCCATAATTGTTGAATTATGTGAATTTGATATTGCCATGAATTGCATCAAATATCTGCTCATGCATTAAATTATTTATATGAATATGCATTGAATTAATCTGGAATTGAAAATTAATTATAAAGATTTTTTTAGGGTTTCGTTGAAAACCCATCCATGTGGATGGGTTTTTTTTTCCCCCGAGCAAAGAACCCGAACCTAGAGCCACGACTCCAGGCCCAAACCCTAAACTTGATGCCCAGATGGTGCTGCCACCCTTGAACCATCGAGTAACATGGCCTGCAGCTATGCCCAGCCACCTCCGGCTACTTCCCCGACGACTTGCAGTCGTCACCGATGACTCTTTGCCTGAAATTCGATGTTTTTCTTTGAAATTCAAATCGCAAATTTCTAGCGTTTTATAATGTTGAGAGTTTTTCACTCTCTGTTCAATTTTATGGGTTGCCGTTGAACCCACGCCTTTGCCGTGATTTTTGCACCACGACACGACACGACCACCTGAAGCGATGGCGCCGGTCTTCTTCTTTAGTGAGTTCACCCAACTTGAGCTGGGGTGTCTGGACCAAAAATCCAAGCCCACTTGGGGTTGGCCTATTTCTTGGCAAGTATCAGCCTTTTGGGCTTGGACACTTCTCTTTCGCCTACATCACAGAGCCATATTGGGCCTCTGTTGGACTTAGCCCTCGACACCAGCCAGTGGCTCTGGTGTCCCCGTGTCCTGTGATGCACTGGATTTCCATATGGGAAGTAGATAAAGATCCTAATATCAAATCGAGGGGGAAGCAGATAAAGATCGTAATATCATATCTAGGGGGAGAGTATCTAAGTAATGAGTTCCTAGATTATCTCAAAGAGTGGAATAATATCACAATAGACTCTACAAGGAGCTCCACAAATTAATGGAGTTTCTGAAAGGAGAAATCAAACCTTGATGAACATGGTTCATTCTATGATGAGTTCCGCCAATATACCAATAACATTATGGGGATATGCTCTATATACAACAGCTTACTTGCTTAATAGAGTACCTTCCAAGTCAGCTTCACAGTCGCCCTATGAAATATGGCATGGGAGAAAGCCAAGTCTTAATCACATTAAGATTTGGGGTTGTGAAGCATATGTCAAAAAGCTTGAAGCTACTAAGCTTGAAGCGAGATCAGTTAGGTGCTATTTTGTGGGATATCCTAAAGAAACTAAGGGATATGAGTTCTACCATCATGACGACCAGAAAGTATTTGTCGCTAGAACTGCTAAGTTTTTAGAGGACGAATTTGTTCTCAAAGGAACTACAAGTAAAACGATGGAAACTAATGAGATTAATGATGAACCATAAACAAGCACTCGACAAGTTGACAACCTTATTCCTAAACCCCTGGCTCCACGTAGATCTGAACGGGTCAGCAAGCCACCTGAGAGGTATGGCTTGGATAATGACTTTGGGGAATTGCGCATTCTTGATGATAATGACACAAAGAAGGACCCTAGAGACTACACTGAAACAATGTTCGACATTGATTCAAAGAGATGGCAAGATGCCATGAAATTCGAGATGGATTCTATGTATCAAAATCAGGTCTGAACTCTAGTAGACCCTCCAGAAGGTATAGTACCTGTTGGAAACAAAAGGGTTTTCAAGAGGAAGATAAGCGCTGATGGGAATGTGGAGACTTATAAGGTTAGACTAGTAGCCAAGGGAAACAGGCAACGAGAAGGGATTAACTATGAAGAAACCTTATATCCTGTAACCATGATTAAGTCCATTCAGATTCTGCTTGCTATAGCTGTATACCATGATTATGAAATATGGCAGATGGACATGAAGACGACCTTTTTGAACGACTACCTAGAGGCAGAGCTCTATATGACTTAACCTGAAGGTTTCGTGTCCAAGTCTGAAAAGACTAAGGTATGCAAGCTTCAAAGGTCCATTTATGGACTTAAGCAAGCCTCTAGGAGCTGGAACATTCGTTTTGATACTAAAATCAAATCGTTTGGTTTTACTCAAAACGAAGACGACAATTGTGTTTATCAAAAGGTTGTTTGGGATGCAGTTGTATTCCTAGTGTTATATGTAGATGGCATATTACTATTCAGGAATGACATTGCAGTACTTTCTTCTGTAAAAGTGTGGTTGTCCAAAACCTTCCACATGAAAGATTTGGGAGATGCATCTTATGTGCTTGGGATAAAGCTCTATTGTGATAGATCTAGAAAATTAATTGGATTATCCCAATTTATGTACATAGATAAGGTGCTAAGTAGGTTCCAGATGGAACAATCTAAGAAAGGTTTTCTTCCTATGAGACATGGAATTCACCTTTCTAAGTCCATGGGACCTAAGACTCCTGAAGAAATACGGTAGATCAATGTTGTTCCTTATGCTTCTACCATAGGAAGTCTCATGTATGCCATGATATGCACAAGGCCTGATATTGCATATGTTGGGAGGATTACTAGTTGATATCAATCTAAATCAGGATCAGAACACTAGGCAGCTGTCAAGACAGGTTGTAAGTACTTAAAAGAACTAAAGACATGTTCCTCGTTTATGGAGGAGCGCCAGAGTTATGAGTGGAAGCCTATACAGACGCACATTTCCAATTTGACGTCGATGATAGAAGTTCCAACTCCGGATATGTGTTCACTCTGAATGGTAGGGCTGTCAGCTGGAAAAGCAAGAAACAAGATGTAATTGCTGATTCCACGATGGAGACTGAATATGTCGCTGCAGCTGAAGCTAGCAAATAAGCATTTTGGATGAAGAAGTTCATTATTGAACTTGGAGTGGTTCCAACCATTATATCACCAGTAACTTTGTACTGTGATAATAGTGGGGTGATAACTCAAGCCAAGGAACCCAGGGCTTATCAAAAGAACAAACATTTTGACAGATGCTTTAACATCATTAGAAGATATGATGCCGAATGGAAAACTAACATCCTCAAGGTTGCCTCAGCCAATAACAAAGCAGATTCATTGACGAAGCCAATGTCTCAAATCCAACCTGATCACCATATGGAAAAGATGGGTATTAGATACATGGGAATGTGGCTTTGAGTGCAAGTGGGAGATTGTTGGACGTATGCCTACAAAGCCACTCTTTTGATGTAATAGCTTTTGGAATACTTATTGTGTTAAACTATTATATGTTTAATGAAGGGCAATGCTTATTGTTAATCACTATTTATTGTATTATGTGTTTAAGCAATAAGGGAATCCAAGAATTGTATTTAATATAAGAGAGAAGTGATCTAAGTAAGTTAGATTAACGAGACATTTCTCTTATGTTCATTCCTCAAACGTTCCTAGCCATAAGATTGCCAATTGGGCATTGACAATCCGCTAAGGTTAGTATGTGTTATGTTAACTCAAGCGTGAGTATGACTAGTCTCAAGTCATTTAGCGTTGGACACTGAGACAAACACATATGTGCTCAAAGGGTAATTGATTACACTGAACAATAATAAAAAAGGAGTTCGAACATACATGTCATGTAAGAACTCCTAAGTTGCAATATGCAAAGTAGTCCTTTGACCTGAGGCATCATAGATGTCTAATGGTTAGGTCCTTGATCTTTGATCATGTCAAAGGCATTCCATCGAGAGTGTCCATGACATTGTTGGGGTCAAGCTATCTAGTCATGTAGACATATGAATGCACAACAAGAGATCTCTAACCTTCTATAGTGGAGGGAGAATACTCTGAGATATGATTCGGGAGTCTTTTGCCAAAGCATACGAATATGGCTTAGGAAGTTGGTTCCAAATCATATTGAATTTAATCATATAGAGAAGTGTCACGTTGGATAGTAGACATGAAACAAACTATAACTCAAACAATGTGATTAAGAGTACTGTATTAGAGAAAGACTGTATTGCATTGTAATTGTAACTGGAAAGGTTCTCGAACCACTTCTACTTAGCTTGCGTAGCCATGACATACTGCTAGGTGTCACTCATGGTTTGTGGAAGCCCTGACGATTCGCAAATAGTAATCTTCATCAAAGGGAGAATTGAAATGTAGGATCAATTCACAATCGATCGTTAAGAGTAACAATTGCCCACTGCCTCTCTAATTGGAACCTAATGGATTATACACCGAGTAAGGATGAAAGTGAAGAAATATAAATGAGATGGATAAGCAATTAAATGGCTTAATTGAAAATGGTCAAGATTAATTAATTAGTTAATTAATTATACGAAAAGTTTGTATTGGGCTTTCAAGTTAGTTTCGGGTCTCGGGGCCCAAAAAGGGTTTTGGTCCACAAGGCCCATTATGTTTAAGTTGTATGACAACTAAAACAAAATGGGCAATTGGCCCAATAACCAAGGTCAAAACAGGCCATAGGTTGAGTGCTAGCAAACTTGGGTTATTTGCAAGTTTGCCACTCACATGTGAGGTGGTATGAAGGCATCTTTATAGTCATTCTCTCACTAAGGTTTTCTTTTGAGGCAAAGGAGTAAAACTCTTTCTCTTTTTGTCTTCAAAAGAGGCCGGCCATACTTAGAGGAAAATAGCTACCCTTGAATACTTAAAATTATTTTGAATGGATATTTGTTTTTAGAACTTTTATGCTTGTGACCGATTCAAATTCATTTTTATTCTAGGTATGACTAGTGGAAAAGTTAGTTGTTTGGCAGATAGTGCAGCCACGCATACCGTTTTGTGTGAACGCATCTATTTCACTAACTTCATATGTAAGAATACACCTCTGACAACCCTCTCAGGCCCATCTAACATGATCGAAAGATACAGTAAGGCACGTATAATGTTGTCCAACGACACAATTTTGACCAGTGATGAGGCACTTTATTCTCCGCATTTCGGAAGAACATTGTTAAGTTTCAAGGACATTAGAGATAATAATTACCACGCTGAAACCTATGTAGAAAATGGAGTTGAATTTCTATGCATAACTTCTTACGAATATGGCCAGAAGCGTATTCCAGAGAAGATGAAGCGTATCCCGAGTGGGTTGTATACTATGACCATACGCCCTATAGAAAGCCACTATGTGGCCAGCCCTACCTCTGGGACCGTGGACGAAATTACACTTTGGCATGATCGTTTGGGACACCCTGGACGAATATAGATGTGCCATATCCTTAAATCATCACATGGGCATCCACAAACCTGAAGTTTAGGTTTGATTCGAGGAAACACATGTCAAACCTACGCCATGGGAAAGCTTATTATTAAGCCTTCTTATGACAAGCTTCGTTCGAATCCTCTTATTTTTATACAAAGGATTCAGGGGGACATTTGTGGATCGATTCCATGCGGACCATTTAAATATTTTATAGTTTTGGTTGACGTTTCCACACGTTGGTCACAAGTGTGCTTGTTGTCCATAAGCAACGCGACTCAGGTTATCAAGCTCAGGGCTCACCATCCTGATTATCCGATCAAATATATTCCATTGGATAATGCTGGAGAATTCACATCTAAAACTTTTGATGACTATTGCATGTCGGTTGGGGTTGAAATTGAATATCTAGTACCCCATGTTCACACCTAGAAAGGCCTGGCAGAGGCATTCATTAAGCGCTTACAAATGATTGCTCGATTGTTGGTCATACGTACCAAGCTCCCGATCGCTGCTCAAGGCCATGCAATAAGGCATGCAATCATGTTGGTCTGCCTGAGGCCTGTTGCGACCCAATCATATAGTACCCTTCAATTGGTTTCCAGATACGAACCTGACATATCGCATCTGCGCATTTTTGGTTGTGCGGTCTATATGCCAATTTTGTCGCCCTTACATACAAAAATAGGGCCTCAGCGAAGGATAGGAATCTATGTCAGATATGATTCTCCTTTGATTATTCGTTACTTAAAACCTTTGGCAGGTGATCTTTTTATGACTTCTATGAAACAGTCTTCCCGTCATTAGGGTGTGATAAGAACGTCAACGTTCCTGAATAACGACACAAATTATCGTGGACGACTCCCACTTTGTCTCATTTAAAATCCCGCATCGCTCAGTCTAAAACTGAAGTGCATCACATATTAGATATTTAGATCATAGCTCAGAGCATGCCAAATGTTTTCACTAATCTAGCCTGGGTGACAAGATCACATATTTCAGCTGCGAATGTGCTTGCAAAGATCGATGTACCAAATGTACGACGAACTTCACTCCTAGAAGCCCGGGACACCACTTTGAGCGATCCACATTCATCAGCGGTTAGCCAATCATCTGCCCCTACACAAAAGCATGGCAGATTACTTGGTTCAAAGGATTCACACCCCTGAAAGAGGAAACCTACAACACAGACACCTGAAGAACTTACCGTGAATCTTACTGTCGCTTACTCATCCTGTCCAACTAATGAGGAAATTCTAGATTACGGAAGCATCCTTGAAGAGACGAATCCACCTCCAGAGAATCGTGAGATTTCGGTCCATTATGCTAGCTTTGATGATATTTGGTGTAGAAATGAGATGATCGTCAACGATGCATTAGCATATGCAGTAGCTACTGAGATCATGTTGAGCAATGACATTGAACCCCGTTATGTTGAAGAATGTCGACGTAGAACCGATTGGTCAAACTGGAAACAAGCAATCCAAGTCGAACTCGATTCACTTGCTAAACGTAAGGTGTTTGGACCTGTAGCTCATACTCCTTCACATGTGAAGCCTGTTGGCTACAAGTGGATTTTCGTTCAGAAGCGTAATCAGAAGAACAAAATTGTGCGTTACAAAGCTCGTCTTGTTGCGCAAGGCTTCTCACAACACCTCGGGATTGACCATGATGAAACTTATTCACTCGTTATGGATGTGATTACTTTTCACTACCTTATTAGTTTGGTAGTTTCCGAAAAACTGAATATGCAGCTGATGGACATGGTAATTGCGTATCTCAATGGAGATCTTGATACAAAAATTTATATGAAAGTTCTCAAATGACTTATATTAACTGGATCAAATATTTCCAAACCCCGAAACACTCTCTCAATTTGGCTGAGGCGTTCACTCTACAGTTTGAAGCAATTTAGAAGAATGTGGTATAACCGTCTGAGTGATTATTTAACTAGTCAGGGATATGTGAACAATGAACTATATTCTTATGTGTTCATTAAGAAGTCACATTCCAGTTTTGCGATAGTTGCAGTATATGTCGATGACATGAACATCATCGGAACTCCTAAAGAGCTTGCGAGAACTGCCGCGCACCTGAAGTCGGAATTTAAGATGAAAGATCTAGGAAAAACTCGATACTGTCTCCATCTCAAGATAGAGCACCGTTCGGATGGAATCTTAGTGCATCAAATGAACTATACCCAAAAAAATTTATGCCGTTTTAACGAGGATAAAACGAAGCCTTCGAGTACTCCTATGGTTGTTCGATCGCTAGATGCAAAACGAGATCCCTTCTGTCTGAAAGAAGATGATGAAGAGATTAGGGAGCTTGAAGTTCCTTATCTAAATGCGATAGGTGCTTTATTGTACTTAACTCAATGAATTAGACCTAACATCTTCTTCGCTGTTAATCTTTTGGCAAGATACAGTAATGCACCAACATGCAGACATTGGACTGGTGTTAAAGACATCTTCCTCTACCTTAAGGTTACTACAGATCTTAGCTTGTTTTATCCCTATGGATCCTCGAGTGATGTCGCACCCCCTTATCTCGAGTCGATTCTTGCCTTGTTGTTTATGCTGACGCATGATACATATTTGATCCGCACAAGGTGCGTTCTCAAACGGGTTATGTCTTCACCATTAGAGGCACCGTAATCTCTTGAAGGTCAACTAAGTAGACCTTAGTTGCCACCTCGTTTAACCATGCTGAAATTCTCGCCTTACACGAAGCAACTCGGGAATGCTTTTGGTTGAGAGCAGTTATGGGCCATATTCGAAGCTCCTGCGATCTTTACCCCGTCGTTGATGTCCCGACGATGATCTATGAAGACAACACAGCATGCATCAAACAGCTCAAGAAAGGTTACATCAAAGTAAACAACACCAAGCACATTGTGTCAATCCGTTCACAAGACAATCTGGTTACATCAGAAGATTGAAGTCATGCAAAATCTGTTAACAAGACAATCTGGCCGACCTCTTCACCAAATCATTACCGAATGCGACGTTTTAGAAGCTTGTTCAAGGAATTGGTATGCGTAAACTTTCTGAGTTGTAACATTGCTATTCTTTTTGGAATTGTGTCAAACTCAGGGGGAGTATCCAGTAGTATACTTGCTTGATCTTAATTTACTCTTTTTCCCTAAGATTAGGAGCATTTTTCCCATTGGGTTTTTGCTACCTAACGAGGTTTTGACGAGGCCCCACCTTGGGTTGATCACATCCCTGATGACATCTTGTAGACATTTCATTTGACTTGCATTTCTAACGCATTTTTCCTTAGACTATGGATTTTGTCCCTACTCGGGGTTTTACCATAGCCATAGGGTTTTTTGTGAGACTTACTTCTTTATGCAAGTTCCTACCTTAATGAGAATAACGTGTTCCCAGAATCAGTGCTGACGAGTCAACTTCCTCAACCTCTACATGATGCCGAATCTACTTGAATATTTACACACTCAAGGGGGACTGTTGTAAACTTCTAGTTTAAGTGTGACTGTGTGAATCCTAGATTAGATTTGATTCTAGTTATTCTTCCCTATTAGGACTTGTACTCCTTGGAGGAGAAGGATTTATTCTCCCTCTTATTACTATAAATAAAGGCATTGCGTAGGGGGAATAACACACATCCTCTACACAACCATACAAATACATCTCTCTCTATTCTTTCTTTGTGCCGCCGGCCCCCTTCCCCTGTCAGTTAAATATAGGCCACAACAACAAACTAATAATAATAAGTACTGGTTTGGTACTGAGGTGATTTTATAAAAGTGGGTATAAAAACAAGCTGAGCTCAAAAAGGTATTTGGTAAACACTTAACAACAGCTTATTTTCACAGTTTTTGGTGAAAAAAAGCTGAAAACGTGAAGCAGCAAAAATGAGCTTATTCTCACAACACAGCAAAAGCAGTTTTTTTTCAAAGCACAGCAATACCAAACCAGCCCTAAAGGATGCATGACTATTATTATTGTATTTATATATTGTGCCATATAAAATACCCTACGGTATGACAGGAAATTTACTTTTGTTAATTTTTTTCGCTTTCGCTTTTGAACTGGTAACTTGCTCTGCAAAAAAACATAACTAGTGGGGTTGCTTAATCCGTCACTTGTTTTTTTTTTTTTTTTTTTTGGAAACTGGAAATGTATTAACCAGGGCAAGAGATGCCAAAGAGTACAATGAAAGGCAAACAAAAGGCAAACAACGAAAAAACATACAGGAAGTACAAAGGGGTAGAAAACCTCACCCTCGAAGCCAAGCTCAAAATGTCCCCCCTTGCACCCCGAGCACAAAATTAAGGTGGGCGGGCAAGGTAAACCATCATTATTCAGGACATGCACTAGCGAAGATGGGGGTCGATCAACCCAAAACACATCACACATCTCTACATGGTCGGCCGCCAAATTGGTCAGTCGCCAAAATTGGCTGATCTTGGAATCCGAGACCAGCGACAGTCTTGAAAGGCTTCCCCAAGCTTCAAACACTTCGATAAAATAGGAAAAGCCTCCCATCTGCCATCAGATATGGTTCCCCTCAAACTTGAAATGGTTGCTTGAGAATCAGATTCAACAACAACATGGGTCAGACCCAACGAGAGACCCAACTCACAACCACACTTCAAAGCCATCGATTCAGCACTAGCAACACAAGGCGCATTAATCCTAGGGGTGGGTTCGGTACGGTTACCGTACCAAAACTCTTGTACCAATTACCGTACCAAACTTTTGGTTTGGTAAAATCTATTACCATTACCATACCAAACTTTTGGTATACCAAAGTTCGGTATTGCCAAAAGTTCGGTTGGCATGGTATGGCAATGGTAATTGCCATTTTGTTTTGGGACAAAATCTGTTTTTGTTTTTTTAACCCAATTCAAGGGCTAAACTTTTTTTTTGTACCTTTATCTCATACATTATAGATTAAATTCATCATTCACAATTCATACACATAATAATTCAAATGATGCATCAAGATTCATCATGAAAATTAAGCTTACAATCCAAATAGAAGTTACAAACCAAAACAAATAGAAGTTAACAATCCAAATAGAAATTAAAGTTTCAAACCAAATGAAAATTGGAAGTAAACTTCAAAAAGTAGAATTCATTGATCAGTTATTCAAGCTTGAGATGTCGAAGCTTTTGGAGGAGGCATTGAACTTGTAGAAGATTGAGTTTGTGTCAAGCCTACATTACAAACAAAGAAAACATATTAATTAGTAGCAAGAAGAATTAAAGTTGAAAACCATTTAATAACAAATTTACTGAAAAAAATTAAAGCATATCTTTCTTGTTTTCTCGTCTTCAATTTCCTTGTAAAATTGAAGCATATCTTCCGTTGGTTCCTTGTAGAAGTTTACTTCATCTACCCTAAGCCAACCACTAGTACGCACTAGTGCCTCCATTATTTTAGGAGTCAAGGATACCCTAAAAGGGTCCACAACCCTCATCCCTAGGCTAAATGCATTTTCACTAGCAATAGTAGAAGTGGGGGTTACAAAGATATTTTGGCTATTTGTGAAAGAATTAGGAACTCTTTTGTGTTTGATTTCCACAATTTCAAGATATCAAAATCACCAACAACAATGCTAATATAAGTAGGGTTTTATTTTGAAATTATTGGAATATTATAAATATTTGTTATATAATTATCTATTATATAATTTATAAATGATATATTATATTGTATTTTCGGTATGGTACGGTAATACCGTGGTAATGGTATCCATTACCAATACCGTACCATGAAATTTCGGTACGGTACAATACCGTACCATTACCGATTGGTACAAAAAATTTGGCACAAAATCGGTATGGCACGGTTGGCAATTCGGTTGGCACGGCAATTTGGCAAAAAAATCCACCGCTAATTAATCCTCTTTCTACAAGCAGTAAGGAAATTGTTACAAGGACCCCGAACCACAGCTCCTGCATATCCACCACTCGTGGCAACATCCCAACTTGCATCAACTTTTATTTTGACAAAGGGAATATTCGGCGGCATCCAACAAACCTGACCCGCACTACGGGATTGCAGCAGCAACGTGCTGATAGAGGAAGCATGCCTGACATTAATGAAAGCATCAACATTTGTGGAAATAGCAGATAGTACCTGGAATGAATTGATAGCTTTATGGTGGAAGATGGAACTACACCTTGCTTTCCAAATATGCCAACATGAGAAAGCAATGAAAGATAGAACCCGCTTCAACTCAGCCTTCGAGGGAGCATTAACCTGCAAAACAGCCAGAAGCCAATTTCCCCACGATGTAATATCCCGCCTGTTAACTCGATATGTTAAAGCACCCCCAAACCAAATAGCTTCCACCCACTGGCAGATGAGAAACAAGTGTTCAACGGACTCCTCATGAGCATGACATAAAGGGCAAAGTGGTGAAGGTGATGATTTCCATTTATAAAGAGTTTCCATCGTAGGCAGGGCATAATGCAAAGTCTTCCACATAAAACACCTTAGTTTAGGGGGAGTATTAAGCTGCCACACCACCTCTTATAAGAAAGTTGGGATAGATACAGCTGAGGAGGAGCTTCGGGGGAGCGGATGAGTGACTTGAGAGCACTGCCAATGATATCTGGACTTGACATAATAAGCCCTATTGTGAACAAAAGGCCACACCAATCTATCCTTCATCATGGAATCACCAAGTGGAGTTGCCAAAATAGCATCAACCTCCTCAAACGAGATAAACGGGCGAATAAAATCAAGATTCCAGTCCCTAGAAAATGGATTAATAAGGGAAGCCACTGTGGTACTACGGCTAACCTGCACCTCCTCAGAAGGAATAGGATGACCATCCGAAAGTGAGGGCAACCAACGATCCTGCCATATTTGAATCTGATTGCCACTCATCACCTGCCAATGGGACCCTTTAAGCAAAATATCTCTACCCCTTAACAAACTCGACCATGCCCATGAAGCCCATCCTCCCCGCTTGGCATCCAAAAGTGAACAATGAGGGAAGTAATGAGCCTTCAACACCCTCGCTCATAGTGAGTCTAGTTCTTGAATTAAACGCTAGCATTGTTTCGCTAACAAGGCATCATTAAAATCCATAAAGCTTCTAAAACCCATCCCTCCATGAGCCTTTGAGAGTTTGAGAAGGTCTTGAGAAACCCAATGGATGTGTCTCTTCCCTGGATCATGCCCCTACCAAAAAGACGTAAGCAATCAATCCAATTCTTTACAAATAGTCTCCGGAAACTTAAACAAGTTCATTGGATAAACCGGGAAAGCCTGAACCACTGCCTTAATCAAAACCTCTCTTCTAGCCTGCGATAAAAGAGCATGCTTCCATCCTTGAATTTTCCGAAGAATCTGATCCTTCACATAAGCCATGCCCTTTGATTTGAATCTTCCCCACATAGCTGGCATGCCAAGATAAGTCCTCAGATTATCCACAATTGGCATCCACAGGATACCCGCAATCTCTTCCGATAACACCGCGGGAACATTCGAACAAAAAAACACACTAGATTTTTGAAGATTAACCTATTGTCCGGAAGCCTCACAATACACCCCCATTAATTTCACCAGATTGCGGCAATTCTCCTTATCCGCTTTAAGAAACAATAGAGTATAATCTGCAAAGAAAATATGCAAGATAATAGGCCCATGTGGATTAAGTTGAACTCCAGAAAGATCATGCCGAGTACACGCCTACGAAAAGAGAAGAGAAAAGACCTCACTAACAAACAGGAAAATATAAGGTGATAACGGATCTCCTTGACGTACGCCACGTGAGGGAGCAAACTTCTTCCCGGGGGTACCATTTAGTAGAATGGAAAAGTTTACCAACGAGATGCATCTAAGAACCAGCCGATACCAGTCCTAACTGAATCCCAATACGTCACTTGTTTTTCTTATGTCTAGTTGATTATTATTATTACTTCAAATCTATTTTGTGATCTGACTGGTTCAGCAGTTACAATTAAGTGTAATAACAAAATAATATAAATGATCTTAAAATTTTCTCACAATTTTATTATAAGAGAAAAATGAGATCTTGTATGTGCTTATAAAAAAGTTAAGTTACTTTTCATATTGCCAATTATGACTTATTTGGAAATGCTTTTAAAATGACTAAAAACGTTTTTATAGGAAATGTTTTTAGGTTCTAAAAGCACTTGAAGTGCTTCTTGCAATAAGCACATAATTGATCATTCTTCCATGAAACATTATAAGACTATGGTATAGTTGCTTTTCCAAGATTCACTTATGTTTTTACTATGATTGGATCCAAAAACATTTCACCAAAATCACTTTCAGCTATTTTTAAAGCATTTCTAAATGAGCTTTATTTTTATAAGTGAAATCTCATCTTCTTTCACAGTATGAATCTTACATAGAAGAAAAAAGACACTTTATATGTGCTTATAAAAAGCAGGTTGACACTATTACAATAATTTATAAGAAGAGAAACTTTCAAACCAGAAACGTATGATTAGAAATCCAACATTCTATCCATTAAAATACTGAATTATATGCAAAATGATAATAAATAATTTCATAGCATCCACTGATAATTTTATTAAAATAAAAGGTAGGTATCATCATTATATCTCACGTAAAATTTCCTAAATCAAAATTAAAAGCAGAAAACCTGCCGACTTTATGGAAAGTGATGAATCGCATGGTTGAGGAGACTGACATCTTCTGTTCAATTAATTTGGGAAATATTTTGCGTGATCGATTTTCTGATTGTGGGATCCCATAGATGGTCGTCCCACTTCAATACGTATCCTATGTCCTTTTCAGCTTGTCAGCGTTACTACATGTGAAAGTAGTGTGGCATTTATTTAATTAGTCCCCAAATGTACAGTTATCTTTTAATTAAATTAACAAGTTAATGATTAAATCCTTAAAAAATAAAAAAATAACAATTCACTGAGGTCACTTCACTGAATTTTAGCCAGCTCTGTATTGTAGGTATTGCTACTGATGTCACTTCCTATGTCACCGTTCCAGTTAAAAAACCTCATCACATCAAAATCTTGAAACCCTAGCCACAGCAGAGATTTTATTTCCCCAAATGAACTTATCTTTATTTTTTTTTTCTGGTTTTACGTTTTACTTTTTAAATTGAGGGAGACGGGGAGCTATAAATAAAGTCGACCAATAAAATGCAAGCTGGATTTTAGAGAATAGAGAAAGAGATTTGGAACTTTAAACATGGATTATATTCCTTCCAATATACTCCAATTTGACCAAGCTTCACAACATGCTGATGACCTGTTCCAAGTTTCCACCTTTTCCTACATAGAGAGCACAATCCAAGACAATCAAGCACTCCCGCCGACTCCATCTCAGGATGGTCGTGATCTCACTTGGAGGCCAAGCTCCGGCCGCGGAAAGCGGAAGGCATCATCGTCGTCCATCAGTTTTAGTGAAATTGATGATAAAAAACCAAAGGGCAACAAGAAAGTCATGCAAAGAGATATTGAACGACAAAGAAGGCAAGAAATGGGCACCCTTTATGCATCTCTTCGATCTCAACTCCCCCTTGAATATCTCAAGGTAAAATGGTTAAAATTTTGTCTGATAGCTAAGAAAATGAATTTCTAGTACAGTTTGAACCAAATTTCGATCTCAACTCCCCCTTGAATAATGTCAAATTCTGATACACACACACACACACACACACAATTGTGAACCAGCACCATACGTTTCAAGCACATGACATTGTACTAATGAATTTTTTCTGATTGAATCTATGATAACTTAACATGTTAGACTATCCGATTAAACACTAGCTACTAGTTTATTTCCTATGATTATATGTCAAATTTGATATACAATTACAAATTAGAAATATAGATTCAGATTCAGACATGATTTCACTAATCAAACCATGCATCTTGATGCATAATTTGATAACACAACATGTTAGAGTATGTATTTGTCTTATCAATCCTCTTGTTTGGTGTTTTGGCTTTGTTGACTTGCATCCTTATCATGGTATTCAATGGCTTCAGGGTAAGAGGTCTATATCTGATCATGTGCACCAGGCAGGAAATTATATAAAGCATCTACAAAACAATATCCAAGAACTGCATAATAAGAGGGATCGATTGAAAAGGACGTGCAATATTTTATGCTCTGCCAGTACCGAAAATACACAGTGCAAAATGCAAGATTCTGTAATAATTGTTAGACCTTGTAGAGCAGGAATGGAAGCTGTTGTGAATACTCCCTTGAAACAAGGGCTTCCCCTTTCTAGAGTACTCGAAATTCTGGTCGGAGAAGGACTTAGCACGGTCAGCTGCATCTCAACCGAAGTAAATGAAAGGTCGATTTATACAACTGAATCTGAGGTATTGTAATCAATCCCATGATATCAACTTTAGTTAGGGATTTAATTTGCTTCCCTTTTTTCCTGGTTACCTAAATATCTTGAATATTGCAAAAGTAACTATAGGTTTTTTTAGTAAGAAAGCTGGCAAATTCTTAGCAAAATGTGTATACATGTTTGTAATCTTTTTTTACTAAGATAGTTCTTCCTATGTAATTGTTACTTAAAATTGACTCACTGATAAGCTCATATTTTTACATATTTTACATCAAATTCTCTCGTCTTTTCTTAGTTAGTTTCTCATATTTTTGTGTTATTTACTTTGTTTTGGTGTTTTATAGAATTTATCTAGCTAAGAAAATAAAAATAGCATAAGTGTGATTTTATGTAATAAATTCGTCAATGTAGATTAGCTTTTAAATTAAATAATATATATATATATATATAATAATAATAATAATGCATGATGATGTTTGAAACATCATCATGGTTTGAAAATATGAAAGCTGCCTAGTGCAGCATGCATGAAGAAAAGAATTAAAAAAAGCAAGAGTGTGGGTGTGTGTGAAAATATATATGTCAGTGGGCTGCCATGAAGAAATAAAGGGAGGAAGTGGAAAGCAGGAGAGATAAGAAAAGGAATAAAATATAAAAAAGGGGAGAATTGGGGGAAGGACAGCACTTTGCAGCGGAGATAGATAAATGTGAGGTCTGACAAAAGAAAGAGGGGGACGCTGCCTTTGGCAGTTTTGAAAGGTGAAGAAAACAGGAAGTCCTCGGGGGGGGGAATAAGAGGAAGCTGCTTTGCGCAGCTGAGAGGAAGTCAGAAAAAAATAAAACAAGGAGTGAGGGCACGGAAAGCTAGCGAGGTGACGCGGAAAGGGGGACAGCTTGCAGGGGAGGACGCAACAGCAAGCTGCTTGGGGCAGCGACACGCTGAGAGAAGCAGAGGAAGGACGCTGCACTTGACAGCTGGCAGCGAGACAGCTAGCGAGAGGAGAGCGGAGCGAGAGACACGCGGAACTTGTGCAGGAAGGGGGACAAGCTGCTGCCTTGCAGCAGAGCGCGGAGGACTGACAGAGGAATAAAAACGCAGAAGCACAGAGAAGCAATTCATCGTTTGGTTTTATTTTTCTTAACTCATGTTTAATTTAATTTGCTTTTCAATTATATTAAACATGTGTAATTAATTTCAGTTTGGCTAGAGTTTATTTCAAAACCATGGATATATTTGTAATTTGAATTGATTACCTTCAGTTGTGATTTCTGAGTTGTGATTTAATTTGCTTAACTGCTTGATTGATAACTTATTTTTGTATGTCGATTAAGGATGCATACTTAATTTACATGCATGAATTTGATGCTAGAATATAAGTGAATTTCACCTAATCGTTATGAACTTATATTCACAAGTAGTGAAGGTCGCTTATAAACGATCGCGTTAGGTAAATTCTTGGCATAAGTTTCATGCAATTCATAGTAACAAGTGCCTCGTCAATGCTTATGATTTTCATAAAACTTAATGATTCTTGCTTGTATCTCTATTATGCAATTCATGTAGGGAACTTGTAGGGAATGTTTTGGGTTGTCGTATGCAATCATCCAACCTAATAAAAGTAGGAAAATCTGAAGGTTAATTTAAGCGGACCTAATTAACTTGGGGCGTTGAGAATTTACAATTTATTGAAAGAACAACTGAAAATCAATTTAGGTTGCATATATGTCATGTGTGGAGAAGAATCCTCTAGCCAGTCCGTCATTTATCATTTTACCTTAATTTTATGTTTTTGTCAATTTTGTAATTTATTTAAGTTTAATTTACTTTTCATCAAAATCAATCCCCCATTTTATTTTAAAGTGTTAGATTTATTAGAAATCATTTTAGTTTGTGTTTTCTTAAGTCTTGAGTTGTTTTGAGTCTTTTGATTTATTTTAGTTTATTTGTTAGTTTTATTTTGAGTGATTCTAGTTAAGTGTTTTGAGTCTAGTTTAGTGTTTTAAATTTTGTTTTTACATTTTTAATTTAATTTTACTTTGATTAGCATCCCTAGTTAATCCCCGGCCTAGAACGATCCCTACTTACATCATTACTACAACTGTCACAAATAGGGTTTAAATTTGTGCGTGAATTTATTTTCGCATCACTCACTAAACAACATTCCATGTGAAACATGTATGAGATGAAAAACATAAAACAAATCCAATGAAACAAATTTGAAGCAAGCAATTAAAATTCTCCCCCTTAGTTTCATACATCAATCTACTATCCATGTAATCAATACATTAGTCACTGATTTTGCTTGACGTTTTTGAGATGAAAGCACGAGAGACAAAGTACTTTGACTGAACAATTACATATATAGGAATAACTATCTAATTAGAAGATTATAAATACATGCGTTTTGCTAGAAATTGCAAATTTCGTACTAAGAATCTGTTAGACAGAATGTTTATGTTCCCAAATTGTTAGTTTTAGTCACATGTTTAGGCAAAAATCAATATGACCAATGGTTTTAGATTGATCTATAATCTGGCAGCATAAAATATATTCGGTTTGCTAAATCCACAATTAGTCCTGTTCATATTTAGTGGGCGGGCGTATATACACAGGTAAGTGATGGGAGTATCATTGATATGTCTGAACTACAACAGAGATTGACAAGATCTTTTGATCAAGCCTGGCTTCAACTAAGGTGCTGGAAGATTTGATTATATATATCCTTTGTAAAAGTTTGGTGAGCTGTGTTTGTATCCCTGGCCGGCCCTATTGATATTCGACCTCCTGGCATTTAATGTGACCAGCTAGTACTGGAAATGTGATTAAGCTATTGTGTTCATCAATGACTAATGAGGAAAAAGGTAAGGGATGGTGATCCCCTTAAACAATATTACGGTAGTAACATCACGTACAGAGTGTGAAAAATAAGAAAGGTAGGGTTGGCCTTGGTCTTGGTTTCTGCCCCTTATGGTGAGGAAATGAAACTGACCTCGATGCGCTAAGTCCAATTCTGGAGTTTTATTGATGTGTGCCATAGCTCAAGTGTATTTTGTTCTGATCATGTACAGCTTTCATTTTTATGTAGTTTCTTTGCCAGTTCAACTGAGTACATGTATGTTTAATTACATTTAGCAACATATATGTACATGTAAAAGATCTGTAGACTCGACGCATTCAGTTGAATAAGATGTCGATGATCTTGAGATTAGTTAGATGCATGCAGCTCCAGCAACGACTTCATGAACATGTTCTCTTGTTATAAAAAAATATATAAGGTAACATTTCTCTTCCATATATGATTTTCTTAATTTTTTATTGATTTATTAAATTGATTCTTGGTGTAACATTGTGTATTAATCTCAAATGATGAAATAATTGAGTTTTCGGTTGCCAATAATACTACGATCTAGTAATATTTAGAAAACGGACAATATTAAACCTAGGCTACCAGATACACTGATATTCATGACAACTAATATTTAACTAGAATTGATTTATATATGTTCCATGATGAAGTTGTGAGAGGAAGTGAAGAGAGAGAGAGATTTGACAAAAAGTGGAGGAGTCGCGAGGGTTTAGGAAGCTTTGAGGAATTCGCAGCATATCATTCCTTGTTTTTTTTTTAATTATTCCCTTGTGTTTTTATTAAGTTGTGTCATAATTTTATTTCATCAACGTTTTTAATAAAAGAATGTCATTAAAAAAATTATTAAATGTCATAAAAGCCCTATTTTGTAGTAGTGGCGGAAAAATAGAGGAAAATTAATGAAAAGAGTTTGAAAACTTTGAGTTTTAACGATAAAGATAAAATAAAGGGTAAAGTGAATAGTACCAGGATTAACTTTTTAGTGTAAAAATATGATTTTTCTTTAAAATGAAACATACTTGAAGCTTTTCGTTAAAGTTCCCGAAAAATAGTTGGGTTTGAAAGTGATACAATAATCGTTTCTTGTGTTTTTTAAGATAAAGTTGAAGTAAAATACGGCTAAATAAAAATTTGTGTACAAAACTATTTTAGTATGTAGCTTAATCTAACATTGCACAAAATAATTCATTATTTTTATACTGTTTAGTCTTAAGTCAAGTTAATCCATTTTAGTCTCCAAAGTATGTCCAAGTCTGAACTAGTGTGTAACAAACGGGACCTTAGTGGCAGCAAGAATCACAATACCTAATTATATACCATGATATTGATATATATAGATAGAGATGCTGCAAACATGCAAGTATTAAATTAATACTAACTATGTTTATGTTGGCCCTAAAAACTACTAAGCCTACGTGGCGCGCAGGCCAAATAATTAGTAAGCTAACTACGCCCTTCAGTTGTATGCGGGGCGTGCCAACTTGTCGGCCGAGCTCGGCCGAGGAGTAAAATTTGTTGATGTTGCGTTGGGTGCGCGGCTGACTTCTCGATCTTGCGACTGCGGCTGAGGAAGGAACACGCCTCGGCCTTCAGGTTCTAGAGCTTGAAGACAAAGCTACTAGTTCTGTGAAGTTCACAAATCGTCGGCGCCGGATTCGGTCACTGTGATTATATTCGTAAGAGTATAAGCACGCCGAATTGACACCAGAGTATAGGGACACAAGTATTCAAAACAAATATATGTCTTCATTGTGAAAGTGGTTCGGCCGTCAGAATGCCGAACTCTAAAACCTACTTGCGAATAACCAATCATAAACGACTCGGTGTTCAATGTGCCGAGTATAGTAATTTGTAACACCTCGCTTCGCTGAGAAAGCTAACGAGATGACCCATGCCGATAAGGATTCAAAAATCCTTCTTGACCGAGACTTGGATAGATAACCAGTTGCCCCTGTCGCAGTGCTGTTTATCCAAACTGAAGATGCTTCACGGTCAGCTGATTCTACGTCAACAGTGCTGTTTATCCAAATTGAAGATGTTCGCCGGTTGCCTTCACAGTGCTGTTTATCCAAACTGAAGGTGCGTTGGCGAAAAGAGGAAAACAAAATCTCAAGGTTGTTGAGAGGTTTCGTGTAGAGCGAGAGAATGCGCAGGGCAATTTGTGTGCTGAATTGGAGGGGCTTGTTTTGATGTCTTCTCTCCCTATTTATAGCAGCCAACCTGTATTGAATCCCAATCACTCCCGGATTAGAACTCCTTTCCCTAATCTAACTTTACCTCGGCTAATCCGACTCCTACTAGGACTTTGAACATAACTCGTTATCAGGCCATATTCAATTCCAGCATCCTGATCCTGTCGAAACTCCTTCTGATAATAGGACTCATCCACATCCCCAATTCCCTGATGGGATATGGCCAACTTCGACCGCGCAGCCCATAAGCTAGATAACCCCCAACGACACCTATCCACGGCCTTTGGGCCGATAAGAATTCTCAACTCGGCCCAACCAACACTGGGTCGAGAACAATTCTAAACTCGGCCCAAAACAATATTTTTGGGCCCAAACAGTTTATTAACAAAGTAAAAAAGCAATCACGGACTCATAACACATAAAAGATAAAACCACGCATCACTGAAGTATCCAGGGTGGTTGGTGCAGTCCGAAACCTAACCCCTAATAGCTTTAGGATTCCCAATATACCCTCTAAAAATCAGGAATCATTGTAGCGACAGTCCACGCAATGATCATTTGATGATTGTTTATTTATGATAGGAATTTTTACCACTTGCAAAAGTGGGGATAAAAACACTAAAATACTTGCAAGAGTACAAGGTAATTGTAGTATAGACGGCTCTAGCAAGGTCATTCTGAAGGAAATTTTGTGAAAAACATGTTCATTTGAGCAACATCTATGGCATGCAATTAACAATTAAAGGCGGAATCATGCTTGTATGCCCTCAAAAACAAAACATTACCTATGAAATTCAAAGCCTAGTAGAAAGGTGAACCAAGACTCAACTCAAGAACATAGTGAGTTGAGATATTTTATACCTTTGTTGATTCCTCTTTGCATAAGCAAAGGCTAATCACCCAAGGAGATGGCCTTCATTCCTTGCTTCTTAGTTCCATCGATTTCTTGGAGGAGGATGCTAGAAAGGATTCTCCAAGTTCCCAAAATTGAGAACCTCTAGTTTTTCCACACCAAGGAGGGACTTAAAGAAGAGATGACCTTGGAGGATGAGAGATTGCTATCTAATGTCCTCCAAGGGCCGGCCTCCTAGAGAGAAAGGGAGAGTCATGTTCTCTCCAATTTTCTCCAAAAGAAACCCTAAGGATGAAATGTCTATAAAGTTGCATTTATACCACCTCACAATGGAGTGGCAAACTTGCAATTAAGCCAAGTTCACTACCCCTCTCTATATGGCCAGCCATTAAGGGTTAATTGGGCTTTCAAGTCCTTTGTGGTTTCAAGTTGTCATACAACTTGAGTTAATGGGCTTGACATTCAAATCCCATTGGGCCTTGCGGCCCAAAACTAACCCGAGGTCTATAACGAACTTATTCGTTTGATTAATTAACATATTAATTAATCCTAGCCATAAATAATTAAACCATTTAATTATCCTTACTCATCTCTATTGTTTCTTCAATCTATACCTTACACGGTGTACGATCCATTAGGTTCCTTTTAGCGAGGCAGTGGGCGATTAGAACTCTTTCAAATCGATTATGAATTGAAAATTACTTTCAAGTCTCCCTTTAGTGATTATACACGTTTAGGGCTTCCATAAACCATGAGTGACACCTAGCAGTATGTCATGGTTACCCAAGCTAATCAGAAGAGGTGGAGAACCTATTCAGTTTAGGATTACAATGCAATACGGTCTTTCTCTAATACAATACTCTTGACCACATTGTTTGGTTAGATAGTTTATTCATGTCTACTATCCAATGTGATTCATTTGCTTATATGATTACCTTGAATGTGATTTGGAACGACTTCCTAAATCTCATTCATACTCTGGCCATAGATTCTTAATCATATCATAGAGTATTCTACCTCAAACGGTTTGAAGGTTAGAGATCCCTTGTTGCGCATTCACTTGCCTCCATGGCTAAGTGGCTTAACCCCAACTATGTCGTGGACACCCTCGGATGGAGTGACTTTGACATAGTCAAAGATCAAGGACCTAACCACAAGACAACTATGATGCCTCAGGTCAAAGGACTAATTTGCATTATCCCAACCATGAGTTCTCATGTGACATGAGTTTGAGAACTCCTCGTTGATCGTGTTCAGTGGACTCATTCGCTATTGAGCACCTACGTACTTGTCTTGGTGTCAGTCACACCAATGACTTGAGACCAGTCACTCTCCCTAAGAGAAGACATAGCACGTACTGATCTTAACGGATTGTCAATGCCCAATTGGCAATCCTATGATCAGGAACGTTTAGAATATGTATACGAAAGAGAATGGTCTCATGAATCTAACTTCTTTAGATCGCATTCTCCCAATTACATATTCCTTGGACTTATCGTTTAAGCGTATAACATTTATGTGAGACGGCTTCGAAAAATAATCTTTACCCTTTATATTAAACTATATTAGTTTAACATGTGAAATGTCCATAAAGTATCATCATATGATTGGTTTTAGGGCACATTTCCAACACATTCTCCACAGGGGTTGAATGAATAATTTATGTTAAATCAAATCTTAATTAATTACTTAAAACAAAGTTAGAGAAAAAGTTGATTTTTTTTATTTCAAATAATAAAAACGAATTTAATAGAAAATAATTAAATAAAGTGATAAAATAAAATAAACTAAAGGAAAATAATTTTTGAAAATTAAATTGTAAAAGCCTAGGATTCCGCCGTCACCTTAACAATCCTATGTAGTTCTTCCAATTACTTATGAATTACACATGCATATTTTGAAGGTTAAGTTTTCCTAATATATGCCTACTTGGACCCCCAACATAGAGCGTATATCAAATATACAACCCGTCTGTGGTATTCAGATCAAATCTAAACATGCATGACTCATTAAGCTTTGTGAAACCTTTTGAAAAACCCATACAACCCTTAAGACGTGGTATTCATCCTAAGTGAACTTGCACATATTAATCACAAGGAGCCTTCGTCAATTTCAGGGACCGACCTCCGACCAAAATTGCATCAAATTACTTTTCTAAAGATCCTAATGCTAGCTAAGCATTAAGACAATTAGACAGTATAAACCGGTGATTAATAATTCAACCTGCATGCATAATATCACAAGCAAATTGAAAAGAAACTACATATTCTTGCTAAGGCTCGTGGCCTCGCCTTAGCAAAAGGAATTTAGTTACTAGCAATCATACAACGAAATATTATTAAAAACAAGGATAGAAAACACATTGGAAATAAACTTGAATCCAAAGCTCTCTAAAGTGTGCGTGCGTTTTCTTCCCCCCCCCCCCACCAATGTTGCGTAGAGAACCCTAATGGCTAACAAGCCTTATTTATACTACTAGAAAATAAAACCCTACCTTGAAAAGGTCTTAGAATAAAACTAGGAAACATAATTAAATGATAAAATAGAAAATAAAAGGTTTCATATTTGAACTAGAATTCGGAGTTATCAGAAAATTAGTCTTTTGACCGACCAAGTCAACTCCGATTTTGTCCCAAAAGGTCTCTTTTGAAAGCTGAAGATGTCCCCTACAAATCCTCAGAATGAATCTTCCTCAAAATATGCCATATTGACCTCCAAAATACTCAAAACGTCCAAAAACGTCAATCTGGGAAAGCTGCGCACTGGGTCTTCTTTTCTTCACCATGGTCAAACGGTAGAAAAATCTAGAATTTTGATACAAGCATCTTGAAAGACTCACGAACATCAATTGGAATCACTCCAAAATTCATCCGTTTGATCATTTTTTGCTCCAGAGGAAGTCGAATGTCCTACATTGAAAATACATAACAAAGTATCAAAATTCACACATAATAACCAATAAATTAATACTAAGAATAGGGTAAAATATATAGTATAATACCGACTCATCAATTTATTTTTATTATTTTAATAAAAAGCAATCGCTTTATAGAAATTATGTTAGGAGTATGAATAAAAATAAGGTTTGTTGTGGGACCTATTCATTTTTATTTATGCAAAAGTCGCACAACTACGGCCCACCAACATCGAAGCCCAAACTAGGGCTCGGACGACCATCTCATTTTACTCCAACATGTCTGAAGCCTCGAACAGAAATCCCTCCACTGCTCGAATGCTCGATTTGTGGTTGGTTGAGTGGCTGCATGACAGGAAGTTGGTTGAGAGGTTCTTCGTCTGCCCTTGTCCTACTTCAGGACACTTCATTCGGGGCACGTTGGATCTCGGTGTGTTGCAAAAGTTGATTTACCAAGGTCGTCTGTTGTGCTAGGGCACTCGTCAACTCTATGACTTGTCGGGACAAGTTTTGTTCACCATTCGGATTGGAAGAGCTTGGATGGAATGTGCCTCCTTGAGCAGTAGAAGGATGGTAGGCCCCGGGAACGATATTTGAGTTGGGAAATGTCAAATTCGTGGAGAAATGTGGTGAAAATGCCCCCGGCTCGATGATTGGTCGAGATGGTCTCGAGCCGACTTGGACTGCTCGGTGGGAACAGGCTGGGCCACGAGAATGGGCTGCTCGGTGCATGATGCATGCGAGGGTGAGGCTCGGGTCGTGGCTTTAGTGCCGTAAGCCTCCATGGATAGCACGGCTCGGGCCGTGGTGAAAGCACCATGGACCTCGCCACGTGTGGCTACCGAGGTAGCCACCGCGGTGGTTCCCGTGGTGGAAACTCGTAGTGGTAGTGCCGCTCCACTTATTGTCGCATTTAGCCTCGTGGATCGCTGTGGTCCCATTCCTTGGATATTGGAATTTTCACTCGTGGAATTTTCTAAATTTCTAGCCATTGTATTCTTCTTTTACGTTTTATCAAAGAATCTTTGCAAATAAAAAATTCTAATAATAAGAACGTACGAAAAAATACAAGCGGACTAGAAAATAGAGAAAAACCTTTTTTATGCGAGAGTCTTCTACGAGTGTGGATTTCTTCTCTCAATGAAAGCACCAATTTGTGGATGCAAATTTCCGCCTTCTTATTTTTGGACAAAATTGCACCTACAAAACAAATAACACCTTAGGTCAAGGCCAAGATGTTGGAAGTATGCCCACAAAGCCACTCATTTGATGTAATAGCTTTTTGGAATACTTAATATGTTAAACTTTTATATGTTTAACGGAAGGGCAATACTTATTGTTAATCACTATTTATTGAATCATGTGTTTAATCAATAAGAGAATCCAAGGGATGTATTTGACATAAGAGATAAGTGATCTAATGAGTTAGATTAAGGAGACCTTTCTCTTATGTTCATTCCTAAAACGTTCCTAGCCATAGGATTGCCAATTGGGCATTGACAATCCGCTAAGGTTAGTATGTGTTATGTTGACTCAAACGTGAGTATGAACTAGTCTCAAGTCATTTGGTGTTGGACACTAAGACAAACACATAGGTGCTCGAAAGAGTAATCGAGTACACTGAACTGCGATTAATGAGAGTTCAAACATACATGTCATGTACGAACTCTAAGGTTACAATATGCAAAGTAGTCCTTAGACCTGAGGCATCATAGATGTCTAATGGTTAGGTCCTTGATCTTTGATCATGACAAAGGCATTCCCTCGGATTGTCCACGGCATTGTTGGGGTCATGTGATCTAGTCATGTAGGCATATGAATGCACAACAAGGGATCTCTAACCTTCCATGGTGGAAGGAGTATACTCTAAAATATGATTCTAAAGTCTTTGGCCAAAGCAAATGAATATGACTAAGGAAGATGTTCCAAATCATATTCAAGGGAATCATATAAGAAAGTATCACATTGGATAGTAGACACGAAACAAACTATCACTTAAACAATGTGGTTAAGAGTATTGTATTAGAGAAGGACCGTATTGCATTGTAATTGTAACTGGATAGGTTCTCCAACCAATTCTACTTAGCTTGGGTAACCATGACATACTGCTAGGTGTCACTCATGGTTTGTGGAAGCCCTATTGATTAGCAAACACTAATCATCAAAAAGGGAGAATTGAAATGTGGTTTCAATTCACAATCGATAGTTAAGAGTAACATCGCCCACTGCCTCGCTAATTGGAACCTAATGGATCGCACACCAAATAAGGATATATGTGAAGCAATTAAATGAAATGGATAAGCAATTAAATGGTTTAATTGAAGAATGGTCAAGATTAATTAATTAGTTAATTAATTATACGAAATGTTCGTATTGGGCTTTTAAGTTGGTTTTAGGGCTTCGGGGCCCAAAAGTGTTTTGGTCCACAAGGCCCATTATGTTTAAGTTGTATGACAACTAAAACAAAAATGGGCAATAAGCCCAATAACCATATAGGCCAACTATTTAGGGTGAGGGTATGCAAGTTTGCTTAATTGCAAGTTTGCCACTCACCTAAGAAATGAAGTATAAATTCATCTTTATAGCTTTGTTTTCAATTAGGGTTTTCTAAGCTACTTGGGGAAAGTTATCTAGCAAATTTACTTCCCTAAGTGATCCATTTTCATCCTCACAAATTACATCCTTGGTGAAGAGACATAGAGACATCAAACTTTTGGTGTTTTGGAGAACTAATCCTCAAATCCTCAAAGAAGCAAAGGAGCACTAAAAGGAGGAAAATCACAAGGAAGATCCAAGGAGCAAGGAGGTGACTTGAAGGCCCTCCACTTGGGTGAATCCCTTGTGTAATCAAGGATGAGCTTCAAGGGTAAAGAATCTCTAAATTCTTAATTATCTTTAATGTTGTTAAAGAGTCTTTTGGTTCACCATATACTAGGCTTTGAAAGTCATGGGTTTCATGAATTGTTTTTGGATGCATGCCTACTTTAAAGAGTTAATTGTTAGCATATGTATTCAAATGTTCATACATGTTCTTAGCTAGGACAAAATCTTTCCTTCAAGTGGTATCAAGAGCCTAGGTCTAGTGTATGGTGGATCCTTTTGGGTTTTGTGATTTTCATGTTTTATGATTTAAATGTTGTAAATGTTACAAGCTTTGTTCTTGCTTTGAATATAAATTTTGCTAGAAAATTTAGCATCTCAAATGTTGTAGATGTATTTCATTTAAGCATGAATATTGGAACTAAAAATTTGGTGCCATGTATTTTGAGTTTTCATAAGTGTTCTTCAATGTTCTTGGAGTTCTTGCCAAGAACAAAAAGTTTTGAAGTTTTGATTCAAAAAGTTTTATGTTTTTACATAAAGTTTTGATTTAATTTTAGTGGGTGATGGTTAATGATTAAGTAATTTTAATGGGAGACAAACTTTGTTTTAAAGAATGACATAAATCATTTCATACAAAATTTTATTTCATCTTTACCTCACCTAACATAACCCACTTACAAAACTTTGTATAAAATTTGAATTTTACCAATAAAAACCACTTATGGCCGGCCACCCTATTAAATAGGGTATTTTTGGGTGTTTTGTGCACTTACATAAAGTTTTGATACTTTTGTGTATTTGCATTTTGGCCCAAAAGTTTACGTTTTTACGTTAAGGTCCAAAAACTTTAAAGGACAAATTGTTTTGCTCCTTTAATGATGTTTTTGACATTATTAAAAATGTTTGGGTTCTAAGTTGTAATTACATGAAGTTGTGGACTCTTGTGTTTTTACAAAGTGACCCCAAAAGTTTTTAGAAAATGGCCCAAATTAGATGAGAACAAAATGGTTTGTCTCTTTAAATGAGAATTGGATTTTCATTTTATTTAGTTCCATTTAAATCAATTCTATGGATCCGAAAACCAATTGTTTTAAAGTTGTTTTCTTAATTAAATGTGTTTGATTAAGAGAAGGGTGATTATGAACCAAATGCCTCGATAATTGAGCTATGTGATTGGCCGCTTTACATTATGAATGTTTGGGCTTGGTAGTGTAGATTTGAATGTAATTTGATTAGTTCAAGATTGTTGTAAATGGACATAAGTCCATCATTTATGTTGTAAAAGGGCATAAGCCCTTATTATTATTTCATGTATTCCTTTTGTTTAAATGTATGCAAAATGGAATAGTTGGGTCCAACGCCCAATAGGAAATAACGGTTTAATTGGATTAAACGCGTAACTAAAATCAACAACTACATACCTTAGACCCAAGGTCCAACACAAGGCTCGTGTTGGATCAAATCAAACGGTTCATAATCATCCTAAAACCTAATATGACTATATAGTCCATATGAGGATGCAAAGCATTCGTTAGTAGTTCCATATAGTCTCGCTTGTTTCAACGAAACAGTGGGAGTATTATATACTACTAATTCATATAAACTTGGACCAATGGTTGTGATAGGCCCAAGTTCTTTTAATGTGATTAAAATGTTTTGATGTAGCCCAACGCTATTCCCTCAACAAATGAATATTAAGTTGATAAGCGAGAGATGTTTAGAATATCTCTTCGTAGGCCTTCCACCGTGGTGGGCTTCAATCGTTTGTGACTCGTACACCGTATTCGTCCAGTTCTGGGGTATACAAAGTATGTGCTTACATTCAGGAGAAGCCCATAAACATATGATGAAGTGAAAGTAGGCAACGAGTATGGCCAATATGATATTCTTCTGAGGCCATTCTTGAACCCCTATTTGAACTAGCATGGTGGGAATGACTTAAACTAAGTGCAATGATGCCAATAAGATATTCTTCTGAGGCATCATTCTCTAGAGGCCGAACTAGATGGGTAATTACAAAAGGTTGTAAATGAATAATGCGTTATTCTCTCATCATTATTTTTGCTAACCAATAAGATATTCTTCTGAGGTGGGCTTGGTAATGGTGAGTCTCCCATAACCCACTAAGAGTTCAATATAACTCTCGAATTCTATTGAGGGATGTGGAATTTGCCAAAAATGGTGGGTGATACTATTTGATTAAAAGACCCAATCAAAATAGTTTTAAACAACAATGCTAATTCGATTTCTGTTATGTTATGTAGTGAACGACATGCCTAAAATTATACCCACCATTATACTTGACAAAAAGGGCCTAAAGGGCCAACGTTTCCTTGCTTGGTATCGCCACATTGAGAATGTCTCAAAGGTGAAAGACATATTGTATGTACTTAAGCAATCCCCTCCTCATGTACCTCCTACGAAACTAGCTTCAAAGGAGGAGTGTCAAAATTATGTTAGACACTATGAGGATGACTTACAAGCCAAATGCTTAATCCTCACTTCACTTAGTGAGGAGCTTATGAAGCTACATAAGCACATGGACACTTCTTGTGCCATGGTTGAAAGTTTGCATAAGATGCATGACATTGAGACTAGTAATGTACGATTCTCAAATATTTGTAGTCTAATGAATGCCAAAATGGCAAAGGGGACATCGGTCCATAAACATGGACAAAAGATGGAAAGGATCTTTCAAGATCTTCAAAGTTTAGGAACTTCCATCGATGGGAAAATGGCCCAAGACTTTTTCCTTGCATCTCTCTCGGATGATTTCACTAAGTTTATCGTAAACTATAAAGTGAATAGATTCGATCATTCTTTGAAAGAGATGATTGACATGTGCTGTAAATTTGAAAAAGGTTTCAAAAGGGACAGTGGGAGTGAGAATGCAATGATAAGGAAAAGGTTACATAAGAAGAAGGCAAAGAAATCCAAAGGAACATGCTTTCATTGTGGAAAGGATGAACGTTGGAAGAAGAAATACAGGGTGCGCATTGCGAGCCTTATGACACGGACTTTTGAAGAGACTATTTCTGTCATAGAGAGTGCTTTTACAGTGAGCTCCAATTCCTGGATATTTGATTCAGGCGCTAGTCAACATATCTGTAATACGTTGCAGGGACTAACAGGGAGCAGATCACTGCGCAATGAGGAGATGGTTGAGCGAGTTGGGAACGGCACTAAAATCTCTGCAAAAGCAATAGGCACCTATATGCTTAACCTACCCTCTGGGGAAGTCCTGGAACTTAAAAATTGTTTATATTTTCCTTCATGTATAAAGAATTTGATTTCCATCTCTAAGCTTTTACGAGATGGGCACTCAGTGTTGTTTGACAAAATGAGTTGCACTTTATACTTGAACGGTCGTATTATCTCTCATGGTAATATGATAGAGGGACTTTTTCACCTACAGACGAATAGTGGGATGCACTGTATTGAAAGCGGGAATACCTCAAAACCCAAAAGGGCTAGAGAAGAAGTTAACCAAGAAAAGATGTGGCATCTTAAACTTGGACATGTGAACCTTGATAAGATTCGCAAGATGTCGAAAGACGGATATTTCCACCCATTAGGTAATGACCGGATGGGTACTTGTGAATGTTGCTTGAAAGGGAAGATGACCAAATCTCCATTTACTGGAAAAGGAGAGCGTGCCACTGAAATTCTAAGGTTAATCCACACTGACGTATGTGGACCTATGTCTACTACGTCGAGAGAAGGCTTCTCATACTATATCACATTCACCGACGATCACTCTCGGTTTGGCTATGTATATCTTATGAAGTACAAGTCAGAATCCTTTGAAAGGTTCAAAGAATTCAAGAATGAAGTTGAGAAGCAAACTGGGAAACAGATAAAAATCCTAAGATCGGATCGAGGGGGTGAATATCTGAGTAATGAGTTCCTAGATTATCTCAAAGAGTGTGGAATAATATCACAGTGGACTCCACCGGGAACTCCACAACTTAATGGAGTTTCTGAAAGGAGAAATCGAACCTTGATGAACATGGTTCGTTCTATGATGAGTTCCGCTGATCTACCAGTAACATTCTGGGGATACGCTCTATATACAGCAGCTTACTTGCTTAATAGAGTACCTTCCAAATCAGTTTCACAAACACCCTATGAGATATGGCATGGAAGAAAGCCAAGTCTTAATCATATTAAGATTTGGGGTTGTGAAGCATATGTCAAGAAGCTTGAGGCTACTAAGCTTGAAGCGAGATCAGTAAGATGCTATTTTGTGGGATATCCTAAAGAAACTATGGGATATGAGTTCTACCATCCTGACGACCAGAAAGTCTTTGTCGCCAGAACTGCTAAGTTTCTAAAGGACGAATTTGTTCTCAACGGAACTATAAGCAAACAGATGGAAATTAATGAGATTAATAATGAACCACAAACAAGCACTCGACATATTGACAACCCTGTTCCTGAACCCCTAGCTCCACGTAGATCTGAACGGGTTAGTAAGCCACCTATGAGGTTTGGCTTAAATAATGACTTTGATGAATTGTACCTTTTAGGTGACAATGAAACAAAGGAGGACCCTAGGGACTACACTGAAGCAATGTCCGACATTGATTCAAAGAGATGGCAAATGGACGTGAAGACGGCCTTTCTGAATGGCTACCTACAGGAAGAGCTCTATATGACTCAACCCGAAGGTTTCGTGTCCGAGTCTGAAGAGACTAAGGCATGCAAGCTTCAAAGGTCCATTTATGGACTTAAGCAAGCCTCCAGGAGCTGGAACATTCGTTTCGATACTGAAATCAAAACGTTTGGTTTTACTCAAAACGAAGACGACAATTGTGTTTATCAAAAAGTCGTTGGGGATGCAGTAGTATTCCTAGTGTTATATGTAGATGACATATTACTATTCGGGAATGACACTGCAGTACTTTCTTCTGTAAAAGTGTGGTTGTCTAAAACCTTCCACATGAAAGATTTAGGAGATGCATCTTATGTACTTGGGATAAAACTCTATCGTGATAGATCCAGAAAATTAATTGGATTATCCCAATCGATGTACATTGATAAGGTGCTAAGTAGGTTCCAAATGGAACAATCTAAGAAAGGTTTTCTTCCTGTGAGACATGGAATTCACCTTTCTAAGTCCATGGGACCTAAGACTCCTGAAGAGATACGGCTAAATGAATGAAATTCCTTATGCTTCCGCCATAGGGAGTCTCATGTATGCCATGATATGCACAAGGCCTGATATCGCGTATGCTGTGAGCATTACTAGTCGATATCAATCTAACCCAGGATCAGAACACTGGGCAGCTGTCAAGATGGTCCTTAAGTACTTAAGAAGAACTAAGGACATGTTCCTCGTTTATGGAGGAGCATCAGAGTTGCGAGTGGAAGCTTATACAGACGCAGATTTCCAATCTGACGTCGATGATAGAAGTTCCAACTCCGGATATGTATTCACTCTGAATGGTGGGGCTGTCAGTTGGAAAAGCAAGAAACAAAGTGTAATTGCTGATTCCACGACAGAGGCTGAATATGTCGCTACAGCTGAAGCCGGCAAAGAAGCGTTCTGGATGAAAAAGTTCATTACTGAACTTGGAGTGGTTCCAACCATCACATCACCAGTAACTTTGTACTGTGATAATAGTGGGGCGATAGCTCAAGCCAAGGAACCCAGGGCTCATCAAAAGAACAAGCATTTTGATAGGCGCTTTAATATCATAAGATGATATGCTGCCGAGGGGAAAGTCAACATCCTCAAAGTTGCTTCAGCCGATAATGTAGCAGATCCACTGACAAAGCCAATGACTCAAATCCAGCTTGATCGTCATATGGATAAGATGAGTATTAGATACATGGGAGGATGGCTTTGAGTGCAAGTGGGAGATTGTTGGAAGTATGCCCACAAAGCCACTCATTTGATGTAATAGCTTTTTGGAATACTTAATATGTTAAACTTTTATATGTTTAACGGAAGGGCAATACTTATTGTTAATCACTATTTATTGAATCATGTGTTTAATCAATAAGAGAATCCAAGGGATGTATTTGACATAAGAGATAAGTGATCTAATGAGTTAGATTAAGGAGACCTTTCTCTTATGTTCATTCCTAAAACGTTCCTAGCCATAGGATTGCCAATTGGGCATTGACAATCCGCTAAGGTTAGTATGTGTTATGTTGACTCAAACGTGAGTATGAACTAGTCTCAAGTCATTTGGTGTTGGACACTAAGACAAACACATAGGTGCTCGAAAGAGTAATCGAGTACACTGAACTGCGATTAATGAGAGTTCAAACATACATGTCATGTACGAACTCTAAGGTTACAATATGCAAAGTAGTCCTTAGACCTGAGGCATCATAGATGTCTAATGGTTAGGTCCTTGATCTTTGATCATGACAAAGGCATTCCCTCGGATTGTCCACGGCATTGTTGGGGTCATGTGATCTAGTCATGTAGGCATATGAATGCACAACAAGGGATCTCTAACCTTCCATGGTGGAAGGAGTATACTCTAAAATATGATTCTAAAGTCTTTGGCCAAAGCAAATGAATATGACTAAGGAAGATGTTCCAAATCATATTCAAGGGAATCATATAAGAAAGTATCACATTGGATAGTAGACATGAAACAAACTATCACTTAAACAATGTGGTTAAGAGTATTGTATTAGAGAAGGACCGTATTGCATTGTAATTGTAACTGGATAGGTTCTCCAACCAATTCTACTTAGCTTGGGTAACCATGACATACTGCTAGGTGTCACTCATGGTTTGTGGAAGCCCTATTGATTAGCAAACACTAATCATCAAAAAGGGAGAATTGAAATGTGGTTTCAATTCACAATCGATAGTTAAGAGTAACATCGCCCACTGCCTCGCTAATTGGAACCTAATGGATCGCACACCAAATAAGGATATATGTGAAGCAATTAAATGAAATGGATAAGCAATTAAATGGTTTAATTGAAGAATGGTCAAGATTAATTAATTAGTTAATTAATTATACGAAATGTTCGTATTGGGCTTTTAAGTTGGTTTTAGGGCTTCGGGGCCCAAAAGTGTTTTGGTCCACAAGGCCCATTATGTTTAAGTTGTATGACAACTAAAACAAAAATGGGCAATAAGCCCAATAACCATATAGGCCAACCATTTAGGGTGAGGGTATGCAAGTTTGCTTAATTGCAAGTTTGCCACTCACCTAAGAAATGAAGTATAAATTCATCTTTATAGCTTTGTTTTCAATTAGGGTTTTCTAAGCTACTTGGGGAAAGTTATCTAGCAAATTTACTTCCCTAAGTGATCCATTTTCATCCTCACAAATTACATCCTTGGTGAAGAGACATAGAGACATCAAACTTTTGGTGTTTTGGAGAACTAATCCTCAAATCCTCAAAGAAGCAAAGGAGCACTAAAAGGAGGAAAATCACAAGGAAGATCCAAGGAGCAAGGAGGTGACTTGAAGGCCCTCCACTTGGGTGAATCCCTTGTGTAATCAAGGATGAGCTTCAAGGGTAAAGAATCTCTAAATTCTTAATTATCTTTAATGTTGTTAAAGAGTCTTTTGGTTCACCATATACTAGGCTTTGAAAGTCATGGGTTTCATGAATTGTTTTTGGATGCATGCCTACTTTAAAGAGTTAATTGTTAGCATATGTATTCAAATGTTCATACATGTTCTTAGCTAGGACAAAATTTTTCCTTCACAAGAGCCTCACGTGCCCATGATGAATGGGGGGGGGGGCTTTGGCCAAAGAAACTCCGATGCCAAAGTTAGAATTTTGAGGGAAAAGTGTTTAGAGAGTTTTTGGAATTTTGCAAGAGAATGAGAAATCATTTTTGGGAGAGAATGGTGAGCTATATATAGGGATATGGCCGGCCCTATTAGGAGAATAGGGACCGGCCATTTAGGTATTTTTTGGGTGTAAATTGTGGTTAATTAGCCATTAATAGATTAATTAGGTAATAAATCTATTAATTGACTAATTAACATATTTTGAAAGAAATTATTTCGGGAGTTATGGAATGATTAAGATAATTAGCTAATTGACTAGCTAAAAAAGGGAAAATGAGGTAAAAAATATATGGAATGAAATAAGTTTTGGGAGTTACCTTGTAGAAGGGATTTGATGAGATATGTTTTGAATTGTTACCTATTTTGGGCACTTTTGACTTGGTTGAGGGATGATTACATGTTGCTCGCGCGTAGGAATCCTATTATGCCTCAAGGGTATTTTTGTCATTTTTTGTCAAAAAATCCACGTGTCACCTTGTGATTATTTTTGGCTCGACAATTGTTACAACAACACAAAAACTATGAAAAATATGTTTGCAATGGTACCCTAATGAACAATTTCATTACTCATTATTGGATTTTTTAAGGATCAAAATATGTTAACCATTTTTTTTTTCATTCGGTTTCTTCTCTCCTATCTTAATTGATTGTAATCATAAGAAGGATTGTATGCTTTAGCTTGTTCATCATTCTTTTATACTGATAGAAGTGCATACCCACACCACGCGAGACCCCTTATGCTTAAACAATGTATATGACCCACTCACCCTTATCTACTTTCCATCCAATTCTTTCAAATATTTTATGTCACTAATTTGGACATGAAACTTTAAGAGTATAATAAATAAATAAAAAATGGCTAGGAGAGCGCTAGGGTTAGATATTGCTGCGTCGGCTGTCAGGATTTCTGGGGGTTTTCGAGGCAATGGTTTGGCTGGCAATGAAGGCAACAATCTGGGTACGCCAAGGGTGGATGTTTTCTAGAATAGTAAGGTTAATGGGGGTTTTTTTCTGTGAGTTCTTGCGGAGCACTGTGCAAGCGGTGTATACGGGGATGGACGATATGGTTACAAAGTTTGCAGAAGGTTTGGATCTCACGACTAAGGAACAGAGAGTTGTGGTGATCGACGATCATAAAAGTACTCTTCTTAGGACCGACAAGGTCTTCTTGGTGGGGAGGGTGCTTACACGAAAGGCCTTCAACAAGGATAGGTTCAAACGTCAAATGTTGAATATTTGGAGTCCGAAGACAAGAGTTATGATAGTTGAATTAGACGATGGGTTATTTTTGTTGGGTTTTGACAATCGTCGGGAAATGGCAATGGTGTAAAACGGGGGCCCATGGTTGTACGACGGTGCCTTGTTAATGTTGGCAGAGACGGACAGTTTGGTGAATCCGGTAAGTATTCCGCTAATGTCTCAAGAGTTCTAGCTTCAAGTCAAGGGTCTACCTCTGGCTTATATGACTCAACATATGGGTCAGTTTATTGGGAATCAAATTGGAGATCATGTTTTAACTGATCAGAGCAAGAAAGGTGAGCTATTGGGTAGCATTATGCGTATTAGAGTTGCACTGAATATTGCTACACTGCTTCGCCGAAGTCTGTATTGTCCATACAGGGCACGGAGGTCCGGGTTGAGTTGCGGTATGAGAAGCTACCAATAACATGCTTTTTATGTGGGCTTCTTGGTCATATAGAAGAGCACTGCGTACAATTCAAGGGGAAAAACGATGATGATTTCTCGAAGTCGTATGGCTGCTGGTTTCAGGACGATGTTTTGGGAGCTAATTATCGTAAGCCATAAGGTAAGAGGTTTGGGTTGGAGTCGTCGCATGGCTGGTTTATGAAAGCCCCAATGCACGTCGAGAAGGTTGACAGTACAAATAATTATGAAGGGGTGGTCTAGGCCGCGATGGAGGAAGTTGCATCGGTGACTATAGAGGCACAGTCAAACAATGACAGACTGAGAGGGGAACATGAGGATGATAGTATTAATGACACCATTAATTTGCCAGATTTGAATGTTGCCGTTACTTCCGAGGAGATGATGATTGATGCTATGGCAATTATTCCTTTCCAACCAACTCCTATAAATCAAGAACTACGTGGGTTAACTTTATTTGGATTTGATTTAAATGCCCCACCAGTTGGGAGTGGAGAGCATATTTCGATTCATTCTTCTATTGTAACGGTGGGGGCAGGTAATACAACTGGGGAGGGCCTCATTGGGCCTCGTAGCGGTGATGGGATTGTATTGGGCCACCATGTGGAAATGGTGGAATACAACTTGGGCCACGCATAAACTGGTGTAGGTTCGGGCTATCCGCAGCGAGAGATGTTGGGACTAGGATCAGACCCATTTAATTTAATGCCTATTATTGAGCAATTCTCGTCACATGGACCGTTTACGTTTAAAGTTGAATTTTGATCGTAGTTTTACAATTGATAGTAACGGTAGCTCGAGAAGATTGTGTGTTTTATGGAAGGAGGAAATAAATTTATGTTTACGGTCTTATTGGCGCTTTACCGTTTTTATGGATTTTCAGCTATGGCCGATCATTATAAGTCCTAGCAATTGTTACAGTCTCTTTGTCATAATGACTCTCAGCCTTAGTTATTATGTATTGGTGACTTTAATGAAGTTCTCCAAGCTCATGAGCAGGAAGGGGGTAATGTCCGACAAGATAGACAAATGGAGGTATTTCGTAATGCAGTGGAAAGTTGTCGATTTATTGATCTTGGCTTCATTGGGAATAAGTATATGTGGTTTACAATAAAAGGGGGTGGAATAAAGGTGAGGTTAGATCGTGCGCTGGGTAATCAGGAATGGATTGATTTGGTTCCTCGGTTCACAGTGAATCATTTGAATAAATCCACGCCGTATCATGTACCGGTTCTATTGAATTGGTCGGGGCGTATGCCAGTTCGAGGGAGAAAGCAGTTTCATTATGAGGAATTTTGGAATATGCATGAGGGGTGTGCTGAAGTGGTAAGGAATGGTTGGGAAAGTGTTGTCTGAGAAAATAAAATTGACATGAATGTAGCTAAACAACTGGGCTCGAAGTAATGCCAGGTCGGGGTCGAAAGAGATTAGCTAAGTGGAGGACAAGCTTACAAGTCTGTTAGGCCACCCTTTTATGGAGGAATCTATTAAGCAAAAGAAGACACTTATCAGCAGACTAAATAGGTTACTTGAACAAGAAGAGCAATATTGGAGACAGTGGTCGAAGGATAATTGGGTTAAATTTGGGGACCGCAATACCAAATACTTTCATCAGAAAGCAAATAGGCGACAAAAAAGAAATTGTTTATATGGTCTAATGGATGATCATGGGGAGTGGCATAAGGACCCTGGAGGGATGAAAGATATAGTTGTGTCATATTTTTCTCGCCTGTTTGCTTCTAATGGAGTGAATAACTTTGACGAGGTCTTATGTCATATGTCACCCTTGAAGGGAAATTATGAGAATTCATGTGGGATTTCTAGTGACTAGCATGCATATACAATTCAAAATTTATATACGAAAGCAACGGAAGCATGTTATCAAATAATATCAAAGCTATAGTCATGCAAATCCCCTTCAAGATGCATAGGTTTTTGTAAGATGCATCAAAACAATTTATTGAAGAACAAAGTGTAGAAGTAGTTTTATACCTCTTGATCTAGACTTTAGACCAAGGATAGACCACCTCCAAGCCCTTTGTTGTTGGAACTCCTTGAGCCTAGCCTCCCTCCTTGCCTCCTCCACTTTGTTAGAATGAGTGCTCCTTGGTTCTCCTTAAGTCTCCAAAGTTGAAGACCTCTAAAGATCCACACCCACTAGTGTAGTGAGAAGGATGAAGGAATAACCAAAAGGGTGAGAAGATGATTAGCTAAATCCCCCTTTGGTGGCCGGCCCTTTGAGTGTTGAGAGAGATATTTTCTTTTTCTCTTTTGTTGTTTTGAACACTCAAAAAACCCTAATGAAACTTTGTGCTATAAAGTTCCTTTTATAACAAAAAAGAAACAAGTCAACATTTGACTCTCTCTCTCTCCCTCCTTTGGCCGGCCCCTTTAGTGTTGTTTGGGCTTTGGGCTTTTATTATTTCAAGTCATCCAATGCTTGAATAAAAGCCCAATAGGTTTAGGCCCAATGGGCCCATTTAAACCCGAACATTTCTTTAAGCCCAAAACGATCTTTTATCGCTTTTATGATTTCTTTAGACTTTCTAATTAATCAGAACACTTAATTAATCCAATTAATTATTTCCATCATCCATTAGTTACTCACTACAAGAGTGTATTGGTGTACAATCATTTTAGGTTCTAATTAGTAAGGCAGTGAGGTGATTGGCAGCAATCCAATTGATTATATTTAATTCAATCACTTAGTGAATTAAAACTTACTTTTAATTCACCTTCTTCTTTGACGACTACATTTAATCATCTAGAAGAACTCACAAGTCATGAGTGACATCTAACCATATATCATGGCTACCCAAGCTAATGTAGAATTTGTGCGGAGAACCTATTCAGTTGGAATTACAATGTAATTCGATCCTTCTCTAAAACAATACTCTCAATCACATTACTAGGGTATGGATATTTTATGTCAAACCCCTAATGTGATTATTCCTTCTTATATGATTCAATTGAGTCGTATAGGAACGCTTTCCTTTATTACGCTCGATACTTCGGCCGAAGATTCCCGAATCATATCTTAGAGTATTCATCCTCTCTTAACGAGGATTAGAGATTCCTTGTTGCGCATTCACTTGCCTCCATGACTAAGTGGCTTAACCCCAACTATGCCGTGGACACTCGCGGATGGAGTGACTTTGACATAATCAAAGATCAAGTACCTAACCACAAGACAACTATGATGCCTCAGGTCAAAGGACTACTTACATTATTCCAACCATTAGAGTTACTTGCTTGACATGTGAGTAGACCTCCATGCAAGTACTCTCGTTCGATTGTGTTCAGTGAACTCATTCCCTTAATGAGCACCTACATACCTGTCTTAGTGTCACTACACGAATGGGACGAGACTTTCCATCATTCCAATTGAAGCGGACATAGTATGTACCGGTCTATGCATTGTCAGTATCCCTCCGACAATCCTATGACAAGGAACCTTTTGGACATGATGGTTATGTGAAGAAGGTCTCTGTAGTCTAACATCATTAGATTACTTCTTCCATCGATCCATTGTCCATGGATTCACCATTTAGGACATATATCGTTTATTGAGATAGTCCTAATTAGTATCTTTGCCATTTGATGTATAAGAATCATCTATACATCCATTCATTGTCCTGAAAGGTTTCTTCCAAAGATTGACTTTCAGGGCATATTTCCAACAATCTCCCACTTGCACTAAAGTCAATCATTAGTGTATCTTATACATACTTGTCGAGTGAACTTATGCTCATAGGTAAACTTGGTTATGTATTAATCCTTTTAATTTATAAAAGGGATTTACTTATCAAATGTTTCTAAAACATTTGATGATGTCTCTTTCTTGTGTTCGAATACTTTGATGAGACCTTGATTCCATGGCTTGAGCTATCGCCCCATTACGTCGTAGTGTCCCACTAACGACCTTATGGTTTGGATTCAATCATTGGTTCTATAAGAACCCCTTCTATTCAAAACACCTTTTGAAGCAGTTTCTAAAACAATATATCGCCATATATTTCGTTTGTATACTTTATACATACTTTGCTCCAACCTTGAGACCATTGTAGTACAATACTAACAATACATTCATATGATTAGTACTTCATCCATTATGAAGTTCCATTTGTTAAAATGGGTTATTTTTCACTTTGGTTAATAACCTAAGTGAATGCACGCTTCCAGAGTCCCACTCTGATGTTCCTTTCTTAAAGGTGAAGGAAAAATTATGTCCTAGCTAAGAACAAGTAAGAACATTTGAATACATATGCATACTATTAACACTTTAAAGTAGGCATGCATTCAAAAACAATTCATAAAACCCATGACTTTCAAAGCCTAGTATATGGTGAACCAATAAACTCTTTAACAACATTAAAGAGAAGTAAAGATTTAGAGTTTCTTTACCCTTGAAGCTCATCCTTGTTTATACAAGGGATTCACCCAAGTGGAGGGCCTTCAAGTCACCTCCAAGCTCCTTGGATATTGCTTGTGATTTCCTTCTTCTTTTGTGCTCCTTTGGTCCTTGAGGATGTAAGGAAATGATCTCCAAAAACACCAAAGATTTGGTGTCTCTAAGTCTCCACACCAAGGGTTAAGTGTGAAGATGAAATGGATGGCTTAGAGAAGAAAAGATTGCTAGATTAATCTCTCTAAGTGGCCGGCCTCCTTTGTGTAAAATGAGAGAAAGTGTTTCACCTCATTTCACCAAGAAAAACCCTAAATGAAAAATTGCTATAAAGTTGCTTTTATAACATTTTTCTTAGGCGAGTGGCAAACTTGCAATTAAGCAAACTTTCACCATCTCCTCACCATGGCCGGCCTATATGTTGTGATTGGGCTTATTGCCCATTTTGTTTTAGTTGTCATACAACTTAAACATAATGGGCCTTGTGGACCAAAACACTTTTGGGCCCCGAAACCCAAAACCAACTTAAAAGCCCAATACGAACCTTTCGTAAAATTAATTAACCAATTAATTAATCTTGACCATTCTTCAATTAAACAATTTAATTGCATATCCATTTCATTTAATTTCTTCACTATCGCCCTTACTCGGTGTACGATCCATTAGGTTCCAATTAGCGAGGCAGTGGGCGATTGTTACTCTTAACGATCGATTGTGAATTGAAACCACATTTCAATTCTCCTTTTGATTAGTGTTTGCTAATCTTCAAGGCTTCCACAGACCATGAGTGACACCTAGCAGCATATCATGGTTACCCAAGCTAAGTAGAAGTGGTTGGAGAACCTATCCAGTTACAACTACAATGCAATACGGTCATTCTCTAATACAATACTCTTAATCACATTGTTTATGTGATAGTTTGTTTCATGTCTACTATCCAATGTGATACTTATCTATATGATTCCCTTGAATATGATTTGGAACAAACTTCCTAAGTCATATTCATATGCTTTGGCCAAAGACTTTAGAATCATATCTTAGAGTATTCTCCTTCCACCATGGAAGGTTAGAGATCCCTTGTTGTGCATTCATATGCCTACATGACTAGATAGCTTGACCCCAACAATGCCGTGGACACTCTGATGGAATGCCGTTTGACATGATCAAAGATCAAGGACCTAACCATTAGACATCTATGATGCCTCAGGTCAAAGGACTACTTTGCATATTGCAACTTTAGAGTTCTTACATGACATGTATGTTCGAACTCTCTTTTGATCGTTGTTCAGTGTACTCGATTACTCTTTCGAGCACCTATGTGTTTGTCTTAGTGTCCAACACCAAATGACTTGAGACTAGTCATACTCACGCTTGAGTTAACATAACACATACTAACCTTAGCGGATTGTCAATGCCCAATTGGCAATCCTATGGCTAGGAACGTTTTAGGAATGAACATAAGAGAATGGTCTCGATAATCTAACTCACTTAGATCACTTGTCTCTTAGATCAAATACATTCCTTGGATTCCCTTATTGCTTAAACACATGATACAATAAATAGTGATCAACAATAAGCTTTGCCCTTCATTAAACATATAAAAGTTTAATACATTAAGTATTCCAAAAGCTATTACATCAAATGAGTGGCTTTGTGGGCATACTTCCAACAAAAGGCAATAATACTCTATCAGTTGCTATGGTTCTGATCCTGGGCTATAGTAATATCTTCAAGTGACAACCCCTGTGGTTCTTCACTTTTGGATATCATCACACAAGTCCATACATGTGTCACTTTTGTGATTTTATGACATATTTATTATAAGGGTTATGAAAGTGATTTTCTATCGTATAGGAAAACACCTTCTCAAATCTTCAACATTTGAGATTTAATTTTTCCCACATAACATCCTTGAGATAGCCTTGCTATATCAATAAATCCAATTTCAAGTCTATACTTCAAAATTGACCGTGTCATGTTTTGTCATTTTTCGATTAACATCTATGTTTTATCAAGTCTATCAAATAGACTTTATTCATATCTTGTTGCTCAAATTATGACATCACTCCCATTGGCCTTGTTGTAACTTAGCATTCATTCAAAAACTTAACACTTATATTTTCTTGATTTGAATGCATATTGCTCCCACTAACTTGTCTTGGATCTATTGACAATCATTGAGATCCATTAGCTTATTGATGATGTCTCAACAATTTTGAGACTATCAACAACGCTAGCTAATACAAGTTATTTAAGCGAACATACACAAAAGAATTCCTTCTAAAGTAACTCCATTTGTAATGTGTGACTTGCTTTATCAAGTCCATTCATTTAAATTATATGGTGTCATACACCATACTTCAAGTTTTAGTCATACTAAGACCTTTAATGTAGTCATATAGGAATTATCCAAATCATTAGTGGAAGCATGGTTCCTACTAAGGATATAGAAACTCAACCATTCCTTCTAGGTGGTTGATATAATTCTTTATCAAAACTACATAGAGCGTTATAGTTACATGAGGTGTCGAATTTGGATTGTCTTGTCGTTAAACCATATGTTGTGACTCATTTTGAAACTATTCCCTTTTGTTTCATCAACTTGTCCATATGCTTTGTTATTAGCTTGTTCTCATAAAAGAGAATGATGGACAACTCCCAACATATAACCATTTTATGCTAGGTTGACGAAACCAACATTCAAAGACTATTCTTTAGAATGTTACACAACATAGAATTTTAACTTTTGAAGAGCTTGAATCTTTTAACAATTAAAATTACAAACTCTTAATAATAGTGAAGTACTATTATTCTTTAGACAACTATAAACCAATCATATTCAAGTTTATATCCTTTTTCTCACCTCCCACTATTTCTCATGACTTTAATGAGAAATCATTTCATACATTCAAAATGTATAAATGTGAAGTATACGGGTAGAGGACATTGTGAAGTAGCTTTAAAACCTTTCAAGCTTGTTTGTTTCAATCTTCACTAAGTTAATGTCTCGTTATTAAGTGACTAAAGTCTTTAAACATTTTATAGATTTAGACATTTCTTTCTTGGTTTAATCACTAACACAATTGACATTTTAAAACCAATTTTAAGAATGCCTAATTAGTTGTTCAAAACTACTAATTGAATCAAGAGTGATCTTGATTATTGTGGTTCAAGTGATAACCATATAAGAAACGTTTTTCTTATTACTTATATCATTATAATCTGATCTTCCTTTTCTTCAAGAAAGGATTTTTTAGACCTTTGTCAATTCATATAGAACTCATAGGTGGACAATTGGAACCAAATCTAAAGATTCATTGTATCCTTCTATGTCCAACACGTGAGATCTATCCATAATTGATAAGTCTAAAGTTTGGTTATCACATTACAATAAGTGATATAATTCTTGTATCTCTACTAGGATACAACAAGACAATATTCAATTCATAACACTACTTTAAGGAAATAATATATTAGAAGGCACTCATCACATTACATTAATATGATAATTTAAACATTCATAATGTTTAATACAAAAAGAATTAGCTCTATACATTTAGAGACTAATTAAATACCTTCATACATTTAGGCACTAATAGTGGTCTTCCATTATATGAAGCCACATAATAAGTTCTTAACAAAATAAGAAAGTTTAAAGACTATCTTTAAATGCCTAACAAACTTCCTAAGTAGTAAGCAAAAACATGGTGGCCGAACCATTCTCCACACTTTTCTTTGCTTGTTCCTCTTCTACTTGGCTCCTCCACCTATATACAATTATACAAGTGATTAGCCCTTTATATCAAATATAAATATTTAGAAGATCTAACAATTAGAATTGAAGATAAGAACATAAACCATACCTTGTGGCTTGTCCTTAAGAGTTGCAAGGTATAACCTGCAATTCCTCTTCCAATGCCCCTCATTTCCACAGTGGTGGCAAGTCCCCTTGGGCTCCTTTGCCTTCTTTTTCCTCACTCCTCCTTGCGGCTTAGGAGTGGGTGACTTCTTATCCTTCCCTTTGCCTTTGCCTTGCGGCTTAGCCTTGGAAGATGATGGCTTGTTGTAGGCTACTGCAGCAGTCCCTACAATGTTCTCTTTCTTCATAGTCTTCTCGGCAATTACTAACATGTTTAGTAACTCAGAGAGAGTACTATCCATCTTATTCATATTGTAGTTCATAACGAACTGCGAGAATGAATCAGAAAGAGAAGCCAAAATGAAGTCCTGGGCCAATTCCCCGTCAAGTGGAGTACCTAGGTTCTCCAATTGTTCAATGAGTCCTATCATCTTCAGTACATGTTGATGCACTGGAGCCCCTTTGACCATCTTGGTCTTCACAAGTTCACTAACAGTGCTAAAGCGACGGTTGCGCGTCCCTTCACCATATAACTCCGTAAGATGGAGTATTATGGAAGATGCACTGTCCATGCCCTCGTGTTGTCTCTGTAGCTCCTCATTCATGGAAGCCAACAGATAGCACTTGGCTTGTGTGTCATCCTCAACGTGCTTGTCATACTTAGCACGTTCATCCTCAGTGGCCTCAGGGCCGAGAGGTATGTGAGGTAGAGCCTTGTCTAGTACGTAAACAATTTTCTCCAAGGTTAAGAGAATCTTGACATTACGATACCATGATGGGAAATTGTGCCCCTCTAGGCAATGTTTGTCGAGTATTTTCGCGAGTGTGCTTCCAACTGATGCGAAAATAAATTAACGCACAAATTTAAACCCTATTTGTGACAGTTGTAGTATATGGATAAGTAGGGATCGTTCTAGGCCGGGGATTAACTAGGGATGCTAACCAAAGTAAAATTAAATTAAAAACGTAAAAACAAAATTTAAAACACTAAACTGGACTCAAAACACTTAACTAGAATAACTTAAAATAAAACTAACAAATAAACTAAAACAAATCAAAAGACTCAAAATAATTCAAAACTCAAGAAAACACAAACTAAATTGATTTCTAACAAACCTAACACTTTAAAATAAACGGGGGATTGATTTTTGATGAAATGTAAATTAAACTTAATTAAATTACAGAATTGACAAAAACATAAAATTAAGGTAAAATGATAAATGACAGACTAGCTAGAGGGTTCTTCTCCACACATGATATATATGCAACCTAAATTGATTTTCAGTTGTTCTTTCAATAAATTGTAAATTTTCAACGCCCCAAGTTAATTAGGTCCGCTTAAATTAACCTTCAGATTTTCCTACTTTTATTGAGTTGGATGATTGCATACGACAACCCAAAGCATTCTTCACAAGTTCCCTACATGAATTGCATAATAGAGATACAAGCAAGAATCATTAAGTTCTATGAAAATCATAAGCATTGACGAGGCACTTGTTACTATGAATTGCATGAAACTTATGCCAAGAATTTACTTAACACGATTGTGGTCAACAACCTTTACTACTTGTGAATATAAGTTCATAACGATTAGGTGAAATTCACTTATATTCTAGCATCAAATTCATGCATGTAAATTAAGTATGCATCCTTAATCGACATACAAAAATAAGTTATCAATCAAGCAGTTAAGCAAATTAAATCACAACTCAGAAATCACAACTGAAGGTAATCAATTTAAATTATAAATATATCCATGGCTTTGAATTAACCTCTAGCCAAACAAATTAATTACACATTATTTATAAATTAAAACAGAAATTAAACTTGAGTTTGGAGGATTAAACCGAGAGAAAAGATTTGGTTCCGTTGCAAACTCCCAGTTTCTTAAGCTCCCTGCACATCAGCTGCCAAAGGCAGTGCATGCCTTCAAATCCCGCGAGCCCTCCAAGCAGCAACTTCCCTCGAAGACCTCCCTAGGCATGCACGTACACAAGCATGCACTGACCTCTTCGCTGCCAAGTGGCAGCGCCTCCAATCTCTCCCTCCTATCTAGCTGCCAGGAAGCAGCTCCTGCTCTCCTGTTGCGTCAACTGCCAAAGGGCAGCTTTGCCTCTGTTACTTTGTTTTCTTTCCGTTCTTTCACTGCTGGGAAGGCAGCTCCTTTATTTCCTAACGCTGCCCAAGGGCAGCACACTCTCAATCCTCCCCCCCCGCTTCATAAAATGCCGAGACTTGCCTTATATATATATTTTTTTATCCTTTACTCCCTTTTGCTTTCTGCCAGAGCTTTGTTTCCATGCAAGCTGTCCTCCCATTTCTGACTTACTTTTCCGCATCCAAAGTTCCACCACCACACATTCCTTTACTTTTTTTTTATTTATTTCCCTGCATGCTTCTTCTTTCCACCTAGTGCCGTGCTCCATTCTTTCTTTTTTTTCTGTTTTCCAAGATGCCTTCCAGGCAGCACCCACACTCATCCTTTAATTATTCTTCTGCCCTTCTGCCCGCCAAGGCCTGAGCTCCCACTATATTACCCTTGTTATTTCTGCACGCTTCATGTATATTTTCTTTCTGTCAGCCCCCACTCAATTAACATCATATATATATATATATATATATATTTATAATACTATCTTATTTTTATTAATAAAAAATAGTGGGCAATGCAGTTTTGACGATTTTATCACTTAAAATCTCACTTGTACAATATTTATTTTATTTACTAGATAAATACTATAAAACACAAAAACAAAGTAAATAGCTCAAAAATATAAGAAACTAACTAAGAAAAGACGAGAGAATTTGATGTAAAATATGTATAAATATAATCCGATCAAATACCCCCACACTTAGCTTTTGCTAGTCCTCGAGCAAAACAGAGAAAACAGAAAAAGTAATAACATGAAAATTATTAGTTTTCCCCTATATGATCCTCATAGAACTTCATTCGAGAACATAAATTATCAAGAACCATAGCTAACACAATAAGCAATTCAAGTTCATTTTCCTTACTCAAATATTAGCAGTAATCTTTGAAACATCCTTGAAGTGTAGTGTGTGAGATAGCCATGCTAATGCAATTTCAAATTTTTATTTTTAGAATCACCATATGCAAACTAGCGACCTTCTCACTGGATGTACACTCAATCACACATGTGTTTAGTTTTAATGTGTTTCGCTCAAAGAATCAAATGTGAAAGTTCTACCATAAGCTTGCATAAAGATCACTTCTCCACAGTCATAATTGCAAAACTTAAATCAAGAGGACTTTTATTGGATGTAATGAGGCTTAGGGATAGGGTTATTGAAACGAAAGAATAGGTAAACACAAGTTCCAAGCTACATTGCAAGCAATTCTTTTGTTTAGATTTATAAGAACTCAAGCTTTCCAGATATTCTTCCAGTCACCTCCAACCACAACCTTAAACTGAAACTTTAAACATTTTTTTATTTTCTTTGTATACAATCTTTCTTTTTCTTTTCTTTCTCTTTTTTTTTTTTTTTATTTTTTTTTTTTTATTACAAACATGAAATACCCCCACCCTTATTCTTTTGCCAAACACCTTCGAAGTACTTCACAAACGTTTCTCATAAGACAATCTCGCATTGCTCGCTTGGAAAGGGTAAGGAAAAATATTTATTTCAGGCATAAGGGTAGACATATCTGGTGATAAGAAAGAAAAGGCTCACAAATACGGCTCAAATTGGCAATCTAATGATATCATTTTTCTTTGGGAAACAAGGTTATTTGGGCCATGGTGGTAAACCTAATGCCTCTATCATTTTCAAGTTCATGCAATCAATGACAAAAATTTCGAAAGATCGTTATGCAAGTTCTAGAGATGTATCTCACATAAGTTCATCACACATGAAAGAATAGGAGTGTATGAAAAATGCACACACTTTCAATAGGCTCAAAAACTCACATAGGATGTATATGGTCACTAAATTCACATATGGAGCTTTAAATCATGCTTTAATTTCACATCAACAAGGCTATGTGCATTTGGTTTTTCAAAGATGAACAAAAATGTACAAACTAACACGAGAATAAGGAATTTCACACAACACATGTTAACTAAGTTCTTGATCATCATGGTTCAAATTTTATCTAATTATATCATTGGGTCGGGAAACTAACAAAAATCTAATTCAAAACAATAAGGAAAACAATGAAATATTTTTGGATATTTTTTTTTTTTTTTTTTTTTTTTTTTAAAACAACAACTTAATTAAGAAAACACAAAGCAATAACATGGAAACAAATGAAACCAGTTCAAAGTCGAAGGTACAAAAATTTTTAATTTGGTCATTTTTATACTCTTTACCCCCACACTTAAACTAGACATTGTCCCCAATGTCAGAAAATGTAATAAAATGCAAATAAAAATAAAATAAATAAATACAAAGAAAGAAAATAAAGCAATAGGACTGAAAACTTCCCTAATTTGCAGAAAATCAATCGATGACCCTCCAAGCTAAAATTCTGCAATCAACTCCAAGGGTGGAAATAGCCAAAAGTTCCTGCAAAGAAAAGAAATAAAACAGTTAAGCACGCAAGAAAATGTAGAAAATGCAAACGAAAAATTGAAAATGAAAATAAAAGACAATGAATAAAACTAAAAGTGATCATTGGTCCTGTTTGGTGACTTTCCACAGCTTTGAACTTGAATTGGCCTCGGAACTTCTTAGCAAGGAAAATGAGACTTGATTGGTGTTGTTGTTGAGGCTTCTCGAGCTCTTGGTTTCAACTCGGACTCTTTCTGCCGGGTTGATGATAAGCTCATATTTATACATATTTTACATCAAATTCTCTTGTCTTTTCTTAGTTATTTCCTCATATTTTTGTGTTATTTAATTTGTTTTTGTGTTTTATCGAATTTATCTAGCTAAGAAAATAAAAATAGCACAAGTGTGATTTTATGTAATAATTTCGTCAAAACTGTTTAGCTTTTAAATTAAATAATATATATATATATATATATATATATAATAATTCATATTGTTTTGTAGAAAAAAAATATAAAAAGATTAAATAAGAAAAAAATAAAAAGTGGGTTGGTGTGAATAAAAGAATAAGGATTAATTAAAAAGTGTGTGCAGTGTGGTAGGTAATGGAATAGAGTTGGCAGCATGGAATAAATCAAAGCTGCCTAGTGCAGCTTGCGTGGAGGGCAGAAACGAAGCACAGAGAAGAATAAAAGGGTTTGTGAGGCTGCCTTGAAGAGGGGGGTGTGCTGCTTGGGCAGCGTGGGGGAGACGCTGCTTTTGCAGCCTGGAAAGAAAGCCTTGGCAGCGTGTGACTGAGGAGTAGAAAGAATAAGGGGAGCTGCGAGGAAAGGAAGGAAAGACTGCCTTGAGGCAGCGATAGGGAAAAGGAAACGTGGAGGGCAGTAGCTGGAGGGAGGAGGTCAGACGCGAGACAGGGGCAGGAAGCCTCGGGGGAGGAGGTCAGTGAAACATGTTGCTGCCTTAGGCAGCTTGAGACGTGGCAACTAGGCAGCTGGTAGAGGCGGAAGGTGAGCTGCGCAGGAAAAATCAGAGGGCTGCACTTGGCGCGGAAAAACAGGGAATAACGCTGCCCTTTGGCAGCGAGGTCAGAGAGCAGGCGCAGAAGGCAGGGAGCGCAGAAGTGTTTGCAGCGAGGAAATCGACAGGAGAGAGACGCAGTTGGCGAGAGGAAAGAAGGCGTGCAGGTCAGCACGGTGCAGGTCAGCACGGCAGCAGTGCTGACTTGGGTCAGCACGGGCAGTCAACACAGCAGAAGCACAGTGGACAGCAAGCTGTCAATCTCTCTCGGTTTAATTTTCCTAAACTCACATTTTATTTCTGTTTTAATTTTAATAATGTGTAACTAATTTTATTTTGGTTAGAGTTTAATTCAAAACCATGAATATATTTGTAATATGAATTGATTACCTTCAGTTGTGATTTCTGAGTTGTGATTAAATTTGCTTAACTGCTTGATTGATAACTTATTTTTGTATGTCGATTAAGGATGCATACTTAATTTACATGCATGAATTTGATGCTAGAATATAAGTGAATTTCACCTAATCGTTATGAACTTATATTCACAAGTAGTGAAGGTCGCTTATAAACGATCGCGTTAGGTAAATTCTTGGCATAAGTTTCATGCAATTCATAGTAACAAGTGCCTCGTCAATGCTTATGATTTTCATAAAACTTAATGATTCTTGCTTGTATCTCTATTATGCAATTCATGTAGGGAACTTGTAGGGAATGTTTTGGGTTGTCGTATGCAATCATCCAACCTAATAAAAGTAGGAAAATCTGAAGGTTAATTTAAGCGGACCTAATTAACTTGGGGCGTTGAGAATTTACAATTTATTGAAAGAACAACTGAAAATCAATTTAGGTTGCATATGTATCATGTGTGGAGAAGAACCCTCTAGCCAGTCCGTCATTTATCATTTTACCTTAATTTTATGTTTTTGTCAATTTTGTAATTTATTTAAGTTTAATTTACTTTTCATCAAAATCAATCCCCCATTTTATTTTAAAGTGTTAGATTTATTAGAAATCATTTTAGTTTGTGTTTTCTTAAGTCTTGAGTTGTTTTGAGTCTAGTTTAGTATTTTAGATTTTGTTTTTACGTTTTTAATTTAATTTTACTTTGATTAGCATCCCTAGTTAATCCCCGGCCTAGAACGATCCCTACTTACATCATTACTACAATTGTCACAAATAGGGTTTAAATTTGTGCGTTAGTTAATTTTCGCAAAATTAGATCGGTTCTTAGATCGGAAGATTGACACCGAATGCTGGCTGATTGCCCGCTTTCTCCTTATCACAAAGACAAGGAAAAGGACAGGGAGAAAGCGTGATATGCGATACTCTTGCTTTCAACCTTCATGATATGAAATACTCTAGCTCTAGATGACTTATTTTCAAAGGTATCCCAGGGAATGAGAAACACAGAGAAACTCGAGAGGGTTTGTTGGAAAGGCATTTTCGGAGATGAAAAATTTCGGAGATGAAGAAGTGTTGAGAGAGTTTGCCTTTGCTGTTGAAGGCGAAGGTAGACGTTTATAGGACTTTTCTTCATAACCGAAACTATTCCTTTACCCCTGTCGGCAGCCGGTGGATGGATGAACAGTACAAGTTACGCGCTTTCTGAAAAAGCAACCCGTAATTTGCGCAAAGCTGACAGCGCGTGACGAGTGACGACAAAATTGGAAAAATCAGGGAGCGGCTCGTGGTTTCTGAGCAATCCCGACTTTTGAGAAAGGAATTGCATGTGACACGTCTGGACAAATCAGGGAGCGGCTCGCCTCGTGATTCCTGACTGCTCCGGCTTTTGAGAAAGGCGCCCGACTTTTGAGAACGGCGTCCGACTTTTGAGAACGGCGACGCCGCTTTTGAGAAAAGAATCCGGCTTTTGAGAAAGGAGCCCGGCTCTTCGATTTGCGAGAGGGCGCCTCTTCGACTGCTGAGTGATGCCTCAACGATTTCTTCTTCTTATAAGAACGCTCATTTTTGTTCCACAACACACTTAAGCTCCCCCTGTAAACACTCACTCCTGCAAACACTCCCTCTTGCACTTCTTTTAATCTTTGATCATTCCGACTCTTCATTCTCAACACCTTCAGAAAATGTCTTGCCCTTCTGACCGTCTCCTTAACTTGAATGTTGGGGAAGATAGTGATATATCTTCTCCAACCAACATTTGGCAGCCGTCCTTCAGATCCCCAAATGGTCCTCTTACAGTTGGGGATTCCATGATGATGAACGAAACAACCGCATCGGTGGTGGCCAGAAATCTGCTCACTCCTAGAGACACTAGGATACTTTCCAGGCGGTCCGACGAACTAGCTGTCCAGGACTCTTTGGCCTACAGCGTCCGATGCGCAGGCTCAGTATCAAACATAGGCCAGCGCCTTCTTGCACGAACTCGTCAGGTGGAGTCGTTGATGGCTGAAGTGGCTAGTCTTCGGCAGGAGGTCAGAGTGCTTAGGCATGAGAACAGAGATTTGCACATGCTTGCAACCAATTACTCAACAAGCATGAAGAGGAAGCTTGATCAGATGCAGGAGTCTGAAGTGCGGATTCAGAGTGATCATCAACGGTTTATGGCGTTACTCCCGAGGTTTATGATGCCTTCGTCCTCGGGTGCCGCACCAAGTATTGAGGCTCCGAATGATCCAACTCTGGCGCTTCGTCTTTCCAGGGCTCCGTCGACCTCCGAGGCACCACCTACCAACGACCAATGAAAGCTATTAGTTTTACATTATTGTAAAATATTTATGCTTTAAGTTTATTTAATTATAAATATAAATAAAAGTATTTTTGTTTTGTTTTGTTTTGTTTTTTTTTTTTGTTTTTTTTTTAATTATGTGATGTTTATTATTATTATTATTATTATTATTATTATTATTATTTTTTTTTTTTCATTTTTTATTTTATATAAATGTAAAATAAGTAAATCAAAGTAAAAAAAGACTAAGTTTAATCTCCTAAACAAAAATCACAACTAAATAAACAAAACAAAAATCACAACTAAATAACAAAACATAATGAAATCAACGTAAAATAAAAAAATTCAACGTAAAATAAATTCACACAAGAGCAAACAAACAATGAAAGAACTAAACAAAGTAAAATAAATTCAATAAAGAGAAGGGATTAGGAATGCAAATCTGATTGTGGGTGATTCCTAGGCCTCCCTTCATTATTCAAATGCATGGGTTTATCTTTGAACGGACGGTGGTAATTGAAATGATCCGACAACGGTCTAAGTTCTAATGACGGTGCCTGAATCATCAAAATTAGAAACAAGTTAGTATAAATTAAAATTAAAAATGGAGAAGATGGCTTACATTCTCGATCAAACTCAATCACAAACACCACATCTTGGAATATTTCCGGGACTTTGAACTTAGCCAGATTTATTATGATGGTTGTGGCTTGTCCCGTGTCCTCAGTCTTAACTCCTTTGGGCTTGATTGTCTCATGCACAGCCTCTTTGATATGATCAACAGATTCTCCGGCCACCTCATTTTCTGGAATAATTATTCTTGGTGTACAAGTCTCTTTGAACGTTTCAATACCATCGGGAACTTGATTTGGTACACCAAGAATTTGGATATCACATTGCACCTTGGGAAGATCTTCCACAACGTATTTTTCATTCACTTCTTCCTTGGGATTTAAAAACCTGCAAGGAAAAAAGACATTTGGTGGAACGATGTCAGAATGAATTGAACTTAGAACCTCCTCACCTGAGTTGGATGGCATAAGGACTTGAGGGGTTTGCGATAAGAATTCTTCTAAACTGCCCAAGTCGTCATCCTCATCTTCTTCTTGAAGCGGCAATTCATCCATGTCCGGGCCATGTTTGGATGGTTCTGGAACAACTTCATCCTCCATATCACTTCCCAAAGTGATGGCTTCATCGATTTCAACTTCTCCCCTTGAATTTGCAAATGTGGAGTTGGAGAGTTCTCTTTGATCTTGAATTTGTGCCATGATTTCCAAAATCTGCCCAACTTGCTCCTCCAATTCGTCCACCCTTCTGACTCGGTCTTGCATCTCCTGGTTTTGATTTTCTACTCCCTGATTCAAAGAGGTGAGTAAATTATTAAGTGTATCATTATCCAAGGATGTACCTGAATTGAATTGGGGAGATTGTTGTGGTGGATGTGGTGGTGCACATGGCCATTGATAGTACTCCTCTGATGGCTGTAATTGTTCTTCGTTTTGTGAGCCCTGCACCAAAGAAATTAATTCATCAAGCCTTTGATTATAATCCACGGGCATACTTTGATTTGATTGGAATTGCTGTGGGGGATGCTGTGGTGGCTGCATAGGTCTTGAATAGAACGCGTCTTCTTGCTGCCAATATCCACCTTGTTGGAATTGTTGAGGTTCTCCCCACATGTAATCTGAATAATCTCTCCAATCTGAATTGTAAGCATTGGAAAACATGTTGCCCCTTGATTGGTTATGGCCTTGATATCCCCAAACATCTTCATTTGCAGAAAATTGAGGACCTTGATATCGTTGCCCATAGGGCACATCAAGTGTAGGGACACTTGGCATTGTGGTCCGTTCGGCATTATGAGTTAATTGAGCAGTGAGCTGTGCCAATAGATCTTGAATGCTAGTAGAATCCAGGTCTTGCTCCATTTGTACCTCAATTCAAAGAAAGAAAAATAAATCAAATATCAAAAGTAACATACACAAACACAAATAAACATAAGCAAAAACAAAAATAAAAGGATTAGCAAATTTGCTAATCCCCGGCAACGGCGCCAAAAATTTAATGCGAAAATTACTTAACGCACAAATTTAAACCCTATTTGTGACAGTTGTAGTATATGGATAAGTAGGGATCGTTCTAGGCCGGGGATTAACTAGGGATGCTAACCAAAGTAAAATTAAATTAAAAACGTAAAAACAAAATTTAAAACACTAAACTGGACTCAAAACACTTAACTAGAATAACTTAAAATAAAACTAACAAATAAACTAAAACAAATCAAAAGACTCAAAATAATTCAAAACTCAAGAAAACACAAACTAAATTGATTTCTAACAAACCTAACACTTTAAAATAAACGGGGGATTGATTTTTGATGAAATGTAAATTAAACTTAATTAAATTACAGAATTGACAAAAACATAAAATTAAGGTAAAATGATAAATGACAGACTAGCTAGAGGGTTCTTCTCCACACATGATATATATGCAACCTAAATTGATTTTCAGTTGTTCTTTCAATAAATTGTAAATTTTCAACGCCCCAAGTTAATTAGGTCCGCTTAAATTAACCTTCAGATTTTCCTACTTTTATTGAGTTGGATGATTGCATACGACAACCCAAAGCATTCTTCACAAGTTCCCTACATGAATTGCATAATAGAGATACAAGCAAGAATCATTAAGTTCTATGAAAATCATAAGCATTGACGAGGCACTTGTTACTATGAATTGCATGAAACTTATGCCAAGAATTTACTTAACACGATTGTGGTCAACAACCTTTACTACTTGTGAATATAAGTTCATAACGATTAGGTGAAATTCACTTATATTCTAGCATCAAATTCATGCATGTAAATTAAGTATGCATCCTTAATCGACATACAAAAATAAGTTATCAATCAAGCAGTTAAGCAAATTAAATCACAACTCAGAAATCACAACTGAAGGTAATCAATTTAAATTATAAATATATCCATGGCTTTGAATTAACCTCTAGCCAAACAAATTAATTACACATTATTTATAAATTAAAACAGAAATTAAACTTGAGTTTGGAGGATTAAACCGAGAGAAAGGATTTGGTTCCGTTGCAAACTCCCAGTTTCTTAAGCTCCCTGCACATCAGCTGCCAAAGGCAGTGCATGCCTTCAAATCCCGCGAGCCCTCCAAGCAGCAACTTCCCTCGAAGACCTCCCTAGGCATGCACGTACACAAGCATGCACTGACCTCTTCGCTGCCAAGTGGCAGCGCCTCCAATCTCTCCCTCCTATCTAGCTGCCAGGAAGCAGCTCCTGCTCTCCTGTTGCGTCAACTGCCAAAGGGCAGCTTTGCCTCTGTTACTTTGTTTTCTTTCCGTTCTTTCACTGCTGGGAAGGCAGCTCCTTTATTTCCTAACGCTGCCCAAGGGCAGCACACTCTCAATCCTCCCCCCCCGCTTCATAAAATGCCGAGACTTGCCTTATATATATTTTTTTTTATCCTTTACTCCCTTTTGCTTTCTGCCAGAGCTTTGTTTCCATGCAAGCTGTCCTCCCATTTCTGACTTACTTTTCCGCATCCAAAGTTCCACCACCACACATTCCTTTACTTTTTTTTTATTTATTTCCCTGCATGCTTCTTCTTTCCACCTAGTGCCGTGCTCCATTCTTTCTTTTTTTTCTGTTTTCCAAGATGCCTTCCAGGCAGCACCCACACTCATCCTTTAATTATTCTTCTGCCCTTCTGCCCGCCAAGGCCTGAGCTCCCACTATATTACCCTTGTTATTTCTGCACGCTTCATGTATATTTTCTTTCTGTCAGCCCCCACTCAATTAACATCATATATATATATATATATATATATTTATAATACTATCTTATTTTTATTAATAAAAAATAGTGGGCAATGCAGTTTTGACGATTTTATCACTTAAAATCTCACTTACAATATTTATTTTATTTACTAGATAAATACTATAAAACACAAAAACAAAGTAAATAGCTCAAAAATATAAGAAACTAACTAAGAAAAGACGAGAGAATTTGATGTAAAATATGTATAAATATAATCCGATCACCAACCATATCTAAATACATAAACAATAAAATAATTAGTTTGATTGTTGATTAAGTCAAACGATTCGGGTCTTTAAACCGAATGACTTCACCCACCATTTTTGGCAAATTCCATATCCCTCAAGATGGAATCCGGGAGATTTCAAAGAAAGCTCCTAGCAGGTTACTGGAGGCTCACTATTACCAAGCCCACCTCACGATGATACGATGTCGGCTAGCAAAAATAATAATGAGAGGGTACACTTACCCATTCACAACAACCTCTTGTGATTACCCATCTATTTGGCCTCTAGAGAACAATGCCTCACGATGATACGATGTTGGCACCATTTCTCTTAGTTAAGTTTCGACCTACCATGCCGGTTTAGATAGGGGTTCAAGTATGACCTCACGATGATACGATGTTGGCCACACTCGTTGCCTACCTTCACCTCATCAAATGTTTATATAGACTCCTCCTGAGTATAAGCATGCACTTTGCACTTCCCCATGATAGGGTGAAGGCGGTGTACAAGTCATAAACGATTGGAGCCTACCATGGTGGAAGGCCACGAAGAAGTGTTCAATAGCACCTCTCCGCTTTCAACTTAAATTTGTTTGTTGGTTGAGGGATTTTAAGGTCTCATCAATTTTTTATTTATTTAATCACATTCAAATAAATTGTGTCCTATTATAACTACTAGTCCAAAGTTAATGAAATTAGTAGCATATGATATCCCCACTATTCGTTTTCATAAAACAAATCAATATCAAAACATTTTTCAAAATATTGGAGATATATATAACTACTAATTATATTCATTATAGTTTAGTAGCGTATGATACTCCCACTATTTGTTTTGAGAAAAACAAATCAATATCAAAAACAATTTTTTCAAATATTGGAAGTAACTACTACTACTACGGTTTTTGCATTCCTTTGAAATTGGACTTTATAGTTATCTTAGGTTTCTTGGATGACCATGGACTTATTAGGTTATTGCAACAACGAGCCAACATTGTTGAATAAGAACTCGGGGAGGTTGTGTTATTTTAATTACGTGCTTTTCAATCCAATTAAAACATTTTTCATTGAGCCATTAGAAATGAAAGACAATCATTCATTGCTAATTAGGGCGTTGGACCCATTTAATCTTTAGTCTCATGTCAAAACCCTCTTTTAATTATGTCTCCTTACCAATAGTTAAAGCAACTCTAGTCTAGTACTTGAGGGAATCAACTAATCAAAAGAGATTAAGAAGTAATAAGAATTACAAACCGATTTGTACAAATTCCTACAAATTACATATACTAAGAGGGAGAGAAAGATTAATGTCTATCATGACAAGGTCCAATTGAAACAGTAATTAAAACACATTCCCAAGGTTCAAACAATTTGAGTTTATCGCCCTTTCTCATAGCTCAATTATCGTTTAAGGCATAAGTCCATAGTCAACCATTTTTCTAACTACTTAATCACATTAAATAATTAATAGGAATGCAACATGAACATTTAGATTTAGTGCATATGGGCATAATAATATTATGAGTTTAAACAACTAACAAAATTAAAATCAAATATTTTAACTTTTAGATGGATGTGGCCTATTATGCAAATATGAAAAGTTAGGGGTCAAACCGTAAATACTAGAAAGTAATTATCAACTTTTCAAAGATTACAAAATAGCCCCACAAGTGGATAAATCCACTAGGGAGGCCGGCCACATTAAGGAGGATGGGAGGTTTCTTACACATCATTCATTAATTCAACATAAAGTAGAAAAAATTAAATTTTACTTGTCACTTGGTTTTGCTTTAAGGACTTTAGTAAAAGGTGATGGAAATTCATCTAGACAAGTCTAGGATTGAAATAAATTTTGGGAAGGCTATGGATGGTATGTGCATCATCCAAAACCACAAAACAATGTATTAAAAACAAATAAAACCATTTTCACCAAAAACCAAACCATGAACACCAAGAACAAAACCATGAACACAATTTCAAGATTTGTACATTCTTGGTGATTTTTTAAAACCAAAAACAAAAGTGACAAGATCTCTACTTTCTAGCTTTAAAAAAGGGTGTGTGAGTGTCTTACAATAAAACACAAACACATGCCAAAAATCCCCCAAAACCGTGCCCCCTTTATGGAACAAAACCCCAAATTTTTGTTCTAAACTCAATCTTCATTCATGCATCCAAAACACTTTTGCGTACATATCTTTTCAACTATTGATTCACATTTTTCAACCATTGAAAAACAAAAGATAAACATACTTTGAATGAAGCAATAATATGTCATACATAAAATTAAAACCCATATGCATAAAATCCAAAAGGACACATCAAACATAAACCTTTGGCTCTGATACCACTTGAAGGGAAATTATGAGAATTCATGTGGGATTTCTAGTGACTAGCATGCATATACAATTCAAAATTTATATACGAAAGCAACGGAAGCATGTTATCAAATAATATCAAAGCTATAGTCATGCAAATCCCCTTCAAGATGCATAGGTTTTTGTAAGATGCATCAAAACAATTTATTGAAGAACAAAGTGTAGAAGTAGTTTTATACCTCTTGATCTAGACTTTAGACCAAGGATGGACCACCTCCAAGCCCTTTGTTGTTGGAACTCCTTGAGCCTAGCCTCCCTCCTTGCCTCCTCCACTTTGTTAGAATGAGTGCTCCTTGGTTCTCCTTAAGTCTCCAAAGTTGAAGACCTCTAAAGATCCACACCCACTAGTGTAGTGAGAAGGATGAAGGAATAACCAAAAGGGTGAGAAGATGATTAGCTAAATCCCCCTTTGGTGGCCGGCCCTTTGAGTGTTGAGAGAGATATTTTCTTTTTCTCTTTTGTTGTTTTGAACACTCAAAAAACCCTAATGAAACTTTGTGCTATAAAGTTCCTTTTATAACCAAAAAGAAACAAGTCAACATTTGACTCTCTCTCTCCCTCCTTTGGCCGGCCCCTTTAGTGTTGTTTGGGCTTTGGGCTTTTATTATTTCAAGTCATCCAATGCTTGAATAAAAGCCCAATAGGTTTAGGCCCAATGGGCCCATTTAAACCAGAACATTTCTTTAAGCCCAAAACGATCTTTTATCGCTTTTATGATTTCTTTAGACTTTCTAATTAATCACAACACTTAATTAATCCAATTAATTATTTCCATCATCCATTAGTTACTCACTACAAGAGTGTATTGGTGTACAATCATTTTAGGTTCTAATTAGCAAGGCAGTGAGGTGATTGGCACCAATCCAATTGATTATATTTAATTCAATCACTTAGTGAATTAAAACTTACTTTTAATTCACCTTCTTCTTTGACGACTACATTTAATCATCTAGAAGAACTCACAAGTCATGAGTGACATCTAACCATATATCATGGCTACCCAAGCTAGTGTAGAATTTGTCCGGAGAACCTATTCAGTTGGAATTACAATGTAATTCGATCCTTCTCTAAAACAATACTCTCAATCACATTACAAGGGTATGGATATTTTATGTCAAACCCCTAATGTGATTATTCCTTCTTATATGAATCAATTGAGTCATATAGGAACGCTTTCCTTTATTACGCTCGATACTTCGGCCGAAGATTCTGAAGGAAATTTTGTGAAAAACATGTTCATTTAAGCAACATCTATTAGCATGCAATTAACAATTAAAGGCGGAATCATGCTTGTATGCACTTAAAAACAAAACATTAACCATGAAATTCAAAGCCTAGTAGTTTGGTGAACCAAGACTCAACTCAAATCAAAGTGAGTTGAGAAATTTATACCTTTGTAGTTTCCTCTTTGCATTATGTTCAAAATCATCATAAGTCCATGTTGATGGACTATTTTTGTCAACCAACCATTATGTTCTAAACATAATTACAAACTTCCAAGAGTTGTTCAAGGCAACTCTCATTTCTTCATACAACAATTTGTAAGTGAAGAATCATGGCACATAAAGTGTCCATGCCATTGTGCTTTCTTCTCAAGTTCTTTGTTCATTTAACAAAGAAACAAGCACTAGTGTTTGCATTGACTAAGGGTTGTTCAAAGCAACTCTTATTTCTTCATACAACAATTTGTAATTGAAGAATTATGACATTAAAAGTGTTGCCCTCTTTATGATAGACATATCTAACATGTTCTTACAATGATACATTATCAATAGGAAGATTGTGAGGATGAGACTATAAAGTCATATTTATACCTTTATTCATTGGAGTGGCAAACTTGTAATTAAGTCCAAAATCCACTCCTTCTCTAAATGGCCGGCCATTGGGTTAATGTTGGGCTATTTGGGCCTTCGTGAATCTTTATTCATTAAGTTGTCATACAACTTAAGTCAATGGACTTGACGTTCAAAGCCCATTGGGCCTTAAGGTCCAATACTATCCCAAGGTCTTTAACGAACTTATTCGTTTGATTAATTAACATATTAATTAATCCTTGCCATAAATAATTAAACCATTTAATTATTCTTACTCATCTCCATTGTGTCTTCAATCTCTACCTTACACGGTGTACGATCCATTAGGTTCCTTTTAGCGAGGCAGTGGGCGATTATAACACTTTCAAATCGATTGTGAATTGAAACTTACTTTCAATTCTCCCTTTAGTGTTTATACACGTTTAGGGCTTCCACAAACCATGAGTGACACCTAGCAGCATATCATGGTTACCCAAGCTAATCAGAAGAGGTGGAGAACCTATTCAGTTTAGGATTACAATGCAATACGGTCTTTCTCTAATACAATACTCTTGACCACATTGTTTGGTTTGATAGTTTATTCATGTCGACTATCCAATGTGATTCATTTACTTATGTGATTACCTTGAATGTGATTTGGAATGACTTCCTAAATCTCATTCATACTCTGGCCAAAGATTCTTAATCATATCATAGAGTATTCTCCCTCAAACGGTTTGAAGGTTAGATATCCCTTGTTGCGCATTCACTTGCCTCCATGGCTAAGTGGCTTAACCCCAACTATGTCGTGGACACCCGCGAATGGAGTGACTTTAACATAATCAAAGATCAAGGACCTAACCACAAGACAAATATGATGCCTCAGGTCAAATGACTACTTTGCATTATCCCAACCATGAGTTCTCATGTGACATGAGTATGAGAACTCTTCGTTGATCGTGTTCAGTGGACTCATTCGCTATTGAGCACTTACATGCTTGTCTTGGTGTCAATCACACCAATGACTCGAGACTAGTCACTCTCCCTAAGAGAAGACATAGCATGTACTGATCTTAACGGACTGTCAATGCCCAATTGGCAATCCTATGATCAGGAACGTTTAGGATATGTATACGAAAGAGAATGGTCTCATGAATCTAACTTGTTTAAATTACATTCTCCTAATTACATATTCCTTGGACTTATCGTTTAAGCATATAACATTTATATGAGACGGCTTAAAACAATAATCTTTGCCCTTGATATTAAACTAGATTAGTTCAACATGTGAAATGTCCGTAAAGTATCATCATATGATTGGTTTTAGGGCACATTTCCAACAGATTCCCGAATCATATCTTAGAGTATTCATCCTCTCTTAACGAGGATTAGAGATTCCTTGTTGCGCATTCACTTGCCTACATGACTAAGTGGCTTAACCCCAACTATGCCGTGGACACTCGCGGATGGAGTGACTTTGACATAATCAAAGATCAAGTACCTAACCACAAGACAACTATGATGCCTCAAGTCAAAGGACTACTTACATTATTCCAACCATTAGAGTTACTTGCTTGACATGTGAGTAGACCTCCATGCAAGTACTCTCGTTCGATTGTGTTCAGTGAACTCATTCCCTTAATGAGCACCTACATACCTGTCTTAGTGTCACTACACGAATGGGACGAGACTTTCCATCCTTACAATTCTTTGAGTTCTATCTCTCGTTCATTGCTCTATCTTAGGCAAATCATATTGTAGGATTACAATGAACTACCCAACAAACAACATTTGTTAGTTGGTTTATAGAAGTGATATCCAAATGTTAATTTAAGGATACCCACAAGATAATTTTCAAACAAATATTGCTTTTAGCACACAACCCCAAATCTTAACATGATTAAGATTTGTCTTTCTTTCCAACTACATCCTATGGAGTCATGAAAATTTTGGAAGATCTTCTAATTGACAATCATATTGTCTTAGAAGTATATATCCTATATATGGGTAATTGATAATATCCAACGAACTAAATCTTATTCGAGTTCGTTCTTCTCTTAATGGAGAAATCCATTATCTTATGATGCTTCTTTCCTTGATATCTTTCAAGGAAACTGTTCTAAAGTGTTACCTTCCCTTGGATCAAATCTAAGGAGGTAAATAATTTAGACATCTTACTCATCAACTTACATTTCTTGAATTCTTTGAAACCTTTTGCAAAGTATTCGGACTTGTGTTTATTCAAAATAAACTATAGTCCAACCGAGAGTGATCTTTGGTGAATGTCAAACAACATGAGTAGCATTATGTTTGTGGACTAGTGCCACTAACATCTAAGTGAATTAACCTCAACAACTAGTGTCACTAAGCATATAACATTTATATGAGACGGCTTAAAACAATAATCTTTGCCCTTGATATTAAACTAGATTAGTTCAACATGTGAAATGTCCGTAAAGTATCATCATATGATTGGTTTTAGGGCACATTTCCAACAGATTCCCGAATCATATCTTAGAGTATTCATCCTCTCTTAACAAGGATTAGAGATTCCTTGTTGCGCATTCACTTGCCTCCATGACTAAGTGGCTTAACCCCAACTATGCCGTGGACACTCGCGGATGGAGTGACTTTGACATAATCAAAGATCAAGTACCTAACCACAAGACAACTATGATGCCTCAAGTCAAAGGACTACTTACATTATTCCAACCATTAGAGTTACTTGTTTGACATGTGAGTAGACCTCTATGCAAGTACTCTCGTTCGATTGTGTTCAGTGAACTCATTCCCTTAATGAGCACCTACATACCTGTCTTAGTGTCACTACACGAATGGGACGAGACTTTCCATCCTTCCAATTGAAGCGGACATAGTATGTACCGGTCTATGCATTGTCAGTATCCCTTCGACAATCCTATGACCAGGAACCTTTTGGACATGATGGTTATGTGAAGAAGGTCTCTGTAGTCTAACATCATTAGATTACTTCTTCCATCGATCCATTGTCCATGGATTCACCATTTAGGACATATATCGTTTATTGAGATAGTCCTAATGAGTATCTTTGCCATTTGATGTATAAGAATCATCTATACATCCATTCATTGTCCTGAAAGGTTTCTTCCAAAGATTGACTTTCAGGGCATATTTCCAACAACCCTCGATAACGAAGGAGATGAATTTTTCACTAGAGAGCCACTTTACAGATGATGAGATTAAATGTGCAGTGTTTCAAATGCATCCAAAGAAAGCACCTGGCCCTGATGGTATGTCTCCTGGATTTTATCAAAAACATTGGGGGGTGGTTGGTGTGGATGTGTGTAATGGAGTTCGAAACATGCTCCTCTCGGGTCACTTTTTGAGGAAAATTAATTATACCCATGTTACGTTAATTTCCAACGTAAAGGATGCTACGAAGATGACACAGTTACGACCTATTAGTTTATGCAATGTCCTATATAAGATTGTGGCAAAAGTTCTCACGAACAGGTTGAATGTTATTCTCCTTCGTAATATTGCGCCTACCCAGAGTGCTTTTATTCCGGGGCGCCTGATCTCTGATAATTATTTAGTTGTCGTTGAAGTTGCTCATTATATGCATAAGAGATCATCAGGGTCAAATGGTCTCATGGCTTTGAAATTGGATATTAGTAAGGCATAGGATCAGGTGGAGTGGAGATTTCTTGAAGCCATAATGTCTCGCATGGGCTTCTCTAATAAGTGGACTAAGATGATTAGTTATGTGTTACAGTGACCTACTCCTTCAAGCTGAATGGGGATCTGGTGGGTCATGTGCATCCGTAAAGAGGAATTTGACAAGGGGACCCCCTCTCACCCTATTTGTTCATTATTTATGCCGAGGGTCTCTCGACATTGCTCTCAAAGGTTGAAACCAAAAGGGAGTTGCAGGGAGTTAAATTATGTCGTAATGCCCCTAGTATTCATTATCTCTTCTTTGTTGATGATAGTTTTCTGTTTGCTCGTGGTACCCTTTACGAGTGTCAGAAAATCAAGCAGGTGTTACGTATGTATGAGGAGGCCTCTGGGCAGGCAGTGAATTTCGAGAAAAGTTGTGTCTCTTTTAGCCCTAATCTCACAAGTTTTGATAAGCAATTGCTTGTCGATAGCCTTGTCATGAGGAGGGTGGAGTTTCATGATAAATATATGGGTTTACCGGTCCTAATCAGGAAATTGAAAAAGGAAACTTTTGCGTATGTGAAAGATAGGCTTCAGAAGAAATTACAAAGTTGGAGGGGGGGATTACTAAGTTGTGCAAGGCGAGAGTTGTTGGTGAAAACTGTTGCCCAAGCTTTGCCGATGTATTATATGCAATGTTTTCTTCTCCCACAATCATTTTGTGAGGAGTTAAATACGATGATTGCTAAATTTTGGTGGAGTGGTGATCTGGGCAAACGGCTTAATTGGCGATGTTTGTGTAAGCCTAGGAGCGAGGGAGACCTTGGGTTTAGGGATTTCTATGCATTTAAACAAAGAAAGCTTGACGGTTCATGCATCAACCTGAGTCGCTTGCTTTTCGAGTATTCAAGGCTCGATACTTTCCTACGACATAATTTCTGGAGGCTCGAGTTAACGCCAATAGCTCCTATGTGTGGAAAAGCATTGTCGCTTCTCGGGGGGAGGGGGTGATTCAAAAGGGTTCTCGGTGGCAAGTGGGGAATAGGAGAAGTATACTCATTTGGCAAGATAATTGGGTGTCGAAAGACAATTACTTTCGAATTTTGTCTCTGGTGCATTGGCATAGTGATGTTGTGGTGGATGGCCTCTTTTGGAGTGAGTCAAAGCAATGAGATGTTCAGTTATTGGGTGAGCTATTTTCTTCTGAGGAAGTGGAGTTAATTCGGAGCCTTTCTATTAGCTTGAGGAATGTGGAGGATCACTGGATTTGGCACTATGAGTGGAATGGCAAGTTCACGGTGCGGAGCGCATACCATGTAGCAAGGGCCCATAATGTTTCTAGCGGGGGAAAAGCAGAAACATCGTCTTCCTCTTTTGGTAGAGTGGGAGAGAACTTTTGGAAGAAATTATGGGACACATGTGTTACGGGGAAGGTTAAGATTTGTGCTTGGCGTGCGTGTTTAGACACATTACCTACATGCTCGAATCGGTGCAAACAGTGGGTGATGAGTAAAGATGTATGTGTGGTTTGTGGTGGGTTAGTCAAGTCCATTGAGCATGCATTGCGAGATTGTAACTTGGCGAATGAGGTGTGGTTTCGAAGTCTGGGCTGAGGGTGGAGATGGATCACGGGCTGTCTTTAGTGCAATGGATCTCTCGATTATCTCTACAGATTCCCTCATTTAGGTTTGAGTTAGGCTTAATGTTGCTTTGGGCTATTTGGAAGCGAAGGAATGACATGGTTTGGGAAAACGGTTCTTTGATCCCCTCGCAGGAAGTGGTGTTGAGAGTTGAAGGTTGGCTGCGTGAGTTTCAACTGTGGCATAAGAGGGCTGCAAAGAAGGCTAGCTGAGAGGTGAAGCAGTGGCAGAAAACTGAAAGTTGGATGGGTAGAGTGCAATTTTGATGGAGCATGGAGTCGAAATGGGCTATGAGGGGGTTTTGGGTGGTAATTCGCAATCATTCAGGGGAGTTTTTTGGCTGCTTCTGCGGGTCCTATTGAGATGACACAATCAGCACTCCATGCAGAGTTGATTTTTCTTCGAAATGCAGTTTTATTGGTTAAAAATAATTGTCCTATCGACTGGAAGGTTATTTTTGAAAGAGACTCTAGTTTGGTGCTGGTGGCAATGAAGAATCAAGGGGAAAATTGCTCATCCTTTGGTCCTGTAATAAACGATGTTAAAGTCTTCCTCAAAGGAATGGCTCATTCACGAGTTACCCATGTGCAACAGAAGGGCAAACTCTACTGCACATCACCTTGCTCGTACGAGTATTGGGAGTTCTCAAGAGATTATATGGTTTGAGGAGCCTCCGGATTTACTCTAAGATGTCTTAGTTGAGGAGGGAATGTAAATTTCTATATTGTTCAGCTAAGGATAGGTCACATTGCTGTGAGGGACACTCTTTTTCCCCTTCAACCGGGTTGAAATCCCCGGCAAGGTTTTTATCAAGGCCCATTATGCACACTATCCTTAGGTTGTACGTATTCTTTGTTCTTTAATGAATATCGTTTCATTTTCAAAAAAAAAAAAATAGGAATTGTTATTGGCACTCCAAAAATCTCATTTGGCACTCCAAATTTTCTAAAATTAGAAAGAAAAATACACTTATGAGGAGTGTAGAATGAGATTTTTGGAGTGCTAATAACAATTCCCCTTTTTTAAAATGATTTCAAGTGAAAATGATTTTCACAATCTGCAAAATTAATTTCACAATCCAACCATCAAACTTATTTGCATATACTCTAAAAATCGCACAAGCCAAAATGATCAAAACTAAACTTTTGGGGATTAGGTAACAGACGAAATCCTTTGATGGTTAGAAACAAAAAATTCGAGATTTAACGATTATTTTAGCTCCGATTTTGTTGTTTTTGTTTACAAATACACTCCTCGACCTAGAAGAATAAATGAACAAACCCAATCAATTTAAAATATTTTACACTAGTAGCTACTACAAAATCTTACGTTCTACTTAATGTAAGTATTGAAACGAACTTTAAGTAATTGTTAAACCTATTGTTTTGACGTTAAACTTGTTTATATATACTCTAAGATCATATACACCAAAAATCACCAGAAACGAACTTTTGAGGATTAGATAATGGGACGAAATCCTTTGACAGTTGCGAACGCATCATCATGATTTAACTGCTATACAACCTTTGATTTTGATTACGTTTTCAAGGATGCTAATTGAGAATAAAACCACACACTAAATTGACATGGTCATCAAATTCGACGATCTTTCAACTGTTTGAATATTAAATAAAAATGTAAGCTAAAAAATAAATAAACTTTTTATGTTTGCCCGACAAAATAAGTACAGTTCATCGACCAAATGTACATGGTTTCATTGGGCAATAATATTTATTGGGTAAATTACATTTTTACCCCCTCAGGTTTGGGGTAGATTTCAATTCTTCATAGCATTTTTAAAACATTTCAATTTCATACATTTATTTATCATTTTATTTAAATTTCATACATCCGTTAAGTAAACCGTTAAGTGATGACGTGGCTGCCAAATTTGTGCCACGTGGCAAAAAATAATTTTTTATGCATTTAAAATATTATAATAATTTATCCTATTAAAAAAAAAAAAAAAAACCATCTTCTTCCCCGAGCACTCCCATCCCACCCCACCCCACCTGCAAACCACCCTACCCCATAAACCATCCAGAAACCCATCTCCCACCCCACCCACAAACACCTGCACACTAGCGTATCGGGAAGCTTCTAGGGCTTTTCAAGATTGAGGTGCGACGTGACTCCACGGCCAATGCAGTCGGCGACGACGAGGCCTACATGGGTGACATGCGCATAAAGATTTTATCCTCCCAGGACATGGCGTTCCGGTGCCTAAGGGTGGGTTTTGGGTAGGGTGGGTGGGGTGGGGGGTGGTGTTGCGGGGGTAGGGGGTTGGAGGTGAGGTGGGGTGGGATGGGTGTGCTCAGGAAGAAGATGGGTTTCTTTTCTTTTCTTTTTAATAGGATAAATTAGTATAATATTTTAAATCCATAAAAAAAAATTAATTTTTTGCCACGTGGCACAAATTTGGCAACCACGTCATCACCACGTCATCACTTAACGGTTTACTTAACGGATTTTCTAACGGATGTATGAAATTGAAATAAAATGATAAGTAAATGTATGAAATTGAAATGTTTTAAAGATGTTGTAAGGAATTGAAATGAAGCCCAAACCTGAGGGGTAAAATGTAATTTACCCATATTTATTTCGTCGGGCAAACCTAATAATTTCCTTTGGCTTAAAGATGTGAAATATTGGGAATATTGTGAAATTACAAGAATATTGTAAAATTGTAAGAATATTGTAGAAGTTTGTGAATTTGTAGGAAATTTGTTAAATAATTTTTGGAAATAAATTAAATTTGTAGGAAATTTGTGAAATTGTAGGAGAGAACTGAAATTTGTAGTATAGAAATGAAATTTTATCAAATAATATCATATTAAAATAATTTTTGTAAATGATTGTTTTCTTTATAGTGTTATTTTTTCATAGATGTCATCGTTGTTTATCACTAGTGGCTGCCGCTCTACCTCCGATTCAGGTTAGTGTGACCTAGCGGCAGAGATACACAACGACATCAAGGCAGCTATTGCTGAGTCGGCGGCCGGCCCCCGTACATATGCTGCACCAAGCCTGGTGCTCCAATATGCTTGGCATGTTCACAACCAGATATGACATAACACTGTGTTTAGCCCCTTGTTGATGGTGGAAGGCGGATGCTGATTCAGCGGTCATTCACTTAAAAAGAACGTAGAGAACACACCACATGAGTGCCATATTCCGCACCAAGTGACCCATGCTCGCCCGTTCATGAAAAAGCTCTCCCCCAACTGCATGTGGAGATTGTTAGAACCTATAAAAGAGTGAAATGACCAAAATGCCCCTAGAGGTGAGGATTTTGACTTTCATTAACCGTCAGATCCATTACACGTATGAACCATTCTCTTAGCATATTTTCATAGTACTCGACGATACGAACGAAACTCAGAAGGTCAAGGGTGATTTAATAATTTCACGTTACTCGATGATATTTTTTTGTTTTGTGCTTTGGTGGCAATGAAATGTGTGCTAGGTGGGGCCCACACCCCACTCCACCTCTCCCTCTTGTCTCCTCCGTGTCTCCCCATCTCTCAAATCCCTCTCCTATCTCTCTCATTTTCCCTATCCACCTTACCTCGCTCCCTCTAAAAAAAAAAAAAAAAAAAAAAAAAAAACTCTCTCATCTCAAAACTTTCTCCCTGCTTTTAGAACACCAACATGCCTCACCAATGCCAGCGAGTTTCACCACCACGAAACCACCCTCACAAACCATAACCCCCCCTTGATGAGCTCCACTTAGCTAAGAAGTGAAAATCACGGTTTAGAAACTGAATGAGAGAATGCGACTTTGGTTTTGAATACGGAAGTTTTCCAGCAAGGATCTCATTATTTTTCAATGATGGTAAGTTTGGAAATCAACCCAAATTAATTTAGGTTGTGAGTAAGATTTTGGGTTCATACATGTGTTTTGGTGATGATTTGATGCAGAAACACCTCGGGGGAGTTTTTCCCAGATTTTTGGAAATCAGAAATGTGGTTGTCGAGCCACTATTAGACCTTTTTTTTAAACCATCTCGAGCCTCCGTTGAGCCTCGATTTTGGTATAGACCTATTCCTTACATTTCTAACTTCACTTTGGCTTTTGAATTATTGAATTTGAATCAAAATTGAGCTCAAAATGAGCTTTGAAACTTGGGAGAAAAACCTTCAAAACTGTAGGAACTCGCGAGGAAGGCTAATACTAGCATACTCTTGGCTTATGGGCACGCTGAGGGTTCCTCTGCGCTAGTCACGTGCGGCGTGTGGTTGTCTGTGCAGCCACCTTCTGGCGATACATGGAGGAACCCGAGGTCCCAGCTTAGCTTTCTCGACGTGCCAAATTCAAATCCGTCCTTCGTTTTTTGAAATTCGATGGTTTTAAATTAGTTCCTTTATTAGCCGTACTTTGTATGTGAATTTACTTTTGTTCGTTCTAGGTGAAAATGCATCACAAGGATCTTTGATGCCTACGAGGCGGGTTTGACCCGATGACATGATTTATGAGTGGGTCTTTGCCTTTAAATATTATATATTGATTTAGTTTCCATATATATATTTGATAAAGAATTTTCTACGTAAGCCTAGATTAGACTGAAGTTATAAGAATTAGCGAAATTATGGAATTTACAAAATTTTAGTAAATCCTACAAGATGCATAGGTATGCATACTATTATGGGATTTTATTTACGGCCATGATTAATATTTTATTGAATAGTATTTTTTTTACTAGAATTATCGATTTACCATTGTATGATCATATTTACGTTATCTTGCTCATTATGTGCTACAATGGTGTTAGTACTCACCCGGGCCAGGGTCTTCACGTGTATTTCATATTGCATCGTACGCTCACTTTGGAACCATTGTAGGTACCAGTCCCGTCATAGATTGCTACATGCAATTAAGACTCGTATCTGATGCTCATAACGCCAATCTTCACGTGATTGTAGTAGTACTATAGCGTGAAATCATTATTACACTCAATCTTGTTCATGCCAGAATTTCTCTGCAGGAACTCGTGTGTTAGCATATGTTGATGAGCATTCGATATGATATGTTCGTTTATGCGAGATATTGTGATTACCGGATGTCATATATTTTATATGCGGAAATATTCTGAATGATTGCATTTTGATATGTGATAGGAGCATATTTATGCGACTTAGCTTGCTTGTTTTCTTGCATTTTGGTAATTATTTAGTATTTATAAAAGTGTTTAAAGCTAAATTCGTGTGTTTGTAGGTTTATGGGCTAAGGGTGCATTTTGAGCCAATTTGGAGTAGTTTGGAGTGTTTTTGGGCCCAAGATTGATTGCTTATGATCCAAGCTAAATGGATGGACGAATTTGAAGTCAAAAGAAGCTAGGAACATGCTAAAAATCTGGTGAAACAAATACAAGTTGCAAGAAGGGATAAATTTTCTAGAAGGATTGGCCAAAAACTTCACTCAAAACCATGCATACCCCATAAAATTCATCAATGCCGTGGCCTTCCCTTTGTTTCACTTCCACCAGTTTTTTTTTAGTGATGATGCAATGCCTATCTCACCATGACATTTGAGTGGATGATGCAATGCTTAACTCACCATGACATGTGAGTGGATGACTCAAAACCTACCCTCACCAACAATTCTCCACCTTGCCATGCCTTACCTACTTCATTCCACCAGATTTTTGCATTAAACATGTCCATCCTCTTCCTATAAATACCATGGCAGCAACCTCATTCAAATCATCCAGAAATTAACCATTCTCCAAGCCTTCCCTTGCCTCTCCCAACATATCTAAACCCCCTCCCATCCATTCCTCCAAATAACCAACCCTTCAACATCATTCCAACCTTGTTGTGGCGGCAAAGAGAAGGAGAAAAGTCCTTGGACGCGGCTTGCTATCCAACATGGATCGTTGGAACGTTTAGGTGCTTTCTTTCCTTTGTTTTTCAATGTTTAAATTTGTTTATCTTTGTTTTGTAATAATGAGGAACTAAAACCCTTGGCTAGGGGGGATTCGAAACACATGTCCATGCTTGCAATATGATTTGATTACTTTTAATTGCGTTTTCATAAGTTATGAATTCAATTTACTTATCCGTTCGTATAAAAAATGATTTGTGTATGTTGATTGAGGGTCGACACTGAGTTTGCATGCATGAATTTGATGCTAGAATATAAGGGAGTTTCACCTAATCGTCATGAACTTATATTCACAAGTAGTGAAGGTTGCTAGTCACAATCGCGTTAAGTAAATTCTTGGCATAAGTTTCATGCGTATTCCATAGTAACGAGTGCCTCGTCAATGCTTATGATTTTCATAGAACTTAATGATTCTTGCTTGTATCTCTATTATGCAATTCATGTAGGGAACTTGTGAGGAATGTTTTGGGTTGTCGTATGCAATCATCCAACTCAATAAAAGTAGGAAAATCTGAGGGTTAATTTAAGCGTACCTAATTAACTTGGGGCATTGAGAATTAATAAGTTATTGAAATACAATTGGAAATCGTTTTGTATGCAAGCAAGACATGTGTGGAGAAGAACCCTCTAGCTAAAGCCCATCATCCATAGTTTTTAAGTTTTAGTTATTTGTTTTACTTTCACTTCACAAGAACCAAATCCCCCCTTTTACTTTCTTGTCTTTAAAGTCTTTTGTTTACATTTTTTTTAACTTTGTTTACATTTTTTTAACTTTGTTTTTATGTTTTTAAAATTAGTTTTGAGAGGTTTTAGCAAGCCCTCCTAATCCCCGGTTTAGAACGATACCCTACTTACATCTATACTAACAATTGTCACAAGAGGGTTTAATTTGTGCGTTAGTTAATTTTCGCATCAATATGTTACTGTTTATGGTAAGTATTTTCATACTATACGTAGTATGTTATATTTGGAAACTATACTTGTTTTACAGCGGGGGGTTATTACATATTTGAAAAGGTTTTTACAAAGCTTTATTTTTTTAGGCCCACTCACCCTTGTTATTCGCTCCAGGTTTTAGTAGCAAAGTTTTTTATGTCGACAAGGATTCTTGGCACATGCACACTCTTGCATTTAGTCACTTTTAGGTTTAAATTTATTCATATTTTACACGTCACTACACTATATGGCTTGGTCACCTTTATAGTCTCGGCCAACACAGCTCGATTTGGAGTCCACGTGGACATTCCGGATTGCGGTGTGTCAATTTGGTATTAAAGCATAAGTTTTGGCAGTACTGCATTCATCACACATGTGATGTAAGTAGTCTCGGTTATTGAACCTAATTGTCGAATATTGCCACCTCGTCAAACACAAAAAAAAATGTATTAGCTTTTCCTAAGTTTTGGGTGACTTAGACGACTTATTAACATACTAGAAGAACATTTTGGCAACCGCCTCTAGATTTTAAACAAAGAACCTCCCTGCCAAGAAAATTCCGATTTGGAAATGAGTTAATGGCCCTGAAGTAGGGCTAAGGTATAGATTGGTGTGTACCACCAGTGATATTACCAATTAATCCCACTATCATCCCCGTTATTATCCAGTCATTCTACCAACCCTTCTAAGATAGGAAACCGCAATTAGTTTTGATCCTTGGCAGTGACTGCTTAGTAAATCACCTATTTGAATTCTTATGAAGTTTTACTTTTCGTCGAAATTTCCAAAAATGTCTCAAGTGACAATGTGGTGCTAAAGTTGTAGCACTCAACGAAACAACATCTAGGGGGACAGTCACTTTTGGTCCCTGATGCAATGAAAGTTAAGCACTCAAATTAAACCCTCTTGTTGTCAGATTGTAGTAAAAATGCAAGTAGGGATCATTCTAAACCGGGGATTAGGAGGGCTTGCTAAAACCTCTAAACTAACTCAAAAACATAAAAACAAAGTTAATAACGTTTGAATAGACTCAAAGGACTCAAAACATATTATAAAGACGCAAAACTACTTAAAAACACTCAAAATTGCCTAAAAACACAAACTGGGCAGATTTGACTCTAACACAACTTTGGACGAATTTAGTGTTTTTGACTTAAATCAAAACACTCTAAAACACAAAACAAAACAGATTTTAAACACTTTGGAACAAGAAAGTAAAATGGGGGTTTTGATTTGGATGAATTTGAAATAAACAAGCAAGTTATAAAACTAGGCAGATTATAAAATGAATTTAAGAAATGAGATGATGGATGGATTAGTTAGAGGTCCGTTCTTCGCACATGACACACTTGTACATGAATTGATTTCCAATTGCTTTTCAATAAACTATGATGCTCAACACCCCAGATTAACCGTGATGCACAAATTAACCCTCAGATTTTCCTTTACTCATTGAATTGGATGAATGCATGCGACAAACCCAAATCATTCTCTAAAAGTCCCCTATATGAATGCATAGTAGAGATACAATCAGAGATCATTACGTTCAATGAAAATCATAAGTGTAGACGAGGCAAATTATAACTATGAATGCATGATACAATTGCCAAGAATTCAATTAACGCGATTGTGATAAACAACCTTCACTACTCATGAATATAAACTTGTAACGATTAGGTGAAACTCATTTATATTCTAGCATCTAATTCATGCATGAAAAACTAAGTATGCATCCTTAATAAAACATACAAGAATCAGTTATGAATAAAATAGATAATTGAATTGCAATCACAACTTTCACAACCTATAGATCATACATTGAAAATCAATTCAAAATCTCAAGCATGTTCATGGCTTCAAACTTCCCCCTAACTAAATAGGGGTTTAGCCACTCATAATTGCAACAAAATTAGAAAATAACAAAGTAGACATTGAAAGCAAGAACGAAGTACACCTAAAACACTCCAAAGTTCCAAGCTTGAAACGCCAAGGACCTTTGTTTTCACCACCTTGTTGTAGCACAAGTGTCTAGGATGTGTATGGATATATGGATGGAATGGATTTGCACGGCATGGAAAATGGAAATGTATGGAGATGTGTTTGAATGTATGGATGAAATGGAATGGAGCTCAAGGCAAGGGACTTGTGTTTGTGAATGAAGCTCTTTTGATGGATCCAAATTTTTCTTAGGAAGGGGAATGGTGGATGTATTTATAGGCTAAGGAGAGGACCACTTCAATTCCTTGCATGTGTAGTTTGTATGGGTGTGTGATGTCCCATGTTTCCCTTTACATTTGCACACACATGACCTCCATCATTTCAGCCACAAAATCAACCCATTTTCTGCCCATGTGTGTGTGTGTCTTTTGCCCATGTGTGTGTGTTTCCTTTGCCCATGTGTGTGTGTTTTTCCTTTGCATTTGCACACACATGTTCTTCATTATTTCAGCCAACAATCCACCCATTTTCTGCCCATGCCAAGCCCTCCATGCTGTGCCTTTCTTGTTGTGTGTGTGTTGTCCATGTAGAGTGTGTGTATGCCCTCCAACCTGTGCAGTTTGCATGTGTGTAGCTGTCCATGTTTCTCTTTTTCATGTGAATTTCCACTTGCTCCAAAGCCAAATGAGTGCAATCATAACCCCATTTGCTGCTGAGTGTTGATGACAAAGCAAAACACAAAACAAGTGCCTTTACTTTCTCATTTTATTAGCCAAATCTGCTTAGCCCTTTTCTGAACCTTTCAGTGTTACAATGCCCATAACTTCTTCTGGAAAAATGATATTAACAATCCATAAATTTCTCCAGAAAATAGACATCCGTAGCTTTCCAAGAATATAAGGCTCATTCTCTCATTCATTCTGAGCTGTTCGTAACATGCTTCCAAAGTCAGCTAATATGCACAGGTAGTTTTGACGAATTTGTTACTTAATATCTCACTTGTGCTACTTTTCTTTTCTTTGCTTGATAAATCACACAAAACACAAAAACATAGTAAATAGCTCAAAAATATAAGGAATTAACTAAGAAAAGACAAGTGAATTTTATGTAAAATATATATAAATATGAGCTTATCAAATACCCCCACACTTAGCTTTTGCTAGTCCTCGAGCAAAATAAAGAAAACAAAACACAACCTAAACCTTCCAACGTTTGCCTCAGGGATTTCCAACGCACATGACAAGTTAAAAATCATCATTCCCACATATTTTAGTCAACTTAACACTTGAGCACATACTTAATCACAGTCACCACTTACTAGTTCACATTTAACCAATTAAAACGATGTTTTGAATGTAGTAACATGCCTTAGAGAATTTGCTCAATTCCTTACAAGATATGCACTCAATTTTCACTCAGATTTTCTGACTACACACCCTACACTAGGTACATGTGAGAAGATTGATGTAAACATGAAAACTAGTACTCACATATATGTATAACAAGAAAGCATTTTCTGGTATTAATAAGCATGTTTAGATATGATCTCATGAATGGAATGCTACTACTTAGATGCAAGAACCAGTGACACCATATGCTCATACCAATTCCAAACTCCACATATTGAAACGCATGACACTCAAGATGAAGTTAAGGGTTGTAACGGGGTTTAAGGGTAATGGCTAACAAAGAAAGGATAGGGATAATAAACGTTTTGAAAGCAATAGCAAGCAAAGTAATGAAATAGACGCTTGGAATTCACTCAATAATGCAGAAATTAACTTTTAAACACAACGGGAAGATTCAAGCAACACTTAGGGCCGAATTCCATGTTTTGGACCCTTTCTTCAACAAACAACACTTTAGAGCTCTTTTCACAACTTTTCTTCTTTTCATTCTATTTTCCACGAATGTTTCTTTTTTTTCTTTTTCTTTTCTACCCGTGCCTTATTAAGGACTTTGGCACACACACACACACTTAAGAATCACTTCCCCCACACTTGTTTTTATGCAAAAGTTCAACAAAAGGAATTCCTTCTAAATTATGTTTTACTATGCTTCAAGAACAAGGGTATGGATGGTCCTAATCTAGGCTAGGTGAGGATAGTGTGGGTTAACAAAGAACATAGGCTACACAAGGCTCAACGGGGTTAAACTTAAACACATAATGAAATAGGGCACGGCAATTTGGCTGTGGTGGTCATTACACAACTTCATCTTGAATATGTATTATGCAAATCAATAGCATGCTTTGAATGAAATAGGCACGAGTTCTAGCATTTGGAACTAAATGATGAAACGCCTTCTAAGTAGCAACCAAGCAAAGAATAATGAGATCATGCAACGACTTTAGAAAACAATAGTGCACAGATTATTAACTCTCCAAATAAACGTTTAGGCTCAAGTCTCACAAGGTTGTAGCGTTCATTTGAGTTCCTTCCTTTATGATTGCATGTGAATTCGTAAATTATAACCACAACCAAGCATACACCAAATAGTAAATCAAACTTCCATCCATGTTTATTATTCTCTTTAATGGCCTTGTACGGCGAGGCTTTGCTCTTTGGCGACTGATGCGTCCATATGTTGTTGAAGCTTCTCTAGCTCTTGGTTTCAACTCAGACTCCTTCTGCTGGGTTGATTGAGTCTGCAGGCAGCATTCTTCTCTGCTTGTTTCTTTTGCACGGCAGGTAGGCACGAGGTAGAGGTGATGGTCTGTTTCTTTGTTCAATCTGTCCAAGTGCCGACCGATTGCTTTCTTTCTCCTTGTCTCGCAGGCAAGAGCAAGGGTAAAGGAAAAGCATGCCATGAGATATCTTTGCCTTTGACTCTGATGATATGAGATACTTTTGCTTTTGAAGAAGTATCTTTCCACAGGTTTATTCTTGAACTGGGCTGGGGAACTTCTTAGCAAGGAAAATGAGACTTGATCTTGAAGATGAATTAGCACGTTGTCTCCACATGCTTCAAGGTATCATTTTCACTTGCCTTATCTGTTTTCCAGGCAGATGTGGCATCTTCTTTTGAAGTACATCAGCAGTTGAAGATGAGCACTCGAGAGCAATGCTAGGTAAGCAATCAGGAAGGAGTTCCAGGCAGTCGGTTCTTAGATCGGAAGATTGACACCAAGTGCTGGCTGATTGCTCGCTTTCTCCTTGTCACAAAGACAAGGAAAAGGATAGGGAGAAAGCATGATATGAGATACTCTTGCTTTCAACCTTTATGATATGAAATACTCTTGCTCTTGATGACTTGTTTGCAGAGGTACCCCAAGGGATGAGAAACACAGAGTAACTCGAGAGGCTTCGTTGGGAATGCATTTTCGGAGATGAAGAAGGATTATGTATGTCTGGCTTGCTATGGAGGGTGAAGGACGACATTTATAGAAATTAATAACCGGTACTATTCTTTTACTCTTATCAGGAACCGTTGGATGATTTAATAGTAAACTTCACGTGCTTTCTACTTCACAAGAGATCTTCGACAGATTGCCCGTAATTTCCGCAAAGCTGACTGTGCATGTGACAGGCGCTGACACGTCTGGAAAAGTAAGTGCCTCTTCGATATCTGGAATCGGTGCTTCGACAAACTGCCCGTGATTTCCGCAAAGCTTACTCTGCATGTGACAGGTGATGACACCTCTGGAAAAACGCTTCGACAAACTGCCCGTGATTTCTGCAAAGCTGACTCTGCATGTGACAGATGTTGACACGTCTGGAAAAGCAGATGGTTGGAATTGGCGCTTCGACAAATTGCCCGTGATTTCCGCAAAGCTTACTCTACATGTGACAGGTGATGACACGTCTGAAAAAACAAGTGCCTCTTCGATTTCTGAGATCGACCTGTGCTTTCTGAGCAGCCCAGCTTTTGAGAAAGCAGACGTCTCTTCGATCTCTGAGCTTGCCTCTTCGATTTCTGAACTCGCCTCTTCAATTTCTGAAGCTCCGTCGAGTGCTGATTTTTAAAGAGAGGCACGCATCACATTCCAAAGCACACTTGAATTTTCCGCCTGTAGAAGATCCCTACTTGCACTTCTAAGAACTTGATTTGTCCGACCTCTTCTTTTTCTTCACACCTTCGAAAATGTCTTGCCCTTCTGACCGTCGCCTTAACTTGAATGTTGGGGAAGATATTGATATGTCTTCTCCAAACAACATTTGGCAGCCGTCCTTCGCATCCCTAAATGGTCCTCTTACAGTTGGGGATTCCATGATGATGAATAATACAACCGCTTCGGTGGTAGCCAGAACTTTTTTCACTCCCAGAGACATTAGGATACTTTCCAGGCGGTCTGACGAACTGGCTGTTCAGGACTCTCTGGCCTACAGCGTCCGATGTGCAGGCTCAGTATCAAACATGGGCCAACGTCTTCTTGCTCGATCTCGTCAGGTTGAGTCGTTAATGGTTGAAGTGGCTAGTCTTCGGCAAGAGGTCAGAGTGCTTAGGCATGAGAATAAAGAGTTGCACATGCTCGCAACTAATTACTCAACAAGCATAAAGAGGAAGCTTGATCAGCTGCAGAAGTCCGAAGTGCGGATTCAGAGTGATCATCAGAGGTTTGTGGCGTTACTCCAGAGGCGACTTCTGCCTTCGTCTTCTGGCGCTTCACCAAGTGTTGAGGCTCCGGAAAATCAGACTCTGGCGCTTCGTCTTTCTGGAGGTCCGTCGAATGCTGAGGCACCACCTGACCAATGAAGGCTTATTCCTGCTTGTTTGCACTTTCTTGTATTTTTCTACCTTTCTACCTAATGTTCCTTTTCCACAAAAATTAATGTAAAAATACTTTGTTTACCTGTCAATGTTTCAAACATAAATCCACACCAAAAACAATTAAACAAGCAACAAATAAATATGACAAACAAGGCAAAATAAATGCAGTAAAGGGAAGGTTTTTAGAAACGCAAAACTGATTGTGAAGCGATTCATAGATCTTCCTTATTTGAATACATGGGTTGCCTCCCAAGAAGCGCTTGCTTTAACGTCTTCCAGCCGGACGAAACTTCCTTCTAAACTTGGATAAGGCCCATAGCATGGAATTGATCCTTGAATGGAAGGTGATACTTGACGTGATCCGACAATGGTTTAAATTCTAGTGTAGGTGCCTGAATCATCAAAATCAGCAAGTTAGTATATAATAAAATCGAAGTTGGAGAAGATGGCTTACTTGGTTGCTCCAACACAAACTCAATTACGAACACCACATATTTGAAGGTTGCAAGGATATGGGACTTGGCCAGATTTGGTGTTTTGAGAGTTATGACTTTTCCCGTGTCATAAAATCCAACTTCTTTGGGAATTTTCGTCTCAAGTGTATCTTCTTTGATGAATTCTAGACATTCCCCATCCACTTCTTGCTCTTGATTCTTTGGAAAGGTTTTGAAGATGCCTTTCTCACCCTCTTCTTCCTTGGATTGCATGATCCTGCAAGGAATAAGGACATTTGGTGAAACGGGGTCAGGACAAATTGAATTTAGGCTTACCTTGGTTGTAGTGGACGGCATAAAGGGGATATGGGGTTGCGGCAAGGGTGGTTCTTCCCTTGCCGTGGCCTTGTTATTCTCATCTTCTTCGAGCAGCAGCTGTTCATCCATGTTTTGGCTTGGTTTGGATGTCTTGGGTTCACCTCCAACCTCCATAGCACTTCCCAAAGTGATAGCATCATGGATTTCAAAATCTTCCTTCAAATTTTCAATAGTTGAGTTAGAGAGTTCACTTTGCTCTTGAATTTGTGCCGTGAACTCCATAATCTGCCCAATTTGCTTCTCTAATTCGCCCGTCTTCTTGGCTTGATTTTGCACCTTTGTGTTTCGATTTTCTACTTCCTGGTTCAAAGAGGTGAGTAACTTATTAAACATATCATTATCCAAAGACGTACCTGAATCGAATTGGGCAGATTGTTGTGGTGGCTGCATAGGTCTTGAATAGAACTCCTATTCTTGCTGCCAATATCCATCTTGTTGGAATTGTTAAGGTTCTCCCCACATGTAATTTGAATAATCTCTCCAATCCGAATTGTAAGCATTGGAAAACATGTTGTCCCATGATTGGCTATAGCCTTGATAACCCCAAGCATCTTCATTCGCAGCGAATTAAGAACATTGATGAGTTGGATATCCTTGCCTATAGGACACACCACATGTAGTGACACTTTGCATTGTGGTCCTTTCGACATTTTGTGACAATTGAGAAGTAAGTTTCGCCAATTGAGCTTGAATGGTAGCAAAATCCATGTCTTACTTCTCTAGTATCTGAAATCAAGGAAACAAAACTAAATCAAATATCAAAAGTAAAAATAAAAGACACAAATAGAAACAAAGTCAGTAACTAAAACAAAAGACATGAAAAAGAAACAACGGGGGATTAGCAAAGTTGCTAATCCCCGGCAACGGCGCCAAAATTTGATGCGATGAAAGTTAAGCACTCAAATTAAACCCTCTTGTTGTCAAATTGTGAGTAAGATTTTGGGTTTATACATGTGTTTTGGTGATGATTTGATGGAGAAACACCTCAGAGGAGTTTTTCCTAGATTTTTGGAAAATCAGAATTATGGCCTTCGAGCCACTTTCAGACCTCTTTTTTCGACTATATCCGGCCTCCGTTGAGCCTCGATTTTGGTATAAACATGTTCCTTACATTCCTAACTTCACTTTATCTTTTGAATCATTGAATTTGGTTGAAAATCGAGCTCGAAATTAGCTCCGAAAGTCGGGGGAAAAACTTGCAAAACTGCAGGAACTCACGAGGAAGGCGAGCACTAGAGTACTCATGGGTGCGTGGGGATTCTCCTGAGCTTGGTGCCTATGCCGCTTGGTTGTCTGTGCAGCCACCTTGTGGTAGCGCATAGAGGAAACTGAGGTCCCACCTTAGGTTTCTCAACGTGCCGAATGAGAATCCGCCCTCCATTTTTCAAAATTCGATCGTTTTAAAATAGTTCCTTTACTAGCCGTACTTTGTACAAATATGCGAATTTACGTTAGTTCATTATATATTTACGTAAATGGTTTCGTTTCTAGGTGAAACGCATCACAAGGATCTTCGATGTCTCTGAGGTGGGTTCGACCCAATGACATGATTTGTCAGTGGGTCTTTGCTTTTAAATATTATATATTTATTTAGTTTCCACATATACATTTTATAAAGAATTTTTGACATATGCATAGATAAGACTAATGTTTATAAGAATTAGCGAAATGATGGAATTTACGAAATTTTGTTAAATCCTACGGGATGCACAGGTATGCATACTATTATGGAATTTTATTTATGGCCATGATTAATATTTTATTGGATAGTATTTTGTCGACTAGAATTATCGATTTACCGTTGTATGATCATATTTACTTTATCTGCTCATCGTGTGCTATACTGGTGTCAGTACTTACCCGGGCCAGGTGTCAGCATATGTCAATGAGCATTTGATATGGTATGTTCGTTTATGCGAGATATTGTGATTACCGGATGTCATATGTTTTATATGCGAAAATATTTTGAATGATTGTATTTTGAGATGTTACAGTTTATGATAAGTATGTTCATACTATACGTAGTATGTTGTATTTGGAAACTATACTTGTTTTACGGCGAAGGGTTATTACATTTTTTAAAAGGTTTACAAAGCTTTATTTTTTTTAGGCCCACTCACCCTTGTTTTTCGGCCCTCCACGTTTTATTAGCAATGTTTTTTTGTCGACAAGGATTCTTGGCAAATGTTGGTATAGGAGAGTACCTTCGATGGTATATTTCTTATTCTACTTTACTTATGCTCACGTGCGCACTCTTGCATTTAGTCACTTTTATGTTTAAAATTATTCATATTTTCCAAGTCACTACACTATATGACTTCGTCACCTTATGGTGTTGGCCAACACAGCTCAATTCGGAGTCCAGTTGGACATTCCGGGTCGGGGTGTGTCAGAAATGATGAGAGATATTTTAGTAAGTGTGAAATTTTTTTAATTCCTTTTTTTTCACTTTTACTTAGTTAATGTATTTTTTAAACTAATATACTTGCTTTTTTTGTCTATTTCAAACCAACTTCTCCATCGAAATGCAACACCTCGGGTACAAAAGAGTACCTAAATCTAATATGGATTGAGCAGTACAAGGAGTGAAAGTAAGAGCTGTACATGTACTACAAGAGTTGTGCAACTCCTACTGAAGGTCATATCGATCTACCTGTGGAGAGGATTCCACTAAAAGTGGTTGTGTAGTCATTTTTAGATCCCGGACTTTCTAGTAAGCTTTTTATTTTTTATTTTTTATTTTTTTATTTTTTTATTTTTTTATTATTTTATTATTTTTTATTTAATTCCAATCTTTTCTTTTTATAGAATTCTTTCTATTAATTAATTTTTTTTAATTTACAGTGAAAATTGTCGGCAAATAAGCCTAACTGGGAAGCAAACTTGTACCTTCATCACTTTGGTCCTTGGCCCCTCTTTTTCCAGGTTGAGGAATGACATGATAAGGGTTCATTTTTCTGGGAAATCAAGGCTTGGGCGATATGCATGCCAATTATGGCAAACAAGTTAGACCTGACATTCGTGCCGTGTTTCCCGTGTTCATGTCGTTGTCGTGTCATACCTGATATCGTAACGGGTTGTGTCGTGTAACACCCATTAAAATAAACGGGTAAAATGACCCAACCCGAAAGAAACCCAATAATATTAACGGGTAATATGACCTAACTCGTTACCCGTTAAGGAAAATATATTTTAAACCAATAAATAATCAAATAAAAAACATAATACTTTTTTTGAGTGAAAAAAAGGTTGCACGCCCAGTGGGACTCGAACCCACAATTGCTTGATTAGAACCAAAACACAAATCAACCTTCTAGCCGTGCAAGAATTGTACTGCAGGCCACCGACGAAGACTACTCTTGCTATGTGCCATGCCTATAGGCACTAACAATACAGGAGATCAGACAAGACTGTATGCAAGGGATCCCACCTTATTGCGAGTATGATGCCATACACAATGGACATAACCTAGATTTTCTAGAGTCAGTAGCTAAAATCCAGAATCCCCCTATTAGTTAACAAGTCATATAATCCAAACTTAAATCATTGCATGTTGGAACTAATCAAAGATAGTCAGATTTTAAAAACAAAACATGGGTTTTTTTTTCAAGAAATGAAAATTCGTAATTTCGAATGAAAAAGAAGAAACAAAAACATAAGATTTATGAAGATACAACATTAAACAAATGAAAAGAACACAAAAAATGTGTGTATATAGTGATATAAAAATACCCAAGTACGTATATCAACGTAGAAAGAGTGAAGAGAGAGAAAGGTTGAAGAGGGAGAAATACTTGCGTAGAGAAATAAAGAGGAAGTGGTCGTACGAATGGAGGACGAGAAGATCGTGGTTGTCGGATTAGAGGTTTTTGGAAGAACAAATGACGGGAGAGAGGGGCTAGGAAAAACAGACGGCACCATGGCGGGTCGGGAGAGAGGGTTACGGGAGTGGGGAGAGATAAAGGGATTAGAGGGCTAGGCTAGCTTTTGTTTTGATCAGATCAGTCAGATGGAAAAACATTGGAAAATAATGGAAAATATAAGGGGTTTTTTTGTCCAAAAAAGTTCTAATAATATAAGTGAAATAGAATCCAACGGTACAGATTTACTCTCATTTATCTTACGACTATTATTTAAGTAAAGTCTTTAATAGTTTTTTAATTAATATAGAAGTATAAAAAATATAGAAAATATATATAAATGCTCGTAATAACAAGCTTTACAACTTTCATGAAGAACTTAACCGTTGATTGTTGTTTACATTTACGCTTCATTTTTCTCATCAAATTTTGTTTTTTCAGATTTTCTTTTTTGAAAACATGATCTATTGGAGGATGCAAGAAGATGAACGGTTGTTGATATTATGTTCAGAGTTTTACGGTTAGTGAAAATATTGCTTGATGTTTATAAAGTTTCTACAAACTATATGACAACGACTCATTTTAGTTAACTGTAAATATCGAAACGTGATATCAAAGATCTGAACCGTTCATCTTCTTACATCCGCCATATGATCATGTTTTCAAAAAAGAAAATTTAAAAAATGAAATTCAGTAACAAGAATAAACCGTAAATGACAATTTATGGTTAAATATAAATTTAAGGTTTATGGATTATAGTGTTGGATTTCGAAGCTAACCCCTTCATGAAAATTGTAAAGCTTGTCATTATGAGTGATTGTATATTTTTTTACATTTTTTACACTTCTACAATAATAATTATTAATGACACACCCCGATCCAGAGGATCAAGGCGTGCTGGCCGTCACGTGAGCGTGACGTAACCAAAAGTGCGACACGGAAGCAAGATATAACAGAATACGAAGGAATTTAAACCAATCACTAGAAGAACCACCTACTAGAATAAAAGGATGAGTTAAGATAAACACATAAATTCAGAGCATAGGTTTCAGTGCAGTCAAGTAGGACTAAACTAAAAGTACATCACCCGCAGGTGAGTCCTACATGTAGAGTGTCTGTCAGAATGCCGGAAAAAGACCTCGAGAGCCCCCAACCGCTAACTAGAACCTGGAGGGGCGAAAAACAAAATGAGTGGGTCAGTAAAACCAAAGATTTTCCAAAACATTTCATTTAAAACATTTCTAACCCCTCACCGTAAAACCTGTATACTTTCCCAGAAAATAGTATATAAACGTATATATATACACATATCATCAAACTCAGTTCATCCATCATCATAACATCTCAGAAATAATATGCCATGCCCAAAATATAATCATAATGCATCAATATCAATCAGGTGAAAATAATAAATCAACCGGAGACCCTACAATGGTCTTGTACGGCTGATTCTAAAGCTCAACATCCAATCCAACCGGAGTCACCTCGGTGACCTGTACGGTCCAACTCTGCACGTCACTCGGAAGTACATATAGTAGTCTGTACGATGAAAGGTGTATAAATACGCTCTAGTGCTTCTCTCATCAATCATCAGCACGCATAACTAAGGTCACCCACTAGTCGGAATCACATCTAGTGATCTATACGACTAGCATGTCGGAACCCTCACATGGTCTGTAGGACATCCACCTACTTGGATCCAAGACGAGCGTGCGGTGTGGTGAATAAATATAAGCACTAACACCTAAGTGCAGGTTATGAGCTTTCAATGCAATTCATATAAAATAACTCAGCTGAATAATAATAAAACTCACCTGTGCGTCCACCGCGTCAATTCACATATATATATGCATTAATTATCAAACTAAATATCTCAACAATTGCATGCATGGCACATAGATTGATAACTTTCATAAAAACGCATTTTCTGGGAAAAACAGTTGTATATAGGTAATACGAAATCAAAACTGCCCACTCACTGATAAGTCGATGGGTCGTAACCCCCGTGACGTCCCTGGATGCGCTCGTCCTCGGGATAGGTGTCACCTATATGCGAAACAACTATAAAAACGTTAATTTAAACACATAACTAACAATTCGAAATAACTTCTCATACGATGCTCAAATTGGGTATATGAATATACCATAGCGACCTACTCGACGTCAAGGACGTCGACATATTTTTAGAATAATTTTTTGACGTGGCATGCGCCCCCACGCGCCAGGGAAGGCACGGGTCCACGCGCGCCCACGCGCACCTTCTTCCTCGTGAGCTCGCCGGACTGGTTTTTCCGGCGGCCGGTTTCCGGCCAAACTTTGAACTCCTTGTTCTCCTTCGTTTCTCAACCATTTTCTTCGTATTTTATACCAAAATGAAGCCCCAAACATGTAGAATCACAATAGACTAGTTTAAGGCTCTAAAAATCAAGAAATCTCACCGGAAAACTTCCAAGAAAATCGGCCAAAGTTGAACCACGTGATCCCGACGTCCAAATCCTTCAAACGAAGTACTCCGAGCCTCCTTGGGACCTCACTAAGCTCACTATAGGCTTAGAATTCCCTGAAACACAACATTTTATGTGTGCATGAATAGTGACCAGAAATGTAGGTTCGGGTTTCACGTGATTCTGAGGGTTTCACTTCCTAAAACTAGTACCAAACGACTCAAAACGTCTCAAGGATGAAGATACATACCTTGGTTGCCTCGATCCACCGAGATTTGAGGGGTTTTGGGTGAGGCCGTACTATTGAGGGTGAGAGAGAGAGAGTGTCAGGACGGGGAGAGAGAGAGGCACGGGGAAGAAAGATAACAGGGGTGTATGTGTGGTCCAAGATCCAATCCACACCATCAAAAACCTTTCCTAAATCCCTAACCACACATAACCAATATCAAATTAATAAATCCAACTCACATATATATTTTTCTTTTAATCTTGTGTAATATTTGAACCAATAACGTCATACACATACGTACCTTAATACCCGCTAAGGGTAATCCCGTCATTTCACATCCTGAATAAGAAAAATCTCGGGACGGGCTTTGACAATCTCCCCTCCTTATAGAATTTCGTCCCCGAAATTCCCATAACCAAATAAACCACTTACTACCCATAGAATAATCTTGGGTACATCTCTCTCATTCGATCTTCTGTTTCCCAGGTAGCTTCTTCTACCGAATGGTTCCTCCACAACACCTTCACCAAGCTCACCGTCTTATTCCTTAGAACCTTATCTTTCCAATCCAAGATAGTCACTGGTTCCTCATCATATGTCAAATCCGGATTAATCTCTAGCGGTTGAGGAGGGATCACATGAGAAGGATCATAAATATAATGTCGAAGCATAGAGACGTGGAACACATTATGGACCTTAGATAACTCCGGAGGCAACTCCAACCGGTAGGCAACTTCACCAATTCTTTCAGTGATCACATAGGGTCCAATGTATCTCGGACTTAGCTTTCCTCTTTTTCCAAATCGTACCACACCTCTCCAAGGTGACAATTTCAAAAACACCCAATCACCCACATCATACACTCGATCAGTAGTATGTCGATCAGCTAAACTCTTCTGTCGATTCTGGGCTGCTTTCAGGTTAGACTTAATCACCTGAATATTTTGAGTTGTCTCATCTACAATCTCTGGGCCTTAGAACACCCTTTCACCAACCTCAGACTAACATAATGGCGTACGACACGCCCTACCATAAAGTGCCTCGAATGGTGACATACCAATGCTCGAGTGAAAACTGTTATTGTAGGCAAACTCCATCAAGTCTAGGCGATCATGCCAGGAATCACCAAATTGTAATACTGAAGATCTCAACATATCCTCCAACGTCTGAATAGTCATCTCTGATTGCCCATCAGTTTGAGGATGATAAGCAGTGCTGTAAAGCAATTTCGTACCAAGAGCTTCCTGAAAAGCTACCCAAAACTTAGAAGTAAATCTTGGGTCTCGATCAGAAATAATATTCACTGGAACTCCATGATACTTCACAATCTTCGTAATGAACAACTTAGCCAATTTATTCAGAGGATACTTCTCCCTCACTGGAATGAAATGCGCTGACTTGGTAAGTCGATCCACAATCACCCAAATACCATCGAATCCATTTCGCGTACGAGGAAGTTTATACAGGAAATCCATGGTTATATTTTCCCATTTCCACTGGGGAACGGGAAGTGGCTGCATTCGCCCAAATGGCTTCTTTCTTTCTGCTTTAACCTGCATTCAAATAATACATCTACTCACATAATCTGCAATTTCCCTTTTCATACCCGGCCAATAATAAAATGGTCGAATGGTATGATACATTTTAGTTCCTCCCAGGTGCATCGCATAAGCTGAACAATGCGCTTCATCCAAAATTTCCTTCTTTAACTCCTCATTATTTGGTGCATACATTATGTTTTCCTACATAAGCATACCATCTGATTCTCGAATCCTGAGGTCTTTCTTTTTCCCTTCACTTCTTAATTGAATCAACTCCTGAATTTCGTCATCCACCAACTGAGCTTCGAGTATACGATCAACCAAAACTGGCCTAACTTGAAAACTAGCAAGAAAAGCTCCACTTCGATCTTCCAACTCCAACCTTACTCCAGTTGCCCTCAGTTCAGCAAGAAGAGGAACACGGCTAGCATATTAGCACGACCCGGATGATACTCGATAGTACAGTCATAATCACTTAGCAATTCCATCCACCTTCGCTGGCGAAGATTAAGATCATGCTGAGTAAACAGATACTGAAGACTCTTGTGATCAGTGAAGATCTTACACTTCTCACCATATAAATAATGCCTCCAAATCTTCAAAGCAAAAACGATGGCTGCCAATTCAAGATCGTGAGTAGGATAATTCCTTTCATGATTTTTCAACTGTCGAGAAGCATAAGCAATCACTCTATTATGCTGCATTAAAACACATCCCAAACCATTCAATGAAGCATCACTATAAATCTCAAAATTACCGTTATCATCAGGAAGTACCAATACCGGAGCATGAGTGAGGCAATATTTCAATTGCTGGAAACTCCGCTCACAACTTTCATCCCACTCGAATTTAACATCCTTCCTGGTCAACTTCGTTAACGGCAAAGCAATCATAGAGAAATCCTGAACAAACCGTCGATAATAACCTGCTAAGCCAAGAAAACTTCGTACCTCAGTGACGGTTCGAGGTTGCTCCCAATTCTCCACCGCGGCTATCTTTTGGGGATCAACTTGAATTCCTTGAGCCGATACAACATGCCCCAAAAATGCCACTTCAGACAACCAAAACTGACATTTACTGAACTTAGCATACAACTGATGCTCCCTCAATTTCTTTAATACCAAGTTAAGATGTCGGATGTGATCTGCTTTAGATTTAGAGTATACCAGAATATCATCAATAAAAACAATAACGAATTTATCAAGATATTGCTGGAATACCTCATTCATCAACCTCATGAAAGCTGCAGGTGCATTAGTCAACCCAAACGGCATAACCAAAAATTCATAATGTCCGTAACGGGTTCGGAAAGCCGTCTTAGGTACATCTTCCTCTTTAATTTTCAACTGATAATAACCGGATCTCAAATCAATCTTAGAGAATACACACGCACCTTTCAGTTGATCAAAAAAATCATCAATGCGAGGCAATGGATAACGGTTTTTAATCGTTACCCGGTTCAATTGCCTATAGTTAATACAAAATCGCAGAGTTCCATCTTTCTTCCTCACAAATAATACTGGGGCACCCCAAGGTGACGAACTAGGTTGAATAAAACCTTTATCAAGTAATTCTTGCAACTGAATTTTCAATTCTCTCAGCTCAGCAGGAGCCATTCTATAAGGAGTTAGAGATATAGGGTCAGTACCTGGAAGCAAATCAATAGAGAATTCCACATCTCTGTCTGGCGGCAACCCCGGCAAATCATCAGGGAATACATCAGGATAATGCCTGACCACACCAACTTCTTCTATACTAGTAGGAACAACATCATTTAACACCACATGTGCTAAATATCCCTGACAACCCTTCGATAATAATTTCCTTGCTCTTATGGCAGAAATAACACCATGTCTCACCCCACTTCTTTCGCCCACAAAAGTAACCTCGGGTAGTCCAGGACGATAAAAAGTAACTGATTTACCATAACAATCAATATGGGCACGATTATAATGTAACCAATCAGCTCATAGAATCACATCAAAATCCATAATATCTAACGGAATAAGATCAGCTGACATAACCACGCCCTCTACCATTACTGGACACCCAAGATACACACTATGAACATAACATTTATCTCCTCTAGGCATGGCAAACTCTAAATCAAATCCTAGAGGTGAAGGGTGAGGTTGGGTCATTTGAGCAAACGTATGAGAAATCACAGAATGCGTAGCGCCACAATCAATCAAGACCTTAGCAAAATGACCAAGAACATTTAACGTACCCATGATCAAGTCTGGATGGTTCTAAGCCTCTTGCAGTGAGATGTGATTAACACGCCCATGAGCTTGCTGTCGTCCACCACGACCTCTACTGCCTTGATTACCTCGCCCCTGAGAAGTGCATCCCTGGCCTGGCTGATTGGACAGCCTAGATGATCCTGCACCACCAGTAGCAACTTCCCCCTGACGGGGCTGACCTCCCTGATGCCACTGAGATCCACCAGCTGGCATAGAAGAATAAGAAGAATAACCCCCAAAGTCCTGAGAATACCCTGTCTGAGAATAAGGCTCCTGGGGATACTGATAAGGTCCGGAAGCATACGGAGCAGCATCCCCCTGGTAGTGGTAGGCACCACCACGACTCGACTGGCCATAACCGCCTGATCCAAAGCTCTGCCGAATCGGCGCTGGAGGTGGCATAGTGGTCTGCTGCGGTCTCTGCTGACCTTGAGGACACTGAGAAGCCCGATGTCCCATTTGTCCACAAGTAAAACAAGTAAAACAAGCACCACTACCTCTCCTACACTCACCATGATGACAAAAATTACAATGGCGGCACCACGAAGCGCCGGAACCACCAGCACCACCAGAATCCCTCTGCCTCTGAAATCTAGGCCCACCAGAAAATCTACCACCACCTTTCCTCGGGCCAGTAATACTATATCCACCACTAGAAGAACTCGAACTCACCCCACTCTTCTTACAATTCTGAGTCTTGCGAGGTCCCGGAATAGAGATACCCTTACCTTTATCATCCTTCTTCTGACCATCATTCTTGTCCTCGTCATCCTCACTCTCACTGGGAAGATTATCGGAGTCCTCCATCCTAACCAAAATCTTGAAAAACTCATGATAATCGGCGCAGGGAAGTGCACTGGCAAAAGTCCGCCACTTTTTCTTAGTTCCCAACTTGAAACGTCGAAGCATCTCTACCTGATTACCAGTTGTATCAGGGTCATAATGAGATAAATCAGTAAACTTTCTGTAGTACTCATGAGCGGACATATCTTTTTGCTTCAACCTGGTGAACTCTTGCTTCTTGCGATCAATATACTCTGGAGGGACAAATCTCTTCATAAAATTCTCTTTAAACACTGCCCAATCAGCTGCCCTCTCAGGTGCCATAAACTTAGTCTGGTTTACCCACCAAGCTGCCGGCTCTCGGCCCAAAAACCAAGTAATGGTCTCAACCCATCTATTATCAGGAAGATTTCCCTGACTTTGCATCACCTGAAACGTCTTTTCAATATGGTCCAGCCATTTCTCTGCCCCCTCGTGACCTTCATTACCCATAAAACGATCCAGTTTCAAATTGTACATGGTCTCGAGGGGTGTCCTCTGAGGTGGGGGAGGAGGACGAATCACATTCTGAAAAGCTTGGGCCATTGCTTCCCTCAACTGAATGATATTCGGAGAATTAGGGTCAGAAGTACGGCGGGACTCCCTACGCTCTCTACGAGGCGGCATAATTCTGACAGAAAACATCAAAAGATCATTAAAGCATTAACAATTATACATGACTGCAACCTTAGCTCTGATACCAAACTGACACACCCCGATCAGAGGATCAATGCGTGCTGGCCGTCACGTGAGCGTGACGTAACCAAAAGTGCGACACGGAAGCAAGATATAACAGAATACGAAGGAATTTAAACCAATCACTAGAAGAACCACCTACTAGAATAAAAACATGAGTTAAGATAAACACATAAATTCAGAGCATAGGTTTCAGTGCAGTCAAGTAGGACTAAACTAAAAGTACATCACCCGCAGTTGAGTCCTACATGTAGAGTGTCTGTCAGAATGTCGGAAAAAGACCTCGAGAGCCACCAACCGCTAACTAGAACCTGGAGGGGCGAAAAACAAAATGAGTGGGTCAGTAAAACCAAAGATTTTCCAAAACATTTGATTTAAAACATTTCTAACCCCTCACCGTAAAACCTGTATACTTTCCCAGAAAATAGTATATAAACGTATATATATACACATATCATCAAACTCAGTTCATCCATCATCATAACATCTCAGAAATAATATGCCATGCCCAAAATATAATCAGAATGCATCAATATCAATCAGGTGAAAATAATAAATCAACCGGAGACCCAACAATGGTCCTGTACGGCTGATTCTAAAGCTCAACATCCAATCCAACCGGAGTCACCTCGGTGACCTGTACGGTCCAACTCTGCACGTCACTCGGAACTACATATAGTAGTCTGTACGATGAAAGGTGTATAAATAAGCTCTAGTGCTTCTCTCATCAATCATCAGCGCGCATAACTAAGGTCACCCACTAGTTGGAATCACATCTAGTGATCTATACGACTAGCATGTCGGAACCCTCACATGGTCTGTACGACATCCACCTACTTGGATCCAAGACGAGCGTGCGGTGCGGTGAATAAATATAAGCACTAACACCTAAGTGCAGGTTATGAGCTTTCAATGCAATTCATATAAAATAACTCAGCTAAATAATAATAAAACTCACCTGGGCGTCCACCGCGTCAATTCACATATATATATGCATCAATTATCAAACTAAATATCTCAACAATTGCATGCATGGCAAATAAATTCATAACTTTCATAAAAACGCATTTTCTGGGAAAAACAGTTGTATATAGGTAATACGAAATCAAAACTGCCCACTCACTGATAAGTCGATGGGTCGTAACCCCCGTGACGTCCCTGGATATGCTCGTCCTCGGGATAGGTGTCACCTATATGCGAAACAACTATAAAAACGTTAATTTAAACACATAACCAACAATTCGAAATAACTTCTCATAAGATGCTCAAATTGGGTATATGAATATACCACATCGACCTACTCGACGTCACGGACGTCGACATATTTTTAGAATAATTTTTTGACATGGTACGTGCCCCCACGCACCTTCTTCCTCGCGAGCTCGCCGGACTGGTTTTTCCGGCCAAACTTTGAACTCCTTGTTCTCCTTCGTTTCTCAACCATTTTCTTCGTATTTTATACCAAAATGAAGCCCCAAACATGTAGAATCACAATAGACTAGTTTAAGGCTCTAAAAATCAAGAAATCTCACCATAAAATTTCCAAGAAAGTCGGCCAAAGTTGAACCACGTGATCCCGACGTCCAAATCCTTCAAACGAAGTACTCCGAGCCTCCTTGGGACCTCACTAAGCTCACTATAGGCTTAGAATTCCCTTAAACACAACATTTTACGTGTGCATAAACAGTGACCATAAATGGAGGTTCGGGTTTCACGTGATTCCGAGGGTTTCACTTCCTAAAACTAGTACCAAACGACTCAAAACGTCTCAAGGATGAAGATAAATACCTTGGTTGCCTCGATCCACCGAGATTTGAGGGGTTTTGGGTGAGGCCGTACTATCAAGGGTGAGAGAGAGAGAATGTCGGGACGGGGAAAGAGAGAGGCACGGGGAAGAAAGATAACAGGGGTGTATATGTGGTCCAAGATCCAATCCACACCATCCAAAACCTTTCCTAAATCCCTAACCACACATAACCAATATCAAATTAATAAATCCAACTCACATATATATTTTTCTTTTAATCTTGTCTAATATTTGAACCACTAACATCATACACATATGTACCTTAATACCCGCTAAGGGTAATCCCGTCATTTCACATCCTGAATAAGAAAAATCTCGGGACGGGCTGTGACAATTAATTTTATTAATTTTTGCCTCAAATAAAAAACATTATTCATGAGGGTTTGGAGGATTTTAAAAATCTAAACGATAATGTAAGTGCAACCATTATCTACTCATAGAGGAATAATGATGAATCACAAGTGTTTATATATTCTTTCACATTTTTCATCTTGTATGTATGTCTTCTTAGTTCTTGCCTATACAATACTATACAAGTTTATTTTAATTTTGGACAACAACTTGTTAAGTAAAATTTATTATCCTAGTAATGATAATAAGGAACTCTCATAATAAAAATAAATAATGACTAAAACATTTTTTTTTAACTTATATAGAATACTAATACAAAACTATATATTTAATATAGAATATATTGTATATATTAATATGGCTATTGTATTTTATAATAAATCTTTTAGTAATTAAACTTTAAAATTATCAAAATAAATTTTTTCTTAACGGGTCGAAACGGGTTACCCACGTGTTACCCGCGTGTATACCCGTTAAGAACCCGTTAATGACCCGATAAGTTATCGTGTTGACTCGAAACCCGTTATTTTCGTGTTGTGTTATCGTGTCGTGTCAGAAATTGCTGGGTCTAAACCAAGTGACTGACACACCAACCTCTACCAACATCAACTAGACACACCAATAGAGGAACTAACACCTAATACAAAGGTGTCTCTACAGTTGGGTGACGTAAAGGAAAAACTACGCGAAACTACGCGGCTAAGTACCTCGAGGGATTTGTTTTCATCTATCTCTCAGTCTTTCAAGCGGGACACCTTCCAAGTTGCAACAATTGGAGATTGAGCTAGCGAACCTCTGACAACAATAAAAAAAAATGGAAAAGAAGTGTGACATCCCGTCACGAATTTTATTGTATTTTATTCCTTGACACTGGGAAATTAAGAAAATGCCTATGGCGAGCTTAGTGGACATCTAAGTCCATTTATTTTAGTATTTTCTTGATTAGGCCTAGCGCCTAATTAACTTATTATTTGGGCCTGACCCAAACACACACACACATACATGTTCTTGTAGTACTCGACGGCACGAACACGTAAGTGCAAGCAGAACGGAATTTGGAATTCAAGCGAAGAATCTACCAAACTACAAAGTTCATGGGCATTTTAATAATTTCAAGCTTCCACATATTTATCCTATCTAATTTTATTATTTTAGTCTACTTGGGTATTAGGTCCAGTGAAATCCACGCGCTCACACTCTCTCTCACTGACTCTCGTCGTTTCTCACTCATTTCTCTTTTCACTTTTCTTTTCCTGTCTCTCACTTCTCCTTTATCTCTCCCTCTTCCCTATGTGAAAAACACAGAAAGTCGAGAGCCGCCCCCATCACCGACCTTGCCACCCGGCAAGGCTGCCACTTCCCAATCACCACCATCTTGTCGTTCTTGTCGCCCCAAACACAGAAACAAGAACAGACCCTCGAAGCCAGACCCATGAGGTCAGTTCAAACCAGAGAGTAGTGTTGGCGAGTTTGCAGAGGACCCCAAGCTAAATCCGGCCAAATCTCACTAATTTGGACAAGCTCGAGACGACCAAACAACCCCCTATCGTCCTTAGCATAGGATTCATGCCTTTCATGCTCGAATCCACTTCGAAATCAATGAAACCCACAACCTCGAAACTAGGCCAAAGCTTTCGATAGTTTTTCTGGTCACCTCTAGCCTATAATTAGGTAAAATCAAAATCCCTGATGGGTGCATATTTTTATATATTTTTATCATATACTTCATTTGGATTTTGTATATATGAATGGGTTAAATGTACTAATTTATATTGTTTTAATTTATAGGCATTAAATACTGGAGTTATGCAAAAATGAAATGAAAAATGAGCTTTTTGGGTGTTTAGAGTAATTCCAGTGGAGCCAGAGGCTAATTAACTGTACCAAGGCATATGCATTACAACAAATGCATGAAACTGCAAAGGGTTTGGAATCAAATAGAGATGGGTATGCTATTCAATGGAATTTAGGAGAGAACTTAATTATTAGTTTTATTATTTCTGTTTTTTTTTTCTTTTCTTTAATAAGGACATAAAGGTCCATTAGAGCTAAGATTAGTGGTCATTTATTTGACCATTTCTACTTGGTATTTTCAATGTTGCCGTTGGTTGTATATATGGAGGTTGGTTCTCCATTGTAAAGGAGAAGCCACAAAAAATAAAACAAAAAAAATCATCTATTTTACGTAAGGGGCTGTGGCAAGGAAGGCCAAGAGGAAGAGCTACTTTAGAGTTTTTCTTGACTAGGGCAACGATGTATCCTAATCATGAATACTTAATTGCCTTGTGGCATTGTTATTATCATGTTTTTCTTCTTTATTGAGTATCTTTTGCTATTCGTAATGCGCTTGATTTTTATTTAGATGCTTGATCACCATCTAGGTTTAAATTAGGTTGATTTGATGCAAGTTAGAGTAGATGTCATACTTAACTTGGGTTTAACTTCTTGCAATTGATACCATAAACACCTATTTGTAGATGCCATACAATTAGAGTTTGTGTGATTTTCCAATGATTTCCATAGAGCTTAATGGGTTCTTACTTGTTTCAATTCATCTAGATGTCATAGAGGGTTAACAAGTAAGGATACTTTTGATGCAACCAGATGCCATTGCCGTTGAATAATTTAGGGAAAATCAATCGTCAATATTGGGGAACTACTTGAGCATAACATATTAAGGGAATTGAGTAGAATTGGTTACGGTGAAATCGGATGCCCTAGGTTTTATTTTCTTAGGTTTTTAATTTTATATTTCATGCATTTTATTTTCAAGTCATATTTCATTTTTAGTTTAATTTCAAATTTTCTCAATTACAATTTGTTTCAATTTAGTTAGTAAGATTTTTAGAGTCAATTTGATCTCTGTGGGAGAATATTCGTGCTTATATGCTATACTGTCATTTGATTCGTATACTTGCGAGCACAAAAATTCGAGACTTAATGAGCCTAATTTCGGTTATCTAATTTTCGCAACAATCCCCTCATCTCCAGCTTTATTTTGATACATGGCACATGAGGTTTGGTTGAGATTTGACGAATTTGTGAATTTTTTAGGCAAAAAAATTCTAGTTTCCAATGAACTTCGGTTAGTGAGAAGCACACCAGATAAGAAGACGGAATACTTCGTCAAAGTTGACGGGATATTCCTAATAGTGTCAGAATATTCCTAACCCTCGAAGGTATATTTCGTTAGTTTAGGGTTCGGTTGGCCGGACTGGCTTCGGTAGGCTAAGACCAACTTCGACCAACTCATTGACTTCGTCGTTGGCCAATCAACATTGACCATTGACTTTTTAGTTGAATTTTATGGAATTGCCCCAGACCACCCCAAGGTATTTCACCGCACTGACTTCGTTTCTTCAAATTCAAACATTTTAATGGAGTTTGTATGTGCTTAGGTGCAATTATTACTAGAGACCTTGTTCTTCCTAGTTTGAGTGACTACGACCCCACAAAGTATCTGTGAGTGGGTCTTTGCTTTAAAAAACTATTATACTACAGTTTCCATTAATGCCTTTCGAATGTTTGTGTGACATGCCATGTTCGACGTAGAAAATAATAATTGCCTACACTTGGTAATTATTATTATGCGAGTATAAACTATGGCATGTTCACACTTGTGACTTTATCTGCGCAAAATCTCATGTATGCACGGTGCCACATTTAGTTTAGTGTCCGAGCCAAGGATAAACTTCACTTGTATGTTCACACGCACCGTTCACTTTCACTTTGGATCCAGAAAAGGTGCAAGCTTGTCCCTAGTTTTGCATTAGGCAGCTAAAACCTATATTTGAGCCTTTAGCTCCAGCTTCGCGTGATTGTAGTACTATAACGTAAATTATACACCCAGCATGTTCATATAGTTACTCCTGCTATTAGACTTGTGTGCTTACATGATCTCATGAGCATTGACTATATGTGTTGACCCTAAAAACTACCAAGCCTGCATGGTGCGCAGGCCGAGTAATTAAAAAGCTAACTACATCTTTCGGTTGTGTGCGAGGCTTGCCAACTCGACAGCCGAGCTCGGCCGATGAGTAAAATGAGTTGATGTTGCGTTGGGTGTGTTGTTGACTTCTAAATCTCGCGATTGCGGCCGAGGAAGGAACATGTCTTGGCCTTCTGGTCCTAGAGCCTGAAGACAAGGCTGCTAGTCTTGCGAAGTTCACGGATCGTCGATGTCGGGTTCGGTCATAGTGATTATATTCGTAAGAGTATAAGCACGCCGAACTCGCACCAAACTATACGGACACCAGTACTCAAATGCGCAGGGCAGTTTGTGTGTAGAATTGGAGGGGCTCAAAAGTTGCCTACGACTCTTTATTTATAGCAGCGAACCTACTCCTGGCCAAACCAGAGACATATCCGGACTAAAACTCCCGAATCTAATCTGATTAGGATTCGGCCAATCCTAGTTGCATTAGGTTTTTGAACCAAGCCCTATAATGAATCAGATTCACTCCTGTGCTCTCAATGGTTCCAACACTGAAACCCCTTGTTGTACCAGGATTTGATTTCTTTGCCTTTATCCAAATCAATCCATCTCACAATTGGACTCGACCGACCCGATTGGACGGCTAATGACAGCTGGACGACCCATAATACTTCTTGAAGAGCACTGGGCCGAGCACAGCCTAAGCTCAGCCCAATAATATTATTTTGGGCCTAAACATTGCCCCCTCGCTTCTGAGGACTTCGGCCTAGAACTCATGGGCAAGTCTCGACCTTGAAGAAGTGAAATTAAATCTTTAATGTACCTTTGAAAAATAACGAAAAGTCTCGAATATTTCAACCACCCATGCACATTTATGAAGCAGGATTGCACGATCTCACCATGTCAGACCTTTTTCGCGACGTGGCCTCTCCTTGGCATGTTTGTCTTGAATGATGACATTTGATACTGAAACGTCCCCTTATAACTAAACTCTCTACCATACGTTATCATTGCAACCGTGATCTGTGAGTTTCTCAACCTTTTTGAGACGTGCGGACACTCAAACGTCTTTTCACCATTAGGTTCATCGTCATATGCCATCGTGCAGTTTCGATTCGCAAATTTTCTGGTCCTTTCATCTGGATTCTTTGAATATCCATCATGATTTCCAAATCTTTCGGTCTATTTCATCCTCATTTAAAAACAAAATTGTTGATCTTCCTCCAAAAATGCTTATAAATACCCAACTCTTCCTCATTCAAACTTTACACTTTCAAAATTCTTGAATCCTTATTGCCACTTGCTCTCATAGCCCTGAAGATTTCACAAACCAAAAAACTTCCCAATCCCAGGAAATTCCTCGAGTCTTCAATAATGGCCTCCAACACTTTTATTACCAAGTTATCTGAGGAATGCGCCAGATGCAATGACTTCATCGATCGAAATGCCATCAAGACCTTGTGGTTTGAAGGTGACTTAGACGCCACCCATCAGATCTTGGGACCGTTTTTCAAGGACGCCGTTCCAAAGGCCATTATCGAAATGCTCAAGGCCCACTGCTTGAAACCCTTACTCCAGGGGTATGAGGGGTCAAAGTGGGATTCGGCCAAGCCTCAAGGAGCTTGGCCTTCGACCACAGCAATCTGGGCAGCTTGGGTCAAACGAATGGAAAAGTTTTTTAGCATAGAGTGGAAAACTCTCGGCATTTATGATGCCATCAAGCTCTCGACCGTTGAAATTATCATGGACTGAGAGCTTGTCACTGCAGCCTTGAGTTTTTGGTGCTCGACCACCAACACAATGGTACTCCCTCTCGGCCCTATTGGCCCAACCATGCTCGACATATCGGCCATCCTCGGCACTTCTCCATCTTGTCTTCCAGTTGACGTCATCCTTCATGGATATCAATTCGATTTGGACCTTAAATCATTATTCGATGAACGTGCCGTCGAAACCTTAAAGAAGAATGACCAAGAAACCTCAAAAGAAGAAGTTCAGAAGCTGCACAAGAACTTCTTCAACTATAACACTTTCATCCAACACTTTGCTGGTCGAGGGGAGGAATACCTACGAAATAGGGAACATGAAGCCTTCCTATTTTACTGGTACAACAAATTTATTATTTGTACTAAGTCAAATAAGTGTTTGATTGAGAACATGCCAGTGGCCGAAGCCCTGGCTAGTGGTCACACCCTAGCTCTTAGTTCGGCCATCCTAGCCAACATCATGCACTCCCTGGTCCAAGTGACCGTTGCCAAAATTGATCCACTCTAGAACGAACCGCTCTGTGTTTTCCAACTTTTGTTGTAAGTTTACTTTGCCATCCTGAGGCCAGAAATCCCCAGCTTCAAGTCCTCGAAAATGTTAAGTCTTTAATTGGTCTCTAGACCAGCCCCTCCTCACTCGGCCAAAGAAGTTTTCAAGTACTTCTTCGGCATAGAAGATATTTCTAACGTCGAATTCCTCATCTGCCGTCATCATGAGTACCCTTCTTCCATCAAGCTTCCATCCTTGACATGGGATGAAACCGAAGATGTCAATCTTCGACAAAACTGGGGGGCGATCGTACTAACTCGCGACCTTCCTCTTAGTTGTGATGTTTGGCAGACGAGTTGGGAAATCTACCACCCCCACTTTACCGCTCCGCAACTCAGCTACCCTCAAGGTTACCCTGTGCCTCTACTCACCTCCCAATCTCTTCTAAGTCGACAACGTCTCTCTGGTTCGTCAGAAATAGAATGTAGAGAGGCCAAGCGAGAATTTCAAGAGAGGTGCATGAAATTGCATCTTTGGGCGAACGTCCCTGAAACTCACAGTACTAGCACCTTTGCTGATTGGTGGGACGTATACATCTAAGTATTCTTTGGCACGCCAGTCGAGGAAGTTGTCAAAAAACTTTTCGACGATCGTCAAAGGAAAACTCCCGCCCCAAAATCCAAAGAAACAACCCAAGGTATATGTCTTCTATTTATTTCTCTTTCTTGCTCAAAACTATCATCCTGACTTAAATTTATATTCCAAAGGTCGTGCACTAAAGCGGGCCGACACGACCGTGGCGGTTGCAGCAAAAAAGAAACCTGTTCCCCCAAAGAAGGCTACAACTGCTCAAGTTCCTGCAGCCTTTCCTACTCGGATAGCAGCCCCTACTATGTCAATCAGACTGAGTAAACAGCCTCGCCCAGAGACTGCGGTGGCTGGAAATGTTGCCCCACCCCAAAAACTCATCAAAACGAAGGCAAAGAAGAGGGAGTGAGAGATTCTTATGATCTCATGCCAAACAATAGAGGTAACTACTCATAGCGTATCTCTCATTCCTCCTGCCGTCGATGCCTCGGTGAGAGAACTGCAAGATCCTCCGATGGATTAAACAACTGAAATTCACCCCACCATTCCAGTCGTGGTCGAACCAGTCTTTTTTCCATTGGTCAAGGGTCCTGCAATTCCTGGGCCGATTGTTACTCATACGGCTGGCTTAGTAGCTGCTGCTGTGGGGAAGATGGCAACTCTGGCCGAGAAGAACCCTTCCCCAAATCCAAAAAAGAAACCAATAATCGTTGTCGAATAAGAGGTACGACTAGTTTGTTAGCAATTTTCCTCCTCTACCTAATTAGGTATCCTCATTAATGAACAACCTTTTTTGTATAGGAGAACGAGAGCGAAAAACCTTTGTTGGTGAAGTGCCCCCAACTGGTCTTGCTGCCACCCACCATTCCTCAACCGGTAATTGAAGAAGCTAGCCAAGTCAACCCTCCTGTTGCCGAAGCCACTGCGGGGCATAAAGCAATTCATTTTATTGAAACAGAAGCGACAATAGAGACTCTGATTCATCCCCAAGATCAGAATCCCTGTATTCCTCCATAGGAGGTTACTTCGCATTCGTAAGAACCTTCATCATCCTTTCATTAACTTTCTGCTTTAGAATTCTAAACCAAGAATAAACATTAAAATGCCAGGTGCCCGATTACTCGTATCACCAAAAAATTTATGCGCCGAAAGGTGTTATCTATATTTCATGGCCACCCCAATGGTCGTCGAATGTGGATAGCCTCCATCGGCTGCATAAATTAAGAGGCTCTCTTAAACACTGGGCTCAGCCGGTAAGTTCTTTAAGTTCGAGCAACGAACCAGCAGACACATCCGAAATCTCCTATCGACAGGTCTTAGAGCAAACCTTTCTTTTTTCGGCTCCTCTGACTTGACTTTTCTCAACATTTTTATTTTACATGCAGCCTTCGTGGGAAATAGAACTCAACGCCCTTCTTTCTAGTTCTTCGGGAACGGCCAGTCCTTTAACTTACCAAGCTGCAGGGGCTCTTATCTATTTTGGCCTTTCAAATTCTCAAACATAAAGGGCTCGACTCTGTAGAAGAATGTTTGAACGACCTTACAGCTGACGGCCTACTGAGCAATGAAACTATCACTCGCCTGTCTTCTACCCTGGAACGAACTCGAGAATATTTTAATATTTTTGAAAGAGCTCTTTGGGTAGAAGATGACTTTAAGGCTACATTGGTCGCTCAAGAGGCTCTTCGTCCAAAGGTCGAGGCGATAAAGGTGAAGGATGGAAAGTTGGCCAACCTTGACTATCAAATTGCCAACCTGAACTGTCAAATTGCCAAACTCCAACATCAGAGGTCAACGATTGCCTCTGATCTTGTAAAGGATTTTGAGTCAAGCAAACCTTGTTTAACTGAATATGCGGCTGGTGCGAAACGGATCGAGCAGGCAAAGATGGACAAGAGAACTCGGTAAGCTGAAATCACAATGGGCAAAGTGAAGTGGTTAGAGTTGAAAGCCACCCTTGAAGCCTTTCTTCCTTTGACCCCTTAGAACTTTGTTTTTGTAAATTGGTCGATCAATTCTACTTGTACACCCATTTTTCAAGAACTAATGAAATGAACTTTTATTCTCGCATCTCCTAAGTGTCTGGATAGTATTTCTTTAAAAAATTTCCATTTATTATAGTTTATGAATTAGACCGGTTCGATCTTTAAGGTGGTATGCCCCCTTGCTGAGAACTTTATGAACGATGAACAGTCCTTCCCAATTCGGCGACCATTTCTGGAATCTAGGATCTTTAATTCCTAGGGGTAAAATGGTTTGCCAAACTAACTCCCCTTCGCCGAACGTTTTTTGTTTGACTCGTTGATTATAGGCTCGCTCGGTAATCTTTTTCTACGCCACCAATAAATTATATGCATCGAGCCGAGCTTCCTCTAAGTCTTCTAACTATTGTCTCATGGACTGATTGTATTCGACACTGAACAAACTACTTTGTTCAATTACTCGCAATGAATTTATACTTAACTCGACTGGTAACATCGCGTCGTGCCTATAAGTTAACGCATACGGGGTCATTCCTGTTGCTGATCGAAGTGAAGTCCGATATGCCCACAAAGCCTCGTTCAACTTTAAATGCCACATGCCAGGTTTTTCTTTTATCATTTTTAGAGGATGCCGATCAAAATTTTGTTACTTGCTTCGGCTTATCTATTTGCTTATGGGTAATACGGTGTGGATTGTTCGAGTCGAACTTTCAACTTCGCTGTATACTCTTTGAACCTATCAGCTGTAAAGATTATGCCGTTGTCAGTTATGATCGTTTCTGGTACACTGAATCTGGTCACAATGTTTTCTTCTACAAAATTGAAAACTTCCTTGGATGTTAATTGGGCATATGATTTTGCTTCGACCCACTTAGTAAAGTAATCGGTTGCCACAAGTATCCATGCATGTTTTGCTGCTCCAGAAGATGTTGTAATTTTGCCGATTACATTCATGGCCCATCCTCTGAACGGCCATGGTTTGGTAATCGAGTGGAGTAATTCGGCTAGGGCTCTCTGTATAGACCTATGAATTTGACACTGTATGCACTTTCGTGCGTACTCGATACAATCCTTCAATATACTCAGCCAGAAATAACCGTGTCGGCAAAGCAGCCAATGCATCTTACGTCCAAATTGATGAGCTTTGCAAATTCTTTCATGTATTTCTGTAATTGTTTGGGCAGCCTTCTGCGGGCCAAGGCACAATAACAATAAGCCATCCTCACATTCACAATAAGCCATCGCATAATCGACCTTCCCCAATCATCTAGTAATGTCTCAATAGCATAAACATCTACAGAAACGTATCGTTCCAACAATGAAGGAAATGACATAACTCGTGTACGGATCACACAATTGTGTTCGAGAACCTGGTGATTAAGCAGGGCCGGGTATGGTCGTCGTACTACTTGTATTACCCGGCCTAGGTTACCCCCCATGAGTTGTGCTCCGAAGGCTATTTGTGATAGCTTGTCTGCATCAATGTTTCGAACACACGAGATATGCTCGAATGTGATTCTCTCAACCGACTCAGCTAAATAGTTGGTAACCATGTGGTGTGGCGCCAAAGTAGAACTCATGCAACGAAAAGTGCCATTGATTTGGTTAATCACAAGTTCTGAATCACCAAGGACGAGGACGCAGGTTGCTTTTAAGTCATGAAGGACATGAAGGCAGATGATAAGGGCTTCATAATCGGCCTGATTATTCGTACAATCAAAATCTAGCTTGAGAGAAAAATACCAATGGTAGTGATCTGGGGATTGGATGACGATGCCAACACCAGCCGAGGCCGAGGTACTACAGCCTTCAAAATACATCGTCCAATAATTATCACGTGTTTCCACCATGTCGATTTCATCGCTGCCCTCGAAACCATATGGAGAAGGATGTTGAGCTAAGAAATCAGCTAACGCTTGTCCTTTGACGGCTTTTTGTGGCACGTATTGCAAGCCGAATTCAGACAGTGCCATTGTCCATTTCCCAATTCGGCCTTTGACCATTGGCCGAGTGAGCATGTACCGAATAATATCGGTCTAGGTGATGACCTGAGTGATGGAAGAGAGCATGTAATGTCATAGTTTAGACGCAGCAAAAAACAAAGCGAGGCAGAGTTTTTCGACGGCAGAATAATTAATTTAAGGTAGGTTAAGATTGCGACTGAGATAAAAGATGGCATGTTCACGCCTAATATCATTGTCTTGTACTAGGAGGCAACCAATGGACTCTTCGGCCACCTAAATATATAGCTTAAGAGGTTTACCATACCGAGGCGGTACAAGGATGGGTGGGGTTGTAAGGGAGACCTTGATTTGTGTGAAAGTCGCCTGATGTTCTTCATGCCACTCGAACCTATCCGAGTCCTTGAGTTTCAAAAGCATAGAGAACGCTTTCATCTTTCCCGCCGAATTAGCTATGAAACGGCGAAGAAAATTTATCTTCCCAAGTAGAGATTGGAGTTGCTTCTTGTTCGTCGGAGGTGGAGTGTCAATGATCGCGCGAGCTTTATTTTCGTCCACCTCGATGCCATGATGATGTACCAGAAAACCCAAAAAATTGCCAGCCTATACGCCAAAGCTGCATTTGGCCGGGTTCATTTTGAGATTATGTTTGCACATACGAAGGAAAGTTTGTCGAAGATCATCTAGATGCGTTCAACGGCACTTTGATTTAACTACCACATCGTCGATATACACTTTTATGACCGTGCCAATCAAGTCATGAAATATGGTATTCATAGCTTGTTGGAATGTGGCACCTGCATTTTTAAGGCTAAATGGCATGACTACCCATTCGTAGGTTCCGAATGCCCTCGGGCAACGAAAAACAGTTTTGTGAACCTCGACTTTGGTGATAAAAATCTAGTTGTAACCAGCGTGGCCGTCCATGAAGGACAACATTTCATGATTAGCCGCATCATCAATTAATAAATCTGAAATTGTCATTGGATATTCATCTTTGAGAGTTGATAAATTAAGATTACGAAAATTGATGTAAATGCATAAAGCGTTGTTTTTCTTTAGCACTGGTACGATATTTGCCAACCATTCGACATATTGAGCAATCCGAATAAACCCGGCTTTTAAAAGTTGAACCAGTTAGTCTTTTATGCCGAGTTGTATTTCCGTCGAGAATCAACGAGAAGGTTGGCGAAAAGGTTTACAACCAACTTTGATATGTAATTCATGCTCGACGAGAGTTCGATCTAGACCAAGCATCTCATGGTAACTTCTAGCAAAACAATCTTTAAATTCGTTTAGTAACTTACAACGGTCAGTTTTCATAGGTTGGGGTAACAAAGCACTAATAAATAATGGTTGAGGGTCATCGGCCGTTCCAACATTTATTTCCTCTAGTGGGTCTTTGACTTAGGGCCGACTGTCTTCGAGTTCGGCCGAGGCAACTTGGACTTTGTCAAGGGAAAAGACGAGACCATTTTCTCCTTCGGCGAGAAACTCCAAGAGGTTTACTCCTGAATTCAGTTGTTTGGAAACAGTATACCAATGGGCCAACAGTTGTTCCATGGTAGATGAAACTGCGGCCCGTCTTTCGACTTGTTTGGTGTCAGACATCAGGATCAGTAATGAGGTCAGCGAACCTGAGTCTCGCCGAATCCTGGTGAACAGTCTCGGCGCTAACCTCGATTTCTTTCTAAACTGAAATCCGTGTCGACCGTCATTCATCGTTGAAACCGTGCAAGGTAATGTAACCAACGTGGTTGTCATGGTAACGTGCCTGGATCATGTTAGCTTCGAACGGCTGATTGTCGGCTGGATGAACCATGACCGATTTGCTGTCCCAGAAAATGAGGACTTGATATAAAGATGAAGAAATACAACCAGTTTGATGGATCCAGTCCCAACCAAGTAATGCATTATATTCGGTCATTGAATTAACTATGAAGAATGCGGTCATGTGATTGCGACCTACGATGTTCACTTCTAATGGAAGTACCCTATTAGTTTGGGGTTTTTCACCGACGAAACTACTCGTGGTGATCCCTAATGGAATAAGTTCGTCGTTAGAGCGACGTAGTGTCTTCATGATGGAGACGGGCATGATACTGACCGTTGCTTCGCAGTCGACGAAGATTTTGGAAACTGGATACCCCTCGATGTGAGCTGTAACATACAACAGCTTTAAATGATGGAGGTTGGTCCAAGAAGAATGGGGAAATAACTCGGCAAAAGCTGCTTTGAGTTTGTCTTCCTTTGTGGTCAGCTGAATTTCTTTAGTGGTCACGAAATCGACTTGTGTGGCTTCTTCGGCAACTACGTCACTGTCCAAGAAATTTTGTTGGGACGCAGTTGGCTGGAACTCGACGAGTTAGACATGAACCATGCTGATCTCCATGTTATCGAGGATTGAATGACCCATCGGGTTGCGATCTACTTCCGGATCTTCTGGCGACGTATGTGTAATTTTGGCTTGGTCTTCTTTGGCTGGCGCTGGAGTGTGTTCCTGCAATATGTCTACATGAGCCTTCTCGGTCTGTCCATTGGCCTTGGGTTCGTCGAAAGGTGGAATTGGGTCCGGGACTTGTGTTGTGGTACAAGCTTGCTCCTGATATGTGATTCAGGCATTTCTGGTGTCGAGGTAAGCATCTAATAGTGCAACGCATTCTGTCTTATCAGCCGTTAGGTGGAAAAGGGAGACGGCGGAAAAGACTACGAAATGGTATCTCAAATATTGGAGGTCCTCAACAAAGAAAGGAAGTTCAACTGCGTCAATATCAATGTATGGATCTACATCAAAGCCGAGGACTCGAGCCTCACGTATATGCTAGAACCTAGCTTTCAAACCCAGGTTTGAAGTTTTTTGGATGATTCGTTCAACATCTGGGCATGCCAAAATGAGGTCAATAGTATATTGGCATGTTTTCTGCAAACCATATAAGTCATTACCCAAATGCTTTTTATGAAACCCCCGCATGTACTCCAAAGCGTCCCCGAGGAACGGTGGATGTAGATTCCGTCTGACTTTGATCAACGATTCCTTTATGGGTGGCGGAGGAAGTTCGCTCTCAGCTTCCTTTCGAAAGTACTCAATGCGAGCTTTTATTTCTTTAGGCCGAAGAAATAGTTGATCCGCTTTTCAGATTCCTCAATCGCGGTTTCAAAGTCATGATCGACTGCCTGTTTTCCCTAGAGTAATTCGGTCATAATCGTCGGAGGTTATCGTTCTTCTTCATTGCTGGCTCTTTCCTTCGGCTGACACTTGGGGGTCGAAGTATCCTGAGTCACTCGTCGGCGAGCCATACAGTCTATTCTTTGGCGCTGACGTTGTGATTTGGTCAGCGCAATGTATACACCGTTAGGGGAATTATAGGCATACCAACAATGAATGCATGGCTCAGGGGGGTCTAAATGTGCGCTGGTTTATGGGTGAACTTGAACTGAAGGAAAAATTTTGTCCTAGCTAAGAACATGTATGAACATTTGAATACATATGCTAACAATTAACTCTTTAAAGTAGGCATGCATCCAAAAACAATTCATGAAACCCATGACTTTCAAAGCCTAGTATATGGTGAACCAAAAGACTCTTTAAAGACATTAAAGAGAATTAAGAATTTAGAGATTCTTTACCCTTGAAGCTCATCCTTGATTACACAAGGGATTCACCCAAGTGGAGGGCCTTCAAGTCACCTCCTTGCTCCTTGGATCTTCCTTGTGATTTTCCTCCTTTTAGTGCTCCTTTGCTTCTTTGAGGATTTGAGGATTAGTTCTCCAAAACACCAAAAGTTTGATGTCTCTATGTCTCTTCACCAAGGATGTAATTTGTGAGGATGAAAATGGATCACTTAGGGAAGTAAATTTGCTAGATAACTATCCCCAAGTAGCTTAGAAAACCCTAATTGAAAAACAAAGCTATAAAGATGAATTTATACTTCATTTCTTAGGTGAGTGGCAAACTTGCAATTAAGCAAACTTGCATACCCTCACCCTAAATGGCCATATATTGTTATTGGGCTTATTGCCCATTTTGTTTTAGTTGTCATACAACTTAAACATAATGGGCCTTGTGGACCAAAACACTTTTGGGCCCCGAAGCCCTAAAACCAACTTAAAAGCCCAATACGAACATTTCGTATAATTAATTAACTAATTAATTAATCTTGACCATTCTTCAATTAAACCATTTAATTGCTTATCCATTTCATTTAATTGCTTCACATATATCCTTATTTGGTGTGCGATCCATTAGGTTCCAATTAGCGAGGCAGTGGGCGATGTTACTCTTAACTATCGATTGTGAATTGAAACCACATTTCAATTCTCCCTTTTTGATGATTAGTGTTTGCTAATCAATAGGGCTTCCACAAACCATGAGTGACACCTAGCAGTATGTCATGGTTACCCAAGCTAAGTAGAATTGGTTGGAGAACCTATCCAGTTACAATTACAATGCAATACGGTCCTTCTCTAATACAATACTCTTAATCACATTGTTTAAGTGATAGTTTGTTTCATGTCTACTATCAAATGTGATACTTTCATATATGATTCCCTTGAATATGATTTGGAACATCTTCCTTAGTCATATTCATTTGCTTTGGCCAAAGACTTTAGAATCATATTTTAGAGTATACTCCTTCCACCATGGAAGGTTAGAGATCCCTTGTTGTGCATTCATATGCCTACATGACTAGATCACATGACCCCAACAATGCCGTGGACAATCCGAGGGAATGCCTTTGTCATGATCAAAGATCAAGGACCTAACCATTAGACATCTATGATGCCTCAGGTCTAAGGACTACTTTGCATATTGTAACCTTAGAGTTCGTACATGACATGTATGTTTGAACTCTCATTAATCGCAGTTCAGTGTACTCGATTACTCTTTCGAGCACCTATGTGTTTGTCTTAGTGTCCAACACCAAATGACTTGAGACTAGTTCATACTCACGTTTGAGTCAACATAACACATACTAACCTTAGCGGATTGTCAATGCCCAATTGGCAATCCTATGGTTAGGAACGTTTTAGGAATGAACATAAGAGAAAGGTCTCCTTAATCTAACTCATTAGATCACTTATCTCTTATGTCAAATACATCCCTTGGATTCTCTTATTGGTTAAACACATGATACTATAAATAGTGATTAACAATAAGTATTGCCCTTCCGTTAAACGTATCAAAGTTTAACATATTAAGTATTCCAAAAAGCTATTACATCAAATGAGTGGCTTTGTGGGCATACTTCCAACAATCTCCCACTTGCACTCAAAGCCATCCTCCCGTGTATCTAATACCCATCTTATCCATATGACGATCAAGCTGGATTTGAGTCATTGGCTTTGTCAGTGGATCTGCTACGTTATCGGCTGAAGCAACTTTGAGGATGTTGACTTTCCCATCGGCAGCATATCATCTAATGATATTAAAGCGCCTATCAAAATGCTTGTTCTTTTGATGAGCCATGGGTTCCTTGGCTTGAGCTATCGCCCCACTATTATCACAGTACAAAGTTACTGGTGATGTGATGGTTGGAACCACTCCAAGTTCAGTAATGAACTTTTTCATCCAGAACGCTTCTTTGCCGGCTTCAGCTGTAGCGACATATTCAGCCTCTGTCGTGGAATCAGCAATTACACTTTGTTTCTTGCTTTTCCAACTGACAGCCCCACCATTCAGAGTGAATACATATCCGGAGTTGGAACTTCTATCATCGACGTCAGATTGGAAATCTGCGTCTGTATAAGCTTCCACTCGCAACTCTGATGCTCCTCCATAAACGAGGAACATGTCCTTAGTTCTTCTTAAGTACTTAAGGACCATCTTGACAGCTGCCCAGTGTTCTGATCCTGGGTTAGATTGATATCGACTAGTAATGCTCACAGCATACGCGATATCAGGCCTTGTGCATATCATGGCATACATGATACTCCCTATGGCGGAAGCATAAGGAATTTCATTCATTTAGCCGTATCTCTTCAGGAGTCTTAGGTCCCATGGACTTAGAAAGGTGAATTCCATGTCTCACAGGAAGAAAACCTTTCTTAGATTGTTCCATTTGGAACCTACTTAGCACCTTATCAATGTACATCGATTGGGATAATCCAATTAATTTTCTGGATCTATCACGATAGAGTTTTATCCCAAGTACATAAGATGCATCTCCTAAATCTTTCATGTGGAAGGTTTTAGACAACCACACTTTTACAGAAGAAAGTACTGCAGTGTCATTCCCGAATAGTAATATGTCATCTACATATAACACTAGGAATACTACTGCATCCCCAACGACTTTTTGATAAACACAATTGTCGTCTTCGTTTTGAGTAAAACCAAACGTTTTGATTTCAGTATCGAAACGAATGTTCCAGCTCCTAGAGGCTTGCTTAAGTCCATAAATGGACCTTTGAAGCTTGCATGCCTTAGTCTCTTCAGACTCGGACACGAAACCTTCGGGTTGAGTCATATAGAGCTCTTCCTGTAGGTAGCCGTTCAGAAAGGCCGTCTTCACGTCCATTTGCCATCTCTTTGAATCAATGTCGGACATTGCTTCAGTGTAGTCCCTAGGGTCCTCCTTTGTTTCATTGTCACCTAGAAGGTACAATTCATCAAAGTCATTATTTAAGCCAAACCTCATAGGTGGCTTACTAACCCGTTCAGATCTACGTGGAGCTAGGGGTTCAGGAACAGGGTTGTCAATATGTCGAGTGCTTGTTTGTGGTTCATTATTAATCTCATTAATTTCCATCTCTTTGCTTCTAGTTCCTTTGAGAACAAATTGTTCCTCTAGAAACATAGCAGTTCTGGCGACAAAGACTTTCTGGTCGTCAGGATGGTAGAACTCATATCCCATAGTTTCTCTAGGATATCCCACAAAATAGCATCTTACTGATCTCGCTTCAAGCTTAGTAGCCTCAAGCTTCTTGACATATGCTTCACAACCCAAAATCTTAATATGATTAAGACTTGTGCTTTTACCATGCCATATCTCATATGGTGTTTGTGAAACTGACTTGGAAGGTACTCTATTAAGCAAGTAAGCTGCTGTATATAGAGCGTATCCCCAGAATGTTACTGGTAGATCAGCGGAACTCATCATAGAACGAACCATGTTCATCAAGGTTCGATTTCTCCTTTCAGAAACTCCATTAAGTTGTGGAGTTCCCGGTGGAGTCCACTGTGATATTATTCCATACTCTTTGAGATAATCTAGGAACTCATTACTCAGATATTCACCCCCTCGATCCGATCTTAGGATTTTTATCTGTTTCCCAGTTTGCTTCTCAACTTCATTCTTGAATTCTTTGAACCTTTCATAAGATATACATAGCCAAACCGAGAGTGATCGTCGGTGAATGTGATATAGTATGAGAAGCCTTCTCTCGACGTAGTAGACATAGGTCCACATACGTCAGTGTGGATTAACCCTAGAATTTCAGTGGCACGCTCTCCTTTTTCCAGTAAATGGAGATTTGGTCATCTTCCCTTTCAAGCAACATTCACAAGTACCCATCCGGTCATTACCTAATGGGCGGAAATATCCGTCTTTCGACATCTTGCGAGTCTTATCAAGGTTCACATGTCCAAGTTTAAGATGCCACATCTTTTCTTGGTTAACTTCTTCTCTAGCCCTTTTGGGTTTTGAGGTATTCCCGCTTTCAATACAGTGCATCCCACTATTCGTCTCTAGGTGAAAAAGTCCCTCTATCATATTACCATGAGAGATAATACGACCGTTCAAGTATAAAGTGCAACTCATTTTGTCAAACAACACTGAGTGCCCATCTCGTAAAAGCTTAGAGATGGAAATCAAATTCTTTATACATGAAGGAAAATATAAACAATTTTTAAGTTCCAGGACTTCCCCAGAGGGTAGGTTAAGCATATAGGTGCCTATTGCTTTTGCAGAGATTTTAGTGCCGTTCCCAACTCGCACAACCATCTCCTCATTGCGCAGTGACCTGCTCCCTGTTAGTCCCTGCAACGTATTACAGATATGTTGACTAGCGCCTGAATCAAATATCCAGGAATTGGAGCCCACTGTAAAAGCACTCTCTATGACAGAAATAGTCTCTTCAAAAGTCCTTGTCATAAGGCTCGCAATGCGCACCCTGTATTTCTTCTTCCAACGTTCATCCTTTCCACAATGAAAGCATGTTCATTTGGATTTCTTTGCCTTCTTCTTATGTAACCTTTTCCTTATCATTGCATTCTCACTCCCACTGTCCTTTTTGAAACCTTTTTCAAATTTACAGCCCATGTCAATCATCTCTTTCAAAGAATGATCGAATCTATTCACTTTATAGTTTACGATAAACTTAGTGAAATCATCCGAGAGAGATGCAAGGAAAAAGTCTTGAGCCATTTTCCCATCGATGGAAGTTCCTAAACTTTGAAGATCTTGAAAGATCCTTTCCATCTTTTGTCCATGTTTATGGACCGATGTCCCCTTTGCCATTTTGGCATTCATTAGACTACAAATATTTGAGAATCGTACATTACTAGTCTCAATGTCATGCATCTTATGCAAACTTTCAACCATGGCACAAGAAGTGTCCATGTGCTCATGTAGCTTCATAAGTTCCTCACTAAGTGAAGTGAGGATTAAGCATTTGGCTTGTAAGTCATCCTCATAGTGTCTAACATAATTTTGACACTCCTCCTTTGAAGCCAGTTTCGTAGGAGGTACATGAGGAGGGGATTGCTTAAGCACATACAATATGTCTTTCACCTTTGAGACATTCTCAATGTGGCGATACCAAGCAAGGAAACGTTGGCCCTTTAGGCCCTTTTTGTCAAGTATAATGGTGGGTATAATTTTAGGCATGTCATTCACTACATAACATAACAGAAATCGAATTAGCATTGTTGTTTAAAACTATTTTGATTGGGTCTTTTAATCAAATAGTATCACCCACTATTTTTGGCAAATTCCACATCCCTCAATAGAATTCGAGAGTTATATTGAACTCTTAGTGGGTTATGGGAGACTCACCATTACCAAGCCCACCTCACGATGATACGATGTTGGCTAGCAAAAATAATGATGAGAGAATAACGCATTATTCATTTACAACCTTTTGTAATTACCCATCTCGTTTGGCCTCTAGAGAATGTTGCCTCACGATGATACGATGTTGGCACCATTGCACTTAGTTTAAGTTATTCCCACCATGCTTAGTTCGTGAAGGGGTTCAAGAATAGCCTCACGATGATACGATGTTGGCTATCCTCGTTGCCTACACTCACCTCATCATATGTATATGGATTCCTCCTGGATATAAGCACATGCTTTGTACTCGCCCATGATAGGGTGAAGCCGGTGCATGAGTCACAAACGCTTGGAACCCACCACGGTGGAAGGCCTACGAAGAGATATTCTAAACATCTCTCGCTTATCAACTTAAATATTTGTTTGAGGGAATAGCGTTGGGCTACATCAAAACATTTTAATCACATTAAAAGAACTTGGGCCTATCACAACCATTGGTCCAAGTTTATATGAATTAGTAGTATATAATACTCCCACTGTTTCGTTGAAACAAGCGAGACTATATGGAACTACTAACGAATGCCTTGCATCAACATATGGACTATATAGTCATATTAGGTTTTAGGATGATTATGAACCGTTTGATTTGATCCAACACGAGCCTTGTGTTGGACCTTGGGTCTAAGGTATGTAGTTGTTGATTTTAGTTACGCGTTTAATCCAATTAAACCGTTATTTCCTATTGGGCGTTTGACCCAACTATTCCATTTTGCATACATTTAAACAAAAGGAATACATGAAATAATAATAAGGGCTTATGCCCTTTTACAACACAAATGATGGACTTATGTCCATTTACAACAAATTGAATTAATCAAATTACATTCAAATCTACACTACCAAGCCCAAACATTCATAATGTAAAGCGGCCAATCACATAGCTCAATTATCGAGGCATTTGGTTCATAATCACCCTTCTCTTAATCAAACACATTTAATTAAGAAAACAACTTTAAAACAATTGGTTTTCGGATCCATATAATTGATTTAAATGAAACTAAATAAAATGAAAATCCAATTCTCATTTAAAGAGACAAACCATTTTGTTCTCATCTAATTTGGGCCATTTTCTAAAAACAAAAACTTTTGGGGTCACTTTGTAAAAACACAAGAGTCCACAACTTCATGTAATTACAACTTAGAACCCAAACATTTTTAATAATGTCAAAAACATCATTAAAGGAGCAAAACAATTTGTCCTTTAAAGTTTTTGGACCTTAACGTAAAAACGTAAACTTTTGGGCCAAAATGCAAATACACAAAAGTATCAAAACTTTATGTAAGTGCACAAAACACCCAAAAATACCCTATTTAATAGGGTGGCCAGCCATAAGTGGTTTTTATTGGTAAAATTCAAATTTTATACAAAGTTTTGTAAGTGGGTTATGTTAGGTGAGGTAAAGATGAAATAAAATTTTGTAAGAAATGATTTATGTCATTCTTTAAAACAAAGTTTGTCTCCCATTAAAATTACTTAATCATTAACCATCACCCACTAAAATTAAATCAAAACTTTATGTAAAAACATAAAACTTTTTGAATCAAAACTTCAAAACTTTTTGTTCTTGGCAAGAACTCCAAGAACATTGAAGAACACTTATGAAAACTCAAAATACATGGCACCAAATTTTAGTTCCAATATTCATGCTTAAATGAAATACATCTACAACATTTGAGATGCAAAATTTTCTAGCAAAATTTATATTCAAAGCAAGAACAAAGCTTGTAACATTTACAACATTTAAATCATAAAACATGAAAATCACAAAACCCAAAAGGATCCACCATACACTAGACCTAGGCTCTGATACCACTTGAAGGAAAAATTTTGTCCTAGCTAAGAACATGTATGAACATTTGAATACATATGCTAACAATTAACTCTTTAAAGTAGGCATGCATCCAAAAACAATTCATGAAACCCATGACTTTCAAAGCCTAGTATATGGTGAACCAAAAGACTCTTTAAAGACATTAAAGAGAATTAAGAATTTAGAGATTCTTTACCCTTGAAGCTCATCCTTGATTACACAAGGGATTCACCCAAGTGGAGGGCCTTCAAGTCACCTCCTTGCTCCTTGGATCTTCCTTGTGATTTTCCTCCTTTTAGTGCTCCTTTGCTTCTTTGAGGATTTGAGGATTAGTTCTCCAAAACACCAAAAGTTTGATGTCTCTATGTCTCTTCACCAAGGATGTAATTTGTGAGGATGAAAATGGATCACTTAGGGAAGTAAATTTGCTAGATAACTATCCCCAAGTAGCTTAGAAAACCCTAATTGAAAAACAAAGCTATAAAGATGAATTTATACTTCATTTCTTAGGTGAGTGGCAAACTTGCAATTAAGCAAACTTGCATACCCTCACCCTAAATGGCCATATATTGTTATTGGGCTTATTGCCCATTTTGTTTTAGTTGTCATACAACTTAAACATAATGGGCCTTGTGGACCAAAACACTTTTGGGCCCCGAAGCCCTAAAACCAACTTAAAAGCCCAATACGAACATTTCGTATAATTAATTAACTAATTAATTAATCTTGACCATTCTTCAATTAAACCATTTAATTGCTTATCCATTTCATTTAATTGCTTCACATATATCCTTATTTGGTGTGCGATCCATTAGGTTCCAATTAGCGAGGCAGTGGGCGATGTTACTCTTAACTATCGATTGTGAATTGAAACCACATTTCAATTCTCCCTTTTTGATGATTAGTGTTTGCTAATCAATAGGGCTTCCACAAACCATGAGTGACACCTAGCAGTATGTCATGGTTACCCAAGCTAAGTAGAATTGGTTGGAGAACCTATCCAGTTACAATTACAATGCAATACGGTCCTTCTCTAATACAATACTCTTAATCACATTGTTTAAGTGATAGTTTGTTTCATGTCTACTATCAAATGTGATACTTTCATATATGATTCCCTTGAATATGATTTGGAACATCTTCCTTAGTCATATTCATTTGCTTTGGCCAAAGACTTTAGAATCATATTTTAGAGTATACTCCTTCCACCATGGAAGGTTAGAGATCCCTTGTTGTGCATTCATATGCCTACATGACTAGATCACATGACCCCAACAATGCCGTGGACAATCCGAGGGAATGCCTTTGTCATGATCAAAGATCAAGGACCTAACCATTAGACATCTATGATGCCTCAGGTCTAAGGACTACTTTGCATATTGTAACCTTAGAGTTCGTACATGACATGTATGTTTGAACTCTCATTAATCGCAGTTCAGTGTACTCGATTACTCTTTCGAGCACCTATGTGTTTGTCTTAGTGTCCAACACCAAATGACTTGAGACTAGTTCATACTCACGTTTGAGTCAACATAACACATACTAACCTTAGCGGATTGTCAATGCCCAATTGGCAATCCTATGGTTAGGAACGTTTTAGGAATGAACATAAGAGAAAGGTCTCCTTAATCTAACTCATTAGATCACTTATCTCTTATGTCAAATACATCCCTTGGATTCTCTTATTGGTTAAACACATGATACTATAAATAGTGATTAACAATAAGTATTGCCCTTCCGTTAAACGTATCAAAGTTTAACATATTAAGTATTCCAAAAAGCTATTACATCAAATGAGTGGCTTTGTGGGCATACTTCCAACAATAACTACTTCTGCACTGGCCAAACGGGTCTTGACATCTTTGGAGTTAGCGTGTGCCAATGCCTTACATACATAAGGCTTATCAATCACTATCTCGGCCGCGTCTATGTTGACACATTGAGGTTCTTCAACTTCGACTGATGTATAAATGACTGCATGGTTCTTATAGATCGTCCCCCGAGATGAAGACTTCGAAATCTTTTCTTCTCAGAACAGATAATCATATTGTCCGACGTGTTGAGCCAACTCATACATATCTCAAAAGTTTTCCCCCAAGAATTTATTTTTGTATTCCATGTCTAGCCCATTCAAGGCAAGTCTGACGACTCAGGGAAAGGTACTCGGCACCAGTTTCTGGCCGATTAAACCTTGTAAGATAATCCATTGGTTACCTGTCAGATGCTTGAGCCATCCTGGCCAATTAAGAAACTGACATTTCCATTCCCAACCGATAGAACTGCTCATGGAATTTTTTGACTAACTTTTCCCAACCCTGGATGGAGTTAGTGGGAGGTCGATGTACCACACAAATGTTGAGCCTGTCAACGAGAAGTTGAATCATCGTAGTTTATGGAAGTCACTATTAACATCTCCGCATTGCGCAGTGAACCGAGCTACATGTTCTAATGAGGACAAGGACGATTTTCCAGCAAAAAGGCTGAAATCTAGGATCTTAAAGCCTTTAGGATATTCAAATTTTTCTACATAAGCTGGGTATGGATAGATGAATTTTGGGAACTTTGGCCCTTTTTTCAAGGACGAATCGATAATTCTTTGGACCTCAACCATATTGACGAATGCTGTTTCGGCTCCTCGGTCGAATTCGTCCGCTTTGCTGCTTGATCCACCCCTTTTCTCCAGATCAATCATTTTAAGCCTAGCAGATCCTGTCTCGGTTGGTAATGCTGGCATTGAATTATTCTTTGGAATAAGCTGTCTGGATTGATCGGCGTGCCCAATCTAGTATGCACGGCGCTAGAACCATGTATTTCTTCAAGTATCCCTTTTATTTCTTGGCTAAATGTTTGCTCAAACTGCCGAGATTGCTCAAAAAACGACCTAGTTGGTGGATCAGATGCTTCACCACCGTCCTTGTCACAATCCTCTATTATTCCTTCGACAAAAATTCTTTTTGTCGCTCTGGTGGTGATTTCCGCATCACGAGCTTGTCCGCCGAGACTGACTTTCTTTTCTCAGCGTGTCGCACTTGTGGCTTCGGGTATGACGGTAGCATGAGGATTCTGTGCCTGTGACAAGCCATCATGATCTGGGTTTTATACCATAGGTGGAAGGTTAGTCGTTGATTTACCCATCCTTGTTTTCTTTTTTACTGATTGTGTCTCAATGGTCATCAACTTCGTAGCTTCTAGCACAGTGTCCCCTTGGGTGTGCTAAAATGTTGACCCTAAAAACTACCAAGCCTACATGGTGCGCAGGCCGAGTAATTAAAAAGCTAACTACGTCCTTCAGTTATGTGCGGGGCGTGCCACTTAACGGTTGAGCTCGGCCTGTGAGTAAAATAAGTTGATGTTGCGTTGGGCGCGCTATTGACTTCAAAAATCTCGCGACTGCGGCCGCGGAAGGAACACGTCTCGGCCTTCGGGTCCTAGAGCCTGAAGAGAAGGCTACTTGTCTTGCGAAATTCACGGATCGTCGGCGCCGGGTTCGATCACAGTGATTATATTCGTAAGAGTATAAGCATGTCGAACTGGCACCAAACTATATGGACACAAGTACTCAAAGGAGATGTATTTTTTTATGGTAAATGTGGACACTTAGTTGTGAATACCCAATCATAAAACAACTCGGCGTTCAATGTGCCCTAACCAGTAATCTGTAACACCTCACTTCGCTGAGAAGGCTAATGAGATGACCTCTGCCAATAAAGACTCGAAAATCCTTCTTGACCGAGACTTGGATAAGTAACCAGTCGGCCTCGACGCAGTGTTGTTTATCCAAATTGAAGGTGCTCCGCGGTCGGCTGATTCTACAGCAACAGTGCTGTTTATCCAAACTGAAGATGTTCACCGGTTGCCTTCACCGGTTGCCTTCACAGTGTTGTTTATCCAAACTGAAGATGTGTTGGCGGAAAAAGCAAAATATAAATATCAAGGTTGTTGCGCAAGGCAGTTTGTGTGTTGAATTGGAGGGGCTCAAATGTTGTCTGCGACTCTTTATTTATAGGAGCGAACCTACTCCTGCCTGAACCAAAGACGTATCCAGACCAAAACTCCTGAATCAGATCTGATTAGGATTCGGCCAAACCTAGTTGCAATAGGTTTCTGAACCAAGCCTTATAATGAATTAGATTCATTCCCGTGCTCTCAATGCTTCCAAGACCGAAACCCCTTATTGTACCAGGATTCAATTTCTTCGCCCTTATCCAAATCAATCCCTTTCACAATAGGACTCGGCCGACCCGATTGGACGGCTAATGACAGCTGGACTGCCCATAAGACTTCTTGAAGAGCACTGGGCCGAGCAGAAGCCTAAGCTCGGCCCAATAATATTATTTTGGGCCTAAAAATATGATATTACTTTTAATTTTACTGTGTTGTATTTGTATGCTTACATTAGGGTGGACATGGTTTGGTTCGGTGAGGTTTGTGTGAAACCAAAACCGAAATCGATTTTTTTTTTTTGCTGTTCAATTCAGTGCAGTTTTGAAGCCATAACTGAAATGGAACCAAGCCATTTGGTTGTAGTTCAGTTCAGTTACAAACGGTTTTGGTTGTGGTGTTTAAACCATTTGCAAACTAAATTCTTTATGTTATTCATACAACCCAATTGGAAAAAAATAAAAATAAAAAATAAAAAAAAAGGGTCATGATCACCATACTAAATTCACCATACTTTTGTACAACCCAATGAAAAAAATTAAATTCACCATACTAAAATTAAACTTCAAACAAAGTTCAACAACAACATGCCTTAAATCGTTCATGCATATGTAAGTTATTCTTTCAGGATTCTAGTCACAAAAAATGCCTCTCAATATCACGAGCCGAAGCTGCATGGTTGTGCCAGAGGTTTTCCATATTAGAACTTATCATTTCTAGCATCTCATGTGGGGTCTAATGCAACGATAGTGCAAGTGGAGGCGGTGAGACACAATCTCTATTAGTGGACATAAGAGGTGTACTCCCAGCGATGGGTGGATCAGCTGATTCTAGGGAAGTCAGGATTGTATGATGGATCAAAATGGTCAATGCTGTGTGAAGGTGAGACCGTTTGCGATGGACTATGAACTTGAACTCTCAATGAAAGCATCAAACTATTGGAGCAGTTTTTAGACAGCCGCCGTGGTCCCAACTTGTGTAGATCAAAGCCAAGCAAAGACCTTTTAAGTCTTGTGCCGGCGATGGTGGTTCCCAGTGTAGGGACTCTGATGGTCAAGTCAGATTATCTTTGTGTGTGGGTAAGCTATGTGTTCGTGGCTAGAATTTCCGTTGAGGATGTTTCCAGGTCGACGAGCACACAACTCCCCGAGAGGTTGGCGCCGATCGATGCTTTCTGTCGGGCTTCTACTCACTGGCGGGCTTGTCGGGCAAGGCTGAAAGAGAATGACAGGGTTAACTTTGAAAGGTGCCTTTGTGGGGCCTTAGGTGTAGGCCTTGAGGCTCACAATCAAGATTAACTTTTAGGTGGTCAGGCGTGCCACTGCCATCTTTAGCATGGTAGATGTAAAACAGATGTTGAGTTTTAGTTGTATATATACCCGAGAGGCTGTTTTAGTTATGAAAGGTGCCTTTGTGGGGCCTTAGGTGTAGGCCTTTAGGCTCACAATCAAGAACTAACCCAGTACTCGAACATATAATGTTTGTTTCATTGATTGTAGAAGTATTATGACTATTATACTTCTAATTACCCGAGCCCGAATAGCAGAATGAATCCAAATAGGTGCCTTTGTAGGGCCTTAGATATAGGCCTTGAGGCTTCCCATCATAATTACTTCTATACTCAAACGTTCTATGATAATCATAATATAATAGAAATAAAACTAAGGAAATAGGTCGATTACTTGCGCCCCAAGTAACTTCGGACTTCTTGTTATCAAAGATTGTCGTGGATGGGTTAAGTCCACATAAGGTTCTTTTTTATGCCTTGAGACCAAGAACTTTTGAATGATCAATCTTATATGCCCGAGGGTTTAGAACTCAGATCTGATTTAAACTGTTAATACAGATTCCAATCGGATTCAAGAACTGATGAGTCTTTTAATCATCAACTTGCTAGAAATAACTTGGATACAAATGGAAGTATACAACATATTACTAGACTTATGAATGAAAAGACAAAAACAAAGAGGGTCCGGCAAGGTTTCACCTTGTCGGGCAAGGCTGGTCGTCTTGCAACTTCCTATCTTTGTGATTTATAAAGGGGTTTGAGAGCTTAGAAAGAAGGATAGGGAGATGAGTTTACAGAAGGAAATCGATACTACAACAAGATTTAAACAAGGTAGCAGAGCTTTTACAAAGGGTTTTGGTGAATGTTGATCCCGAAAGGGATGAAGGCTTGGGCTGACTACAGCTTCGTTGAAGGAAAATCTGGCTTGAGCAGAGTTTATTTATTTGTTTGTTTGTTTGAGTGTCCTTATCTCTGGTTTCTCTTTCTTCTTTTATGGACAGTTTGGCTTGGCCTCCTGTAGCATTAATCTTGCCCGAATGCAGCCTGAAGGGCAATGACTCATCAGCTTTTTACTTGTACTGCCACTGTAAAGTGCTTTTGGGCTGATTATTTGGCTGGTCTACACCACTTGGTCTCTAGGTAGGTGAGCAAGTGGCTCAAATGATCTGCACCTAATCGGGAAAAGGCCTTTTCTGCCTTCTGGGCTTTGGCTGAGCTTCGGGCTCCTTTTCTCCTAGTTCTTCTTTTAGGCCAACTCTCTTTTGAGCCCAAAATTCAAGTTTTAACCCAAACAGTGCCCCCTTCAATTAATATTCAGGCTGGAATTCCAGGCGCCAATATTGATTGAATAGCCGCATGCATGTATACCTCCTATCGGAACTTGTGTTTTCTAAACGGGACAAATGCAATCTTGCATCTCTTGCTCTTCTCATGACCTTTGAGCTATCCTCTGAGGTTTCTATAAATTCAAGCTCGAAATTGCTCCCGTCCAGCCAACAAATCCTCTTCAGCCTTCTCTTTTATCACCCTCAGACGTTTCTGCCTTCTCAGTTTTCTTCTAAAACTGGAAAATGGGTTCCTTCGAATTCAATTGGGGTTTCCTAAAACTCCCTTTTCGTGAGAAAAAGGATTTTCATCAAATGTCTACTATCTCCAACACCTTTGGTCAAACACCCCGCTATTTCCAACACCTTTGGTCAGGCAGTCTCCTTCTGAGAGATTGCCCTCCTGCTCGTTGCTTTGATAAGTCGGACTTCACCATCATACCTGGCAATGGTTCGCATTGAGGGTCCTCTACCAGGCTCATCTTGGCCGCACAACCCGATCACCTGATCGGGTTCTATCCATGAAGACAATAGAAAACTGGTTGAGACACCACTGCATCTAGAAGGAATCATACATAGTGCACTGAGGCAGAATCTGATGTAAATTTCACCAATTTGTCGAAATGAATAAAACATTATTTTATCAACTTTTTATCTTTCTGTCTTCTTGAATGGTTGATGAACAAACACTGTACTTTGACATCCCGAAGCCTGCTTTATCTTGGATCATCTTCAATATAACAGTCTCTAACATCCCATAATGTAGGACATTATCTTTTTAAGAATTTGACATTAATGGGATGTCTCTGCCAATTTCCTTCGAGGTCCGCCAAGTAGTATCATCCCTTGTCTAATACTTGACTAATCATGAAAGGACCTTCCCATGTCGGGCTCCATTTTCCAAAGCCCCTAAGCTGAGCTCCTAAAGGGAGGACTGCCTTCCATACTAAATCTTTTTCCTTGAAAGACTTTATCTTTACCTTCTTGTTATAAACTCGGGCAACAGCTCTCTTTCCTTCCTGAGTCTGGTTCAAGGCTTCAATTCGGGCTACATCCAAGTCTTCAATCCCTTGACACATGGCTTCGATGTACTATTCACTGTGTAACCCAAACTGATTTTGAATTCTGACAGAACTTACATTGATCTTCATGGGAAGCACTGCTTCTTGCCCGAAAGTCAAAGCATAAGGAGTCGTCCCTGTTCCTGCCCTCTTAGAAGTTCGATACGCCCATAAAGTATTCCCTAGCTTTTCATGCCACTTTTCCGGAGCATCTGTCACCATTCTTTTGATAATGTTTCTCAAAATCTTGTTGCTGGATTCTGCCTGGCCATTTGACTGTGGGTAGTAAGGACTAGACTGGATCATCTTTATTTTGTATTTTCTTGCAAACTCTTCAACTTCTTTTGAAATAAAAGATGGCCCACGATCCGTTACTATAGTTTCGGGCACCCCAAAATTTTGCAGAATCTTGGTCTCAATAAAATTCTTGACTGCAGCTGAGGTTATGGATTTTACGGCCGAGGCCTCTACCCATTTGGTGAAGTAATCCGTTGCTACAATTATGAAAGTATGCCCCTTGCTAGAAGCTGTATAAATCTGCCCGACGAAATCCATTGCCCATCCTTTGAAGGGCCAAGGCTTGACTACTGGATTTAAAGGTACTGAAGGCACATGTTGGAGTGGTCCATGTCTTTGACATTCTTCGCAGCCTCGAGCATAAGTCTTGCAATTTTTCTCCATGTCAAGCCAGAAATATTCGTACCTTCTAAGCAACCACCTCATCTTCATTCCAGCTTGATGTGCCCCGCATATTCCTTCATGTACCTCGGCCATCACTCTCATAGATTCCTCTTGGCCTATGCATTTCAATAGTAACCCGTCTGGAGTTTTCCTTAGCAGGTTCTTCGCCCATAAGACATACTTGGTTGCTTCTTGTCTATTCTTCTTGCTTGTAGGTGAAGAATGATCCTTTAAATGATGAATGATAGGCGACCTCCAATCTTCTATCTTGGTTTCTAGAACCATTATATCTAGACTGAATCCTCTTTCTAGGATAGAATGAAGGTTTCTTCTTTGAATCTCGACATCTACCCCATATTTTCTTTCCTGTATTGGCATGCCTAAGGCTAATTGCGCCATCTCGTTGGCCGCTAGGTTGGATCCCCTGGGAACATGATTAACTGATATCTCAGAATCCCAATAACTCAGCAATTACGTGGCCGCCAAGTACTACCCCGCCATGGTGATATGTCTGCACTTGAAATCCCCATTTAGCTGGTTTATTACTAACTCTGAATCTCCAAACACCTCTACCTCTACTGCCTCCAGATCCATCAAGATTTCCAAACCAATTATTAAGGCTTCATACTCTGCCCGATTATTGGTGTTCCCTTGGTAATCTAGGAGGAACGAGTAATAATGATAAACCCCTTGGGGGTTCACAATGACAATCCCAGCTCCAGAAGCCTTCTGAGTGTAGGAACCATCAAAATACAGCTTCCAAGGAGTAATCCAGAGGCCAGTCACTTTTTTTTATCTCTTGCTGGACCCACTCTTCTTTGCCCGAGATATCTTTGCTTGGCGGGATCCAAACACTAGTAACTTCCAGGGTCCCTGGGATATTGACTATCTCATCTTGAGACTCTTGATGCTCCGCCAAGCAATCGGCAATTGCTTGGCCTTTGACTGCCCTTTGGGGTACATACTGAAAGCTGAATTATGATAATGCTAGAATCCACTTCCCAATCCTTCCCGTTAACATTGATTTTGACAACATATACTTTATCACATCTGTCTTGGCAATGATGTGCACGTGACAAGGTAACATGTAATGCCTCAGCTTACTGGCAGCGAAATATAGAGCTAGGCACAATCTTTCCACTGGGGAGTATCTTGTTTCTACCTCAGTCAGAATTCTACTGAGGTAGTACACCGCCTGCTCTTTCCCGCCTTCATTGTTTTGAGCTAGTAGACTTCCGATTGATTTTTTTGAAGTTGAGATATATAGCTTTAAGGGTTTTCCCTTTTGAGGTGGTACCAACAACACTGGTGGAGAAGTCAAATAGGCTTTGATGCTGTCAAAAGCCCTTTGGTGTGGTGGTCCCCACTCGAAATCTTCTTTATCCTTCAGTCTCAGCAGAGGAGTCAGTGGTTGGATCTTGCCCGCTAAATTGGCAATGAATCTCCTTAAGAAATTAATTTTGCCTAGCAGCCTCTGAAGTTGTACTTTATTGGTGGGTGAAGGCGACTCCATTATTGCCCGAGATTTGGTTTTGTTCACTTCTACTCCTCCTTGATGAACCAGGAACCCCAAGAAGTTGCCCGCTCTTACTCCAAACGCGCACTTATTTGGATTCATTTTCAGCTTATGGATCCTCATCCTTGTCAAAGCTTGCCTGAGGTCTGTCAGATGCTGCTCTTCTGTTTTGGATTTTACCACGATGTCATCGATGTACACCTTCATGTTCTGGCCAATCAAATCATGAAAGATGGCATTCGTTACCCTTTGGTAGGTTGCACCAGCATTCTTGAGCCCGAATGGCATGACCAGGTATTCATATGCCCCCACATGCCCGGGACACCTAAAAGTTGTTTTGTGTATATCTTCCTGGGCCATTTTTATCTGATTATACCCGGCATTTCCATCCATAAAAGATAAGACTTTGTGTTTTGCTACTGCATCTACGGATAGATCAGCCATGGGCATGGGATATTCATCTTTTGGTGTAGCGCCATTAATATTTCTGTAATCAACACAACATCGTACTGCTTTTGTTATGGCTTTTAAAACGGGTACAATGTTGGCTAACCACTCTACATATTTAGCTGGTCTAATAAATCCAGCTTTTACTAGTCTTTCAATTTCTTCTTTGACCTTCTCTTCTATCTCCTTTGACATCCTTCGTGGTGCTTGCTTAACAGGTTTATACCCCTCCTTGATGGGCATTCTGTGTTCCACCAAGGTTGAATCTAAACCTGGCATCTCAGTATAATGCCAAGCAAAACAATCTTTAAATTCTTGTAAAAGACAGATAATCTTTGCCCGATCATTAGTTTCTAACAAGCCACTGATTTGTATAGGTCTTGGATCTTCTTCTGTCCCCAAATCAATGACTTCTAAAGGATCCTGAACCTCTGGTGGTGGTTTTTCCGGTTATGCGCACAAAAATTCAACTAATTCTGGGCTTTCGGGCAAGTCGTCTGGCCCATCCAAGTCATATATGCACTCCGCCATTCGTATGGCCATATCCAATTCTTCTCCGTAAAGCTCTTCTCTGCTTTTATCCTGATTGGTAGGAGTTCCTAGCTGCCATTCATGATCTTTTTTGTCTAAGAGCTCCCTTTCTTGCTTTCTTCCTTTCCCATACACCAACAGTCTTTTGATCAGGGACCTGACTGCCATTACTTGATCCTTCATCTTTTGTTCTGTCATTGACGGTGTCGGGGTGTCGGGACGATGCAGGGTCTTTCCCACTCCTCTCTAGTAAGGAGCATTCCTTGTTCTAAAAGTTTTTGGGCCGTCACCTAGCTAGGGCGGCCGTTCTCATCTGCTCCTGAACATTTCAGAATTCCTACGTTGGGATTGTAGAAACTCGCTTCCGCAACATTGGCTGTGGGGAGAAATGGCCATGATTCGGCCTCCACCATCTCCCAAAAGTCTAATCTCTCTGTCCCTACCTCATGATAAACACCCACTTGTTGATGTAGAGTGGAGAGTATGGCGAGACTTTGGTGGATCCAATCCCTTCCAAGTAAGGCTCCATAGGTGGAAGTGCAATCTACCACAAAGAATGCCAACATGATTTGTTTGGACCCCAAATCCACTTATAAGGGCAATATCCATGAGTTTTGGTGATAGCGCCCGAGAAGCTTGAAACTGTGAGGTCCGTAGGAATAAGATCTTCTGTGCATCTCCCCATCTTTTTCATTTGCTTGGCTGGCAGTACGTTAACAGCCGCTCCTCCATCAATTAAAATTCTTTTAAAAGGCACCCCTTCCAAATGAGCTGCAACGTATATTGGTTTAAGATGGTTGGCTAGTAACAAGTTTGGGCAGCTGAACACCATTTTATCTGTATAGATCCTTAAAGGACCATCTTTGGATGCTTTGGAAGATTCAGCTTTTTCCGACGCTCTTTGTCCAGCTATCTCAACACTGACATGGGCCATTATTGGCTCCGTCGTCACATAGTCACCTTCCATAGTGGCAGGTTGATTAGGCTCGGCACCAAACATGGCGGATTGCACATACGCCATGTTGATATGAAAATTGCTAGGCTCTGGCAATTCTTCTTTCTTTCTCCCGATTTGGCCCATGAACTCATCTAACCAGGCCATCGCATCATCTGGAAGCAGTGGTTCTGGTGCCCCCTCCTGTTGATTCATGCCCGAATACGGTGTTTGCTTTGGAACTTCACCGAAAGGATCCACTAATGATAGAGAATGTGGTTTTCTTTCAGGTGAAACTGTTCCAAAACAAATAGGCTTCGTCTTCCATCCGGGAGTTGGCATCATGATCATATCTTCTTGAGCTTTCCTCAAGATCCTATATTTCCCAGGGTGTAGGTTTTACGGTACATGGTTTTCTTCGCCTTCTGTTTTGCTATTAGCCCTCTCCACCTCTTTTTTACTTCTCCAGCAGAACTGACTACTCCCCCCAGATGACGTTTTTTCAAACTTTTGATTCTTGGATGCTTCAGACGTCGCGGGGGTCTTTAAAGAATTCATGTAGGCTTTGTGCTGCCTCTGGACCTTTCTGACCATGGAGGCTCCCATTTGTTTAACGGGTTGTCCATTTTTTCGAACCACGTACCATTTTCGCCCGAGGCGGGTAGGGTTATCTTTCTTGACATGATTTATTATCCTATCATTCCTCTTAGCTTCTCTTCCCACATGGCCATATTGAGGATGTTCTACACCCCTCTCTTTTGGCTTTTTGGCATCCTTGTCTTTTGCCTCCTCAGAAGCTTCATGATTTCGAAATACTTCTGATAAAGCTCTAGGTTGGGAATCACCTTCTAATCGCTGAAAAACACTTCGGGAAATATCTCTTCCTGCAGTCCGCCTAGCTTTCTCACGATCCTCTTTTCTTTCTTCTTCTTCCTTCCTCCTGATCAGCTCATGATCCATGAGGACTTCTGCTGGTGGTATTTTGAGCTCACACTCGAATTGGCATTTACTGCAAAGAACCATCCCTTTGATTATAGCTGTTTTTTGATGTTCGGGCAATCTGATCACCCCTTTTGTGGATTTGTCAGCCAGTCTTCCTTATTCTATTTCCCTTACGACCTTTTTTTTCCCCTTCTCGGCCCATGCCATACTGATCATATTTAATTGGGTCTCTGAGAAGGGATCTGTATGTTTGTCCACCACTGCTTCCTCTGGCTGGCTGGTTTTAAGTCTCTCTATTTCCCTATCATCGTTTTCCCCAAGTTGAGGTAAAGATATAGGAATAGTTGGTCTTATAACCAGGTCTGCTTTCCTTCTGAAGCTTGCGGAGGCGCTCTCCAGTCTTTGCAACATTTACAACAAGGTAGTTTGCAAGCCTTCATTAAAATTTTCTGGAACAACCGCTCTTTTTAAATCTTCAGGTTTTCTTGACATATTTCTTTGGCAAGTAAGATCTGATTAAATAAATCCCACCGGGCGTGCCAAAACTATGTTCATGGCTAGAATTTCCGTTGAGGATGTTTCCAGGTTGACGAGCACACAGCTCCCCGAGAGGTTGGCGCCGGTTGATGCTTACTGTCGAGCTTCTCCTCACTGGCGGGCTTGTCGGGCAAAGCTTGTCGGGCAGGGCTGAAAGAGAAGGACATGGTTAACTTTGAAAGGTGCCTTTGTGGGGCCTTAGGTGTAGGCCTTGAGGTTCACAATCAAGATTAACTTTTAGGTGCTCAGGCGTGCCATTGCCATCTTTACAATGGCAGATGTAAAACAGATGTTGAGTTTTAGTTGTATATATACCCGAGAGGCTGTTTTAGTTATGAAAGATGCCTTTGTGGGGCCTTAGGTGTAGGCATTTAGGCTCACAGTCAAGAACTAACCCAGTACTCGAACATATAATGTTTGTTTCATTGATTGCAGAAGTATTATGACTATTATACTTCTAATTACCCGAGCCTGAAGAGCAGAATGAATCCAAATAGGTGCCTTTGTAGGGCCTTAGATATAGGCCTTAAGGCTTCCCATCAGAATTACTTCTATACTCAAACGTTCTATAATAATCGTAATATAATAGAAATAAAACTAAGGAAATAGGTCGATTACTTGCGCCCCAAGTAACTTCGGACTTCTTGTTATCAAAGACTGTCGTGGATGGGTTAAGTCCACATAAGGTTCTTTTTATGCCTTGAGACCAAGGACTTTTGAATGATCAATCTTATATGCCCGAGGGTTTAGAACTCAGATCTGATTTAAACTGTGAATACAGATTCCAATCGGATTCAAGAACTGAGGAGTCTTTTAATCATCAACTTGCTAGAAATAACTTGGATACAAATGGAAGTATACAACATATTACTAGAATTATGAATGAAAAGACAAAAACAAAGAGGGTCGGGCAAGGTTTCACCTTGTCGGGCAAGGCTGGTCGTCTTGCAACTTCCTATCTTTGTGATTTATAAAAGGGGTTTGAGAGCTTACAAAGAAGGATAGGGAGATGAGTTTACAGAAGGAAATCGATACTACAACAAGATTTAAACAAGGTAGCGGAGCTTTTACAAAGGCTTTTGGTGAGGGTTGATCCCGAAAGGGATGAAGGCTTGGGCTGACTACAGCTTCGTTGAAGGAAAATCTGGCTTGAGCAAAGATTATGTATTTGTTTGTTTGTTTGAGTGTCGTTATCTCTGATTTCTCTTTCTTCTTTTATAGACAGTTTGGCTTGGCCTCCTGTAGCATTAATCTTGCCCGAATGCAGCTTGAAGGGCAATGACTCATCAGTTTTTTACTTGTACTGCCACTGTAAAGTGCTTTTGGGCTGATTATCTGGCTGGTCTACACCACTTGGTCTCTAGGTAGGTGAGCAAGTGGCTCAAATGATCTGCACCTAATCGGGAAAAGGCCTTTTCTGCCTTCTGGGCTTTGGCTGAGCTTCGGGCTCCTTTCCTCCTAGTCCTTCTTTTGGGCCAATTCATTTTTTAGCCCAAAGTTCAAGTTTTAACCCAAACACTATGTGTTTGGTATAAAGAGTCGATTCACTTGTTTATAGGCTGAGGAGAACCGGCCTGAGCTCTCCAACTCTGCTTTGAGTTGACAGCTTGCGTGGGATCTAGCAGTAGGGCATGTCTGTTTAATCATCATGATTTCTGTTAGGACAAGGCAATCTGCCCTCTGCATGATATTGGTTGAAGTACTAGCCATGTTGTTCAGTCAGAACGGACACCCCCTAGGGCTGAGCAAGTGCTGCTTTGAGAGGACAGGATAATGGGTCGTTTGAGTGGGACCAGTTAGTAGCCCAAGTGACCGTTCGGTGTAGTTTGGTTTGGTTCATGTTTTAGTTTCAGTTTTGGGTTTCAAGTGGCCCTCCAACCTTACATTACCATTTTTGTTGGTACTATACAATATACTTATGATTAGTAAATTATTTTGGAAACTATACTTGTTTTAAAGTGTGTTGTTACAACTTTTATGGAAAAACTGTATTACAAAACCTTTCTTTTTCGGTCCACTCACATTTGTTTTTTGCCGCTCCAGGATTTAGTGAATGTACTCTTGTGGCGTCGAGGATTATTAACAAACCCTAACTTTCACTTTTGACAATGTAGGAGGTTTCTCCTTCTGGTACAACATTCTTTACTTTACTGCACTCATACTTGTACTCCAACATCACATGTGTATTAAGGGTTCAACCATGTTCATACTGCGTACTCCTACTTTATTTACTTTCAAGGTTTTAGTTTATTCACATTTTTCCACATCACCTTCACTTTATGGCTTCGTCACCTTTTAGGTGTCAGCCCACACGTTTCAACTCAGGTGTACACATGGACATTCTGGTCAAGTGTGTCAGTTTGGTATCAGAGCATGGGTTTAGGCAATCCTACATTCATCACACACATGATGCAAGCACAATTGATTCTTGAATCTCTAATGTCAAAACCTCGTCAAGAAAGTATCGCGCAAGCATTTCCCTACTTCGGTCTATTTAGAACGACTATCGCTAATGTTATCCTGACGGCTTTGGAGATTGCCTCCGGTCTTCAAGCAAATAACTTCTACGCGATGGAGAGACTACTTGAGTACATATACAATCCATTCATGACAATCTATGGGATTGTGGTACCAAGTTAGGAAACTTTAGGGCCTGTTTGGTATCCTATTTGAAAATTTTTATCATTTCTCAAAACATTTCTTAAGAAAATTTCTTGAAAACAATTTTCTTTAAGACTCAAAAACTTGATTGGTTGGCGATTTAAAATTTTTAAATCTTACAACTTAAACTTGACAAAGAGATCTAAAAACAGGGGGTCATAGGAGATGGAGAAAGAGTAGAGAGAATGAAATAAAGTAAGAAATGATTGAAGGAAAGAGAAAAAAGGGAGGATCAGACGAGATAAAGAGGAATATGAGTGAGAGAAAGAACCAAGAGAATGAAGAGAGCGGATTGGAGGAGAGGAAAAAAAGGTAAAAAAAAATTAAGAAAAAAAGAGGAAAGAGAAAGAAGAAAAGATAGAGATAGATTTGGAGTGAGAGGGCAAGAGGGAGAGAAAAGAAATGAGTGAGTTAAGTTTAAAAACTCTAAAAACTTACTTTTTATGGTTTTAGAGAATAGACAATATTTTTGAGTTAGTCTTGAGTTCAATTTTTTTAAAATAGTCCTACCAAACAAGTTTTTAAGGCCTAAAACTCGAAAATTGTTTTTGAGTTTAAAAAGGTGGATTCAAGTAGAGTACCAAGCAGACCCTTAGCCTTTCGTTTTCCTTTGTCAAGTTTTGGATAGCGTGTTTGCAAATCAATGTTCAAAAAATCGACCTAGGCAGGCTTAGGCTCTTAGGCACTCGGCGATGGTGTTCTAATCCGATTCAGGCCAAAACGTTCAGAAAATCGGAGAGGATTTAGGCAGCCGCCTAGGCGCTCACTAGGTGCTCTAGATGGCTCTAGGCGGCAGGTTAGGCGGTTTGAACGGCGCGGACCTTCAGCGGAAGCACATCAACCTGCTATCGAACAACCCGCAACGGTTTGCTTTGGTTACTGTGAATCTCGAAATGACGTACACCCGTGGTTTAAATATCAATGATAGGGTCAAATTTCAAACTTAATGAAAGCCAAACTCAAGCAAAAGCAAAAAATCAATCATCGTCAGCGAGCTGAGTTGCAGACTTTCCCGAGGAAGAAGAAGCCTCTAAAATCCTTTCATTTTTTTTTTTGTAAGAGAACGACGTTGTCTGGGTAGTTGGTAAAGTGAAACTTGTTTGGGGAATAGTGAAACGTTTTTGGGGAAAACTGAAGCGTGTTTGGTGTTTTTTTCCCAAATGATAAGTGTTTGGTGTTTATGTGGCACTAAATCCTTAATTCCTAGAATCTTAACGATTTATAATTACAAAAAAAAAAATGAAAAAGAGAATTCCTATAATTCTAATACCACGTAATCACACACAAAACAAAACTGTTAATTAATTTTTATTCAAATACTCATATAATATTTAGTAGGTACTATATTTTTTTAATTAAATAGATGTAACATAGATACATGCTTTTTATTTCATTAGATGAGTTACATGAGTATACTATATGCATTTTAGTATAATGGTATAACCCAAACTTTCATACAATATATTATTTTTAAGTATAAATACACTTATTTATTTGATATATGGTAAATTTCCTTAAACCGCCTAGTCTGCCTAGGCGCTAGGCCCCAGCCCACCGCCCGACCATCGCCTAGCGTCTTTTAAAACCATGTTGCAAATATATTGGTAATTTAAATTACATAACAAATATAAATTTATTGATTTTAGGCCATTTGATCCAGGTCTTTAAATCAAATAGCACTACCTACTATTTTTGGAAAATTCCATTCCCTCCATTGGAATTCTACGACTCTAATGACGTTCCAACGAACTAAATATGTTGCTGGTTGCTAACAATATCTCGCCCAGCTGTTATTTCAGGCCTAACAATATTATATGTGGTCACATGAAGAAGTAGCTAGTGCATGTTCTGTCATTTGAAATTTGTTGTATGCATGAAGAAAGGTAGGTCACCGTCGCCTATTCACTTGGCCATTCATATATTTATATTATAAAATTTGTGTCAATTTAGTAACTCACTCAAGTATCAGTAAATTAGTTTAGGGTCCATAGTACCCCGCATGGCATTATGTGTTGTGTGCTTATAGAGTAGGCTTATAAAAAGGTCATTAATCGAACAGTTCAGTTTTATTTAAATTTTTTATCATTAGAATCGTTTATTTTTGTATAATTTTAAAATAAAAAAAAATTATTTCTGCAAAAATACTAATTTGATTGAAGATTATTCATCATATGTATTAAACAAGTCAATAATTTTGATAACAACTTACATTGTCATGATGAACCATCCATAAATAACTAAATCTCTATTTTGAATTTTTATCTACCTGGTGTTAGATTACATATTGATTATAATCCATTGATGTGTCCTTAATTCAAAATAATTAATATGCATTTTATTTAATGTCTCCCATTAAATATTTAAATTTATTAATATACAAATTTTAATTTATTTTTTGACCATAAAAGAGTTTTTTAATTTATTAATTTTATTTAACATTCTTCAAACTTGAAAAAAACTCAATTAATGTACCTAAATGTTAGTACCAAAATGTATTATATTGAACTAATGTATTTAAATGTTAATACCGAAATGTATGTACCGAAATATATGCACTGAAATGTATTATATTAAATTAATGTACATAAATGTTTGTACTGAAATGTATTATATTGAATTAATGTACCTAAATGTTTGTATTGAAATCTGTGTACCTAAATGTATGCACTGAAATGTATTATAATGAATTTAATATACCTAAATGAAGAAGACAAAGTACATCAAAATATATTGTATAACAAAAATTAATTTATCTAAATGTTTACAACAAAATATATTATGATAAATGAAATGAAAATAAAATTTTTAATGAAATAAAATTAATACATTAAAAATTAGGAAGAAAAAGTGAAATAACTAAAAAATAAGGTTATTAATGTAAAAACCCGTTCTTAATTTTACATTTTTATTAATTTTAAAAGTGTGAATTTACAAAAATGCCCTATAGGTAAGGACTTTGACTTCCGTATACCATCATCTAGAGGAACATATGACATATTCTTTTAGTGTATCCTTGTAGTACTTGTTGGTGTGAACGCATAGGCGAAAGCTGTTTGCGAGTCCGGATGATAACAGTATAGTTACGGACTTCTGAATTTGGTTATTTATATTTCAGTTGTAAATTAATTTAACTCCTTCAAGGAAGTAGCCCAATCAAATTTTAGGCACAAAGGACCAATCACATAAAGGGAAGGAGAGCCTTCAGCCAATCAGAAAAAAAAAAGCAAAGAAAAGAAAAAAAGGGAGAAAGCTCCCAGCTTCCCCGTTACCCACAACTCTGTGACCTCCCATTTTCCAAGGCCGATTCCGGCCAACTCCGGTGGAGTTTTTCGACGCCACCACCACCATCTTGAAGCTCTCATTCCCCTCTACAAAACCTAACCAAGAACCACCTTGATTAACCACTGTATGAGGCGGTTTGAGACCACGAAAGTCGACAATTCTCAAGGTGCTCCGGCCACCATTTTCAATTTTCCAGTGAATCAACAAAGTAATGGCTGATGCCACCACTTGGGCTTTGTAGCCCATCATCCTAGGAGAAAATCCCAACCAACCTTGACCCTATTGGACCACCGTAGACGACGAATTGACATTGGGAAGCTTTAGGAACCCGCCGGCTTTGTGGGCAAAATTGACTATCTTCCGTCCACTTTTGGATTTCGTGGAAAGTATGAAAGTTGTTCCTCTCTTTGAGATCTTCATTTTTGTAAATTTTGGTAATTTTTAGAAATAGTTGAATTTTTCGGCAAGTCGGGGTGGCCAACCTCCACCTGCGGGGCGCGTGGGCCGAGGGGTCCCCTGACCTTCCTAGGCTAAATTTGAATACCTTGGTTCCGTTTATGAAGTCTGATTGACGAAATTCCGTCGTTTGAACTTAGTCCCATTATGGTCTGCCACTTGATTATCACAGCAACCGACGATCTAACAGTTGGATCGTCATTAAATTTTAATATATTATAGTACGTAATAATTGAGAATATTAGAAACTTACGGATTGGGAATCTGACATACGGATCTTCCCAAATTGGAATTGTAAGTTCGTAAAATAAAACGTTGACCACCACTTAAATTGGCAATTGGAGGAGATCCAACCGTTGGATCATAATGAAACTTTAGTATGATGTTTTAGAAGCACAATGTGGATATTTGGAAGTTACGGATCAAAAATCTGAGATGTCGATCTTCTGGATCGAGTTACGTAGGGTTGTGGACCCTACCGTCGATCTTCGTGATGTCTTGATTTTCGTGTTAGGGAGTCCTAGCGCGGACCTCAAGTGAGTGGGTCTTTTTCTTTTATCGTATATAGATATGACAGATAATTCCACAAATGCTTTGAAATTGTTCTATGCATTTTATGCCATGTTATATATATATATGTTAAAATATTATGGTATCGTTGAGTTTTAGATTGCATTATGGTATATCTATATGCATATTATCGGCATATAATTACTATGAATGCTTTGAAGTACTAAGTTAAACTACGAATGACTTGATCTCGTTTATGGTTACGTAGGCAGTCTAACAAGACTGTTAGATGTAGCCATAAAACAATCCAAATTTAACATGGTACTTGGTTTCTTTAAGAAAAGAAGTTATGATGGTTAACAACGTGGAGATTAACCATGATTTTATTCCGGTCTATCACTGGGTTTAGTTCTGATTAAGAATGTTGGGACGTTAAAGTGGTTATGCCAAATGACGTTGCGGATGCCCCGGTAAGCTTCAGGTGAGTACATGTTGATGACAGTGATTTCAATGTGTATGGTTATGTTTTTATGCATTTAATGCTCATTATCCTGCACCTCAGTGTTAGTGCTCCTCCCGAGGATAGGGCCTAGCCTTCACGTGATCGTAGCACTTGAGCGTATTTATTTACACCCAGCCTGTCGTACAGACCATTATGTGGTTTCGACTTGTGTGCAGGAATTGGTAAATGAGCTATATAGGCAACTCCGACATAGTCGTACAGGTTGCAATGAATAGGAAACTCCGACACTCTAGTACAGATTGCCTATGAGTCGTACAGGTCACTATAGGTGACTCCGACTTAGGTGCTAGCATTGATTGATGAGATATGGATGAGTCATACAGGTCACTATAGGTGACTCCGACTTATGTGCTAGCATTGATTAATAAGATATGGATGAGTTGTACAGGTCACTATAGGTGACTCCGACTTATGTGCTAGCATTGATTAATGAGATATGAATGAGTCGTACAGGTCACTATAGGTGATTTCGACTTATGTGCTAGCATTGATTGATGAGATATAGGGGAGTCATACAGGTCACTATAGGTGACTCCGACTTATGTGTTAGCATTGATTGATGAGATATGGATGAGTCGTACATGTCACTATAGGTGACTCCGACTTACGTGCTAGCATTGATTGATGAGATATAGGGGAGTCGTACAGGTAACTATAGGTGACTCCGACTTATTTGCTAGCATTGATTGATGAGATATGGATGAGTCGTACAGGTCACTATAGGTGACTCCGACTTATGTGCTAGCATTGATTTATTGAGCACATGATTATTTATATCGCTCATGAGATGTTGTGTCGTGGTATATTTATGGATTTACTGTTGATATACTTTTGATTTTACATTGATACGTGGTATGATTTTTTTTTAAACTGTACAGGTGTTACAGCGAGGGGTTATAACGACTTAGAAGGTTTTTATTAAAATATTTTTTCCAGGGCCACTCACCCTTGCTTTGTTTCCACCCTCCAAGTTTTTTTAGCTGAGCTTTCTTATCGACGAGGATTCGGGGCAAATTTTGGTATTGGAGATTACCTTCAATGGTATGATTCTCAATCCACTCTACTATACTTTACTTATGCTCTCACATCACGTGTGAAATGGGTTCATTTCCGCTCACAGTGCACTCTCATATTTAGACACTTTTAGATTTAAATTTATTCACATTTTTCCCACATCACTATACTTTATGGCTTCGTCACCCTCTTGGTGTCGGCCAGCACAACTCGATTTGGAGTCCAAGTGGACTTTCCGGGTTGGGGTGTGTCAATTAATGTATCAAGGGACTAAAATTAGATTTTGATCTTACTCATGGTTTTAATCTAAAAGTCATCTTTACCAAGGATTAAAATGAAGCTTTCTATAAAGATAACCTTTAAACAATTAACGATTAATATACAAACAATTCGATCATAATAATTAAATTGTTGTAGGTATAATTTATTGAACAATTATAAAGGCCAGAGAGACGGAAGGTGCGGCATAGAGAGAAAAGAGCGAGATGTGTAATTGCGGGTGTGTGTTATTCCACCCCATTGTGCCTTTATTTATAGTAGTAGGGAAGGTTAATTCCTTTCCCTTTAGGATTACAACATTTAACAGGTAATCTACTCCTAATAGGAATATGAGAGATATTCCAAGATATACTAGGATTTACACAATCACATTCCTAATCTAATAGGACTGCAACACTCCCCCTTGAGTGTGTAAATACTCAAGTAAATGACGCATCAGGTCTTCAGTGATGAAGCAAGTACAATAGATGAAGTCGTCGGCACAATGAGCGAATGCGAGTCTCAAATCAACATAAGAATGCATAAAAAGTAAAACTCACAAAACCTCGCTATGGTAAAACCCAAGGTGGGAGAAAAAACGCATAGTCTAAGGAGAAAAGTGAGAAGTTGCATTGAGTCAAAACTATACGTCTTTTGGACGCAAGTAGAAGAGCTCACAGGGTATGATCAGCCCAGGATGGGTGCCTCGTTAAAACCTAGTTAGGTAGCAAAAACCCAGTGGGAAAAATGCTCCTAATCGTAGGGGAAAATAGTACATTAAGATCAAGTGAGTATACTTCTGGATATTCCCCCTGAGTTTGACATAACTTCCAAATGAGAACTACAAGCATTGCATATGACAGTTAGGCATACCAATTCCTCATACAAGCTTCTAGAAGGTTGACTTCGGCAATGACATCATGTAGAGGTCGGTAAGGTTGTCTGGGATTGGCTTGCATGACTTCAATCTCCTGATGCTTTGCTAATGTAGATGTAGACACAATATGTCTTGGCGTTGACTTCGTTGATGTATCATGACTTGGTCGGGTGGATACATGTAACATAGTCTTCATGGATCGTCATTGGGACTCAACGATAGATCAAAACACAGCAAGTACTTCAAATATGCTCAACAAGAACTCCTAACCATGTCTCACTTGTAGCGTAGTGAAGTGAGGTGAGTCTTGGAACGATTCGAAGATTTTGCAACTAAGGTCATATCGTGGACCTCCAAGATATTGCGATATCCCTAACAGTAAAGACATAACCATTTGGGGATTTTGCCTTGTGCGGGTTCGATAAGTAACCTGCGTCAGCATAACAAATAGGGCAAGCATCATTCCAAGGATCAAGGGGTTGAATCCGCTTGAGATGCCTTGGGATTTGCCCTCGTAGTACCTTCAGGGTACGTCTTTAATACCAATTCAGTGGTTGCGTGTAGGCGTAGTGTTGCATCTTTACCAAGATCAACAGTGAAGGAGATGTCATGTCTTAATACAACGAGCTAAGTACAATGAAGTGCAAAGTTGAACTTTAGATATGGAATTTCGAATTCCATAACCTCTTCCAAGGTCTCATTTGCATATAACACATGGACAATCAAGGGTATACTCAAAGGTAACACTTTCGAGTTGTAGTTCGACTGGTAGACTAAAATACCGTCAGAACAATGCTTTAACTTTAGGTCAAGGCATAAACAAGTTTTCCCAAGATCCTTTATCTCAAATTCCATCTTCAGGTGCAAGGCAGTTTTCTCAAGCTCTTCTGGAGTCTTAGTGAGATTTATGTTAACAACATAAACTGTAACTCTAGCAATTCGGAATAAGACTTCATAGTTTAGCATGCAAGGGCATAATTCATCCTTGAGTGATCAAATAATCACTTAGACGGGTATACCACATCCGTCGGATTGTAAGTGAACGCCTTAAACAAGTTAAGAAGGTGTTCCGTGGTTTTGGAACTATTTGAACAAGTCCATGTAATTCTTCAGGAGCTTACATGTAAATCTCCATATCTATATCCCCATGGAGAAAACACTAACCACATTTCATAATGCTGCTATTAATCACATAAAGCTTTGAGAGAAACCTTGCGCTGTAAGGAATTTGACCTGCATTGTAATTTCAGTTGTCCAATCAGTTCTACGTTGTCACTTAATCAACGGAACACGGTTCGATATCGTCGCTTTTCATTTTTGTCGGTAGCTACCATATAAGTGAAAACATCATTGATGGTAATCTCATTTCAATTCCATTTAGCTCATCCAAACTAGTATACTGGAACAAGGACTTTAAGTCTCGGTAGTAATCCAGATTAATCTCATGAGATGGAAATGATTTGAGACAGCGATCAAGTATGGATTCATTGTTGTGTCGTGTCTTCCACTTCCAGGGCAGTGAATCCTACAAATTGAGTGATATGTAGTGCTCCAGGCCAAGACAGATTGATTGGTTATCCGTTGATGTACCAGATCGTCTAATAAGGGTGTCTAAATCGTCCAACAGGGGCGGTACACCCTCTAGGGATGTTGACTCGACGTCCGTTAAGTACGTTTATCCTTGAAGGTATGGTTGCAGCTGGTATATGATTTCGTCACTTTAGCTAGATCAGAGGAATGAGTTTAGAGCAACATTCTGAAAACTAGAATTCATCGCACTTACTTATCACACTTACGCGGTATGGGGATCAAGATGAGACGTAGTGGGCAACGTTCGCGCAAATTTGCATCGTTCTCCAGGAACGTTGACGTTCTTATATCCCCCTAACGACGGGAAGACTGTCTCATTAAAGTGACAACCCGTAAATGAGTGGTAAAGAGATCGTATGCAAGCGCTCGAAGAGAGCTAGTGTGAAGGAGAATCATAATCGACAAAGATTCACATCCTTCTTTAAGGACCCATATTGGTACGTTGCGGTGGCGTAACTTGGCACATGGAATGCGCACCCAAATGCGTAAATACAAAATCGTCAGGTTCGTACCCAATAACCAACTGTAACGTCAAATAGGTTGGATGGCAATAGGCCTCAAGGCAGACCAACATAAATGCGTACAAGTTTGCATAGCCCTAGGCAGAAACCAAAAACTTGGTACGTTCACCAAAATTCGAGCGATCATTTAAATTGCGTTTTATGATCACTAGGTGAGGCTATTTGGGGTGAACATGGAAATTCAATGTTCAATTATAAACCCAAAACAAATGCAATGCTTTATCGAAAATCATCGATGTAAACTCTCCGACATTATCCAGTCTCCTAGACCTTAAGGGATAAGTAGGGTAGTGAGCCCTTAATCGGCCATGAGGTTTAGCAGCAATGTGTGTGGACAAACATGTGACCGGTTTGTCGATTCATCAACCAAAACCATAAGTATTTATATGGTCCGCATTTTGGTTGGATTAGTCCACATATGTTCCCTTAAATCCACTATGAAAAGAGAGTCATTTCGTATCTTTGCTAAGGATGATTTAGAAATCAAACTTTCCTTATGAGCAGGCTTGGCAAAGTGTCCTTATAGGTACAAGATCCTTACTTCGGGTAAGGAGATGCATTATAACATCATTGTTCGACCTAAGTGTCCCAAAGCAAAAAAACTGCTCAATCACCCGACTCCAGGCCGGGCACATGTGGCGTGTTTCTAGTTGGGAGACAACCCATTGGCCCCAAATCAAAGTTTTAGGCTCATTCTTGGAGGTGGTGCAAAGATATTTCACTCTATTTTCTTCAGTGGTTTCATGAATGATCATTGTTCTCTCGAATATCCTTAAAAACTCAAAGACGGGGAGAATTTAAGGTCCCTTAAACGGTGATGCAATACCATTCATACAACGAGGAACGTGCCAATGTGATAGGAGCATATTTATGCTACTTAGTTATGTTGTTTTCTTGCATTTTCGTAGTTAGTTATAACTTATTATAGTGTTTAAGGTCATTTTCGTGCAATTTCAGGTTCATATGGCAAAGTATGCATTTTGAGCCAATTTGGAGCATTTTGGAGCATTTTTGGGCCAAGATTGGATGGTGCAAACATGAAGACATGTGGATGGACGAATTTGATAATTAAAACAGCAACACACACACCACATGGGCAGCAAGGAATCAGAAATTAAAGCATGGAAGAATGGGATCATCATGGGCAGCAAGGAATCAGAAATTAAAGCATGGAAGAATGGGATCATCATGGGCAGCAAGGAATCATTATGGGCAGCAAGGAATCATCATGGGCAGTGAAGAGACAACAAGGAATGGCAGAAATTGGACCACCATGAAGTGGATTTCTGCAAGGATGGCAGATTGTCCATTACTTGATGTTTGCTTGACATTTTCAGCCACTATATAATCCCCATTCAACCATTTATCATGGAGTTCAGAAAAACACACCTCCCACACACATTCCATTCATCCCATCCAGCCATACACCCTCCACAATTCATAAATTCGTCAAACACATCCATCACACTTTGCAGCAGCCTTCCTTCACCTTTCACCATATTTTCTGACCCAAAATCATCCCTAGCCGTACCCCCATCAACCCTAAACCTTCCCATACCATTCCCCATCCATTCTACACCACAAATAACCCCAAAAACCTGTTCTAAAGTTCTCTGCCGCAGCAAGGAGGAAGGAGAATTCGTTGATGAGCTTGCTGCCAAGTTGGAGCGTTCTAGGTGTTTTCTTCCTTTGGATTTTAATTTCTAAATTTATGTATCTTTGCTTGTGAGTATGAGGAACTAAACCCCCTTAGTTGGGGGGTGATTCGAAACCATGAATATGCTTGCAATATGATTTGATTACGTTCAGTTGTTATTTCATAAGTTGTGGTTTCAATTCGTTCATCTACTTGATTGATAAATTATTTGTGTATGTTGATTGAGAGTGCACGCTTAGTTTTCATGCATGAATATGATGCTAGATTATGAGGGAGTTTCACCTAATAGTTACAATCTTATAATCACAAGTAGTGAAGGTGGCTTATAAACGATCGCGTTGAATGAATTCTTGGCATTAGTTTCATGCTCATCATAGTAACGAATGCCTCGTCAACACTTATAGTTCTCATTGTGCTTCATGATTCTTGATTGTATCCTTATTGTGCTCATCACGTAAGGAACCTTTGATGAATGTTTTGAATTGTTGTATGCGCTTTCCCATCCAATTCATTAACTTAAGGAGAACTTGAAGGTTAATTTAAGCGTATCTAATTAACTTGGGGTGTTGAGTTTCATAATTTATTGGAAGAACAACTGAAAAATCGTTTTGTTTGCAAGTGTGTCATGTGTGGAGAAGAACCTCCTAACTAGCCCTTTATCCATCCTTTTCATCCAAAACGTTTTACAATCTGTTTTGTTTTAAAGTTTCTGTTTTGTTTTCAATTTTCGTCCAAAACCAAATCCCCCTTTATTTTGAAGTCTTAAATTAGTTAGAAAGTGTTTTGATTTGTGTTTTTAAGTGTTTTGATTCAAGTTTTCACTCAAATTCGTCAGATTTTGTGTTTGTGCTCAAAACTGCCCAGAAAGTGGTTTTTAGGCAGTTTTGAGTCTTCTAGTTGCTGTTTTGAATTCTAGGTTTGTTTAAGTGTTTTAAACATTAGTTTTGCATTCTTTGAGTCTAGTTTAGTGTTTTAAACTTTGTTTTTGAGTTTTTAAGTCAGTTTCCAAGTGTTTAGCAATCCCTCCTAATCCCCGGTCTAGAACGATCCCTACTTACATCTTTACTACAATTTGACAAAAGAGGGTAAAATTTGTGTGTCAAGTAATTCTCCCACCAAATTTTGGCGCCGTTGCCGGGGATTAGCAACTTTGCTAATCCCTTGGTTCTTTTATTTTTGTTTAGTTTGTTTTTGTTTTAGTTTCTAACTTAGTTTTATTTTCTTTGGTTGATGTTACTTTTGATATTTGCTTTAGTTCTTTTTCTTTGATTTTAGGTGCTTAAGAAGTAAGACATGGATTTTGCTAGCTTTCAAGCTCAATTGGCAAATCTTACTTCTCAATTGTCGCAGTTTGCTGAAAGGACCACAATGCAAAATGTCCCTACATTTAGTGCGTCTTATAGGCAAGGATACCAAGCCAATCAATATCCACAAAGCGATTGGAGTGATCATTCAAACTCTATGTGGTGGGAAGCTCAACAAGTTCAACAAGAAACATATTGGCAACCATATGAGGATTCATATGCACCACCACAGCCTCCCCCTCAATCTTCACATCCAAATTCAGGTGCCGAATCAAATCCAAATTGGTGGGAGAATTTACACGGACTCTAGGAAGCTCAATGCCATAATTAGGAAGGATCACTATCCCCCTCCATTCATAGATCCAATGCATGGAAGTTTTGTGGAGCATGTCGTGGAAGATGTACTTGTGTTCTTGTCGCAACACACAGGTAAGCCACCTCCTCAAATTTCAAGTTTGTTTTATACTAACAAGTTGTTGAGTTCAATGATCCAGGCACCCATTTTAGAATTTAAAGCATTACCGGATCATTTCAAGTATCACGTTCCATTTAAAGATCACCTCCATGCCGTGGGTCCTATTCAAGCTTGATTGGAGGTATCGTCCGGCTGTACGACGTTAAAGCAAGCGCTACTTGGGAGGCAACCCATGCATGCAACAAAGGAAGACCTAGAGAGCGCTCCAACAACCAGATTTGCGTTCCTAACCCCTTCTCTTTGCTGCACTTATTTCATTCACGCCATGTTAGATTGTTTAGTTGCTGTTTTGTTGTTTGGTTGTTATTTGTGTTAATCTATGCTTGAAACATTGAGGACAATGTTTGATTTAAGTGTGGGGGTAACCAAAGTGTTTTGATGCAAATTCGTAGGGTTTTCTCACTCATAATTTCTAATGTTGTTTTTCACTGTTTTTAAGCCTTTTTAAGCTGTTTTGGTGTGTTTTAGTGTGTTTTTAGTCAAAAATCCGAAAATCCCATAAAAATTTGAAAAATTGTTTTAAAAACCCAAAAAAAAGAGTTGTTTTTGTGTGTTTGTTTGTGTCTTAGGGTACCTTCCAACACAATGATGAGGATTCGGTTTGTAATTGCATGGTTGTTAAAGAGAGTGATTAACATGGATGAAAGTTTGATTTACTCTTTGTTTATGCTTGGTTGTGGTTATAACTTATGAATTCACATGCAATCATAAAGGAAAAATTAGTTTTTGTAACATGCTTGAAGGAAGGAACTCAAACTAACACTACAACCTTGTGAGACTTGAGCCTAAACGTTTATTTGGAGAGTTAAAATCTGTACATTATTGTTTTCTAAGTCGTTGCATGATCTCATTATTCCTTGCTTGGTTACTACTTAGAAGGCGTTTCATCATTTAGTTCCAAATGCTAGAACTCATGCCCATTTCATTCAAAGCATGTTATTGATTTGCATAACACATATTCAAGATGAAGTTGTGTAGTGACCACCACCTTAGCCAAAATGCCGTGAATCCCCTATGTCATTATGTTTTGTAGGTTTCAACCCCATTGAGCCTTGTTTAGCCTTTTCTTTGTTAACCCATGTTTTCCTCACCTAGCCTAGATTAGGACTATCCATTCCTTTGTTCTTTAAGCATAGTAAAGCATGATTCAATTAGAATTCCTTTTGATTTATGTTGGCAGAAAACAAGTGTAGGGGAAGTGTTTTTCATGAGGAATTGTGTGCCATAGGCACGGCAAAGAAAAGAAAAGAAAAAAAAATTCGTGGAAAGAGAAAAGAAAAAAAAATTTGAAAAAAAAACATGAAGAAAAAGTATGAGAAGTATGAAAAAAGAGTTGAAAAGTTGAGAAAAAGAGTTCCAAAGTCTTGTTTGTTGAAGTAAGGGTCCAAAACAATGAATTTGACCCTAAGGAGTTGTTTAAGTCTCCCCCTTGTGTGTTAAAGTTAATTTCTGCAATCTAAGTGAATTCTAAGTCTCAATTTCATTACTTTGCTTACTATCGCTTGAAGAACGTTTGTTTTCCCTATCCTTCCTTGTTAACCAACACCCCAAGCCCCATTACAACCCTTAACTTCTATCTTGAATGTTATGTGTTTCAATTTGTGGAGTTTGAATTTGGTATGAGCATATGGTGTCACTGGTTCTCGCATCTAAGTAGTAGCATTCCATTCATGAGATCATATCTAAACATGCTTCTTAACTCTAGAAATTGCATTCTTTGTAAAATATATATGTGAGCATTCGTTTTCATTTCTACATCAATCTTCTCACATATGACTAGTGTAGGGTGTGGAGTTAGAAAATCTGAGTGAAAATAGAGTGTATATCTTGTAAGGAATTGAAGGAATTCTCTAAGGCATGTTACTTCATTCAAAGCATTGTTTTAATTGATTACTTGTGAATTTGTAAGTTGTGGCTTAAATTAAGTATGTGCTTGTGTAAAGATCACTCAAATTTGTGGGGATAACGATCTTTAACATGTCATGTTCATTGGAAATCCCTGAGGCAAATGTTGGAAGGATTAGAGTGTGTTTATTGACTTTGTTTCGTTTTGTTTATTTTGTTTTGCTCGAGGACTAGCAAAAGCTAAGTGTGGGGGAGTTTGATAGGAGCATATTTATGCTACTTAGTTATGTTGTTTTCTTGCATTTTCGTAGTTAGTTATAACTTATTATAGTGTTTAAGGTCATTTTCGTGCAATTTCAGGTTCATATGGCAAAGTATGCATTTTGAGCCAATTTGGAGCATTTTGGAGCATTTTTGGGCCAAGATTGGATGGTGCAAACATGAAGACATGTGGATGGACGAATTTGATAATTAAAACAGCAACACACACACCACATGGGCAGCAAGGAATCAGAAATTAAAGCATGGAAGAATGGGATCATCATGGGCAGCAAGGAATCAGAAATTAAAGCATGGAAGAATGGGATCATCATGGGCAGCAAGGAATCATTATGGGCAGCAAGGAATCATCATGGGCAGTGAAGAGACAACAAGGAATGGCAGAAATTGGACCACCATGAAGTGGATTTCTGCAAGGATGGCAGATTGTCCATTACTTGATGTTTGCTTGACATTTTCAGCCACTATATAATCCCCATTCAACCATTTATCATGGAGTTCAGAAAAACACACCTCCCACACACATTCCATTCATCCCATCCAGCCATACACCCTCCACAATTCATAAATTCGTCAAACACATCCATCACACTTTGCAGCAGCCTTCCTTCACCTTTCACCATATTTTCTGACCCAAAATCATCCCTAGCCGTACCCCCATCAACCCTAAACCTTCCCATACCATTCCCCATCCATTCTACACCACAAATAACCCCAAAAACCTGTTCTAAAGTTCTCTGCCGCAGCAAGGAGGAAGGAGAATTCGTTGATGAGCTTGCTGCCAAGTTGGAGCGTTCTAGGTGTTTTCTTCCTTTGGATTTTAATTTCTAAATTTATGTATCTTTGCTTGTGAGTATGAGGAACTAAACCCCCTTAGTTGGGGGGTGATTCGAAACCATGAATATGCTTGCAATATGATTTGATTACGTTCAGTTGTTATTTCATAAGTTGTGGTTTCAATTCGTTCATCTACTTGATTGATAAATTATTTGTGTATGTTGATTGAGAGTGCACGCTTAGTTTTCATGCATGAATATGATGCTAGATTATGAGGGAGTTTCACCTAATAGTTACAATCTTATAATCACAAGTAGTGAAGGTGGCTTATAAACGATCGCGTTGAATGAATTCTTGGCATTAGTTTCATGCTCATCATAGTAACGAATGCCTCGTCAACACTTATAGTTCTCATTGTGCTTCATGATTCTTGATTGTATCCTTATTGTGCTCATCACGTAAGGAACCTTTGATGAATGTTTTGAATTGTTGTATGCGCTTTCCCATCCAATTCATTAACTTAAGGAGAACTTGAAGGTTAATTTAAGCGTATCTAATTAACTTGGGGTGTTGAGTTTCATAATTTATTGGAAGAACAACTGAAAAATCGTTTTGTTTGCAAGTGTGTCATGTGTGGAGAAGAACCTCCTAACTAGCCCTTTATCCATCCTTTTCATCCAAAACGTTTTACAATCTGTTTTGTTTTAAAGTTTCTGTTTTGTTTTCAATTTTCGTCCAAAACCAAATCCCCCTTTATTTTGAAGTCTTAAATTAGTTAGAAAGTGTTTTGATTTGTGTTTTTAAGTGTTTTGATTCAAGTTTTCACTCAAATTCGTCAGATTTTGTGTTTGTGCTCAAAACTGCCCAGAAAGTGGTTTTTAGGCAGTTTTGAGTCTTCTAGTTGCTGTTTTGAATTCTAGGTTTGTTTAAGTGTTTTAAACATTAGTTTTGCATTCTTTGAGTCTAGTTTAGTGTTTTAAACTTTGTTTTTGAGTTTTTAAGTCAGTTTCCAAGTGTTTAGCAATCCCTCCTAATCCCCGGTCTAGAACGATCCCTACTTACATCTTTACTACAATTTGACAAAAGAGGGTAAAATTTGTGTGTCAAGTAATTCTCCCACCACAATGCTCTTAATTAGGTTGGATAGACCTGAAGTCATTGTTAGAGATGTGATTTAGGTGTAAAGTTAGTGTGCGTAGTACGCATTCATCCAGACAACTAACTTTCCCACATTCCTACCTAATCACGCGTTTAATTGAATTCGGTCACATGCATAGAAGGAACATGATTCACTTAACTCATATTCGAGGACAATATCAATAAGATTATCCATAAGTAAAACATACACCAAACTTGAATCCAAGAACATAGAAAAATGTTCACAAAGTAAATGGTTTACTAAGGGGATTCGGCCAGCAAGGCCATCCATGTCAAAATTTTGCTCTTCCAACGATGTTTGGGGGAGCAAAATTAGTCTCACATATTGACTATGAGAACGGTACTCCTAAACGACATTGGTAGAGGCACGAACAGTTGCATAACCAATGATCTATTCCATCGAGATGGAAGTAGATTCTACAGGGTTAAGGTTCGGGAATATCATTCTTTATTCTTGAAGTTTTAGGTCTTAGGTACCAAGGATTACGCTTGGGGTATGATGCCACACCTTGGTAGGCCCTGATTCTACCATATGTTTATGGTAGTAATCAGATCTGAGAATTTGGTAAACTTATGCTTTCTACACTGCTGTTTCAGGGGCGAGTTAAAAACATGGAAAGACAAGAAAAATATTCTCCAGTCAAAATTCGATCGGATTTATAAACTTTAGAATTGTACTCATTCATGGACATAATCATTGTGTGCTTCAGGCAATGTTTTTCATGATTAGACAATCCGTAAGAGCGAGCCAAAGAGCCATGGAATCCTCATTCGGAAGGTACTTCCGTTTGTAATGCTTCGGGCATAAGTCTTTGAATGAAGATCATGACGGAGGCTTATTCAGCTCTTCGATGCCATTGTTGGCGTCAATGGTTTCTCAACTTCTTAATAGTCATGTGGAGATTCATTTCTTGTACCCCACATAAAGTGGTTTCTATTAGAAACGTCCAAATAAGGAAAATTGAACTTGTGACGGTTCGATAATACACTGAATTGGAGGGAACAAGATTGTGATTGGTGCCATGGGAATGAATCATCCATAAGCATCAAGGTTAGAACATTCGAGTTCCAAGACATGGTTTTCATGAAAAACGTCGGGTTTTTATGGGTGTATTGTTTTATGAAAACTTCGGGTTTCAAAGGCACTAAATTCGAAACTACATGTTCAATTTAGTTTATGAACGTCAAGTATGAGAGCTTCGTTACTACGAAAATATATCAACGGATCAAAGTATAAAAATAAATTATTGAATCGTTAATGTCCAAAAGTGGGCTTCAGGCCAATAATTTTGGATTTCTTGTCAAATTAATGGACTGCTAGTCACTTTTAATTAATTCAATAGATCAGGACCATTCGAGGTCGATCGTAGAAGCAAAAATAATATTAACATACGGGTTAAAATTATTTAGAATGCTAAATAATAGCATTGGGTTCGAAAAATCATAGCCCAAACACGGTAGGCATGAGAGTCGTGAGTAGGCAAGGCCCTATCGGGTTTATTGGGTTTGGGTTGGCTACTAGTAGCAGCCCAATGCGTGGCAACTGGCCACGGGCTGAGGGAAAGAAGCCTAGCAGTAGCTCTGCTGGCGTTTTGGGCCTAGATCACTAGAGGAGCAAGCCCAGCCTAAAGGCTGTCTTATGGGTGTTGCAAGGAAACCTCAGCCGAGGCTGGGTTTTGATTTTTGGGCCGTAGGGACAAGCGTAATCTTCAGGATTGGTTTGTGGTGCTGCGGGCCGTGGCTGGGGACCGGTCCAGCAAGCAGAAAAACTGTTGCAGACGGGCCAAAGCTTCAGGCCCATGTCAGTGACAAGGTCCAGCATGCTTCTGGCATGCGGGTTGGGTCAAGTTTGGTCCCTGGCTGCAGGCCCGTATGATTGTCATGCTAGGCCGAGGCCTGGTCGAATGCTGAGGGAAGGCAGCAAGCCCAGAGGGCTGAGCAAGGTCCAAATCAACGTCCCAAGGTCTGTCACACGGTGGTGCCACAAGAAATTACCCAATTTTTTTGTTGTTTTTTTTTTGGAATCTAGGGTTGTCCCAAGCTTCAGGCTAGGTGCGATTTCAACCGCAAAAAAAAAAAATGATTTTTCTTCCCTTTTTTTTTTTTTTTTTTTTAAATTTATAAGGTTGAAAAACCCGAATTGCTTCTAATTTCTTTCGATTCTTTGACTCACAAATTTCACATAGCATAATTGCGTAATGCATAAACAAATATATATATTGACAAAATATATGAATATATGAACATATGCAATATATATATCGGAAGGAAAATATAAATGTAGGGGGTTCATGCATCATGGGGAATGTTTTCATGCTTCATGGTTGTAGACATCGAAATTTCAGTGAAATAAATGTTGACCAATGCATTAAAATTACAACCTTTATTCATTTCACCTACATCATACACTCACTTCACCTACAACTTCCACTCATTTCACCAACATCATATACTCACTTCACCTACAACATCCACTCACTTCACCAAAAAAATGGATGGTGGTGATTCATTCTCAAAGCCTATAAATAGGCTTCTCCATCAAGGGATAGAGAACGAAGAGAGATCACACTCAAACCTTGAAGCTTTGAAACTCTAAAGCTCTCAAGAAAAGAACGTGAACTCACCGAGACTCAAAAGAAGTTGAAGAAGCATGGTTACGAAATTGACAACAACAAAGCTGGACTTGGCTTCACACCAAATGCACCCGTGAAGATTTCAAGCAAAGCGAAAAACGCTAGCACTTAACACATCAGTGTGAGCATTGAACAAGATCAAGAGGAACCTAAATCCGCCCCTCAGACATCAGTCTTCGATAAGATGAATTGTTCAAGGCCCGGAATTTTGGCATTTAATCGCATTGGTGGTCAAGACCAAACCTCCATGTTCAAAAGGCTGAACGCGCCAACATCCCAAAGCTCTGTTTTCGAAAGATTGTCAAAACCTGAGAAACAAAGCAACACGGCTAGCTCTCCTCCGCGACGGCCAGCTTTGGAAAGACTTGAAGGCAATAAGAAGCCTTCGGAAAAAAGGGAGACAACGCCAAAGGAAGAAAAACTCGACGGGCTAGCAAAAAAAGGCGACGTTTGAAGCTCGATTCCTTCAAGAATGAAGCGCCAAACAATCTTGGAGGTTAACACAAATGGACCACTGAAAGTAAGAAGGCGCACCATCATCCACACTGGACAATCTTCATGCCAACAAGCTCGAGAGGACAACACTGAAGAGAAGGTCTAAGATGTCTTCCACATCACGATCCAAGAAGGCAAAGAAGACTAAATCCCCGATGAAGATGTCACTGTTGCGCCACCATAACTTGATGATGGGGGGCAAGCCACGGTTGATGATCTCAAGGAGCTCAACTTAGGCACAAAAGATGAGCCGAAGCCTATCTTCGTAAGTGCGCTGCTAAGTGCGGACGAGATAGAGGAGTATTACCAACTGCTATCAGAGTACAAAGACGTCTTTGCTTGGACCTACAAGGAAATGCCCGGCCTTGACCCTGTCATCGTTGTGCATCATTTTGCAGTCAAGCCTGGAACGCGACCGATAAAGCAAACTCAAAGGCGTTATCGATCCGAGCTCATCCCACAAATCGAGGCCGAGATTGACAAGCAAATCGAAGCAGGCTTCATTCGAGAGGTGCAATACCCCAAGTGGATCTCCAACATCGTCATTGTCCTTAAGAAATCTGGACAAATACGTGTTTGCGTAGACTTCTGGGAGCCCAACGACACTTGCCCGAAAGATGACTTCCCCTTGCCAATCATCGAAATCATGGTGGATGCAACCACTGACGACAAGGCACTGTCATTCATGGACGACTCTTCTGGATACAATCAAATTCGCATGGCTCTCGAAGACAAGGAACTAACAGCCTTCCGCACTCCAAAAGGTATCTACTGCTACAAGGTGATGCCCTTTGGTCTGAAGAACACTGGAGCTACTTATCAACGTGCAATGCAGAAAATCTTCAATGACATGCTACACAAAAACGTAGAATGTTATGTAGACGATGTGGTGGTCAAGACAAAGAAAAGATCAGGCCACTTGAAGGATTTACGAATAGTATTCGAAAGGCTGCGAAAATACTACCTCAAGATGAACCCGTTGAAATGTGCATTTGGTGTCACCTCCAGAAAGTTCCTCGGTTTCATTGTTAAGCACCGTGGTATTGAAGTGGACCAATCAAAGATCAAGGCCATTCAAAACATGTCTGAGCCAAGAAACCTGCACGAGCTAAAAAGTCTACAAGGACGGCTAGCCTTTATCAGACGTTTCATCTCCAACGTTGCAGGGCGTTGTTAACCGTTCAGTCGACTCATGAAGAAGGATGTTCCGTTCATATGGGACGAAGCATGCCACAATGCTTTTGAAAGCACAAAAAGGTATTTGTCAAGTCCACTTGTCCTGGGGGCTCCTGTGCCCGGGAAACCACTCATATTGTACATCGCCGCTCAGGAAAGTTCAGTTGGAGCACTCTTGGCACAAGAGAATGAATCCCAGAAAGAATGAGCGCTCAACTACCTCAGCCGAACTCTCACTGGCGCCAAGTTGAACTACTCCCCAATAGAAAAGATGTGCCTTGCCTTGGTGTTCGCCATCCAGACCCTCAGGCATTACATGCATGCTTACACCATCCACTTGGTTGCTAAAGCTGACTTGGTCAAATACGTCATGTCCAAACCAGTCTTGATAGGGCGACTCACAAAATGGGCGTTGCTTCTTAATCATTATGAGATCATCTACGTCCCAGCTAAAGCCGTTAAGGGACAAGCCCTAGCAGACTTTCTTGCCGATCACCCAATCCCAGCTAATTGGAAAATCTCAGACGACTTGCCTGACGAGGAGGTGTTCTACATCGACATCTTCCCGACATGGATGATGTTTTTCGATAGATCTGCACGATAGCACACAGAGCGGGGGTAAGAGTAGTATTCATGTCGCCACAAAGGCAAATTTTACCTTATTCCTTCCAACTAAGCAAATTATGCTCCAACAACGTCGCTGAGTACCAAGCATTGATCATCGGGCTCTAAATGGCGATCAACATGAGAATCACAGCCCTTGAGGTATTTGGCGACTCCAAGCTCATAATCAATCAACTCTTAACTGAATATGAGGTGAGGAAAGATGATCTCGTCCCATACTTCCAGCTGGCAACTCAACTGCTACAAAAGTTTGAGACTGTGACACTATAACATGTGCCAAGAAAAGAAAATCAAATGGCAGATGCTCTTGCCAACCTAGCCTCGAGTATGACACTAGGAGAAGACGAAGCTGCAGACGTACCAGTGTGCCAAAGATGGGTGATCCCCCTCGTCACTGAAATGCTACTGGATGATACAAATGTCATCTCAGTACTTCCAGTTAATGTTGAAGAGTGTAGACAACCGCTTATTGACTACTTAGAGCATGGAAAACTTCCAGATAATCCTAGACAACGCTCCGAAATACGTCGATGAGCACCTCGCTTTCTCTACTACAAAGAAACACTTTACCGGCGCTCTTTCGAATGAGTATTTATGAGATGCCTAGGTGAGGAAGAAGCCCATCAAGCCATGGAAGAAGCACACTCAAGCATATACGGGGCGCATCAGTCAGGACCAAAGCTACATTTCTAGCTCAAAAGAATGGGTTACTACTGACCAAGCATGGTGAAGGACTGCCTGGAACATGCCAAAAGGTGCCAAGCCTGCCAATTCCACGCCAACTTCATACATCAACCACCTGACCATTACACCCTACAGCTGTTTCATGGCCATTCGATGCATGGGGATTGGACGTCGTAGGACCAATTACTCCAAAGTCATATGCAGGAGAAGCTTACATCCTAGCTGCAACAGATTACTTCTCCAAATGGGCTGAAGCCATAGCCCTAAGGGAAGTAAAGAAGGAAATTGTTGTCCGTTTCATCAAGGAGCATATCATCCACCGATATGGTGTGCCTCGCTACATTATCATTGACAACAGAAAACAGTTCTCCAACCGACTCGTGGACGAGCTTTGCGAGAAATACAAGTTCAAACAGCACAAGTCTTCCATGTATCATGCTCCGGCCAACGGTCTTGCAGAAGCATTCAACAAAACATTGTGCAACCTCTTAAAAAATGTGATCAGCCGAACAAAGAGAGACTGGCACGAAAGAATAAGCGAAGCACTTTGGGCATATAAGACGACACATAGGACTCCTACCCAAGCTACGCCTTATTCTCTCGTATATGGCGTGGAAGCTGTCCTACCGCTCGAAAGTCAAATCCCCTCACTAAGGATGGCTATACAAGAAGGCTTAACCGATGAAGAGAATGAAAGGTTGTGCCTTCAAGAGCTGGAAGCGTTGGATGAGAGAAGGCTCGAAGCTCAACAACACTTGGAATGCTACCAAGCACGGCTATCCAAGGCATACAACAAGAAGGTTCGCCTAAGGTCTTTCCAAATTGGAGACCTCGTCTTCGCATTGCGTAGGCCTATCATCACAACTCACAAGACAAAAGGCAAGTTCACATCAAAATGGGATGGACCATACGTAATACAAGAGGTCTACACCAACGGCGCCTACTTAATTATGGTAGAAGACGGCTTGAAGATCGACCCCATCAATGGTAGATTCTTGAAGCGCTACTACCCCTAAAACAAACGCACCATGCTCCTGGCCTGCAAGAGCATAAACTGTGTACGGAAAAACAAAACAAAACAAAACAAACAAACAAAAAAAAAAAAAAAAAAAACCAATCACCCATTTGAACTACGTCATGACTTGATCCCTCCTCAACCGAAGGTACGTAGGCAACTTGAAACTTCAAAACTTCGAGTACAGTCACATCACCAACAAAAACACAAACACTTTGAAGAATAAAAGGCAAATTCAAAATATGAATACTTTATTTCTTTAAAGGAATGATTTGGTTACAAAGCCGTATTAAAAAGGTAAGCATCACACCAACGTCACCATCGAGGAAAGTTATGACCGAAAGGCACTACACAGCATAAACTCATTGTAGTCTTTTGCACAACCCCACATGGTAAAAGTGACGCACTGGAACAAGCTCCAAGCAGCAATGGCAAAAAGCCCACGGCAAGCAGCATGGTCAACGTGCACGGCAACGTCACCACCGAGGGAAAACCGTGACCAAAAGGCACTACACAGCGAAATCCCGCTGCAGTATTTTGCACAGCACCACACGGTAAAAAGTGACACACTGCAACAAGCACAAGGAAAATAGCACAGTTGCACCCACATCTCGATCACTCCGTCGACATCAATCTTAAAAGTAGCTATCTGGTGAGCTCGTGGATCGAGCACGATGGGTCTAGTGGGGTCATCAACGTCTCAGTTTCGTACTTTAATTTGAAACCCAAAGACCCGGTTATATCATCCTCTCTCGATCTGGGCCAGCGCGTAAGCAGTTTCATGTACGTTGGGTTGTCCGGGTGGACTCAGGGAAGCACAAAGATTCACAGCATCGAGTAGTGGAGCTTCAGCTTGTTAAACAATTCCCCTGCTTCACCATGACTGGTACTCCGCCGTCTCTGTGACACACAGCCATAGCTTTCCCGCACCTCCACTGCAACTCCTCCACCTCAAGCTTCAGCTGCTTCTGCACCTCTGTCATGGCTGCTGCCTTTGAACGTGATTAACGAAATCAAAGTTTGTCAACTTACACCTACTTGCATCCTGCTGCTCTAATCTCCTCTGCATTTCCCCCTGCACCATGTGGATGATTTATATAAAAGTTTTAGGAATGATGTACGACACCATGTCAAGGGTTCTGGGTGGGATTAAGTTGCAGGACAAAGGCACATGTTCAAAACCCATTAACACATTTGATGTGAGTTCCCGCATGCCAATTCAAAGGTGGAGGTCACATTTTTCTAAAAATGAATGATATCCTATGAAAATTCAAGCACCCACCAAGGAACCTAGCTGTGCCATCTTCAAACCACTCATAATTGCATGCTACTATTAGCAAGTCAAGGAGGAAAAAGGAGAAAGGTGATGGGATGGTGCATCAGCCATTGTCTAAAAAAAAGGAAGTAACATATCTTAGTGAAATATATGCTCTGTGGTATTTAGCACAATACACTGAATGAAATAAAGCATGTCTATTGATATCTCCGATAAATTACAAATATGTACAAAAAAAAAATTTTAAATTAAAAAAAAAAAAAAAACGGGAGCCTTCACAAATTTTACTTATGTGAAGCCTCAGTACTCGACGGAACCCTAAAAGAGGGAGGCGCTGAAGATAGATTATTCGGAGCCTCAATACTTGGTCGAACTCCAGATGACGAAGGCAAAAACTGCCTCTGGAATACAGCCACAAACCTCTGATGGTTACTTTGAATCTGACCTTCGGAGTTCAGCAGCTGATCAAGCTTTCTCTTTATGCTTATTGAATAATTATTTGCAAGCACATGCAACTCTCTATTCTCGTGCTTGAGCCTTCTGATCTCTTGTCTAAGAGTTGCCACCTCGGCCGTCAATGCTTCAACTTGGCGATTTCGAGCAAGCAAGCGTTGGCCCATATTAGACACGGAGCCCGCACACTGAACACTGAGAGCCAGAGAGTCTTGGATAGCCAACTCGTCGGACCGTCTTGAAAGCAACCTATTATCACCAGGAGTAAGGAGGTTCCTAGCTACTACCATAGCGGTTGTTGCATCCCTCATCACGAAGTCTTCAACTGTAAGAGGACCATTAGAAGATAAGAAGGACTGGCGCCATATATTACCCGGACGCGGCGCACCTGTATCACTCCTGAGACTCAAATCTAAGCAAATGTTAGACGAGCAAGCCATCTTCAGAAATGATAAAAGAAAAGGGTGGGATAGAGTAAAATCTCAGAAATATAGCAAAGACAATTTTCAAGGGTGGGCAATCTTCAAAGTGTGTATGTTGAATACGATTGACACCTCTTTAAAAGGAGAGGCAACACAACCATTTGTTCAAAAATCGAAGAGACACCACTCTTCGAATTTCAAAAGCTGGACTTTCCTGCGTAAAGTCCGTCAACACTTTTCAGACGCAATCTCAGCTTTTCGGCTATCACGTGCAACTTTATCAAATATATCTGACAAAGTTGAAAACGCGTGAATTTTACTATTCCAACTACAACGATGTTGCCGACAAGCGTGGGTAACAAGGCCACGTCCGCACCACTACTGGCCTTTAGGAAACCCTTATATATGTCGACCTTCATCCTCCATGGCAAGGCACACATCCAAAACGCCTGATTCTTCTTCCTTGCCAAATGCATCTGCAACCAAACCCTTCAACATACTCAGTTTTTCTTCCTCCCTGGAAACACCTCTTCAACCAAGTCACACCAGAGCAAAAGTATCTCATATCACTAGGGTTGAAAGCAAGAGTATCTCATAGCATGCTTTCTCCTTATCTTTTTCTTTGTCCTCGTTCTTCTCTGCAGGGCAAGGAGAAAGAGAGCAATCAGTCGGTACTTGGAATCAGCCTTCGTATTTGGAACCGACTGAAGGAAATTTTGTGAAAAACATGTTCATTTGAGCAACATCTATGGCATGCAATAAACAATTAAAGGCGGAATCATGCTTGTATGCACTCAAAACAAAACATTACCCATGAAATTCAAAGCCTAGTAGAAGGGTGAACCAAGACTCAACTCAAGAACAAAGTGAGTTGAGAAATCTTATACCTTTGTTGATTCCTCTTTGCATAAGCAAAGGCTAATCACCCAAGGAGAGGGCCTTCATTCCTTGCTTCTTAGCTCCATGGATTTCTTGGATGAGGATGGTTGAAAGGATTCTCCAAGTTCCCAAAGTTGAGAACCTCTAATTTTTCCACACCAAGGAGAGACTCGAAGAGAGATGAGTGACCTTGGAGGAGGGAAGATTGCTAGCTAATCTCCTCCAAGGGGGCCGACCTCCTAGAGAGAAAGGAAGAGACATTGTGTTCTCATCTTTTCACTAAAAGAAACCCTAATGAAGAAAAGGTTATAAAGTCGCATTTATACCTACCTTCATTGGAGTGGCAAACTTGTAATAAGTCCAAAATCCACTCCTTTATCAATATGGCCGGCCATAGGGTTTTATTGGGCTGTTTGGGCCTTTGTGAATTATTAGTCATTAAGTTGTCATACAACTTAAGTCAATGGCTTGACGTTCGAAGCCCATTGGGCCTTGAGGCCCAAAACTAACCCGAGGTCTTTAACGAACTTTATTCGTTTGATTAATTAACATATTAATTAATCCTTGCCATAAATAATTAAACCATTTAATTATCCTTACTCATCTCCGTTGTTTCTTCAATCTCTACCTTACACGGTGTACGATCCATTAGGTTCCTTTTAGCGAGGCGGTGGGCGATTAGAACTCTTTCAAATCGATTGTGAATTGAAACTTACTTTCAATTCTCCCTTTAGTGATTATACATGTTTAGGGCTTCCACAAACCATGAGTGACACCTAGCAGTATGTCATGGTTACCCAAGCTAATCAGAAGAGGTAGAGAACCTATTCAGTTTAGGATTACAATGCAATACGGTCTTTCTCTAATACAATACGCTTAACCACATTGTTTGGTTTGATAGTTTATTCATGTCTACTATCCAATGTGATTCATTTACTTATATGATTACCTTGAATGTGATTTGGAACGACTTCCTAAATCTCATTCATACTCTAGCCAGAGATTCTTAATCATATCATAGAGTATTTTCCCTCAAACGGTTTGAAGGTTAGAGATCCCTTGTTGCGCATTCACTTGCCTCCATGGCTAAGTGGCTTAACCCCAACTATGTCATGGACACCCTCGGATGGAGTGACTTTGACATAGTCAAAGATCAAGGACCTAACCACAAGACAACTATGATGCCTCAGGTCAAATGACTACTTTGCATTATCCCAACCATGAGTTCTCATGTGACATGAGTATGAGAACTTCTTGTTGATCGCGTTCAGTGAACTCATTCTCTATTGAGCACCTACGTACTTGTCTTGGTGTCAGTCACACCAATGACTCGAGACCAGTCACTCTCCCTAAAGAAGACATAGTACGTACTGATCTTAATGGACTGTCAATGCCCAATTGGCAATCCTATGATCAGGAACGTTTAGGATATGTATACGAAAAAGAATGGTCTCATGAATCTAACTTCTTTAGATCGCATTCTCCCAATTACATATTCCTTGGACTTATCGTTTAAGCGTATAACATTTATTAGAGACGGCTTCAAACAATAATATTTGCCCTTTATATTCAAATATATTAGTTTAACATGTGAAATGTCCGTAAAGTATCATCATATGATTGGTTTTAGGGCACATTTCCAACACCGACTGCCTGGAATCCCTTCCCTGATTGCTCGCCTAGCACTACTCTCAAGTACTCATCTTCAACTGTTGATGCACTTCCAAAGAAGATACCAGATGCCTGGAGAACAGATGAGGCAAGTGAAAATAATGCATCGAAGCATATGGAGACAAGCGCAACAAATACATGTGCTGATTCATCCGCTACTTCTTCAAAAGCAAAAGTATCACATATCATCGGGGTCGGAAGCAAAGGTATCTCATATCATGCTTTTCCCCTGTCTTTTCCTTTGCCCTTGCTCTTGCCTGCAGGACAAGGAGAAAAAAAGCAATCAGTCGGAACCTGAAATCAAACTTCCAATGTGGAACTGATTGCCCAGAACCTTTTCCTGGTTGCTTACCTAGCATTGCTCTCGAGTGCTCGTCTTCAACTGTTGATAGGTCTCGAATTTCCTCAGCAAATACTTCAGGACAGTTGATATGATGTTGGCTCTTTACAATGAAGCTGCCAAGCATGGATGAGTCGCTGATAAGTGATGCTCTAAAGGACCATTTAAAGGCAAAAGCTTGCGCACCACTTCTGCTATGCGAAAGAAACAAGCAGAGAAGAATGCAACACGATGAGCTGGAACAAATCATTATAGCAGGACACCCTTCTCGGCAGAACTACATAATCCAGACGGAGGAGTCTAAGTCAAATCGAAGCCCGCCATCGTTGCTATAATCAAAGAGATCGAGAAGCTTCAACAGCCTTTCGCTGGCATTGTCGCCGAAAAGCAAAGTCTCGACAACCCTTGAAGATCGTACCGTTAACCAAACTGCTCGGGGTTTATATGAAAATGCCGCGAACTTCCTTGATCTTTCAAAGCAAATTTTTTGCAGCATCTGACCTTATCCCCTGGCCTTCTTCAATATGAATTGGAAAGATTGAACAAAGAAACAAACCATCACCTTCATCTCGTGCCTACATGCCATGTGTCCAAATCCTGAAACCGCTCGTGGTCATGTTTAAGTTCAAGATCAAGCTCCAACGGCCCTTGAAGAAATCACAGGTCCGATTCAAAATCAAGTCTCCTCCGCCCTTGAATCAAATTTAGCTCCAGATAAAATGAGTAAGTTCAAACCTTTGGAGGAAACCAGAAAACCCTCCAGCCCAGTTCAAGATTAAGCCTGTGGAAAATCAACAATTGGAGGAAACCAGAAAATCTTCCAGCCAAATTCAAGATCAAGCCCTAACGGCCCTTGAAGAAATTACCAGCCCAGTTCAAGATCAAGCCTCAACGGCCCTTGGATCGACATTGATAGGAGCATATTTATGCGACTTAGCTTGCTTGTTTTCTTGCATTTTGGTAATTATTTAGTATTTATAAAAGTGTTTAAAGCTAAATTCGTGTGTTTGTAGGTTTTATGGGCTAAGGGTGCATTTTGAGCCAATTTGGAGTAGTTTGGAGTGTTTTTGGGCCCAAGATGGATTGCTTATGATCCAAGCTAGATGGATGGATGAATTTGAAGTCAAAAGAAGCTAGGAACATGCTAAAAATCTGGTGAAACAAATACAAGTTGCAAGAAGGGATAAATTTCTAGAAGGATTGGCCAAAAACTTCACTCAAAACCATGCATACCCCATAAAATTCATCAATGCCGTGGCCTTCCCTTTGTTTCACTTCCACCAGATTTTTTAGTGATGATGCAATGCCTATCTCACCATGACATTTGAGTGGATGATGCAATGCTTAACTCACCATGACATGTGTTTGTTTGTGTCTTAGGGTACCTTCCAACACAATAATGAGGATTCGGTTTGTAATTGCATGACGGTTAAAGAAAGTTATAAATATGGATAAAAGTTTGATTTACTCTTTGGTTTATGCTTGGTTGAGGTTATAACTTATGAATTCACATGCAATCATAAAGGAAAAATCAGTTTTGTAACATGCTTGAAGGAAGAAACTCAACTAACGCTACAACCTTGTGAGACTTGAGCCTAAACGTTTATTTGGAGAGTCAAAATCTGTGCATTCTTTGTTTTCTAAAGTCGTTGCATGATCTCATTATTCTTTGCTTGGTTGCTACTTAGAAGGCGTTTCATCATTTAGTTCCAAACTCTAGAACTCATGCCCATTTCATTCAAAGCATGTTATTGATTTGCATAACACATATTCAAGATGAAGTTGTGTAGTGACCACCACCTTAGCCAAATGCCGTGTGCCCTATGTCATTATGTTTTGTAGGTTTTTAACCCCGTTGAGCCTTGTTAGCCTTCATTATTTGTTAACCCATGTTTTCCTCACCTAGCCTAGTTTAGGACCATCCATACCCTTGTTCTTTAAGCATAGTAAAACATGATTCGAATTGAATTCCTTTTGATCTATGTTAGCAGAAAACAAGTGTGGGGGAAGTATTTTTCATGAAGAAAAGAAAAAAATTCGTGGAAAAAGGAAAAAAAAAAAGTATGAAAAGTATGAAAAAAGAGTTGAAAAGTTGAGAAAAAGAGTTCCAAAGTATTGTTTGTTGAAGTGAGGGTCCAAAACAATGAATTCGGCCCTAAGGAGTTGTTTAAGTCTCCCCCTTGTGTGTTAAAGTTAATTTCTGCAATCTAAGTGAATTCTAAGTCTCAATTTCATTGCTTTGCTTACTATTGCTTGAAGAACGTTTGTTTTCCCTATCCTTTCTTTGTTAACCAATACCCCAAGCCCCGTTGCAACCCTTAACTTCTATCTTGAGTGTTATGTGTTTCAATTTGTGGAGTTTGAATTTGGTATGAGCATATGGTGTCACTGGTTCTCGCATCTAAGTAGTAGCATTCCATTCATGAGATCATATCTAAACATGCTTGTTAACTCCGGAAATTGCGTTCTTTGTGATACATATATGTGAGCATTCGTTTTTATATCTACATCCATTCTCTCACATATAACTAGTATATGGTGTGTAGTTAGAAAATATGAGTGAAAATAGAGTGCATATCTTGTAAGGATTGAGGGAATTCTCTAAGGCATGTTACTACATTCAAAACATTGTTTTAATTGGTTAATTGTGAACTAGTAAGTAGTGACTATGATTAAGTATGTGCTTAAGTGTTAAATTGACTCAAATCTGTGGGAATGATAATCTTTAACTTGTCATGTGCATTGGAAATCCCTGAGGCAAACGTTGGAAGGTTTCTGTTATGTTTGTTGGTTTTGTTTTGTTTTATTTCTTTGTTTTGCTCGAGGACTAGCAAAAGCTAAGTGTGGGGGAATTTGATAGGAGCATATTTATGCGACTTAGCTTGCTTGTTTTCTTGCATTTTGGTAATTATTTAGTATTTATAAAAGTGTTTAAAGCTAAATTCGTGTGTTTGTAGGTTTTATGGGCTAAGGGTGCATTTTGAGCCAATTTGGAGTAGTTTGGAGTGTTTTTGGGCCCAAGATGGATTGCTTATGATCCAAGCTAGATGGATGGACGAATTTGAAGTCAAAAGAAGCTAGGAACATGCTAAAAATCTGGTGAAACAAATACAAGTTGCAAGAAGGGATAAATTTCTAGAAGGATTGGCCAAAAACTTCACTCAAAACCATGCATACCCCATAAAATTCATCAATGCCGTGGCCTTCCCTTTGTTTCACTTCCACCAGATTTTTTAGTGATGATGCAATGCCTATCTCACCATGACATTTGAGTGGATGATGCAATGCTTAACTCACCATGACATGTGAGTGGATGACTCAAAACCTACCCTCACCAACAATTCTCCACCTTGCCATGCCTTACCTACTTCATTCCACTAGATTTTTGCATTAAACATGTCCATCCTCTTCCTATAAATATCATGGCAGCAACCTCATTCAAATCATCCAGAAATTAACCATTCTCCAAGCCTTCCCTTGCCTCTCCCTACATATCTAAACCCGTTCCCATCCATTCCTCCAAATAACCAACCCTTCAACATCATTCCAACCTTGTTGTTGCGGCAAAGAGAAGGAGAAAAGTCCTTGGACACGCTTGCTATCCAACATGGATCGTTGGAACGTTTAGGTGCTTTCTTTCCTTTGTTTTTCAATGTTTAAATTTGTTTATCTTTGTTTTGTAATAATGAGGAACTAAACCCCCCTTGGCTAGGGGGGGATTCGAAACACATGTTCATGCTTGCAATATGATTTGATTACTTTTAATTGCGTTTCATAAGTTATGAATTCAATTTACTTATCCGTTCGTATAAAAACTGATTTGTGTATGTTGATTGAGGGTCGACACTTAGTTTGCATGCATGAATTTGATGCTAGAATATAAGGGAGTTTCACCTAATCGTCATGAACTTATATTCACAAGTAGTGAAGGTTGCTAGTCACAATCGCGTTAAGTAAATTCTTGGCATAAGTTTCATGCGTATTCCATAGTAACGAGTGTCTCGTCAATGCTTATGATTTTCATAGAACTTAATGATTCTTGCTTGTATCTCTATTATGCAATTCATTAGGGAACTTGTGAGGAATGCTTTGGGTTGTCGTATGCAATCATCCAACTCAATAAAAGTAGGAAAATCTGAGGGTTAATTTAAGCGTACCTAATTAACTTGGGGCATTGAGAATTAATAAGTTATTGAAATACAATTGGAAATCGTTTTGTATGCAAGCAAGACATGTGTGGAGAAGAACCCTCTAGCTAAAGCCCATCATCCATAGTTTTTAAGTTTTAGTTATTTGTTTTACTTTCACTTCACAAGAACCAAATCCCCCCTTTTACTTTCTTGTCTTAAAAGTCTTTTGTTTATATTTTTTTTTAACTTTGTTTTTATGTTTTTAAATTAGTTTTGAGAGGTTTTAGCAAGCCCTCCTAATCCCCGGTTTAGAACGATACCCTACTTACATCTATACTACAATTGTCACAAGAGGGTTTAATTTGTATGTCAAGTAATTCTCACACCAGACATCTACATTAAGGGACTTCAAAACGTATCTCCTACACGTGACAAGCACATGTATACGAAGCGCCTTGAAGTGGGGGCATTTGTAGACATCGAAATTTCAGTGAAATAAATGTTGACCAATACATTAAAATTACAACCTTTATTCATTTCACCTACATCATACACTCACTTCACCTACAACCTCCACTCATTTCACTTCACCTACAACCTCCACTCATTTCACCAACATCATACACTCACTTCACCTACAACATCCACTCACTTCACCAAAAAAATGGATGGTGGTGTTTCATTGTCAAAGCCTATAAATAGGCTTCTCCATCAAGGGATAGAGAACGAAGAGAGATCACACTAAAACCTTGAAGCTTTGAAACTCTAAAGCTCTCAAGCAAATCCCGAAGGATCAAGAAAGCCCTTTTCGTTCTTCGTCAAATCCTCCATCAAGATCAAGCCCCAACGGCCCTTGAGGAACTTCCACCAAATCCTCCTTCAAGATCAAGCCCCAACGGCCCTTGAAGAACTTCCACCAATTCAAAGTCAAGTCCCAACGGCCCCTTGAAGAAAGCGTTCATCGTTCATCACCTGTTAATCCTAAGATCAAGCCTCGAATGCCCTGGGATCAACATCACAATCCATAAATCTACACATTACGAAGATCGAATCAGAGGCTAAGTTTGTAGAGGAGATTGTAACCCTTAAATCATTAATACAAATATTATTTTGTACATGTGTTCTTGTCTCATTCATTGCAGGAATTTCCATGTTTACAATGGTCATTTCAAATGTCTTTACTTTATTTTAAGCGTACCTGATTGGCAGAAAACGATAAAAGCCTTTGATTTTGTAGATGATCCTTCTCAGAAAGCGGGAATTTTATCTCCAATGTGTTGTATCACGTTCAACACAGAAAAATTAAATTGAATCAATAGCATGTAGATCAATTCAATAAAATAATAAATTAATCATAAAAAGAATGATTAAAACGTAATACTCCCCTGATTGAGGAATAAACTCTTTTTAACGTAGCGTCAAGAGCGTGCTGATAACGTGTTGTAGGCATAATTTACTGAACAATTATGGAGGCCAGAGTGAGGGAAGGTGCGACATAGAGAGAGAAGAGAGAGATGTGTAATTGCGGGTGTGTGTTATTCCACCCATTGTGCCTTTATTTACAGTAGTAGGGAAGGTTAATTCCTTTCCCCTTAGGATTACAACATTTAATAGGTAATCTACTCCTAATAGGAATATGAGAGATATATATAATAGGATTTACACAATCACATTCTGAATCTAATAGGACTGCAACAAAAATCTCGATGTTGATTTTTTATATAAAAATAATTTTTAAACAATTAACGATTAATATATAAACAGTTCGATCATAATATATGTGATGTGAAAATGCAAACGTGAAGATGCCAAGTTGCATAGAAAATGAAAGTACCCATATATTGAAATCTTGACTTGAAAATAGCCATTCATCACAGGTACAAGGACATAAAATCAATATTATTCAACAAAGCAGGCAGACAGGAGTAGCTTAGCCAAGTGCAAAAAGGAAACCCACATACTATGGAAACTAAGATGTATCATACCAACTAAGCCATAAACAGATTTATTAGTACGATAGTTCACAACAATATTATAATTTAGCACAACCCGCTTCACTTGGGGAGCAAAGCCTCTTGGCTCTTCCTGAACAACTTGTGCTCAATGTGCTCAGCAAAAGTTCGTGGTGGGAACATTGCCGGCTCGTCCTCGGACACTGTCTCCGGCAGTGGCTTAAGGATGATCTTCTCCTTTGGTGGCTCACAGAAAACAGCCCATGAAATCCTCACCTTTTCCTTGTTCACCATGCCCCTGTGGAGTATACTTTTGTACTTCCCATTGCTCAAAATCTCAAGTGTGTCCCCAATGTGCATGACGATGGAATTTGGAACGCACTTGGCAGTGACCCACTTTCCTTCGTAGAAAAGCTGCAGGCCAGGAACCATGTTGTGGAGGATGAAGGTGAGTGCACTCACGTCAGTGTGAGCTTCAACACCAAGTGCAAGCTCCGGCTGAGGGCATTTTGGGTAGTAGTTGATTTTCATTTGCAAGAGGAGCTCTTCAAGTCCACCAACTTCTTTCTCCAGCCTCCCTTCATCCAATCCCAAGCCAAGTGACAGAACTTTCAGTACCTTGGTTGCTAGCTCCCTCAATTGCTTAGCATACTCGGCGGTTGCCTCACTGCCAAGGTATTAAAGATTGATGTTAACAAGAGTAAGTGGCGGAACCAGAATTACTTGTGGGGAGGAGGGCCTTTTACAAATATATATAAAACTATTGACAATTTTAATCAGTTCGGGGATATAATTAAAATTTTAGGCTAGGGTTTATGATTGTGACACCAATTAAGCATGCTAAGATTTTTAAGTACTTACATGTAATCAGCAGGTGTTTGAGGCCAAATAGACAAGTCACGCTTGTCCTCTGGGTATACACAGTGGAAGAAGTAGTCCTCCCACTCAAGCTGCCCAGAGGCATTGTTTGCAAGCTTGCTTCCATAGCCTTGAATCTTACCAGAGGCCTGGTCATTGGCATACTTCTCCTTCTGCTCAATGGGAAGGTCAAAGAAGGCCTTACCGGCCTTCCTGACCTTGTCCATGAGCTCGTCGGAGATGCCATGGTTCACAAGGTGCATGACACCCCAGTCCACAGCTGCCTTCTTCAACTTCTCCCTGCATTTTGCTCTCACTTTTTCGTTATCAGACTCTATCTCCTTCAAATCGATGGTGGGAACTTGAGGCCCTTCGTTGTTCTTCTCTTGTTCGAAGATGTCACCAATGTTTACGAGCTCATCTTTAGGTCTGATGTACTCTTTTGGGATGGTTGAGATTCCACTGCCGGCCAAGGTCTCAACCCTTGAATTCACTGAATCAGAACTCACCATTTTTGGAGCTGGCTTTCGACAACAAGAATATACTATCTCAGCTAGTATATTACTCGTTTTTTTTTTTTTTTTTTGCGATAACAATGCAGGCCCTGCACTCTTTTTTTGTGGTGGGTTGATGAAGCAATGGTTTAACGGGCATTGATAATGTAACGTTGATTTTATAGTAGTGTGACCAAATGAGTAGTTGGTTCCAATTGGGTTTACAAAATTTAGAAGGGAAAATACTGCTGCTAGCTACCACTAGCAAGAGTAAGTGAGCGTGTTGGAGAGTGAAGAATGTGTTCTTTCTTTTCGAGTAGGCATGTGGCTGTTGTACATGTGACATCTCACCCACCAGACTTTCATCATGCGACCGAGGTTTGACTGGAAAGTTGAAAGCGTGCATGGATACCCCTAACCGCCTTAGTAAATGCTTCCGGTTCTAGGTTTTCCACTTTATATGAGGTGTTTGACTATCAAAATTAAGTGAATTATTGGTTTACAAACTTAATTGCATTTACATATTCAATAATAAAGATTTATAATTCAGGTAAGTAACAATATTTTTCTTTACAATCAAGTCTTATGTTTAACCTCTCACCAATAATATCGTTTGTACAAAAAATGTACGTTTCTCAGACATTTATAGTAGTTTTAACTCAGTTCGGGAAACTAATTAGTTTTAAGCAAAATTTATTACCCTTGTTGAGAGTTTTAGCGTATATTTCGAAATTCATATGTTAGAATCCCAAATTCGGATCCTGTATACAGAGAGCATGTTAACTTCTTGTATTCCAAATTCGAGCCTGAGCATGAGCAGTCAACATATCTGGGATTCATGATTCAGTTTCTAACTTTAATTCATTTATTTGTCTTCGACCACTTCGTCACACAATAGTTTATTTATATCCTGAGTAAATTATAGCAATGGTCACTTAATTTTAACCAGTTGGAGCAATGATCCTTTAACTAAAAATCTTTGACTATTGGTCCTTTAACTCATCAAAACGTGCAACTATGATCATTTTCATCAACTCTGTTAGAACTTTACTCAAAATGAGTCACGTACCACTCACGTAAGATTGAATCAAGGGGCAAATATGAAAAACCAAATGAAAAAATTGTAGTACTAGTCCCACAACTTTAACCCAATTTGAGAAATGGTCCCACAACTTTAACTCAATTGGAGCAATAATCCCTAATTTTAACCTCATTGTAGCAATGGTCCTTCAAACATGACTCATTTTGATGGAACTCTGACGGAGTTGACGAAAATGATCATAGCTACATGTTTTGATGAGTTAATGGTCATGGATTTTTAGTTGAGGGACTATTGGTCCAATTAAGTTAGAGTTAAGGGACTATTTACTACAATTTTTTCTTATATCCTAGATGTGATTGTAGTTGTCTCTTATCTCATTTGGTTAATGGTCCAACTATGAGCTAGTTACGTATATATAAGAATCAGTAACCTATGTTTCCAATAATTTATGACTTTTTGTGTGTGAATTTGCATTTGTTTTTCGATCATCCTCCGAGTGTCACATACAAAAAAGAAAAAACTTTAGCGAATATTTTTTTTTAACGTGGTAGGTTGGTCAGATGACACGCACTGTTTCTTCAAAATCTGTTACACATTAACGTTTTATCCATAATTACGATTTTAAAACACATACAACAAGTGAATGGTGCATACCAGGTAAAAGGATGTCATTGGTTTATCATAAGAATTTATAATTCAAATGGTTGATCTCGATATACATTATTAGGCGAACGTCTTCGACTTTATTAATTTGTTTTAAGTTTGATAATATAGCTCAAGGTTTTGAGTAAAATACTACTTTGCTGTAGGGACAAGTGACCAATTTCGATCGTTGACTCTTAGGATTGATATCGACCATAATACAAAACTAGCCTTCATGCACGAGCTCATGCGCGTGCAAAATATATTGTTTGAATCACAGCGTTCTACGCGCGACTTACACGTTTTAAATGTATTTACCATAAATTGACGAAAGGAAAGTCAAATATTTGAAGTAAATGAATAATCTTAGATCATGGTAAAAGAAAGCCCTCATAAACCAATTAATGCAGCTGAATTCACATAATAAAATCGTTCTCTATAGAATTTACATTAAGAATAGAGAAAATAATATTTAATAAACAATTGATTGAATCATATTATTGCTAGCCCATTGTGAGGCTAAGCCCACCCCCTTAGTGTAGATAATATCGTTTGTTTAAAAAAAAAACAATCATTTGTCAACTAATTTAATCACATTATTATCGGCATGCAAAAAACCTTTTTTTTATAACCGACATTACAAGCCTCTTAAGATGTTTTGAATGTGTTTAAAAATAGAAAAAAATAATATTTAATAAATAACTAACTGAATCATATTATTGCTAGCCCATTGTGAGGCTAAGCCCACCCCCTCCCCCTTAGTATAGATAATATCGTTTGTTAAAAAAACAAATCATTTGACAACTAATTTAATCACATTATTATCCGCGAAAGAATTTTTTTTATAACCGGCATTACATGCCTCTTAAGATGTTTTGAACGTGTTTAAAAATAGAGAAAATAATATTTAATAAACAACTGATTGAATCATATTATTGCTAGCTCATTGTGAGGCTAAACTCACCTCCTCCCCCTTAATATAGATAGTATTGTTTATTAAAAATAAAAATAAAAACAATCATTTGAAAACTAATGTAATCACATTATTATTATCCGCATGTGAAAGACTTTTTTTATAACTGACATTATACGTCTCTTAAGATGTTTTGAACGTGTTTTTAAATAGAGAAATTGAATCACATTATTGGTAGCCTATTGAGGTACTAATTTAAAAAAAAAAAAAAAAAAAAAAAAAAAACATCACACAAAAAAAAAAAGCACAACAAAACTAATTAAAATGATGAAGGCATTTTTAGAATCACGGCGTGCTATGCGCACACGTTTTAAATGTATTTATATGCATGAATTGACAAAAGGAAAGTCAAATATTTGAAGTAAATGAATAATCTTATATCATGCTAGAAGAAACCCCTCATAAATTAATTAAAGCAGTTGAATTCACACAATAAAATCGGTCTTTATAGAATTTACATTAAGAATAGATAAAATAATATTTAATAAACAATTGATTGAATCAATTATTGATAGTCCATTGTGAGGCTAAGCACACCCCCCTCCTTCTTAGTGTAGGTAATATCGTTTGATATAAAAAATAAAAAATAAAAACAATCATTTGACAACTAATTTAATCACATTATTATCCGCGTGCGAAAAACCTTTTTTATAACCGGCATTACACGCCTCTTAAGATGTTTTGAACATGTTTAAAATAGAGAAAATAATACTTAATAAACAACTTATTGAATCACATTATTGCTAGTCCATTGTGAGGCTAAGCCCACCCTCCTCCCCCTTAGTGTATATAATATCGTTTGTTAAAAAAAATGATTTGACAATTAATTTAATCACATTACTATTCACGTGCGAATGACTTTTTTTTATAACCGACATTACACGCCTCTTAAGATGTTTTGAACGTGTTTAAAAATAGAGAAATTGAATCACATTATAGCTAATATATTGTGAGACACTAATTTTAAAATTAAAAAAATAAAAATAAAAACAGCACAAAAAATTAATTATTAAAAAAATACTATTAAAATGACGAGAATACCCCTTCCTTATTTGATGTATTATTTTAAGATGCCTTTGAAGTTTTTTGTCTTAGGGGCATTTTTGTCCACATATTTTTGTTGAAGCTTGGTAACACCATATCACTATTCACTATTCCATTAGCTTTATATATAAGATTAGCGTTTTAATTAGCATATGCAGTAGGCCATGTTATGAATTACGTAAACAGGTAGTGGAGACCTAAATTAAGGGCGTGAATATAAATTATTCGGTTCATATCAGGCTGTTGAGCACGTGTTACCTAACCCTAACGAGCAAACAAATAAAAAACTTCCTTATTAGTCTATTTTTAATTTTACTATGAAAAAACTTGGATACTCACTAACAAGTACTCACTTGTTAATTTGGCCAATGATATTTTAACCCATTTTATTATTTTAAAATAATAAACATGTTATTTAATTCTTATTGAGCTTTGAAAAACAAGAAACACGTGACACTTTTAATTCAACCAAATTAAAAAGTGAGTATAGAAAGTACTTACTAGTGAATCCTAAGTATTTTCATTTTTAATATGGTAAGCTGTAACTGAGAAATTGCTTCTCTCTTTCGTGTTGGAAGTCTTGTAACATTGCTTAAATCTTTAGGTATCAAGAGTCATTATTATTTTTACTTATGACCCACATACTGACTCGATATATAGTGAAGATATGAAAGTAAAATAGTCTCATATCGGTGAAATGAGAAATTTTGAAATGACTTTATAAGAGGTTGGGCTACTTCCAAATTGCCAATTCATTTTATGGTGAAACCTCAATTTTCCTCATGGTATCAAAACAGGTTGGCCCATATGTGAAGTCTAACAGTCACACGTGCTCTACGTCACCCTCGTGTTGTTCATGTGTTTGACTTGAAAATTCTCAACACGTGAGAAAACATGTAAAAATGTAAAAGCTAAAACAATCCAACATATATAGAAGTGAATAACTAAAAGTTTTATTTTTATTCTTGTGCCAACTTGTGATTCACTGACAATGAACAATGAATCTTTTGTACAGGCAAAGGACCTTTAACCTTTCTTATAATCAAGAAAAAACGAAAAGAAAAATACTTACAGTAGAAAGCAACAAAGCAACGTGGATCTATGGGTGACTTAACATGCTTGGGGTTTGTTACGTTGTCCTCTTCAGGTTCTAGAATTTGTAGGGCGTTGTTTTAATTGTGTCCTCTTCTTTTTCGATATGTTTGTGATTTTCTTAAAAATGGTCTTCAATTGTTGTACGTGTTGGGGTGTGGAGATTGGAAAGGAAGTTTCTTGATTGAACAAGACCATTTGGTTGGTTTGGTGCCTCGTGTGTCCACTTTGCAACTCTCAGTCAGCATACCTGCCAATTACTTTGCTTACTTTCTCCGGTATCTACTCACTAAACCCTTTTTATTTTTCTTTCTCGCAACTCATAAGTTTCTCCTTGTCCCTGAAATATTATTGTTTATAAGAAAACTAGTTGCGGAAAGTAAACAGCTGTACAAACCAGTGGATCGTATTGTTGATACTATTTTTGTTTTATTTAGGATACTAAATCAGATCCAAAAATTTAAGCTATTGATGGATTTAGGGCTAGTTTCGTATTGTTGTGCTTTGAAAAAAAAACTGCTTATACTGTGCTGTGAGAATAAGCTCATTTTTGCTGCTTCACGTTTTCAGTTTTTTTTTTACTAAAAACTATGAAAATAAGTTGTTTTTAAGTGTTTATTAAACACTTTTTTTAGCTCAGTTTTTTTTATACCCACTTTTTATAAAAGCACATCAATACCAAACTAGTACTTAGTCCAATTTTTTCCATTTTTAACTTTAAATAATTTTTTTTTTGTCAAACTTTAAATAAATTTATTGATTTATGCATCTTTACACATATTTTAATTTGAATATTTAAATAGGAAAACTTAAACATTTTCATGGAAAAGAGTTTAAAAAATTTATATTCATCATATATGCATATACCATAGGTTGTTAAAATACATTTAACCTGTGATAGAGGTATCTGCGAAAATAAATAAAAATTAATCTACGTATCATCCATGAAAATAGTAAAGAAATTTCATCTTCCATACATTTAATTCTTATATTCATTCCTAAAACTTAGTAATAAACCTATAAATAAGGAATGACATTTATCAACATCTAATAAAACAAAACAAAAAAGATTGACGTGAATAGTGAGTGAATAGACCCAACAAAATGACTCACAAAATTAGACTTATATCAAGTTTACTCTTTTATTTTTATTTATTCAATTCGATATTTAAAATTAAAGAAGAGTGTGCAAGAGAATCAAAATAAGGCTTATTAATCGACATGCTCTTTGAAACTGTCATTTAGACTCAATTTACCCCCTAAAACTAGTTTTGTCTCACTTTACCCCTTGAAACTGACATTTTCAACTCTTTTGGTTTCACTTTACCCCATTCCATTAAAGAACTCTTAAATTCAAGGGCATTGTGGACATTTCAGTTTTTACGGTTTAGTTAAATAAAGGCTTAAAATGTACTAAGGGTGCAACTTGGGCTGGTTGGGCAAGTTGGAAGGTCAACCCAATCCTAACCCAACTTTTACAATTCGGGCTCGGGTTCGGGTTGGGTTTCATTTGGGTTCATTTGGGCTCAGGTTTAATTGGGTTAGGGTTTCCTTGGGTTGGGTTCGGATTGCCCAACTTTTTCAAGTTTAATCTTGTAACAACTTAGTTTCCAAGAATTTCTAAAAAAATTAAGCAAGTAGCATCAAAGTTAGTTAACTTTAATTTCATAAATCAATCTACTATAAAGCTTTAGTATTTAGAATATGGGCTGACTAATCAAAGTGGATGAGGATCCTCTTCGGATCATCTTTGTAGAAATCTTAGGGATCCTCACATCCTAGCCGTTCATCGTACATCATGCAGCCAGTTTTAGTCAGCTACTATTTGTGTTTAATTTTAAATTAAAAAAAGTCAAATGATTTCTGAACGCACAATGTACGATGAATGACTAAGATGTGAGGATCCCTAGGATCCCCACAATTTGGATCCGTATGAGATCCAAATCCAATCAAAGCCTCTTATTCCCTAAAAGCTTAAATAATTATAAAGGGTAATTTATTAAAAAAATATTAGAAAGGGCATTGGTTTTTGGATTTGGCTCACTTGGGTGTAGTATAAGCATTAATTGATATGAGTTACAATAATCTGGTTAGATTGGGTTTGGTTAGTCGGGCTAGGTTGGGGATGGACGGGCAAATGATCAACCCAACTCAACTCAATCAATGGACGGGTTGAAATTAGGTTGGGTTCAGACAGGTTATAACTAAAAAAAATCATACTTGTTCGGGTTTAAAGTCGGGTTGGATATGGATAGATTCAGATTGGTCTAACCCAAGTTGCACCCTCAATACATACACACCTCTTTATATTTTCCTCCAATCTGAGTTCAGTCGTTTGATCTTGTGAAACAAATTAGAGTTTATGGAAGAAAACAAAGGAATTTAAGCCTTCGATGGCTACTCTTGGCGACGATGACAGCTCGTTGTAACCCAAAGCAACCATTTTATTGTAATTTAAAGTCGAATTTGCAATTTATTTATCGCCAAGGTGATTCTTCGATCATATTATTGGTGAATTTGTAGTCATTATCTGAAGTATGATGGATATGTATGTTAGGTTTCGGCGGAATTGGGTGAAGTGAGATCAAAAGAGTTGAAAATATCAGTTTCAGCAGGTAAACTGAGTCAAAACCAGTTTCAATGGGTAAATTGAGACTAAATGGCAATTTCCGGGGGCATTCCAATTAATAAGCCTAAAAATAATGCATAAAAATAACTCTCCATAAGGATTGTTCCACTTATATTTATCTACTTTAATCTTCTGAATACATTTGATATTATCTACAATAAAAAATTGGAGAGTTGGCTAAATCTCACAATAGAGTAGCCCTAATAATCTTTTGAATCCATTTGATAATTTGGCAACATGTTACATATAATCTTTTGAATGCTCTGCCCGTTGGTGAAATCGATTCCAAGACTTCTCACTTACAAGTGAAGAAAAATATCGCTAGATCGATCCTAATACATACTATTTTCAATTAAATATTTTCTTAATAATATATACTTTTTTTTAAGCAAAATGATAGCGATTGTATTAGCATTTATTGGGTGGACCTAAATCGCGGAGGAATTGAACGATGAAAGGCCTCTTGGGGATATCTGTGGGCAAGACTTGTTTCAATACTAAAGTTTTGGATTATTATATCCAATCGCTTTCTGCAAGCAAAAAGGAAAAGATACACGGTATATAAAAAAGTGATTTATATATTAGAAATAGATAGTGACCATTTGGCCTTCAAAAGGGCTTACAATACTCTTTCAAGTTGTCATTCAATTATTAACAGGACTCGTTGACTTATGCCTGTTTACACCCACTTTTCATTTCTAAACACCCATAATTTTTTTTTTTTTATTTATCATTGTATCCCATTGTTTAGCTATCCGACTAAATTTTAAAGATAATCCTATAATTAAAAAATAATAAAAAAATGAATGGGCAAATTTAAAAAATGAGGTTAGGTGTCCAGAGCATGGTGGAATGAGCTCAACGGTGTCCAAAGTAATAGGATGTCTAGAGTCAACTTTTGGGTGTAAACACCACTAATCTAAACGAAAATATCTCATTAATTAGGTGCAAAAAAATTAACTATTAAAGATTTCATTGATTTTTAACTAAACCCCCTGAAAATTATAAGAAAATAAAATCACTCAATTTCTTTTTTTATATTTTCATCCCAATCATATGCGATATCATAGCCAACACGCGAATAGCGTGGCAATGCATGCTTTAAGCAACCGAAAGCAAGAAGCATACAATGCAGACCACGTGGTAAACCTTGCGCGTGCATGAGTCCAACGCAGAGACCCTTACCTGACATTAAAACTGGCATTTGTGTCGTGTTTTCCTTGTCCGTTTTTTTTTCATTACATATCCAATATTTTAACGGATTATATTTTGTAATATCCGTTGAAATAAACAGGTAATATGACCCGGTCTAAAATCGACTCATTAACATTAATGGATAATATGACTCGACCCGTTACTCGTTAATGAAAATATATTTTAAATCAATAATAATCAAATGAAAAACATAATATTGAATTAGTATCTACATACCACATTGTCACATAAATAACTTCAAAAATGGCTATTATTGTAGTAACGTTTTTTAGTAGTTCTTTTATTTAATGTAGAAGTGTGAAAAAATATAAAAGAAAATATAAACACTCATAACGACATGCCCTATAACTTTTGTGAAGATGTCAACTTCGAAATTCGCACTATAATCTCATAAACTATAGATTTAAATTTAACCGTTGATTGTCGTTTACATTTACGCTCCATTATTCTCATTGAATTTCATTTTTTCAGATTTTTGTTATTGAAAACATGATATTTAAGCGGATGCATAAAGATGAAAGGTTCAAATCATTGATATCATGTTCAAATTTTTACGGTCAATGAAAAATATTGCTCGGAGTTTATAAAGTCTCTAGAAACTACATAACATCGACTTATATTTCAGTTAACATAAACATCAAAATGTGATATCAACGATCTGAACAGATCATTTTATGCATTATCTAAAAGATCATGTTTTAAAAAAAGAAAAATAAAAAAATAAAAAAATCCAGTGAGAAGAATAGAGCGTAAATGACAAATAACGGTTAAATATAAATCTAGGGTAAATGGATTATGGTGCCGTATTTCGGAGTTGAGCCCTTCATAAAAGTTGTAAAACTTGTCCTTACGAGTGGTTGTGTGTGTGTGTGTATGTATATATATATTTTACATTTTCACACTTCCACACTAATTATTATGAATTTTATTAATATTCACTCAAACAAAAAAAAAAAATATTCATGAGGGTTTGGAGGGTTTTAAAAATTTAAACAAGGATGTAACTATTGTTTATGCATAGAGGATGCAATCATGAGTGTTTATATATTCTTTCACATTTTTCAACTTGTACATTAATTATTAAGAGTTTTTGTTTATTTCGAAATCCCCTAAAAGCAATATTCATGAGGGTTTGTAGTGTTTTAAAAATTCAAGCGACGATGTACCCATCGTCAAAGCGTAGAGGTTGTGATCATGAGTATTTATATATTTTTTTTCCTCATTAATATTTTTCATACTTGTAAATGAATTATTATGAATTTTTTTATGTGCTTTGGTATTTTTAAATTGCTTTGTATTTTTAATGTGCTTGGGGAATTTTTAATCTCACATAAAGGATATTAAGTACTATGGCTATTTTTGCTCAAAAAAAGAAGTACTATGGCTATTGTAGTAACTAGTATGGTTTTTTTAGCAGTTTCAATTATCAAACTAACTTTTTTTTCTTAATGGGTTACCCGTTGTAAACTCGTTAAACGACCAGAATAGTTATCGTATTGATCCTTAAAAGGTGACTCAATAACGCCCAGAATAGTTATCGTGTTGACCCGAATCCTTTATTTTATAAGAATGCTTTAATGCAGTGGCAAAATGGAATTATGTTTATATACTTGCGCTAGTGCAAGTTCGATCTTTATCAATTTACCTCCATCAAACAACAACATATTTAGCCCGCTAACGCTACCACTCTACAAAAAAATAATAAAAGGAGTTCCTCAAAACGCTTTGTAGCCAATTCACGAAACTTCGTATTTACTATCGAAATAGTCAATATTATAAATTACTCTGCAAAGATTATTTCTTACAAAAATCAATTAAAACTGAGATCATTTAGTCAATCAACTGCAGCAGATAAATAGTTTTTAATGTTTTTTTCAGAATGAGTGCATGTGTTTTTATTCAGTTCAATGATTAAATGATCTAATATTTTAGTACTACAGAATGATTTTTACATAGAACATGATAAAGTAAATAATGGCTTGCTTAAGTGAGGCATGGTGTGGAAGCTAAAAACTTACCAGTTTAGCATGAGATGTTGGAACCAAATTCGCGCACCTCAGTGAGTGGAGGTTGAACACAAATCTGAGTAAACTTGAGCAACCTGGCAAAACAGTAAAACAAGCATGAGCAAGCCTTAGCAAGCCTTAGACAGGAGGGGGAAGGGGTTGTGTGTGTCAGCCAAAGGCTCTCTGACGATCAAGTTAGTGAATGATTTTATACTTAAGCAATGGGCAAGAGAATTGTGTATAGATTGTGTTACCGTAGATGAACCCTAGGTGGGTGTATTTATACTGTGGAAGATATACCTTTTTGAGATAGAATCCTCATTCTAGCCGGGAGAATCCTAAATGATATCTAGTAAGTAGATATTGCATCCTTTTAGGAGTTGTGATTACTTGCAGGGCACGCCTATTCCTAGATTGTAGGGACTCTAAGACTTACAGGATCTGATTGTGTCCATATCCAGATTATATCGTGTGTTTTATGGAACAAGCATGGTCAATCTAACGAAGTCACTAGGAATCTGCCCAGTGTCCCAGAGTAGAGTGATGGTGACACTCTGCTTTGTCTGATACAACTCTGCCTGGAGCTGGTAAGTCCATGACCGGACTTCTGAGGTAACAGTACTCGAATCATACTTACTCCAGCTCTAGAAAATCATGTTCTCATAATTGTCCTAAACTATCTGTCTGAGAGGCAAGCCGTTCCCCTTGAGGATGAATTGTTATCCAAAGACCATGCCTTTCAGAGTAAGTTGGGATACGTACTCTTTGGTCTTCAATTTTTTTTGTAAATGATGCGACTTCTAGGTTTGAAGCAGTGGCATCTTCAGTCCTAAATGTGTCGCCTTGAACTCTGTGTTTCTGACCCCGTTATGATGATGTATTGTGTCTATTGTGTGCACATGAAAAATGAGAAATCTCTTTTAATAGTTGTTAGGTCCATAGTTTCTCGAGATGAACGGGTCCACATTCAACGGTAGGATGATTTAAAATAACCTCTTTCAATATATGTCGTACCACTACCTTTACTTTCTTCCTAGATTCCCAAATCTCATTCAAAGAGCACTTCAATTTTACATTCGTCATCATTAGCCCTTTCGTATTTAAATGAAATCATGACAAGCAATTCTTCTGCTCAACCTACCACTTACACTAGTCCCAACACCTCTCATGAACCTCTTATGGCAGGAGTTCGTAGTAAAGGGGAAAAAAAGCCTTCTTTGCGAGCCTTAGACATCTTCTTAACAATTGCCGAGTATGGTGGGAACATAATAACAATGTAGCGAGCTACCTTCCTGATTCCAAATATCCTGATCATCCTTGTACCAGAATCCACCCCTGCTATCTCGATTTGGGGTTAAAGTTTCCTTGGTCACCTATGTGGAAGGAAATTCTGGTGTACTACAAAATCGACTTTTGCAATCGCACCCCGTCTTCAATGCGCATCATCACTGGCTTCGAGCGCTTAAATGAATGGACAAAGTCGATCTAGGCTTCCCTGAGTTCCTTGTTCTTTATGCTCTTTGAAATAGTGCCAATACCTGGTGCTATTTCCAGAATCGGTCTGCCCTTCGATCTTCCACCTATATTACCAATTTGCCTGGTCAAGATAAAGACCGATACAAGGGCATTCTTCTGGTAGAATGGGACTGGGAATGAGACATATCTGATGCGAAAATAAGTTAACGCACAAATTAAACCCTATTTGTGACAATTGTAGTAATGATGTAAGTAGGGATCGTTCTAGGCCGGGGATTAACTAGGGATGCTAACCAAAGTAAAATTAAATTAAAAACTTAAAAACTAGAATCACTCAAAATAAAACTAACAAATAAACCAAAACAAATCCAAAGACTCAAAATAATTCAAGACTCAAGAAAACACAAACTAAATTGATTTCTAACAAATCTAACACTTTAAAATAAATGGGGGATTGATTTTTTTACGAAATTGAAATTAAAACAGAAACTTAAAAACAAACTTCAAAGAAAATATATTTTATAGAAATAAAATGATGAGACACTAGTTAGAGGGTTCCTTATCCACACATGAATATATGCATACAATTTGATTCCCAGTTATGATTTCAACAAACGAATAAATGACAATGCTCCAAGTTAATTAGGTCCGCTTAAATTAACCTTCAGATTTCCCTAGATTCATTGAATTGGATAGGATACGCATCACAACCAAATTATTCTAATCAAGTTCCCTAACTATGGAATACGCATGATAGAGAGACATATCAAAGATCATTAAGTTCAATGGAAATCATAAGCATCGACTAGGCATTCATAACTATGGAATACGCATGTTAATCCAACCTAGGGTTTACTAAACACAATCGTGACTAGCGATTTTTACTACTCATGAATATAAGTTCATAACGATTAGGTGAAATTCCCTTATATCCTAGCATCAAGTCTAAGCATGTAAATTAAGTGTCGACCCTCAACCCACATACATAAACAAGTTCTTAATCATCACAGAAAAGTAAACCACATCCAACATTCATAAATTCATAACTGGAGTAAATCAAATCATAATAAACATTTATCCATGGTTTCAAATTCCCCTCTAACTAAACAGAAATTAATTACACATGTTTAATATAATTGAAAAGCAAATTAAATTAAACATGAGTTTTAGAAAAATAAAACCAAATGAGGAAGTGATCCTCTGTGCTTAAGCTCGAGCCCGCATCTGTCAGCACGGTCCTCCAGCTCCTTTTATTTCGAGGCAGCTGTCTTCTGACTTCTGTTCACACCGAGAGCCTGCACAGTCCTCGCCAGCTCTCTGACTTCCAGTCCTCCTGCCTTGCTGCCAGCTGCAAAGGCAGCTTTGGTTTCCCTCACCAACCACTTTTCTCGCGAGCTGTCCCTATATCCCGCGCTTCCTGTCTTTTAGCTGCCAAGGGCAGCTTGCTGTCCGTTCTGTTTCTGCGCTCCCTGCTCTCCCTGCAGCTCCCTGGCTCACGCTGCCAAAGGCAGCGACCTCCCCCCCTGCGCTTCCTCTTTCTTTGCTTTTATTTATTTTCTGATTCTTGGTTGCCCAATCTGTCTCGCTCCTTCTCATTTTTTTTAGTATTTCTTTGCTGTCCTGCACAGCCTTCTCTTTTCCATCATGCACTCCCACCTTCTCCGTTTCCACCAACTCGTGTCTGCCATGATTTTTCTAGTGGTCCACTTTCTTTGTTTATTTTTTTATTTCTTTTCTTCTCCAAGCTGGCAGCTGCCAGCTTTCTTTCTTCACTCCAAATAGCAGCCCTCCTAATATTATTTTCTGCTTTCAAACAAAAGGGACAGTGACAATGCAGTCAACAAATTTATTAACCAAATAGAGTGGGTAAGGTTGTTTTAACGAATTTATTACTTAAAACCTCACTAGTGCTATTTTTATTTTCTTAGCTAGATAAATTCTATAAAACACAAAAACAAAGTAAATAGCACAAAAATATGAGGAAATAACTAAGAAAAGACAAGAGAATTTGATGTAAAATATATATAAATATGAGCTTATCAATATCCAGGCGAACAGTTCCCCCTAAGCCTGAGAGCAATGTTAAATGGAGAACCAAGATCCATAATCTTTAACCGTGTTGCCCTGAATTTATTGATAGAGCTTTTCAGTTCATTTCTACCATACATGAAAGTTAGAAATGGATTTGCACAATAGAAAGGGGCAGAACACACGGAGAGGTCAACGTCGAGGACCTTCGTTCCAACCATCCTATCCCTAACCCAAAGTGGGTCGAGGCTAAAATTGCTTTGAAACCTCTGAAGAAGAAGAAAATAAAGGAAGAAATGGAGGAAACCCCCTCGAATGATGTTCCCGTCAAGGTTTCCAAGAAGGAGACTCATCTAGCAGGTTCGAATAACAATCAAGGCAACGTATCCAAAACTGTCAACCTTACCAGTTTGGCCGAGGTGAATCTATGGCAAGTTCTTATGCGCATTGGCAAAGAGAGAATTGGATCTACTTCTGAGGAAACACCAGTATAGAAAATAAAGTTGTTGAAGAAACAGCGACTAAAAACTCACCAGGATGCTCTGCCCCAATCTTTTACTTATCCTGCACCTAAAGTCGTTTTCGCGCCTCCTTCAAATTCTTGTAAAAGGATTGGCTACTGATGCCATAGAAAAAGACTCTACTCCCTCTAGTGTTTGTGGTAGGACGTATGATAATGCGCCTCGCTTAGTAATTAAACATGTCATTGGATTGATATCACTTCCTCTGGATGCGAGTGGTTTTCAAAACGCGGGGCATGCCCAGACCATAGTTCATCCCGCTATCTCTCATGCAGATTTCAAGAAAGCCAGGTATGCCAGGACCTTCGGGATGAATGCTACCGGAATAGATATGAGGTAAGTCTTTCTTATAACTAACGTCGTCCATTACTGGTTCGTCTTTGACCTTGGCCCAATTCATCATCTTCAGGCTAATGCGTGGATGAAAGCCCTGATTCGTGCTTGGACATATAAAATTGCTAAACTTGAAGTCGCGTACAAAGGCGAGCTGGGTGGTCAGATTAAGTTTGAGCGAAACTTGCAAAAGAATAACACCATAATGGAAAAGCTTTTGAATGCTGAGCAGAGCTAGATTGTCGAGAGAGAAGCTCTGAAAGTGCGCCTGAACGAAGTGGAGCCGACGAAGGTCTAGGTTCTTCAAGCCAAGGAGGAATTGCTCACATCGAAGCTGAGCTCGTGGGACCCCGACAGATCAATTCTTTAATCGCATTTGGATGCTGTTTGGGATGAAGTGAGTCGGATTGAGAAAATTCAGATGGAATCTTCCCAGCAGAACGATGAGGAAGTTGTAGAGCTGGGGTAAGTATATCAAGAGGACATTATGCAGGAGTTTAACAAAGGCTATGTTAATGGCCGCATAGTTCAAGATCACTGTGATGGTTGTTACTTCACTCACTTGCTTGAGAAGATTCGGGTGGCTGGTCTGCCAATACCTTCTTCACCTCTGGCTGAGGTGTTGATGCTTGCCTAATCCCTGCAAAGTGAGTCTTCTTCTGAGTGGAAAGGGTTGATGAAGGAGAAGGGTACTATTGTTAATTCTCCTCTAGCTAATTCTAAGAATGCAGCGAATTCCAATGGTGCTGAGTAGCTATTTCCTTCATGCTTTGCTAGGCCAAAATGGGGGCATGTCTAATTCATTGAACATATTTACCCCTATCCGGGTTTTGAATCCTTTTTCACTTTATTTGAGAGTTTTTTCCCTTGTTTAATGTACATCTTCTGTTGTTGTTTCTATTGTTTCGGGTTTCGCCCAACTAGTTATGTCTTTGATTTAGCTAGTTTTCCAGAGTATGCTAACTTTGGATTGATGAGAAACAAGGTGAAGCACGGGTGAGTTTGTGGGCTCGGGACAGAGCACAACAACCCTCCTTGATGATGTTGATTTCATCTCCTAAACTTAGTGCTTGTAAGGGTACCCATCATAATATCTAGAATACCACCTTACTCTGATACCAAGTATTTGAACCTATGGAGAACCCATTGTCTTGTCCCTACTCTTTTTGCTAGATTGGAGATCATAATATTTTGTTTATCGGGAATGTCTTCCTATTTATTTGTCCATCTCATTCCCTTTATGGGGGTTTTTCGAATCTTGTTGCAATGTGATGTTTGAGGAATGTATGTTCCTCAACTCGTGTTGCATGTCTGTTTCTAGTGAATCTTAGATGAAAGTTCTTTGGAGATGTGGTCATCTGCTTATGGGTCAGAAACACTTTTTTAATCCTTTTGTCAAAACATATGCGTCGTACCTAAGCATTTCTGACCAAACTATTCTTGGCTGGCTTACCCAAGGCATTTCCACATATTAGAGCTCCGTTGGAATAAAATTATTCATGGGGATTACCTAGTTTGGATGCCCCATTGGGACCTTCTAACACCTGGTGTTGTCGAGCTTACTTGACTTAGTAAGTTGGTCCGGCATATAAGTAGTCGTACTTGGTGTCAGAGTTCAGAGCCACCTCACCCTTTCAACTATTCCCTCGAATGGCGTAAAGCCCAGATTTGAATGTCATAACCCATAACCTTGCTAGTTGTATAAACTTTCCGAAGGCTGGATGGTGCATTAGACGTCTAGGTCAATGCGTCGTGCCCTTTCCCGTAGCCTTCAATCGTTACCATATTTATTATGGTTCGAGTCTCCTAAGCTGCTAATCATTCTAAATTGATTGGGCTAAAAAAGGCTCCCTTGACAATGTAAGTTTGAACTTTTTAAGAAATGTATTGTTGCAAAGTTTTCAAAGTTTGGCCCCTGTTTTGAACCAGTAGGGTACTCCCTGCATCCTTAAAAAAAAAAAAAAAAAAACAAAGAAAGAACACATATTTAAGACAAATGGATGCACTTTATTCATGATCAAAGTAAAATTTGATTAACAAAGGGGTGTGATTAAATCTGAAAATGATTGCCTACATATCTCCGGGATGGATAATCAAATAACTAGTGTAGTTCTAAGGAAAAGATGATATGATGCAAAAAAAATACATCAGGGATCACTTTTGACGATAAGCCTATGGCGAGGTGTTGGGAGATGAGTTCTCCATAGACTTGTCTTTGCGCAAATGGCGGCATTGAGATAGGGTCCAGAGATGACTGCTGCATATCCGGTACACTTCATTCTCTTACCCACTGCTTAAGTCTAAAATCATTCACTAACTTGACAATTGGAGAGCCTTTGGCCGGCACACACCCCCTGGTTTAAGGCTTGCTCATGGTTATTTTACTGTTTTGCAGGTTGATTGATAGGGATTTTACTACTCATGTGAACGGGCTAAAAACTCCTATAATACTTGCAAGAATCACAAGGTTGTTGTAGTATAAACGGTTCTCGCAAGGTCATTCTCCACAGGGATTATTAAATAATTCGAAACAAACCAAATTTCAATTCATTATTGTAAAGTAGAAATTGAGGTGATTGATTTTATAACCTACTTAAAATAAAAACGAAATTAATTACTTAAAATAAACAATCTGCAATATTAGAACTAGAGGGAAAAGAAAACAGTTTTGGAAGAAATCAAATTAAGAAAGCTTTAGGGTTCCACCATCACCTAGCAATCCTATGAATTTTTACCAATTACTTATGATCTACACATGCCACTTTGAAGGTTAGATTTTCGTAATTCATATTCTACTTGAAAATCCTTTGAAAAACCATGCAATCCTTAAGACGTGGTATTCATCCTAACTGAAATTACAATTATTAATCACAAGAAGCCAGCGTCAATTTCAGGGAACCTTCCGACCAAAATTGCATCAAGTTACTTTTCTAAAGATCCTAATGGTGATCAGGCATTAAGACAATTAGATAGTTTTTATCCCGGTGATTAACAATTCAAAGTATGCATGCAATCAATCATAAGCAATTAAATAAAAATCACATATTCATGCTAAGGCTCAAGGCTTCGCCCTAGCAAAAGAAATTCGTTACGCATATTCATAATTGAAATCATAAAAAATATTATTAAGAAAAGGATTGAAAACACCTTCAAGTAGAAAATCTCCAAAACCCTAGCAATTCTCTCTGTCTCCAAAATTGCATAAAATAAAGCGTTCTGAAATATGGTAGACGGCCAAGCAATATATCTGCTAAGCCCCCACACAAACCCTAAAAACAGGTCCTTTATTCCCACTAGGAAACTAATAATAATAATAAATAAAATAAGAAACATAACCCTAAATTAAATGGTAAAATTCGCCTAAAATATGAACAGCCACGTTTTGGACCCATAAGCTGCTCCAAAACTGGCCCAATATGGCTGGATTTAATGTTTAGAATATTCTGAACACTTCTCCAGAAGGCCACGAATCCATCCGAGGTCATTTTGGGCTCCAAAAACGCAATTTAAGTCCAAAAACGTAATTTTCCAGTACTGCGCATCGCTCCTTTATTTTATCACCAGAAAATAACCGCTTGGTGGAAAAATCCCAAATTTTGATATGATCAAGCTAAGTGACTCACGAACGTCCTCCAGTTGGAATTACTCCAAAATTCGTCCATTTGGTCTTGTTTTGCTCCAGAGGAAATCGAAAGTCCTATATTGAAAATACAATTCAAAGTATCAAAATTCTTCCAAAATATTAACCAAAATATACTAAGATTAGGGTAAAATATATAATATAAAATCTACTCATCAACTCAAGTTTACTTGGATTTGTGCTCAACCCTCACTTAAGAAGGTGCGCAAATTTGGTTCCAATTGGTGCTTTCATTGAGAGAAAACCCATAGTCCTATAGACCAAGTCACTTTACCCTATGAAAGCAATATCCAGAATAACGCTTTATGGCCAAGCCATTGACCTAAGTGGAGCAGAAGCCTCCTTCATCGATCGGGTCTAGGATGACGTACTAAAGATACGTATAGATTGTGTTACCATAGATGAACCCTAGGTGGGTGTATTTATACCATGGGAGAGATGTGAAATCCCGTTCTTGGATTTCACTATTGTAATTTACGTATTTTGTATTCACGGGATTTTATAGTATTTTTGCGAATTTAAATTAATTTTAGATTTTAACTACTTAGCTACCAAGTTCGAATTTTTGAAAATAATCATTGACCTTTCTAGGTCACAATTAAAGTTTTCAATTAGAGGTTCGCCAAACAAAGTTATAACGAATGAGATATAAATGAGCAAATACAGGGGCAAAATAGTCATTTGACCATTATCTGGAAGGCTCCAGATTTGCTGAAGCAATAATCTGGGTGCCACGTGTACGGCTTGGATGGGAAGAATAAAAGAGAAAGGAGGGAAAGGAGGGGAGGAATTGGCCAGTCAGAAAAAGAAAGTAAAGAGGGGAAATGAGGGAGAGAAAAACCACAAAAACCGAATTTTCCCTTCGACCAGCGAACCCGACCCGGTTCTAGTTAGCAATTATGTTGATTTTCATCAGTCTTTTCGATGAATTCCACTCAACCATCACTTGCGCACTCCACCCCGACCTCCATTCTCCCATTTCCACCAAAAATTCGAGAGTTTTTTGCCTCAATTTCGCAAAAAATTACGCCGAGGGCTTTGTGGGTGCACGGCGACAATTCCACCATTTATGAAAGGTTTTCCGTCGACCACCACCACCCTCAAGCATCTATTGAGTCTGAAAACATAGCCCAAACAAGTTTAGGGGTGGCAGAGCTGTGAATTCGTCGAATCGATGAACACCAATTTCTAGAGTTCCGACGGATCGAGGGTGTTTTCAGGCATTTCCTAGCCGAATTAGACTTGGGCATAGGTATGAAAGTTGTTCCCCTTGTTGTGTTCTACAATTCTATAAAATTTGGTAATTTTTGGAGTTAGGTGAATTTTCCTGCGAGCCGAGGTGGTCGACCGCCACTTGCGGCATCACGTGGCCCAAGGACCCACTTGACCCTTCTAGGCTAAATTTGATACCCCGATTCCATATGTGACATCCGATGGATGAAATCCCATTGTTCGAACATAGTTTTGTTAGGGTCCACCTTTTGATCATTATAACCATCGACGATCCAGTCGTTGGATCGTCACCAAACTTTAATGCGTTATAGAACGTAATATTTGAGGACATTAGAAACTAACGGATTGGGAATCCGAGGTACGAATCTTGATTAATTGAATTTTTAAGTTTGTAAAACTAATTGTTGACCGCCACCTAATTCTAGCAATTGGCGGAGATCCAACCGTTGGATCATTTCGAAATTGTAGGATATTGTTCTAGAAGATAAATGAAACTCTTGGGAAATTATGAATCAAAAATCCGTGGGCGGATATTCCGAATCGAATTACGTAGGGTTGTGGACCCCACCGCTGACTAAGAGTTGACTTTTGGTCAACATGTCTCGAATCATTTTAAATACTAAAATTAGTACTACTAGAGACTAAGTGAAGTTTAGTGGGCCTACATTGGTTATTGAGTGACTTTAATAAATGTGATATGGTTATTACCCTGGTTTTGTATTTAATATCCTTTGTGGATATGACTTGGTTTTACAAATGTGATTTCTATTAAAATGTATTTTATATTTGGTCATCGATCTATTGTTGTGAAATGTGATTCGATTCATGTACAAGTGTGTCATGTGTGAAGAACGGACCTCTAACTAATCCATCCATCATCTCATTTCTTAAATTCGCTTTACAATCTGTCTAATTTTATAAGTTGTTTGTTTGTTTCGAATTCGTCAAAACCAAAATCCCCCTTTTACTTTGTTGTTTCAAAGTGTTAAATTTCTATTTCGTTAGTGTTTTTGAGTGTTTTGATTCAAACCAAAACACTAAATTCATCCAAAGTTGTGTTAGAGTCAAATCTGCCCAGTAAGTGTTTTTAGGCAATTTTGAGTGTTTTAAAGTTGTTTTGCGTCTTTAGAATCTCTTTTGAGTCCTTTGAGTCTATTCAAATGTTTTTAACTTTGTTTTTAGGTTTTTGAGTTAGTTTAGAGGTTTTAGCAAGCCCTCCTAATCCCCGGTTTAGAACGATCCATACTTGCATTTATACTACAATTTGACAACAAGAGGGTTTAATTTGAGTGGCGGTGAAAGTTAAGCACTCAAATTAAACCCTCTTGTTGTCAAATTGTAGTATAAATGCAAGTAGGGATCGTTCTAAACAGGGGATTAGGAGGGCTTGCTAAAACCTCTAAACTAACTCAAAAACATAAAAACAAAGTTAAAAATGTTTGAATAGACTCAAAGGACTCAAAACAGATTCTAAAGACGCAAAACAACTTAAAAACACTCAAAATTGCCTAAAAACACTTACTGGGCAGATTTGACTCTAACACAACTTTGGATGAATTTAGTGTTTTGGTTTGAATCAAAACACTCAAAAACACTAACGAAATAGAAATTTAACACTTTGAAACAACAAAGTAAAAGGGGGATTTTGGTTTTGACGAATTCGAAACAAACAAACAACTTACAAAATTAGAAAGATTGTAAAGCGAATTTAAGAAATGAGATGATGGATGGATTGAAGGAAATTTTGTGAAAAACATGTTCATTTGAATAACATCATATAGCATGCAATTAACAATTAAAGGCGGAATCATGCTTTCATGCATTCAAAAAGAAAACATCTACCATGAAATTCAAAGCCTAGTAGATTGGTGAACCTTGACTCAACTTTTAAATCAACATTTATTAGTTGAGAAATATTTACCTTTGTAGATTCCTCTTTGCATATGCAAAGGATAATCACCCAAGAGATAGGGCCTTCATTCCTTGCTTCTTAGCTCCATGGATTTGGTTGAATGAAATAGATTCTCCAAGTTCCCAAAATAGAGAACCTCTAAAGATTCTACACCAAGGTTGGATTGGAGAGGAAATGAGTGACCTTGAGGAAGTAGAATTGCTAGACAATATCCCCCAAGGTGGTTGGCCTCTTAGAGAGAAATGGAAGCTTTGTGTTCTCACCAATTTTCTCTAAAATCAACAACTTATGAATTTTAGGTTATAAAGTTCTTTATATAGTCACTTCTTTAAATGACCTAAAGAACCAAAAACCCTAATTCAACACTAAATGGATATGGGCTTTTGGGCCTTTGTGAATCTTTATTCATTAAGTTGTCATACAACTTAAGTCAATGGGCTTTGACGTTCGAAGCCCATTGGGCCTTAAGGTCCAAAAACTATCCCGAGGTCTTTAACGAACTTATTCGTTTGATTAATTAACATATTAATTAATCCTTGCCATAAATAATTAAACCATTTAATTCATCTCCTTTGTTTCTTCAATCTCCACCTTATTTGGTGTACGATACATTAGGTTCCTTTTAGCGAGGCAGTGGGCGATTAAAACCATTTTACATCGATTGTGAATTGAAACTTACTTTCAATTCTCCCTTTAGTGATTACACACGTTTAGGGCTTCCACAAACCATGAGTGACACCTAGCAGCATATCATGGCTACCCAAGCTAATCAGAAGAGGTAGAGAACCTATTCAGTTTAGGATTACAAATGCAATACGGTCTTTCTTTAATCTAATACTCTTGACCACATTGTTTGGTTTGATAGTTTATTTATTCATGTCTACTATCCAATGTGATTCTTGTGCTTATATGATTACTTTGAATGTGAATTGGAACGCATTCCCAAATCTCATTCATACTCTGGCCAGAGATTTTAATCATATCATAGAGTATTCTCCCTCAAGCCAATTGAAGGTTAGAGATCCCTTGTTGCGCATTCACTTGTCTCCATGACTAAGTGGCTTAACCCCAATGATGTCGTGGACACCCCGATGGGGTGACTTTGACATAATCAAAGATCAAGGACTTAACCACAAGACAACAACTGTGATGCCTCAGGTCAAAGGACTAATTTGCATTATCCCAAACATGAGTTCTCATGTGACATGAGTATGAGAACTCCTCGTTGATCGTGTTCAGTGAACTCATTCTCTATTGAGCACCTACGTACTTGTCTTGATGTCACACACACCAATGACTCGAGACTAGTCACTCTCCCTGAGAGAAGACATAGCACGTACTGATCTTATCGGACTGTCAATGCCCAATTGGCAATCCTATGATCAGGAACGTTTAGGATGTGTCTACGAAAGAATGGTCTCATTAATCTAACTTCATTAGATTGCATTCTTCCAATCACATATTCCTTGGACTTTATCGTTTAAGCATATAACATTTATATGAGACGTCTCAAACAATAATGTTTGCCCTTTATATGTAAACTAGATTAGTTTAACATGTGAAATATCCGTAAAGTATCATCATATGAATGGCTTTAGGGCACATTTCCAACATGGATTAGTTAGAGGTCCGTTCTTCACACATGACACACTTGTACATGAATTGATTTCCAATTGCTTTTAAATAAACTATGATGCTCAACACCCCAGATTAACCGTGATGCACAAATTAACCCTTAGATTTTCCTTTACTCATTGAATTGGATGAATGCATGCGACAACCCAAATCATTCTCTAAAAGTCCCCTATATGAATGCATAATAGAGATACAATCAGAGATCATTACGTTCAATGAAAATCATAAGTGTTGACGAGGCAATTATAACTATGAATGCATGATACAATTGCCAAGAATTCAATTAACGCAATTGTGATAAACAACCTTCACTACTCATGAATATAAACTTGTAACGATTAGGTGAAACTCATTTATATTCTAGCATCTAATTCATGCATAAAAACTAAGTATGCATCCTTAATAAACATACAAGAATCAGTTATGAATAAAATAGATAATTGAATTGCAATCACAACTTATCAAATCACAATTGGAAGAAATCAATTCAAATATCAAGCATGTTCATGGCTTCAAACTTCCCCCTAACTAAATAGGGGTTTAGCCACTCATAATTGCAACAAAATTAGAAAATAACAAAGTAGACATTGAAAGCAAGAACGAAGTACACCTAAAACGCTCCAAAGTTCCAAGCTTGAAACGCCAAGGACCTTTGTTTTCACCACCTTGTTGTAGCACAAGTGTCTAGGATGTGTATGGATATATGGATGGAATGGATTTGCACGGCTAAGTGATGAAAGTGTATGGATTGGTGAGATGTAGTATGGCTAGATTAATCGATGGAATGGATTTGCACGGCTAAGAGATGAAAGTGTATGGATTGGTGAGATGTAGTATGGCTAGATGAATGGATGGAGGTCACGGCAAGGAAATTGTTTTTGTGAATGAAGCTCTTTTGATGGATCTCCCTAGTTATGGTGAAGGGTGGATGTATTTATAGGCTAGGGAGAGGAGTGTATGGAGTTGTGGTAATTAGTGGATGTAATGGGTGTAGTGGGTGAAAGTTGTGGTAATGAGTGGATGTAATGGGTGTAGTGGGTGCATTTTGTGGTAATGAGTGGATGTAATGGGTGTAGTGGATGGATGTTGTGGTAATGAGTGGATGTAATGGGTGTAGTGGGTGAGTGTTTGGTAATGAATGGATGTAATAGGTGTAGTGGATGGATGTTTGGTAATGAGTGGATGTAATGGGTGTAGTGGATTAGTGTTTGGTAATGAGTGGATGTAATGGGTGTAGTGGATGAGTGTTTGTAGTTGTAGGTCAACACACTTGCACACACACATGCTGATTTCTAGCCTTCTAATCTTCAAAAACATCCATCCTCATGTCTCCATGTGCATGCAATCCAATCTTGGCCCAAAAATGCTTCAAAATGCTCCAAAATGCACTTTCTTGCCAACTTTGTTATTAGGACCTACAAACACACGAAAATAGCTTAAAATACATAATTAACTAAGACATAACAACATAAATGCACAAGAACAAGATAACTAAGTTGCATAAATATGCTCCTATCACCAACCGACATCAATTGAGTTAAAATAATAAAATACGCAAGTTAACGTCGCTTATAAGCGACACTACCCATATTAAAAATAAAAAATTTTACAAATCCTCACGTCAGATTGTAATTGTTATATTTTGATATATTTTTTCAAGTCTTTACGTCCGTTTTTAATTAATAACAATTACAAATAATTATATGAAAATAATTCCAACCAATATATCATTTATAGGCCAAGTCTTAGTCAACCATTAACAAAAACTCATAACAAATATTTTATATTTCAAATAACATACAAAAACTCATCCGTCATAACAAACACCAAATCCGACATTACAACATACAAAAAACAGAAATAGAAACTATAAACGCTAGCACAAGTGTCATACATAGCCGACAAGAAAGCGAACCACACTATTCAGCAGAACCAGAGCCCGAATGTGACTCCGTTCCTTCTCGAGATGCTTCTCGAGTTCCTTCTCGAGATGCTTGTTGAGATCCTCCTTGTGATCCAATAAACCTCGTCATGTCCACATCTAATGGACCACCTGCAAGCGTTCCAGAAAAACCTCCAATTGGAACATCCGGGCAAATCCCATCATGAGAAGCCAACTCGGGTCGATATACAGGCATTTAATATGGCGGCTGCTGCAAGTATGACATGGGTGGCTGCTGCTGCATGTAAACCATAGGTGGCTGCTGCATGTATGCCATGGGCTGTGTCGGATACATCGGATATGGAGGTTGCTGATTATAACCTGTATACGGATATACAGGTGCACCAGAAGGCTGATTTTGGGGTGACTGTTGGGTTCCTTGTGGGTATGGATATGGAGGAGGAGGCTGACCCTGGCCTAATTGTTGGGTTCCCGGGCTATACGGTGGTATCGGTTGAATTTTTTGTAGTATCAACTTAAACAGCTGATTCTGTTCCTGCTGCTGGCTGCATGTTTCTGCAAGCATAAATTCTAAATCTGCCACCCGTTTACCATGAGCTTCTTCCTTCCTTTTCAATTCATTGTTCTCCCTCAACAACACTGCCACTGAACTCTTGGATGATCTTCTGGAAGAATTAGAAGAAGTTGAGGAAGATGCATACGACACCATATCCGGAGTTACTGTTGGAAATGTGCCCTAAAGCCAATCATATGATGATACTTTACGGACATTTCATATGTTAAACTAATCTAGTTTAATATCAAGGGCAAAGATTATTGTTTAAGCCGTCTCATATAAATGTTATATGCTTAAACGATAAAGTCCAAGGAATATGTGATTGGGAGAATACGATCTAAAGAAGTTAGATTCATGAGACCATTCTTTCGTAGACACATCCTAAACGTTCCTGATCATAGGATTGCCAATTGGGCATTGACAGTCCGTTAAGATCAGTACGTGCTGTGTCTTCTCTCAGGGAGAGTGACTAGTCTCGAGTCATTGGTGTGTGTGACATCAAGATAAGCATGTAGGTGCTCAATAGAGAATGAGTTCACTGAACACGATCAACGAAGAGTTCTCATATTCATGTCACATAAGAACTCATGGTTGGGATAATGCAAAGTAGTCATTTGACCTGAGGCATCACAGTTGTCTTGTGGTTAAGTCCTTGATCTTTGATTATGTCAAAGTCACCCCATCGGGGTGTCCACGGCATAGTTGGGGTTAAGCCACTTAGCCATGGAGGCAAGTGAATGCGCAACAAGGGATCTCTAACCTTCAAACCGTTTGGGGGAGAATACTCTATGATATGATTAAAATCTCTGGCCAGAGTATGAATGAGATTAAGGAAAGGCGTTCCAAATCACATTCAAGGTAATCATATAAGCACACGAATCACATTGGATAGTAGACATGAATAAACTATCAAACCAAACAATGTGGTCAAGAGTATTGTATTAGAGAAAGACCGTATTGCATTTGTAATCCTAAACTGAATAGGTTCTCTACCTCTTCTGATTAGCTTGGGTAACCATGATATGCTGCTAGGTGTCACTCATGGTTTGTGGAAGCCCTAAACGTGTATAATCACTAAAGGGAGAATTGAAAGTAAGTTTCAATTCACAATCGATGTGAAATGGTTTTAATCGCCCACTGCCTCGCTAAAAGGAACCTAATGGATCGTACACCGTGTAAGGTGGAGATTGAAGAAACAATGGAGATGAGTAAGAATAATTAAATGGTTTAATTATTTATGGCAAGGATTAATTAATATGTTAATTAATCAAACGAATAAGTTCGTTAAAGACCTCGGGATAATTTTGGACCTTAAGGCCCAATGGGCTTCGAACGTCAAGCCCATTGACTTAAGTTGTATGACAATTTAATGAATAAAGATTCACAAAGGCCCAAAAGCCCATATCCCTTATATGGCCGGCCATGTATGTTGAATTAGGGTTTTTTGGTTCTTTAGGTCATTTAAAGAAGTGACTATATAAAGAACTTTATAGCCTAAAATTCATAAGGGGTTCTTTTGGAGAAAATTGGAGAGAACATGTCTCTCCATTCTCTCTCTAGGAGGCCGGCCCCCTTGGAGGGTGCATCTAGCAATCCCACTCCTCCAAGGTCACTCATTTCTTCTCCAATCTAACCTTGGTGAAGATACTTAGAGGTTCTCAATTTTGGGAACTTGGAGAAACCTATTCTTCCATCCAAATCCATAGATTTTAGATGCAAGGAATGAAGGCCCTCTCTTTGGGTGATTAGCCTTTGCTTTTGCAAAGAGGAATCTACAAAGGTATATATTTCTCAACTCACTTAGATTTGAGTTGAGTCTTGGTTCACCAATCTACTAGGCTTTGAATTTCATGGTTAATGTTTTGTTTTAAGTGCATGCAAGCATGATTCCGCCTTTTAATTGTTAATAGCATGCTATAGATGTTGCTTAAATGAACATGTTTTTCACAAATCTTCCTTTAGTTACACCATGTCCATACCCTCGTACTCTATTATGACGCTCAGGACCCATCGTCTCCACATAAACCTGGGTCCTAGCTCATCACCATCTTTATGCCCAGACTCAATCATTGTTTGAATATTCCCCTTCATAGTTGCCTTGCAATAAAATTTTTAAAAATAAGAATTCAACTGAAGATAATAAAATTTAATAACAATGATATACTACAAAGAAAAAATCAATTACCCCAGTGCGCTCCGACGTTTCATCAATCCAAGTGCGATCCTTTCGAGTATGACAGTGACGAAAAAACGAAACAGGATCCGCCTCCTTCCCATGCTTTTTCCGCTATAATTATAAGTCAACAAAAAAAAAGAACAATTTTCACCAACCATCAAATTATAAATAAATTTCTACGAATAATATATTAAATTTAAAAATATCTACAATTCTTGAAAATGAACAACCCTTACAAGTTATGCCCTAACTCTTGCAAAAGACTTTGCACCAATTGTGTGGTTCATCGTTTGCAACCGCCGATTATACTTATTTTTTGCAGCAATCTCCTAGAAAAAAATAATTTATTAAACACATTACAAACTTTAATAAAATAAATAATAAAAAGTTTACCTTCGTTTTTTCTTTGTTCTAGTAGGAGACCAATTCAGCTCACTGTTGAGGATCCACATTAGGAGGAGTTTTCCGGTACTCCTCGACTGGTTTATCAGTATAATGTTTTTTTTTTCAATTTATTTCTATACTCATTATGCGCATGCTCCGCAATATGAAGTGTCATGTGCCGAATCATTGGCATTTTCGCCATATCCTCTTCTTGAAAAATAATAGTTTCCTGTACGCATAAAAAAAATCAAGCAAATTAATTATTACTACAAACATTGCCTAATTATACTCTCTTCTAGTAACAAAAAAATAATTCTACCTTTATTCTTATCCAAAAAGCTTCTATGCGATCTTCCTTGATTTGACGCCAATCACTCACCAACGACATATGTCTAGAATCTCATACCTCTGCCGCTACATGTTTTGAAAATGCACTAGAATTTTGACTAATGCATTTTCCCGACCCATCAAAACAACAAACTTGTTCCTTCCAGTTGGGAATCGAGGGTCCCCATCCTCGTTAAGTTGTTCCTTATAAAGAAAGAAAAAACAATTAAAAACAATGGACCAAAACAAAAAAACTAAAACTAAAAACCATAATAAATTAAAAATGAACAACCTTCGACTTCTTCCTCTTCGAAATGGGGTTCGTCAGCATGTTCATCTTCAAAATGATCCATAAAAAAACAATTTGCAAGAAGTAAAAAACTAAAAAGTGAAATGAGAGAAGAAGTGGAAAAACGAACAAAATTGGGAAGGAGATGGACAGACTGAATTTTGGGAAGAAAAGAAAGCGCGGGAGAAATGGGGGGGAAGAAGGGGATTATATATGGATGCTAACTTGGCGTCGGTTCAAACCGACATTAAACCACTGACGTCGCTTTAAAACCTACTGGCGTCGAAATAACTGAGTCATAGTGTCGGTTTAAACCGACAATACCATTGATGCATCTACTGATGAAATTAAACCACCTACTTTCTGACAAAATTTAATGAACCAAACGTTGTGTCGGTTTAGCTACACTTGGTGTCAGTTCAAACCAACACCATCAATGACACATTTACTGCTGCAATTAAATCCACAGACTTCTGACAAAATTTAATGAATCAGCGATAACGTCGCTTTAGCTTAACTTGGTGTCGGTTTAAACAGACACCATTACTGACACATTTATTGCCTCCGCACGCTTCTGACAAAAGTTATTAAACCAGCGTCGCTTTAACTAAACTTCGTGTCGGTTTAAACCGACACTATCACAGACACATTTACTGCTGCATCTAATCAGACAACAACTTTCTGACATAGTTATTTGAAATTTAAATGGCGTCGCTTTAGTTAATTTGCATGTCGCTTAAAACCGACATTATTGTCTGACAAGCTTTAATGATGTGGCCATTGCGTCGGTTTAGGTATATTTAGTGTCTATTTAAACTGACACTACCACTCACACACTTTACTGCCGCATTAAATTATACAACCACTTTCTGACCCACTTTACTTACGAAGTGACTAATTGAAAGTGGTCTTCCCAAGTCCACTTCACGTCGGTTTTAGCCGACACTACCTCACCCATGCCGTCGCCTAAAAGTGACATAAAAATAGTTTAAAAAAAAAATTGTTTAACCCATAAAAAATAAATATCGAGTTTTTTTTTTTTTTGGTTATCTCATATAACATTTTAAAATTTTAATAAATAAAATTGAACTTAAACCATATACAGATACGTAATAGAAAACAAAAATATTGTCTAATTAATACTTAAAACACATAAAACAGTTAATATATTTATTCCATGTCATCATCTGTCGTGTCGTCGTCGGCATTAGCATTGCTAGTGAACTGGGTAGGCAACGGTAATGATTCATGAAAAGGAGTCTCTTCCACGCCAACCCTTGTATGGAAATTTTCATGGTCAAGTATCTGATCATCCAAATTTGGTACCGTATAATCTTCAATTGCATCACTATCCTCTAATACGTCAAACAAATCCCTTGGCTGCGTTCGAACAACTACGTCCCAATCTTTTTCAATTGTGTCCTCGACGTAAAATGCTTGTAATGCTTGTGATGCTAATATGAAAGGGTCCTCTTTAAATCCTAATCGATTGAAGTTCACCATAGTAAATCCATATTGATCAGTCTTCATTCCTCGTGGACTTTCACTATTAACCCATTCGCACTTAAATAACATCACAGCTCGACCCCTATCTCCTGGCTCAGCATGACCACAATATTTAACCTCAAACATATCTACAACTCTGCCATAACAATTCACTTGCCCAATTACACCAGGAACATTTGCAGGTACAAAGACACCACAATTTTGATTCTTATGCTTGTCATCCACAGATTTTATACGAAATCTGAACCCATGAACAATGTGACTTTTATATCTACTCACAACCCTGCTAGGATAATTAGCTAGCCAATGCAAGTCTTGAGATATCAACGTGTCATTAGGATGACATATTGAATTCATCTGTAATAAAAATGATGATAAAAGTTGACATGATAACTATAATCATGTTATAATTAAAATGTAAAAATATAAATAAGTAATGTGATTGTTGTATCAACTCACATGTTGCTTGAACTATTCTGGAAATTCTTTCTTGCTTAGCTCCTGAATTTGTCGCATAGTTAACCTTTCTCGACGATGTTTCATTTTCAAGAATTGCTCATGTTGCCTGGGCATTTATGTCCAAATTTAGATAATTAATTTTTCAAAGTTAAGAAAACCAATAAAACATTAAGACAGAAGATTAAATGTTCTTACCTTCTAAATGGGTGAACTTCATCACAATTATTTAGAATGTATCTATGGCACTGATCAAGAACATTTAGATCGAGCTCCACATTTTCTCCTGAACCCATATAACATCCTTTGGAGTCAAAAATTGATAACCCACCAGACACTCCATGTCCAATACCATCTTCATTTCGGCCTTTACGGGTGCGACGAGACTCGACATCTCTAAGATACATGGAACAGAAGGACAAACACTCATCCACCAAATATGCTTCAACAATAGAACCTTCAGGACGACCCTTATTAAAAACATAGTGCTTCAACGTTTGCAAATACCTACAATTATAAACGAAACACAAATTATTATAATTATAAATTAAAGCTATGACTACAATTGTAAAAAATTTATAAAAATTTATTAATTACCGTTCAATTGGATACATCCATCTATATTGAATAGGCCCTGCAAGAGCTGCTTCATCTGCCAAGTGAACTGGAAGGTGCACCATTATATCAAAAAATGCAGGAGGGAATATTTTTTCAAGTTGACATAATGTCAAGGCAATTCTTGAATTCAGTTGCTTGAATCCTTCCTCAGACTCATTCTTACTACACAACTGTCTGAAAATTGCACTCAACTCTAATAATACTATAGTACCAGCTTTAGGCAAAACCGGGCGTATTGCAAGCGGGAGTAACTGCTGCATTAAAACATGGCAATCGTGACTTTTCAACCCATGTATTTTTCATTCATTCACGTGCACACATCTCGATAAATTTGAAGAATATCCATCGGGGACCCGAATGGTAGGCAATACTTTGCAAAACGCAGTTTTTTCTTCTCTTTTCAATGTGAACAATGCTAGTGGTAGAAATGTTCTATTTCCTTCTCTACGTGGGTGTTGACTACGTCTTATGTTCAAGACTTCAAGATTTGCACGTGCAGCCAATCCATCTTTAGACTTTTCTATATCTAGCAATGTTCCCACCACACTGTCACATATATTCTTCTCGATATGCATAAGATCGAGATTGTGTCTAATCAACAAATGACTCCAATAAGGTAGTTCATAAAAAATAGATTTCTTCTTCCACTGACTGTTACTACTTGTACTGCCCGAAGTTCTTTTTCTGCATTGCCCAACAGAAGCATCTTTCTTTGGTTTTCCAAAAATAAATCTCAATGTAGAAAGTTCTTCGAGACACTGTAAACCAGTCCACTGCCTTGGTGCACTACGATGCTCTCGACGACCATTAAAATTTATGGTTTGCCTTCGAAACCTATGATTATCTTCAAGAAAACGTCGATGCCCCATATAACAAATCTTACGACTCGCCAGTAAGTAAATAGATTCTTTACCATGCATGCAATCTGGACAAGCTTTATAGCCATGTGTACTCCATCCTGACAACATTCCATAAGCTGGAAAATCACTTATAGTCCATAAGTGGGAGTGCCCACCTCCCACAACTCATTCAACTCGTCAATCAGTGGACGCATGTATACATCAATCTCTTTACCAGGACTGCGCGGTCCTGGTATTAATAGAGACAACAACAAATTTGGTTACTTCATGCACATCCAAGGCGGCAAATTGTAAACAGAAAGCACCACAGGCCATGTGCTATGTGTTGGAAATGTGCCCTAAAGCCAATCATATGATGATACTTTACGGACATTTCACATGTTAAACTAATCTAGTTTACATATAAAGGGCAAACATTATTGTTTGAGCCGTCTCATATAAATGTTATATGCTTAAACGATAAAGTCCAAGGAATATGTGATTGGGAGAATGCAATCTAATGAAGTTAGATTCATGAGACCATTCTTTCGTAGACACATCCTAAACGTTCCTGATCATAGGATTGCCAATTGGGCATTGACAGTCCGATAAGATCAGTACGTACTGTGCCTTCTCTCAGGGAGAGTGACTAGTCTCGAGTCATTGGTGTGTGTGACATCAAGACAGGTACGTAGGTGCTCAATAGAGAATGAGTTCACTGAACACGATCAACGAGGAGTTCTCATACTAATGTCACATGAGAACTCATGGTTGGGATAATGCAAATTAGTCTTTTGACCTGAGGCATCACAGTTGTCTTGTGGTTAAGTCCTTGATCTTTGATTATGTCAAAGTCACCCCATCGGGGTGTCCACGACATCATTGGGGTTAAGCCACTTAGTTATGGAGACAAGTGAATGTGCAACAAGGGATCTCTAACCTTCAAATGGTTTGAGGGAGAATACTCTATGATATGATTAAAATCTCTGGCCAGAGTAATCATATAAGCAAACGAATCACATTGGATAGTAGACATGAATAAATAAACTATCAAACCAAACAATGTGGTCAAGAGTATTAGATTAGAGAAAGACCGTATTGCATTTGTAATCCTAAACTGAATAGGTTCTCTACCTCTTCTGATTAGTTTGGGTAACCATGATATGCTACTAGGTGTCACTCATGTTTTGTGGAAGCCCTAAACGTGTGTAATCACTAAAGGGAGAATTGAAAGTAAGTTTCAATTCACAATCGATGTAAAATGGTTTTAATCGCCCACTGCCTCGCTAAAAGGAACCTAATGGATCGTACACCGTGTAAGGTGGAGATTGAAGAAACAATGGAGATGAGTAAGAATAATTAAATGGTTTAATTATTTATGGCAAGGATTAATTAATATGTTAATTAATCAAACGAATAAGTTCGTTAAAGACCTCGGGATAGTTTTGGACCTTAAGGCCCAATGGGCTTCGAACGTCAAAGCCCATTGACTTAAGTTGTATGACAACTTAATGAATAAAGATTCACAAAGGCCCAAAAGCCCATATCCATTTTGTGTAGAATTAGGGTTTTTGGTTCTTTAGGTCATTTAAAGAAGTGACTATATAAAGAACTTTATAGCCTAAAATTCATAAGGGTTTGTTTTAGAGAAAATTGGTGAGAACTTGTTTCTTCATTTTCTCTCTAAGAGGCCAACCACCTTGGAGGGTGAATCTAGCAATCCTACTACTCCAAGGTCACTCATTTCTTCTTCAATCTAACCTTGGTGTAGAATCTTTAGAGGTTCTCTATTTTGGGAACTTGGAGAATCCAATTCTTTCAACCAAATCCATGGAGCTAAGAAGCAAGGAATGAAGGCCCTATCTCTTGGGTGATTATCCTTTGCATATGCAAAGAGGAATCTACAAAGGTAAATATTTCTCAACTAACAAATGTTGATTTAAGTTGAGTCAAGGTTCACCAATCTACTAGGCTTTGAATTTCATGGTTGATGTTTTGTTTTGAGTGCATGTAAGCATGATTCCGCCTTTAATTTGTTAATTGCATGCTATTGATGTTGCTCAAATGAACATGTTTTTCACAAAATTTCCTTCAAGTGGTATCAAGAGCCTAGGTCTAGTAGTTGGTGAATCATTTTGGGTTTTGTAGTTCATAGTTTTTGATTTAAAAGTTGTAATATGTTACAAGCTTTATTCTTGTTTCTTTGAATGTAAATTTTGTTAGAAAATTTGCCATCTCAAATGTTGTAGATGTAGTTCATATGAGCATGAATTTTGGAGCTAAAATTTGGTGCCATGTTTTTGGGGAAATTCGGCCAAATCCAAAGGGTGATTTTTTGGGTTCATGTTTGTCTTGTTAAAATGGTTTTAAAGTGACTTTTGGAACCCCTAAGTACCCTAGGATGTTAGCCATCTTTTGAGTGGTGAAAATTTGAGTTTTGGTGAGTGAAAACATTCATGGAGCTATTATGAGTTTTCATGAGTGTTCTTCAATGTTCTTGAAGTTCTTGCCAAGAACAAAAAGTTTTGAAGTTTTGATTCAAAAAGTTTTATGTTTTTACATAAAGTTTTGGTTTAATTTTAGTGGGTGATGGTTATTGGTAAAGTATTTTTAATGGTTTTAATGGTAGACAAACTTTTTTAATAGTTTGACATAAATTCAATTAATGGTAGACAAACTTTTATAAAAGTTTGACATAAATTCAATATATATCATATATGTTTCATCTTTACCTCACCTAACAAAATCCACTTTCATAAACTTTGTACAATTGGACTTATCTCCACTCTATTTTATCCCTAAAACCGGCCACCCTACATGTAGGGTATTTTTGGGCCTTTTGTGCAATTACATAAAGTTTTGATACTTTTGTGTATTTGTATTTTAGCCCAAAAGTTTACGTTTTTACGTTAAGGCCCAAAAACGCTAAAGGACAAATTGTTTTGCTCCTTTAATGAAGTTTTTTGTATTTGTTGAAATTTTTGGGTTCTAGTGGTAATTACATGAAGTAGTGGACTTTTGTGTTTTTACAAAGTGACCCCAAAAGTTTGTGTTTCGCAATATAGCCCAAAAAGTTGTGGTTATTGCATGATGGCCCAAATTAAGTAGGGAACAAAAATTGTTTTGTCTCTTTAAATGAGAATTGGATTTTCATTTCATTTAGCTCCATTTAAATCAATTTTATGGATACAAAAACAAAATGAAAATGTTGCATTCAAGTTTAATTAGTTAAAGTGTTAATTAATTAAAGGGTGATTATGAACCTAAGCCTACGATAATTGAGCTATGTGAAAGGCCGTTTCAAATTTGTTTGAACCATGGGAATGTGTAGATTAATTTTGGTTGTAATTTGATTTGATCAAATGTTGTAAAAGAGCATAAGCTCTTCTTTACTTTAAAGTAATTTGTTTTATGCAAATGTTGTAATGAGCATAAGCTCACCTTTACTTTAAAGTACTCATTTTCTTGTTTTATTTGATATGCATGAAAATGGAGTAGTTGGGTCCAACGCCCCTAGGAACAACACGCCTTAATGTGATTAAACGCGTAACTAAAATCAATCTCCATCCCTAGTCCGAGATTCAACACTAGGCTCGTGCTGAATCTAAACAAAGGTTCATAGTCATCCTAAGGCCCTAAGGCAACTATATAGTCCATCAAATGAATGCAAACCTTATGTTAGTAGTATCATATACTCTTGCTTTTAAAAACCGTTTTATAAGTATAGTGGGAGTATTATATACAACTAAATTGAATCAAATGGACCAATAGTTGTAATAGGACCAAAATTGTTTTAATGAAGATTAAAATGAATACTTATATGTGATGAGACCTAAAACCCTCAACCAAACCATTATTAAGTTGACAAGCGTGAGAGTGCTTAGAACACTCTTTCGTGGCCTTCCACCGTGGTGGGATCCAATCGTTTATGTCTTGTACACCGGCTTCACCCTATCATGGGGGAGTACAAAGTGCATGCTTATACTCAGGAGGAATCCATAAACATATGATGAGGTTAGTGTAGGCAACGAGGATGGCCGACATCGTATCATCGTGAGGCTATTCTTGAACCCCTTCACGAACTAAGCATGGTGGGAATAACTTAACTAAGTGCAATGGTGCCGACATCGTATCATCGTGAGGCAACATTCTCTAGAGGCCAAATTGATGGGTACTTGCATTAGTTGCAAATGAGTAAGCGTACTCTCTCATTATTATTAATGCTAGCCAACATCATATCATTGTGAGGTGGGCTTGGTAATAGTGAGTCTCCCATAACCTACTAAGAGTTTCCTCCAAAACTCTCGAATTCCAATGAGGGATATGGAATTTGCCAAAAATAGTGGGTGGTGCTATTTGATTTAAAGACCCGAATCAAATGGCTTAAAATCAATCAATTTATATTCGTTATGTATTCGTTTACCAATTTATTTGCAAACGCTATCCAAAACTTGACAAAGAAAAAGCCGAATGTTTTAGTTTCCGGACTTGGTAACACAATCCCAAAGATTGTCTTAAATGGATTGTGCATGTACCTAAGAAGTCTCATCCTCACAATCTTCCTATTGATAATGTATCATTGGAAGAACATGTTAGAAATGTCTATCATGAAGAGGACAACACAAACAACCAATGCTTATTCCTTCGTTATATGAACAAAGGAACTTACGAAGATTAGCATAAAGACAAGGACACTTTTAGTGCCATGATTCTTCACTTACAAATTGTTGTATGAAGAAATAAGAGTTGCCTTGAACAACTCTTGAAAGTTTGTAATTATGTTTAGAACATAATGGTTGGTTGACAAAAATAGTCCATCAACATAGACTTATGATGATTTTGAATCATTGAGTGTTGAAGTGATAAACCACTTAACGAGACGGAAACTAAGCTAGGACTTCACCTTTATGTCCCTATCCTAATGGTTCACTAAGTTTATTGTAAACTATGTAGTGAACAATAACCACACACTCTCCAAAATGTTTGATGTGTATAACACAATTGAAAAAGGTTTCAAGAGAGATGGTGGGAGTTTAGGGACCATGACTATTGTAGTCAAATGAAGAAGATAAAATTAACTCCAAGGGAACAAACTTTCTCTATGAAAGGATAGACATTGGAAGGGGTATTTGCAAGAAATGTCTTGCAAATGTCAAGAACACACCTTTCGAAGGTGTTGTAAATTGTTCTTGAATAGTTCAAAACAGTTGGTTCTTCTACTTGAATGCTTGATTCCGTATTAGTAACTATGTTTTACAATCGTTGTAAAAATGTGGCTAATAAGAAGTAGAAGATTAATGAGAGAAGAGAAAGTACTTCACATTCGGAACGTGAATAAAATATAGATCTCTGCGAAAGCAGATGGTACTAACTTCCTCATATGAACTACCAAAGAAATTGGAAAAACCAAAGATTGTCTTTACATTCCAATTTTAAGGAACTCAATTCCATCACTATAGTAGAGATGGATGAATGTTTTGTTTGACAAAACATTGTTCTTTATTAATCACTGATTGGATTATAGTAATCTAATTGATTGTCTCTATAGTAGAGATGATATGGTAGCGTTAACTGTTTAGAATATAATGATGCTTAAAACCCAAAAGGTTGCAAGATAGTGACTAATCCCAACTGAGTTGTGATACCTCTAAAACATAAATTACGAGTTGGTCATAGATGGATGCTTTGGATCGTTAGATCCGGATCCAATACCTTCTTGTCAAAATTGTATAGAGGCGAAATGTTCGAATCTTTATTCTTTTGGAAAGAAGAAAGAATCACAAAGTTATTGAGGTTAATTCACTTAGATGTTAGTGGCACTTGTCCACAACATAATACTACTCATGTTGTTTGACATTCACCGAAGATCACTCTCGGTTGGACTATAGTTTATTTTTGAATAAACACAAGTCCGAATACTTTGCAAAAGGTTTCAAAGAATTCAAGAAATGTAAGTTGATGAGTAAGACGTCTAAAGTACTTACCTCCTTAGATTTGATCTAAGGAAAGGTAACACTTTAGATGAGTTTCCTTGAAAGATATCAAGGAAATTAGCATCATAAGATAATGATTTTCTCCATTAGGAGAAGAACGAACTCGAATAAGATTTAGTTCGTTGGATGTTATCAATTACCCATATATACAGGATATATACTTCTAAAACAATATGATTGTCAATTAGAAGATCTTCCAAAATTTTCATAACTCCATAGGATGTAGTTGGAAAGAAAGACAAATCTTAATCATGTTAAGATTTGGGGTTGTGTGCTAATAAGCAATATTTGTTTAAAAATTATCTTGTGGATATCCTTAAATTAACCTTTGGATATCACTTCTATAAACCAACCAACAAATGTTGTTTGTTGAGTAGTTCATTGTAATCCTACAATGTGATTTGCCTTAGAGCAAATGAACTAGGAATAGAACTCAAAAGAATGGGTTCTTTGAGAGACAAGATGATAATCAACAAATATAACAACCTAGTTTCTATACCACAAGCTCCAAGGTAGTCAAGAAGGATTTATAAACCGTCTCAGTTGAATGGTTTGAACTTTATGACTACATTGAGTGTATATACGATATATACTCAAGGAAATGGTAAAGTACCATTTGACCCGAAATAATGAAACCTTCATAGCTAATTGGAAGCTTAAGGTGACTACAATCAAAGAGAATGGTTGACTTTGAAGGAACCATTTTTGACGTAGTCTTAGTTTCAATTAATTCGAAGATTGCTAGCTACAACTAAATGGTGATTCAATGTTTGGACATGATATAGGTTTCCGAAACCATTATTAAGATAGTCTTGATAATTTATGTCTAAAACTATGAATCACAAAACATGTAAGTTGTAGAGATCCAACCATCATGGATCTAAGCAAGCTAGTGGGAGCCATAAGCGTCTTATGAGAGAAAGATCAAAACGTTTGATTTCTCATAAAGATGTAAATGAATCTTTTGTTTACTAGGTTTACAAAAGATTAGTGGGAGTTAATCATATTCCTAAATTTAAATATATGTATGATATATTAATTTTGGAAATGAAAAGAATACTTCATTGTTAAAGTTATGACTTTAAACTTTCTATAACGATAGAATGTATATGGGAGACATAGTCTATATACATGGGATGGAAATCTATAATGATAGATTTTAGGATATAATTGGATTATATCATGCCCTAATAATAGACAAAAGGATGCTAGGAAGTTTCTCATATGATGATAAACTTCAATAAGAAGAACAACTCTAGTGAGACTAGGAGGTAGCTCTTCTCAAAGGGAACGTACCCTTTGACTCCCAAAGAAATAATGCGTAAATCGAATCCTTTATGCATACGCAGAAAAGTGATTTATGTATTTCATATTGTATGAGAAACATTGATATGAGTTGTACCTAGAAAGGTACAAGGTGATATCAATGCAAGCCCAGGATCAGAACCATGGCAACTGTCAAGTGAGTCCTTAAGTATTTGAGAAATACTAAAGGATAGGTTCCTCGAAGAATGAGGAAGAATTAGAGTAATGTAATGGAAGCGTAAATGTATTAGATTGTGAATCTAATCCTGAAGGAAATTTTGTGAAAAACATGTTCATTTGAATAACATCATATAGCATGCAATTAACAATTAAAGGCGGAATCATGCTTTCATGCATTCAAAAACAAAACATCTACCATGAAATTCAAAGCCTAGTAGATTGGTGAACCTTGACTCAACTTAAAAACAACAATTTGTTAGTTGAGAAATATTTACCTTTGTAGATTCCTCTTTGCATATGCAAAGGATAATCACCCAAGAGATAGGGCCTTCATTCCTTGCTTCTTAGCTCCATGGATTTGGTTAGAAGAATAGGTTCTCCAAGTTCCCAAAATTGAGAACCTCTAAAGATTCTACACCAAGGTTGGATTGGAGAGGAAATGAGTGACCTTGAGGAAATAGAATTGCTAGACAGTATCCCCCAAGGTGGTTGGCCTCTTAGAGAGAAATGGAAGCTTTGTGTTCTCACCAATTTTCTCTAAAATCAACAACTTATGAATTTTAGGCTATAAAGTTCTTTATATAGTCACTTCTTTAAATGACCTAAAGAACCAAAAACCCTAATTCAACACTAAATGGATATGGGCTTTTGGGCCTTTGTGAATCTTTATTCATTAAGTTGTCATACAACTTAAGTCAATGGACTTTGACGTTCGAAGCCCATTGGGCCTTAAGGTCCAAAACTATCCCGAGGTCTTTAACGAACTTATTCGTTTGATTAATTAACATATTAATTAATCCTTGCCATAAATAATTAAACCATTTAATTCATCTCCTTTGTTTCTTCAATCTCCACCTTATTTGGTGTACGATACATTAGGTTCCTTTTAGCGAGGCAGTGGGCGATTAAAACCATTTTACATCGATTGTGAATTGAAACTTACTTTCAATTCTCCCTTTAGTGATTACACACGTTTAGGGCTTCCACAAACCATGAGTGACCCCTAGCAGCATATCATGGCTACCCAAGCTAATCAGAAGAGGTAGAGAACCTATTCAGTTTAGGATTACAAATGCAATACGGTCTTTCTCTAATCTAATACTCTTGACCACATTGTTTGGTTTGATAGTTTATTTATTCATGTCTACTATCCAATGTGATTCATTTGCATTTTATGATTACCTTGAATGTGATTTGGAACGCATTCCCCAATCTCATTCATACTCTGGCCAGAGATTTTAATCATATCATAGAGTATTCTCCCTCAAGCCAATTGAAGGTTAGAGATCCCTTGTTGCGCATTCACTTGTCTCCATGACTAAGTGGCTTAACCCCAATGATGTCGTGGACACCCCGATGGGGTGACTTTGGCATAATCAAAGATCAAGGACTTAACCACAAGACAACAACTGTGATGCCTCAGGTCAAAGGACTAATTTGCATTATCCCAAACATGAGTTCTCATGTGACATGAGTATGAGAACTCCTCGTTGATCGTGTTCAGTGAACTCATTCTCTATTGAGCACCTACGTACTTGTCTTGATGTCACACACACCAATGACTCGAGACTAGTCACTCTCCCTGAGAGAAGACATAGCACGTACTGATCTTATCAGACTGTCAATGCCCAATTGGCAATCCTATGATCAGGAACGTTTAGGATGTGTCTACGAAAGAATGGTCTCATTAATCTAACTACATTAGATTGCATTCTTCCAATCACATATTCCTTGGACTTTATCGTTTAAGCATATAACATTTATATGAGACGCCTCAAACAATAATGTTTGCCTTTTATATGTAAACTAGATTAGTTTAACATGTGAAATATCCGTAAAGTATCATCATATGAATGGCTTTAGGGCACATTTCCAACAATCTCCCACTTGCACTAGAGCCAATCAGCTTGGTCATCTGTTATGATTCCTCTTCTGTAGTCATTTCCTAAATGGCTGAATAGTAGGCCTAGGAAATGGATATCTATATGTTATCCATAGAAGCAACCTTGAGAATATCGACGTCACCATTATACATGATTCCCAATCATGTGGTTCAGTCTCTTATATGAGTTCGGATCTTGATGAGACCTTGATTCCCAGGCTTGAGCTATCGCCCCATTAGTGTCGTAGTGTCAGTACACTAGATACACTTTCTGGTTGGAACCGAATAGAGAGTTCATAAATGAACTTTCCCATCCAAACAACATTGTTGTAAACTTCTATATGGCAATATATTTTGCATTCATAATGGAACACACTAAAGTCATTACTTTAATGTTTCCATCCAAATATCTCTTTAGTCATAATAAAGAGATATCTGTTTATCTCTTCATTCATAATGAAGAAACATCCAATGATGGATTAGATTCACAATCTAATACATTTACGCTTCCATTACGTTACTCTAATTCTTCCTCATTCTTCGAGGAACCTATCCTTTAGTATTTCTTAAATACTTAAGGATTTACTTGACAGTTGCCATGGTTCTGATCCTGGGCTTGCACTGATATCGCCTTGTACCTTTCTAGGTACAACTCATATCAATGTTTTTCATACAATATGAAATACATAAATCACCTTTCTGCGTATGCATAAAGGATTCGATTTACGCATTATTTCTTTGGGAGTCAAAGGGTACGTTCCCTTTGAGAAGAGCTACCTCCTAGTCTCACTAGAGTTGTTCTTCTTATTAAAGTTTATCATCATATGAGAAACTTCCTAGCAACCTTTTGTCTATTATTAGGGCATGATATAATCCAATTATATCCTAAAATCTATCATTATAGATTTCCATCCCATGTATATAGACTATGTCTCCCATATACATTCTATCGTTATAGAAAGTTTTATAGTCATAACTTTAACAATGAAGTATTCTTTTCATTTCCAAAATTAATATATCATACATATATTCAAATTTAGGAATATGATTAACTCCCACTAATCTTTTGTAAACCTAGTAAACAAAAGATTCATTTACATCTATATGAGAAATCAAACAATTTTGATCTTTCTCTCATAAGACGCTTATGGCTCCCACTAGCTTGCTAAGATCCATGATGGTTGGATCTCTACAACTTACATGTTTTGTGATTCATAGTTTTAGACATAAATTATCAAGACTATCTTAATAATGGTTTCGGAAACCTATATCATGTCCAAACATTGAATCACCATTTAGTTGTAGCTAGTAATCTTCGAATTAATTGAAACTAAGACTACGTCAAAGATGGTTCCTTCAAAGTCAACCATTCTCTTTGATTGTAGTCACCTTAAGCTACCAATTAGCTATGAAGGTTTCATTATTTCGGGTCAAATGGTACTTTACCATTTCTTGAGTATATATCGTATATACACTCAATGTAGTCATAAAGTTCAAACCATTCAACTGAGACGGTTTATAAATCCTTCTTGACTACCTTGGAGCTTGTGGTATAGGAACTAGGTTGTTATATTTGTTGATTATCATCTTGTCTCTCAAAGAACCCATTCTTTTGAGTTCTATTCCTAGTTCATTTGCTCTAAGGCAAATCACATTGTAGGATTACAATGAACTACTCAACAAACAACATTTGTTGGTTGGTTTATAGAAGTGATATCCAAAGGTTAATTTAAGGATATCCACAAGATAATTTTTAAACAAATATTGCTTATTAGCACACAACCCCAAATCTTAACATGATTAAGATTTGTTTTTCTTTCCAACTACATCCTATGGAGTTATGAAAATTTTGGAAGATCTTCTAATTGACAATCATATTGTCTTAGAAGCATATATATCCTATATATGGGTAATTGATAATATCCAACGAACTAAATCTTATTCAAGTTCGTTCTTCTCCTAATGGAGAAAATCATTTATCTTATGATGCTAATTTCCTTGATATCTTTCAAGGAAACTCATCTAAAGTGTTACCTTTCCTTGGATCAAATCTAAGGAGGTAAGTACTTTAGACGTCTTACTCATCAACTTACATTTCTTGAATTCTTTGAAACCTTTTGCAAAGTATTCGGACTTGTGTTTATTCATAATAAACTATAGTCCAACCGAGAGTGATCTTCGGTGAATGTCATACAACATGAGTAGTATTATGTTGTGGACAATTGCCACTATCTTGCAACCTTTTGGGTTTTAAGCATCATTATATTCTAAACAGTTAACGCTACCATATCATCTCTACTATAGAGACAATCAATTAGATTACTATAATCCAATCATTGATTAATAAAGAACAATGTTTTGTCAAACAAAACATTCATCCATCTCTATTATAGTGACGGAATTAAGTTCCTTAAAATTGGAATGTAAAGACAATCTTTGGTTTTTCCAATTTCTTTGGTAGTTTATATGAGGAAGTTAGTACCATCTGCTTTCGCAGAGATCTATATTTTATTCACGTTCCGAATGTGAAGTACTTTCTCTTCTCTCATTAATCTTCTACTTCTTATTAGCCACACTTTTACAACGATTGTAAAACATAGTTACTAATACGGAATCATGCATTCAAGTAGAAGAACCAACTGTTTTGAACTATTCAAGAACAATTTACAACACCTTCGAAATGTGTGTTCTTGACATTTGCAAGACATTTCTTGCAAATACCCCTTCCAATGTCCATCCTTTCATAAAGAAAGTTTGTTCCCTTGGAGTTAATTTTATCTTCTTCATTTGACTTCTCCTTTGACTACAATAGTCATGGTCCCTAAACTCCCACTATCTCTCTTGAAACCTTTTTCAATTGTGTTATACACATCAAACATTTTGGAGAGTGTTTGGTTATTGTTCACTACATAGTTTACAATAAACTTAGTGAACCATTAGGACAGGGACATAAAGGTGAAGTCCTAGCCTAGTTTCCGTCTCGTTAAGTGGTTTATCACTTCAACACTCAATGATTCAAAATCATCATAAGTCCATGTTGATGGACTATTTTTGTCAACCAACCATTATGTTCTAAACATAATTACAAACTTTCAAGAGTTGTTCAAGGCAACTCTTATTTCTTCATACAACAATTTGTAAGTGAAGAATTATGGCACTAAAAGTGTCCTTGTCTTTATGCTAATCTTCTTAAGTTCCTTTGTTCATATAACGAAGGAATAAGCATTGGTTGTTTGTGTTGTCCTCTTCGTGATAGACATTTCTAACATGTTCTTCCAATGATACATTATCAATAGGAAGATTGTGAGGATGAGACTTCTTAGGTACATGCACAATCCATTTAAGACAATCTTTGCATTATCCCAAACATGAGTTCTCATGTGACATGAGTATGAGAACTCCTCGTTGATCGTGTTCAGTGAACTCATTCTCTATTGAGCACCTACGTACTTGTCTTGATGTCACACACACCAATGACTCGAGACTAGTCACTCTCCCTGAGAGAAGACATAGCACGTACTGATCTTATCGGACTGTCAATGCCCAATTGGCAATCCTATGATCAGGAACGTTTAGGATGTGTCTACGAAAGAATGGTCTCATTAATCTAACTACATTAGATTGCATTCTTCCAATCACATATTCCTTGGACTTTATCGTTTAAGCATATAACATTTATATGAGACGCCTCAAACAATAATGTTTGCCTTTTATATGTAAACTAGATTAGTTTAACATGTGAAATATCCGTAAAGTATCATCATATGAATGGCTTTAGGGCACATTTCCAACAAATCCATCATTGGATGTTTCTTCATTATGAATGAAGAGATAAACAGATATCTCTTTATTATGACTAAAGAGATATTTGGATGGAAACATTAAAGTAATGACTTTAGTGTGTTCCATTATGAATGCAAAATATATTGCCATATAGAAGTTTACAACAATGTTGTTTGGATGGGAAAGTTCATTTATGAACTCTCTATTCGGTTCCAACCAGAAAGTGTATGACACTAATGGGGCGATAGCTCAAGCCAGGGAATCAAGGTCTCATCAAGATCCAAACTCATATGAGAGACTGAACCACATGATTGGGAATCATGTATAATGGTGACGTCGATATTCTCAAGGTTGCTTCTATGGATAACATATAGATATCCATTGCCTAGGCCTACTACTCAGCCATTTATGAAATGACTACAGAAGAGGAATCATAACAGATGAACAAGCTGATTGGCTCTAGTGCAAGTGGGAGATTGTTGGAAATGTGCCCTAAAGCCAATCATATGATGATACTTTACGGACATTTCACATGTTAAACTAATCTAGTTTACATATAAAGGGCAAACATTATTGTTTGAGCCGTCTCATATAAATGCTATATGCTTAAACGATAAAGTCCAAGGAATATGTGATTGGAAGAATGCAATCTAATGAAGTTAGATTCATGAGACCATTCTTTCGTAGACACATCCTAAACGTTCCTGATCATAGGATTGCCAATTGGGCATTGACAGTCCGATAAAATCAGTACGTACTGTGGCTTCTCTCAGGGAGAGTGACTAGTCTCGAGTCATTGGTGTGTGTGACATCAAGACAAGTACGTAGGTGCTCAATAGAGAATGAGTTCACTGAACACGATCAACGAGGAGTTCTCATACTCATGTCACATGAGAACTCATGGTTGGGATAATGCAAATTAGTCTTTTGACCTGAGGCATCACAGTTGTCTTGTGGTTAAGTCCTTGATCTTTGATTATGTCAAAGTCACCCCATCGGGGTGTCCACGACATCATTGGGGTTAAGCCACTTAGTTATGGAGACAAGTGAATGTGCAACAAGGGATCTCTAACCTTCAAATGGTTTGAGGGAGAATACTCTATGATATTATTAAAATCTCTGGCCAGAGTATGAATGAGATTAGGGAATGCGTTCCAAATCACATGCAAGGTAATCATATAAGCAAACGAATCACATTGGATAGTAGACATGAATAAATAAACTATCAAACCAAACAATGTGGTCAAGAGTATTAGATTAGAGAAAGACCGTATTGCATTTGTAATCCTAAACTGAATAGGTTCTCTACCTCTTCTGATTAGCTTGGGTAACCATGATATGCTGCTAGGTGTCACTCATGTTTTGTGGAAGCCCTAAACGTGTGTAATCACTAAAGGGAGAATTGAAAGTAAGTTTCAATTCACAATCGATGTAAAATGGTTTTAATCGCCCACTGCCTCGCTAAAAGGAACCTAATGGATCGTACACCGTGTAAGGTGGAGATTGAAGAAACAATGGAGATGAGTAAGAATAATTAAATGGTTTAATTATTTATGGCAAGGATTAATTAATATGTTAATTAATCAAACGAATAAGTTCGTTAAAGACCTCGGGATAGTTTTGGACCTTAAGGCCCAATGGGCTTCGAACGTCAAAGCCCATTGACTTAAGTTGTATGACAACTTAATGAATAAAGATTCACAAAGGCCCAAAAGCCCATATCCATTTTGTGTAGAATTAGGGTTTTTGGTTCTTTAGGTCATTTAAAGAAGTGACTATATAAAGAACTTTATAGCCTAAAATTCATAAGGGTTTGTTTTAGAGAAAATTGGTGAGAACTTGTTTCTTCATTTTCTCTCTAAGAGGCCAACCACCTTAGAGGGTGAATCTAGCAATCCTACTACTCCAAGGTCACTCATTTCTTCTTCAATCTAACCTTGGTGTAGAATCTTTAGAGGTTCTCTATTTTGGGAACTTGGAGAATCCAATTCTTTCAACCAAATCCATGGAGCTAAGAAGCAAGGAATGAATGCCCTATCTCTTGGGTGATTATCCTTTGCATATGCAAAGAGGAATCTACAAAGGTAAATATTTCTCAACTAACAAATGTTGATTTAAGTTGAGTCAAGGTTCACCAATCTACTAGGCTTTGAATTTCATGGTTGATGTTTTGTTTTGAGTGCATGTAAGCATGATTCCGCCTTTAATTTGTTAATTGCATGCTATTGATGTTGCTCAAATGAACATGTTTTTCACAAAATTTCCTTCACTATGGTCATGCCTCATTTTCCCAAAAGGATTAAATCCATCACTGGCCAACCCTAATCTGACATTTCGAATTTCTGACGCAAAATCCGGATATAAATTATCCAAATGCTTCCATGCTGGAGAATCTGAAGGATGCCTCATAAACTCACCCTTAGGACATTCAGTTGCGTGCCACCTCATATGTTCAGCAGTATGCTTCGACATAAAAAATCGTTGCAATCGTGGTTTTAAAGGAAAATACCACATAACCTTAGCTGCGATCTTTTTTCTTGAGCTATCCTCTGCGTTGATAATTTTATATCTTGATTCACCACAAACCGAGCACACGGTCAACTCCGAAGTATCTTTCCAATAGATCATGCAATCATTGGGACATGCATCAATTTTCACATACTTCAGACCCAAGTCATTTATAAGTTTTTTTGCCTTATAACAGGATTCAGGCAAACAATCCCCTTCAGGCAACATTCTTTTAATTAACTCCAGTAAAGTGGTGAAGATCTCATCTGGCATTCCCGCTAAACACTTGATCTGATACAGTCTTACAACTGCTTCCAATTTCTTAAACTCTTTACATCCTGGCCACAAATCTTGATCTACCTCTTCAAGCAACCTAAAAAAAGTCTCCACCTCTTCTGGACGCCTTTCCCCAATAGAGGGTTCAGTAGACGGCCCAACACCTTCTTCTGTTAATGGTTGGACAAATACATCATTAAGAAAATCATGCATACAAGCCACCTCATCTTCTGTTTCTTCTTCTCCGATTGCCACATTTTGCTCTCCAATGTTTTTCTCACCATGATGTCGCCACCAAGCGTTTTTATAATCTTTATCCATATCATACAATATGAGATGTTCAACAACAGTGTTCCTAACAAAAGTATATCGATTACAACATCTTTTGCAAGGACATCTAAACTTATCAGGGCCACGACCATTTGCAACTGCTTGGTCCAAAAACAAATTAATTCCAGCTGTATAAGCTTTCAAATTTCGAGTTATTGTCAACCAACTCATGTCCATGTTTTACCGCTTTACGAGGGAAAAATATTACGTTGACACTAAGATGCCTACAATCTTTCAATCCCTATCATGTAGGCATAACTATTAGAATTTTCAATTTCTATCTTTCAACCCTCGAACTTTATCACGATTGCAATCTTTTAATTTTCAACACCTATTATAGTAAAAACAAATTAAAATAACAACAAAAAGTTATCAAAATTATGCTATCTAATCCATTCTAGTAAATAACAACCAAAAGTTATCAAAGTTATCAAAATAACAACAAAAACAAATTAAAATAACAATTAGAGTGCAAAACAAATTAATTTAACATAATATATTCTTATATTACTAAATATTATAAGTTTATGTTATATTTAATATGTCAATTTCACATAAATGATAAATGCTTATAAATATTATTCATTTCCTTTTTCTAATAACAATTCAAGTGACAAAATTAATTAATTCGACTAAATATTTATTAATTTAACAAAAATAGTATAAATTTATCTAAGTACTTAAATTAGAACTTTTAAATAAATAAACTTGTGTATTATACAATATAAAAATTAAAGAATTTATTGATAGAAACCTGAATCATGGAAGAATTCCGTCGTCGATCAAATCTTTATGTACTCAACCAGCTCAAATAAATTGTAAATAAAAATTAAACATAAGTGGAGAAAATAAAAATATTAGAATCAAGAAAAACTTACTGTTGTGAAGAAGGAACAAATGTAGTTGGAAGAACAAATAAGAAAGGTGCAAGAGAGAACACAGGAGTGTTTGAACTTGGAAGAACAAATAAGAAAGGTGCAAGAGAGAACACGGGAGGGTTGAAATTGGAAGAACGAATAAGAAAAATGCAAGAGAGGAAGAAGACAACACAGGGGAAGGTATATAAAGACAATTATTATGTCGCTTCCAACCGACACCGGATTTTAAAATATTTAAAAAACTAAAATCTATGTCGCTCAGAACCGACGCACACTTTAAAATATTTAAAAAAATAAGGACAAGTTTGTGTGGCGTCGAAATAAGGACAAGTTTGCGTTGGTTAAAATCGACGTTTCCCTGACAGTCTTGACAGTCGTAGCAGGCAGCCTCGAAATAGGCCAAGTTTGCGTCGGTTTAAACCGACGTGAGCCTGATGTGGCGTCGAAATAAGGAAGCTTTTGCAACACTGATTGAAAAGCTCTCCTCCTTTATGTCGCTTAAAAGAGACACCAGTATTTAAAAATATTAAAATGTATATTTACGTCGGTTTAAAAGCGACACCAGTATTTAAAAATATTAAAATGTATGTTTACATCGATTTAAAAGCGACACTAGTACTTTATGACGCTTATAAGCGACAGTAAATCCGACGTCATGTTTAGTTAGTGTCGCAACTGTCTTATCCGCCACTATATTAAATTAAACCGACACCACCTACTGACACTATAAGACAATTTTGTAGTAGTGATCACTAAATGGCCGAATCAAATCGAATATGACGATGGGTGAGACACTGCTAGCCACTACTGGTGTATACATTTCATGCTAAAAGGAATTTGCAAGCAACTCATAATAACTGTAGAAGTGCAAAGGACATGGGGGCTAATTTTTCTATACCCTCATGTATTGGAAACACGATAACCACAAGCAAAATACCATGCTCACCAACCATCAAGCATCACAGCCATGCAAGCCGTTCTAATTTATCACAGCTAAGTACAGAAGCACTGGAAAGAGAAAGATGAACAACGACAACGATGGTAACCTCGAACTCAAGTCTTCGTTCCATATGTCAAACTCACGCCGCCATACCCTCGATGCCGACGTCAAATAGTCGTTGAAGTCTTCTCCGTCGCTGCCCAAGTTTTTTAGCAGCAACCGAAGTGTCAAAAGTTGATACCAGCATCGCGGCCTAGATCTATAAAGATCATGCCATTGTCAAAGTTGTCGTGCACGCCATCTCTCGTGTAGCCACACCATCCATGTCACTGCTACTAACAACTCTCTTGAGTTGAGCTCCTTATGGAGGATAAGCACTCTTCTAACCTATTCCGTTTTTAGTATATTGCTTTTCTGTTCTTTAAATCAATTAAGATGTCAAGTCCATATTTTATAAACTCCCGGTACCATGCTTATAAAAAGCCAAATGATAATTTTTGATATTTGCATACTGCTCATGCATACCATGGCTTGAGAATCTTTATTAGTAAGTCATTGGTTTCCATTACCATTGCCATCTACTACTCGATGCGTATAGAGAATTCATGAAATTTAACTTCATGCTACTTTGCTATTGTTTGCACTCATGTGTAAGTGAGAGGCAAGAATGTTTAAAAAACTAAAGATTGAATGTGCTAAATAAGAGTTCAAATAACCTGTGACACTACTTGGCTTATATGATGTGTTTAATAATATATCTTTCTCTTACTCCACTTCTTAATACAAGCCTATTTGTCAGCATGAAACCTATTTGGCAAGCCACACATTATGGATCATACTTGAGTACTCACTGAGGAGTACTCAATTTTCACTGACCATTGATATGGCTCAATTAAAAGGGAACACTTGTACCTCCTTGTATGTTTAAACTACGCAGCCAAACATCCCATAATCACATTTGACTTCCTCTTTGCTCCAGGGTTTATCCCCCACTGTCCTTGGCTCTTCCTACGCCATGGCAGATCTATATCAGTGCATCATCATCACACTACACACGAAGAACAAGATTCCCTCCCTTTCATGAATTCTCTCAGACCAAAGCACATTGGAGCTATGAAATACCTACTTCGACGGAGGAGAGAAGATGAAGGAGGAAGGGAAAGCGGGGCCGACGGAGGAACGACGGTGTATACAATAGAGAATGGCAGAGGAAGGAAAAGTACTGCAGAGTGTATGAGAGGCTATATGTATTTGGATTAATTGACTCAATGGTCGTTGTATTCTCATAGATTGTGTACAGGGCCGGCACGACGACCGACCAGGGCCCAAAAAAAATTAAGGGCACCAAAATTATTAGAGTGGTATATTTATATATGTTTTTATAAGAGTATAAATTTATAAAATTTGGTTCAAAAACATAGAAATTTAACTAGAAGTGGTGGTTTGTCATTCGAAAATAATGAGGAGGTCTTGGGTTCAAAACACCATGTGTGCTTATTTACTTTCCATTTTTTACAAATTTCTTTTTATAAGAGTATAAATTTATAAAATTTGGTTAAAGGATCAAGAAGTTTAATTAGAAACAATGATTTTTGTTGTTTAAAATTAACAAAAGGTCCTAAGTTCGAAATGCTATGTGCATGTTTATTCTTTTCAAGTTTTACAAATTTTTGTTTGGTTGTTAATTTATTTTTAGTTACTATCTAGTAGCTATGTGGGTTGTTATTTTTAAATATTCGTTTTAATTCAAGTCTAATCTTCAATAAAGAATAATACGTAGACCAAATTTGCAAATTATATGACTGTCGTCAAAAATTTTAATTTAGTGCCCATTCATTAATAATACATATCAATTAAAGACTCGAAAACATCATTATTTTTTAGTCCCATATTGACAAGGTTAGTAAATAAGAAAAAAAAACCTCACGATTTATTCAAAAACACATTCAAAGTTCAAATGGAAAACCAACCTCATCATCTATCTACTTGTAAGCCCGAAGTTTTTTTGTTTCCCTCTCTCAATACAAAATAAATTAGTCTTTCTATGTTTCTAAATTATTGAGTTTGAAGTGTTTTTCTAAGTATAATTTTTTCGATGTCTTATGTGTGAAAATAAATAATTTTCTTACATGAAGTTATGGCACTTTTTTTTACGTCGCCCCGGGCCTCAAAAATCTCTGGACCGGCTCTGATTGTGTATATATACAAGTTACAATAGTTGACTATGTAGAGTCATACAAGGCAATTAATAAAATACAATAAAATAGTAAATAAGGGAAATGAATGAATCGTAGAGTGCAAATCACAGTTCCTTATATATATATATATATATATTAGTGCTGAAAGAGAGGGAGTACACGCCAAGCTAATCTTATGCTCACGGCTATCAAGGCAAAACAAGAATAACATACTTTTATGACAAGCTAAACCACTTTCGTGGTAGATTAATCGCAAACAAATTGAATCGACCATCAAAGACAGCCGTTTAGTCAACTAAAACTTCATTCAGGAGTGCCGGAAGCTTTCCCAAACAACTTCTCTTCCATCAAAGCCAAATTCAATTTCATTCACATGCTCAAGTATGCAATGCTATAAAAAACAAAGAAGTTTCAAAGTAAATACATCAAGTACAGCAAGCAAATTCTCATGCAAAATAAAGCTTGGAAGCTAACACAATTTGAACTATTCCTGATAACATGGACTTGAGGGCTGGATATCTAATGCCTTACAATCATTGCCAATTTAAAATTCTCATGCATAACCAAAGACTTGTCTGAACTCGGTGCAAGGAAAAAGTCGACAGCCACCTGCAAAGGAAAATCGTTAATCATGCAAACTGAAGGAAAGTACAAAAGAAGAAAATTACAAATGGAAAGGATCTGATGATGTCAAAAGTCATAGGTTTATGCTGGAAGGTCTTCATTAAAGAAGCCCAACACATAAACACATGTATGTGCATAAGGAAAAGTAAAAGAAAAGAAGCAATCACAAACTCTCATGCAACACTGTCTGTGGAAAAGACAAATACCACCGTAGGACTACTGCCTAAGTATACAGCAGCAACTTGCAGCAAATCGGAGTAAACACCAACACCCTCATTTCCTGCCGCAACCGAGGGGTGTACAAAACCTACCTGGGAACACCAACATGACACACATCATCAACAGACATGTCATCTACTTTTCCACCAGCGGCCTCAGCCTTGGAAAGGGCCTGGATTGTCATTCCCAACAAAAGCCTCACCACCACCCCCCCCCCCCCGAGGGGGGAAAGGCCTGGACTGTTAGTTCCACCAGCAGCCTAACTCTCGGAAATGGCCTGAAATTACCATTATCTCTTGCATCAAAATTAGTACTCACATTGCTACTTTCCACTGACCACCAAGCCTACAGTCCAACATTCTATTCCAAATCCACACTCACCTCATTGCCATAAAACATTTCCCTGAGCAACTATGCCAAGGCATCATGGTTACCTTCATTGCCTTGGTGATTACATTAAAAACTATCATCTAACTAAAGCTCCTCATACTTTGCCTTTCCAACCGTTGTATATGTATCCGAGTTGCTTGCCATCACCTGTTGAAGATATATAGTGATTGACACATCATCATAAGTGCCATATCAGCTATTGGAGTCAGTTAGTTTGTTAAGAATTAGTTACATAGGTGGCTTAGCTGATAAGCTACATATGCAGACTATATAAGAAGGAATCAGGGTTCTTTTGTAATCATCTTTTGCTCTTATGAAATAACAAAGCTTTCACTCATTTCTTTCTCTATTTCTCTCTATATTCCTTTCGATCTTTCTCTCTGTATTTCTTCGATATTGATTGCATACATTCATCTGCTAGTTCTTAGATGAATGTTATCATGGTATCTTCCCCGAGGGTTCGATCTTGTGGTGTGTATTTCCGCTATGCTGTGCCGTAAGATTGTCTTGGTTATTGTGAAGTGCTCTAGTGGGTTAATGAGCTTTTGGCGTTTGAGAAGTCAGACTTTGAGCTTATCAGGTGTTATTTTTCTTTTTTGCACTCTAAGTGTTTGTGTAATTGTCGCAATGATGAATCTTTTGTGAAAGACTGAAAGTTGAAGGCCGATAGCCATTTCTTGATGTTTGGAGTATGATATTGAATACCGATAGCCATTTCTTGATGTTTGGAGTATGATATTGAAGGCCGATAGCCATTTTTCTGATTGAATGATTGTTGAAGCGTTTTCTGTCAAAGCATAAAGGCCGATAGCCATTGCTTTTGTTTGAGTGTTTGTTGGGTTTTTCACACGAACAAGGCCGATAGCCAATAGTGTGTGTTCTTGGAGTTGTTATAATTCTTGAAGATTGTTTGAGTAATTGATTTCTTGATTCAGTTTCTATCAACAATATGGCGTTTAGTTCTGTGAAAATTGAAAGTCTTTTGGGCATGATCACTGTTAAGTTGAAAGAAGATAATTTTGTCAAATGGGATTATCAGTTTCAGTCGGTGCTTAAGGGGTACGATTTCTTTGATTTCTTTAGTGGGGAGTCTCAGTGTCCTCCAAAGTTTGTAATCAATACTGAGACTGGGGTCACTAAAGATATTACTACTGCATATAAAGACTGGGTTAAAACAGATGTCTCGCTATTGAGTTTGCTGATTGCTACACTTTCGGATGAAGCTATGGACTATGTCATTGGGTGTAAAACTTCTCAAGAAGCTTGGAAATCTTTACAGGAACGATATGCATCTGTATCTGTTGTCAGGGTTAATCAACTCAATACTGAGTTTCATACTGCACAGAAAGGTGCAGATTCTGTTGACAAGTATTTGCTTCGATTGAAGGTTATCAAGGATCAACTGGTTGCTGCAGGGGAGAAAATCACTGAGAATGATTTAGTCATTGCTGCTTTATCTGGTTTACCTCCAGAATTTGAAATGATCAAGACAGTAATCTTAGCAAGAGACACTCTGATTTTAATGAAAGATTTTCGAGCTCAACTAATTGGGGCTGAAGGCAGTATTGAGTCTAGACTGACAACTTTATCAAGTTCAATGGCCACCATGTATGTTTAGGGCAATGGCTCGAATACACATGGATCTCAGGGTAATACTCAAAGTTATGAACAAGGGGAGAGTTCAAATGCACAGAGGTCTCAAGGGCGGAATAATTACAATGGTGGTAACAACAATAAGAGGTATAATGGGAATAATTTCAACAATCGAAAATTCTCTGGTGGTTATAATGGTGGGAATAATAATTACAGGCCATATTCTACTTTTGGGAATAATGGGAAAGGTGTTCAAAATGGAGGCTCTCAAAGTTCTTTTTTTGGTAATGGAAGCAAACAAGGAAACACTTGGAATGGTGATACAAATTACAGAAATGCTATATCTTCTGAATGTCAAATCTGTTCTAGAATAGACCATACAACACCAAATTGTTACTTTAGAGCTGATAACAATCAATCATCTGGAGGGATCTTGGTATGTCAGATATGTGGGAAAAGATGTCATCGGGCTTTGGAATGGTTTCATAGAAATAACTTCTCATATCAAGGCAGTGCACCACCTACATCTCTTGTTGGGATGGCTGCTCAAGGCTCAAATGTTGCAACTGAAGACTCAAATATCCATGGTTTTTCAGCTGCTGATACATGGGTAGTTGACACAGGTGCAACTCACCACATGACATCAAATGTCGAAGTTTTAAATCATATCACTCCTTATAATGGTGATGCCACGATCACTGTTGGTAATGGAGAAGGTTTGGTGGTTCAAAATATTGGTTCATCTGTTCTTAACACTCAACAAAAGTCATTAATTCTGCAAAATGTGTTACATGTTCCACACATTACAATGAATTTGTTGTCTGTTAAGAAATTATGCATAGATAATAATTGCTGGTTTGTATGTGATGATCTGATCTTCTTGATACAGGACAAAACAACTCGAAGGATTGTGTACCAAGGCCAGAGTGATGATGGGGAGCTCTTCAAGATACCAATAACAGTGTTGTCAAGATCCAGAGTATCAAGTATTGAAAGATGTGCAACTTTTGTTGGAAAGAAGCTAAAGACTGCAGTTTGGCATAAAAGGTTGGGTCATCCATCTGAAGAAGTGCTTACTGCAATGTTGAATAAGTCTGAAGTATTAGCTAGTATAGATTTGTCTCCATCTATATGTACTGCTTGTATTCAAGGCAAAATGACTTAGTTGCCTTTCTCTGTAAGTCCCGATAGGTCAAAAGTTGTATTTGAAAAGATACATTCAGATATATGGGGTCCTACACCGCAGAGGTCAATAGAGGGTTATAGGTATTACATAAGCTTTGTAGATGACTGCTCTCGATTTGTATGGATTTTTTCGATGGTTAATAAATCCGATGCTTTTCCAATCTTTACCAAGTTTCTTGCATTTATTGAGAATCAGTTTAATGCTTCCATTAAAGTTCTTCAATCAGATGGTGGAGGTGAATATATGAGTAATGTGTTTAGACAGTTGTTGGAGATAAAAGGAATTATACACCAAGTTTCATGCCCTCATACACCACAGCAAAATGGTCTTGCTGAACGAAAACATAGACATTTAGTTGAGACTGCTATTAGTTTGCTATCAGATGCTCAATTACCTTCAGCATTCTGGTATCATGCTTGTTCTCATGCTACATTCTTAATCAATAGGATGCCATCTGGAAATTTGAAGATGAAATCTCCCTATCAAGTTGTGTTTGGTTGTGTTCCTGAAGTGCAGCATCTTAAAGTCTTTGGTACTGCAGTATATCCTCTATTGAGACCATTCAATAAGAATAAATTGGAGCCACGGTCAGCTCAATGTGTATTTCTTGGTTTTGCTCATGGATATAAAGGAGTTATTTGTTATGATATCAAGACTAGAAAGTTCATTCTGTCAAGGCATGTACTACATGATGAAGATGTATATCCGTTTAAACAAGTTTTGCCATCTAAGGATTCTACAGCTGCATATAGGTGTTCTCAGACACATGTTTTGATTCAGTTACAAGTTCCATGTGAAAGAGTCATGCCTCATACACAAATACAGCATGATTCACAAGCAGCTAGTTATATACATATATCAGAAAATGATACTGGTTCACATCAAAGTATTCCTGCAAATGGTGGAAGTATAAATGTGGTTGGTGAATTGAATGTTTCTAGTTCGGACAATACACAGGTGATTCAACCTCGTGATCAAGATACAAATTCGACTTATACCACTCCTCTATATGCATCTCCAAGCTCTTCACATCATCACTCTCCTATAAATCATCACTCTGGTACACAATCCTTGTTGTCTGTCCACTCCGAGTCCTAACTTGAGGTAATCATTCCTGATTTATCTCCATCTGATCTCATTTTACATATTGCACCATCGACTCACTCAATGGTCACTAGATTGAAGAGTGGAACAATTGAGAGACAAAATTATGCTGCTTTAGTAGCACAATGTCCTGAGCTTTGTTCTCTCTAAATCACTTATGAAGAACCTTTCACGGGTGGCTATTCCTTTCTCTCTGAGATCACTGATGCTTCAGAACCTAAGACGTTTCAGAAAGCTGCTACTATTCCACAGTGGCAAAAGGCAATGCAGGAGGAATATGATTCACTTCGCGCACAAGGAACTTGGCTATTAGTTCCTGCACCTGAAGATAGAACAATTGTAAGAAGAAAATGGGTATACAAAGTGAAGAAAAACCCCGATGGCAGTGTCTCTAGGTATAAAGCAAGGCTTGTAGCTCAAGGGTTCTCCCAAGAACATGGTATTGACTACTTGGACACATTTAGTCCTGTTGTCCGACATACTACTGTAAGGATTATTCTTTCTTTAGCTGCAATGAATCATTGGCCTCTTCGACAATTAGATATCAAGAACGCTTTTCTACATGGAGATTTACAAGAAGAAGTTTATATGTAGCAACCACAAGGGTTTATTGATCCATCATATCCTTCACATGTTTGCAAATTGGTCAAGTCATTATATGGCTTGAAACAGGCTCCACGAGCGTGGAATTCGAAGTTTACAAGTTATTTGGCAGTTATGGAGTTTCATGCATCAGCTTCTGATACAAATTTGTTTGTCAAGAAGGATGACTCTGATATCATCATCTTATTACTTTATGTTGATGATATCATCTTAACTGGTTCTAATCCTTTGAAGATCCAAAAAGTGATTCAAGAATTATCTGAGGTATTTGAGTTAAAGGATATGGGACAACTTACATATTTTTTGGGTTTACAAGTTCAATATAAAGCGGATGGCAGTGTTTTTGTTAATCAGTCTAAGTATATCAAAGATCTCGTCCATAAAGCAGGTATGGAATCATGTAAACCAGCAACCACTCCTTGTAAACCTCATCATCAAATGTTACACTCTGAGGGACAATTATTGACAGATCCAACCTCTTACAGAAGCATTGTGGGATCTTTACAATATCTGACCTTTACTAGGCCTGATATTGCCTTTGCTGTAAACACAGTATGTCAGTTTATGTCCTCACCAACTGATATTGGCGCTGTTAAACGAATCATTCGTTATCTTCAAGGAACCATGAACATTGGTATTACTTTTTCTGCAAACACAGTTTCAAAGCTTACTGCGTTTTCTGATTCTGATTGGGCTGCAGACTTGAATACTTGTCGGTCTATCACTGGTTATGTCATGTACTTAGGCAATAATCCAATTTCTTGGCAATCGAAGAAACAAAACTCGGTATCCATGAGTTCTACTGAGGCTGAATATAAAGCCTTAGCACATACTGCCGCAGATATAGCTTGGATTCGAAATATATTGAAGGATTTGGGTGTATTTTTGGATGCTTCACCAACGATTCATTGTGACAATATGTCAGCTATTGCCTTAAGTGCCAATCTGGTGTTTCATTCAAGGATTAAACACCTTGATACAGACTACCATTTTGTACGAGAACGAGTGCAGCAAGGAGATTTGGAGGTGTTGTATATCCCAACTGAGGAGCAAATTGCCGATGTTCTTACCAAAGGTCTTCACAGTCCTTCATTTGTCAAACATTTTTTCAATCTCAAGCTGGAAAATCCCAGTTGAGATTGCGGGGGGATGTTAAAGATATATAGTGATTGACACATCATCATAAGTGTCATATCAGCTATTGGAGTCAGTTAGTTTGTTAAGAATTAGTTACAAAGGTGGCTTAGCTGATAAGCTACATGTGCAGACTATATAAGAAGGAATCAGGGTTCTTTTGTAATCATCTTTTGCTCTTATGAAATAACAAAGCTTGCACTCATTTCTTTCTCTATTTCTCTCTATATTCCTTTCGATCTTTCTCTCTGTATTTCTTCGATATTGATTGCATACATTCATCTGCTAGTTCTTAGATGAATGTTATCATCACCATCATCTATCCAATTCTCATAAAGGAAATTCCATTGCACATCCCAAAATGTTTCAGGCATTGACAAGCACATAACAACTCATTTTCTAGCCGCTGAAATATTAATTTACAGTACTAGCTTCAGTATAATCCCCTGCATGGAACTAATATTTCATCCTGTAACAAGAAGCCATAACCTTAACGTCAAGCCAGTGCACAAATTACAACATGCCAAGCAAAACAAAAGAACAATATCTTCTTTTACATGTCATGCAAACCATTTGAGCAAGCCAAAGCCAAGAAAAATAAATTAGGAAATCTCAAGCAAAAACTTAAAGCATGCTAAATCAACTTTCAAGCCATGCCTATGGAACATGCTAAGCAAGTTGCTTAATGGTTCAAGCATAATATATGCATCATGCCAAGCCAAAGACAAAATTACAAAGTGTCAAGCAAGCTCCTTAATGGTTCAAGCAATCCTCATGCAACATGCTAAGCTAAGAATGAGACATGATGAATTACAACATGTCATGAAAACCGTTCAACCCAAACAAATCAACCCAACCAAGTAGATCGTTTCTACACCTCATGGCATCTATTCAAGTAAATTGCCAAGAACACTCCCCATTTACCATGGCAACTCCTATAAAGAGTCAGTGAGCAACCTTTGGAAAAACTTCCCATATAGCCTAAACTTGAGGCGTCGCAAAATCCTATAGTTGTCACCATATTTCACAAGCTACGTAACCCATGCTTCCGTTTCCAAAAGATATCACTTTTAGCGGAAACCACATTCAAAATTCTAAGCTTTTCTAAACACACTTTTGTTCCCACTCAATGTATATCTTAGTCCATGTTTCATTTTCTGTGCCTATGTCTTGCTCCATTGCTCGAGTTTAGTCTCTGTAACCCGACCTTCGTCTATTGAAAAATCTAAAATGCACCAACTCTCATCTCAACTTTCTAACAATACATGCCATGCAACCCATTCAAGCCAAGCAAAAAAAGGCTTCCAAACGAATCAAGCCAAGCATATCAAAGCAAAATCAAGCCAAATAAGGAAAGCTTCTAAAGCAATCGAGCCAATCAATGCCAAGCAAGTCAAGAAAAATCCACCCATATAACAAGATCTCTTACATGCGGCATGCATGGTGAGACAAACGGGCAGTTTTAATCAAAGTAAAAACAACATGAAATTGCCAACTTGCCAAGCAAAGCCCAACAAGCAATTCCACACCAAGAAAAAGTGGGGTAAGCCTGCTAATGCTAAGGGAAAAAAGGAAATAATCTATGATCGCAACAAAGCCCAAGTTGCTATTTAAACGACAAAGAGTGCGCATAACTCGCTGCCAGAAGGTTAAAAGTCATTCCTGCGGGCCGCTGTCGCTGCTAGACCTCAATCGAGTGACCTATGTCTACCCCAAGAGATGAGAAATCTTTAGACCTTAACTTCCACTGATTTCATTTTACTACCATGTGTTTACATAATAAATCACATGCCTATCTTTAATGCATAAATTGCTCGTTGTCCACATAAAGCAGGCTTATAAAATAATGTGTGATCAGGTTTATATATGCCATGCCATCAATTCATATTAGTTCCAATTTAGAGTGTATTAATTTCTTTTGCCAAGAAAGCACATAAGCCTGCATAAATTGGTTCTCTACGCATACTTATCATGTCTAAGTATCATTGAATAGTTAAGACTTAAGACTTGTATTACTCACTCTATAGATGATCACACATATTTTTATTTCATGGTTTCACTCAGTGCTTACCATGCGCACTTAGTAAGTAATATAGTGCACTCTTATGAACTGGTCAGTACATGAGTAACTTACATGCTAGAAGTTTGCTCATGAGACCAAATATATTTGTTAATGCTCGAATATATCTTGTTAAGTTATGTTTGGAGCTAAACCTTGAATAGCTCGAGCACTAAGTCCACAATATAAACACACATTTACTGCCGGCAATAAGAAAACAAGCAAGCTTCTCAATGCAATATGTGTAGAAACCCATGCTTAACAAGGCTAAACAAGTTAAATCAAACATGTAGTGCCAGCAACAAGATCATGCTAATCACGCGAAGTAAGAATGCATACCAAGCTATTAACTATGCGACTGAAATGCTTTCGAAATACAAAAAAGAAAATGGTTTTTCCTACACCAAATGGTTCGAGCAAGAGATTGAGTACTTCAAGCCATGCAAACATGCTGATTCAAGAATTCCTAGCATCAGAGCCGGTCCAGAGATTTTTGAGGCCCGGGGCGACGTAAAAAAAAGTGCCCTAACTTCATGTAAGAAAATTATTTATTTTCACACATAAGATATCGAAAAAATTATACTTAGAAAAACACTTCAAACTCAATAATTTAGAACCACAGAAAGACTAATTTATTTTGTATTGAGAGACGGAAACAAAAAAACTTCGGGCTTACAAGTAGATAGATGATGAGGTTGGTTTTCCATCTGAACTTTGAATGTGTTTTTGAATAAATCGTCAGGTTTTTTTTTTCTTATTTACTAACCTTGTCAATATGGGACTAAAAAATAATGATGTTTTCGAGTCTTTAATTGATATGTATTATTAATGAATGGGCATGATAGGAGCATATTTATGCGACCTAGTTAGTTTTTTTTCTTGGTATTTATGTTGTTAGTTTGTAGTTATTTTAGTATTTTAAGCTATTTTCGTGTGTTTGTAGGTCCAAAGGGTTAATGTGGCAAAGAAGTGCATTTTGGAGCATTTTGGAGCATTTTTGGGCATGGAATGGATAGCATATGCTTGGAGCAAAAGGAATGGATGAAATTTGAAGTTTGTGCATCATCCTCTCCCTATAAATAACCATTTTAGCACACTCATTTCACCCAACACATTCACCTACCACTACATCCACTCATTTCACCCAACACATCCACTCATTTCAACCACCCAACACATTCACCTACCACTACATCCACTCATTATAATCATCCAACACATCCACTCATTTAACCTACCAGAAATTGAATTGTTGGTGCACTCATTTAACCTACCAAAATTTGAGTTGTTGGTGTACTCATCTAACCCACCTAAATTGAATGGAATGTGCACTCACCTAACTCACCTAATCCATCATTTCCCTATAAATACCATTGCCATGCATTTCATTGAGAATTCACCATTCTACACATCCATTCACTCCCATACATAATTCCATCTCCATCCAAAGACACTACATTTTCACATCTCACAACTCCATACACTTACACTTTCATCCCTTGCCGTGACCTCCATTTAGCCACTCCCATTTCTTGTGCCGCAACAAGGTGGTGAAAAAGAAGGTCTTTGGCGTTTCAAGCTTGAAGATTGGAGCGTTTTAGGTGTACTTCGTTCTTGCTTTCAATGTCTACTTTGTTATTTTCTGATTTTGTTGCAACTATGAGTGGCTAAACCCCTATTTAGTTAGGGGGAAGTTTGAAGCCATTAACATGCTTGAGATATGAATTGATTTCTTCCAATTGTGATTTGATAAGTTGTGATTGCAATTCAATTATCTATTTTATTCATAACTGATTCTTGTATGTTTATTAAGGATGCATACTTAGTTTTCATGCATGAATTAGATGCTAGAATATAAATGAGTTTCACCTAATCGTTACAAGTTTATATTCATGAGTAGTGAAGGTTGTTTATCACAATCGTGTTAATTGAATTCTTGGCAAATGTATCATGCATTCATAGTTATAATTGCCTCGTCAACACTTATGATTTTCATTGCACGTAATGATCTCTGATTGTATCTCTATTATGCATTCATATAGGGGACTTTTAGAGAATGATTTGGGTTGTTGCATGCATTCATCCAACTCAATGAGTAAAGGAAAATCTGAGGGTTAATTTGTGCATCACGGGTAATCTGGGGTGTTGAGTATCATAGTTTATTGAAAAGCAATTGGAAATCGATTCATGTACAAGTGTGTCATGTGTGAAGGACGGACCTCTAACTAATCCATCCATCATTTTATTTCTCAAATTCATTTTATAATCTGCCTAGTTTTATAACTTGCTTGTTTATTTCAAATTCATCCAAATCAAAACCCCCATTTTACTTTCTTGTTCCAAAGTGTTTAAAATCTATTTTGTTTGTGTTTTAGAGTGTTTTGATTTAAGTCAAAACACTAAATTCATCCAAAGTTGTGTTAGAGTCAAATCTGCCCAGTTTGTGTTTTTAGGCAGTTTTGAGTGTTTTTAAGTTGTTTTGAGTCTTTAGAATCTGTTTTGAGCCCCCTGAGTCTATTCAAACGTTTTTAACTTTGTTTTTATGTTTTTGAGTAAGTTTAGAGGTTTTAGCAAGCCCTCCTAATCCCCGGTTTAGAATGATCCCTACTTATCCATACTACAATTGTCAACAAGAGGGTTTAATTTGTGTGTTAGGTTAATTTTTGCACCAAATTTTTGGCGCTGTTGCCGGGGATTAGCAACTTTGCTAATCCCCCGTTGTTTCTTTTTCATGTCTTTTGTTTTAGTTACTGACTTTGTTTCTATTTGTGTCTTTTATTTTTACTTTTGATATTTGATTTAGTTTTGTTTCCTTGATTTCAGATACTAGAGAAGTAAGACATGGATTTTGCTACCATTCAAGCTCAATTGGCGAAACTTACTTCTCAATTGTCACAAAATGCCGAAATGACCACAATGCAAAGTGTCACTACATGTGGTGTGTCCTATGGGCAAGGATATCCAACTCATCAATGTTCTCAATTCGCTGGGAATGAAGATGCTTGGGGTTATCAAGGCCATAGCCAATCATGGGACAACATGTTTTCCAATGCTTACAATTCGGATTGGATAGATTATTCAGATTGCATGTGGGGAGAACCTCAACAATTCCAACAAGATGGATATTGGCAACAAGAAGAGGAGTTCTATTCAGACCTATGCAGCCACCACAACAATCTGCCCAATTCGATTCAGGTACGTCTTTGGATAATGATATGTTTAATAAGTTACTCACCTCTTTGAACCAGGAAGTAGAAAATCGAAACACAGAGGTGCAAAATCAAGCCAAGAAGATTGGCGAATTAGAGAAGCAAATTGGGCAGATTATGGAGTTCACGGCACAAATTCAAGAGCAAAGTGAACTCTCCAACTCAACTATTGAAAATTTGAAGGAAGATTTTGAAATCCATGATGCTATCACTTTGGGAAGTTCTATGGAGGTTGGAGGTGAACCCAGGACATCAAACTATGCCAAAACATGGATGAACAGCTGCTGCTCAAAGAAGAGGAGAATAACAAGGCCACGGCAAGGGAAGAACCACCCTTGCCGCAACCCCATATCCCCTCTATGCTGTCCACTACAACCAAGGTAAGCCTAAATTCAATTTGTCGTGACCCCGTTTCACCAAATGTCCTTATTCCTTGTAGGATCATGCAATCCAAGGAAGAAGAGGGTGAGAAAGGCATCTTCGAAACCTTTCCAAAGAATCAAGAGCAAGAAGTGGAGGGGGAATGTCTAGAATTCATCAAAGAAGATACACTTGAGACGAAAATTCCCAAAGAAGTTGGATTTTATGACACGAGAAAAGTCATAACTCTCAAAACACCAAATCTGGCCAAGTCCCATATCCCTGCAACCTTCAAAGATGTGGTGTTTGTAATTGAGTTTGTGTTGGAGCAAGCAAGTAAGCCATCTTCTCCAACTTCGATTTTATTATATACTAACTTGTTGATTTTGATGATTCAGGCACCTACACTAGAATTTAAACCATTGCCAGATCACGTCAAGTATCACCTTCCATTCAAGGATCAATTCCATGCTATGGGCCTTATCCAAGTTTAGAAGGAAGTTTCGTCCGGCTGGAAGAAGTTAAAGCAAGCGCTTCTTGGGAGGCAGCCCATGTATTCAAATAAGGAAGATCGATGAATCGCTTCACAATCAGTTTTCGTTTCTAAAAACCTTCCCTTTACTGCATTTATTTTGCCTTGTTTGTCATATTTATTTGTTGCTTGTTTGATTGTTTTTGGTGTGGATTTATGTTTGAAACTTTGACAGGTAAACAAAGTATTTTTACATTAATTTTTGTGGAAGAGGAACATTAGGTAGAAAGGTAGAAAAATACAAGAAAGTGCAAATAAGCAGGAAGGAGCCTTCATTGGTCAGGTGGTGCCTCAGCATTCGACGGACCTCCAGAAAGACGAAGCGCCAGAGTCTGATTTTCCGGAGCCTCAACACTTGGTGAAGCGCCAGAAGACGAAGGCAGAAGTTGCCTCTGGAGTAACGCCACAAACCTCTGATGATCACTCTGAATCCGCACTTCGGACTCCTGCAGCTGATCAAGCTTCATCTTCATGCTTGTTGAGTAATTAGTTGCAAGCATGTGCAACTCTTTATTCTCATGCCTAAGCACTCCCTCTTGCCGAAGACTAGCCACTTCAGCCATCAACGACTCAACCTGACGAGATCGAGCAAGAAGGCGCTGGCCCATGTTTGATAATGAGCCTTTACATCGGACGCTGTAGGCCAGAGAGTCCTGAACAGCCAGTTCGTCGGACCGCCTGGAAAGTATTCTAGTGTCTCTAGGAGTGAGAAGATTTCTGGCCACCACCGAAGCGGTTGTATCATTCATCATCATGGAATCCCCAACTGTAAGAGGACCATTTGGGGATGCGAAAGACGGCTGCCAAATGTTGTTTGGAGAAGACATATCAATATCTTCCCCAACATTCAAGTTAAGGCGACGGTCAGAAGGGCAAGACATTTTCGAAGGTGTGAAGAAAAAGAAGAGATCGGACAAATCAAGTTCTTAAAAGTGCAAGTAGGGAGCTTCTACAGGCAGAAAATTCAAGTGTGCTTTGGAATGTGATGCGTGCCTCTCTTTAAAAATCAGCACTCGACGGAGCTTCAGAAATTGAAAAGGTGAGTTCAGAAATCGAAGAGGCAAGCTCAGAGATCGAAGAGATGTCTGCTTTCTCAAAAGCTGGGCTACTCAGAAACCACGGGCTGATCTCAGAAATCGAAGAGGCACTTACTTTTTCAGACGTGTCATCACCTGTCACATGCACACTCAGCTTTGCGGAAATCACGGGCAGTTTGTCGAATCGCCGATTCCAGATATCGAAGAGGCGCCAGTCTTTTTCAACCACGTCAGCACCTGTCACACGCAAACTCAGCTTTGCGAAAATCACGGGCAGTTTGTCGAAGCGCCGATTCCAGATATCGAAGAGTCATCTGCTTTATCCAGACGTGTCAACATCTGTCACATACACACTCAGCCTTGCAGAAATTACGGGTAATCTGTCGAAGATTTCTGGCGAAGTAGAAAACACGTGAAGTTTACTGGTCATTCATCCAACGGGTGCCGACAAGAGTGAAAGAATAGTACCGGTTATAATTCCTATAAATGTCGTCCTTCACCCTCCATATCAAGGCAGACATACATAACCCTTCTTCATCTTCGAAAATGCATTCCCAACGAAGCCTCTTGAGTTACTCAGTGTTCCTCATCCCTTGGGGTACCTCTGCAAACAAGTCATCAAGAGCAAAAGTATTTCATATCATGAAGGTTGAAAGCAAGAGTATCTCATATCATGCTTTCTCCTTGTCCTTTTCCTTGTCTTTGTGACAAAGAGAAAGCGAGCAATCAGCCAGCACTTGGTGTCAATCTTCCGATCTAAAAACTGACTGCCTGGAACTCCTTCATGATTGCTTACCTAGCATTGCTCTCGAGTGCTCATCTTCAACTGCTGATGTACTTCCGAAGAGGATGCCACATCTGCCTGGAGAACAGATAAGGCAAGTGAAAATGATACCTTGAAGCATGTGGAGACAACGTGTTAATTCATCTTCAAGATCAAGTCTCATTTTCCTTGCTAAGAAGTTCCCCAGCCCAGTTCAAGAATAAACCTGTGGAAAGATACTTCTTCAAAAGCAAAAGTATCTCATATCATCAGAGTCAAAGGCAAAGATATCTCATGGCATGCTTTTCCTTTACCCTTGCTCTTGCCTGCGAGACAAGGAGAAAGAAGGCAATCGGTCGGCACGTGGACAGATTGAACAAAGAAACAGACCATCACCTCTACCTCGTGCCTACCTGCCGTGCAGAAGAAATAAGTAGAGAAGAATGCTGCCTGCACACTCAATCAACCCAGCAGAAGGAGTCTGAGTTGAAACCAAGAGCTCGAGAAGCTTCAACAACATATGGACGCATCAGTCGCCAAAGAGCAAAGCCTCGCCGTACAAGGCCATCAAATCACCACAACCAATCAAGTCTCATTTTCCTTGCTAAGAAGCTCTCTAGCCCAGTTCGAGATCAAAGCTGTGGAAAGTCAACAAGATCATCTCTCCATAACCAGATTTGCATTCTTAAACTCTACTCTGTCTGGTTTTTACTTTACTATTCTTGTCATGTTTATTCCTTGTTTATTTATTTGCTTGTTTGAGTGTAAGTCTATGTGTGAAACATTGAGGACAATGTTTGATTTAAGTGTGGGGGGTAAACAAGCTGTTTTGCATGATTTTCGTGGGTTTTATTCACCTATCACTTACAATGTTGTTTTTCACTGTTTTTAAGCGTTTGTAGTGTGTTTTGACATAAAAATCCGAAAATTTGATAAAAATTTGAAAAATTGTTTTGAAAAAGCCAAAATGAGTTGTTTTTGTGTGTTTATTTGTGTCTTAGGGTACCTTCTAACACAATGATGAGGATTTGGTTTTTAATTACATGACTGTTAAAGAGAGTTATAAACATGGATGAAAATTTGATTTACTCTTTGGTGTATGCTTGGTTGTGGTTATGATTTATGAATTCACATGCAATCATAAAGGAAAAATCAGTTTTGTAACATGCTTGAAAGAAGGAACTCAAATGTACGCTACAACCTTGTGAGACTTGAGCCTAAACGTTTATTTGGAGAGTTAGTAATCTGTGCATCATTGTTTTCTAAAGTCTTTGCATGATCTCATTATTCTTTGCTTGGTTGCTACTTAGAAGGCGTTTCATCATTTAGTTCCAAATGCTAGAACTCATGCCTATTTCATTCAAAGCATGCTATTGATTTGCATAACACATATTCAAGATGAAGTTGTGTAATGACCACCACAGCCAAATTGCCATGCCCTATTTCACTATGTGTTTAAGTTTAACCCCGTTGAGCCTTGTGTAGCCTATGTTCTTTGTTAACCCACATTATCCTCACCTAGCCTAGATTAGGACCATCCATACCCTTGTTCTTGAAGCATAGTAAAGCATGACTTAAAATGAACTCATTTTTTATCAATGTATTGCAGAAAGCAAGTATGGGGGAAGTGATTCTTGTGTGTGTGTGTGTGTGCGCCAAAGTCCTTAATAAGGCACGGGTAGAAAAGAAAAAAAAAAATTGAAAAAAAAATAATATATGAAAAAGAGCTCTAAAGTGTTTGTTAAAGAAATGGTTCAAAACATTGAATTCGACCCTAAGTGCTGCATAAATCTTCCCTTTGTAATTAAAAGTTGATTCTGCATTCTAAAGTGATTTCCAAGTGTCTATTTCATTGCTTTGCTTGCTATCGCTTTAAGAACGTTTGTTATCCCTATCCTTTCTTTGTTAGCCATTACCCCCAAGCCCTGTTACAACCCTTGACTTCAATCTTGAGTGTTGTGTGTTTCAATTTGTGGAGTTCGAAATTGGTTTGAGCATATGGTGTCACTAGTTCTCGCACCTAAGTAGTAGCATTCCATTCATGAGATCATATCTAAACATGCTTAATTACTCCAGAACATTGCTTTCTTTGTTATAACATATGTGAGTCCTAATCTTTCGTGTTTACATCAATCTTCTCACATATACTAGTGTAGGGTGTGTAGTCAGAAAATGTGTGTGAAAATAGAGAGTATCTTGTAAGGAATTGAGCAAATTCTCTAAGGCATGTTACTACATTCAAAACATCGTTTTAATTGGTTAATTGTGAACTAGTAAGTGGTGACTGTGATTAAGTATGTTCTCTGAAGGAAATTTTGTGAAAAACATGTTCATTTGAGCAACATCATATAACATGCAATTAACAATTAAAGGCGGAATCATGCTTGCATGCACTCAAAAACAAAACATTAACCATGAAATTCAAAGCCTAGTAGATTGGTGAACCAAGACTCAACTCAAATCAAAGTGAGTTGAGAAATTTATACCTTTGTAGATTCCTCTTTGCATAAGCAAAGGCTAATCACCCAAAGAGAGGGCCTTCATTCCTTGCTTCTTAGATCCATGGATTTGGATGGATGAAATGGTTCTCCAAGTTCCCAAAATTGAGAACCTCTAAGTCTCTACACCAAGGTAAGATTGATGAAGAAATGAGTGACCTTGGAGGAGAAGGATTACTAGCTAAACCCTCCAAGGGGGCCGGCCTCTTTAGAGAGAAAGGGAGAGCTTTGTGTTCTCTCCAATTTCCTAAAAGAAACCCAAAAAAATGAATTTTGGCTATAAAGTCATATTTATACCTTAATTCATTGGAGTGGCAAACTTGTAAATAAGTCCAAAACCCACTCCTTTAACTAAATGGCCGGCCATAGGGTTTCATTGGGCTTTTAAGGCCTTTGTGAATTATTTGTCATTAAGTTGTCATACAACTTAAGTCAATGGGCTTGAGCCCATTGGGCCTTGAGGCCCAAAACTAACCCGTGGTCTTTTAACGAACTTATTCGTTTGATTAATTAACATATTAATTAATCCTTGCCATAAATAATTAAACCATTTAATTATTCTTACTCATCTCCGTTGTTTCTTCAATCTCTACCTTACACGGTGTACGATCCATTAGGTTCCTTTTAGCGAGGCAGTGGGCGATTAAAACCATTTCAAATCGATTGTGAATTGAAACTTACTTTCAATTCTCCCTTTAGTGATTTTACACGTTTAGGGCTTCCACAAACCATGAGTGACACCTAGCAGCGTATCATGGTTACCCAAGCTAATCAGAAGAGGTGGAGAACCTATTCAGTTTAGGATTACAAATGCAATACGGTCTTTCTCTAATACAATACTCTTGACCACATTGTTTGGTTTGATAGTTTATTCATGTCTACTATCCAATGTGATTCGTGTGATTATATGATTACCTTGAATGTGATTTGGAACGACTTCCTAAATCTCATTCATACTCTGGCCAGAGATTCTTAATCATATCATAGAGTATTCTCCCTCAAACAGTTTGAAGGTTAGAGATCCCTTGTTGCGCATTTAATTGCCTCCATGGCTAAGTGGCTTAACCCCAACTATGTCGTCGACACCCTCCTGATGGTGTGACTTTGACATAGTCAAAGATCAAGGACCTAACCACAAGACAACTATGATGCCTCAGGTCAAAGGACTACTTTGCATTATCCCAACCATGAGTTCTCATGTGACATGAGTATGAGAACTCCTCGTTGATCGTGTTCAGTGGACTCAATCGCTATTGAGCACCTACGTACTTGTCTTGATGTCACACACACCAATGACTCGAGACTAGTCACTCTCCCTGAGAGAAGACACAGCACGTACTGATCTTAACGGACTGTCAATGCCCAATTGGCAATCCTATGATCAGGAACGTTTAGGATATGTACACGAAAAAGAATGGTCTCATGAACCTAACTTTTTTAAATTACATTCTCCTAATTACATATTCCTTGGACTTATCGTTTAAGCATATAACATTTATATAAGACGGCTTAAACAATAACCTTTGCCCTTGGTATTAAACTAGATTAGTTTAACATGTCAAATGTCCGTAAAGTATCATCATATGATTGGTTTTAGGGCACATTTCCAACAATCTCCCACTTGCACTAGAGCCAATCAGCTTGGTCATCAGTGATGATACCTCTTCTGTAGTCATTTCAAAAATGGCTGAGTAGTAGGCCAAGGCAATGGATATCTATATGTTATCCATAGAAGCAACCTTGAGAATAATGACGTCACCATTATACATGATTCTTAATCATCTGGTTCAGTCTCTCATTTGAGTTCAGATCTTGATGAGACCTTGATTCCCTGGCTTGAGCTATCGCCCCATTAGTGTCGTAGTGTCGGTACACTAGAGACACTTTCTGGTTGGAACCGAATAGAGAGTTCATAAATGAACTTTCCCATCCAAACAACATTGTTGTAAGCTTCTATATGGCAATATATTTTTCATTCATAATGGAACACAATAAAGTCATTACTTTTAATGTTTCCATCCAAATATCTCTTTAGTCATAATAAAGAGATATCTGATTATCTCTTCATTCATAATGAAGAAACATCCAATGATGGATTAGATTCATAATCTAATATATTTACGCTTCCTTTACGTTACTCTAATTCTTCCTCATTCTTTGAGGAATCTATCCTTTAGTATTTCTTAAATACTTAAGGACTCACTTGACAGTTGCCATGGTTCTGATCCTGGGCTTGCATTGATATTATCTTGTACCGTTCTAGGTACAATTCATATCAATGTTTTCATACAATATGAAATTCATAAATCACCTTTCTGCGTATGCATAAAGGATTCTATTTACGCATTTTTTCTTTGGGAGTCAAAGGGCACGTTCCCTTTGAGAAGAGCAACTTCTTAGTCTCACTAGAGTTGTCCTTTTTGATTGAAGTTCATCATCATATGAGAAACTTCCTATCATCTTTTGTCTATTATTAGGGATTGATATAATCAAATTATATCTTGAAATCTATCATTATAGATTTACTTCCCATGTTTATAGACTATGTCTCCCATATACATTCTATCGTTATAGAATGTTTAAAGTCATAACTTTAACGAAGAAGTATTCTTTTCATTTCCAAAATTAATATATCATATATTTATGTATATTTAAATTTAGGAACATGATTAGCTCCCACTAATCTTTTGTAAACCTAGTAAACAAAAGATTCATTTACATCTTTATGAGAAATCAAACGATTTGATCTTTCTCTCATAAGACGCTTATAGCTCCCACTAGCTTGCTAAGATTCATGATGGATGGATCTCTACAACTTACATGTCTTGTGATTCATAGTTTTAGACATATATTATCAAGACTATCTTAATAATGGTTTCGGAAACCCATATTATGTCCAAACATTGAATCACCATTTAGTTGTAGCTAGCAATCTTCGAATCAATTGAAACCAAGACTACGTCAAAGATGGTTTCTTCAAAGTCAACCAATCTCTTTTATTGTAGTCACCTTAAGCTACCAATTAGCTATGTAGGTTTCATTATTTCGGGTCAAATGGTACTTTACCATTTCCTTGAGTATATATCGTATATACACTCAACGTAGTCATAAGGATTTATCATTCTTATTTCTTTCGAATTAAGAGGTGCAACTCTATGACATAGTCATAAAGTTCAAACCATTCAACTGAGACGGTTTATAAATCATTCTCGACTACCTTGGAGCTTGTAGTATAGGAACTAGGTTGTTATATTTGTGGATTATCATCTTGTGTCTCAAAGAACCCATTCTTTGAGTTCTATCTTTCGTTCATTTGCTCTATCTTGGGCAAATCCTAGTGTAGGATTACAATGAACTACCCAACAAACAACATTTGTTAGTTGGTTTATAGAAGTGATATCCAAAGGTTAATTTAAGGATATCCATAAGATAATTCTCAAACAAATATTGCTTATTAGCACACAACCCCTAATCTTAACATGATTAAGATTTGTCTTTCTTTCCAACTACATCCTATGGAGTCATGAAAATTTTGGAAGATCTTCTAATTGACAATCATATTGTCTTAGAAGTATATATCCTATATATGGGTAATTGATAATATCCAACGAACTAAATCTTATTCGAGTTCGTTCTTCTCTTAATGGAGAAATCCATTATCATATGATGCTTCTTTCCTTGATATCTTTCAAGGAAACTTTTCTAAAGTGTTACCTTTCTTTGGATCAAATCTAAGGAGGTAAATCTTTTAGACGTCTTACTCATCAACTTACATTTCTTGAATTCTTTGAAACATTTTGCAAAGTATTCGGACTTATGTTTATTCAAAATAAACTATAGTCCAACCGAGAGTGATCTTCGGTGAATGTCATATAACATGAGTAGTATTATGTTGTGGATAAGTGCCACTAACATCTAAGTGAATTAACCTCAACAACTTTGTGATTCTTTCTTCTTTCCAAAAGAATAAAGATTCAAACATTTTGCCTCTATACAATTTTAACAAGAAGGTATTGGATCCTGATCTAACGATCCAAGGCATCCATATATGACCAACTCATAATTTATGTTTTAGAGGTATCACAACTCAGTTGGGATTAGTCACTATCTTGCAACCTTTTGGGTTTTAAGCATCATTATATTCTAAACAGTTAACACTGCCATATCATCTCTACTATAGAGATAATTAATTAGATTACAATAATCTAATCATTCATTAATAAAGAACAATGTTTTGTCAAACAAAACATTTATCCATTTAACATACGGAATTAAGTTCCTTTATTCAATTGGAATGTAAAGACAATCTTTGGTTTTTCCAATTTCTTTGGTAGTTCATATGAGGAAGTAAGTACCATCTGCTTTCGCAGAGATCTATATTTGATTCACGTTCCGAATGTGAAGTACTTTCTCTTCTCTCATTAATCTTCTACTTCTTATTAGCCACAATTTTACAACGATTGTAAAACATAGTTACTAATACGGAATCAAGCATTCAAGTAGAAGAACCAATTGTTTTGAACTTTTCAAGAACATTTTACAACACCTTCGAAAGGTGTGTTCTTGACACTTGCAAGACATTTCTTGCAAATACCCTTTCCAATGTCCATCCTTTCATAAAGAAAGTTTGTTCCCTTGGAGTTATTTCGCCTTCTTCATTTGACTTCTCCTTTGACTACAATAGTCATGGTCCCTAAACTCCCACTATCTCTCTTGAAACATATTTCAATTGTGTTATGTACATCAAACAATTTGGAGAGCATGTGGTTATAGTTCACTATATAGTTTACAATAAACTTAGTGATCTATTTGGATAGGGACACATAGGTGAAGTCCTTGCCTAGTTTTCCGTCTCTAGAAGTGGTTTAACACTTCAACACTCAATGATTCAAAATCATCATAAGTCCATGTTAATGGACTATTTTTGTCAATCAACCATTATGTTCTAAACATAATTACAAACTTTCAAGAGTTGTACAAGGCAACTCTCATTTCTTCATACAACAATTTGTAAGTGAAGAATCATGGCACATAAAGTGTCCATGCCCTTGTGCTTTCTTCTCAAGTTCTTTGTTCATTTAACAAAGAAACAAGCACTAGTGTTTGCATTAGCTAAGGATTGTTCAAAGCAACTCTTATTTCTTCATACAACGATTTGTAAGTGAAGAACTATGACATTTAAAAGTGTTGTCCTCTTTATGATAGACTTATCTAACATGTTCCTTCAATGATACATTATCAATAGGAAGATTGTGAGGATGAGACTACTTAGGTACATATACAAGCCATTGTGGACAATCTATGGGATTGTAGTACCAAGTCCGGAAACTAAAGCTTTCGTTTTTCTTTGTCAAGTTTTGGATAGCGTTTGCAAATATATTGGTAAACAAATACATAACGAATATAAATTGATTGATTTTAAGCCATTTGATTCGGGTATTTAAATCAAATAGCACCACCCACTATTTTTGGCAAATTCCATATCCCTCATTGGAATTCGAGAGTTTTGGATGAAACTCTTAGTAGGGTATGGGAGACTCACTATTACCAAGCCCACCTCAGAAGAATATCATATTGGCTAGCAACAATAATGATGAGAGGATAACGCTTTAGCCATTTACAACTTTTGTAATTACCCATCTAGTTTGGCCTCTAGAGAATGATGCCTCAGAAGAATATCATATTGGCACCATTGCACTTAGTTAAGTCATTCCCACCATGCTAGTTCAAGTAGGGGTTCAAGAATGGCCTCAGAAGAATATCATATTGACCATACTCGTTGCCTACCTTCACTTCATCATATGTTTATAGGCTTCTCCTGAATGTAAGCACATACTTTGTATACCCCAGAACTGGACGAATACGGTTTATGAGTCACAAACGATTGAAGCCCACCACGGTGGAAGGCCACAAAAGAGTGTTCAAAGCACTCTCACGCTTCTCAACTTAATAATGGTTTGGTTGAGGGTTTTAGGTCTCATCACATATATACATACATTTTAATCTTATTAAAACATTTTGGTCCTATTACAACTATTGGTCCATGTGATTGATTTAGTAGTATATAATACTCCCACTATGCTTTGTAAAACGATTTTTAAAGCAAGAGGAGTATATGGTACTACTAACATAAGGTTTACATTCATTGATGGACTATATAGTTGTCTTAGGGCCTTAGGATGACTATAAACCTTTGATTAGATCCAACACGAGCCTAGTGTTGAATCTCGGTCTAGGGATGGTGATTGATTTTAGTTACGCGTTTAATCACATTAAGGCGTGTTGTCTTATTGGGCGTTGGACCCGTTACTCCATTTTCATGCATATCAAATAAAACAATAAAATGAGTACTTCAAAGTAAAGAAGAGCTTATGCTCTTTTACAACAATTGATCAAAACAAATTACTTTAAAGTAAAGAAGAGCTTATGCTCTTTTACAACATTTGATCATATCAAATTACAACCAAAATCTAATCTACACATTCCCATGGTTCAAACAAATTTGAAACGGCCTTTCATATAGCTCAATTATAATAGGCTTAGGTTCATAATCACCCTTTCTTTAATTAATTAACGCTTTAACCAATTAAACTTGAATGCAACATTTTCATTTGGTTTTTGTATCCATAGAATTGATTTAAATGGAGCTAAATGAAATGAAAATCCAATTCTCATTTAAAGAGACAAAACCATTTTGTTCTCAACCTAATTTGGGCCAAAATGCAATAACCTCAACCTTTGGGCTATGTTGCAAAACTTAAACTATTTTGTAAAAACACAAAAGTCCACTACTTCATGTAATCACAACTAGAACCCAAAAATTTCAACAAATTGAAAAACTTCATTAATGGAACAAAACAATTTGTCCTTTAATGATTTTGGGCATTTACGTAAAAACGCAAACTTTTGGGTCAAACTACAAATACACAAAAGTATCAAAACTTTATGTAATTGCATAAAAGCCCCAAAAATACCCTATTTTAATAGGGTGGCCGGTTTTGGAGAGGTGTGAACCCACAAAAATTTTGAAAATTTTTCAACTAAGTCATAAAGCCATGCAAGTAGAAATAGGTTGGTGTGAATAAAGCCATGCAAGTGGTGTGTGTGTGTAAGAGAAGTACTTCTTACACACCCATCACCATTTCTATCACCTTTCAAAAATTTCAATAAATGTTTTGATGATAGATAAGTCACACCCACCAACACAAAACAAAGACTTTATGAAATAAATCAAAACTTTGAATCAAAACACCAAACTTTTTGTTCTTGGCTAAAATATCAAGAACAATGAAGAACATTCATGAAAAACCCATAAAAGCTTCATGAACATTTTTCATCCAAAGACATCCCAAAACCACTCAAACTTAAGGGAAATAACATATAACCAAACTAGGGTACATAGGGGTTCCAAAAGTCACCTTAAAACACTTTTAACAAGTCAAACAAGAACCCAAAAATCCACCCTTTGGATTTGGCCGAAAATCCCCAAAAAACATGGCACCAAATTTTAGCTCCAAAATTCATATTCATATGAACTACATCTACAACATTTGAGATGGCAAATTTTCTAACAAAATTTACATTCAAAGAAGCAAGAATAAAGCTTGTAACAATTACAACATTCAAATCAAAGACTATGAATTACAAAACCCAAAAGGATTCACCAACTACTAGACCTAGGCTCTGATACCACTTGAAGGAAATTTTGTGAAAAACATGTTCATTTGAGCAACATCATATAGCATGCAATTAACAATTAAAGACGGAATCATGCTTGCATGCACTCAAAAATAAAACATTAACCATGAAATTCAAAGCCTAGTAGATTGGTGAACCAAGACTCAACTCAAATCAAAGTGAGTTGAGAAATTTATACCTTTGTAGATTCCTCTTTGCATAAGCAAAGGCTAATCACCCAAAGAGAGGGCCTTCATTCCTTGCTTCTTAGATCCATGGATTTGGATGGATGAAATGGTTCTCCAAGTTCCCAAAATTGAGAACCTCTAAGTCTCTACACCAAGGTAAGATTGATGAAGAAATGAGTGACCTTGGAGGAGAAGGATTACTAGCTAAACCCTCCAAGGGGGCCGGCCTCTTTAGAGAGAAAGGGAGAGCTTTGTGTTCTCTCCAATTTCCTAAAAGAAACCCAAAAAAATGAATTTTGGCTATAAAGTCATATTTATACCTTAATTCATTGGAGTGGCAAACTTATAAATAAGTCCAAAACCCACTCCTTTAACTAAATGGCCGGCCATAGGGTTTCATTGGGCTTTTTAAGGCCTTTGTGAATTATTTGTCATTAAGTTGTCATACAACTTAAGTCAATGGGCTTGAGCCCATTGGGCCTTGAGGCCCAAAACTAACCCGTGGTCTTTTAACGAACTTATTCGTTTGATTAATTAACATATTAATTAATCCTTGCCATAAATAATTAAACCATTTAATTATTCTTACTCATCTCCGTTGTTTCTTCAATCTCTACCTTACACGGTGTACGATCCATTAGGTTCCTTTTAGCGAGGCAGTGGGCGATTAAAACCATTTCAAATCGATTGTGAATTGAAACTTACTTTCAATTCTCCCTTTAGTGATTATACACGTTTAGGGCTTCCACAAACCATGAGTGACACCTAGCAGCGTATCATGGTTACCCAAGCTAATCAGAAGAGGTGGAGAACCTATTCAGTTTAGGATTACAAATGCAATACGGTCTTTCTCTAATACAATACTCTTGACCACATTGTTTGGTTTGATAGTTTATTCATGTCTACTATCCAATGTGATTCGTGTGCTTATATGATTACCTTGAATGTGATTTGGAACGACTTCCTAAATCTCATTCATACTCTGGCCAGAGATTCTTAATCATATCATAGAGTATTCTCCCTCAAACAGTTTGAAGGTTAGAGATCCCTTGTTGCGCATTTAATTGCCTCCATGGCTAAGTGGCTTAACCCCAACTATGTCGTGGACACCCTCTTGATGGTGTGACTTTGATATAGTCAAAGATCAATGACCTAACCACAAGACAACTATGATGCCTCAGGTCAAAGGACTACTTTGCATTATCCCAACCATGAGTTCTCATGTGACATGAGTATGAGAACTCCTCGTTGATCGTGTTCAGTGGACTCATTCGCTATTGAGCACCTACGTACTTGTCTTGATGTCACACACACCAATGACTCGAGACTAGTCACTCTCCTTGAGAGAAGACACAACACGTACTGATCTTAACGGACTGTCAATGCCCAATTGGCAATCCTATGATCAGGAACGTTTAGGATATGTACACGAAAGAGAATGGTCTCATGAATCTAACTTGTTTAAATTACATTCTCCTAATTACATATTCCTTGGACTTATCTGTCACACCCCGGACCCGGGGTCGGTAGTAAAAACTTGAACCCGAATCCGAAACGTGAACTAAAAACTAAAAATAAATAAAAGGAAATTGACACGGGTTGGAAAATAAAATCTTCTTATTTAAAATAACTCAATAATTCTTTACAAGGCTAAAATAAAGAAATACAAAATTATATCCTCACACTTAATCCGATCTCATCCCGTCTACCCTCTTAGATTGTTTAGTTCGTGAACCTGCATAACAATAAAGGGGTGAGCTTTAACAGCTCAGTAGGGACATAACCTTATTACAGTAAATTGACAATATTAAATTAAGTGTCATGAAATCATATAGCCAAATATCAAATCATTATTGATAGTAATGCATGAATGCAATTGAACCTCTTCCGCTACCCCCGTTACTTTATATAATAAAACACGCGGACCTGCATGTCCCATACCATGCATTTTACCCCTGCAGAGGTGGTTCGAATGTTCTATTATACAAATTAACCCCCCGTAACTCAATCATCCCAATTTCCCCTTTTGTTAGTCATCTTGCCAAAACTCTTCGTCGCCAGTCCCGAATTACCCTTAAAGAATCTGTGCACTGTGGGCTCACCTGAGACCTGGTACCTGCTAAGAGTTTGACTCAACTACACAAAAGATCATTTCCATTACCCTCTTTCCAAATTCCTTTCTCACCTACAAAGTTCCAACCACTTCTGACACATGAGTGATGCACAAGCAACGTTATTACATCTTTCACATGTCACAATATATCTCCATGTCACAATATATATCTCAACGAATAACATTCCAGTAGTACTAACAAGTAAACAACCAACTGAAGCAATAATCCAAACAATGTCCAACCACATTAATCAACCAACACAAATTTAGTACTTCACGAAATTTAATAGAATCAATATCTGTAAAGGTCTGCCGTATTTCCCCTACCTGGACTCCAAAGCATTGCACCAACTCTCTATTACAAGAGTGCACCACTATTGTGATCAATTCCTATTTCACAAGTACAAGCAAATCACTAAAATGCATAACAAATGTAACCCTAGTTAGACTACTTGGTATTACTAATCTAACACCACTTGATTCAAAAGTCATTTTGGTCGATATGAAATAACGCAACTGCAATAGAAGACATTTGAATGTAAAAGGATTTAGGAAATAAGCAATATATATATAGCTCACTGTATAATACAAGTTCCTCCAAACACTTTGGCTTATATAATTGCATAAAAGCTTTGTCATATTATACATATATACATATATATTTTCCTGATATGTATCAGTATGAACTATTTTACAAAATAATACTCCAACCGAGTTGGAATTGTAAAAGTCGTTTTATAAGGGTATTACAAATAGACCAACACTTTAAATCAAAACAGGCTTTGCATTATCCAGTACTATATAGTGAGCAAACTGATCATACCATACTTGAAACCAAAAGGTTGTAGTTGTAAAAATAGGTATACGTTATATAGAATAGTTTTGCATCAAATAGGCAGCATTATATAAAACCCTTGCATATAAAACTTGTTTTGCAGTTTCTGCCTAAAAGCAACCATGAAAGACAACGATTTACTACATAAAATAGGTAAGCAAAGAACAAAGAGAGCTGCGAATCATTACCCTGCTGCAGGCTGACATCCCAAGCAGGAAGATAAATACGAATAATTCAGCACCCTTCTCTCTGATTCTATTTGATTTCTTAATCCCTTCCTTCTATTTGTCTTCTCTTCTCTCCTCTCTCTCTCTCTCAACATATATATATACAAACACAACCACATGAGCTGCAAAGCATGCATTGCATGCTAGCTTGTGTTCGAAAACAATGGAGTTGATCTCCTATTTATAGGTTACTAAACGGAAACTACAAAGCCCCTTATTGGTTGAAGTTGGCGGCTAACCACAGCTGTTAAGCTAGCTGTAGGCACTGAGGAGAAAGAAGATAGCAACTAATTCAGGTGAGAACACGTGGTCTTAAGTCATAGACCGCAAGAAGAGATGGCAATCTCATTCAAAATATTTGTGTTGGCTTCTAAGTGGTCAGGTGGGTCAGTCAAAACAAACTAATTATATATACATACATATAAATGCATACGTACATGTACATATAAATACATACATATAAATACATACGTATATGTACATATGTATACACATTAAATACGGGATCTTACATTATCGTTTAAGCATATAACATTTATATGAGACGGCTTAAACAATAACCTTTGCCCTTGATATTAAACTAGATTAGTTTAACATGTGAAATGTCCGTAAAGTATCATCATATGATTGGTTTTAGGGCACATTTCCAACATGCTCAAGTGTAAGGATGACCAAAATCTGTGGGAATGATGATTTTTAACATGTCATGTTTCATTAAAAATCCCTGAGGCAATTGTTGGAAGGTCTAGGTTTTGTTTTGTTTGTTTTGTTTTGCTCGAGGACTAGCAGAAGCTAAGTGTGGGGGAATTTGATAGGAGCATATTTATGCGACTTAGTTAGTTTTTTTTCTTGGTATTTATGTTGTTAGTTTGTAGTTATTTTAGTATTTTAAGCTATTTTCGTGTGTTTGTAGGTCCAAAGGGTTAATGTGGCAAAGAAGTGCATTTTGGAGCATTTTGGAGCATTTTTTGGCATGGAATGGATAGGATATGCTTGGAGCAAAAGGAATGGACGAAATTTGAAGTTTGTGCATCATCCTCTCCCTATAAATAACCATTTTAGCACACTCATTTCACCCAACACATTCACCTACCACTACATCCACTCATTTCACCCAACACATCCACTCATTTCAACCACCCAACACATTCACCTACCACTATATCCACTCATTATAATCACCCAACACATCCACTCATTTAACCTACCAGAAATTGAATTGTTGGTGCACTCATTTAACCTACCAAAATTTGAGTTGTTGGTGTACTCATCTAATCCACCTAAATTGAATGGAATGTGCACTCACCTAACTCACCTAATCCATCATTTCCCTATAAATACCATTGCCATGCATTTCATTGAGAATTCACCATTCTACACATTCATTCACTCCCATACATAATTCCATCTTCATCCAAAGACACTACATTTTCACATCTCACAACTCCATACACTTACACTTTCATCCCTTGCCGTGACCTCCATTTAGCCACTCCCCTTTCTTGTGCCGCAACAAGGTGGTGAAAAAGAAGGTCTTTGGCGTTTCAAGCTTGAAGATTTGAGCGTTTTAGGTGTACTTCGTTCTTGCTTTCAATGTCTACTTTGTTATTTTCTGATTTTGTTGCAACTATGAGTGGCTAAACCCCTATTTAGTTAGGGGGAAGTTTGAAGCCATGAACATGCTTGAGATATGAATTGATTTCTTCCAATTGTGATTTGATAAGTTGTTATTGCAATTCAATTATCTATTTTATTCATAACTGATTCTTGTATGTTTATTAAGGATGCATACTTAGTTTTCATGCATGAATTAGATGCTAGAATATAAATGAGTTTCACCTAATCGTTACAAGTTTATATTCATGAGTAGTGAAGGTTGTTTATCACAATCGTGTTAATTGAATTCTTGGCAAATGTATCATGCATTCATAGTTATAATTGCCTCGTCAACACTTATGATTTTCATTGCACGTAATGATCTCTGATTGTATCTCTATTATGCATTCATATAGGGGACTTTTAGAGAATGATTTGGGTTGTTGCATGCATTCATCCAACTCAATGAGTAAAGGAAAATCTGAGGGTTAATTTGTGCATCACGGTTAATCTGGGGTGTTGAGTATCATAGTTTATTGAAAAGCAATTGGAAATCGATTCATGTACAAGTGTGTCATGTGTGAAGAACGGACCTCTAACTAATCCATCCATCATTTTATTTCTCAAATTCATTTTATAATCTGCCTAGTTTTATAACTTGCTTGTTTATTTCAAATTCATCCAAATCAAAACCCCCATTTTACATTCTTGTTCCAAAGTGTTTAAAATCTATTTTGTTTTTGTTTTAGAGTGTTTTGATTTAAGTCAAAACACTAAATTCATCCAAAGTTGTGTTAGAGTCAAATCTGCCCAGTTTGTGTTTTTAGGCAGTTTTGAGTGTTTTTAAGTTGTTTTGAGTCTTTAGAATCTGTTTTGAGCCCCTTGAGTCTATTCAAACGTTTTTAACTTTGTTTTTATGTTTTTGAGTAAGTTTAGAGGTTTTAGCAAGCCCTCCTAATCCCCGGTTTAGAACGATCTCTACTTATCCATACTACAATTGTCAACAAGATGGTTTAATTTGTGTGTTAAGTTAATTTTTGCACCAGGACACTCAATTAAAAATTTTGATGACAGTCATATAATTTGCAAATTTGGTCTACGTATTATTCTTTATTGAAGATTAGACTTGAATTAAAACGAATATTTAAAAATAACAACCCACATAGCTACTAGATAGTAACTAAAAATAAATTAACAACCAAACAAAAATTTGTAAAACTTGAAAAGAATAAACATGCACATAGCATTTCGAACTTAGGACCTCTTGTTAATTTTAAACAACAAAAATCATTGTTTCTAATTAAACTTCTTGATCCTTTAACCAAATTTTATAAATTTATACTCTTATAAAAAGAAATTTGTAAAAAATTGAAAGTAAATAAGCACACATGGTGTTTTGAACCCAAGACCTCCTCATCATTTTCAAATGACAAACCACCACTTCTAGTTAAATTTCTGTATCTTTGAACCAAATTTTATAAATTTATACTCTTATAAAAACATATATAAATATACCACCCTAAAAATTTTGGTGCCCCTAATTTTTTTTGGGCCTTGGACGGTCGCCCTGCCTGCACTGGGCCTGGGCCGGCCCTGCCTAGCATGGTTGATATTTCAACATACCTAGCAAGTCTCAAGCATTGTCAACCCCAAGCAATTCAAGAAATTCAAGCATTACAGATGACTCAAGAAACCTCAATCAAAGTCAATAGCACCCACACCCTTTACCTTTTAGGTTTGAGTTAGCTACCAAACACATGTCGATTGTTTACTATAACCATAGCTTCTCCGCCTAGATTTAGTTGTTTTTTTGCCCAACTGTTTCCACTACATTTTTGCATGCTAAGCACCCTCATGCCTTCATATCCAAAAAAATACCATTTTTCACCAGAAACTTTATGCAAACACCTTTTCCACCAGCAACTTTATGTGAACACCTTTTCCACCAGCAAGTTTATAGGAACACCATTTCCACCAGCAACTTTATGCGAACACCATTTCCACTAGCAACTCTATGCAAACACCATTTCCATCACATTCAAAATCATAATTATGCTTTATCTATGACAGTTTGAGCAAATTTTTACAATATCGACGCAAGCTTCCTCCATCACCAAAACCATTGTTGAGACCCAAACTTCTTCTGTGGCCAAACCTAAAGAACTATAACCCAATCTTGACATGCCAAAGATTTTATGATGACCAAGCACATGATGAATGAAATTGTTATAACGTGAAAGTTCAACTGACTTATGCTAGAGTGTCATGCCTACAAGATAATACCAAGGTTAATAGACGATACCAAGCTATGAGCTATGCAAGTCAAAATATATGCCTAAACCATTTGAATAACATTCACGTGATTAAAAAATTATTTCCAAGAGAGATAAGTTTTACATGTATCAGACACTCAGTTTTGGTGCAAGAAGCTTCCTTGCATCCATGCACTTATCCCATGCTTATTATTCCCCTTGCTTACCATGCCAATAAGCACTTGAATAACCATTTAGTGGGAACATGAAACAATGCCATGTGGATGTCCATGTCAAGAGCAAGCTAAAAAAGTACATGAAGAACTAATCATGCCAAGTTAACTACAATCAAGTGACCATGCCGAGCTAGACATTATACCTTGACAAACCTTACTCGAAAAGCACTGTCAAACAATCAAGCTAGGCCTAGAGATCCGCAATTGTAGAGCATGCATGGGAACAACAAAAGACAACAACGACATACTAAATTATGAAGAAAGACACTCCTACTGCAAGAAGCACAAGCCTAATTTCACTAGAGAAATTTGTGCCCATACCTTCAAGCCTTGGTACTCGCCTAAACATGACAAGCATCAAGACCCTAAAATCCCTAGTAAGCATGCAAGCATATGAAAAGTCAAAAGAAAATTCTGCAAAAATTCTTCTTCAATGAAGCAATAGGCGAAAAATTCCAAAGAGAAGACATGCCCATCTCTCATGGAAATCAACAAGGAGAAGTGGGAAAGAATAAGGATTTGTCATTAGGAAAGAAGCATTAAACTACTAGCCTTCAACCAACAAGAACACCCAAAGTCTTTTTTCAGGAAAATTAACTACGCATGGGTAACTATGAAAAAGATTATCATGCTGTCGTGAGTTTGCACACGCGAGAAGCGAAAGAGTCCCATCAGGTAGAATGTGTTTTGAAGTTTTGGCCCAGGATTTGATTTTTTGGCCCAATCCAATTCTCTCACAACCTAAACAATCACGGAGGCTAATGTTAGGGGCCCAACAATCTCACCTACAAGCCCAATCAGGTCTCAAAACCCAATCTTTACAGAAGCGTCACAAGATGAGCTTAAATCCATGCATACAATGCAAAACGAAGAGATTTATGATCATGCCACACTAATAAAATAATAGTTTAATGGACGCCAATCTTATGCAAATCATGCATATTTATAGTGTCAAGCCGTATTGTAGTATTAATATATTAATATTATAACTCGAGTCACGCCAAGCATGTAACACGCTTAAATGAGCCTAAGCCACATAACGGGGCTTGCTGAGTGGTTCATAAAATTAGAATTGTGGAAGACTTTAGGTTGCTTGGGAACACCAAAAGTCCAAGCTCATGATTTTGGATTCATGTGGGAAGGTTTGAGAGGGAACAAATCAAGTTTCCCCTTTCTCTTGCAAACCAACTAGGAACTTAGAAAACAACCAATACCCAAAGCCGAGCTAGCCAAATTAGAACCAAATCACAAGTTTACCTAAAGTCGCGCACGGTATTAATAGAGAAAGAAGGAACCTTTCCTTTCCCATCTTACACAGAAAACAAGGAGAGAAAGTCGAGGGGAATGTTACCAAAGATGAAGTCGTATTGAGTGACTTGGTGCAGGAAAGGAGAAACTCTAGGCAGTATGCTCAAATAAGCTTCATGGGGCTCCTAGCCTCTGCAATGTTATACCAAAAGGGAAACCTGTAGCTGCATCCATGGAAAGAGGAAAGGAAGACTTAGCAAATTTGGAGAATGAGAAAAAGCCAACGGATTCACCTAGCTAGAGCTTGGAAGGATCCATGCTTCTATAAATAAAAGGCATCAGTACACTACAAAAGGAGAGACAATCACACAGGGGGAAGGAGAATGACAAGGGCAATAACGCACCAAGCAGAGCAGGCTTCCTCTAAGTGCATGAAACCCTAATTCTTCAAAGATAAGCTTTCCTTTCATTCTGAACCTTCCAATAAGCTTCCTTACCTCCTGAAAAAAAAACTACAAAACTATTAGAAATCGTAAATTAGCCACTTCAAAATCATACAACCAAGAACAACTTCTCTCTCTCTCATGCTAAACAAGTGGGATTTTGGCTTCGACACCATGCATCATTCGAGCAAGTCATAATTTATTATGATTATTCATTAATTCCTAGTGTTTGTTAGTTTAACAAATACTCCTCAAAGCCACCGAAATCAAAAGGGAAACATTCGACTACCGAGGGAAGAACTTCACCAGCAAAAGAAACATTCGACTAGCGTGGGAAGCATTCACACTCATCGGAAGAGCTTCCATGGCTACGGGAAGAGCTTTCACAACTGCGGGAAGAGCTTCCACAGCCATGGGAAGAACTTGAACTACCACGGGAAGCAACTCATCATCGTTGGAAGCACACAACATAACACCAGACCAAGCACCCAAGAGCTACTGGAAAAACAACAAGGCATTCCCTAGGACTTGCTTTTTCTTGGGGATACTTTAGGCTTAGTCCTCGCTAGCTCAGACATGAGGTAGGTGAAGGTTTTGGCTTGCCTCTTAATAACACAAACGCATCATAGCCCTTCGGCACAAAAACCACTCAACATTTTTAAAGAAAGTTGAGCACTAATATGCTTTGTTACTATGAAAATTTTTATCAAACTAATTTGATCATATTAAAAATATTCTTAAAAGCACATATAATGTCTCTTAACTTTTCGAAATGGAACAACACTCAACATCCTCCCATCTTAAATTCTCCTTTCACAAGGCAATCGAAATCTTGTTCACGCAATCTTCACAAGAGGGTGTCTGACAAAATTTAACATACATGATATGTGTTTGATTTATTTTTTTCTATATGGTTTTGTAGTACCAAGATATTTTATAGAAACTATAAAGCACAATAACAAGTTTTTCAGGATAAGGACGTGGCAGATTTTATATATATGATAATGAAAACATTTGTGAAACTATAAGTATATCTTGGTTGATACTTCTTTGACATTGTCTTTGAAATTAGAGGACAATATAGCCGTTGCATTTCCCTCCACACATTCCCCACTAGCCTTATCTCTTCATTAGTTGTTTCTCTTTGCTTTCCCTCCAAACAATCCACCAGAAAAAAAAAATGAATCCAAAATCAGATACCAAAAAACATCTGGTCTTCATTTACTACTCAGCTCACTCAGTAACCAGAGAATTAGTGGCCTTGCTCAGTTCCAATGGCCATCAAATTAGGCTTCAATTTAACATCTCCAACCCCTTTTAATCCCTCTATTCAGAGACCCTTTGTGTCTGTTTCTTCTCCCTCCTCCACTAGGGTTGAGTCTTTTCAGATCAGTGGCAGACAGCTATGCCTCCGCCGCCGCCTTTTGGTACTTCCGGCCAAGGCTACTGCTGACCAACAAGGTTAGGATCATATGTCCATCTAAGCTTTGAGTTTGATATTTTGGTGGTAGCTGCTTTAATTGTAGTTCTGATTAATAGTAAATGAAAATGATCTAGCATGTAAAGCAATATTCTAAACTACGGGAACGGAATGCAAAGGGTGATCACATTTATTAATCTCGTTTTTTATTGGTATGAGGGATCTTTTTTTTTGTCAAATGATAGGTTTGTTAGATTAGATGTTAGATTAGAGAGCTGACGGGGTTCGAACATACGTCGTGGTGCAAAGGCAACACTTTTCTTCACCACTATGATAAAGGGCCACTTGCGTATGAGGGATCCAATTGCATAATTTGATATCATGCGAGTCTTGTCTCTATGAAAATTTTAATCAGCAATGCAGTCAATTCTTGTAAAAGTAGTCAGGAATTCTTGAGGATATCGAGCTGGAACAACCTGTTCTTCTTGAATACCTCAATTCAACGCCAAAGAATTTCGTGTTGCTACTAGGGGTGGGTTCGGTTTCATTTGGTTCTGTTTTTTGCTAAAACCGAAACCAAACTGAAATTTCTGTTCGGTTCAATTTTCTTTCAGTTTTCTTCGGTTCGGTTTTTTTTTCAGTTTGATTTTATTCGGTTCGGTTCCTGTTATTTTTTATTTATAAGACCTGTTTTTTTAATATGAATTTTTAGGGAAAAAAAAAAACTTGAATTGGTGGATTAATAATAAAAAAATGAAAAAAGTGGGAAGGTAACGGTACATATACAAGATCATATATTTAGAAAATAGGCTTGTATTAGTAGACTAATAATCTAATAATTCATCTCAATAAACTGACCGTGCAACTACAAGTACAAGTCTTAAACCATTCATGGCTTTTTTCCAAATGAAGTTATCAACTACTAGTCTCTGGCCTGCAACAGAAGTTTCACATAAAAAACAAAAACAATGACAAAGTCAGACTAAAAAAACAAATGAAGGTTCATAATAAAAAAAAATTAAAAAATTAAAAAAGAAACAAATGAAGGTGTTGTGTTTTGAAGGTTCAAATAATGTCGTGAGTAAGTGTAAAGGGAGTCGGTTCGGTTTCCGAACCTCCAAAACCGCAACCAAACCAATAAAGTTTGGTTCGGTTTAATTTTTTTTGGTTTTGGTTTGATGGTCAGTCTGATTTTTTTCGGTTTTCGGTTTTTTGAACCCACCCCTAACCGCTACCATATAGTATTCATTTTTACTTGGTGATAAATAAATTTTTTTTTATTTAATTTATACTCTTTGCATGGTTTGTTTTTGGAATATTTGCTGAGTCAATTCCAATGTCCTTTTTTCAGGCAAGGTCGAAAACGATGACGTTGTTGACAGTAAGATTCTGCCGTATTGTAGCATAGACAAGAAAGCGAAAAAGTCTTTGGGTGAACTTGAACAAGATTTTCTTCAAGCTTTACAAGTAATTTTACACTACATTTTAATGTTTTACAGTACTATAGTGTTTTGCTATTGAACACACTATGATTCTATGGATGAAGCGATACAAGAAACTACTAGGTCTGGATCTCAACCAAGGTTCCGACTTAGTTCTTCGACCGCTTTCACAACTTATCCCGGCATGAAGTGTCATGGCATTTTGGTTACCTTCTTCAAGAAGTCAGCTAGTTTTTGATTAATTTGGATGCAACGTGTTAATGGATGTTTGCATTTGAGATACTAACTGGTTTCTTCTTCTTTTTTGCTGGTAAAGTCATTCTACTATGACGGAAAAGCTATTATGTCAAATGAGGAATTTGATAACCTCAAGGAAGAACTCATGTGGGAAGGCAGCAGCGTTGTCATGCTAAGTATGTACCGTTTCATTTGTTCAAAGAATGGGACTTGGCACCTCAATGTCTTGGGATTTCATAATGGTAATATTTCTAAGATTTATTTTCGGTTTCTGTTGTTTAATTTTACCATGCAGGTTCCGATGAACAGAAGTTTCTGGAAGCCTCAATGGCCTATGTGTCTGGCAAACCAATTTTGACAGATCAAGAGTACGATGAGCTGAAGCTGAGACTAAAGGTTAGTTTGTGCTGGTTTCATGTTTAGGCATGTAAAATATGATTAATGGTATACTTTCTTCTTGTCATCGGTCTATCGTTTCCATTTGCTTCAGTTGGTGAACATGATTTTTTTCTTTTCCAGACAGAAGGGAGTGATATTGTAGTCGAGGGTCCAAGATGCAGTCTTCGTACTAGAAAGGTGCATAATGCTGAGTTTTACTCTTTCTCTATATATCCATCATATGAATTACCGTGTGTACCTTTAATTTCGTGGTTTTATAAGTACTGCATTGGTTTAAATGGTTCCTATGCATTATGTGCCGCAAAATGTGAATGCAATTACTAAATATCACAAGGATTATCTCTTAAGAGAAAACATTTCTTCTGTTTTTCGTATTCGTGTGTTTGGTTATGGATGAAAATCCATTACTTCAAGACTGGATCTAAAGATTCTAAACGGGTAATTTCACTTGCTTGTCCCCCAAACCTCCCTGCACTTCTGCAGATTGATTTACCATGTAAAAAGTTGTTTAAAGTTGTTATTTACTATTTGTTTTCAGTAAATTCTTATGTGTATTTGGATATTTTAGCCGTCCTTTTTTCAACCTCTAATATAACTTTTTGGTGAGTTTCCTTGCTAAAACTGAGTTGTGCTTGTATTGATTAACTTTCTCCCAACAGGTTTACAGTGACCTGTCTGTTGACTATTTGAAGATGCTCCTGCTAAATGTCCCTGCAACTGTTGTCGCGCTTGCAGCGTAAGTCAACTGCTTATATCATCAAGCATACGCTTGAAACTCACAAGCTGATGACATGCAATAGATTCTAGGTGCTGTTATTACCTGCTTGCTCCTTACACGTAACCGAAATGTAGATCATTAAATCTGATGGCTCCAAAACCAACTGCTTAACCACTTCTCTTGTCACTGAAGTTCTCGTCAAGTTTTCGTAGATGATATTGAATCTACTAATTAACTAATTTTTTTGTTTCCCCATCTGCTAGGTTCTTCTTTTTGGATGATCTGACCGGTTTCGAAATCACATATCTTTTGGAGGTATATTGGTTTAACCACATGAACTTTTGGTTTCTGTACGTATCCATTTTATGCTCTTTCAAAAAAAACCTTTGGTAAATTCTTGGATTGCAGCTGCCGGAGCCATTCAGCTTCATTTTCACATGGTTTGCTGCTGTGCCTGTCATAGTTTATTTAGCTCAGGCACTCACAAAACTAATTATCAAGGATGTTTTGATCCTAAAGGTAGGTGTCTTGTCAAATGCTACCTTAATTTGTGGATACCATATTGCCTTTAACATTTCACATTTATTTTTCTAGGGCCCTTGTCCAAACTGTGGTACAGAGAACTTGTCATTCTTTGGGACCATACTTTCAATTTCAAATGGTGGTTCTACTAACAACATCAAATGCTCAAAGTGAGTATAAAACTAATCACTGATTCTAGACAAAGTGTTGCAGTCGGTCACGCACACGTGAATGATTTCTAACCGTGTTTAGATACATGTCGACTCCACAATGGAGCTCACATGCACCAATAGTCAGAAATCATCCACGCATGTGCGAGAGCAACTAACGGTAGCAATTTTTTTTATTTTTCTATCGACTTTCTTTGTTTTACACTTGTGTGGTTTCATCTTTTGGACTTTACTTGGCTCCTTCATATAAGGAGTCATTCCTCCTTCATTGATAATGTGGCATCATTTCATTACAAAATCATAAAAATCTGAACCGTTCATTCTCTTTATCATTATACAAGGACTGATTTAATTTAGAGACTAGTTAGTTATTAGTATGAGTCAAAAAAGTTGACGATTCACCGTGAAGATGTTATTTGTTACCGTTGATTTGTTCAACACATATGAATAAGTAAATTATTTCCAAATTGATTGAATTTTTTTAAAGAGAATCTTTAGACGATGATAAAGACAAGGAAATGGTTTGATTATAATGTTTGCACGGTGAAATGAAGTTGATTATAATGTTTGTACGGTGAAATGATGTAACGTCGTCGTTGAAAGAGGAATGGCAGGAGTGAAGCATTATACTTCTCTTGATTTGGATTCTGTGCTTCTTTGGACATGATTTACAAAAGTTTTGCTTCCATTTAATTTTAACTGTGATGAGTAACATTTTACTGCAGCTGCGGAACTCCATTGGTATATGATTCAAAATCGCGCCTGATCACGTTGCCGGAAGGAAGCAATGCTTGACTAGAATTTGTGCCAAGTGTTTTCTTGTGCTGAAGAAGAAGAAGAATATGTACTTTTTTTTTTTTGTATCGTGAGGTCTCTCTGGAACATCTCAACAGTTGATTGTGAATATGAATACAAGGAAAGAGGAAGATGATATCATATGATCAGACGGTTCAGTTTTACTCTTGTGCCTTACATAAGCCTGTAGGTCGGAAACACAGTTGCAGGTGCGCGAAAATTAGAAAAATAACTCAAATTCTAACGGCCTTCAGAAAAATGAGAATCGAATCAAACCCTAATCGCGACAAAACATGTGACGCGCTCCTTCCCACTCGATCCATCCAAAATGCCGCCTCCGAAGAAACATCAGTGCTAATGCTACAGCCATCTTCTCTATAGGATCGCCACGTCCAAATAATCTCCTATCTACATAAAATGATAAGATGTGAGAACACCCCCTTTCTGGGTCAAACCCAATAGACTTTGACATAAAATTTCAGTTTACCTGAAAGTTAAGATCATTCAGTGACTTGCTTTCATCCACTTGTCTCCCGTTTCCATGAGAATTCGTCATCCCAACCTTAAAAACCCAGGAAATACACGATTTAAAAAAAATAAAAATAAAAAGAGAGGGGCAAAAGTAGTTCTCAATTGTATGTGCATGAGTACTTCTCGATTGTATATGTACCTAAGCTTAATTGTTTTGTTTCCCACCTAGCTAAATGCTGGAAAACGCGTATATATCATACTGCATATGCACCCGTAGACTACCTCCAAATGTAATGGAAGATAAATTTCAAAATAAAAAGAAAAACAAGGGGACAACAAAACCAACTGGAAAGAATTTCTCGGGATCTGATCAGTATGAAAAATAGTAAGGAATTTTCTAAAACAGCAAGTTTTAAACTAATAATTGCATACAACAGTTGAAATACAATTTCACATGTTGGTAAAGGCACAATTTTCTTTTACCGCAAAGAGGTGAAAACACACAAAGGAATATCGCTTTTCCCATTGAGAGGATTTATCATTTTGAGTTGAAGCACAAAAGAGGACTCATTTATCCGTAGAGTGGATCATAAAGAAATTGGTTCTTGGGTAATCTATCTCACCTTGATACGTGGATTTGAAGATCTACAATTGAAGGTAGCAAGTACCTGTTTCACCACAAAGCGACCGTGCTTGCCAGGGTATACAAACGCAAAAGACAGTCTAGCATTTCTTCTACTAGCCTCTGGAGCAATCTCTTTGACCTGAAAAAAACCTAGAATTATCCCGGAGGAAGTAATATAATGTTATCCAACCAAATATAGGAAAGATGATAGGATGGCATGACATTATGAAATACAGATAACATACATGATCAGTTAGCTCACGAAGTTTTGCATCTTTCCATGTATAAATTTGAACCTCATCTTTTGGTTCATTGCCTCTCACCGCAAATTCTACCTCACTGTGATGAGCCCCAATCTGCCAAAGAAAATAGTTAAAAGTAAATGTAAAAGGCTGAAACGGAACGTCAGCACCCAACCAATATATCCTTATATTAACATCACGATCCCAAACTTCCAATACCGCCAACTTCTCCTACCTTCTCAATAGTAACACGCGTTCCAAATTATACAAACGTTTCCCCATAATCCGAAACAAAGTCTTAACGGTTAGTAACCCAATGCACTTTGTTTCCCTACTTAACACTGTCTCAGAATCATCACCAAAATCTTCTATTCAACTGATTTCAGAGTCTAATTAGAGCAATAATCTTCAAGGCCAAGATAGGCTGAGAAACTATATAATCATAACAACCTAAATATTCCATCCTTTTCCCTTCACTCTGTCAACTGGGCAAAAATTATACCACCCCAAAAGCTTCCTAAGTCTATCCTCTGCAACAAAATCAGCAAAACCCGCTTCGAATCGAATACCTCTGAAGTAAATAAGATATGGGTTTTTAAAAAATCTGAATTTCCAACTAAAATCATTAACTCCAATTACTTAGAGGCCAAATTTCACAAGCATAAAAGATTACCAAAATTACTAAACAATTAATACCAAAACTGCAAAAAAATAACCTGTAGAAAACAAAAAACTGAAGTTGCACATACCTTAGTGAAAACCCCAAGCAGCAGAGGGCAAGTCTGCATTGCATACAAACACAAACAAAGCTTTTCATAAATATATCATATAAACCAGCAAGAAAAAATTAATAATAAATTAAAAAATTGAAAAATATAGAAACCATAAAGAAGTAACTAGCAGAGCTGAAAGTTAAAGAGAGTACCTTTTCGCGGTCGATGGGTTCGGAGTGGGGGCGAGGTGGCGGGGGCGGCGGACCCCTGGAATGAGGCGGGGGAGGAGGAGGGAGTTGTCTTCAGGGTGGACCTCGGGTCTGGGGCCCCGGCCCGCCCATCTTTTCGTCTCTGTTTCTCTTCTCCATTGTTGAAGTCCTAGCTTGAGAACGATTTCGGGTTTTTAGGTCGGGTTGTGGAGTGTTGATGTTATCGAAATTTAGGATAGAGAAATGTTTCAATGTAACCGGTGTCAAAGGAAAGAAAATATCGGTAATATTGAAAATATCGGTAATATTGAAAATATCGGTAGTCCGAAAACACGGAAATATCGATGAAAATATCAGGATAATATCGATATCGATAAAAATTACATGGAAACCACGGAAATTGTAAGAAAAACTTGGAAATTTTTAATGAAACTTTGCAGGATGTTTATTTAGTCAATTATCTATTAGTTTATCACAAAAAATTGGAAGGAAATGCATTGCATGATGGATTTAACTGATTTAAGTTGATTATATAGCGAGCTGACAAATATTGTGAGTGTAGAAAATATGTAGTAATTAATGAAAGAAGTTTAAACACACCATAATCATTTATATATAATGAATTAGTACAATATTTTACACTTTATACATTGCATGGTAAGATACATGAGTGACATATTCTTATAACGGGTACATATCAATTAGTATCTATCCATCCACCAGCCATTAACGACGACGCATCGAATCAGACATATGAACAGACAAGTACGTGCTTGCTAGTGCTGAAGCTACTCAAAGAAAAAGACAGGAAATTAATTAAGCAACCACCATGAATGACTTGACAACGACGATGTCCCTAGACACCGCCTGCAGCTAATTTCATACATCTCGCTTCCATTTTTTCCTTGAAACAGCATTCACCGTGCGAGTGGTCACCGACCACTCCACAACGAAAACACGTAGGTATATGAGCACGTTTTCGTTCATGCCTGCACTCGTTATCAATGGAACCACAATACAAACACAGTATAACAAAGCCCTTGCCAACACTTTTTACCGTCTGTGGGAGTTGCAGAAGATACGGGCAGCTTACACTATAATGGGGACCCCCGGCATCACCACCGCAACATTCACACTCAGGAATTTCTTCTTCTTTTTTTCCAAGACCGTGTGGACAGAGAGAGTCTTGAACAACCTTTACTTCTTTCTTCTCATCTGTACATGTGTTTGAGGAGATTAATGCACAAATAGTCTGGACCGACCACACACTTAAATAAAGACCCTTAATTACTAATTTGTATTCACACTCAGGAATTTCTTCAATCGCTGTGTGACCAAAACGCCGGCATATTTGGCATTGAATCTTCCCTCCAGTAAAGCTATCAAAAGGAGAGAAATGAGGCAGTCCAACATGTGCAGCACCGAGAAACCTAGAACAAAATTATAGGCTCTAGAAATAGAACCGGAAGAACGCGAGCCAGACGAGGAACCACCACTAGAACAAAATTAGAGTTGTTGCTGTTGTCCCACATCGCCCAAGGCATAAAGAGAAGCTGGTGGAGGGATTATAAAATGGACCTGTTGTCCCACATCGCCCAAGTCATAAAGAAGAAGCTGGTGGAGGGATTATAAAATGGACCATCAGCCCAAACTTAAAAGCATACCAGAAAATCATTACTCTAAGCGATAATATCGCAATATTTACGATATTATCGATAATATCGCGATATTATCGATAATATCGCGATATATGAACAATAATTAAGGGATAAGTGTGAAAATATCGGTATCTAAAAAAAACGACAATATCGGCGATATTTCGCCGATAATATCGATATTTTGTTCCTTGACCGGTGTACGGGTGGTATACCATATGTTTTTATACAAATAGTGGGATATGTGTATTAAAAAGTTAATAATTTAAAAAATAAAAATGTTCACCACTTATATATAAACACATAGTGTACCTTTCATGTTCCGGTCATAATGAAAAATTTCTTTTTAGGATGAACTCCCAATTTAATTATCATATGAATGAAAATTAGGTTTTTAAATTATTTTTTTTTCAGAAAAATCAGTCTTTGAATTATAAAAAGAAAATTTTATTTAAACACATGTAACCTTTTACTACATCCCATTTAAATTTTAAATGTTAATTGTCTATTTTACCCTATTGTGTAATTACTATTAAGTACGAAATGAAATTAATAATAAAATTCAAATATAACAATAAACTCACGCACTATAATTAAACCCTAGCATCACCATTTGTTTATCATATGTTCATTCCGACTAAAACCCTAATAGTTCGACTAACACTTCCCCCATTCGCCAAACTTATCAATTGCCATGTGCACATGAGATTGCAGAAATATAGAAGGGTTGGTAAGCCGATCCCACTTTAGGCTCTTCATCCACATTGGAGAAATTTGGATTTTATCAATTTGTCAAATAGTAGTAAACAACCAGTTCCTCTGGAAAAGTCACGAGTAAAGAGACACTTCTGCAAGTCTCATAATTGGAAAAATTCCAAGGAGAAATACCAATGTTCTTAGATTATAAACTTACTTGCTTGTTGATAACTAGAAGGGGATTAATTGTTTGATTTATTGCTTATGTGCATCAGCAGAAGAAAAAAAAATCAAATGTCTGGATTTGGTAGCAAAAAGAAAAAAAGAAACATGGAAATCATAGTCATATACGACATATGCAACTATTGAGCTCACGGTTGGAGGGGGTCAAAAGCCGCATCTTTGAAAAAAAAAAAAAAGAGGGCAAATTACACTTTAACGCCTCAAGTTTGAGGTATATTACAACCTCATACAACATCTTCAAAAAATTTCACTTTCATACCTCACATATTATTTTATTTCAATATAATACATCCGTTACATTTTTCATCCATTACTCCGTTAAGAGTTGACGTGGCTGCCAAATTTGTGCCACGTGGCAAATTTTTTTTTTTTTTATACATTGAAAATATTATAATAATATACCCTTGTGAGGTTTCGTGAGTTTTACCTTTTTATGTTATTCTTCCATTGATTTGAGACTCTCATTCGCTCATTGTGCCACTAAAGACCTGATGCACCATTTAGTTGAGTATTTACACACTTAAAGGGGAGTGTTCCGGTCTTAATTAATTTAGAAATGTAATTGTGTAAATCCTAGTATGGGAATCTACATGTTTTTAGATAGTTTCCTGATTGTATTGTAATACCTAAAAGGTAAGGAATTTACCTTCCTTACTACTATAAATAAAGGCACAATGGGGTGAGAAATCACATCTCAGAATTCACTCAATTCTCTCTTTCTCTATGCTTACCACACCTCACCAGTCCTCTATAACTCTCCAATTAAATAGGCCTACAACATTTTACATACATTGGTGTCAATTAAAACTTCTAGAAATAAAATAAGAGCAAAATTTGTTAATTAAAAATACGATTGACTTTTTGAAAAACACATTGACAAAACTTGTTTTCTTACAAATAGCCTATCACAAAAGGAGGCAGATTGTCTGCCCTCCTGTTTGGGTGCCCTGCCCTCACGTCAACATTTTATATTCTTATTGCTTTTTGTCTTATTATCTCTATAAAAAAAAATTAAGGAAAACTAATGAAAAGGACTTGAAAACTTTGAGTTTTAACGATAAGGACAAAATAAAGGGTAAAGTGAATAGTACCAAGTTTGACTTTTTAGTGTAAAAATGTGGTTTTTCGTTAAAGTGAACAGTACTGTGGGTTTTTCGTTAAAACTCCCAAAAAATTAATATAAAATGTTGACATGACTTAACCGTAACAGCAAAAAATAGGAGGGGATGGGAAGGACACCAAACAGGAGGGCAAACAATCTGCCTCCATCACAAAAAGCCAGGAAACTACTTTATTTCATTCCGTGAGAGACCTTCTCTCTGCTTGAGCGTTTTCCCCTCTTTTTGTGTGAGGGCTTCTAACCTGCTCAAAATCGGTGGTGTCGACTACTCTAGCTTCGACTGCGTCGGTTGCCAATTTCCCCTTTCTTTTTTTTGTCTCCTATTTTGCTTTTTTTTCCCTTGCTCTTCATCTCCATTTGTCCTCCTCCTCTCTATTGTCTACTGTTCTTGGCAGTGATGCTCATGGTTTTGCATGGACTTCTTTTTCTTGATAGCCGACTTGTTTCTTTCACTTGCTGATTATCTTTACTTTGTGGTTGTGCTCGGAAAGCAGATCAGGGTTGGATGATGAGATTGGCGAGGCAATGTTATGTTGTGGGCATGGATTTGTGCTTGTCAAGATGCACTGTTTTGGCTAAGGCGGTAGTAGTCGATTTCTTGATTTTCTGTTTTTGGGCCTCAATTGTTTGGTTGGGCTCTTGTTGGTTTGTTTGGTTTGGCCCCTTTTTTTTGGTTGTTTATGCTTTTCTGTTTCTGGGCATTTCATTTGTAGATCTGTTTCTTTGTAGTTAATAATAGTTTCTTTGACCCAAAAAACAAAAAAACAAAAAGCTAGGAAACTAGCAACAAAAAAAACAGCCATACAATTCATAACACCTACAACCCAATTATCGTATTAATCTAAATTAAATTAAATGAAGTTAAACTCACTTAGAGAACTACGAAATTTTAACGTGGAATAATTTAGTATAGTATCTTCAATTATAAGTAGAAAGTTTTAGGTTCGACTCGCATATATACCGAATTCGATACTTAATTGTTAAGTTGGCCAAACATGTAGCTTGACCTGAATCTCTTATAAAATAGGATATTATTGTATAAAAAAGGGGTGTGATATCCACACACCCCATTTTACTTCTCACACACATTTTTAATTTTCGGCCGTCGGATCGGATGAATTAAAAGAAGATCAACGGACAAAAATTATCAAGGGGTGTGTGAGAAGAAAAATGGGGTGTGTGGATAGCACACCCCTAAAAAAAGTGTGATGCTTGAAATTTACTATTTCATGTTGTTCAAATATTACACTTCCTCTCCTTGTGCTCTTTCTAAATGCTTGGTCCTTACTTGGATTTGTTGAAGTATCTCCAAGAACACCAACTATACTTTTGTTTCTTTAGGCCATCTTTAACTGGGCCGGTCAAAGAGTTATAGGTTAAAACATGGCCCTTCTTAACATAAAATCCATAAAATACCTAAGTCATTTCTACACTATTTCTACACCATTTCTACACTATCTTACCTCATTTTTTTTCTTTTCAATTCTTCACATTCTATTCACCTCAAACACTTTTTTAATATCCGGAGGCTTATTGATTTTGCCACAAATGGCACTTAGAATATGTTTGGAAACCTTGTTTTAATATGATAGTTTAATTCAACTAACTAATAAAATTAAAGAACAAACTTAAAATAATAAATTATTGAGGGGGCTAAAAATAGCCCCATTTGGTTGGAAATGGTATATAAATATGACTTGGCATTAAAAAATAATTTATTGCAGGACTATAATATAGACGGAGGCTAAACATAGCCATTCACTTGGAAAATGGCCTTTGCTAGCCAGTGTTTGACACTTGAGAAACTGTTTTAGGTAGTCAATTATTTAAATATTATTTCTTGGAGTTTTATTGTAATAATTTTATTTACTATTTATGACACACCCCGACCGGGATCTAGGCATGCTGGCCGTCACGTGAGGGTGACGTAGCCATGTGTACAATGCGGAAGCGATAAAGATAAGAGTTATGCGAATAAATAAAAACCAAAAACTACTTAAAGTGCACTAATAAGCCAAAAGTGCTAAAAGTGAAATACAAGTGTAAATACACCTAATCAGAGCGTAGAAAGTCTAGGTGCAGTCTAGTAGGATAAGTACTAATTATACAGTACCATAAGATGTCCTACACTTATTATATATATGTTAGAACCGTCGGAATCCTCGTACGCCACCAACAGCAGTCTACCTAAAACCTGGAGGGGCGCAAAACAGAAAACGTGAGTGGGCAAAAACAAATGTTTTACAAAGCCATTTCATTTCTCAACAGTTCTAACCCCTCGCCGTAAAACATGTATAATTTTTCCCAGAAATAGAATATAAACATATGCATAAATGTATATATATAATTATCTTAACTCGAATCATGCTTCACATAATCATATTCATAAGTATGCAATGCCAAGATATAAAGAGAATAAGTAATTCAGGTGAGAATAAATTCATGGAAGATAACGTATTAGCCGGAACCTCTGCATAAGTCTGTACGGCTGAATTCATAGTTCATTAGTCAATCTAGCCGGAGTCACTACCAATACCTATACGGCACTATACTGCACATAAGTCGGAACCACTACAAAGGTCTGTACGACAAGACTGGGTGTAATATAATTATGCTCAATATTACGCTCTCATAATAGCTGGGCCATAAATCGCTAATCAACTACGAGTCGGAACCACCTATGATGGTCTGTATGACAAGAATGTGCACCTAAATTGGATCCAATGTGAGCATATGGTGCGGGAGGTGACATTATAAACAGGCATGTGCCATATCTTTGGCTAAATCACAATCACCCTAGGTGCAGTTTTATGAGCTCAACGTTATTCAATCATATGCCATTAATCATTAATTCTCATAACAAAACATAACTCACCTGGCACTTACCTGAGCATCCACAGCACCACAAATATGTATATATGCAAACAATTCAACTCGTATATAAAATATAAATTTATATGCATGGCATTCAAGGCATACTTTCATTTAAACGCATATTTCTGGGAAAATATCAAGTACATATATACTGAAAGTCAAAAGCCCACTCACTGTTCTGTCGAAGGGTCGTAACCCCAGAGTCGCCCTTGACTGCGCTCGTCCTCGGGATAAGTCTCACCTATCTGCGAATTAACTGAATAAACGTTAATTTAAAGCACAAAATCAAAACTAGCTAATAACTTCTCATACAATACTCAAATGGGGTGTTTGAATATACCAATGTGATCTAAACAACTCCACGAACATCCCCATATTTTTAGAATAATTTTCTGATCACCCACGCTCCGCCACGCGCCGGCCAAGGCACGGCAACACGCGCCGCCACGCGCAGGGAACCCTAACAGAAACCCTAACTGCCGTTAGGAATATTCAGTGGAATATTCCGTTAAATAGTAACGAAATCCGTTAGTTTTACTTGACGGCGTCAGAATATTCCGTCAACTTTGACGGAATATTCTATCTTCTTCTTCGGCTAGCCTTACCGTCTCCGTTCGCCGTCGCTATTAGCCGGAAACTGGAAAAATACGAAAACCTTCATATCTCACTCATTTTTCATCCAAATTTCATGAAACCCGTACCAAATTGAAGCTCTCAACTTGTAGAACATTTCCTTACCTGTTTAAAGCCCCAAAGATCACGGGATCTCGCTGGAGAAATTCGAGAAAACTGGCCAAACTTGAAACTCACGATCTCGACGTCCAAAATCTTCCAACGAACCACTCCTAGCCTCGTGAGGACCTGCTTAAGCTACCTACGAGCTTGAAATCCTCAAAAACACACGATTTTAGGTTTGCATGAATAGTACCTCAAATCGGAGGTTATGGTTTCTCGGGGTTTTTGAGGTTTTCAGGTCCTAAAAATGGCATATATGAACTGAGGGACTTACAAAGAGTTCGAATCTTACCTTCTTGACGTCGATCCGTGCTTGAAATGTGAGTTTGGCGTTCGTCCGTACGTTTATAAGGATTTTCTGAAAAATTCGTGAGGAAGAAGAGAGAGAGAAGGCACGGGAGAGAGAGAGAGTTTGTGTGTGTGTGTGTGATCCACGTGGGTCACCAACCAACCAAAGAAAATAACATCTAAATTTCAACGTCCAAGGATAAAACCGTCATTTTACATCGTCGATAGTAATAATTCAGGACGGGCTGTGACAGTTTAACTTTGGGTTAAATTCGATCTCTCTTGATAATTTATGAAAACTTCAATTCCTTAGTATATTTTAACAGAGAGATGTTTGGCTGTACAAAGTTATGAGGAATTCCTATTAAAAACAGTTGGTGATTGGTTTACGAAACTTTCGGTCAGTGATCTAGGCCGTTCATATTATCTCTGTAAAAAAATTAATAAAACCAACATTTACCTACAAATTTTGTGTGTATGAGCACATTTTTTTAGAAAATGAGAGAGAGAGAGAGAACGTGGGGAGAGTGGGAGGTTTTTGTTTTTATTTTATTTTTAAGTATTAGAGATATTTTAACATCACATGTAGGTAGGCTTCAATAAAAAATAGTAAAATTTAGACTTGTGAAATTACATTATTGCTCATCATTTTTTTTTTGTGATATAAGACTAAATTGTCTTTTCACCCTCTTTTGGTTGACAAAAAAGGTTTCATTAATTAGTAGAGATATGAGATAGTTAGAGTTTCTACCTAAACCAAAACTATGGATGGAAATCCACGTGAGAAATTTGGAGGGCAACCCATCACTACACAATAATAGTCCACGGTCCGGAAAGAGATCATCTCCGAATCCTTTCTACCTAATGTCACTCATCCAATAATTTGGATCCTTGAAATTTGATTCAAAGTTTACAAACAGGAATCTATTCTAAAAGTTATAATAACTTTAACTGTTAGATCAAATTTCAAGAATTCAGATTATTTTATGAGAAGGATTAGGTGGGTCCAACAATAAAGGCCAAAAAGAAGTCGATTTCTTGAAGCAACCGTGATCTCATCATGTCAGGCAAATATTGCCAGACCAACGCGTCTCCACGCTCAAATCTTCAGCTTACCAAACGCTTAGCTCACAAGTTATTCTTAAAACAAAAGCAAAAGCAGAAGTAACTTGTCCTTTTTCTTTACTTGATTATTGACTAAAAGCAACAGAATTAGAAGCTTCATATTGTTTTCTTCAATTGGCTGCCTACTGAGAGAGAGTAAAAGAAAGATGGGCGTTTTGGCTGCTGCTTCTGTGCTTCCTTCAAATTTCAAGCCTATACTCTCTCTCTCTCTCATCACAGAGGATCTTTGTTTCACTATACAAGAACACCCAAGAAAAGAAACAGGGCCATATTTCCTGTAAGTTTCCTTTTACTTTTAATCATTTTATTCGCAGAACTTTTTTATTCAAGCTATATTGTAATCGAATCTCCCATATGTTGTGTTGGCGAGGGATTCAAACTTGGGTGCAGAGCGGGAGCGCCAACTTGACTACGCTCAAGTCTGCTTTTGGGTTTTCAGTTTTTTGTTGCTGAGTATTGAAATAGAATTCTGGGTTTGATTTTGATATGATTTGATTAGGTTAATGCAAGGCTATTTGGGCCAGCAATATTTGAAGCATCAAAGCTGAAGGTTTTGTTTTTAGGAGTGGACGAAAAGAAGCATCCAGGAAAGCTTCCAAGAACTTACACACTCATTCATAGTGATGTCACCTCAAAACTCACTCTGGCAATTTCACAAACAATCGACGACGCTTAGGTTTTAAGAATTTTGAATTCAAGTTTAGATTTTTCGATTAATTATTGTAACAAAGAATTTAATGGAAAATGGGAAATTTGATGCTGCAGTTGCAAGGGTGGTACAACAAGTTGCAAAGAGATGAAGTTGTGGCTCGGTGGAAGAAAGTCAAGAACAAGATGTCTCTCCATGTTCACTGTCACATAAGTGGAGCTCATTTTCTCTTGGATTTGTTTGCAAGGCTCAGATACTTCATCTTCTGCAAAGAATTACCTGTGGTAAATAAGCAATTAATTAATAATTGTGGCTACGAGTGATAATTGACTTCTCAGATTGACTTATTTGTCTTGATGATACTCATTAAAACCAATATTCCCTTCCCTTGCTAGGTTTTGAAGGCCTTTGTTCATGGGGACTGCAACTTGTTCAACAGCTACCCAGAACTGCAGAAGGCTTTGGTATGGGTCTACTTCCACTCGAGCGTTCCAGAATTCAACAAGGTGGAGTGCTGGGGCACACTCATAGACGCCGCCGCCGCACCTTCTAGTGAATCATCAGGCGGGGCCCACCACCAGGAAATCAAGGGCAAGGGGGAAGAGGCAACTTCTCCAAGCAACTGGGACTTACCAGAGCCGTGCCAAGAGGACTGCGACTGTTGCTTCCCACCAGCGACTTCGATTGCATGGTGCAAATCAAACTAGGGTTGGGACCCACCAGAGCTTTCACGGGCTAACCCATGATACAAACTAAACATTTTTTCCCTTTAGTTTGTTTAATTAATGTAAATAGATATATACCTATTAGTTGGTGCTTGTCAGTTTGGTCACAGACCAATCTCGTTCGACAACTGTGAATTCACGGTGCATCTTATCATCAAATATATGTCCAAAGTTTGCCAACTTATGTTTTGTATATGGTATTTAATCCCATTACAAGTTTGGTAAATACATTATGTGTTGTTCTATTAACATGAGTACACGTCACATATTGTTGAATACACCTAAAATCTATTTTCTTAATTAAAATTTATCTTAATACGCTTTATTTCTTTTTCATACTACACTTACATCACACACTTTTTATTTTATTTTTTTGTTTTAAATGATAGTAGTGTTGTATTTCAAGAAATTGCAAGTTACAAGAGAGCCAATAATGGCTGGGGAGTCTCCTCAACCAGTGAGTCAGAAATGAGTACCGGTGGGGAATCAACCCAAACACCGGATAAAAGATGTGGGCCCAGTTTAAGTAATACGGGTACTATTTAGTACATGGTTGCACCAAACACCCGTCTTCGTATAACTTATCCTATCTGATTCCTTATATGGGCTGCCAAATAAGGCCTTAGAGTCATAGGAAAGCGACAAACCGTAACGAGCAAGTCGGTGACCAAGACACGACGTGCCAAACACCCGTCTTCGTATAACTTATCCTATCTGATTCCTTATATGGGCTGCCAAACAAGGCCTTAGAGTCATAGGAAAGCGACAAACCGTAACGAGCAAGTCGGTGACCAAGACACGACGTGCCATATTAAGAAGAAGCTGACCAAGACACATTGTTACTTGTTCCGTACTAGCTTTTAAAAAAGGGAACTTTAATGAAAAGTTCCCAGTACTATTCACTTTAACGAAAAACCATATTTTTACATTAAAAAGTCAATCCTGGTACCATTTATTTAACCATTTATTTTGTTCCTCTTATTAAAACTCAAAGTTTTCAAACCCTTTTCATTAGTTTTCTTTTTAAAAAAGAATAAGCTGACCAAGACACGACGTGCCATATTAAGAAATATAAGCTTCTCCCGTCGTTGATTTCATGGATGATTTCGAAAAAGAATACGTATATTGCATGACGAATTGGGCACCGTTGAATTTGAAATGAAGCAGGTAAAAGAATACTGTGATAAAATTAAGGATAAATTACATTTCACAACTCTCAGGTTTTGGTGCAATTACAACCTCATATAATATTTTTAAAACATTTCAATTTCACATATTTATTATCATTTTATTTCAATATCATACATTCGTTAAAAAATTTGTTAAGTTAACCGTTAAGTGATGACATGTCAAGTATGAAATTCACCTTTATGTTGATGTGGCTGTTAACTTTGCACAATGTGGATAAAAAAAATATTTTTTTTATTATTAAAAACTTAAAAAAAAATAGAAAAGGAAAAAACATGGGAAGTTCATCTCTTTCCTCTTCCCGATTTCTTCCTCACCATCGCCACCCTTCATCCATTTTCCATTCCGTCTTCCACCTCGTCGCTGAACCCACTGTTGAAGACCAAATCCAGCAGGCCGCTTACATCAACTTCAAAAACTACCTCGAGGCGCGATGGGTTCCCAACTCCTCTCCCGACGAGATCCATCCCTGACGTTCTCCACCTCTGATGCCCTTCTTCTCCAGCAAAGCTCATGACAACTGCAGCTATGCCTTTTTTCTTGTACTTAAACAGCAACCCATGCCAATTTTTATTTCTTAATTATATTTTTGTCTAGCTTAATTAATGATCCAAATCAGATTTTGAATTCGACACAAAAATTTGATTTCCAAAAAATGTTACTGAAAACTTGACATGAGATACAAAACCCACCAAGATTTTGAAAAATGGAGTGACGAAATTGGGGGGGTGGAGGGCGGCAAAGATTTGGAATAAGGGCAAGAGGAGCGCAGAAGTGGCATTGGAGCAGAGATAGAGCTTAGATCTTGGCGCGGCTGCGTCGCATTTGGGGTCACCTGAATCGGGTAGCTCCGCGGTTTTGGTTTCTGGCAATGATAAGGGTGAGCGTTTATGCAGAAACTTGGGTTTTGATTTCCTCCTCCTCGATGGGGCTCTTCGATTCGAGGGGCTTGGGGTTTGAAAATCACCAAGCAGAGACTTGGGTTTGTTCCACGAGAAACATTGGGTTATGGTGGTGGTTTGACATCGACGGGGAACGGCGGTGAAGCCGTCGTCTGAGTTGTTAAGGTGGGTCGGGAAAATCGTCGGAGACGACGATGAACAGTGGCAGCAGCCACTGAGTTTAGGGCTCAATGGAGATTTGCAGAGAGAGAAATGAGGGAGAGAGAAATTGAGTTGGGTGGTTTTGTTTAAAATTAGTTTTTTTTATTGATTTTTAATATTTTTATCTGCCACGTCATAAAAAAATGTGGACTTGATATTTGTCACGTCATCACTTAACAGTAAAATTGACGGTTTGACTAATAGATGTATAAATTTATAATAAAATAATAAGTAAATGTATGTGACTGAAATGTTTTAAACATGTTGTATGAGATTGCAAATACACCTAAACCTGAGGAGGTAGAATGTAATTAACCCTAAAATTAAAGAAGAAGCAATATGTCGTGTTTGTATTGGGTGGCTATGCTTTTTTAATATAGTTCAAGTCTAGTTTAGTAGAAAATTTTGTGTGAGGCTTGTCTTGTCACTGGACGACGCAGAGTGGCACTACCATCCACTCAAAATTTTACACGTGGTAAGTTTTAAATATAATATTTACCATATTTTTGTATTTAAAGTCTTCAAAATTAATATTCTAATTCATCTAATCTTCTGTAATTTTCCTTTCTTTATATGTCTCATTTCGTTCTCAGGTTGTCCCACTCATTTTCTTGTATTTCTTCAGAAATATATGCAACAATAGGAAGGAAAAAAAAAGGAAAAAGAATTCACTTTAGAACCAAAGAAAACATCAACCGTGTTATGATTGAGAAAATAAATCACCCTATAAAATCATCGCCTACATACATTTTGAATGAATCAATAAAATCATGGAAGCATCTTTATCTCTTCTTATGGGGTTTGAATTTTTGTACAACAAACCATGAGAAAATTTTCGTTTGAAAATGGTAGATTCAACTTGTATCATCTTTCTTGGATACTAGCATATAGGCACACACAAAGTGTGTGAGAAATTTTTTTTATTTTTGTTTTTTGAAATAGAAGGAGAGATGAAGAGAGTGATTTGTGTGAAATTACATTTCTGCCCCATATTTCTTATTCATGTTATGTTTTAATTAGAGGGTTAAACTGGTAATTTCATAGGATTTTGGTTGACAATGAGTGTTTTATTAATTAGTAGAGATTATGCCACACCCTGACCAGGATCGAGGCATGTTGGCCATCACGTGAGGGTGACGTAGTCATGTGCACAGTGCGGAAGCGATAAAGATAAGAGTTATACGAATATATAAAAACCGAAAGCTACTTAAAGTGCACTAATAAGCCAGAAATGCTAAAAGTGAAATACAAGTGTAAATACACCTAATCAGAGCGTAGAAAGTCTAGGTGCAGTCCAGTAGGACAAGTACTAATTATACAGTATCATAAGATGTCCTAAACTTATTATATATATGTCAGAACCGCCGGAATCCTCGTACGCCACCAACAACAGTCTACCTAAAACCTGGAGGGGCGCAAAACAGAAAACATGAGTGGGCAAAAACAAATGTTTTACAAAACCATTTCATTTCTCAACATTTCTAACCCCTCGCCGTAAAACATGTATAATTTTTCCCAGAAATAGAATATAAACATATGCATAAATGTATTTATATAATTATCTTAACTCGAATCATGCTTCACATAATCATATTCATAAGTATGTCATGCCAAGATATAAACAGAATAAGTAATTCAGGTGAGAATAAATTCATGGAAGATAACGTATTAGCCGGAACCTTTGCATAAGTCTATACGGCTGAATTCATAGTTCATTAGTCAATCTAGCCAGAGTCACTACCATGACCTATATGGCACTATACTGCACATAAGTCGGAACCACTAAAAAGGTCTGTACGACAAGACTGGGTGTAATATAATTATACTCAATATTACGCTCTCATAATAGCTGGGCGATAAATTGCTAATCACCTACGAGTCAGAACCACCTATGATGGTCTGTACGACAAGACTGTGCACCTAAATTGGATCCAATGTGAGCATATGGTGCGGGAGGTGACATTATAAACAAGCATGTGCCATATCTTTGGCTAAATCACAATCACCCTAGGTGCAATTTATGAGCTCAACGTTATTCAATCATATGCCATTAATCATTAATTCTTATAACAAAATATAACTCACTTGGCACTTACCTGAGCGTCCACAGCACCACTAATATGTATATATGCAAACAATTCAACTCGTATATAAAATATAAATTTATATGCATGGCATTCAAGGCATACTTTCATTTAAACGCATATTTCTGGGAAAATATCAAGTATATACATATATACTGAAAGTCAAAAGCACACTCACTGGTATGTCGAAGGGTCGTAACCCCCGAGTCGCCCTTGACTGCGCTCGTCCTCGGGATAAGTCTCACCTATATGCGAATTAACTGAATAAACGTTAATTTAAAGCACAAAATCAAAACTAGCTAATAATTTCTCATACAATGCTCAAATGGGGTGTTTGAATATACCAATGTGATCTACACAACTCCACGAACATCCCCATATTTTTAGAATAATTTTCTGACCACCCACACGCCGGCCAAGGCACGACAACACGCGCGGCCAAGCATAGGGAACCCTAACAGAAACCCTAACTACATTTAGGAATATTCCGTTAAATAGTAACAGAATCCCTTAGTTTTACCTGACGGCGTCAGAATATTCCGTCAACTTTGACGAAATATTCTATCTTCTTCTTCGGCTAGCCTCACCGTCTCCGTTTGCCATCGCCGTTCGCCGAAAACTGGAAAAATACGAAAACCTTCATATCTCACTCATTTTTCATCCAAATTTCATGAAACCCGTACCAAATTGAAGCTCTCAACTTCTAGAACATTTCCTTACCTGTTTAAAGCCCCAAAGATCACGGGATCTCGCCGGAGAAATTCAAGAAAACTAGCCAAACTTGAAACTCACGATCTCGACGTCCAAAATCTTCCACCGAACCATTCCTAGCCTCGTGAGGACCTCCTTAAGCTACCTATGAGCTTGAAATCCCCAAAAACACACGATTTTACGTTTTCATGAATAGTACCTCAAATCGGAGGTTATGGTTGCTCGGGGTTTTTGAGGTTTTCAGGTCCTAAAAATGGCATATATGAACTCTGGAACTTGCAAGGAGTTCGAATCTTACCTTCTTGACGTCGATCTGTGCTTGAAATGTGAGTTTGGGTTTCGTACGTACATTTGTACGGATTTTCTGAAAAATCCTTAAGGAAGAAGAAAGAGAGAAGGCACGGGAGAGAGAGAGAGAGAGAGAGAGAGAGAGAGAGAGTTTGTGTGTGTGTGTGATCCACGTGGGTCACCATGTTGGAAGTATGCCCACAAAGCCACTCATTTGATGTAATAGCTTTTTGGAATACTTAATATGTTAAACTTTTATATGTTTAACGAAAGGGCAATACTTATTGTTAATCACTATTTATTGTATCATGTGTTTAATCAATAAGAGAATCCAAGGGATGTATTTGACATAAGAGATAAGTGATCTAATGAGTTAGATTAAGGAGACCTTTCTCTTATGTTCATTCCTAAAACGTTCCTAGCCATAGGATTGCCAATTGGGCATTGACAATCCGCTAAGGTTAGTATGTGTTATGTTGACTCAAACGTGAGTATGAACTAGTCTCAAGTCATTTGGTGTTGGACACTAAGACAAACACATAGGTGCTCGAAAGAGTAATCGAGTACACTGAACTGCGATTAATGAGAGTTCAAACATACATGTCATGTACGAACTCTAAGGTTACAATATGCAAAGTAGTCCTTAGACCTGAGGCATCATAGATGTCTAATGGTTAGGTCCTTGATCTTTGATCATGACAAAGGCATTCCCTCGGATTGTCCACGGCATTGTTGGGGTCATGTGATCTAGTCATGTAGGCATATGAATGCACAACAAGGGATCTCTAACCTTCCATGGTGGAAGGAGTATACTCTAAAATATGATTCTAAAGTCTTTGGCCAAAGCAAATGAATATGACTAAGGAAGATGTTCCAAATCATATTCAAGGGAATCATATAAGAAAGTATCACATTGGATAGTAGACATGAAACAAACTATCACTTAAACAATGTGGTTAAGAGTATTGTATTAGAGAAGGACCGTATTGCATTGTAATTGTAACTGGATAGGTTCTCCAACCAATTCTACTTAGCTTGGGTAACCATGACATACTGCTAGGTGTCACTCATGGTTTGTGGAAGCCCTATTGATTAGCAAACACTAATCATCAAAAAGGGAGAATTGAAATGTGGTTTCAATTCACAATCGATAGTTAAGAGTAACATCGCCCACTGCCTCGCTAATTGGAACCTAATGGATCGCACACCAAATAAGGATATATGTGAAGCAATTAAATGAAATGGATAAGCAATTAAATGGTTTAATTGAAGAATGGTCAAGATTAATTAATTAGTTAATTAATTATACGAAATGTTCGTATTGGGCTTTTAAGTTGGTTTTAGGGCTTCGGGGCCCAAAAGTGTTTTGGTCCACAAGGCCCATTATGTTTTAGGTTGTATGACAACTAAAACAAAATGGGCAACAAGCCCAATAACAATGTAATGGCCGGCCATAAGGGTGAGGGTATGCAAAGTTTGCTTAATTGCAAGTTTGCCACTCACCTAAGAAATGAAGTATAAATTCATCTTTATAGCTTTGTTTTCAATTAGGGTTTTCTAAGCTACTTGGGGATAGTTATCTAGCAAATTTACTTCCCTAAGTGATCCATTTTCATTCTCACAAATTACATCCTTGGTGAAGAGACATAGAGACATCAAACTTTTGGTGTTTTGGAGAACTAATCCTCAAATCCTCAAAGAAGCAAAGGAGCACTAAAAGGAGGGAAATCACAAGGAAGATCCAAGGAGCAAGGAGGTGACTTGAAGGCCCTCCACTTGGGTGAATCCCTTGTGTAATCAAGGATGAGCTTCAAGGGTAAAGAATCTCTAAATTCTTCATATTCTTTAATGTTGTTAAAGAGTCTTTTGATTCACCATATACTAGGCTTTGAAAGTCATGGGTTTCATGAATTGTTTTTGGATGCATGCCTACTTTAAAGAGTTAATTGTTAGCATATGTATTCAAATGTTCATACATGTTCTTAGCTAGGACAAAATTTTTCCTTCAAGTGGTATCAAGAGCCTAGGTCTAGTGTATGGTGGATCCTTTTGGGTTTTGTGATTTTCATGTTTTATGATTTAAATGTTGTAAATGTTACAAGCTTTGTTCTTGCTTTGAATATAAATTTTGCTAGAAAATTTAGCATCTCAAAAGTTGTAGATGTATTTCATTTAAGCATGAATATTGGAACTAAAATTTGGTGCCTTGTATTTTGAGTTTTCATAAGTGTTCTTCAATGTTCTTGGAGTTCTTGCCAAGAACAAAAAGTTTTGAAGTTTTGATTCAAAAAGTTTTATGTTTTTACATAAAGTTTTGATTTAATTTTAGTGGGTGATGGTTAATGATTAAGTAATTTTAATGGGAGACAAACTTTGTTTTAAAGAATGACATAAATCATTTCTTACAAAATTTTATTTCATCTTTACCTCACCTAACATAACCCACTTACAAAACTTTGTATAAAATTTGAATTTTTCATCACTAAAACACTTATGGCCGGCCACCCTTTAAAATAGGGTATTTTTGGGTGTTTTGTGCACTTACATAAAGTTTTGATACTTTTGTGTATTTGCATTTTGGCCCAAAAGTTTACGTTTTTACGTTAAGGTCCAAAAACTTTAAAGGACAAATTGTTTTGCTCCTTTAATGATGTTTTGACATTATTAAAAATGTTTGGGTTCTAAGTTGTAATTACATGAAGTTGTGGACTCTTGTGTTTTTACAAAGTGACCCCAAAAGTTTTTGTTTTTAGAAAATGGCCCAAATTAGATGAGAACAAAATGGTTTGTCTCTTTAAATGAGAATTGGATTTTCATTTTATTTAGTTCCATTTAAATCAATTCTATGGATCCGAAAACCAATTGTTTTAAAGTTGTTTTCTTAATTAAATGTGTTTGATTAAGAGAAGGATGATTATGAACCAAATGCCTCGATAATTGAGCTATGTGATTGGCCGCTTTACATTATGAATGTTTGGGCTTGGTAGTGTAGATTTGAATGTAATTTGATTAATTCAATTTGTTGTAAATGGACATAAGTCCATCATTTGTGTTGTAAAAGGGCATAAGCCCTTATTATTATTTCATGTATTCCTTTTGTTTAAATGTATGCAAAATGGAATAGTTGGGTCCAACGCCCAATAGGAAATAACGGTTTAATTGGATTAAACGCGTAACTAAAATCAACAACTACATACCTTAGACCCAAGGTCCAACACAAGGCTCGTGTTGGATCAAATCAAACGGTTCATAATCATCCTAAAACCTAATATGACTATATAGTCCATATGAGGATGCAAAGCATTCGTTAGTAGTTCCATATAGTCTCGCTTGTTTCAACGAAACAGTGGGAGTATTATATACTACTAATTCATATAAACTTGGACCAATGGTTGTGATAGGCCCAAGTTCTTTTAATGTGATTAAAATGTTTTGATGTAGCCCAACGCTATTCCCTCAACAAATTAATATTTAAGTTGATAAGCGAGAGATGTTTAGAATATCTCTTCGTAGGCCTTCCATCGTGGTGGGTTCCAATCGTTTGTGACTCATGCACCGGCTTCACCCTATCATGGGGAAGTACAAAGCATGTGCTTACATCCAGGAGGAATCCATATACATATGATGAGGTGAGTGTAGGCAACGAGGATAGCCGATATCATATCATTGTGAGGCTATTCTTGAACCCCTTCACGAACTAAGCATGGTGGGAATAACTTAAACTAAGTGCAATGGTGCCGATATCGTATCATCGTGAGGCATCATTCTCTAGAGGCCAAACGAGATGGGTAATTACAAAAGGTTGTAAATGAATAATGCGTTATTCTCTCATCATTATTTTTGCTAACCAATATCGTATCATCGTGAGGTGGGCTTGGTAATGGTGAGTCTCCCATAACCCACTAAGAGTTCAATATAACTCTCGAATTCTATTGAGGGATGTGGAATTTGCCAAAAATGGTGGGTGATACTATTTGATTAAAAGACCCAATCAAAATAGTTTTAAACAACAATGCTAATTCGATTTCTGTTATGTTATGTAGTGAACGACATGCCTAAAATTATACCCACCATTATACTTGACAAAAAGGGCCTAAAGGGCCAACGTTTCCTTGCTTGGTATCGCCACATTGAGAATGTCTCAAAGGTGAAAGACATATTGTATGTACTTAAGCAATCCCCTCCTCATGTACCTCCTACGAAACTAGCTTCAAATGAGGAGTGTCAAAATTATGTTAGACACTATGAGGATGACTTACAAGCCAAATGCTTAATCCTCACTTCACTTAGTGAGGAGCTTATGAAGCTACATAAGCACATGGACACTTCTTGTGCCATGGTTGAAAGTTTGCATAAGATGCATGACATTGAGACTAGTAATGTACGATTCTCAAATATTTGTAGTCTAATGAATGCCAAAATGGCAAAGGGGACATCGGTCCATAAACATGGACAAAAGATGGAAAGGATCTTTCAAGATCTTCAAAGTTTAGGAACTTCCATCGATGGGAAAATGGCCCAAGACTTTTTCCTTGCATCTCTCTCGGATGATTTCACTAAGTTTATCGTAAACTATAAAGTGAATAGATTCGATCATTCTTTGAAAGAGATGATTGACATGTGCTGTAAATTTGAAAAAGGTTTCAAAAGGGACAGTGGGAGTGAGAATGCAATGATAAGGAAAAGGTTACATAAGAAGAAGGCAAAGAAATCCAAAGGAACATGCTTTCATTGTGGAAAGGATGAACGTTGGAAGAAGAAATACAGGGTGCGCATTGCGAGCCTTATGACAAGGACTTTTGAAGAGACTATTTCTGTCATAGAGAGTGCTTTTACAGTGGGCTCCAATTCCTGGATATTTGATTCAGGCGCTAGTCAACATATCTGTAATACGTTGCAGGGACTAACAGGGAGCAGATCACTGCGCAATGAGGAGATGGTTGTGCGAGTTGGGAACGGCACTAAAATCTCTGCAAAAGCAATAGGCACCTATATGCTTAACCTACCCTCTGGGGAAGTCCTGGAACTTAAAAATTGTTTATATTTTCCTTCATGTATAAAGAATTTGATTTCCATCTCTAAGCTTTTACGAGATGGGCACTCAGTGTTGTTTGACAAAATGAGTTGCACTTTATACTTGAACGGTCGTATTATCTCTCATGGTAATATGATAGAGGGATTTTTTCACCTAGAGACGAATAGTGGGATGCACTGTATTGAAAGCGGGAATACCTCAAAACCCAAAAGGGCTAGAGAAGAAGTTAACCAAGAAAAGATGTGGCATCTTAAACTTGGACATGTGAACCTTGATAAGATTCGCAAGATGTCGAAAGACGGATATTTCCACCCATTAGGTAATGACCGGATGGGTACTTGTGAATGTTGCTTGAAAGGGAAGATGACCAAATCTCCATTTACTGGAAAAGGAGAGCGTGCCACTGAAATTCTAAGGTTAATCCACACTGACGTATGTGGACCTATGTCTACTACGTCGAGAGAAGGCTTCTCATACTATATCACATTCACCGACGATCACTCTCGGTTTGGCTATGTATATCTTATGAAGTACAAGTCAGAATCCTTTGAAAGGTTCAAAGAATTCAAGAATGAAGTTGAGAAGCAAACTGGGAAACAGATAAAAATCCTAAGATCAGATCGAGGGGGTGAATATCTGAGTAATGAGTTCCTAGATGATCTCAAAGAGTGTGGAATAATATCACAGTGGACTCCACCGGGAACTCCACAACTTAATGGAGTTTCTGAAAGGAGAAATCGAACCTTGATGAACATGGTTCGTTCTATGATGAGTTCCGCTGATCTACCAGTAACATTCTGGGGATATGCTCTATATACAGCAGCTTACTTGCTTAATAGAGTACCTTCCAAATCAGTTTCACAAACACCCTATGAGATATGGCATGGAAGAAAGCCAAGTCTTAATCATATTAAGATTTGGGGTTGTGAAGCATATGTCAAGAAGCTTGAGGCCACTAAGCTTGAAGCAAGATCAGTAAGATGCTATTTTGTGGGATATCCTAGAGAAACTATGGGATATGAGTTCTACCATCCTGACGACCAGAAAGTCTTTGTCGCCAGAACTGCTATGTTTCTAGAGGAACAATTTGTTCTCAAAGGAACTAGAAGCAAAGAGATGGAAATTAATGAGATTAATAATGAACCACAAACAAGCACTCGACATATTGACAACCCTGTTCCTGAACCCCTAGCTCCACGTAGATCTGAACGGGTTAGTAAGCCACCTATGAGGTTTTGGCTTAAATAATGACTTTGATGAATTGTACCTTTTAGGTGACAATGAAACAAAGGAGGACCCTAGGGACTACACTGAAGCAATGTCCGACATTGATTCAAAGAGGTGGCAAATGGACGTGAAGACGGCCTTTCTGAACGGCTACCTACAGGAAGAGCTCTATATGACTCAACCCGAAGGTTTCGTGTCCGAGTCTGAAGAGACTATAGCATGCAAGCTTCAAAGGTCCATTTATGGACTTAAGCAAGCCTCCAGGAGCTGGAACATTCGTTTCGGTACTGAAATCAAAACGTTTGGTTTTACTCAAAACGAAGACGACAATTGTGTTTATCAAAAAGTCGTTGGGGATGCAGTAGTATTCCTAGTGTTATATGTAGATGACATATTACTATTCGGGAATGACACTGCAGTACTTTCTTCTGTAAAAGTGTGGTTGTCTAAAACCTTCCACATGAAAGATTTAGGAGATGCATCTTATGTACTTGGGATAAAGCTCTATCGTGATAGATCCAGAAAATTAATTGGATTATCCCAATCGATGTACATTGATAAGGTGCTAAGTAGGTTCCAGATGGAACAATCTAAGAAAGGTTTTCTTCCTGTGAGACATGGAATTCACCTTTCTAAGTCCATGGGACCTAAGACTCCTGAAGAGATACGGCTAATGAATGAAATTCCTTATGCTTCCGCCATAGGGAGTCTCATGTATGCCATGATATGCACAAGGCCTGATATCGCATATGCTGTGAGCATTACTAGTCGATATCAATCTAACCCAGGATCAGAACACTGGGCAGCTGTCAAGACGGTCCTTAAGTACTTAAGAAGAACTAAGGACATGTTCCTCGTTTATGGAGGAGCAGCAGAGTTGTGAGTGGAAGCCTATACAGACGCAGATTTCCAATCTGACGTCGATGATAGAAGTTCCAACTCCGGATATGTATTCACTCTGAATGGTGGGGCTGTCAGTTGGAAAAGCAAGAAACAAAGTGTAATTGCTGATTCCACGACAGAGGCTGAATATGTCGCTGCAGCTGAAGCCGGCAAAGAAGCGTTCTGGATGAAAAAGTTCATTACTGAACTTGGAGTGGTTCCAACCATCACATCACCAGTAACTTTGTACTGTGATAATAGTGGGGCGATAGCTCAAGCCAAGGAACCCAGGGCTCATCAAAAGAACAAGCATTTTGATAGGCGCTTTAATATCATAAGATGATATGCTGCCGAGGGGAAAGTCAACATCCTCAAAGTTGTTTCAGCCGATAACGTAGCAGATCCACTGACAAAGCCAATGACTCAAATCCAGCTTGATCGTCATATGGATAAGATGGGTATTAGATACATGGGAGGATGGCTTTGAGTGCAAGTGAGAGATTGTTGGAAGTATGCCCACAAAGCCACTCATTTGATGTAATAGCTTTTTGGAATACTTAATATGTTAAACTTTTATATGTTTAACGGAAGGGCAATACTTATTGTTAATCACTATTTATTGTATCATGTGTTTAATCAATAAGAGAATCCAAGGGATGTATTTGACATAAGAGATAAGTGATCTAATGAGTTAGATTAAGGAGACCTTTCTCTTATGTTCATTCCTAAAACGTTCCTAGCCATAGGATTGCCAATTGGGCATTGACAATCCGCTAAGGTTAGTATGTGTTATGTTGACTCAAACGTGAGTATGAACTAGTCTCAAGTCATTTGGTGTTGGACACTAAGACAAACACATAGGTGCTCGAAAGAGTAATCGAGTACACTGAACTGCGATTAATGAGAGTTCAAACATACATGTCATGTACGAACTCTAAGGTTACAATATGCAAAGTAGTCCTTAGACCTGAGGCATCATAGATGTCTAATGGTTAGGTCCTTGATCTTTGATCATGACAAAGGCATTCCCTCGGATTGTCCACGGCATTGTTGGGGTCATGTGATCTAGTCATGTAGGCATATGAATGCACAACAAGGGATCTCTAACCTTCCATGGTGGAAGGAGTATACTCTAAAATATGATTCTAAAGTCTTTGGCCAAAGCAAATGAATATGACTAAGGAAGATGTTCCAAATCATATTCAAGGGAATCATATAAGAAAGTATCACATTGGATAGTAGACATGAAACAAACTATCACTTAAACAATGTGGTTAAGAGTATTGTATTAGAGAAGGACCGTATTGCATTGTAATTGTAACTGGATAGGTTCTCCAACCAATTCTACTTAGCTTGGGTAACCATGACATACTGCTAGGTGTCACTCATGGTTTGTGGAAGCCCTATTGATTAGCAAACACTAATCATCAAAAAGGGAGAATTGAAATGTGGTTTCAATTCACAATCGATAGTTAAGAGTAACATCGCCCACTGCCTCGCTAATTGGAACCTAATGGATCGCACACCAAATAAGGATATATGTGAAGCAATTAAATGAAATGGATAAGCAATTAAATGGTTTAATTGAAGAATGGTCAAGATTAATTAATTAGTTAATTAATTATACGAAATGTTCGTATTGGGCTTTTAAGTTGGTTTTAGGGCTTCGGGGCCCAAAAGTGTTTTGGTCCACAAGGCCCATTATGTTTTAGGTTGTATGACAACTAAAACAAAATGGGCAACAAGCCCAATAACAATGTAATGGCCGGCCATAAGGGTGAGGGTATGCAAAGTTTGCTTAATTGCAAGTTTGCCACTCACCTAAGAAATGAAGTATAAATTCATCTTTATAGCTTTGTTTTCAATTAGGGTTTTCTAAGCTACTTGGGGATAGTTATCTAGCAAATTTACTTCCCTAAGTGATCCATTTTCATTCTCACAAATTACATCCTTGGTGAAGAGACATAGAGACATCAAACTTTTGGTGTTTTGGAGAACTAATCCTCAAATCCTCAAAGAAGCAAAGGAGCACTAAAAGGAGGGAAATCACAAGGAAGATCCAAGGAGCAAGGAGGTGACTTGAAGGCCCTCCACTTGGGTGAATCCCTTGTGTAATCAAGGATGAGCTTCAAGGGTAAAGAATCTCTAAATTCTTCATATTCTTTAATGTTGTTAAAGAGTCTTTTGATTCACCATATACTAGGCTTTGAAAGTCATGGGTTTCATGAATTGTTTTTGGATGCATGCCTACTTTAAAGAGTTAATTGTTAGCATATGTATTCAAATGTTCATACATGTTCTTAGCTAGGACAAAATTTTTCCTTCACACCAACCAACCAAAGAAAATAACATCTAAGTCCCAAAGCATAACACACACACGCTACAATTTCAACGTCCAAGGATAAAACCATCATTTTACATTGTCGATAGTAATAATTCGGTACGGGTTGTGACAATCTACCCACCTTATAAAATTTCGTCCTCGAAATTACATGCAACAAATACATCCATTAATAATCATAAAACAAGCATGGATACATCTCTCTCAGCTGATCCTCTGTCTCCCAAGTAGATTCTTCCACTGAATGATTTCTGCATAATACTTTCACCAAACGCACGGTCTTATTCCTTAGTTCCTTATCCTTTCAATCCAAAAGAGTCACTGGTTCCTCATCATAAGTCAAATCCGGAATAATTTCCAAAGGTTGAGGAGGAATCACATGTGAAGGATCTAAGACATAATGACGAAGCATCGAAACATGAAACACATCATGTACCTTGGACAACTCTGAAGGCAACTCAAGCCTGTAAGAAACCTCACCGACTCGTTCGGTGATCATATATGGTCCAATGTACCTAGGACTCAACTTGCCTTTCTTTCCAAATTGTACAACATCTTTCCAAGGTGATAGCTTCAGAAATACCCAATCACCTACATTATACTTCCGGTCAGTGGCATGCTTGTCTGCTAAGCTCTTTTGTCAATCATGTGCCGCTTTCAGGTTAGACTTAATTACCTGGACATTTTGAGTAGTCTCGTCCACAATCTCAGGGCCCACTAAAACTCTTTCACCAACCTCTGACCAACATAGATGCGTACGACAAGATTTCCCGTAAAGTGCCTTAAAGGGTGCCATACCAATACTCGAATGGTAACTGTTGTTGTAGGCGAACTCCATCAAATCCAAACAATCATGCCAACTATCACCAAACTGAAGCACTGAATATCTCAGCATATCTCCTAATGTCTGAATAGTCCTCTCAGATTGTCCGTCTGTCTGAGGGTGATATGCCGTACTATAAAGTAATCTTGTACCAAGAGCTTCCTGAAATGCTACCCAGAACTTGGAAGTAAATCTAGGATCCCGATCTGAGATAATATTAATCGGAATGCCATGGTACTTCACAATTTGTGATAAGAATAATTTAGCTAATCAGCTTAATGAATACTTCTCCCTCACTGGAATAAAGTGTGCTGACTTAGTAAGCCGATCAACTACCACCCAAAGGCCGTCATATCCATTATGTGTACGAGGAAGCTTGTACACAAAATCCATGGTAATATTTTCCCATTTCCACTGTGGAATGGGAAGCGGCTGCATCAACCCAAATGGCTTCTTCCTTTCAGTTTTAACTTGTTGGCAAATGGCACACCTACTCACATATTTGGCAATTTCCCTTTTCATACCTGGCCAATAACAAAATGATCGAATGGTATGATACATCTTGGTACCTCCTGGATGCATCGCATATGCCGAAATATGTGCTTCATCAAGGATTTCTTTCTTTAACTCTGCATTATTCGGTACATACATTCTGTTTTCCTGCATAAGCATACCATCAGTTTCTTGAATCCTGAAATCTTTCTTCTTCCCTTGATTCCTTGCTTGAATTATTTCATGGGTCTCTTTATCATTCATCTGGGCCTCGAGCACTAAATCAATTAAAATTGGCCTAACTTGAAAATTAGCAAGCAAGGCATTAAGTCTAGTTGGAGTCTTCCTACTAAGTGCATCCGCCACTGCATTTGCACGACCAGGGTGATATTTGTTGGAAATGTGCCCTAAAGCCAATCATATGATGATACTTTACGGACGTTTCACATGTTAAACTAATCTAGTTTACATATAAAGGGTAAACATTATTGTTTGAGCCGTCTCATATAAATGTTATATGCTTAAACGATAAAGTCCAAGGAATATGTGATTGGGAGAATGCAATCTAATGAAGTTAGATTCATGAGACCATTCTTTCGTAGACACATCCTAAACGTTCCTGATCATAGGATTGCCAATTGGGCATTGACAGTCCGATAAGATCAGTACGTACTGTGCCTTATCTCAGGGAGAGTGACTAGTCTCGAGTCATTGGTGTGTGTGACATCAAGACAAGTACGTAGGTGCTCAATAGAGAATGAGTTCACTGAACACGATCAACGAGGAGTTCTCATACTCATGTCACATGAGAACTCATGGTTGGGATAATGCAAATTAGTCTTTTGACCTGAGGCATCACAGTTGTCTTGTGGTTAAGTCCTTGATCTTTGATTATGTCAAAGTCACCCCATCGGGGTGTCCACGACATCATTGGGGTTAAGCCACTTAGTTATGGAGACAAGTGAATGTGCAACAAGGGATCTCTAACCTTCAAATGGTTTGAGGGAGAATACTCTATGATATGATTAAAATCTCTGGCCAGAGTATGAATGAGATTAGGGAATGCGTTCCAAATCATATTCAAGGTAATCATATAAGCAAACGAATCACATTGGATAGTAGACATGAATAAATAAACTATCAAACCAAACAATGTGGTCAAGAGTATTAGATTAGAGAAAGACCGTATTGCATTTGTAATCCTAAACTGAATAGGTTCTCTACCTCTTCTGATTAGCTTGGGTAACCATGATATGCTGCTAGGTGTCACTCATGGTTTGTGGAAGCCCTAAACGTGTGTAATCACTAAAGGGAGAATTGAAAGTAAGTTTCAAATTCACAATCGATGTAAAATGGTTTTAATCGCCCACTGCCTCGCTAAAAGGAACCTAATGGATCGTACACCGTGTAAGGTGGAGATTGAAGAAACAATGGAGATGAGTAAGAATAATTAAAATGGTTTAAATTATTTATGGCAATGATTAATTAATATGTTAATTAATCAAACGAATAAGTTCGTTAAAGACCTCGGGATAGTTTCGGACCTTAAGGCCCAATGGGCTTCGAACGTCAAAGCCCATTGACTTAAGTTGTATGACAACTTAATGAATAATGATTCACAAGGCCCAATTAGCCCAATAAACCCATATGGCCGGCCATGTTAGAGAGAATGGGCTTTTGGTTCTTTAGGTCACTTATTTGAAGGGACTATATAAAGGACTTTATAGCCAAAATTCAATTAAGGGTTTCTTTTGGGAGAATTAGATAGAAATGTCTCTCATTTTCTCTCTAAGAGGCCAACCACCTTGGAGGGTGAATCTAGCAATCCTACTACTCCAAGGTCACTCATTTCTTCTTCAATCTAACCTTGGTGTAGAATCTTTAGAGGTTCTCTATTTTGGGAACTTGGAGAATCCAATTCTTTCAACCAAATCCATGGAGCTAAGAAGTAAGGAATGAAGGCCCTATCTCTTGGGTGATTATCCTTTGCATATGTAAAGAGGAATCTACAAAGGTAAATATTTCTCAACTAACAAATGTTGTTTTAAAGTTGAGTCAAGGTTCACCAATCTACTAGGCTTTGAATTTCATGGTTGATGTTTTTGTTTTTGAGTGCATGCAAGCATGATTCCGCCTTTAATTTGTTAATTGCATGTTATTGATGTTGCTCAAATGAACATGTTTTTCACAAAATTTCCTTCAATATTCAATCGTGCAATCATAATCACTAAGTAACTCAATCCACCTCCCCTGCCGAAGATTAAGATCTCTCTGAGTAAAAAGATACTGAAGACTCTTATGATCTGTGAAGATCTTACATTTCTCACCATAAAGATAATGTCTCCAAATCTTCAAAGCAAAGATGATAGCCGCTAACTCCAAATTATGGGTAGGGTAATTCTTCTCATGAGGTTTCAACTGTCTCGAAGCATAAGCAATCACCCTACCATGTTGCATCAATACACAACCCAGACCATTCAAAGAAGCATCACTGTAGACCTCAAAATTACCGCTATCATCTGGAAGTGCTAAAACAGGTGCATGAGTGAGATAATATTTCAACTGCTGAAAACTTTGCTCACAATTATCATCCCACTCAAACTTAACATCCTTCCGGGTCAACCTCGTCAATGGCAAAGTAATCACTGAAAAATCCTTAACGAACCGTCTATAATAGCCTGCTAGGCCAAGAAAACTCTGCACCTCGGTGACGGTTTGAGGTTGCTCCCAATTCTCCACAGCTGCCACTTTTTGAGAATCCACTTGAATGCCTTGAGCAGAAATGACATGTCCCAAAAATGCCACTTGATCTAACCAAAATTGACATTTGCTAAGCTTAGCATACAACTAGTGTTCCCTCAAACTTTTCAACACCAATTTAAGATGTCTAGCATGCTCAACCTTAGACTTAGAGTATACCAGAATATCGTCAATAAAGACAATAACAAACCTATCCAAATATGGCTGGAAAACTCGATTCATCAAATCCATAAAAGCTGCTGGTGCATTAGTTAACCCGTATGGCATCACAAGAAACTCATAATGACCATATCAAGTCCTGAATGCGGTCTTAGGGACATCTTCGTTTCTAATCTTCAACTGGTAGTAACCAGACCTTAAGTCAATCTTAGAGAATACACAGGCACCTCGGAGTTGATCAAACAAATCATATATACGGGGTAACGGATAACGGTTCTTAATGGTTACCCGATTCAATTGCTTGTAATCAATGCATAACCTCAAGGTTCCGTCTTTCTTCCTCACAAATAAAATTGGAGCTCCTCAAGGTGAAGTACTAGGCTGAATAAAACCTTTATCCACTAATTCTTGCAATTGAACTTTCAATTCCCTTAATTCAGCAGGAGCCATTCTATAAGGAGTCAAAGATATATGATTCGTACCTGAAAGCAGATCAATAACGAACTCCATATCTCTATCTGGCGGCAATCCAGGCAAATCTTTAGGGAATACATTCGAAAAATACCTAACCACACGTACATCCTCCACACTACTAGGAGCATCATCATTCAACACCACATGAGCCAAATATCCCTGACAACCTTTTGACAACAATCTTTTGGCTTTCATGGCAGAAATAACACCATGCCTCACTCCACTAGGCTCTCCTACAAATGTAACTTCAGGTAATCCAGGAAGATGAAAAGTGACTGTCTTTCCATAACAATCTATCTTGGCACGATTATAGTATAACCAATCAGTGCCCAAAATCACATCAAAATCCATAATATCCAATGGCATAAGATTATCCGGCATAACAGCATCTTCCACCATCACTGGACATCCTGGATATACTCGATCCACAAAACATCTATCCTCTCTAGGCATAGAAAACTCTAAATCAAATCCAAGAGGTGTAGGATGGGGTTACGTCATTTGAGCAAATGTATGAGAGATAACGGAATGTGTAGCACCACAATCAATCAATACTCTAGCAAAATGACTAAGAATATTTAACGTACCCATGATTAAATCAGGATTGTTCTGAGCATCTTGTAGTGTCATGTTATGGATACGTCCCTGATTCTGCTGTCGTCTACCACGACCTCTGTTACCATGAACACCACGTCCTTGCCTTGGCTGACCAGACAACCTCGAAGATCCTGCACTGCTAGCAGCAATCTCTACCTGCTGGGGCTGTCTCCTTTGATACCACTAGGATCCACCGGCTGAATGTGGCTGATAAGGCATAGAACCTCCCTGATACTAAGGGTAACCACCCTGATAATGAGGATCCTGAGAGTACTGATACTGTCATGAAGTATAAGGAGCGGTGTCGCCCTGATAATGATAAGCACCTCCTCGTCCAGTCTGGGCATAACCACTAGATCCTAAAGCTTGATGGGTCGGCGCAGGTGGTGGTAAGGAAGGCTGTTGGGCCTTCTGCTGATTCTGAGGGCAATGAGCAGCCCTATACCTCATCTGTCCACAAGTATAGCATGCACTACTGCCTCACCTACACTCCCCATAATGCCTATTATTACACATGCGGCATAAAGGAGCACCTGATCCACCTGAACCACCAAAATCCCTTTGCCTTTGAAATCTTTGGCCTCTAGAAATCTACCACCTCTCATCTGCAGATTAAAGCTCAAACCTCCACTAGAAGAGCTGGAACTGCCACCGCTTCTCTTAAAACTCTAGGTCTTACGAGGTCCTTGAGATGATTGACCTTTACCTTTATCATCTCGCATTTGGTTCCCATTCTTTTCTTCTTCATCTTCACTTTCACTGGGCATGTTCTCTGAGTCCTCAATCCTCAGTAAAACCTCATAAAACTCCTGGTAAGTGACACAAGGAGTCGATGTCGCTATAGAACGCCATTTCTTCTTAGTACCCAACCTGAAGCGACGGAGCATCTCAACCAGATTAGCAGTAACCTCCGGATCATATCGAGATAAATCAGTGAACTTCCTGTAATACTCATTTGCTGACATCTTTCCTTGCTTCAAATGGGTAAACTCTTGTTTCTTGCGATCAATGTACTCAGGAGGGATGAACCTTTTCCGAAACAACTGTTTAAACACTTCCCAATCCGTTACAACCTCTGGTGTCATCTGATATGACACCTATCTTCACCAGGATGCAGGCTTCGGACCCAGAAACCAGGTAGTCGTCTCGACCCACCTATCAGGAGGAAGATTCCCCTGACTCTGCATCACAAGGAAAGTCTTCTCAACATGATTAAGCCACTTCTCCGTTCCCTCATGTACTTCATTTCCCATGAAATGAGTCAGCTTCAGGTTATACACAGTCTCAAGAGGTGTCATTTGAGGATGACGGAACGAAGACTGAATGGCATTAACTATAGCTTCCCCTAATTGAGCAATATCGGGAAAACTAGGCTCAGCTGAGTGACGGGGCTCTCTATGAGGCGACATAGTTATGACAGAAGACATTGATAGGGATTTTTACTACTCATGTGAACAGTCTAAAAACTCCTAGTATACTTGCAAGAATCACAAGGTTGTTGTAGTATAAACGGATCTCGCAAGGTCGTTCTTCACAGGGATTATTAAATAATTCGAAACAAACCAAATTCCAATTAATTATTGTAAAGTAGAAATTGAGATGATTGATTTTATAACCTATTTAAATTTAAAAACGAAGTTAATTAATAAAAATAAGACAATCTCAAATATTAAAAACTAGAAGGAAAAGAAAACAGATTTGAGAGAAATCAAATTAAGAAAGCACTAGGGTTCCACCATCACCTAACAATCCTATGAACTTTTACCAATTACTTATGATCTACACATGCCACTTTGAAGGTTAGATTTTCCTAATTCATATTCTACTTGGAACCTCCAACATAGAACGTATATCTAACATGCAACCCGTCCGGACGTTCGGATCGAATCTGAACATGAAAAACTCATTATGCTTTATGAAAATCCTTTGAAAAACCATGCAATCCTTATGACGTGGTATTCATCCTAAGTGAAATTACAATTATTAATCGCAAGAAGCCAGCGTCAATTTCAGGGAACCTTCCGACCAAAATTGCATCAAATTACTTTTCTAAAGATCCTAATGGTGATCAGGCATTAAGACAATTAGATAGTTTTTATCCCGGTGATTAATAATTCAAAGTATGCATGCAATCAATCATAAGCAATTAAATAAAAATCACATATTCATGCTAAGGCTTAAGGCTTCGCCCTAGCAAAAGAAATTAGTTCCGCCTCATAATTGAAATCATAGAAAATATTATTAAGAAAATGATTGAAAACACCTTCAAGTAGAAAATCTCCAAAACCCTAGCAATTCTCTCTGTCTCCAAAATTGCATAAAATAAAGCCTTGCCAAATATGGGAGACGGCCAAGCAATATATTTGCTTAGCCCCCCCACACAAACCCTAGGAAACTAAAATTAATAAAAAAAACCAATAAATTAGGAAACATAACCCTAAATTAAATAGTAAAATTCGTCTAAAATCTGAACAGCCACGTTTTGGACCCATAAGCTGCTCCAAAACTGGTCCAATATAGCTGGATTTAATGTTTGGAATATTCTGAACACTTCTCCAGAAGGCCACGAAACCATCCGAGGTCATCTTGGGCTCCAAAAACGCAATTTAAGCCCAAAAACGTTATTTTCCAGCACTGCACATCGCTCCTTTATTTTATCGCCAGAAAATAACCGCTTGGTGGAAAAATCCCAAATTTTGATACGATCAAGCTAAGTGACTCACGAACGTCCTTCAACTAGAATTACTCCAAAATTCGTCCATTTGGTCCTGTTTTGCGAGGAAGTCGAAAGTCCTATATTGAAAATACAATTTAAAGTATCAAAATTCTTCCAATATATTAACCAAAATATACTAAGATTAGGGTAAAATATATAATATAAAATCTACTCATCAAATACCCCCAAACTTAGCTTTTTGCTTGTCCTCAAGCAAAACAGAATAAAAAAAAAACAACAATGAAACAATAGACCTTCCATAAATTAGCCTCAAAGCAATCTAGAGACGGTCACCAAACTTAAGAGAATTAAACATTTTTCAAAATAAAATTAACCAAACCTTAAACAACATTCTCAAGCGTAATGAGTGACATAACCAATATCAATACAACTTACTCAACCCGGATAGGTATATGCAAACCAAAGCTTCCACTTCAAATCATCTACCATGAATATCACTCACACAAAAAATCACACATTAAAGGGCAAAGTGTTTCACTCAATCATGATAAGCAATATAAAACCCCATAAGCTTGCTCTTCATATCAACTCTCCACTAATGTAAATCAATGCAACACCAAAGATCAAAGGTCTTTATAAAGGTTGTAACATTAGGCTAGGGTATGGGCTATCAAAGAAAGGATAGGGAAAAACTAAAACTTAAGAAATACCAAGATATCTTCATAATGTAATTCGGTCGGCCCTCTCTTGAAACTTGAATCTTCTATTATTGGCGTCCAAGACTCATGTCATAAAGATGGAACAATTTCGAACTCTTCTTTTCTAATTCTTAATTTTTTTTTTTTACAGAAGAATAAAAATACTACTCGACATGGTACCTCGGTACACGCCACTTCTTATTGTAGAACCCAACCTTTATCTTCCTTGATGTCCACTTGGTATCCCTTAAGTTATAGGGTATGGCTAAAATAGGTTAAATGTGTAGGGATGAATGTGGGTGATGAAAGAAAAGGCTAAGTGTTTGGCTTCAAAAGGGTAACTAGGGAAAATGAAACATAAAAAGGTGGTTAGAAAGGCTCAAACGATCCAAACATGGCCTTTATCATCTCTCTAATGTTGCATGACTTAGGATTTCGCCTCGAGAGATATTGAAGCAAGTTCTAGTGAATGATAATGCTATCATGAAACTCACAAGAAAGAATATGCAAGAGGCTCAAAATCTCACAAGGGTTCAATAAGTTTTCACTTTAAATCCACATATAATTCTCTAAGTAAGAGATAATCATACTGACATTGGTTATTGGTATAAAATAAACTTGAGAATGATCATGTAAGAATCAGATTAACCATATAAAACAATTGAATTTTCACAAAGAAGAACCAATTCAAATACGTTTGTTGACCTAGAAGAAAGCGAATTATTATCATTGACTTATGGAAGGTCTAACTAAACGACTCAAGAAAAAGAAAATCTTTTTGGATTTTTGACATTTTTCAATTTTTTTTTTTTAGCCATATAAAGACCATGAAAAACTAAGATTTACTTTCCCACCCCCAAACTTATTTCACACTTTGTCCTCAAGTTGTGGAAAGAAAAAGAAAACTAAAAGAACAATAAAATAAAATAAAACACAAAAAACCTATCACTAAAAAGAACCGACAAAACTAAAAGAAGAAAATAAAATGAAAATATAAAATAAAACGAAAATAAAAGTGGGAAAAACACCTGGCTTTTGATCAGCATGGCATGTCAACGTTGGGCCTTGACAAACGACCCATGTGGCCGAGTAGACCCACTTAGCAAATCCTGGGCTGGAAGTAGAAACTTGTTGTTTGATAAATGGGTGGCCGAACAAAAAGCCACGAAGAGCCCATTCATTGAGAACCGGCCCACACACCAAGTCCATGTGCACGGCACATGTGCACCAACATTTGAAACATTGGATTCCCTAGTTTGAAAGGCATGCAGCTGGCATGCAATTTGAAAAGTGGCGTGCAGCTGGCATGATGGATGGGAGCCAATAAAAAAACCTTGAAAAAAAAACATTGGATCCCCTTGCTGATCTCGAGTACCGAGCCGAACGGCTCCTCTCTTTCTTTTCTTTTTTTTTCAAACCAATCTGTGTAGAAAGAGAAGTAATAATGAAGCGTCCCAAGTCCCCATGTCTATTACCCCGAAAACCTTCAACCTCTCTCTCTCTCTCTCTTTAATAGCAGAAAATGTTATCAGTGCTCTAAAAAACTCAAGAGCCTTCTCTCCATTGTCTTCTCAGTTTGGCACCCCTCTTCATACAAACCGTCCATTTTTTTTTTCAGCCCTCTCGCGTTTCCCTTAGCCGCTCAACCACATACGCGTTCTCTCACACAGCAACACAACCACACGCACTCTCCTCCGCAAGAACCCAAAAACCAACGCCTCTGCCATGGAAATGGTAGCACATTTGAAGCTTAAATCTGCTCAAAAAGGTAATCTTCGTCCCTGTCCTTGTTGAATATGTGCGCAGTGGATGATTTTATTTATTGAACATTATCTCATGTTGATCAGCTTCCTTTGCGAGGATGTGGATTCGCCGACGAAACCGAGGAGAATGAAAAACAACATGCAAGCAGCTCATATCCGAGACAGAAAGGGTAAAATTACTAGCCTCCATAACTAATCTCTCACTGCATGTCGCATATAAGCTGCATCCGGCATTTGTAAAATATGTGCATCTTGTCAGGGTGCAAAAGTCGACGATCTGGAAGCGGAACACTGACAATGAAAAGGAACACCAGCTACAATGCAGATCCAGTGCCTGCAAAGGTAAAAATCTTGTACTCCGTAGGTTAATGAACCCCATGTTGTAAGAAAATAGCTTCATCACCTTTGCATGTAATTATAATGGTGTGGTATTTGTGCAGAACACTCAGATCCGTGACAGATCCGAGAAAGAGAAAATCTCAACTGAAAATCTACTGGACAGAAAGCATGACACATTTTAAAAGTCGTGATCTATTGATTATGAAGGTATAAGCTCAGCCCTACTCTGATTACATGTCATGATTAATTTCGTCCATGGGTGTGAAAAATGTTAACAAAAACCATATGTATATGCTGGTTTGAGCATGCATCGAACTAACAACGTACGGACTAACATGTATATGATGAAAGTGGACTTGAAATGCGTGAGACTTAACGAAGACTAAATGACCACGAAAACTATGGACCCTAAAACGTAAAGGACCCCAGATCTGATGAACAAATAACAAAATGAGTAAGACCTGCAGACCTAGAATGAATGTCACAATGTTGTGTGTTTTAAGTGATACATAACCTGGATCATGAAAATCAACGTGTCATTAATCTTTCTGTTGTGAACTGTGCAGGACAACAATCTGGTCCCAGAACAAAGGGAGAAAACAGGACAGCTCGGACATCACAGATCCACCTCACATACGAAGGTAAAACTAGTCCGGGTTGTGATGTGTCTTGATATGTAAAAATGATATTTATGTCCCAGCATGGTTTCATTGTGTTGCTCTGTGCGCAGGGAATGCGGATCCATGATAGAGCCCATGGGAAGGAAAGTGGATGGACAAACATCAGCTTCAATTGACAAAACGGCACAAGCTTCCAAGAGCCCATATCAGTGCATCTGGGAGGTAAAATTTCATATCCTTGCAAGTTGAGAGAGAGAGAGAGAGAGTTTGTGTGTGTGTGTGATCCACGTGGGTCACCAACCAACCAAAGAAAATAACATCTAAGTCCCAAAGCATAACACACACGCTACAATTTCAACGTCCAAGGATAAAACTGTCATTTTGCATCGTCAATAGTAATAATTCGGGACGGGCTATAACAAATTAGAGATTTGTGTGTTAATCAAGTCAAGCTCATGGGATAAAATCAGTTACTGAATTGAAAAAAAAAGGACCAAATCGGTTGCTTTCTGATAAGAGTATATTTATGCGACTTAGTTAGTTTGTTTCTTGGCATTTATGTTGTTAGTTCGTAGTTATTTTAGTATTTTAAGCTATTTTCGTGTGTTTGTAGATCCAAAGGGTTAATGTGGCAAAGAAGTGCATTTTGGAGTATTTTTGGGCATGGAATGGATAACATATGCTTGGAGCAAAAAGAATTGACGAAATTTAAAGTTTGTACATCATTCTCTTCCTATAAATAACCATTTTAGCACTCATTTCACCCAACACATTCACATACCATTACATCCACTCATTTCACCCAACACATCCACTCATTACAACCACCCAACACATTCACCTACCACTTCATCCACTTATTTCCTAAACACTCACCCACTACACCCATTACATTCACTCATTACCTAAACATCCTTCAACTACACCCATTACATCCACTCATTATCACAACATTCACCCACTACACCCATTACATCCACTCATTACCACAACATTCATCTACTACACCCATTACATCCACTCATTACCACAACATTCACCCACTACACCCATTAAATCCACTCATTACCACAACATTCATCTACTACACTCATTACATCAACTCATTACCACAACATAAACCACTACCACCTTAATTAGATGGTGGTCCTCTCCCTAGCCTATAAATGCATCCACCCTTCACCATAACTAGGGAGATCCATCCAAAGACACTACATTCACATCTCACAACTCCATACACTTACACTTTCATTCCTTGGCCGTGAGCATCAACCATTCATCCATTCATTTCCCTTTCCTTGCCGTGATCTCCATCCAACCTAAACACATTTAGCTATTCCCTTCCATATATCCATACGCATCCATCAAACTACATCTTGTGCCGCAATAAAGAGAAGGAGGACCTTTGGACATGCTTGCCATTCAAGTTGGATTGTTGGAGCGGTTTTAGGTGTTTTCATTCTTTGTTTTCAATGTTTAAGTTTATGTATCTTTGCTTTGTGAGTATGAGTAACTAAACCCCCCTTAGCTAGGGGGAATTCGAAACTATGTTCATGCTTGCAATATGATTTGATTACTTTCAATTGTGATTTCATAAGTTGTGAATTCAATTTGTTTAACTGCTTGATTGATAACTTATTCGTGTATGTTTATTAAGAGTGCATTTAGTTTGCATGCATGAATATGATGCTAGAGTATAAGGGAGTTTCACCTAATAATTACAAACTTATATTCACAAGTAGTGGAGGTCGCTTATAAACGATCGCGTTAAATGAATTATTGGCAGGAGTTTCATACTCATTATAGTAACGAATGCCTCGTCAATACTTATAGTTTTCATAATGCTTAATGATCTTTGATTGTATCTTTATTGTGCTGTTCACGTAAAAGACTTTTGAAGAAGGCTTGAATTGTTGTATGCGCTTTCCCATCCAATTCAATAACTCAAGGAGAACTTGAAGGTTAATTAAGCGGACTTAATGAACCTGGGGTGTTAAGTTTCATGATTTATCGAAAGAACAACTGAAAATTGGTTTATGTGCAAGTGTGTCATGTGTGGAGAAGAACCTTCTAGGCCCATCATCCATAGTTTACCCAAATTCGTCCAAAATCTGTTTTAGTTTACAATCTGTTTGTTTTGTTTTCAAATTTGTCAAAAGCAAATCCCCCTTTACTTTAAAGTGTTTTATTAGTCAAAATTTATTTTGATTTGTGTTTTTAAGTGTCTTGAGTCAAGTTAGAACCTAATTTCGTCCAAAACCATTCCTAGAGTCAGTTTAGAGTCTAATTCATTGTTTTAAGCTGTTTTGAGTCTTTTAAACTAGTTTTGAGTCTTTTTAGTTTGTATTGCATCTTTTGAGTCTAGTTTGGTGTTTTAAACTTAATTTTACGTTCTTAAGTCAGTTTCAAGTGTTTTAGCAATCCCCCCTAATCCCCGGCCTAGAACGATCCCTACTTACATTCTTTACTACAACTGACAACAAGAGGGTTTAATTTGTGTGTTAAGTTAAATTTCGCATCAAATTTTTGGTGCCGTTGCCGGGGATTAGCAACTTTGCTAATCCACCGTTGTTTCTTTTTCATGTCTTTTGTTTTAGTTACTGACTTTGTTTCTGTTTGTGTCTTTTATTTTTACTTGTGATATTTGATTTAGTTTTGTTTCCTTGATTTTAGGGACTAGAGAAGTAAGACATGGATTTTGCTACCTTTCAAGCTCAATTGGCGAAACTTACTTCTCAATTGTCATAATATGCCGAAAGGACCACAATGCAAAGTGTCCCTACATGTGGTGTGTCCTATGGGCAAGGATATCCAACTCATCAATGTTCTCAATTCACTGCGAATGAAGATGCTTGGGGTTATCAAAGCCATAGCCAATCATGGGACAACATGTTTTCCAACGCTTACAATTCGGATTGGAGAGATTATTCAGATTACATGTGTGGAGAACCGCAACAATTCCAACAAGATGGATATTGGCAGCAAGAAGAGGAGTTCTACCACTAAAAAGGTCTGTACGACAAGACTGGGTGTAATATAATTATGCTCAATATTACGCTCTCATAATAGCTGGGCGATAAATCGCTAATCACCTACGAGTAGAAACCACCTATAATGGTCTGTGCCATATAGTGCGGGAGGTGACATTATAAACAGGCCTGTGCCATATCTTTGGCTAAATCACAATCACCCTAGGTGCAGTTTTATGAGCTCAACGTTATTCAATCATATGCCATTAATCATTAATTCTCATAACAAAACATAACTCATCTGGCAGTTACCTGAGCGTCCACAGCACCACAAATATGTATATATGCAAACAATTCAACTCGTATATAAAATATAAATTTATATGCATGGCATTCAAGACATACTTTCATTTAAACGCATATTTCTGGGAAAATATCAAGTATATACATATATACTGAAAGTCAAAAGCCCACTCACTAGTATGTCGAATGGTCGTAACCCCCGAGTCACCCTTGACTGTGCTCATCCTCGGGATAAGTCTCACCTATATGCGAATTAACTAAATAAACGTTAATTTAAAGCACAAAATCAAAACTAGCTAATAACTTGTGATTTACACAACTCCATGAACATCCCCATATTTTTAGAATAATTTTCTGACCACCCACGCGCCGGCCAAGGTACGGCAACATGCGCGGCCTCGCGCAGGGAACCCTAACAGAAACCCTAACTACCGTTAGGAATATTATGTGGAATATTTCGTTAAACAGTAACGGAATCCGTTAGTTTTACCTGACGGCGTCAGAATATTCCGTCAACTTTGACGGAATATTCTATCTTCTTCTTCGGCTAGCCTCATCGTTCGCCGGAAACTGGAAAAATACGAAAACCTTCGTATCTCACTCATTTTTCATCCAAATTTCATGAAACCAGTACCAAATTGAAGCTCTCAACTTGTAGAACATTTCCTTACCTATTTAAAGCCCCAAAGATCACGGGATCTCGCCGGAGAAATTCAAGAAAACTGGCCAAACTTGAAACTCACGATCCCGACATCCAAAATCTTCCAACGAACCACTCCTAGCCTCGTGAGGACCTCCTTAAGCTAAGCTTGAAATCCCCAAAAACACACGATTTTACGTTTGCATGAATAGTACCTCAAATCGGAGGTTATGGTTTTTTCGGGGTTTTTGAGGTTTTGAGGTCCTAAAAATGGCATATATGAACTCAGGGACTTGCAAGGAGTTCGAATCTTACCTTCTTGACGTCGATCCGTTCTTGAAATGTGAGTTTGGCGTTTGTTCGTACGTTTGTACGGATTTTCTGAAAAATCCGTGAGGAAGAAGAGCGAGAGAAGGCACGAGAGAGAGAGAGAGAGAGAGAGTTTGTGTGTGTGTGTGTGATCCACGTGGGTCACCAACCAACCAAAGAAAATAACATCTAAGTCCCAAAGCATAACACACACACGCTACAATTTCAACGTCCAAGGATAAAACCGTCATTTTGCATCGTCGATAGTAATAATTCGGGACGGGCTATGACAGATTAGAGATTTGTGTGTTAATCAAGTCAAGCTCATGGGATAAAATCAGTTACTGAATTGAAAAAAAAAGGACAAAATCGGTTGCTTTCTAATTTCATGATATGAAATGTTAGAGAAGGTGGATTCTTATTTTTTCAGATTTTTGCAAAGAAAAGCAAGGGGAAGAGAAAAGACAATATATGGCTGAGAAGAAAATCTAACAAGAAAAATGAGAGGAGGAATTGAGGAAAAAAAATGAGAGGTGTAATAATTTAGTAGAAAATTCTATAAAGAAAAAAATTAAATATAAAATTATAACAAATATTGTAGATAATGCTTATTAAGGGGCATGTTTTGAGTGGATGGTAGTGCCACTCAACATTGTCCGGTGGCAAGCGAAACCCCACACAAGTTTTTCTCCTAGTTTAGGTGTTTACAGACTTTGCATGAGGTAATCAAGGCCCGATACGCATGGATGAGTCTAAATGAGAGGTTTTTGATCAGGAAATTCGTGTGTCTCTAGGACCGGCCTTGAGATTTCAAGGGTTCTGTGGGAAAGTAATAATGCTAAGAATGTAATTTCATTTCACTTGTACTATAAATGTAATAGGACTAAGATTTTCATACAACCAACTGATGGTGTGGTGTATTCGTGTTTTCCATTAATTTTAGGGAGTTTTAACGAAAATGGTCTGGCACTATTCATTCTTAATCAAAATGACATTTTGTGTATGAAAAGTCCATAATGGGTCAAGCTCTTTTCTTTATTTACTCTTATGCCATTATTTCATTATTGTAGTGGGGTCCACAATGATATTGACATTTTTGTATGGAAATACATTATTTTACATGATACTATTCAACTTATGCTAATTTGCTGCCAGCTCTTCATGCTTCCATCATGTTGTCGATGTTATGCAGCTCTTCTTCTGTCAAATTGTTCCAGTACTGTTTATGACCTTCTACTAGCTCTGCATCTCTTTCTCTATCTTCTTTTACTTTGTAGTACATTTTTGCTATTTCTTCTTTGAAATTTTGAGGCTTCCAATAAGGCTGATGACTGATCCTTATCTTACTGTAAATATACATTTCTTCTTCTTTTGCTACTAATACCATATCATACCTAAAATCTTCAAACTCATCTAAGGCTAACATTTGGATTCCTCGAAATTTTAGAATATTTTTGTATGAAGGAGTCCACCCATGTGAGGAGATAGAGGATATTATAAAGGACTCTTCATTAATCATGGCTATATGCCTAGCTTTCTCCTTATGCATATGTACATACCAATCTGGAGGACTACTAATAAAACTTATGCAAATTTATTTCCACATTTCTAGATAATCTTTTGCTACTTTTATAAGCTTTTCAGGAAATGATTTTAGTTGGGAAATATGATCAATGAATATTTTATCAAGATAGCCAAACTCTAAAAGTAAGATTGGGATAACTTCTATCACATTATGCTTTTTCTAATGCTCATAACTAAAATGCCATGGTCTATAATCTCTCATGTTAATCCTGGCCACAGCTGTGCTAACCTCCAGTTTACAAATACAACTCTCTGTACTATCACATAGACATGGTGGATACATCTTTGTAATAATATCCGTCCTTGGTTTTGGATCCAAGATGGACTGATACAAAGCACATTGTAATTGTAATTGTAACTCTTTCATGGACTGTGATGCTCTGCTCAGGATCTCATTTTGCATATCTGGTGGCATTATTCTTAATTTTGCTTTTGAAATTTCTTCTAATAGGATATCATCTATTATTAAGTCTAAGAATATATTCCTAAGAAAACTTTCATATCTTTCTTACTTTTCTTTGTCACTCAGATGTTGATGCTGCTCATTATTTTGAAGCTGCTCCATTTCAATGTCTTATTCTAAGAGCTCAACTTAATCTCTTTTATGGGCTCATTAGCCTCTTGTTCTATGGGTTCATTAACCTATTTTCAATTCTCTTTTCAAGGTGTCACTTGTCTTTTGCTGCATTCTAAGACATTTGAGTTCTTGGTTTATTACTTACTAAGTAAAGACTCATGGTCTCTAGAAATGACTTGAAGGTTGTGCTCAAGAGAATAAATATGATGCTGACTTTGATGGATACTAAAATTAAAACTATCAAACTCTTGATCTAAGGCTCTAATTAATTTTTCATGACCTAACCTCATGATTGGCTGTTTAATTTGGATATTCCAAAAATTATCTAAGAGAACATGTTGCCTATTAGAAAGCCCTGGTACTTTTGGCCTATATCTCAGAGTTGGATTTCTGATTCCTTCAACAATATTGCCATTAAAATTGAAAGTGGGTACTGGTGGTGATGCTGGTCTGCTTATACTATTGTGGAATCCATTGAATGGTGGAGGTCCTTGGTGTATCATTATGCTATTGAAGAGTGTTCTTCTACCTTGTGGTCTTGTGCTATTTGATGATGATGGTCCACGATATTCCATTCTTGTTCAACAAATTAATCTTAATAAGATATCTGCTAATGTATTGTCATTGCCTTTTATATGTTCAAAAATTGGTTTAAAACCATTTCCTGTAATTGAATCAACAAAATTAACCCATCTTCGGGCTGCCTGTTTATTAGCATGTATCTTATTATAATGAAAAACTATATTTTGACAATATGTTCTAATCATAAATACTTTATGTAAAAATAAAGAGAATGCTTCAAGTGAGTTAATTATTCCTAAAATTTCTAAATCTGTTAATGGTAATGTTAACTGTACATCACTAAATTTCCCTGATGAATATCTACAAACTTGTTCATCAGACTTTGGTGACTCCTTATGTTTTTTCTGGTATATTATACTTACCCATCCTAATGATGAAGCATATGTTTCAACTATTTTGTAACTATCTGTTAACCCTAAAAACTACTAAACCTACGTGGCGCGCAGGCCGAGTAATTAGTAAGCTAACTACGTCCTTCGGTTGTATACGGGGCGTGCCAACTCGTCGGCCGAGCTCGGCCGAGGAGTAAAGTTTGTTGATGTTGCGTTGAGCACACATCTGACTTCTCGATCTTGCGACTGCGACCGAGGAAGGAACACTTTCGGCATTCGGGTTCTAGAGCCTGAAGACAAGGCTGCTAGTTCTACGAATTTCACAAATCATCGGCGCCGGATTCGGTCACGGTGATTATGTTCGTGAGAGTATAAGCACGCCGAATCGACACCAGAGTATAGGGACACAAATACTCAAAACAAATGTACGTCTTGATTGTGAAAGTGGTTCGGCCGTCAGAATGCCGAACTCTAAAACCTACTTGTGAATACCCAATCATAAACAACTCGGCGTTCGATGTGCCGAGCCCTAGTAACACCTCACTTCGCCGAGAAGGCTGATGAGATGACCTCTGCCAATAAGGATCCGAAAATCCTTCTCGACCGAGACTTGGATAGATAACCAGTCGACCCTGTTGCAGTGCTGCTTATCCAAACTGAAGGTGCTTCACGATCAACTGATTCTACGGCAACAATGTTGTTTATCCAAACTGAAGATGTTTGCCAGTTGCCTCCACAGTGCTGTTTATCCAAACTGAAGGTATGTCGGCGGAAAAAGAAAGTAAAAATCTCAAAGTTGTTGAGAGGTTTCGCGTAGAGCGAGAGTTTGCACAGGGCAATTTGTGTGTTAAATTGGAGGGGCCCTCTTTGTTGTTCGGGGTATTGTATTTATAGAAGCAAATGTCGCGTGGTGCAACTCCCCACTAGTGTAGAATTTGACTTCAATTCAAACTTATCAACTAGAGCTTCAGTCAAAGACTTTTCAAGATAAGCAGGAGCCTATCTTTTAGATGCCATCATCATCTGACTCTACTTCACCATTATTAAAAAAAAAACCATTTCTTCCTTCCTTATCTTTAGAAACTGTGCCCTCAGATTGTCTCCTAGTCCAATTAGAACTTTATGTCCACCACATTGATCCAGGTGCAGCCATGCACGCATCATAAGATAGAATATAATCCCCAAAAAGCACATTCACGTGGCCAAAACCAACATACCATCAAAAGGCATATACCTGCATACATATTTATCTGCTGCCGTGCCTTATACATACCCTCATATCCCATCATCATCCAAATCAATTGAGATTTAATCAAATAATAATTTAATATATTACTAAGAGATAACATCATGATTAAAACCATAATATTATCCTTAATAATAATTCAAAATTATCTCAACCACTTTATCATCCAACGGTCTAGAACTTTACTCATCTAATGGCCTTGATTGCACGGGCCGATAGTGTAAATTTGGGTCCAAACATTACCCCCCAGTTTCCTTGAACTTCGGCTCATAAGCTGAATGGTTAAGGAAATTAGCGCAGTCGAAGAACTCTCGTATCGCGTATAATGAAACTTTTTACTCGGCAACAACATCTTTGTATTGCCAACGCTGTGGTCTTCCTCGACTGCCACAATTCTATACAAGGCTCGGCCACTTTAATAAACCCATTGTTAGCCAAGCTCAGCATGTATGATATAGGTCGAGAAGAGTTGGGGGTAAAGGGTCGAGGGAAAAATCCTCCTTGGCAGCTCGTTTCTCGGCCATGCATATACATACATATATATATATATATATATAAATATATTTCTCAGCCATGCATGTACATACATACATACATATATATATATATACATACATACATACATACATACATATAAATATATTTCTCAGCCATGCATGTACATACATACATACATATATATATATATATATATATATATATATATATACATACATACATACATACATACATACATACATATATATATATATATATATATTGAACTAATGCCAACAACAAATGGCTTAGTGAAAACCAAGGCCATAGAAATTTAAATATTGGCCTAATTCTTTTCCACCGAATAGCCTTTCCTAATTTCTTTTTGCTGATGGGCCACTATGACACACTGAATGGCCTCTCATAAACCTCATATCAATGGTCTGTCATTAATAATGGCCTTTCCTAATTTCTTTTTGCTGATGGGCCACTTTGACACACCGAATGGCCTCTCATAAACCTCATTGTGGGGTCCCAACCTAGTTCTTATCAACGGCCTGTCATTAATAATGCAGCCCTTTTTATATATATATATATATATATATATATAAGTAGCCTGATGGCCTGTGATCTGTCGGCCATAGTTAATGTAGTTGGCATATATATATATATATATATAAACCTGATGTGACGCTACTGTACATGCAGTTGGCATATATATTGTTTCAGGTTGCCACTACCGAGAAGAAAAGGATGCCGTGTATATATATATATAAAGTAGCCTGATGTAGTGGCCGAATTATGAACTATTTTAGCCTTACCTCTCTTTACTTATGAATGTTTTCTCACTATAAATGCTGCTGATCTATGTTTAGACTTAGATGGTCTAATTACTTTTAAATTTAACAACTATTTTATTTGCTGCTCAAACTCTTATTTATCTATTAAATTACAAGGCATATTAGATGTCTTTATGGTTAAATCTGAATTAATTATGTCTAATTTTTCTAGTATTTTATTTTTACTCCAATGTAACTATGGATCTTCTCCTATAATTGGCACTCCTCGACCTGGAATGTCCACTTGAACTTCGAATTGAGTTGTGCTGGCCGACAGCTGAAAGGTAACGAAGCCATAAAGTGTAGTGATGTGGAAAAAGTGAATAAATTAAACCTAAAAGTGCCTAATCAAAAGAGTGCGTGGGTGAGCGGGATTGAACCCTTTTCACACGTGATGTCAGAGCATAACCACTGAAGGTAACCATCTTTTGAGATTTTCCAGAATCCTCGTATACGCGTAAACACCGTTACTAAACCTGGAGGGGCGAAAAACAAGTTGAGTGGGTCAGCAAAACAATGCTTATACGAAAACATTTATTTTTTAATATATTAACCCCTCGCCGTAAAACAAGTATAGTTTCCTGAAAACATACCACGTAAGTATGTAATCAAATATAACAGCAATATAACCAGAAATATGCCAAGTCATGATATATCAAATGCCAAAGAATATAATCATGTGATAATCAATTATAAGTAGTTTGCTCATCATCTAAGCTAGCACACGAGTCGGAATTGCATAAGGCAATTCTACCCGACAGGACTGGGTGTAATCAATGCGCTCTAGTACTACGATCACGAGAAGACTGTTGCAGAAGCACGATCACATACAAGTCGGATTGCCTAATGCAATCTACCCGACAGGACTGGCACCTAACTTGGATCCAAGGTGAGCGAACGGTGCGATATGAACATACACGTGAAGGACTGGCCCTGGGGTGAGTACTAACACCGGGGTGTAGCAAGATGAGCATGTATACAAGTATGTATGAATGTCATGACAGTAATCTCTCAACCATATAGCAACATTTATCACAATTCATATCACAATAATGATACTAGGCAATATAGGCGTAAAATGAAGTAAATACGCATTTATGGAAACTATAATATGTATAGGTATAAAAACAAACTGCCCACTCACAGATACTTCGCCGCTGACGAGCCACGCAACCTAGCGAAGATGGAAACGCCACTAATACTTGCCCCTAAGAACATAAAGGTACAATTAATAAAACTATAATATAACAATTGAATTTGGGAAAACAGACGTAAAAAACGGATTCAGGACGTCGAATTACCCTAAGGAAGGTCCTACTTAAATTTCCGAAAAGTCAACAAAAGTCGACATGATGAATATTCACTGAATGAAGGAATATTCTCTGACGGATGGAATATTCCCTAGCGGAATATTTCGTCTGGGTTAAGGGTTATTAGGTTGGGTTAGTTTAATAGGTTGGACTTAGGGGTTCTAGGCCTTTAGGCCTAAACTAAAAGGGTTTAGGGCTTTAGGGATTGGGTTTGGGGTTTAGGCCTTCACAATTAAGGCCCCAAGGCCCTTAATTTAACAAGTAAAATAAAAACAAAAGAATTAAAAGGGTTATGGGTTTGGGTTTGGAGTCACGGGCCAAAGGCCTTCTTCTACTTGGCCCCAAGGGCCTGGGTTTGAAAGGTCCAACATATGGGTCGCCGGACCCAAAGGAAGAGGAAGGCCGGAATTCGGCCAGAAAACTACACAACCTTTAAACGTTCACAACTTCCTCGTTACTCAACGAAATCGAGTGAAACAAAAACAAAGTTGTATTTCTCGAAGAGACGAAGAGAATGGTACCTCGTACGACATCTAATTAGCCACGGTTTGGCCGGAAAACACCTCGAAAGCCGTCGGACTCGCCGGAAACTGGGTAAGATTCAAATGAGTATAACTTCTTCAATACTCAACGAAATTGGGTGAAACAAAAAAGAAAGTTATAGTAATCAGCGAGAGAAAGAGATTTATACCTTGCACGCTGGCCAACTCACCGTGGTTTGGCCAGAAATTGGCTCGAAAGGCACGGGTCAAACTTAAACTTCTCGAAACCGAGTTGTTTCACGTCAAAGCTTCCTCAAACCTTGACTAGGGACCCTAGGGAGTTGCGTAGAGGCTATCCCGAGTCCTAAAACATCTTGACTCGGTTGAAAACATGTCGAACTCAACTCGTCCTAGTTCGGACCTTCCGAGTTGGCGAGTTAAAACTCGTCTATTCTTAGTTTGGTTGGTATGGTTGTGTTCGTGGAGGTAAGGTGAACACAATGGTAAGGTTTTTAAGCTCGAACAATGAAGATTTGGGGTTGGTCTTCCTTGTTGCAGATAAAAGAGAGTTTCAAGAGGGAGAGAGAAATAAGCAAGAGAGAGAGAGAGAGAGAGAGAAAACCTTCTGATTTCTGATTGGGTGCAAGGTTGAGGGAAAACAATTTGGTTGGTGGAGAGGAAAAGAAGGAAAAAGAAAAAGTATGATGGTTGATGGGTGTGAAAGAAGGGACCGGATCCCTTTTAAGGATTGGATGAATTTGTACAATTTTTAATGTAAAAATATGTCCTTTCGACAATGTTTCGACATCGTAAACTAGTATGCGAGGGTACAAAATTACATGTGACTAACGTACTTTAACGGAGTGTAACTTTTTTGTTACAAATTTGATTCGAGTCTAACACGTGCTCATGTATTCGTAGCGACGAGCACTACGAGGGTACGCTAAAAGAATAAGTCATACATTTATCTAGGCGATGGTCAACGAAAGTCAAAGTCCTTGCCTCTAGGGCATTTTCGTAACTTCACGCTTTTAAAATTAATAAAAATGTAAAATTAGGGACGGGTCGTCACAATAATCCTAGTTTGCTTTGCTAATTGTAACAATTCTTCTAAACTCTTTGGTCTATCTAAATGTAATATTTCTATACGGGTTCCTTCTTCTAAAATCGGATATTCGTGTTCAAATATTTCTTTATCAAACTCTTCTATATTATTATGCTCATCATTTTCTTTTGAGTTTTCCAAATAATAACTATCTTGACTACTAGATTCTTCTATACTTATGTTTTTGTATGCTTCTACAGTATTACTTTGATAAGTTATTGTAATGCCTTTTTTGAAAAATGTTATGTTAGGTTTATAAATAAAAAAACCTTGCAAACTTTTCAAAATGTTTAATCCTAAAATGAATGGGTATGATCCTACTGGTGAAACAAATGTTAATGGTAAATTAAATTGTTATTTTTCTAGTTTAATAGACTCATTATTTGTGACAGCCCGTCCCTAATTTTAAGAATTTTTAAAGTTTTAATAAAGGATTTTACAAAAATGCCCTTTGAGGCACGCACGTCATTCGAGGTTAATCGTCATGTCGTGCCATCTAAGATTTGTTTTCTTGGCATATCCTTGTAGTACTCGTCGTTACGGACGCGTGGGCGCAAACGGTTCGTGATTTGGAGTTATATCGAAGAAGTTATTAACGTTTGAAATTTGGGATTTTAAGGAATTATAATTTTAGTAAAATATAGAAATTCTTTTATGAAAATGGACGGCCCAGATTTAATGGAATTTGAAATGGATGGTTGGGATGAGAAAAAGAAAGTTTTGTGTGTGTGTGTGCGTGAGAAGAACAAGAAAACAGAAAGCAAGAGAGATTGGGCAAAACTGCCCAATCGGAGAAGAAGGAGGAGAGGCGAATCAGGAGAAGAGAGAGGGAGAAGCTGACCAACCAGAGGAGGGAAATGAGGAAAGGAGAGAGGGCGAGAAGCGGAGGAGATAAGGAAGAAATGGGTTTTCCCCAACCCGTATACCTGCGCGACCCATGCTTCCAAATCGGCGGGTTCTTGCCGTTTTCGTCCAATTTTCCGACGAATTGGATCAAGGTACCACTCCCAATCAACATCTAGGCCTTCCCTCTTCACGTTTCACCCCAAGAATCATTGAATTTCATGGTGATTTCACGAAGAACACCCCTACGGGTGCCGCGACTTTCTTGCCTAAATTCTTCAAATTTTGAAATGTTTTCTTTCAATTACTAACACCATTAGCATTCCTTTAGGACCTAGAACAAAGCCCAAGAGGTAGTAGAGGCGTTGGAACAAGTTTGAAGGTCGAATTGGAAACACCCAATTCTAGGGTTCTTCACGGTTTTGGTAAAATTGAAGCACTTCCAGGCCAAATTGGCCTTGGCCACAGGTATGAAAGTTGTTCTACTCATTGAGATCTCCTAGTCCAATTAGAACTTTATGTCCACCACATTGATCCAGGTGCAGCCATGCACGCATCATAAGATAGAATATAATCCCCAAAAAGCACATTCACGTGGCCAAAACCAACATACCATCAAAAGGCATATACCTGCATACATATTTATCTGCTGCCGTGCCTTATACATACCCTCATATCCCATCATCATCCAAATCAATTGAGATTTAATCAAATAATAATTTAATATATTACTAAGAGATAACATCATGATTAAAACCATAATATTATCCTTAATAATAATTCAAAATTATCTCAACCACTTTATCATCCAACGGTCTAGAACTTTACTCATCTAATGGCCTTGATTGCACGGGCCGATAGTGTAAATTTGGGTCCAAACATTACCCCCCAGTTTCCTTGAACTTCGGCTCATAAGCTGAATGGTTAAGGAAATTAGCGCAGTCGAAGAACTCTCGTATCGCGTATAATGAAACTTTTTACTCGGCAACAACATCTTTGTATTGCCAACGCTGTGGTCTTCCTCGACTGCCACAATTCTATACAAGGCTCGGCCACTTTAATAAACCCATTGTTAGCCAAGCTCAGCATGTATGATATAGGTCGAGAAGAGTTGGGGGTAAAGGGTCGAGGGAAAAATCCTCCTTGGCAGCTCGTTTCTCGGCCATGCATATACATACATATATATATATATATATATAAATATATTTCTCAGCCATGCATGTACATACATACATACATATATATATATACATACATACATACATACATACATATAAATATATTTCTCAGCCATGCATGTACATACATACATACATATATATATACATATATATATACATATATATATACATACATACATACATACATACATACATACATACATACATATATATATATATTGAACTAATGCCAACAACAAATGGCTTAGTGAAAACCAAGGCCATAGAAATTTAAATATTGGCCTAATTCTTTTCCACCGAATAGCCTTTCCTAATTTCTTTTTGCTGATGGGCCACTATGACACACTGAATGGCCTCTCATAAACCTCATATCAATGGTCTGTCATTAATAATGGCCTTTCCTAATTTCTTTTTGCTGATGGGCCACTTTGACACACCGAATGGCCTCTCATAAACCTCATTGTGGGGTCCCAACCTAGTTCTTATCAACGGCCTGTCATTAATAATGCAGCCCTTTATATATATATATATATATATATATATATATATATATAAGTAGCCTGATGGCCTGTGATCTGTCGGCCATAGTTAATGTAGTTGGCATATATATATATATATATATAAACCTGATGTGACGCTACTGTACATGCAGTTGGCATATATATTGTTTCAGGTTGCCACTACCGAGAAGAAAAGGATGCCGTGTATATATATATATAAAGTAGCCTGATGTAGTGGCCGAATTATGAACTATTTTAGCCTTACCTCTCTTTACTTATGAATGTTTTCTCACTATAAATGCTGCTGATCTATGTTTAGACTTAGATGGTCTAATTACTTTTAAATTTAACAACTATTTTATTTGCTGCTCAAACTCTTATTTATCTATTAAATTACAAGGCATATTAGATGTCTTTATGGTTAAATCTGAATTAATTATGTCTAATTTTTCTAGTATTTTATTTTTACTCCAATGTAACTATGGATCTTCTCCTATAATTGGCACTCCTCGACCTGGAATGTCCACTTGAACTTCGAATTGAGTTGTGCTGGCCGACAGCTGAAAGGTAACGAAGCCATAAAGTGTAGTGATGTGGAAAAAGTGAATAAATTAAACCTAAAAGTGCCTAATCAAAAGAGTGCGTGGGTGAGCGGGATTGAACCCTTTTCACACGTGATGTCAGAGCATAACCACTGAAGGTAACCATCTTTTGAGATTTTCCAGAATCCTCGTATACGCGTAAACACCGTTACTAAACCTGGAGGGGCGAAAAACAAGTTGAGTGGGTCAGCAAAACAATGCTTATACGAAAACATTTATTTTTTAATATATTAACCCCTCGCCGTAAAACAAGTATAGTTTCCTGAAAACATACCACGTAAGTATGTAATCAAATATAACAGCAATATAACCAGAAATATGCCAAGTCATGATATATCAAATGCCAAAGAATATAATCATGTGATAATCAATTATAAGTAGTTTGCTCATCATCTAAGCTAGCACACGAGTCGGAATTGCATAAGGCAATTCTACCCGACAGGACTGGGTGTAATCAATGCGCTCTAGTACTACGATCACGAGAAGACTGTTGCAGAAGCACGATCACATACAAGTCGGATTGCCTAATGCAATCTACCCGACAGGACTGGCACCTAACTTGGATCCAAGGTGAGCGAACGGTGCGATATGAACATACACGTGAAGGACTGGCCCTGGGGTGAGTACTAACACCGGGGTGTAGCAAGATGAGCATGTATACAAGTATGTATGAATGTCATGACAGTAATCTCTCAACCATATAGCAACATTTATCACAATTCATATCACAATAATGATACTAGGCAATATAGGCGTAAAATGAAGTAAATACGCATTTATGGAAACTATAATATGTATAGGTATAAAAACAAACTGCCCACTCACAGATACTTCGCCGCTGACGAGCCACGCAACCTAGCGAAGATGGAAACGCCACTAATACTTGCCCCTAAGCACATAAAGGTACAATTAATAAAACTATAATATAACAATTGAATTTGGGAAAACAGACGTAAAAAACGGATTCAGGACGTCGAATTACCCTAAGGAAGGTCCTACTTAAATTTCCGAAAAGTCAACAAAAGTCGACATGATGAATATTCACTGAATGAAGGAATATTCTCTGACGGATGGAATATTCCCTAGCGGAATATTTCGTCTGGGTTAAGGGTTATTAGGTTGGGTTAGTTTAATAGGTTGGACTTAGGGGTTCTAGGCCTTTAGGCCTAAACTAAAAGGGTTTAGGGCTTTAGGGATTGGGTTTGGGGTTTAGGCCTTCACAATTAAGGCCCCAAGGCCCTTAATTTAACAAGTAAAATAAAAACAAAAGAATTAAAAGGGTTATGGGTTTGGGTTTGGAGTCACGGGCCAAAGGCCTTCTTCTACTTGGCCCCAAGGGCCTGGGTTTGAAAGGTCCAACATATGGGTCGCCGGACCCAAAGGAAGAGGAAGGCCGGAATTCGGCCAGAAAACTACACAACCTTTAAACGTTCACAACTTCCTCGTTACTCAACGAAATCGAGTGAAACAAAAACAAAGTTGTATTTCTCGAAGAGACGAAGAGAATGGTACCTCGTACGACATCTAATTAGCCACGGTTTGGCCGGAAAACACCTCGAAAGCCGTCGGACTCGCCGGAAACTGGGTAAGATTCAAATGAGTATAACTTCTTCAATACTCAACGAAATTGGGTGAAACAAAAAAGAAAGTTATAGTAATCAGCGAGAGAAAGAGATTTATACCTTGCACGCTGGCCAACTCACCGTGGTTTGGCCAGAAATTGGCTCGAAAGGCACGGGTCAAACTTAAACTTCTCGAAACCGAGTTGTTTCACGTCAAAGCTTCCTCAAACCTTGACTAGGGACCCTAGGGAGTTGCGTAGAGGCTATCCCGAGTCCTAAAACATCTTGACTCGGTTGAAAACATGTCGAACTCAACTCGTCCTAGTTCGGACCTTCCGAGTTGGCGAGTTAAAACTCGTCTATTCTTAGTTTGGTTGGTATGGTTGTGTTCGTGGAGGTAAGGTGAACACAATGGTAAGGTTTTTAAGCTCGAACAATGAAGATTTGGGGTTGGTCTTCCTTGTTGCAGATAAAAGAGAGTTTCAAGAGGGAGAGAGAAATAAGCAAGAGAGAGAGAGAGAGAGAGAGAAAACCTTCTGATTTCTGATTGGGTGCAAGGTTGAGGGAAAACAATTTGGTTGGTGGAGAGGAAAAGAAGGAAAAAGAAAAAGTATGATGGTTGATGGGTGTGAAAGAAGGGACCGGATCCCTTTTAAGGATTGGATGAATTTGTACAATTTTTAATGTAAAAATATGTCCTTTCGACAATGTTTCGACATCGTAAACTAGTATGCGAGGGTACAAAATTACATGTGACTAACGTACTTTAACGGAGTGTAACTTTTTTGTTACAAATTTGATTCGAGTCTAACACGTGCTCATGTATTCGTAGCGACGAGCACTACGAGGGTACGCTAAAAGAATAAGTCATACATTTATCTAGGCGATGGTCAACGAAAGTCAAAGTCCTTGCCTCTAGGGCATTTTCGTAACTTCACGCTTTTAAAATTAATAAAAATGTAAAATTAGGGACGGGTCGTCACAATAATCCTAGTTTGCTTTGCTAATTGTAACAATTCTTCTAAACTCTTTGGTCTATCTAAATGTAATATTTCTATACGGGTTCCTTCTTCTAAAATCGGATATTCGTGTTCAAATATTTCTTTATCAAACTCTTCTATATTATTATGCTCATCATTTTCTTTTGAGTTTTCCAAATAATAACTATCTTGACTACTAGATTCTTCTATACTTATGTTTTTGTATGCTTCTACAGTATTACTTTGATAAGTTATTGTAATGCCTTTTTTGAAAAATGTTATGTTAGGTTTATAAATAAAAAAACCTTGCAAACTTTTCAAAATGTTTAATCCTAAAATGAATGGGTATGATCCTACTGGTGAAACAAATGTTAATGGTAAATTAAATTGTTATTTTTCTAGTTTAATAGACTCATTATTTGTGACAGCCCGTCCCTAATTTTAAGAATTTTTAAAGTTTTAATAAAGGATTTTACAAAAATGCCCTTTGAGGCACGCACGTCATTCGAGGTTAATCGTCATGTCGTGCCATCTAAGATTTGTTTTCTTGGCATATCCTTGTAGTACTCGTCGTTACGGACGCGTGGGCGCAAACGGTTCGTGATTTGGAGTTATATCGAAGAAGTTATTAACGTTTGAAATTTGGGATTTTAAGGAATTATAATTTTAGTAAAATATAGAAATTCTTTTATGAAAATGGACGGCCCAGATTTAATGGAATTTGAAATGGATGGTTGGGATGAGAAAAAGAAAGTTTTGTGTGTGTGTGTGCGTGAGAAGAACAAGAAAACAGAAAGCAAGAGAGATTGGGCAAAACTGCCCAATCGGAGAAGAAGGAGGAGAGGCGAATCAGGAGAAGAGAGAGGGAGAAGCTGACCAACCAGAGGAGGGAAATGAGGAAAGGAGAGAGGGCGAGAAGCGGAGGAGATAAGGAAGAAATGGGTTTTCCCCAACCCGTATACCTGCGCGACCCATGCTTCCAAATCGGCGGGTTCTTGCCGTTTTCGTCCAATTTTCCGACGAATTGGATCAAGGTACCACTCCCAATCAACATCTAGGCCTTCCCTCTTCACGTTTCACCCCAAGAATCATTGAATTTCATGGTGATTTCACGAAGAACACCCCTACGGGTGCCGCGACTTTCTTGCCTAAATTCTTCAAATTTTGAAATGTTTTCTTTCAATTACTAACACCATTAGCATTCCTTTAGGACCTAGAACAAAGCCCAAGAGGTAGTAGAGGCGTTGGAACAAGTTTGAAGGTCGAATTGGAAACACCCAATTCTAGGGTTCTTCACGGTTTTGGTAAAATTGAAGCACTTCCAGGCCAAATTGGCCTTGGCCACAGGTATGAAAGTTGTTCTACTCATTGAGATCTCCTAGTCCAATTAGAACTTTATGTCCACCACATTGATCCAGGTGCAGCCATGCACGCATCATAAGATAGAATATAATCCCCAAAAAGCACATTCACGTGGCCAAAACCAACATACCATCAAAAGGCATATACCTGCATACATATTTATCTGCTGCCGTGCCTTATACATACCCTCATATCCCATCATCATCCAAATCAATTGAGATTTAATCAAATAATAATTTAATATATTACTAAGAGATAACATCATGATTAAAACCATAATATTATCCTTAATAATAATTCAAAATTATCTCAACCACTTTATCATCCAACGGTCTAGAACTTTACTCATCTAATGGCCTTGATTGCACGGGCCGATAGTGTAAATTTGGGTCCAAACATTACCCCCCAGTTTCCTTGAACTTCGGCTCATAAGCTGAATGGTTAAGGAAATTAGCGCAGTCGAAGAACTCTCGTATCGCGTATAATGAAACTTTTTACTCGGCAACAACATCTTTGTATTGCCAACGCTGTGGTCTTCCTCGATTGCCACAATTCTATACAAGGCTCGGCCACTTTAATAAACCCATTGTTAGCCAAGCTCAGCATGTATGATATAGGTCGAGAAGAGTTGGGGGTAAAGGGTCGAGGGAAAAATCCTCCTTGGCAGCTCGTTTCTCGGCCATGCATATACATACATATATATATATATATATATATATAAATATATTTCTCAGCCATGCATGTACATACATACATACATATATATATATACATACATACATACATACATACATATAAATATATTTCTCAGCCATGCATGTACATACATACATACATATATATATACATATATATATACATACATACATACATACATACATACATACATACATACATATATATATATATTGAACTAATGCCAACAACAAATGGCTTAGTGAAAACCAAGGCCATAGAAATTTAAATATTGGCCTATTTCTTTTCCACCGAATAGCCTTTCCTAATTTCTTTTTGCTGATGGGCCACTATGACACACTGAATGGCCTCTCATAAACCTCATATCAATGGTCTGTCATTAATAATGGCCTTTCCTAATTTCTTTTTGCTGATGGGCCACTTTGACACACCGAATGGCCTCTCATAAACCTCATTGTGGGGTCCCAACCTAGTTCTTATCAACGGCCTGTCATTAATAATGCAGCCCTTTTTATATATATATATATATATATATATATATATATATATATATATATAAGTAGCCTGATGGCCTGTGATCTGTCGGCCATAGTTAATGTAGTTGGCATATATATATATATATATATAAACCTGATGTGACGCTACTGTACATGCAGTTGGCATATATATTGTTTCAGGTTGCCACTACCGAGAAGAAAAGGATGCCGTGTATATATATATATAAAGTAGCCTGATGTAGTGGCCGAATTATGAACTATTTTAGCCTTACCTCTCTTTACTTATGAATGTTTTCTCACTATAAATGCTGCTGATCTATGTTTAGACTTAGATGGTCTAATTACTTTTAAATTTAACAACTATTTTATTTGCTGCTCAAACTCTTATTTATCTATTAAATTACAAGGCATATTAGATGTCTTTATGGTTAAATCTGAATTAATTATGTCTAATTTTTCTAGTATTTTATTTTTACTCCAATGTAACTATGGATCTTCTCCTATAATTGGCACTCCTCGACCTGGAATGTCCACTTGAACTTCGAATTGAGTTGTGCTGGCCGACAGCTGAAAGGTAACGAAGCCATAAAGTGTAGTGATGTGGAAAAAGTGAATAAATTAAACCTAAAAGTGCCTAATCAAAAGAGTGCGTGGGTGAGCGGGATTGAACCCTTTTCACACGTGATGTCAGAGCATAACCACTGAAGGTAACCATCTTTTGAGATTTTCCAGAATCCTCGTATACGCGTAAACACCGTTACTAAACCTGGAGGGGCGAAAAACAAGTTGAGTGGGTCAGCAAAACAATGCTTATACGAAAACATTTATTTTTTAATATATTAACCCCTCGCCGTAAAACAAGTATAGTTTCCTGAAAACATACCACGTAAGTATGTAATCAAATATAACAGCAATATAACCAGAAATATGCCAAGTCATGATATATCAAATGCCAAAGAATATAATCATGTGATAATCAATTATAAGTAGTTTGCTCATCATCTAAGCTAGCACACGAGTCGGAATTGCATAAGGCAATTCTACCCGACAGGACTGGGTGTAATCAATGCGCTCTAGTACTACGATCACGAGAAGACTGTTGCAGAAGCACGATCACATACAAGTCGGATTGCCTAATGCAATCTACCCGACAGGACTGGCACCTAACTTGGATCCAAGGTGAGCGAACGGTGCGATATGAACATACACGTGAAGGACTGGCCCTGGGGTGAGTACTAACACCGGGGTGTAGCAAGATGAGCATGTATACAAGTATGTATGAATGTCATGACAGTAATCTCTCAACCATATAGCAACATTTATCACAATTCATATCACAATAATGATACTAGGCAATATAGGCGTAAAATGAAGTAAATACGCATTTATGGAAACTATAATATGTATAGGTATAAAAACAAACTGCCCACTCACAGATACTTCGCCGCTGACGAGCCACGCAACCTAGCGAAGATGGAAACGCCACTAATACTTGCCCCTAAGCACATAAAGGTACAATTAATAAAACTATAATATAACAATTGAATTTGGGAAAACAGACGTAAAAAACGGATTCAGGACGTCGAATTACCCTAAGGAAGGTCCTACTTAAATTTCCGAAAAGTCAACAAAAGTCGACATGATGAATATTCACTGAATGAAGGAATATTCTCTGACGGATGGAATATTCCCTAGCGGAATATTTCGTCTGGGTTAAGGGTTATTAGGTTGGGTTAGTTTAATAGGTTGGACTTAGGGGTTCTAGGCCTTTAGGCCTAAACTAAAAGGGTTTAGGGCTTTAGGGATTGGGTTTGGGGTTTAGGCCTTCACAATTAAGGCCCCAAGGCCCTTAATTTAACAAGTAAAATAAAAACAAAAGAATTAAAAGGGTTATGGGTTTGGGTTTGGAGTCACGGGCCAAAGGCCTTCTTCTACTTGGCCCCAAGGGCCTGGGTTTGAAAGGTCCAACATATGGGTCGCCGGACCCAAAGGAAGAGGAAGGCCGGAATTCGGCCAGAAAACTACACAACCTTTAAACGTTCACAACTTCCTCGTTACTCAACGAAATCGAGTGAAACAAAAACAAAGTTGTATTTCTCGAAGAGACGAAGAGAATGGTACCTCGTACGACATCTAATTAGCCACGGTTTGGCCGGAAAACACCTCGAAAGCCGTCGGACTCGCCGGAAACTGGGTAAGATTCAAATGAGTATAACTTCTTCAATACTCAACGAAATTGGGTGAAACAAAAAAGAAAGTTATAGTAATCAGCGAGAGAAAGAGATTTATACCTTGCACGCTGGCCAACTCACCGTGGTTTGGCCAGAAATTGGCTCGAAAGGCACGGGTCAAACTTAAACTTCTCGAAACCGAGTTGTTTCACGTCAAAGCTTCCTCAAACCTTGACTAGGGACCCTAGGGAGTTGCGTAGAGGCTATCCCGAGTCCTAAAACATCTTGACTCGGTTGAAAACATGTCGAACTCAACTCGTCCTAGTTCGGACCTTCCGAGTTGGCGAGTTAAAACTCGTCTATTCTTAGTTTGGTTGGTATGGTTGTGTTCGTGGAGGTAAGGTGAACACAATGGTAAGGTTTTTAAGCTCGAACAATGAAGATTTGGGGTTGGTCTTCCTTGTTGCAGATAAAAGAGAGTTTCAAGAGGGAGAGAGAAATAAGCAAGAGAGAGAGAGAGAGAGAGAGAAAACCTTCTGATTTCTGATTGGGTGCAAGGTTGAGGGAAAACAATTTGGTTGGTGGAGAGGAAAAGAAGGAAAAAGAAAAAGTATGATGGTTGATGGGTGTGAAAGAAGGGACCGGATCCCTTTTAAGGATTGGATGAATTTGTACAATTTTTAATGTAAAAATATGTCCTTTCGACAATGTTTCGACATCGTAAACTAGTATGCGAGGGTACAAAATTACATGTGACTAACGTACTTTAACGGAGTGTAACTTTTTTGTTACAAATTTGATTCGAGTCTAACACGTGCTCATGTATTCGTAGCGACGAGCACTACGAGGGTACGCTAAAAGAATAAGTCATACATTTATCTAGGCGATGGTCAACGAAAGTCAAAGTCCTTGCCTCTAGGGCATTTTCGTAACTTCACGCTTTTAAAATTAATAAAAATGTAAAATTAGGGACGGGTCGTCACAATAATCCTAGTTTGCTTTGCTAATTGTAACAATTCTTCTAAACTCTTTGGTCTATCTAAATGTAATATTTCTATACGGGTTCCTTCTTCTAAAATCGGATATTCGTGTTCAAATATTTCTTTATCAAACTCTTCTATATTATTATGCTCATCATTTTCTTTTGAGTTTTCCAAATAATAACTATCTTGACTACTAGATTCTTCTATACTTATGTTTTTGTATGCTTCTACAGTATTACTTTGATAAGTTATTGTAATGCCTTTTTTGAAAAATGTTATGTTAGGTTTATAAATAAAAAAACCTTGCAAACTTTTCAAAATGTTTAATCCTAAAATGAATGGGTATGATCCTACTGGTGAAACAAATGTTAATGGTAAATTAAATTGTTATTTTTCTAGTTTAATAGACTCATTATTTGTGACAGCCCGTCCCTAATTTTAAGAATTTTTAAAGTTTTAATAAAGGATTTTACAAAAATGCCCTTTGAGGCACGCACGTCATTCGAGGTTAATCGTCATGTCGTGCCATCTAAGATTTGTTTTCTTGGCATATCCTTGTAGTACTCGTCGTTACGGACGCGTGGGCGCAAACGGTTCGTGATTTGGAGTTATATCGAAGAAGTTATTAACGTTTGAAATTTGGGATTTTAAGGAATTATAATTTTAGTAAAATATAGAAATTCTTTTATGAAAATGGACGGCCCAGATTTAATGGAATTTGAAATGGATGGTTGGGATGAGAAAAAGAAAGTTTTGTGTGTGTGTGTGCGTGAGAAGAACAAGAAAACAGAAAGCAAGAGAGATTGGGCAAAACTGCCCAATCGGAGAAGAAGGAGGAGAGGCGAATCAGGAGAAGAGAGAGGGAGAAGCTGACCAACCAGAGGAGGGAAATGAGGAAAGGAGAGAGGGCGAGAAGCGGAGGAGATAAGGAAGAAATGGGTTTTCCCCAACCCGTATACCTGCGCGACCCATGCTTCCAAATCGGCGGGTTCTTGCCGTTTTCGTCCAATTTTCCGACGAATTGGATCAAGGTACCACTCCCAATCAACATCTAGGCCTTCCCTCTTCACGTTTCACCCCAAGAATCATTGAATTTCATGGTGATTTCACGAAGAACACCCCTACGGGTGCCGCGACTTTCTTGCCTAAATTCTTCAAATTTTGAAATGTTTTCTTTCAATTACTAACACCATTAGCATTCCTTTAGGACCTAGAACAAAGCCCAAGAGGTAGTAGAGGCGTTGGAACAAGTTTGAAGGTCGAATTGGAAACACCCAATTCTAGGGTTCTTCACGGTTTTGGTAAAATTGAAGCACTTCCAGGCCAAATTGGCCTTGGCCACAGGTATGAAAGTTGTTCTACTCATTGAGATCTTCAAATCTGCAAATTTTCGTAATTTTTGGAAATAGTTGAATTTTCCGGCGAGCCGGGGCGGCCAACCGCCACCCGCGGCGGCCCACGCGGCGGCGCGTGGCCAAAGGCCCGCCAATGTCGTTATTAGCTTGTTTTTAAGTTTCTAGGTTCAGTTTTGATAATTGATGGACGTAAATTGAATAATTGAACCTAAGTTGGTTACGATTCGTGGTTAGGTGAAAATGTGAATTGACGATCCGATCGTTGGATCGTCACCAAACTTTGATAAGTTGTAATACGTAATATTTGAGGATTATAGGAACTTACGGATTGGGAATCCAACTTACGGATCTTTCGGAATTGGAGTTGTAAGTTCATAAAATAGAATGTTAACCGTCACTTAGTTTTGGAAATTGACGGAGATCCGACCGTTGGATAGTAATGAAATTTTAGGATGTTGTCCTAGAGGTATATTGTGGACCTTTGGAAGTTACGGATTTGAAATCTGAGTTGCAGATCATCCGGATCGAACTACGTAGTGACGTGTCTTATATAAGTTATGTATTCGATCGGCAGGATTTCTGAGGTTGGATTTGATTATTGTTCTAGGCACTGATCGTCATGACGCCTTGATGTACGGTGCTAGGGAGTTGTTGGGCGAACTCCAGGTGAGTGGGCAGTTTTATTTTCGTATTACCTTTATGAAGGAAAATGTTGTCCTAGCTAAGAACATGTATGAACATTTGAATACATATGCTAACAATTAACTCTTTAAAGTAGGCATGCATCCAAAAACAATTCATGAAACCCATGACTTTCAAAGCCTAGTATATGGTGAACCAAAAGACTCTTTAACAACATTAAAGATAATTAAGAATTTAGAGATTCTTTACCCTTGAAGCTCATCCTTGATTACACAAGGGATTCACCCAAGTGGAGGGCCTTCAAGTCACCTCCTTGCTCCTTGGATCTTCCTTGTGATTTTCCTCCTTTTAGTGCTCCTTTGCTTCTTTGAGGATTAGTTCTCCAAAACACCAAAAGTTTGATGTCTCTATGTCTCTTCACCAAGGATGTAATTTGTGAGAATGAAAATGGATCACTTAGGGAAGTAAATTTGCTAGATAACTATCCCCAAGTAGCTTAGAAAACCCTAATTGAAAACAAAGCTATAAAGATGAATTTATACTTCATTTCTTAGGTGAGTGGCAAACTTGCAATTAAGCAAACTTGCATACCCTCACCCTAAATGGTTGGCCTATATGGTTATTGGGCTTATTGCCCATTTTGTTTTAGTTGTCATACAACTTAAACATAATGGGCCTTGTGGACCAAAACACTTTTGGGCCCCGAAGCCCTAAAACCAACTTAAAAGCCCAATACGAACATTTCGTATAATTAATTAACTAATTAATTAATCTTGACCATTCTTCAATTAAACCATTTAATTGCTTATCCATTTCATTTAATTGCTTCACATATATCCTTATTTGGTGTGCGATCCATTAGGTTCCAATTAGCGAGGCAGTGGGCGATGTTACTCTTAACTATCGATTGTGAATTGAAACCACATTTCAATTCTCCCTTTTTGATGATTAGTGTTTGCTAATCAATAGGGCTTCCACAAACCATGAATGACACCTAGTAGTATGTCATGGTTACCCAAGCTAAGTAGAATTGGTTGGAGAACCTATCCAGTTACAATTACAATGCAATACGGTCCTTCTCTAATACAATACTCTTAACCACATTGTTTAAGTGATAGTTTGTTTCATGTCTACTATCCAATGTGATACTTTCTTATATGATTCCCTTGAATATGATTTGGAACATCTTCCTTAGTCATATTCATTTGCTTTGGCCAAAGACTTTAGAATCATATTTTAGAGTATACTCCTTCCACCATGGAAGGTTAGAGATCCCTTGTTGTGCATTCATATGCCTACATGACTAGATCACATGACCCCAACAATGCCGTGGACAATCCGAGGGAATGCCTTTGTCATGATCAAAGATCAAGGACCTAACCATTAGACATCTATGATGCCTCAGGTCTAAGGACTACTTTGCATATTGTAACCTTAGAGTTCGTACATGACATGTATGTTTGAACTCTCATTAATCGCAGTTCAGTGTACTCGATTACTCTTTCGAGCACCTATGTGTTTGTCTTAGTGTCCAACACCAAATGACTTGAGACTAGTTCATACTCACGTTTGAGTCAACATAACACATACTAACCTTAGCGGATTGTCAATGCCCAATTGGCAATCCTATGGCTAGGAACGTTTTAGGAATGAACATAAGAGAAAGGTCTCCTTAATCTAACTCATTAGATCACTTATCTCTTATGTCAAATACATCCCTTGGATTCTCTTATTGATTAAACACATGATACAATAAATAGTGATTAACAATAAGTATTGCCCTTCCGTTAAACATATAAAAGTTTAACATATTAAGTATTCCAAAAAGCTATTACATCAAATGAGTGGCTTTGTGGGCATACTTCCAACAATCTCCCACTTGCACTCAAAGCCATCCTCCCATGTATCTAATACTCATCTTATCCATATGACGATCAAGCTGGATTTGAGTCATTGGCTTTGTCAGTGGATCTGCTACATTATCGGCTGAAGCAATTTTGAGGATATTAATCTTCCCTTCGGCAGCATATCTTCTTATGATATTAAAGCGCCTATCAAAATGCTTGTTCTTTTGATGAGCCCTGGGTTCCTTGGCTTGAGCTATCGCCCCACTATTATCACAGTACAAAGTTACTGGTGATGTGATGGTTGGAACCACTCCAAGTTCAGTAATGAACTTTTTCATCCAGAACGCTTCTTTGCCGGCTTCAGCTGCAGCGACATATTCAGCCTCTGTCGTGGAATCAGCAATTACACTTTGTTTCTTGCTTTTCCAACTGACAGCCCCACCATTCAGAGTGAATACATATCCGGAGTTGGAACTTCTATCATCGACGTCAGATTGGAAATCTGCGTCTGTATAGGCTTCCACTCGCAACTCTGCTGCTCCTCCATAAACGAGGAACATGTCCTTAGTTCTTCTTAAGTACTTAAGGACCGTCTTGACAGCTGCCCAGTGTTCTGATCCTGGGTTAGATTGATATCGACTAGTAATGCTCACAGCATATGCGATATCAGGCCTTGTGCATATCATGGCATACATGAGACTCCCTATGGCGGAAGCATAAGGAATTTCATTCATTAGCCGTATCTCTTCAGGAGTCTTAGGTCCCATGGACTTAGAAAGGTGAATTCCATGTCTCACAGGAAGAAAACCTTTCTTAGATTGTTCCATCTGGAACCTACTTAGCACCTTATCAATGTACATCGATTGGGATAATCCAATTAATTTTCTGGATCTATCACGATAGAGCTTTATCCCAAGTACATAAGATGCATCTCCTAAATCTTTCATGTGGAAGGTTTTAGACAACCACACTTTTACAGAAGAATGTACTGCAGTGTCATTCCAAAATAGTAATATGTCATCTACATATAACACTAGGAATACTACTGCATCCCCAACGACTTTTTGATAAACACAATTGTCGTCTTCGTTTTGAGTAAAACCAAACGTTTTGATTTCAGTATCGAAACGAATGTTCCAGCTCCTGGAGGCTTGCTTAAGTCCATAAATGGACCTTTGAAGCTTGCATACCTTAGTCTCTTCAGACTCGGACACGAAACCTTCGGGTTGAGTCATATAGAGCTCTTCCTGTAGGTAGCCGTTCAGAAAGGCCGTCTTCACGTCCATTTGCCATCTCTTTGAATCAATGTCGGACATTGCTTCAGTGTAGTCTCTAGGGTCCTCCTTTGTTTCATTGTCACCTAAAAGGTACAATTCATCAAAGTCATTATTTAAGCCAAACCTCATAGGTGGCTTACTAACCCGTTCAGATCTACGTGGAGCTAGGGGTTCAGGAACAGGGTTGTCAATATGTCGAGTGCTTGTTTGTGGTTCATTATTAATCTCATTAATTTCCATCTCTTTGCTTCTAGTTCCTTTGAGAACAAATTGTTCCTCTAGAAACATAGCAGTTCTGGCAACAAAGACTTTCTGGTCGTCAGGATGGTAGAACTCATATCCCATAGTTTCTCTAGGATATCCCACAAAATAGCATCTTACTGATCTTGCTTCAAGCTTAGTGGCCTCAAGCTTCTTGACATATGCTTCACAACCCCAAATCTTAATATGATTAAGACTTGGCTTTCTTCCATGCCATATCTCATAGGGTGTTTGTGAAACTGATTTGGAAGGTACTCTATTAAGCAAGTAAGCTGCTGTATATAGAGCGTATCCCCAGAATGTTACTGGTAGATCAGCGGAACTCATCATAGAACGAACCATGTTCATCAAGGTTCGATTTCTCCTTTCAGAAACTCCATTAAGTTGTGGAGTTCCCGGTGGAGTCCACTGTGATATTATTCCACACTCTTTGAGATAATCTAGGAACTCATTACTCAGATATTCACCCCCTCGATCCGATCTTAGGATTTTTATCTGTTTCCCAGTTTGCTTCTCAACTTCATTCTTGAATTCTTTGAACCTTTCAAAGGATTCTGACTTGTACTTCATAAGATATACATAGCCAAACCGAGAGTGATCGTCGGTGAATGTGATATAGTATGAGAAGCCTTCTCTCGACGTAGTAGACATAGGTCCACATACGTCAGTGTGGATTAACCCTAGAATTTCAGTGGCACGCTCTCCTTTTCCAGTAAATGGAGATTTGGTCATCTTCCCTTTCAAGCAACATTCACAAGTACCCATCCGGTCATTACCTAATGGGCGGATATATCCGTCTTTCGACATCTTGCGAATCTTATCAAGGTTCACATGTCCAAGTTTAAGATGCCACATCTTTTCTTGGTTAACTTCTTCTCTAGCCCTTTTGGGTTTTGAGGTATTCCCGCTTTCAATACAGTGCATCCCACTATTCGTCTCTAGGTGAAAAAGTCCCTCTATCATATTACCATGAGAGATAATACGACCGTTCAAGTATAAAGTGCAACTCATTTTGTCAAACAATACTGAGTGCCCATCTCGTAAAAGCTTAGAGATGGAAATCAAATTCTTTATACATGAAGGAAAATATAAACAATTTTTAAGTTCCAGGACTTCCCCAGAGGGTAGGTTAAGCATATAGGTGCCTATTGCTTTTGCAGAGATTTTAGTGCCGTTCCCAACTCGCACAACCATCTCCTCATTGCGCAGTGACCTGCTCCCTGTTAGTCCCTGCAACGTATTACAGATATGTTGACTAGCGCCTGAATCAAATATCCAGGAATTGGAGCCCACTGTAAAAGCACTCTCTATGACAGAAATAGTCTCTTCAAAAGTCCTTGTCATAAGGCTCGCAATGCGCACCCTGTATTTCTTCTTCCAACGTTCATCCTTTCCACAATGAAAGCATGTTCCCTTGGATTTATTTGCCTTCTTCTTATGTAACCTTTTCCTTATCATTGCATTCTCACTCCCACTGTCCCTTTTGAAACCTTTTTCAAATTTACAGCACATGTCAATCATCTCTTTCAAAGAATGATCGAATCTATTCACTTTATAGTTTACGATAAACTTAGTGAAATCATCCGAGAGAGATGCAAGGAAAAAGTCTTGGGCCATTTTCCCATCGATGGAAGTTCCTAAACTTTGAAGATCTTGAAAGATCCTTTCCATCTTTTGTCCATGTTTATGGACCGATGTCCCCTTTGCCATTTTGGCATTCATTAGACTACAAATATTTGAGAATCGTACATTACTAGTCTCAAGGTCATGCATCTTATGCAAACTTTCAACCATGGCACAAGAAGTGTCCATGTGCTTATGTAGCTTCATAAGCTCCTCACTAAGTGAAGTGAGGATTAAGCATTTGGCTTGTAAGTCATCCTCATAGTGTCTAACATAATTTTGACACTCCTCATTTGAAGCTAGTTTCGTAGGAGGTACATGAGGAGGGGATTGCTTAAGTACATACAATATGTCTTTCACCTTTGAGACATTCTCAATGTGGCGATACCAAGCAAGGAAATGTTGGCCCTTTAGGCCATTTTTTTTTTCAAGTATAATGGTGGGTATAATTTTAGGCATGTCGTTTACTACATAACATAACAGAAATCAAATTAGCATTGTTGTTTAAAACTATTTTGATTGGGTCTTTTAATCAAATAGTATCACCCACCATTTTTGGCAAATTCCACATCCCTCAATAGAATTCGAGAGTTATATTGAACTCTTAGTGGGTTATGGGAGACTCACCATTACCAAGCCCACCTCACGATGATACGATATTGGTTAGCAAAATAATGATGAGAGAATAACGCATTATTCATTTACAACCTTTTGTAATTACCCATCTCGTTTGGCCTCTAGAGAATGATGCCTCACGATGATACGATATCGGCACCATTGCACTTAGTTTAAGTTATTCCCACCATGCTTAGTTCGTGAAGGGGTTCAAGAATAGCCTCACAATGATATGATATCGGCTATCCTCGTTGCCTACACTCACCTCATCATATGTATATGGATTCCTCCTGGATGTAAGCACATGCTTTGTACTTCCCCATGATAGGGTGAAGCCGGTGCATGAGTCACAAACGATTGGAACCCACCACGATGGAAGGCCTACGAAGAGATATTCTAAACATCTCTCGCTTATCAACTTAAATATTAATTTGTTGAGGGAATAGCGTTGGGCTACATCAAAACATTTTAATCACATTAAAAGAACTTGGGCCTATCACAACCATTGGTCCAAGTTTATATGAATTAGTAGTATATAATACTCCCACTGTTTCGTTGAAACAAGCGAGACTATATGGAACTACTAACGAATGCTTTGCATCCTCATATGGACTATATAGTCATATTAGGTTTTAGGATGATTATGAACCGTTTGATTTGATCCAACACGAGCCTTGTGTTGGACCTTGGGTCTAAGGTATGTAGTTGTTGATTTTAGTTACGCGTTTAATCCAATTAAACCGTTATTTCCTATTGGGCGTTGGACCCAACTATTCCATTTTGCATACATTTAAACAAAAGGAATACATGAAATAATAATAAGGGCTTATGCCCTTTTACAACACAAATGATGGACTTATGTCCATTTACAACAAATTGAATTAATCAAATTACATTCAAATCTACACTACCAAGCCCAAACATTCATAATGTAAAGCGGCCAATCACATAGCTCAATTATCGAGGCATTTGGTTCATAATCATCCTTCTCTTAATCAAACACATTTAATTAAGAAAACAACTTTAAAACAATTGGTTTTCGGATCCATAGAATTGATTTAAATGGAACTAAATAAAATGAAAATCCAATTCTCATTTAAAAGAGACAAACCATTTTGTTCTCATCTAATTTGGGCCATTTTCTAAAAACAAAAACTTTTGGGGTCACTTTGTAAAAACACAAGAGTCCACAACTTCATGTAATTACAACTTAGAACCCAAACATTTTTAATAATGTCAAAAACATCATTAAAGGAGCAAAACAATTTGTCCTTTAAAGTTTTTGGACCTTAACGTAAAAACGTAAACTTTTGGGCCAAAATGCAAATACACAAAAGTATCAAAACTTTATGTAAGTGCACAAAACACCCAAAAATACCCTATTTAATAGGGTGGCCGGCCATAAGTGGTTTTTAGTGATAAAATTCAAATTTTATACAAAGTTTTGTAAGTGGGTTATGTTAGGTGAGGTAAAGATGAAATAAAATTTTGTAAGAAATGATTTATGTCATTCTTTAAAACAAAGTTTGTCTCCCATTAAAATTACTTAATCATTAACCATCACCCACTAAAATTAAATCAAAACTTTATGTAAAAACATAAAACTTTTTGAATCAAAACTTCAAAACTTTTTGTTCTTGGCAAGAACTCCAAGAACATTGAAGAACACTTATGAAAACTCAAAATACATGGCACCAAATTTTTAGTTCCAATATTCATGCTTAAATGAAATACATCTACAACATTTGAGATGCTAAATTTTCTAGCAAAATTTATATTCAAAGCAAGAACAAAGCTTGTAACATTTACAACATTTAAATCATAAAACATGAAAATCACAAAACCCAAAAGGACCCACCATACACTAGACCTAGGCTCTGATACCACTTGAAGGAAAAATTTTGTCCTAGCTAAGAACATGTATGAACATTTGAATACATATGCTAACAATTAACTCTTTAAAGTAGGCATGCATCCAAAAACAATTCATGAAACCCATGACTTTCAAAGCCTAGTATATGGTGAACCAAAAGACTCTTTAACAACATTAAAGATAATTAAGAATTTAGAGATTCTTTACCCTTGAAGCTCATCCTTGATTACACAAGGGATTCACCCAAGTGGAGGGCCTTCAAGTCACCTCCTTGCTCCTTGGATCTTCCTTGTGATTTTCCTCCTTTTAGTGCTCCTTTGCTTCTTTGAGGATTTGAGGATTAGTTCTCCAAAACACCAAAAGTTTGATGTCTCTATGTCTCTTCACCAAGGATGTAATTTGTGAGAATGAAAATGGATCACTTAGGGAAGTAAATTTGCTAGATAACTATCCCCAAGTAGCTTAGAAAACCCTAATTGAAAACAAAGCTATAAAGATGAATTTATACTTCATTTCTTAGGTGAGTGGCAAACTTGCAATTAAGCAAACTTGCATACCCTCACCCTAAATGGTTGGCCTATATGGTTATTGGGCTTATTGCCCATTTTGTTTTAGTTGTCATACAACTTAAACATAATGGGCCTTGTGGACCAAAACACTTTTGGGCCCCGAAGCCCTAAAACCAACTTAAAAGCCCAATACGAACATTTCGTATAATTAATTAACTAATTAATTAATCTTGACCATTCTTCAATTAAACCATTTAATTGCTTATCCATTTCATTTAATTGCTTCACATATATCCTTATTTGGTGTGCGATCCATTAGGTTCCAATTAGCGAGGCAGTGGGCGATGTTACTCTTAACTATCGATTGTGAATTGAAACCACATTTCAATTCTCCCTTTTTGATGATTAGTGTTTGCTAATCAATAGGGCTTCCACAAACCATGAATGACACCTAGTAGTATGTCATGGTTACCCAAGCTAAGTAGAATTGGTTGGAGAACCTATCCAGTTACAATTACAATGCAATACGGTCCTTCTCTAATACAATACTCTTAACCACATTGTTTAAGTGATAGTTTGTTTCATGTCTACTATCCAATGTGATACTTTCTTATATGATTCCCTTGAATATGATTTGGAACATCTTCCTTAGTCATATTCATTTGCTTTGGCCAAAGACTTTAGAATCATATTTTAGAGTATACTCCTTCCACCATGGAAGGTTAGAGATCCCTTGTTGTGCATTCATATGCCTACATGACTAGATCACATGACCCCAACAATGCCGTGGACAATCCGAGGGAATGCCTTTGTCATGATCAAAGATCAAGGACCTAACCATTAGACATCTATGATGCCTCAGGTCTAAGGACTACTTTGCATATTGTAACCTTAGAGTTCGTACATGACATGTATGTTTGAACTCTCATTAATCGCAGTTCAGTGTACTCGATTACTCTTTCGAGCACCTATGTGTTTGTCTTAGTGTCCAACACCAAATGACTTGAGACTAGTTCATACTCACGTTTGAGTCAACATAACACATACTAACCTTAGCAGATTGTCAATGCCCAATTGGCAATCCTATGGCTAGGAACGTTTTAGGAATGAACATAAGAGAAAGGTCTCCTTAATCTAACTCATTAGATCACTTATCTCTTATGTCAAATACATCCCTTGGATTCTCTTGTTGAGCTATAGAATTAACCGAACAGGACCAACTGCAGGGTCTCCGGTTAATTCATTATTTCACCTGTTACATTGATGCATCATTCAAACTGTTTTTAAAAGTTTTTACATGGCGTACTCTCTGGTTTTAAGAAAGATGATGATTTGAGATTTATGAAAAACTATATGCTATTATGCTATTTTCTGGGAAAGTATACAAGTTTTACAGCGAGGGGTTAGAAATGTTTTAAATGAAATGTTTTCGAAAAACTTTGTTTTACTGACCCACTCAATTTTGTTTTGCGCCCCTCCAGGTTGAAGTTAGCAGAACTTTGGTGGCCACGAGGAATCCAACGGTGTTCTGACAGAATTCACAAAAGTAGGATTCACCCTCGAGTGTTATATCTTAGTAATCGTATTCTTTAAAGCTTCCGAACTGTGTAAATGGTTACGTCACTCTCACGTGACGGCCAGCATGCCCTCCTTCGGGACGGGGTGTGTCAGTTGGTATCAGAGCCTAGGTTGCAATTATGGACATCTTGAGCATTTCCTAGTTTCTTCTGTCAGAACTATATCGCCTCGTAGCGAGCCATGTAGTTCGGATAAGCCTAATTTCCCTGATATAGTAGTTTGGGGGGGAAATTATTGCCATTGTGATTCAGTCTATTATCTAAAGGAACCTTTGAGACTGGTTATAAGTTAAATTTGAATACAGACTTGCCTTGTTTCCATTCGGATGTTGTTGCTAATCCGGTCGAGGTGTTATGTCGTTTTTGGCTGGATAATAAGAAGAAGTGGCGTTCTTTGGCGACCACTATCCATTATACTTTTTACTAGGAGTTTACGAGATGTTGTTGGGCTTTGAAGACTTTGAGAATATGATCAGCGAGAGTAAAGAGGAATAAGAAAGGAATGAGAATCAGAATAAGACGATAAAGTTAAAGATCCGCCATATCAAGGACGTCGAAAGACTCAGAGCTTCAAAAGAAGTGAAGTTAGAACTAATTCTTCCAGCTTAGGTTTTAATGCCACTAGTCAGAGGCGAAGTGATAGATTTACTGGTGATCCCAGATCTTAAAGACAAGGTGACTCGAGTAAGGGAAATGTACCTTTGTGCCATAGGTATAATATTAGACACTTTGGAGAGTGGGAATCAGTGAATGTGTTCATGTGGTTAGATGAGACATAGAGGTATGAATTGTCCCTGGGATCAGTTGTTAACCAACAGTCTTCCTTGGCATATCACTTGGAAAAATTGACGAGTAAGTCGTACAGGTCACTATATGTGACTCCGACTTATGTGCTAGCATGGATGGTCGAGTTGTAGACTCAGACGTACAGGTCATTCTAGTTGACTCCGGCTGATATATTTCTTATTATGGACGATGTTGCCAAAGAAAATAATGTTGGAGCACGATCGAGGCGTATTTATGTATTTCTAAGGAAGAACAAGATGATAATATTACACTTTCGGGAATTGTTACTTACTTATCGAGACAACAGTGAGTTATTTGTATTGCGGGCTGCAGACCGTAATATTTATAACTTATTTGTTGGATTCGTTAAGTAAGTAAACAAGTAAGGCACTTTATGTTGATTTGGTTTATTCAGGGTGTCCAGTGATGGTGAAAAATGTCATGTCAGTGAATTTTATTCCGTTGGATATTGTGGATTTTGAGGTGATTTTTGGCACAAATTGAGTGCAGTATAAATGTGCCAAGCTAGATTGCTATGGGGAAACAGTTAATTTTTGTCGACCTGGATAACTAGAGGTTACTCTTGGGGGTAAGCAAAGTGGAGTGAGTCATGCCATTATTCCTGTTGAGAGAGCAAAGAAGATTGTTATCAAAAGGCTGCCAAGATATTTAGTTCATATGGTGCTAAATGATGTTGATCCTAATAGTATGGAAGATGTAAAGATGGTTAGACATTTTCCTGGTGTATTCCCAGATGACTTACCTAGATTGCCGCCAGGCAGAGATGTGGGTTTCATTATTGAATTGTTTTTAGGTGCAAATCTTATGTTAGAGATTGGTTCAGGTTGAGTTAAAAGTTCCATTCAACTTAATACATCACATTGGAAAAGCTCCGGTTTATTTGTGAGGAAGAAAGTGGACATTAAGGCTAGGCATTGATATTAGGTAATTGAATCGGGTAACGATTGAGAACTGTTATCCATTGCTGCATAATGATGATTATTTGATCAGCTCTGAGGCGCCTGGGTACTTTCTGAGATTGACTAGAGGTCTGGATAATATTAGTTGAAGATTAGCAGTGAGGATGTTCATAAGACTGAATTCAGGACTCGTTATGGTCATTTCAAGTTAGTGATGCCATACGGAGTGACGAATGCACCTGCTACTTTTATGAGTTTGCTGAAGGAAGTATTCCAGTGATATATAGACCGATTTGTTATTGTTTGCCATTGACGAGATTGATAAGAATAGAGCGGAGCATGCTAGATATTTTAAATTGGTGTTGCAAAGATTGAGGGAACGTCGATATATGCTAAGTTTAGCAAATGCTAATGTTGGATAAATCAAGTGACATTTTTGAGACATGTTATTTCTACTTAAAGTATTCAAGTGGATTCTTAAAAAGGTAGCAGCGATTGAGAACTTGGAACAATTGCGAAACGTCACTGAGGTTCAAAGTTTTCTCGGATTAGCAGGATATTATCGATAGTTCGTCCAAGATTTTAATCATTGCTTGGCTTTTGGCGAGATTGATGAGAAAAGAGGTTAGGTTTGAGTGGATGAAATTGTGAGTAGAGCTTCAGCAAGTAAAGTATTCCCTCACTCATACATCTGTTTTCGCACTCCCTGACGATAGTGGTAATTATGTGGTCTATAGTGATACTTCTTTGAATGTTTTTGGATGCGTGTTGATGCAACATGGTAGGATGATTGCCTATGCTTCATGGCCATTGAGATCTCATGAGATGAATTACCCTAATTATGATTTGGAATTAGCAGCTATCATCTTTGCTTTGAAGATTTGGAGACATTGTCTTTATGGTAAGAAAAGTGCACGATTGTTACGAATCAAAGAGTACCCAATATCTGTTTATTCAGAGGTATCTTAATCTTAGGCAACAAAGGTGGATTGAGTTGCTTAGTGATTATGATTGTGCGACTAGGGTGGTCGAGCTAATGTTGTGGCTGATGCATTTAGTAGGAAGACCCCAGTGAGAATTAATGCTTGGTACGCTTGCTATGTTCATCTTCTTGTGGATTTGAGATCTACTGGAGTAAAGTTGGGTATCGAAAATCGAGAAGAAGCCTTACTTGCTAATTTCCAAGTTGGACCCATTTGATAGATCGTACTCGAGACTCAAGCGTTTGACGAAGAAATTCAAGAATTTATTTAAAGCAAGGAATAACGGGAAAAAGAAAGACCTTAGAGTTAGAGAATCAGATGGCAAGCTTATGCAAGAGAACAAGGTGTTTATGCCTAATGGTGTGGAATTAAAGAAAGCAATTTTGACGATGTACATTGTTCCACTTCTACAATGCATCCCGTAAGTACTAAGATTTATCATACCATTCGTGCATGTACTATTGACGGGTATGACAAGAGAAATGGCGAAGTATGTTAGTAGGCGTATCATCAGTCATCAGGTTAAAGCAGAAAGAAATAAGTCTTTAGGAATAATGTAGTCATTTCCCATTCCACGGCGAAAATGGGAGAATATTACTACGGATTTCGTGGACAAGCTTCCTCGTATACAAAATAGTTAGGTTGGAGTTTGAATAATAATTGATTGACTTGTGACGTCAGCGCATGTTACTTCAGTATGAGAACATCAACCTTTCCAGACAAGTGCAACAGTTATTTATTTGTTTGATGGAAAAAGAGATTTGGGATCTGATAAACTTCTTGGGTATGTTGGTCCCTTCAGTTTGTTCCCTAGAGTAACGCCATAAGGCCGTGGAAAGCTGTGTCTTGTGTTTCGAAATTGTTAGAATTGGGGATGGATGGTATTCAAAGCCCTGAGTTAGTAGAGGAGACTATTCAGAATATTCAAGTAATTAAGTCTAACCTGGAAGTGAGCCAGGATCGGCTGAAGAGCTTAGCAGACAAACATGCCACTGACCGGATGTATATGTAGGTGATCGAATGATTTTGAAATTATCACCTTGGAAAAGTATGATTCGTTTTAAAAAGAAAAACAAGTAGGTCCTAGATACATCAGACCATATGTGATCATCGAACGAGTCAGTGAGGTTACGTATAGGCTTGAGTTGCCTCCAGAGTCGACGAAAGGGCACGATATGTTTCATGCTTCGATACTTCGACATTAAACCTCATATCCTTTACGAGTGATACCTCCTCAACCTTTGGAAGTCAATTTGGATTTGACGTATGATGAGGAGCCAGTGCCTATCTTGTATTAGAAAAATGATGTACTGAGAAATAAGGCTATGAGTTTGGTGAAAGTTTCTGGAGGAATCTTTCAGTGGAAGAAACTACTTGAAAGTTAGAGAATCGAATGAGAGAGTTGTGTTTCGGGCTGTTTTATGGATATAGATGGATTGTAAAGATTGTGTAAATTTCGAGGACGAAATTTCTTTAAGGTGGGTAGATTGTGACAGCCCGTCCCTAATTTTAAGAATTTTTAAAGTTTTAATAAAGGATTTTACAAAAATGCCCTTTGAGGCACGCACGTCATTCGAGGTTAATCGTCATGTCGTGCCATCTAAGATTTGTTTTCTTGGCATATCCTTGTAGTACTCGTCGTTACGGACGCGTGGGCGCAAACGGTTCGTGATTTGGAGTTATATCGAAGAAGTTATTAACGTTTGAAATTTGGGATTTTAAGGAATTATAATTTTAGTAAAATATAGAAATTCTTTTATGAAAATGGACGGCCCAGATTTAATGGAATTTGAAATGGATGGTTGGGATGAGAAAAAGAAAGTTTTGTGTGTGTGTGTGCGTGAGAAGAACAAGAAAACAGAAAGCAAGAGAGATTGGGCAAAACTGCCCAATCGGAGAAGAAGGAGGAGAGGCGAATCAGGAGAAGAGAGAGGGAGAAGCTGACCAACCAGAGGAGGGAAAGGAGGAAAGGAGAGAGGGCGAGAAGCGGAGGAGAGAAGGAAGAAATGGGTTTTCCCCAACCCGTATACCTGCGCGACCCATGCTTCCAAATCGGCGGGTTCTTGCCGTTTTCGTCCAATTTTCCGACGAATTGGATCAAGGTACCACTCCCAATCAACATCTAGGCCTTCCCTCTTCACGTTTCACCCCAAGAATCATTGAATTTCATGGTGATTTCACGAAGAACACCCCTACGGGTGCCGCGACTTTCTTGCCTAAATTCTTCAAATTTTGAAATGTTTTCTTTCAATTACTAACACCATTAGCATTCCTTTAGGACCTAGAACAAAGCCCAAGAGGTAGTAGAGGCGTTGGAACAAGTTTGAAGGTCGAATTGGAAACACCCAATTCTAGGGTTCTTCACGGTTTTGGTGAAATTGAAGCACTTCCAGGCCAAATTGGCCTTGGCCACAGGTATGAAAGTTGTTCTACTCATTGAGATCTTCAAATCTGCAAATTTTGGTAATTTTTGGAAATAGTTGAATTTTCCGGCGAGCCGGGGCGGCCAACCGCCACCCGCGGCGGCCCACGCGGCGGCGCGTGGCCAAAGGCCCGCCAATGTCGTTATTAGCTTGTGTTTAAGGTTCTAGGTTCAGTTTTGATAATTGATGGACGTAAATTGAATAATTGAACCTAAGTTGGTTACGATTCGTGGTTAGGTGAAAATGTGAATTGACGATCCGACCGTTGGATCGTCACCAAACTTTGATACGTTGTAATACGTAATATTTGAGGATTATAGGAACTTACGGATTGGGAATCCGACTTACGGATTGGGAATCCGACTTACGGATCTTTCGGAATTGGAGTTGTAAGTTCATAAAATAGAATGTTAACCGTCACTTAGTTTTGGAAATTGACGGAGATCCGACCGTTGGATGGTAATGAAATTTTAGGATGTTGTCCTAGAGGTATATTGTGGACCTCTGGAAGTTACGGATTTGAAATCTGAGTTGCAGATCATCCGGATCGAACTACGTAGTGACGTGTCTTATATAAGTTATGTATTCGATCGGCAGGATTTCTGAGGTTGGATTTGATTATTGTTCTAGGCACTGATCGTCATGACGCCTTGATGTACGGTGCTAGGGAGTTTTTGGGCGAACTCCAGGTGAGTGGGCAGTTTTATTTTCGTATTACCTTTATACAACTGTTTTTCCCAGAAAATACGTTTTTTATGAAAAATTACGAATTTAATTGCCATGCATGAAATTGTTGAGATATTTAGTTGATAAATGATGCATATATATGTGAAGTGACGCGGTGGACGCTCAGGTGAGTTTATTTATTTTCAGCTGAGTTATTTATCATGAATTGCATTGAAAAGCTCATAACCTGCCCCTAGGTGTTAGTGCTTATATTAGTATTCACCACACCGCACGCTCGCCTTGGATCCAAGTAGGTGGATGTCGTACAGACCATGTGAGGGTTCCGACATGCCAGTCGTACAGACCATTAGAGGGGTTCCGACTGGTGGGTGACCTTAGATATGCGCGCTGATGATTGATGTGAGAAGCACTAGAGCGTATTTATACACCTGTCATCGTACAGACTACCTTATGTAGTTCCGAGTGACGTGCAGAGTTAGACCGTACAGGTCACCGAGGTGACTCCGGATGGATTGGATGTTGAGCTATAGAATTAACCGAACAGGACCAACTGCAGGGTCTCCGGTTAATTCATTATTTCACCTGTTACATTGATGCATCATTCAAACTGTTTTTAAAAGTTTTTACATGGCGTACTCTCTGGTTTTAAGAAAGATGATGATTTGAGATTTATGAAAAACTATATGCTATTATGCTATTTTCTGGGAAAGTATACAAGTTTTACAGCGAGGGGTTAGAAATGTTTTAAATGAAATGTTTTCGAAAAACTTTGTTTTACTGACCCACTCAATTTTGTTTTGCGCCCCTCCAGGTTCAAGTTAGCAGAGCTTTGGTGGCCACGAGGAATCCAACGGTGTTCTGACAGAATTCACAAAAGTAGGATTCACCCTCGGGTGTTATATCTTAGTAATCGTATTCTTTAAAGCTTCCGAACTGTGTAAATGGTTACGTCACTCTCACGTGACGGCCAGCATGCCCTCCTTCGGGACGGGGTGTGTCATTATTAATACAGTGTATTAAATAAACTAGTCTCTCATCAAACTGTGTTATTCTCACTGGTTTTGCTAATTTTTGTCTATATTTTTTTGGTACTAATTCTTCTTTTATGACACTCTTTGTACTCCTTGTATTTATCATAGATGTTGTTTGTATCTTATATTCTTTTGCTAATTTTATTTCACAATTTATGGTAATTAAAGAACTATTTTTTGGCTTTTCTATACTATGAATAGTATTTCCTAATATTTTAGTACTTTCTTGTGATTATGCTGATTCTGCTTAATTAACTTCTAATAACCTATTACTATAACACTTTTTACATAATATTGAATATGTATTATAATATTTATTTGCAACTAACTTGCTACACTTATGACATTTTTCTGGCCAACCTAAATTAATGTATTTATATTCTTCTTCATGTTGTTCTTCTATGAATGCACACATATACTCTTCTAAATCACTATTTGAACTATTTGAATCGTCCGAGTCTAAATCTATCATATTTATTGACACACCCCGACCCGGAATGTCCACTAGGACTCCGAATCGAGCTGTACTAGCCGACACCTGGAAGGTGACGAAGCCATAAAGTATAATGATGGGGAAAATGTGAATAAATTTAAATATGAAAATGTCTAAAGACCAGAGTGCGCTGTGAGCGGGAATGAACCCATTAACATGCGACCTCAGAGCATAAGTAAAGTACAGTAGTGTGGGTAATGATCATACCCTCAGAGGTAACCACTTATACTGAGATTCACCAAGAATCCTCGTCGATACAAACTTTCAGCATCTAAAACCTGGAGGGGCACAATTCTAGGTCCTATTACAATATCATTTTTCTTTGGATGCTTTCGCCATTCATTCCAAATCTTTTCTCGTATTGGTCCTTTTATTTTTGTCATATAAGTATCTAATAAATTAATATCACTAATTCTACATGTTCTTCCTAAATATTTAAATAAATTTGTAGTATACTCAGCTATATAGTGTACATCACAAATTTGTAATTGTTCTAAATTTCTAATTGCTCTTATTTGTTCTTGTTCGTTTCTGCCATCTAACCTATTATGATCTAAAAATTCTTATTTAATCAAAGTAACAAAACCATCAATATTAAAATGCGTTTTAGCTACTTGATGCTGTTCTGGATTTTGAACTTTCCATGACTAAAAATAATGAAAAACTAAACCATCTAAGGTATGTTCAAAATAGTCTAACATATTTTGTGCATTACTAAAATCTAACATTATTGCTGCATGTACGCAACCTTTCTCCCATCTTTCAATTGTTCTTTCCCAATCTTGTGGATCTACATTATCTAAATTTAATATATTTCCTGCTATATTTATTTGTTCTAATCCTTTCAAATATGGAATCCTATTTTTTCTAGGTGGTTTCATCATACTTTCATCTATGTAATATACTCTAACTTGTTCCTTATATTGTTCATTTGTTGGTCTAAAAAATTGTTGATCAGTTCTACTTGTGTATCCTGGATTTTCTACTCCTGCTGTACTACTTTCTTCTGTTGGATTACATTCTGCTTTCAATTCTAATAAATTATTATATTCTTTTGATCCTAAAATATGTTCTACTTCTATTTCTAAAATTATTTTTTTCATCTCTTCATCTGAAATTCTATGTAGTCCTAAATCATACGTCTTATATTTTTCTAAGTATTGTTCTTCATCTAAATGATAAATATATTCTATAAACTTATCCACAATATGCTCAAAAGGCCTCGTGCTAGGTAGAGATGGGAATATACATATAAGGCTTACATGAACCACTCCCATAGGCTATGTGGGATGTTACAATCCACCCCCTTTAAGGGCTCAATGTCCTCGTCGGCACACCTCCGGCCAGGGATTGGCTCTGATACCAAATCCTCACATCCTCACATCCTGACCCCGGCCCCCACCACAACCCGGGCTCGACTCTGCCGTAGCACGATATTGTCAGCTTTGGGCCCTGATCACACCCTCACGATTTTGTTTCTGGGAACTCACACGAGAACTTCCTAGTGGGTCACCCATCATGGGATTGCTCTCGCGCGAACTCGCTTAACTTCGGAGTTCCTACGGAACCCGAAGCTAGTGAGCTCCCAAAATGTCTCGTGCTAGGTAGAGATGGGAATATACATATAAGGCTTACAGGATCCACTCCCCTAGGCTATGTGGGATGTTACATGTACTCTATCTGGTTGTCTATTTCTTGTTCCTTGTAAATTAGGTAATGTCCACCGAGTTCCTTCTAAAAAGCTTTATCTACAGGTTTTGCTTCTATCATATTTACATGTTTACTACCAAATGTTTGAACTAAATTTTGAAATTCTAAATTAAACTTATGATTATATTTATCAAATACTTTACCTATATACATTAAGCGAATACACAAAAATTTCTATACTCTCCTTTCATATTATTATTTTTTGTTCTTATGCTTACTTTAATATATTTACTAAATTCGTTTATTGTCATAACATAATTAGGAATACAACCTATGACTGCTAAATTTGAACTTAAGTCTACTTCAGCTGTTGCTATTGCTGCTTGTTGGTGATTATCCCATCTATCATCATATATGTATACTAAAGCTTTTGTGCCTACTTGTACTCTGGTTAATCCTGCTATTCCAATTACTATTATTCCTACGTGAATCTGACTAAAATGTGATCTTCTCAAATGCATAACTGCTTCCTTACTAAATTAATTAAGTGTAACTTCTTTATCAATACAGCTAACTTCATATTGACTTATGCTACTTACAATTCTAGTTCTATTTTCAAATAAACCTAATTGATACAAATTGTATTTATTTTTCTGTGTTTTCTCAAAACCTCTTCTAATAAATTCTTGTCCTTCTTCTTCATTTGGATAAATATTTTCAGCTCTAACTACTTCTTTTCATTTTCTCTTAAAGAGTTCCATTTTTTGTTATCAAAAGGATTTATCTTAGGTCTTCTAATATGATTATTTGTACTTAAAGTTAAATTTTCTAATTTTTCTAACAAAGATGGTGGAAGTGATTGCGTTATGTAAAACTTGATTTATTTTTGCTATTTGTTCTTCAACTTGATCTAATTTTTCAGCCAAACTTAAAACTAATTGAATAATTAAATTATTTTGCCTAATGAGAATATTACAACTAGCTACTTGTGTTGAAAAATCTGTTAAACCTAATGGTTCTTTATCTAGCTTACTAATTTCTTTCAAAGTTTGGATACATTTTCTGCTAGTTCTAGAATCGGTCATTAAACTAATAATTTATCTATTTTATTATGCAACTTATCTACTTGTTCACTCAACTCTTTTTGCACTAATTGAATTTTTTGAACTTCTAATTTTAACTGCTCAACTATTTCTAATGATCCAAGTTCTACTTGCTTAGGCTTACTGTCTATGAGGTCAATAAGCTCTTTTATCTGTCTTTTGCTAGGAAACCTTTGAATATTTTTATTATTATCTTCTAACTGAGATGTAATATAATCTAAATTTTGTCTAATTGTTTTTATGGAATTTTTCTGAAAATACTCTAACAACTGGTTTAACACATGATTATGCTTATTATTTTCTAATTTTATATTTTCTGCTTGACTAATAATAAGATCTACAATACTATTGGCTTGTGGATTTTCTTCACTATGTAAAATATGATTATGCTTTCTCAAAGGAAAATAACAAACTAAACTATTTTGGTCTAAGGTTATTTTTCTTTTTTGTGGTTCACTAATTTCTAAATTAAGATAATCTATCATATACTACAGTCTACCTTTCTCTAAAGTTACTGCTAATTGGTTTCTTAGAAATTCTCTTTCTTCTCTCAAGGTCTTTAAAACTTGATATGTTGCTCTGTTTGATTCTAAAACTTTATGTTGCACTTCCGTGTTATTATATTTACGAATAAATGAGGGATGTTCAAGATAACCAAGATAAAACCTCTGCTTCTTCAAAGTCTTGCTAATTCTTTTGGATATATATGCTAATCTTCTCTTTATGCTAGTTATAATGGGGTGTCTGAGATAATAAATATCTGGTGGTTGTGGTTGATAAGGTCTGAAAGGACAATAATATATGTTGTTCATGCAAAATAAACAAGTATGATATCAGTTGTATCAATGACTTTTGTCCTCAAGGTACTATACTATTATAATTATACTATTAAAATGCTAAACTTGGCTTTGATACTAGATTCGTGAAGCAGGCCCGGTTAAATAGTCGGATGACCATTATAACAACTAGACATAAAACCTTGCACATGGAACTCGACACGTTTCAGCATGATGGCCACTCGCAGTACAAGTATAAGGCCTTAACGGCTGAACTCAGAGGTACCCTGGTTAATGTCCAGTTATTTGTATGGCAAACATTCAACTATAACAGAGTGCTCGAACAAAGTATGATCGTTAATTTAGCAGGTAAATTAAAGAAACACACTAAAGAAAGAAAAGAAAACTTACTTAAGACTTGGAGATTGCTTGAATCTGTACACTTGAAATTTTATTGATATATAGAATGTTTACAAAGAGAAGTGTTTACAAAGAAATGTCTATAAAGGATGCTAGGAAGGTTTTGGATGCTTGAGTGTATAAGGATTGAAGGATGATGTGAGTATGGTGTGTCTCTGCTGTGTTGGTTTGTGTTCTGCATGGGAGGAAAAGTTGCCTTATATACAAGGCATAATTCCTAAACAACAAAATAACTTTTCATTTATTTACAACTTTTTGAATAGTGACAACACACTGTTTCTGAAAGCTGTTAGCACTATTTCTGAAAGATAGGTGATTTGCCTTTACTTTAATGAAGGTCATGTGAATCCATGTTGTCTTGGCTGCTGCAATGTTTGCCACCTTAACTTTTGCATTCAAATGTTTTCTGAAATGCTAGTCGTGTCAGTCCTCCTTTTTCTTCTTTTGGATGTATTCTTTGGTGAAGACCACGTGAACTTTACTGAATACTTGGCCAATTTTGTACAGATGTTTGAAGGGTAGCATCAGCATTTTTGAAAACTTTTGTCCTGATGATTAAAAGGAAACTTTTTTGGGGCTTTTAGTTAGTTTTCCCTTAATTTTAAGAGGCCAAGGGTTCGAATTTGTGTGATTTTATTGTGAAAATTCATGCATTTAATTAAGGGTAAATTACGGTTTGACCGCTGAACTATCATTCCAATTGAAATTGACTCCCTAAACTATTTTTTTGGTAAAATAGCCCCCTGAACTATTTAAAATCAGTCACTTAACCCCTTGCGGTTAGATTGCGGAATCAATTCCGTCAAAGGGCAAATTAGTCATTTCATCATTAATTGTTACTTGTCAGTTATAACCACCAATAAAATTTTGACATATGGACACAGAATAATTAAAAAACATATAGCATAATGAGAAAACATTAAAAAAAAAAAAACCAAACATTTACATAACGAACCATCTCACATTGTCATTACACATTATTTTGTTTTCAAATGTCATAAGTTTATTGGTGGTTATAATTGGCAAGTAAGAATGGATGAAGGAAATACTAATTTTCCTTTGAATTTGACCAAATAATGGATGGAATCTACGGAAAAGGGGTTAATTTACCAAAAAAATAGTTCAGGGGGTCAATTTCAACTGGAGTAATAATTCAAAGGGTCAAATGGTAGTTTACCCTTTTAATTAAAGAATTAAAAAAGTTAAAAGAAGTCAGATGCAAGGTTCAAACCCATTTCTAGGCTCCCGTGCTAACTGATCACTTTTGTAAACTAGCTACACATTTAAATATATATACATATATACATGCAAAAATGAAAAATTGGGGGCCCTATCCGGTGGCACCACTTGCACTCTTTCAGGGTCGGCTTAGTGTGTTTCTATTTCTATTTTTTGGGTTTGATGATTTATGATAAGAGTATTTTTGGGTTTTAGCAGGTCCTGCATTTATAAAGAACATAGTTGCTTAGGTTTTGGCGATTTTGATTTATTATGAGATGAGTACCTATTGTTTTGGTCGTCGGCGTTTGTCATGTGAAACTTACAAAAGTTGATTCAACAAGCTTGTAATTTAGTGGTTTGGAATTTGTTCTACAATGAAAGGGGAGTGACCTTGAGAGCTCGGACAAGAAAATCTTAGAATCCATGTTTTGAAAATAATTCGGGGTGTTTTTAAAAATAATTTTCTTTCTTAATACCAAGGCTTAAACAGTCATTTCATAGTAAGGTATACCAGCCCTTAGTAATACATTTTTAAGCGGGGTGTATTCAACAATATGTGAGGTGCTAATAAAAAAACCTACATCATTCTTTATTTTTGCAATTTTTTTCAACAGTACGTAGCACTGAGCGGTGCGGAAAATGAACATTTGAGACTAAAAAAGAAAAGATATACAAACTAAATGTTTGAGATAGAAAATGAAAAATTTAACAGTTGTAGAACTCAAATCTAACGGCTAAATCACATGTAGCCTTTAATGTTATGTAGTATTAACCTCTTGTGACCTTTTTTTTTCTTCGACTTCAGAAACTTTTCCTCCTGCTCCTACTCGTTCTCTTCTCGTCCTCTTAAAATTTGGAACTTTTGTCTTCCAACGCAAAAAACTTAGAAGTTAGAACTTATTTTTATTGTTAACGGTCGTGAGAAACCATGAAATTTGGTGGAAGAATTTAGATTGAAAGGGTGGTTGTGTGAACTTTTCAATTCTCGTTCGGTTTTTGTTCTCGAATTAAATCCTTTAATTCAGTGTAGTTGAAATGATAACCCAAATAGAGTGTTTTTCAGACGTTTTAAGATTAAATTGAAAAAAAAAACCTATATATAAATTTTTGAAAAAATATGTAATTTCATGTACCGTCGTCTAGAACCTTAATTTCAAGTACAAAGAAGACCCTTTAATTTCATGTATATTGGTTGAGGTAAAAAGGAACCAATTTGGCGTGTGAAGTGTACAATACATATTTAATCAGGCAACAAAATTTGTAAATATTTTGGTGACTTGGCCATAATACATTCAATTTGTGGTTGCGCCGCCTTGTGCGATCAGATTTGGCGGCTCTGCCCTGGCTGGAGTGTCTTAATCTTCCACAAAGATGAGCCAAGCAGTGGTGGTACCATTCCCAAAGTAGTGTAGCTTTTTTTGTTGATTTGCGTAGCTAGTGTTGTAGTCCAGCTTGTGCAGTAATTGGATGTGACCTTCACCTTTGATTGATGAGTTATGCAGTCTCGTCTTTCAACGATGACTTTATGTGGTCACGCTCCTTTGTAATGATTTTTATGGCTTCACACTTTAGTGAAGATTGGTGTGTTTGCAGTTATAGGTTTGTTGAGTCTATCGATTTTGTGATAGATCTATATTGGCAGCATTTGTAAGTTCATGCAGGTAGTAGCTGTTTAGAGATTTACTCTAGTTGTTTGTTTGGTGGCACATCTGTATTTCTTTGTGATGCTCAATGAAATAACAATTATAGAATTAAAAGTTCCCCTGTAAAATTAATCTACCAATTCTAGAGTAGTTTAAATTCTGTAAACAAAATTGCGTTAAACATTCAAATCTGCATCTCACCTTTCACGAAGTTGCACATGCTGTCGTTACGAATCACATGGTGGCGATTCAATCTACAGCCACAGATCGGACGTGTGTTAATCCTAACAAAGGAGAAGGTTCTGATTTGTCAAACATTGTGAATTATATGGTTAATGGTCCATTGGTTTAAGGCAGCTCTATTTGTGAGCCCTTGCATGACGGCGGAAGTTCAAATCCTGTTGGTGGTTAATCTAACCTCTAAGCTAACAAAATTCAACGTTTGACCCGAAAAAATAAAAATAATCATAGAATTCTATCTGATTTCACAGCGACTGATGGGAGAGCCTATATTAATCGAACACGTCAAAGGATTTCGCACGTGCGAACGCGATAACACGAACTAGAGTTGCAAAATCAAATCACTTAATTTTCAACTAAAATGTGAAAATAAAATTGCGATCCATTTACAAAGAATGTGAAGTAAACTTACATCACAATGACCCAACTTATCTCCCAGCGTATCCTCCCCTTTAAATATACAAAGTACGGGCGCACCGAGAAGGTGAGAATAATTGATCACAACCCACCTTCTATACATTATATATAGTAGGCTACTTATGTGGGAAACGAGAGTAACAATCGAAACCCGACCAAACCCATCACTTCATCTCTCGTCTTAGCCTTTTGAGGTCCCGGCATAATCTATGCTCGTCTGTGATATCATGTCAAAAAGGAATGACATCGTCCTGATGTTCGCATCCTCAGGCGGTCTGAGCATCAGTGAAGGTTGCCAAGTCAGTATATTGACGTCATGTACAAGGTCACCGGATAACGGTTCTTCCAAGAGATGATGCTCCAATTTCACTTTCTGTGTTCTGCAATAACAGTTTCATTCATATGACATGAGATGTATTCCTCTTCAGCCCGAAATAGATTCAAGGGTAGAGGGTATGAAAGGGAGCAGCTAGAGATGCAATTTAGTCTTTGGTTCAACCAATTTCACTTCACAATATATAACGTAAGATAACGTGATTGTAAGGTATAGAACACAATTGTTACGCAATATCAGGGAAGGAAAATAATCAATGCTACTAAACTACCCTTGTTTTTCTCTAATGATCCTACCGGTGAGCACTCCTATGAACTGTAGACTTTACAACGACAGAATAGGAGTTCTTAAGGAAGCATAATCAATTATGTATCCTTTATAACCTAGTCTGATAACTTAACAATTAAGGAAGAGCTATTAACCAAATCGTTTGCGTTAAACATTCCAATCAACTATTGAGTCTTTTACCTGGGACTTAGGGGAAGGAAACACGTTCCAAAATCTTAGTGTTTCATCTCCTGCTCCAGTGACAATTGTCTGAAACAATAATCAATATGACAGATCAAAATATGCCTAACAGAATGAAAAGTAATTTGCATAACCATAAAAAAGGGGTAAGTAAAATCAGAAGGAATTGGGTAAGAACCTGTCCATCAGGCGAGATGGCAAGATAAAGAACTCTGTATGAATGGCCCGTAAGAGTTGCAAGCTATATCAGCAGAAGAAGATGAAAAATTAGCAAAGAAAATAATGACGTTTTTTGGTTACGACCAAGGGGAATTGACAAGACTTTTTTTTACCTTTGACATGGTGGGATATCTCCAAACTATTATCTGATTTTGGGAGTACCCATGGGTGCTGACTAGTTCATTGACATTTTTCGACCACACAAGATTGCATACCTGCAGATATAGAATGGATACAAGTACAGCCTAGCATTGTTATCAGAAATAGGGAGGGATTTCAGTCACCAACTAAATTCATGTCTATGAACTGAATATATCAATATCATCACAAATGAGATGAACCCAAATTTTTTTCCTGGTGAATTAGTCTTTCTTTTGATTTAGCCCCTATATGAGATACACAATGAAAGTAACTGGATTCAAGTTGCGAATGTTTTAACCCCTGTTTCCTCCCTTTATAATTACATGGAAAAGGTGAAATGTACAAAAAAAAAAAAAAAAAAAAAAAAAATTGCCAATTTCCATCACTTTATATCGGCGAAACTCACTAGAAAATGAACTATGTTAAGAAACAACAAGGTTTATAACTATTGAAATAATGAATTTCACTGCAATCAGTCCAGGTTCTCTAAATATTTCTCATCGGGAAAAGCTTCCTAATTGCATGCATGTTCAAATAAGCAACAAGCTGTTCACCTGACTTCCAGTGTCCATGCAGCTCAAATGCGAGTTGGTGGTTGTATTCCAGAAGCGAATACATCGGTCTGCAGTTCCTCCCCCAGACGCAAGAAGCCCATGAAGATGGGGAGACCATGCAATAGCTTTCACAGCTGCAGTATGCTCACAGTATTTGAGCACCGGTTGAGTTGAATGTTGATTCCAAACAAAAAGCTGTATAGCACGTTATCGGTCATGAATAGGTAGCATGACCAAATTAGAATGCACAAAACATAAGTCGGACTGAAAGAAAAATTTCTATAACATACCCTATTATCATTCCCGCCTGATGCCAGCTCACGGTTATCATAAGACCACTTCAGTCCGCAAACCTAAAGGACAATCATATGATCTTCAGGGTGAGAAATATGAAAATGAAAAAAAATATGGTATGCAAGATACATGGACCATAACATGACAAAAGACAAACGGCATGTTACACGAAGTACAAATTAGAAGAACAAAGGATTAGAATGAGTAACATTGAAAGTTGTATCTGAAAGTACAGTGGAAATCCAAAATTTTAAAACCATCAGTTTCTTGTAGAACCAAGAAGTTCAATCAAATTTAACATGAACTATAAGATTCTGACCTCTGACTTGTGTCCGGAAAGTTTGCTAACAAAATCTTCCTGAGCACGAATATCACGTTGAAGAATAGTCTTGTCCCGGCTACCAGAAGACAGCATAGATGAACTCCAGGCTAAGGCCCCAATGCGTAGTCGATGGCCCTCCATAGTTCTTACCCTCCTACAGCGTGATGCATCCCATATCTACACAGTAGATAACAAGTGCATCAGCCAATTATTCAGCAGCATATATACAATATAAATTGGGTTAATCTCTGTTTACTACCCTGAAGTTTCGTGGTTTTCAACATTTGGTACATGAAGTTTTTTTCGTCCCAGAGTCATACCTGAAGTGTTAATTTTGGAACAGTCTCATACATCCGTTAGTCTGGCTATTAAGTATTCTGTTAACTGATGACGAGGCATCCATGTGGACAATAACTGGGCGCCACGTGTTAAGAAGGATCTCACGTGGATATTAAAAATTAAAAATTAAACATTAAAAAATAAAAAAAAATAAAAATTACAAAAAAATAAAAAGCTGTCTTCTTCTTCTCCTCTGCACCCACCGCACATCCATCCTTCCCTCCATTCTCCCTTCTCCCTCCCTTCTCCCTCTGCACCCACCGCACATCCCTTCTCCCTCTGCACCCACTGCACATCCCCTCTCCCCCAACCTTCCTTCACCACCAAAACCAGTCTCCCCCAACCCGCACCCTCCCTTCCTTCTTCCCTCAGATCCAACCCTGACAAGTCCATGTGCAACCCCGCGTGCTCCAACCTTCTTTCTTCGCTCTGTAAAAGACGTCCCCGAGAGCTCCAACCTCGACGAGTCAAAATCAAAACAAATCAAAATCCATTCCTATCCGTACATCCCCTTGCATTTTCCCATCTCCATCCGAATACTTCTCCTTCTCTCGTTCCCTTACCTTGCCGTTGTGGATCCCTCATTCTTCCACTTCCTCCCATTTCCCAAAACTCCCCCATTTTCTTCTCCACATATTTGATTAACTTTTTTCTTTTGTTTTGCTTGACATTTGATTAGGGGCTAATCAAATTGATTAACGGCTAATCAAAATTGATTACCGGGTGGAACGGAACGGACTTGATGGAGAAAAATGCAGCGGAGCCTGAAAAGTCCGTCAGTTTTCCAGGTCTGTTTGGTTTCTCTGTTTTTTGCTTCTGGGTTTTTGTTTGGATGGTCTGAAAAATTAAATATTGGGATTGAAAAAGGGGGGGGGGGGTTTAGTTTTCGTGATTAGGTTTTCGCTGTGGGTTTCGCAAGTTCCGAACCTTGTTGCATTTTGTTTTGGAAGTTAGACTTTTGTGTTGGTTTTTGTTTGATTGGGAGCTTTGCTTTAAGGTGCAATGGAAGCAAGTAATAGAATGGTCTTGAATTGTTTACATTTTGTTTTGGATCTGAGGGAAGAAGGAATGGAGGGTGCGGGTTGGGGGAGAGGGTGTGGGTTGCAGAGGGAAGAATGAAGGTTGGGGGAGACTGGTTTTGGTGGTTGGAGTGAGCTTGGGGGAGACTGGTTTTGGGGGAGAGGGTCCGGGTTGCAGAGGGAAGAAGGAAGGGAGGGGGGGGGGTTGGGGGAGGTAGAAGACGGGTGGGGTGGGGATTTTTTTTTAATTTTTTTTTTTGGTGTTTTTGTATTGTTTTTAATTTTTTAATATTGAAGTGGGTCCATATTGACATGTGGCGCTCAGTTATTGTCCACGTGGGCGCCACGTCATCAGTTAACAGAAGTTCTAACGGAAAACTTAACGGATGTATGAAAGTGTCCCAAAATTAAGACTTGAGGTATGACTCTGGGATAAAAAAACTTCATGTACCAAATGTTGAAAACCACAAAACTTCAAGTTACAACAGAGATTAACCCATATAAATTTCACATGTCTAACAGTAAAAAACTCAAATGAAAATAATCAGACAAAATTGGTGGTAGATATGAAATTCCTGTTATAATACTGCATAAAAATCAGCCCACAAACTCCTCCCATGAAACTGCGTTGAATATCCATTTTAACATAAGTTACAATCCTAACCTGATTATCGTATACACTGTGATCTGGTTCTAACCAAGGCCGGACACAGAGGGCATGTTACAGATAACCAGATCACTAGTCAAAATTTTATTCATGTTTGAATAATTGTGCAACCTATCAAACTAACGGAAGTCACAAACCAGATGATTGTGTTCAGACTCGCATTACCAAAACCCGTCACAGACTCACAATGTAATGAGCAGGGTATGGAGGTTTCAATTAACCTATTCCTATTCCTATCGAAAGCCACGTAGGGAATCTGGTAAGCAAAACAATACTTGGGGATTCTAGAATGAGTAATAGATAATGTCTAATTTTGCCCCATCAACATTTGATATGATGTGTTGGTGGGACTGTCTGCACCACAGACCAGACAGGAATATGCAGCTAGACAGGACCTTGTTACTTGTATTAGTTAGTCTACATTCTAATTACAAAACTTTTCCACGACTTCTGCGGTTCATACAAGTATTTCAAGCATTATGTTGTTTGACGATCATCTTCTCAATATTAAAGTCACAAACTTGTTGCTCAAACACCTAGATTGTGAATGTTGTTGCAACTCCACTTGTAATTCCACTTTGCAATATCAGAAATATAAAAATAACATCTAAATTTCTAATCTAAGAATGCAATGTGTCTATCAGATGCGATCAGGTACCAGTATCTCTTACTTGGACTTTTCCATTGCTAGTTCCAACCGCAAGATGAGTTCCACGTTGAGCCCAGCCAACGGAACAGACACTATCATCAATCCCCAAGTCACATAACTTAGTTACCTGCAAGTAACATCCAATCATAAAGTAAAAAAAAAAAAAATCACATTGGCACAGACTCAAAGTGATCAATTTCATAAATACACAGAGAAAAACACACATAACACGATCGAAAACAGTTACAATCATACGTGACTTGTGACATCGAAAAACATACAGTTTGCCTCAAATTACAACAACAAAGTTAAAATTAGAAGGATAAGCAAAGTAAAGCAAGAGCTCACCTTGCTACTACAAGCATTCCATAAATAAACACAATTTCCCAACCCAACGGCAAGTACATTGTGCGAAGACCAGTCGACAAGATTCAGATAGAAATCATCTTGCAAAGCAGGTGCATCCAAAACCTGAACACGAAACAAAACTTCCATAAAACCAAAAACAGAAAGAAAGAAAAAATCACAAAATTCAAAATCCAACCAAACTCAAATCAGCAAATGACCAGAAATTGATAAAATTCACCTTGTAAGGCGACCGAGGGACCTTCCGAGGAGCCTTGACCGGGCTATGGTGAACCCCGGTGACCACATCGTCGAACCCAAAAGGGGAAAGGGAGTGCATTGACCGGCGAGTCTCGGTCTTGAACCGGAAGATGTTGGGACTAGGCGGGTTCATCTGAATTGCGCTCCTTTTCTGAGGCGTCGCCGGAGGGACGACGCCACGGGCGTCAGGGCCAAAGAGGGCAGCGCGTAGGAGAGTGCCGTAGGCGCTTGACGAGTCATCGCGGCCCTCGGATGGAGTATTGGAGATGTCGAAGAGGGGGAAGTTGGAGCCGGATCTACTGGGGATGAACCTATCGGAGTAGATGGTCCTGGACGGCGATTGGTGGTGGTTGAAGTTGATCAGGCGGTCGATGTGCCGAGATGGGGTTAGCGATTGGAGGGCCTGAGGAGTGCGGAGCAGTGTTGGAGGCGTATTGAGCTGGGAGGAAGACGACGATGGGGTTCTCGGTGGCGCCGTGGGATCGTCCATAGAGGATCAGTGTGTGGGTGTGTGTTTGTTGTCTCTCTGTCTGAGAGAGAAGTATTTGGGATGAAGATGGAGAGACAGGAAAAAGGAGAGAGAGAGAGAGAGAGAGAGAGAGAGGAAGGGAGGAGAGAGAAGGGGTTGATGCGTTCTGGTAATTTTCCCGGGAAAACTAGGCAAGAAAGGGGATAAATTATCCCGGGAAAATCATAAGGGGGTTATTGCGGTGCGTTTGGTAACAGGCTTTGGTAAGTCCTATTCGCTCTGGATACTGTTAAAAAGCTGAAGCACTTTTACCAACTTTACTTTTTAATTTTTTTTATTTTTAATTTTTAATTTTTTTAAGGTAAAATTGGATTGAGTTTTGACCAAATTTCAAATAATGCTTAGTGTCACATCTCAGCCCGGGCTCCCACCACATCCAGGGCTCGTTTTTTATTTTTTATTTTTTTAAGGCAAAATTGGATTGAGTTTTGACCAAATTTCAAATAATGCTTAGTGTCACATCCCGGCCCGGGCCCCTACCACATCCATGGCTCGACTCCACCGTAGCACGATATTGTCCGCTTTGGGTCCCGACCGCGCCCTCACAATTTTGTTTCTGGGAACTCACACGAGAACTTCCCAGTGGGTCACCCATCATGGGATTGCTCTTGCGCGAACTCGCTTAACTTCGGAGTTCCGATGGAACCCGAAGCCAGTGAGCTCCCAAAAGGCCTCGTGCTAGGTAGATATGAGAATATACATATAAGGCTTACAAAATCCACTCCACTTGGCGATGTGGGATATTACAATTAGAATTTGGATATAAAGTTTGTCTTCCCTATAGAATTGATAATCTACTTTAATCTGATAAAATTGCAGGAAGCTCAAATGCATAAAGAAGATTAGTCTCGCTTTACTACATGTAAGGCCATCTCTAATGGAGAGGGCTAAACCCTAAAAGTAAAAAAATAGTCTGATTTGTCAAAAAACTCATATTCAACTATTGGCTACGCTATAATTCTATGGAGTCTACCAAACTATTATTTGGCCAAAGAAGCATCAGGTTGGCCAAAGGAGGATCATGCTAGCCAAATGTAGACCCCTCTTAACCTTTTTTGGAGCCCAACTCCTCAGTTGCAATAATTGATTCAAATTCAACGACTAGATTTGAACAAATTCAACAATAATTTAACTAAATTAACCAATAAATTTAAAGTAAACTTAAAACTAATAAATTATTAAGGGGGTTGATAGCATTTTTACTACTCATGTGAACGGGCTTAAACCTCCTATTTTACTTGCAAGAATCACAAGGTTATTGTAGTATAAACGGATCTCGCAAGGTCGTCTCCACAGGGATTATTAAATAATTCGAAACTAATCAGATTCCATTTAATTATTGTAAAGTAGAAATTGAGGTGATTTATTTTATAACCTAATTAAAATAAAAACGAAATTAATGAATTAAAATAAACAATCTGCAATATTAGTGCTAGAGAGAAAAGATAACAGTTTTGGGAGAATAAAATTAAGAAAGCACTAGGGTTCCACCATCACCTAGCAATCCTATGAATTTTTACCCATTACTTATGATCTACACATGCCACTTTGAAGGTTAGATTTTCCTAATTCATATTCTACTTGGAACCTCCAACATAGAACGTATATTTAACATGCAACCCGTCCGGACGTTCGGATCAAATTTGAACATGAAAGACTCATTATGCTTTATGAAAATCCTTTGAAAAACCATGCAATCCTTAAGACGTGATATTCATCCTAAGCGAAATTATAATTATTAATCACAAGAAGCCAGCGTCAATTTCAGGGAACCTTCCGACCAAAATTGCATCAAATTACTTTTCTAAAGATCCTAATGGTGATCAGGCATTAAGAAAATTAGATAGTTTTTATCCCGGTGATTAACAATTCAAAGTATGCATGCAATCAATCATAAGCAATTAAATAAAAATCACATATTCATGCTAAGGCTCCAGGCTTCGCCCTAGCAAAAGAAATTAGTTCCGCATATTCATAATTGAAATCATAGAAAATATATTCAAGAAAAGGATTGAAAACACCTTCAAGTAAAAAGTCTCCAAAACCCTAACAATTCTCTCTGTCTCCAAAATTGCATAAAAGAAAGCGTAGAGAAATATGGTAGACGGCCAAGCAATATATTTGCTAAGCCTCCACACAAACCCTAAAAACAGGTCCTTTATTCCCCCTAGGAAACTAAAATTAATAATCAAATAAAATAGGAAACATAACCCTAAATTAAATGGTAAAATTCGTCTAAAATCTGAACAGCCACGTTTTAGACCCATTAGCTGCTCCAAAACTGGCCCAATATAGCTGGATTTAATTTTTGGAATATTCTGAACACTTCTCCAGAAGGCCACGAACCCATCCGAGGTCATCTTGGGCTCAAAAAACGCAATTTAAGCCCAAAAACGTCATTTTCCAACACTGCAGATCGCTCCTTTATTTTATCGCCAGAAAATAACCGCTTGGTGGAAAAATCCCAAATTTTGATAGGATCAAGCTAAGTGACTCACGAACGTCCTCCAACTAGAATTACTCCAAAATTCGTCCATTTGGTCCTGTTTTGCTCCAGAGGAAGTCGAAAGTCCTATATTGAAAATACAATTCAAAGTATCAAAATTCTTCCAATATATTAACCAAAATATACTACGATTAGGGTAAAATATATAATATAAAATCTACTCATCAGGGGCTATGTATAGCCCATTCGGTTGGAGATAGTATATGAGTATGGCCTAACACTGTTCGTTTAAAAATAATTTTTTAGGAGGCTATAATTCAAGACGAGCCTCTATTTAGCCATTTTGGTTGGAGATGATCTAACATGATACGAATATTGCCTTTAAGTCATATCACGTGTAAGATAGAGCTTAAAATGAAAAGGTCAACCACACAAGAAAAACTATATATCGCTAATTTATGAAGAACCTCTTGACTTTATCAAGCCACTTAAGATTACAGGTATACACAATGTTTGTTATACGAAGGGTTTTGATTGTACGTTTATATATGTTGTGGTGTAAAATGTTTATTTAATTTTTAATATATTAGCCACGTTTCACTTATGTAATTATGTTTTAGGATCATTTATGCTTTGTATTCAAGGGCATGGATCGGCATAAAAGAGTGGCACGCATGAATTAAAATTTAATTTAGGATTTGAATTGTTCAATTACTTGTGTAGGAAATTCAATTACTTGTATAGGAAATTGTATGAATTTACATACAAGCTAAAGGTAAATATTTATGTACAATTCTTTGGTATGATTAATTTTTTATATTAAGAATATTGATTGCTTTATGATGCTTTGTGACGACCCATCCCTATTTTCTATATAATTTTCTCCCTGAGTGTGTAAACTGACAATTATACCCTGGTTGCCTAAGTGACGTGGATGTACATATGCAATTTTACATTATTTTTATCACTAACCTTATTCACCAATTATTTTAGTTCCTATTTTCCCAAGCCCAATCAGATTATATCTCTCTTCTCTCTACTTAATCAGGTACCCTCTCTCTCCTTCTCGCACCTTCTTCTTCCTTCTCGCACTCGAGACACCACCACAACACAACCATCCTCAAATCATTACAGATCGAACCTGCAAATACCACCATCGTACTCATCTCGACCTCACGAATCCAGTCGTACCATCTGATCGACGAACAGACGAGTTTTAACTCGCCAACTCGGAAGCTCCGACTTGGTCGAGTTGGTATCACCATGATCCCAATAAGATTTCAAGGTTTTGGGACGTGAGGAAGCATCTACCCAACTCCCTAAGGACCCTAGAGTAAGTTTGGAGTGAAGTTGACGTCGGAACAAGTGAGTTCGAGGAGTCTTAGTTTTGGCCGGAACTTTCGAGGTATTTTTAGACTGTTTTTCATTTGATTTTGGACTTTTAAGAGGTACAAACTTGTTCTACTCCTCAAGAGCTTTTAATCCATATAAATTTCATGGATTTTGGTTGAGAAATGAGCTAGATATTAAGGTTTGAAGATTTTCCCAGAATCCGGCGAATTTTCCTGAAACAGGCGAACTAGACGGCGACGAAGCTGACCGGAGAAGACAAGGTATATTTCGTTAAAGTTAACGGAATATTCTAACGGCATCAGGTAACGCCGTTACCATTTAACGGAATATTCCGTCTATTATGACGGAATATTCCTAACATCCGTTAGGGTTTCCGTCGCGCATGCCGTGCACATGCCTACGCGTGGCCGTGGGTTGGACAGCGCGTGAGGGCGCGTCCAGCCTCCTGTCGACGAATGGTTTTTACGTGCGGGTCCGTGACTTCGAGTAGAACATTTTTGTATATTCAAACCTTCCATTTGAGCAAACCATTAGAAGTTATTTTTAGATTCTTGTGTATGTGCTATTTAATTAACTAAAAATAGTTATTTCGTATAAAGGGGAGACCTACCCCGAGGACGAACGCAGTCAAGCGAGGTTAGGGGGCTACGATCCTTCGACATATCAGTGAGTGGGCATTTGTTTTTGTATGTGTATATATGTGTATATATAACCTTCCAGAAATGTTTTAAATTGATTATGCATAGCATGCCATGATTTAAATGCATTATATTTAAATATTGCATTATGATGAGAATTGTGATTATGTCAAATGATACTACAGAGGTGCAGGTAAGTTCATGTGAGTTATTATGTGGTTGAAATGATTGAATTATGTGAGCATGCATATATTCATTTAGAGTTCATCATTGCTGCACCCTGGTGATTGTGCTCCCACCCCGGGCCAGGGCATAACCTTCACGTGTATGTTCACCTCCCACACCGCATGCTCGTCTTGGATCCAAGTAGGTACTAGCCTGTCATACAGACTGCAATAGGCAGTTATGACTCGTAGGTGACCTGCGAATTATTGCTAGACATCACATGATCATAGCACTAGAGCGTACATATTTACACCCAGCCTGTCGTACAGGTCACACTAGGTGACTCCGACTCGTGTGCTAGCATAGACTGATGAGCAATAGGTCCAGTTGTACAAGTCACATTATGTGACTCCAATTGGCATGCTAGTTTAGATTGATTTTACACCTGGCTTACATTTACTATTGCTGAGATATTGTGGCATGTCATGCTTCTGTTTTCACAGCTTTTGTTCATTCATTTTTGTATTATGTAGTATTGTTTTCTGGAAACTATATGGGTTTTATAATGAGGGGTTATTATTTTCAGAAAAGAGAAATGTGTTTTCTAAAGCTTGGTTTTTGCCCACTCACCCTTCTGTTTTTCGTCCATCCAGGTCCTAGATAGCTGTCCTCCTTTGTGGCACTCGAGGGTTAATCAACGGTTCTGACACTCCATCAAATAATGTAGGGATATTTCCTCTCTTGTTGTGTATTTAGTACTTAATCAGTTCGTCTGCACCTTTACGTTACCTATGCTTTGGATGGTTGTACTTCGGGTTTGACCACTTCCGCATGTTTACTTATTTCTAGTTTAAATAAGTTTTAATTGGGTTTTAATTTGTTCATATATATTTTTTTATTACTTCTTTTGCACTCTTGACTACGTCTCTCTCGTGTGAAGGCCAACACGTCTCAACTCCGGCGGGGGTGTGTCATGCATGCATACGAGAATGACAAACAGTGAGCAAAAATTGTGGTATTGCATGTGCAGAACGAAACAGTTAAACTGTTAAAGATAATTAAAGTAACATAAAAAACAGCCAACAACTTATAACATAACATATTATGTTATACTCTCCAAAGGAACAATGCTTCTCAAAATTTCAAATGGGGAGTTGGAATATAATTGGTTTATGAGAGATTTTGGATGCGGTTTCTAGCCATTAATATTCTTTGATTGAAACCTTATTATTTTTCAATCTTTGATCAAAGTCTTTTAACTTTGTACACCTCAATGTATTAGTATCAATGTGTCACATCTCGGTCCGGGCCCCCACCACATCCCGGGCTCGACTCCGTCGTAGCACGATATTTTCCGCTTTGGGCCCCGACCACGCCCTCACGGTTTTGTTCTGGGAACTCACACGAGAACTTCCTAGTGGGTCACCCATCATGGGATTGCTCTCGCGCGAACTCGCTTAACTTTGGAGTTCGGATGGAACCCGAAGCCAGTGAGCTCCCAAAAAGCCTCGTGCTAGGTTGAGATGGGTGTTGGAAATATGCCCTGAAAGCCAATCTTTGGAAGAAACCTTTCAGGACAAATGAATGGATGTATAGATGATTCTTATACGTCAAATGGCAAAGACACGAATTAGGACTATCTCAATAAACGATATATGTCTTAAATAGTGTATCCATGGACAATGGATGGATTGAAGAAGTAATCTAATGATGTTAGACTACAGAGACCTTCTTCAGATAACCAAATGTCCAAAAGGTTCCTGGTCATTGGATTGTCGGAGGGAAACTGACAATACGTAGATCGGTACATACTATGTCTGCTTCAAATGGAAGGATGGAAAGTCTCATCCCATTCGTGTTGTGACACTAAGACAAGTATGTAGGTGCTCATTAGGGGAATGAGTTCACTGAACACAATCGAACGAGAGTACTTGCATGGAGGTCTACTCACATGTCAAGCAAGTAACTCTAATGGTTGGAATAATGTAAATAGTCCTTAGACCTGAGGCATCGTCGTTGTCTTGTGGTTAAGTACTTGATCTTTGATTATGTCAAACGTCACTCTTTCAGAATGTCAACGGCATAGTCGGGGTTAAGCCACTTAGTCATGAAGGCAAGTGTATGCGCAACAAGGAATCTCTAATCCTCGATAAGAGAGGAAGAATACTCTAAGATATGATTCGAGAATCTTCGGCCGAAGTATCGAGCGTATTAAAAGGAATGCGTTCCTATACGACTCAACAGAATCATATAAGAAGTAATAATCACATTAAGGGTTTGACATAATATATCCATACCCTATTAATATGATTGAGAGTATTGTATTAGAGAAGGATTGAATTACATTGTAATTCCAATGGAATAGGTTCTTCTTATAAAACTTCTACATTAGCTTGGGTAGCTATGACATATGGTTAGATGTCACTCATAGCTTGTGAGTTCTTCTAAATGATTAAATGAAGTCATCAAAGAAGAATGGTGAATTAAAATGAAGTTTTGATTCACTAAGTGATTGAAATTAAATTGAATTAATGCCAATCACCTCACTGCCTTGCTAATTAGAACCTAAAAGATTGTTCACCAAAACACTATTGTAGTGAGTAATTAATGGATGATGGAAATAATTAATTGGATTAATTAAGTGTTTTGATTAATTTAGAAAGTCTAAAGAAATCATAAAAGCGATAAAAGATCGTTTTGGGCTTAAAGAAACGTTCGGGTTTAATTGGGCCCATTGGGCCTAAACCCATTGGGCTTTTATTCAAGCATTGGATGACTTGAAATAAATGAAAGCCCAAAGAGCATATGAACACAAGTAGGCCGGCCATACTAAGGGTTTGGGTGAGATGTTTGGTCAATTTGTTGACTAGGTTTTTGATGATATATAAGGAACTTTATAGAGATTGATTCCATAAGAGTTTTTGTGAGTTTAGAAACACAAAATCAAAACAACCATCTCTCTCTCTCTCAACAATAGGGCCGGCCACCTAGAGGGTGAATGGGCTAACAACTTTTCATCCTTTTGGTCATTCCTTCATCCTTCTCATTATACTAGTGGGTGAGGATCTTTAGAGGTCTTCTACTTTGGAGACTTAAGGAGAACCTTGGAGCACTCATTCTATCAAAGTGGAGGAGGCAAGGAGGGAAGCTAGGCTCAAGTAATTCAAGGAACAAAGAGCTTGGAGGTGGTCCATCCTTGGTCTAAAATCAAGAACAAGAGGTATAGATCTATTCCTTGACTTTGTTCTTAAGTAAAAATTGTTTTGATGCATTATATTTAAACCTATGAACTTTGAAGGGGATTTGCATGACTATAACTTTGATAACTTGTTATAAATGCTTACGTTGCGTATGTATATAAATCTAGAATTGTATATGCATGCTAGTCATCTAGAAATCCCAAATCTTGAAAAATCATAATTTTCCCTTCAAGTGGTATCAGAGCCAAAGGTTTATGTATAATGTGTCCTTTTGGATTTTATGCATATGGGTATTAATGTTATGCATGACATAATTATTGTTTCATTCAAAATATGTTTATCTTTTGTTTTTCAATAGTTGAAGAATGTTAGTCAATAGTTGAAAAAGATATGTATGCAAAAGTTGTTTTGTATGCATGAATGAAATTTGAGTTTTGAACTAATTTTTGACATATTACTTCTTCATTTAAAGTATGTTTATCTTTTGTTTTTCAATGGTTGAAAAATATAAATCAAGAGTTGAAAAGATATGCATGTAAAAGTTGTTTTGTATGCATGAATGAAGAACAAGTCATGAACAAAGTTTTGAGTTTTTTGTTCTTTGTGGTTGGCATGATTTTGGGGAAATTTTTGAGCATGTGTTTATGTTTTATTGTAAGACACTCACACATCATTTAAAGCTAGAAACTAGAAACCTTGTCACTTAAGTTTTGAGTTTGAAAAAATCACCAAGAATACACAAATCTTGAAAAATGTGTTCATGGTTTTGTTCTTGGTGTTCATAGTTTGTTTTTGGATGAAAATGGTTTTCATGCATAGTTTTGTGGTTTTGGATGATGTTCTTACCATCCATAACCATATTAAAATTATTTGAACCCTACTAGATTAGGTGAAATTCCATCACTTTTTCTAAAGAATTAAAAGCTAAGACAAGTGACAAACAAAATGATGTTTCTTTCTATTTTGTAATGAATTAATGCAAGATGAGTGGAAACCCTTCCCCCCCCATTAAATGGCCGGCCTCCCCTAGTGGATTTCCCACTTATGGGGCCATTTTATATTTTGAGAAAGTTGGTTTTACTTTTGAGTATTTATGGTTTGACCCCTAACTTTTTCATATTTGCATAAAGGCCCCTACTAACTAGAAAGTTAAAATATTTGATTTTAAGTTGTTAGTTGTTTAAACTCATAATACTATTATGCCCATATGCACTAAATCTAAATGTTTATGTTGCACTCCATATGATTATTTAATGTGATTAGATAGTTTGAAAAATGGGTGACTATGGACTTATGCCTTAAACGATAATTGAGCTATGAGATAAGGCGCTAAAATCAAATTGTTTGAACCTTGTGAATGTGTTTTAATTACTGTTTAATTGGACCTTGTCACGTTTGAAATTAATCTATCTCTCCCCTTTTAGTATATGTAATTTATAGGAATTTGTACAAATCGGTTTGTAATTCTTATTACTTCTTAATCTCTATTCATTAGTTGATTCCCTCTAGTGCTAGACTAGAGTTTCTTTAACTATTGGTAAGGAAACATAACTAAAAGAGGGTTTTGACATGAGATTAAAGATTAAATGGGTCCAACGCCCTAATTAGCAATGAATGATTGTCTTTCATTTCTAATGGCTAAATGAAAATGTTTTAATTGGATTGAAAAACACGTAATTAAATTGACACAACCTCCCCGCGTTTATATTCAACAATGATGGCTCGTTGTTGCAATAACCTAATAAGTCCATGGTCATCCAAGAGCCTAAGATAACTATAAAGTCTTATTTCAAAGGAATGCAAAAACCATAGTAGTAGTAGTTACTTCCAATATTTGAAAAATTCGTTTTTGATATTGATTTGTTTTTCTTAAAACAAATAGTGGGAGTATCATACGCTACTAAAATATAATGAATATAATTAGTAGTAATATATATCTCCAATATTTTGAAAAATGTTTTGATATTGATTTGTTTTGTGAAAATGAATAGTGGGGATATCATATGCTACTAATTTCATTAACTTTGGACTAGTAGTTATAATAGGACTATTTATTTGAATATGATTAAATAAATAATATTGATGAGACCTTAAAATCCCTCAACCAACAAACAATATTAAGTTGAAAGCGTGAGAGTGATTAGAACACTTTTTCGTGGCCTTCCACCATGGTAGGCTCCAAGCGTTTATGACTTGTACACCGCCTTCACCCTATCATGGGGAAGTTCAAAGTGCATGCTTATATTCAGGAGGAGTTTATTCAAAACATTTGATGAGGTTAAGGTAGGCAACGAGTGTGGCCAACATCGTATCATCGTGAGGTCATACTTGAACCCCTATCTAAACCAAGCATGGTGGGAAAGAACTTAACTAAGAAAAATGGTGCCAACATCGTATCATCGTGAGGCATTGTTTTCTAGAGGCCAAATAGATGGGTAATCACAAAAACTTGTTGTGAATGGGTAATTGTACCCTCTCATTATTATTTTTGCTAGCCAACATCGTATCATCGTGAGGTGGGCTTGGTAATAGTGAGTCTCCCATAACCCGCTAGGAGCTTTCTTTGAAATCTCCCGGATTCCATTTTGAGGGATATGGAATTTGCCAAAAATGGTGGGTGATGTCATTCGGTTTAAAGACCCGAATCGTTTGACTTAATCAACAATCAATCTAATTATTTTAGTGTTTATGTATTTAGATATGGTTGGAAGCGCACTCGCGAAAATACTCGACAAACATTGCCTTGAGGGGCACAATTTCCCATCATGGTATCGTAATGTCAAGATTCTCCTAACATTGGAGAAGATTGTTTACGTGCTAGACAAGGCTCCACCTCACATACCTCTTGGCCCTGAGGCTACAGAGGATGAGCGTGCTAAGTTTGACAAGCACGTTGAGGATGACACACAAGCCAAGTGCTATCTGTTGGCTTCCATGAATGAGGAGCTACAGAGACAGCACGAGGACATGGACAGTGCATTTTCCATAATACTCCATCTTACGGAGTTATATGGCGAAGGGACGCGCAACCGTCGCTTTAGCACTGTTTGTGAACTTGTGAAGACCAAGATGGTCAAAGGGGCTCCAGTACATCAACATGTACTGAAGATGATAGGATTCATTGAACAATTGGAGAACCTTGGTACTCCACTTGACGGGGAATTGGCCCAGGACTTCATATTGGCTTCTCTTTCTGATTCATTTGCGCAGTTCGTAATGAACTACAATATGAATAAAATGGATAGTACTCTCTCTGAGTTGCTAAATATGTTAGTAACTGCCGAGAAGACTATGAAGAAAGAGAACGTTATAGGGACTGCTGCAGTAGCCTACAACAAGCCATCCTCTTCCAAAGCCAAGCCGAAAGGCAAAGGCAAAGGAAAGGAGATGAAGTCACCCACTCATAAGCCGAAAGGAGGAGTGATGAAAAAGAAGGCAAAAGAGCCCAAAGGGACTTGCCACCACTGTGGAAAGGAGGGACATTGGAGGAGGAATTGCAGGTTATACCTTGCAAGTCTTAAGGACAAACCACAAGGTATGGTTTATGTTCTTGTTTTCAATTCTAAATGTTAGATCTTCTAAATATTTATATTTGATATAAAGGGCTAATCACTTGTATAATTGTATATAGGTGGAGGAGCCAAGTAGAAGAGGAACAAGCAAGGAAAGGTGTGGAGAAGAGTTCGTCCACCATGTTTTTTGCTTACTACTTAAGAAGTTTGTTGCATTTAAAGACAGTCTTTAAACTTTCTTATTTTGTTAAGAACTTAATATGGCTTCATATGATGGAAGGCCACTAATAAATGCTTATATGTATAAAGGTATTTAAATTAGTCTCTAAATGTTTAGAGCTAATGCTTTTTATATTAAACATTATGAATGTTTGAATTATCATATTAATGTAATGTGATGAATGCCTTCTAATACATTTTCTTAATAGTAGTGTTATGAATTGAATATTGTCTTGTTGTATCCTAGGTGAGATACAAGATTTATATCATATGAAACACAATAATCAAGATCACTCTTGATTCAATTAGTGGTTTTGAACAACTAATTGGGCATTCGTTAAAAGGTTTTAAAATGTCAATTGTGCTATTGATTAAACCAAGAAAGAAGTGTCTAAATCTATAAAATGTTTAAAGACTTTAGTCACTTAATAACAAGACATCAACTTAGTGAAGATTGAAACAATTAAAGCTTGAAATGTTTTAAAGCTACTACACAATGTCTTCTACCAATATACATCAATTTTATACATTTTGAATGTATGAAATGATTTCTCATTAAAGTCATGAGAAATAGTGGGAGGTGTGAAAATGGATATAAACTTGAATGTGATTGGTTTATAGTGGTCAAAAGAATAATAGTACTTGACTATTATTAAGAGTTTGTAATTTTAATTGTTAAAAGACTCAAAACTCTTCAAACGTTAAAATTCTATGTTGTGTATGACATTTAAAGATAGTCTTTGAATGTTGGTTTCGTCAACCTAGCATAAAATGGTTATATGTTGGGAGTTGTCAATCATTCTCTTTTATGAGAACAAGCTAATAACAAAGCATATGGACAAGTTGATGAAACAAAAGGGAAAAAACTTCAAAATGAGTCACAACATTTGGTTTAACAACAAGACAATCCAAATTCAACATCTAAATGTAACAATATTGCTCTATGTAGTTTCGATAAAGAATTATATCAACCACCTAGAAGGAATGGTTGAGTTTCTATATCCTTAGTAGAAGCCATGCTTCCACTAAAGACTTGGATAATTCTTATATAACTACAGGTCTTAGTATGACTAAAACTTGAAATATGGTGTATGACACCATATGAATTAAATGAATAGACTTGATAAATTCAAGTTACACATTTCGAATGGAATTGCTTGAGAAAGAATTCTTTTGTGTATGATTCGTTTAAATAACTTGTGTTAGCTAGTGTTGTTGATGGTCTCAAAAGAGTTGAGATATCATCAATAAGCTAATGGATCTTAATGATTGTCAATAGATCCAATACAAGTTAGTGGGAGCAATATGCATTCAAATCTAGACGATATAATGAATGCTAAGTTACATCAAGGCCAATGGGAGTGATGTCATAATTTGAGCAAACAAGATATGAATGAAGTCTAATTGATAGACTTGATAAATCATAGATGTTACTCGAAAAAATGACAAAACATGACACAGTCAATTTTGAAGTATAGACTTGAAATTGGACTTATTGATATAGTAAGACTATCTCAAGGATATTAAATGAGGAATTAAATCTCAAATGTTGTAGATTTAAGAAAGCATTTTCCTATGTGATAGGAAATCACTTTCAAAACCCTTATAATGAATGTGTCATAAAATCACAAAAGGGACACATGCATTGACTTGTGAAATAGATATCCAAAAGTGAAGAACCACAGGGGTTGTCACTTTAAGATATTACTATATCCCAGGATCAGAACCAAAGCAACTGATAGAGTATTATTGCCTTTAAGAAAGAAACATCAGAGTGGGACTCTGGAAGCGTGCATTCACTTAGGTTGTTAACCAAAGTGAAAATAAGCCATTTTAACAAATGGAACTTCATATTGGATGAAGAACTAACCATATGAATGAATTGATAGTATGGTACTACAATGGTCTCAAGGATGGAGCAAAGTTTGTATAAAGTATACAAACGAAATATATGACGATATATTGTTTTTGAAACTGCTTCAAAAGGTGTTTTGAATGAAGGGGTTCTTTTAGAACCAATGATTGAATCCAAACCATAAGGTCGATAGTAATGTACTACGACGTAATGGGGCGATAGCTCAAGCCATGGAATCAAGGTCTCATCAAAATATTCGAACACAATAAAGAGACATCATCAAATGTTTTGGAAACATTTAATAAGTAAATTCCCTTTTAAAATAAAAGGGATTAATACATAACCAAGCTAACCTACGAGCATGAACTCTCTCGACAAGATGTATAAGATACACTAGTAATTGACTTTAGTGCAAGTGGGAGATTGTTGGAAATATGCCCTGAAAGCCAATCTTTGGAAGAAACCTTTCAGGACAAATGAATGGATGTATAGATGATTCTTATACGTCAAATGGCAAAGACACGAATTAGGACTATCTCAATAAACGATATATGTCTTAAATAGTGTATCCATGGACAATGGATGGATTGAAGAAGTAATCTAATGATGTTAGACTACAGAGACCTTCTTCAGATAACCAAATGTCCAAAAGGTTCCTGGTCATTGGATTGTCGGAGGGAAACTGACAATACGTAGATCGGTACATACTATGTCTGCTTCAAATGGAAGGATGGAAAGTCTCATCCCATTCGTGTTGTGACACTAAGACAAGTATGTAGGTGCTCATTAGGGGAATGAGTTCACTGAACACAATCGAACGAGAGTACTTGCATGGAGGTCTACTCACATGTCAAGCAAGTAACTCTAATGGTTGGAATAATGTAAATAGTCCTTAGACCTGAGGCATCGTCGTTGTCTTGTGGTTAAGTACTTGATCTTTGATTATGTCAAACGTCACTCTTTCAGAATGTCAACGGCATAGTCGGGGTTAAGCCACTTAGTCATGAAGGCAAGTGTATGCGCAACAAGGAATCTCTAATCCTCGATAAGAGAGGAAGAATACTCTAAGATATGATTCGGGAATCTTCGGCCGAAATATCGAGCGTATTAAAAGGAATGCGTTCCTATACGACTCAACAGAATCATATAAGAAGTAATAATCACATTAGGGGTTTGACATAATATATCCATACCCTATTAATATGATTGAGAGTATTGTATTAGAGAAGGATTGAATTACATTGTAATTCCAATGGAATAGGTTCTTCTTATAAAACTTCTACATTAGCTTGGGTAGCTATGACATATGGTTAGATGTCACTCATAGCTTGTGAGTTCTTCTAAATGATTAAATGAAGTCATCAAAGAAGAATGGTGAATTAAAATGAAGTTTTGATTCACTAAGTGATTGAAATTAAATTGAATTAATGCCAATCACCTCACTGCCTTGCTAATTAGAACCTAAAAGATTGTTCACCAAAACACTATTGTAGTGAGTAATTAATGGATGATGGAAATAATTAATTGGATTAATTAAGTGTTTTGATTAATTTAGAAAGTCTAAAGAAATCATAAAAGCGATAAAAGATCGTTTTGGGCTTAAAGAAACGTTCGGGTTTAATTGGGCCCATTGGGCCTAAACCCATTGGGCTTTTATTCAAGCATTGGATGACTTGAAATAAATGAAAGCCCAAAGCCCATATGAACACAAGTAGGCCGGCCATACTAAGGGTTTGGGTGAGATGTTTGGTCAATTTGTTGACTAGGTTTTTGATGATATATAAGGAACTTTATAGAGATTGATTCCATAAGAGTTTTTGTGAGTTTAGAAACACAAAATCAAAACAACCATCTCTCTCTCTCTCAACAATAGGGCCGGCCACCTAGAGGGTGAATGGGCTAACAACTTTTCATCCTTTTGGTCATTCCTTCATCCTTCTCATTATACTAGTGGGTGAGGATCTTTAGAGGTCTTCTACTTTGGAGACTTAAGGAGAACCTTGGAGCACTCATTCTATCAAAGTGGAGGAGGCAAGGAGGGAAGCTAGGCTCAAGGAATTCAAGGAACAAAGAGCTTGGAGGTGGTCCATCCTTGGTCTAAAATCAAGAACAAGAGGTATAGATCTATTCCTTGACTTTGTTCTTAAGTAAAAATTGTTTTGATGCATTATATTTAAACCTATGAACCTTGAAGGGGATTTGCATGACTATAACTTTGATAACTTGTTATAAATGCTTCCGTTGCGTATGTATATAAATCTAGAATTGTATATGCATGCTAGTCATCTAGAAATCCCAAATCTTGAAAACTCATAATTTTCCCTTCAATGGGAATATACATATAAGACTTACAGGATCCTCACCCCTGGGCGATGTAGGATGTTACAATTCACCCCCTTAGGGGCCCGACGTCCTCGTCGGCACACTCGCACCAAACGGCAGAGTAGCTCTGATACCAAATTGTCACATCCCGGCCCAGGCCCCACCACATCCCGAGCTCGACTCCGTCGTAGCACGATATTGTCCACTTTGGGCCCCGACCACGTCCTCACGGTTTTGTTTCTGGGAACTCACACGAGAACTTCCTAGTGGGTCACCCATCATGGGATTGCTCTCGCGCGAACTCGCTTAACTTCGGAGTTCCGATGGAACCCGAAGCCAATGAGCTCCCAAAAGGCCTCGTGCTAGGTAGAGATGAGAATATACATATAAGGTTTACAGGATCCTCACCCCTGGGTTATGTGGGTTGTTACAAATGGATTTCCATGTCAGTTTTTATTATTTTTTAAATTAAAAAAAATTCAAGATAATTATTTTTCTCACTCAATTGGCAAAATTAATTGCCTGAATTCAAAATTCTTATCTTCATCATCTAAATTCAAAGAAAACCAAATTGTAAACAAATAAGGTTTTTTCGTTCAACTAATTTGAAATTCTTGATCATAGAGTAGACTAGAAAATAGGCCCACGCTTTGCGGCGGGACCTGAATAAATTGAACACAATTATGAATAAACAGAGGGACAAAAAACGCAACCAAAAAGCATTTCGATAGTGTTTTAGAAATAAACTTAATGATTCTTGCGGGTTCATGTAAGCATCCATGAATTAAACTTAATTTTTTATGAGTTAATGATACTTGCGGGTTGAATGTAAATATCCATGAATTTTTCTGAACATGTAAGCTACATTCATGCATTGTTAAAAAGCCACTCATTTTCTTAAATATGGAAGTTGTGATTTGTCTAAAAATATTTCTGGTTCGTTGAGAGAGTGCAGTTATCAACAACACATATTAAAGCACTTCGGGAAGAATGAGAAACTTCACTACCAGAGCCTTGATTCAAGTGCAATCGCTCTGAACCCCAAGATCAAAGGTAGTAGCAAGAGTAGATCATGATGTTCCAATGATAGTCCGATCTAAACTGCAAAAAATCAATGAGATTCAGAGTAAGAATTCAAAGTGCAAACAAACGGACACAGGAAAAGTACCTCGATCTGTAACAGTGCAATGAACTCAATGTGTGACAGTGCAATAAACTTAATCTACGACAAAATTACATTTCACAAAAGAAAAGCAGCTAATAACGGGAAGATATCATTTGTCATCATGACTTTTTTTGCATTCAAATCTTCCATCTGAGACGATAGATTATCTAAAAAAAGTAATTGAGACCTTCCAACAAACACAAAAACGTGCTAAAACCAAAAATTTGTTCCACTCATCCCCACCCATAAAATGTATTGAGGCCGTGACATGAACTTAATCCGTCGCAGAACGGTGATACTAAGACTCCCTCTAACGATCCAAATTTCTGAAAATCAGCCATCAACACTAAGTTACATGACAACACTGAAAATAATAGGTTACATACAGTGTTGAAAAACCATTAACACTAATCACATAGTGCCGGAACAGAGATCATAACAAAGCTACACCACTCAAATGACAAAATAACTAGACACCCATCCATTTTCTAAAGTGACCTCAATGATTCCGTCTCTGATAAAAAAAATTATGGCCTCTGCTCAATTTAAAACCACATTTAGAAACCTCTCCTCTAATCTGTGCATCACACACAACATACAAATTTTAAAACAAACAATAACAATCACAAAAGAACCAACAGAGTGCTGGCATAAAAATCTCTAGCATGTGGCATCATCTGTCAATGAACAAAAATCAGATGCATCATGTATTCTAGAGGAATAGATAACTGAGAATTCCATTCACAGGGTCACCACCACAACAACAAACAATAGAAGCATGAACAAAAACATGCAAAACACATACAATGTGGTTTTTGCAGAGAGGTTGTAACACTGAAAAACCAGCAGAGCAGGAGGAAAAAGAGAAATGGAGAGCAAGGTGGTAGCCAAAAGAGAAAACCAGAGTTATCAAATAGCAATTAGCAATCTTCTTAGCTCTCCTAATTTAATAATTTAAAAGCATCTGTTGTACTCCAACCAAAAGGTGGAGAACTGAACCATAACTGAACAGTGAACAAACCAGAAGGAAAAAAAAAGCCTCTTCAATTAGGATCAAACCATAAGCAGCCAAAGAAGAAAAAATTGGTTTGAAACTGAGACTTATCTTTTGAACCGAATGAAACTGCCAGCTGGGGAGAACACCTTATCAATTGTTGTGGAAATGACCTTCATCAATTCTTGTGGAAATGACTTCCAGCTGGAACAAAATTCCTGAAAGCAACCCTATCCTCGCCCTCCCTCCCTGCCTAGCAGTCTCTCTGTGCACCCGTTTCCGACAAAAATGCAATCAAGCTTTCAAGCACCCCTACCCCTTGATTTGCTCATCCCACCCCTCCCTTTCTCTTCCTAGCTTTCTTCCCACCCCTCGTTTCCAAACCACACCACTCTTCCCTCTCTCCTCTTCTCTCTGCCATCCCTGTAGGTCAGCCCTGGTCTTCTTTATGCCATCTCTGCAGGTCAGCCCTGCTTTCTGTCGGTGACTCAAGTAAATTGATAGCAACAAAAAATATATAATAAAAAACTAACCACAAAGCAATTTCATAAATTTATATATATAAAGGATCACATCAAAATGGTAAATTGATCCGCCACAAACAATTCATAGCAACCAAACAAACTCTAGAAGCCTAAACACACAAAGCCCATTCTTATAAACCAATGGCCTGGATGTAAATAACAATTGCAGCAACATTGGTTTTTGCTGTGCCAAATTCAATTAAGTAATACTCCTAAAAATATATATGATTGGCATCTTACATCATAAATACTAATTCTATTGACATCCTTGGTTTCATGAAAGGGAGTTGTTAGTGATACTGTAAAAAAGTTATTGCATTGTCAGCTGAATACGTATGTAAAACAAAGCAAAGTGAAAAGACACGGTTTAATAGTCCAATGAATTACAAAAATCAGAAATGTGAGTTTTCACAAACAATTACTAAATTAATTTGAAAATTAAAATGGATGTATCCACAAACTGACCATCCTAAAACTCCTGCTTAATTCTGTGAGCCACATTGTTTGTTATCTGTAGTCTATTGTCATTCAGCTTCACACATGCTTGAGCAGGGGACTCCATGAAAGCTACAATGTCCATAAAATGTAATTATTCTTTCCACAAAGCTCTTAGGTTCGACTCTTATGAAATGCTGAGTTCAATACAAATTATTAATGAAAGAAACACTCCAGCATCTTTTGAGTTTAAGTACCACTACTTAAACATGTTAACACACCCATAAGCTAACTAATTCAAATTAGTCTTTGATGCATTTTCTATGTACTTATATGAAGAAGAACCAACAGAGTGAGTAAAAACAAATTCCTAGTAAAAGAATTAGCCAATTCTAATTAACAACTACTAATCAAACTGCAAAAGCAACATATGAGTTTTTCTGGCTTCAAAGTTCAAACATAGAACCAACATAGTCAAAGGTCTTCATATGCATTATGAGAAAAAAACTCATAAATCATAACTTAAAGCTAAACCAAAAAAAGTAAAAGACACACAATTGATGTTCTTTATGTCCATCTAAGAGATGGGCAAGTAAATTTTGTGAAAAAAACACATGCTGGTTTGTCCAACCTGAGAAGATATTAAGTTCTCATTGAAGATTCATTGCTTGAGTGGTTTATTTATTTAAGTGATTTCTATTTTGTTGATAACAAGTTACCGCCATAATGCTCTTACTTCTCGCCTAATGCTCTATTGCCCTTGCCATTGCAGATGAAAAAAGAAAAAAGAAAAAAGAAAAAATTTCTCAGCTTTAGAAAATCCTTGTAAGGAGTTTTGCTTTCACAATTAATTTCAATGTAAAATGATGGTTAAGATCATTTTGAAGTTTGAAGACACATCAATGGTTTGCCCGACCAAATATTGCCCGACGAAAAATGATTGTAAGGAGTATTCACTACCATAAAATACTATTTACCCGACCAAATATTGCCCGACGAACTATATTTTGTCGGGACAAGAGATTTTACCCAACGACAATATACGTTTGTCAGGCAAAACTGGTCAACATTTAGGGTTTTGTCAAAATTTTTGCGCACTGTACTAAAAATCCTCCGCCTGGTGACGCCTAAGCTCTAGTCGGTTGGCCACCGTCCTAATTAATGTTTATGTGTTTGAAAATCAAGAAACAACACCTAGACCTCCTTGGGCGTCCGCTTAGCCCGTCTAAACCTGCCTAGGCACCCGCTAGGTCGTGACTCTCACTTGGGCATAGAATCGAGAACTTTCATTTTGCATTTAATATTTGTTCAATAAATTGTAAGAGACTTGTTGAATACTGGGATGAACACTCATTATATGCTTGTTCTCCATATTTTCAATTGTTATAATAGTTTAATCTATATGTCATTTTATTTTTCAAGTTATGTTTCCCAATACAATTATGTATATTTTAAGTATAAATAGACACTTATTTATGTGATATATAAGAAATTTTACTTAAATCCACATAATCCGCCTAGGCGCTAGGCCCCAGCCCACCCCCTGATTGGTACTTAGCATATTTTAGAACCTTGGTTTTGAGCAATGAAAATATTTTGCAGGGCAAAATATAATTTGTCAGGAAAAATTTTGGCGCCAAGAAAAAAAATGGCACGTATTGTGTAAGGGTTTGCCTGACAAAAATTTTGTTTGTCGATTTATTTAGTTTTGGCCGACAATATATTTCGTCTAGTCATGTCTATACGCCATTGGGTAAAGGTCCACAACGACTTGTCAAAAAATACCACTAAAAAACCTATTATTTGATGACTTGGGTCGTCGGGCAAAACCCTATTCCTTAAGGATCATGCTTTCTTCTTTCTCTCTTCTCCTTTTTTTCCTCTTCCTCCCGCTCGCGCGACGTTGTTCTCTTCTTCAAATCTCTCTCTCTCTCTCTCTCTCTCCCTCCCTCCCTCCCTCCCTCCCTCCCTCCCTCCCTCCCTCCCTCCCTCCCTCCCCCACCCACTCACACCCATATCTTCCCCATCTCCCCCACCCACTCACACCCATATCTTCCCCATCTTTTCCTCTCCCAATTGATTTAAGGTTAATGTTTTTGTAATTGTATTGCAATAAAATTAAAGGAAAGGTATGTATTTGTCTCTTAATTTATATTTTTTTAGTAAGTTTTAATTTATTTAATTGTGATACATATATGTATTTTGAAATTGTGGGTTGTGTGAAATTTTGAGTTTGTGTTATTGAAACATATGTAGCTTAGGAGAGTTTAAACACGGTGTGAAATTGTTTAAAATTTCATAACCGTTTATATGAAGTTAATTATGTTGAATAACTTTGTATTATAAATTCGGAAAAACTTGTTTGAGAGTGTTGGATGTGCATGTAGAACAATTTTATACTGAAATAGTGGGCAAAAGAATTCAAGTGTTTAGATTGCGTTACCAGAGATGAACCCTAGACAGGTGTATATATACTGTGGGGAGAAAGACTTTTTAGGATAGAATTATTGTTCTAAGCCGGGAGAATCCTAGAGGATATTTAGAAGTAGATATTGCACCCTCTTAGGAGTTATGATTACTTGCGCATGCCAATTCTTAGAGTGTAGGAACTCTAAGACTTAAGAGATATGATTGTGTCCACATCCGGATCAGATCACGTATCTTGCGGAACAAGCATGGTCATTTAGCAGAGTCACCAGGACGCCGCCTACTGCCCTATAATCTAGTGATGGTGGCACCGCTACTCCGTCTGATCCAGCTCTGCCCGGAGTCGGTGAGTCCATAACCGAACTTTTGAGGTAACTATATTCGGATCAGCCTTACTTTGACCCTAGAAAATCATGGTCCTACACCCTCCGTTAGGTAAGTATAAGGCAAATGTCGAGCAAAAGCTGTGTTGTTGGGTGAACCCTTTATGTTGTCCCGTTACTTAATCTTCGACCGTTTTTTTTTTGGGTATTTTTTATGTAGGAGATCCTGAATTATATGCAAACATGTTTGACGGTTAGATTGTCCAAACTAGTTTCGTAGAATGCATGTCCCCTTATAGAGCATCGATTCCAAAACACTAAGTGTCGTTTTTTTTTAATAATTCCATTAAGTACAATGTAAATTTATTGAAAAAAGGCTTAGCCAAAGGGTTTAGAGGTTTAGAACACATTAAATAAGTACTAAGAATGCGGTGATGCAAGAGAAATTTACATGATATTAGTCAATGTTGTGATACAAGACAAATCCGATTTTGCAATGCCTAATGCATTTGTTGGGGATTACAAAACACTTAAAGTTTATTCTAACTTAAGTACAATGAAAAAAGGCCAAGCCATAGGATTTAGAGCTTTAAAAAAAGGCTCAGTCATAGCGTTAAGAGTTTTGGAGCCCATTACGGTGGTTTCCACTCCATTTTCTTTTGCATGCTAGACATCCGAGTAACTTTTGGTTACCACCTTCTTCAACATTACGGTGGTATCCTCACCATGTTCTTTCACATTATGGTGGTATTCTCTTCATGTACTCCCTAGACCTCTATAACTGAAGGTGCACCTTCTTCCCCTAGCTAGCCGTGTCAGCCTAGGTACCGTCATAATTCTAATTGTGGACTCTGGCCACCATAGTCATGCCTTTGTTGCTGGTGTTTTTCATGACATACTTTGGGACCTTTGTGCAAAGTGGTGATATGGTAGGGTTTGGGTAGTGGGAAAAGGGGGTATTGAAGCAAAGAAGAAGGGGAGAAGGGAGAAAATGAACAGGAAGGCACGAAGTAGAAAGAGGAAGAGGAAGGTATTGAGGATAAAAAGGAAGAGGAAGGCACATACTTATAAATTGATGAATAGTGGTTTGCCCGACGAATCATTCCGTCGTGTAAGTAATAGGTAAGCGTCGAGCAAATCCTCTACTGTTGCGCGCCATTTTTTCCCATCTTCTCGCGAAAAGTTTGTCCGACAAATATTACTTGCTCTATGACATCCCTTGTCGTGTAAAGGTTTTGAGTAAACCATAAATGTTGACCGTCTTCGCCCTACCAACTGAAATATCCATCGGGTAAAGACATTTTACCCTATGAAAATTGTTGCGTGGCGCAAATGTTTGTAGAGCAAGCCCTATTTTTTTTTAGTAGTGGCAACAAATGGAGCCTTTGAAAAATTTGGTTAAATACAACTCTATCTCACAATAAATGCCTTTCCATTTCACTAAATAATGTTACAAAAAGAATAATTTAGTATGAACAAAAATGAATTCAATTCAGTGAGGAGGAGGTATATACTCATGCTCGATTGTTGGCGTTGTTCGAGTACCTGATGCGGTAGGAGCCCTTACATGTCCAACCATTGATACCTGTAAAGCTTCCTCTTCATAAGCCCTTCTCTCCATCTCCACCATCCTCGACTGCTTCTTCACCTTCACAAGCATTGCCACCAGAAGCAGCCCCAAAAGAAAAGCACCCAATGCAGATCCAACCGAGCTTCCAACCGCCACTTTCCACTGGCTCACTCTCTTCCTCAACTGCACCGGAATAGGTTTGTTGATGACCAACCCGAAATGTCCATGCCTTTTCGCAGCACAAATGTAAGGTTTAGTTTCCCTTGCCAATGTCACTTTGCCATCACCTTCAAAACTTGCACATAATGGCCTCATACCCAATTCGTTGCTCATCCTTGTGATGTCTTTGAAGTCAATGCTGATGGGTTTTTCTCCAGCTTCAATGCCAAGCTCAAAAGGGTTGCTGAAGTTCACATCAGTACCGGCATTATATGCTAAGAGGCCTAAAATTGGAGAAACAAGCTGATATCCAGATAGGTTATAGTTGGCATAATATATTGAAGACCAATTATATCCCAAGTTTTGTCTAACGACCATGACCCTCTCAGCACACGGATGCACAGATACACCAGCGCATAGACGAAATTCTTTTATCTGCGCGCCGTACCTTCGTAGACTTCCACATCTGAACCTTGCTGTATCAACAAAGATGCCAGAGAAGTTTGCCGGTAAATTTACAGTGTGTAGTGTTCCTGTCTTGATGCGTGTGTCATACGCCTTGAAGGTGATGTCTCGAATGAGAAGGTCGAGAAGACGGGCTGATTGGATCTTCTGAGCTTCAGTTTTTGTTAACACTGCACATATGAATGAAAGAACAACCAATGTGAGATAGAAGAGAGAGCCCATATGTGAGAATAAATAAATAAATCTACAATGGTTTTGGTTGATTTTCTTGGAAACTTGTACCCTAAAAGAATATGGCTTTGGCTTATCAAATTCTATGAAAAACTAGATCTAAACAGGTACAGGGTTGCAAAGAGTTAGGCTTAAACTGTTTGAGGACTTTATAACACAGAAAAAGCAATGGTGGATTAAAGGGTAAGCAAATAAAAAGGAAAAAGAAAGTTCTTACTTTGTTTCTCCCCTTATGTAGGTCTCGGAGAGAATATATGTTACGTGGTTTTGACATTTTCTGATCCTAAACAAAATCAAGTTTCTACAACACCAAAATATATATGCCTGTTTGTTTCATGAGAAAACGGAAAATTGGGTTTCTGAGAAAGAAAGTAAAATATTGGGCTGGCAAAGGAGAGTAGTCATATAGGACCATCATATGATAACGTTTGAAGAAATGATGTTGGAGCCTTTGTGATGATGGCAAAGGGAAGTGGAAAAGGGAGGCTTAGCGTGCTTAGGGCAATGCAATGAGAGGGCATGGTTCTCTTTTGGGAGGGAATAAGAGATAATACTCCTAATTGTGTTTGATAACATGTTCCCCACTTTAACCACTTTATGTGTGGGGCTCACGCATGTCATTTCATTTGATTCGTCTCTAAATGGCCCACAATTCACAAGGGTGTTTTGGACAAAATATTGCGCTTTTGGTTATCTATTGAAGCTGTGTATGTGTCTATTTTAGTTGTCATTTACAATCTAATTTTAATTTTATACGAACCATATTAGAAAAGAAGAGAATGAAACATACGACTTTGAGTGCATGAGAACCAACTGAAACCCTTAGCATTTTAATTTAAGAGGGCAAACATAAAATACTCATCTTATTTTTTAGGGGTGTGTTATCCACACACTCCATTTTACTTCTCACACACCCTTGATAATTTCTGTTCGTTGATCTTCTTCAATTCATCCGATCCGACGGCCGAAAATTAAAAAAATGTATAAGAAGTAAAATGGGGTGTGTGGATATTACATCCCATTTTTTATGATCACTTCCCAATTTGGGATTGACAGTCTAAGAGTGCATTATTATGTGCTTGTGAAGTGGTGTTAGATCACCATTGACTAAAAGTGTTGTTTGATCACGGAAAGGGATCCTCACCGGATCCCTTCCACTAAATCCTTCCCATCAATCAATCCGGACCCTTGAAATTTGATCCAACGGCTAAAGTTACTATAACTTTTAAAATGGGCTCCGTTTTTAGCCGTTGGATCAAATTTCAAGGGTCCGGATTAGTTGATGGGAATGATTTGGTGGAAGGGATCCGGACAGGATCCATTTCCTTTGATCATAAGGTCTTTTTCATGCTTTTGATGCTATTTGCTGACAATGCTGATGATGATGATCATATTGGTACTTTACAGGTAACGTAAGTGTCTTCTAAATTAAATTTGTTATGGCTCTAAATGTTACAAATATTATTGGGACAAAAGCATTTTTCAAATTCATACAAGAGTGGAAATGTACGATATGAAAGATGATAACAACTTTTACTAGTAAAATGATATTTGCATTTTGTTTATGTATTACAAGCTATAAGCTAAGAGTGATTAAACCTAAAACGCAGTAAGTTGAAGAGAAATAGTCTATCTACTAAGACAATCTACCAATTGCATTGCAAAACACTTGGTTTCAACCAAATAATACTGGAAACAAGTTGTCCACTCTCATTGTGGTCAGTCAAAATCCCTTTAGCAAAGGATATATCAGATGCAAATTAACAAAGGAAAATTTGCCAAGCCAAAGCTACTGATAAAGGCCTTGGGGCAAAAGAAGAATTTTATTTTTTTGAGTACATCGATATTTTTACATTAGGGGAGGGGGAGTTTAGTTAAGCTACAAAATGAGCAACCTAATTTGGTATCGAATTCGCCATCCACTAGATTCGAACCTAAGACCGTAGTACTGAGTGGCGGGGCAAAAGAAGAAAATTAAGAAAACAAAAAAGTGTGGTAAATAGGTATATTAATTAATCTCATAATCTCTGCATATTTGCGTGCTTCTTGTGCATCAATGGAAGTTCGCATTTGATTTGTAAGTCAAACCCACATTCCAGTTTGAAGGAGCAACATTCCATGCAAATATAGTCTCTTTGCTTGTGTAGGAAGTTAGCCTGAAAGAGAGAGCTTGACCTTTCAAGGTTGCAAATGCCTGGTACGAGGCTCCCCAGTTATGGCTCATTTTTATCCACCCTGATCTGGTTCCCTTCACCCACATGCTTGCAATGTCACCTCCTCCTGCTGCATTCATCACATATACCAGCAACCAGTACCCGTTTCCTTGGAAAGAGAATCGAAGCCCGCCCAACCTCATGCATGGAACTCTGCAAGAAAATCACATAGAAGGTTTGCAGTCCAATTGTGAAAATGTGATCTTATGCAATCAAGTATTTAGTTAAGGCCAAATCATAATTTTGGTTGCTATAGTTTAAGCGAAGTTTCATTTTAGTCTCTGTAGTTTACCAGTTTACTAAGTGTTGGAATTCAGTAAACCAACCATAATGTCTCCTAAAATTTTTATGGCGTACCTGCGGTACATGATGGGAACAATGCCGGCCTTCCACTGAGCAATTTTCATGAAGGCAGGTTTGGCCATGTCAAAGTGTGTGCGAGGAGGGTTGCCGGCATTGGAGTCCTTGGACCAGTTTGGCGGACAAAGGTTGGTGGCGGTGACAGTGGTGAATTTAACATTTCTAAAGCATGCACTTGCCCCGTAACATTTTATCTGGTAACAAGTTCCGCAAGCATATCCATTGTTGAATAGGGTTGAGCTCAGTGCTGCTGTATCTGTACGATACCCATTAGTGAACAAGTTTCCATAACCGCAAGCTCCTCCTGTACCAAGAAAACAGAATAATTAAGCATAAGTGTTATTAATTAATTGATGAAGTACTTAATCCGAATATCAGTGTACATCGTTTTTGCTAGCTACATTTTTCTTCTGTGGGAAGTAACCAACACGGTCAATGGAGAAATACATATGCAATTAATTTCAACAAAACTATACATGGGTAACTTATTTTATGCTATGTTTGAATATGCAGTTTTAGTTTTTAGTTTGTGTTGACCCTAAAAACTACCAAGCCTATGTGACTCGTAGGCCGAATAATTAATAAGCTAATTACGTCCTTCGGTTGTGTGCGGGGCGTACCAACTCGACGGCCGAGCTCGGCCGGTGAGTAAAATGAGTTGATGTTGCATTGAGCGCGCTGCTGACTTCTTGATCTTGCGACTGCGGCCGAGGAAGGAACACATCTCGGCCTTCAGGTTCTAGAGCCTGAAGACAAGGCTGCTAGTTCTGTGAAGTTCAATATCAAATTCGGCTTTCAATGTGCCGAACGTAATAACTTGTAATGATAGGAGCATATTTATGCGACTTAGTTAGCTTGTTCTTGTGCATTTATGTTGTTATGTCTTAGTTAATTATGTATTTTAAGCTATTTTCGTGTGTTTGTAGGTCCTAATAACAAAGTTGGCAAGAAAGTGCATTTTGGAGCATTTTGAAGCATTTTTGGGCCAAGATTGGATTGCATGCACATGGAGACATGAGGATGGACGTTTTTTGAAGATTAGAAGGCTGGAAATCAGCATGTGTGTGTGTTCAAATGTGTTGATTTTGGGCTGAAATGGTGAAGAGCATGTGTGTGCAAATGCAAAGAGGAACACACACATGCAAAGACACTCATTACCACAACATCCATCCACTACACCCATTACATCCACTCATTACCACAACACTCATTACATCCACTCATTACCACAAATTACCACAACATCCATCCACTACACCCATTACATCCACTCATTACCACAACATTCACCCACTACACCCATTACATCCACTCATTACCACAACATCCATCCACTACACCCATTACATCCACTCATTACCACAACATTCACCCACTACACCCATTACATCCACTCGTTACCACAACTCCATACACTCCTCTCCCTAGCCTATAAATACATCCACCCTTCACCATAACTAGGGAGATCCATCCAAAGACCTTACATTCATCCATATATTCCCACATCCCAAAAACACATACAATTCCATTCCCTTGCCGTGGCATCCATCCAACCTAAATACATTCATAACATTTCCATATATCCATACACATCCTTAGATACTTGTGCTGCAACAAGGTGGTGAAAAAGAAGGTCCTTGGCGTTTCAAGCTTGAAACTTTGGAGCGTTTTAGGTGTACTTCGTTCTTGCTTTCAATGTCTACTTTGTTATTTTCTGATTTTGTTGCAATTATGAGTAGCTAAACCCCTATTTAGTTAGGGGGAATTCAAAGCCATGAACATACTTGCAATATGAATTGATTACCTTCAGTTGTGATTTCATAAGTTGTGAATTCAATTTGTTTAATTGCTTGATTGATAACTTATTCATGTATGTTTATTAAGAGTGCACACTTAGTTTGCATGCATGAATATGATGCTAGAGTATAAGGGAGTTTCACCTAATAGTTACAAACTTATATTCACAAGTAGTGGAGGTCACTTATAAATGATCGCGTTAAATGAATTCTTGGCAGGAGTTTCATGCTCATCATAGTAACGAATGCCTCGTCAATACTTATAGTTTTCATGATGCTTAAAGATCTTTGATTGTATCTTTATTGTGCTGTTCACATAAATGACTTTTGAAGAATGCTTTGAATTGTTGTATGCGCTTTCCCATCCAATTCAATAACTTAAGGAGAACTTGAAGGTTAATTTAAGCGGACCTAATTAATCTGGGGTGTTGAGTTTCATGATTTATCGAAAGAACAACTGAAAATTGGTTTATGTGCAAGTGTGTCATGTGTGGAGAAGAACCCTCTAGCTAGCCCATCAACCATAGTTTACCCAAATTTGTCCAAAATCTGTTTTAGTTTACAATATGTTTGTTTTGTTTTCAAATTCGTCAAAATCAAATCCCCCTTTACTTTAAAGTGTTTTATTAGTCAAAATTTGTTTTGATTTGTGTTTTTAAGTGTCTTGAGTCAAGTTAGAACGTAATTTCATCCAAAACCATCCTTAGAGTCAGTTTAGAGTCTAATTCATTGTTTAAGCTGTTTTGAGTCTTTTAAACTAGTTTTGAGTCTTTTTAGTTTGTATTGCATCTTTTTAGTCTAGTTTGGTGTTTTAAACTTAGTTTTACGTTTTTAAGTCAATTTCAAGTGTTTTAGCAATCCCTCCTAATCCCCGGCCTAGAACGATCCCTACTTACATTCTTTACTACAATTGACAACAAGAGGGTTTAATTTGTGTGTTAAGTTATTTTCGCATCAAATTTTTGGCACCGTTGCCGGGGATTAGCAATTTTGCTAATCCCTTGTTATTGCTTTTTGTTTATTTTCATGTGTTTTTGTTCCTAGTTGATGACTTTACTTGTTTTCTTGTTTTAGGTGGTTTATGACTCGAAGTTCTCAACCTGTTCATAAGCACATCCTTGACTTTGACGACGATTTTGAACGAACTTTGAGACGAGCAAGGAATCAACAAGAACCCCAAGGACCTCAACCGGCTCAGATTTTTGAAGAAGTACAAGACATGGCAGCAGACAATCGAACAATCAAGGAGCTTTCTGCTTCGGGATTGGACAATGCCGCACCACTTTGCATCTAATACCCCATGGCTGCCCTAGGGAAGACGGACGAGTTCAAATTGAATCAAGTTTGTTGCATCACATTCCTAAATTCCACGGGATGTCCATGGAAGATCCTAATAAACACTTGAAGGAGTTTGAGGTTGTTTGTTCGAGTATGACTCCCGTGAATGTTGATGGGAGCATTTTGAAGATGAAGGCCTTTCCCTTTTCTCTCTTAGAAAAGGCTAAAGATTGGTTGTATGAGCTAGCCCCCGAAACTGTCACATCATGGGAGAGTATGAAACGGGCATTTTTGGAGAAGTTTTTCCCAACTTCTCGAGTCATTCTACTACGCAAAAGGATTAGTGGCATTCAGCAAAACCAAGGTGAATCCTTTCCCACTTACTATGAGCGTTTTAAAACCCTTGTTGCTTCATGTCCACAGCACCAGATGAAGGAGGAGCTTCTTCTTCAATATTTCTACGAAGGGCTTCTACCAATTGAACGCCAAATGCTAGACGCCTCAGCGGGAAGAGCTTTGGTGGACAAAACACCCATGGCTGCCAAGACCTTAATTGCTAACTGAGCATTGAATGCTCAACAATATGAAGGCGTTGGTCAAAGGGACACCCTACGGCAACAAGTGAATGAGGTAAGTTCCACATCCGACATTCAATCGCAATTAGCTAATCTTACTTCCATTGTGTCTCAGATGGCCGAAGGAATGAGGATGAAAGAACCAAGTGTATGTGGTGTGTGTTATATCTAAGGACATGCCTCTGAAAAGTGCCCTCAATTGATTGAAAATGGTGGATGGGAAATCGCCAATGCAATTGGATTTCAAGGCCAAAACGAGCCGAGGAACGATCCATATTCTAATACATACAATCCAGGTTGGAGAGACCATCCAAATTTCAGGTGGAGGGGCCCCAACAACCCCAACAACAAGGAGGCTTTAGGCAGCAACCTCCGGGCTTCTATACCAAGCAATACGCACCAACACCAGCTCCACAACAACCTGCCCAAAATACCTCAGGTACATCTTTAGATAATGAGACACTTCTTAAGTTACTCACCAATTTGTCTCAGGGGCAAGAAAATCAAGCCAAAGCAATGCAAAACCAAGACAAAATGGTGGACCAAATGGAGAAGCAAATTGGGCAGATTGCGGAGTTTGTAGGACAATTCAGAGAGCAAGGTAAGTTGCCTAGTTTAACCGTTGTCAACCCAAAAGGAGGATTCAAATCTGCCAAAGCCATGAGTTTGTGAAGTGGAAAACAAGTTGGATCTGATCCCCAACCTCCCAAATCACGTTCCAATGAGGTTGAAGAGTTGATAATTGAAGAGAAGGAACAAAGCACCCCCACGGAAAGGGTGGAACACCTTTGTCGCAGGCCCCAAATGCTCTTAAACCATCCAATTCGGCCAACAAAGGTAAGAAAGTTCCAATTTTGGTTAGTACTAACCATAATCCACCCAATGTACCCTTTCCTAGCAGATTTTTGCAAGCCAAGAACGAAGAGGAGGAAAAAGATGTTCTGGAGACGTTTAGAAAAGTGCATGTCAATATCCCAATCCTTAATGCTATAAAGCAAATCCCGAAGTATGCCAAGTTTTTGAAGAAGCTTTGTACAACAAGGAAACGTATTCGGGAGAAAGAAGTGGTACATGTAAGCGAGAATGTCTCTGCAATGTTACAAAGAAAGCTGCCACCCAAATGCAAAGATCCGGGTAGTTTCACAATTCCTTGTGTAATTGGTAATACAAGGTTTGAACATGCTATGCTAGATATAGGTGCATCAATTAATGTCATGCCATATTCTGTTTATGCATCTATGAATCTAGGAGAGCTTAAACATGATGGTGTTGTTATTCAACTAGCCAATAGATCTAATGCCTACCCGAAAAGAGTTTTGGAAGATGTGTTGGTGCAGGTAGACTACTTAATTTTTCCTGCAGATTTCTATGTGCTTGACATGGAGAATGCAACCCACTCTCCACCATCATCAATCTTGCTTGGACGACCTTTCATGAAAACAGCTCAAACCAAGATTGATGTGGCTAAGGGAGCATTAACAATGGCATTTGGTGGTGATATGATTCACTTTAAAATTCCTGAATCTAATGTGAATCTTACTGATGTTCGTTCTTGTTTTGCCATTGATGTAATTAAATATATAGGGCAAGAATCTTCAGCACCAACCAAGAAGGATGAATTTCCAACCACCAATGAAGAGGGAATTGAAGTGGAGCACAAAGAACACACCACTAACCTCCAAATGCATAATTTGGCCGAAAGCACATTTGGAAAATCTGTTGACAGTGCTGCCACTTCATTGCAACACATTGGTAAGCCACCTATTACAATTTCGATTCCCATTTCAACTAATAGGTTGTTACCTTGTATGGTGCAGGTCCCCAATCGAATCCAAGCTGGTGGGAATGAATACATTGACTTTAGGATGCTTAACACCCCAATCAGGAAGGATTACTATTCCCTTCCATTAAAAGAGCAAATGTATGAGTATTTTGAGGAGCATGTCGTGGAGGACATACCCCTCCATACCGTGGGTCCTATTCAAGCTTAACTGGAGGTATCGTCCAGCTGCAAGACGTTAAAGCAAGCGCTTCTTGGGAGGCAACCCATGTATTCAAATAAGGAAGATTTTTTAATTGCTCCACGATTGGTTTTGCGTTCCTAAAAACCTTCCATTTTCTGCAGTTTTATTTTGCCATGTTTGTCATATTTATTTGTTGCTTGTTTGATTGTTTTTTGTGTGGGTTTATGTTTGAAACTTTGACAGGTAAACAAAGTATTTTTACATTAATTTTCGTGGAAGAGGAACATTAGGTAGAAAGGTAGAAAAGTACAAGAAAGTGCAAATAAACAGTAAGGAGTCTTCATTGGTCAGGAGGTGCCTCAACATTCGACGGAGCTCCAGAAAGACGAAGCACCAGAGATTGATTATCCGGAGCCTCAACACTTGGTGAAGCGCCAGAGGACGAAGGCAGAAGTTGCCGTTGGAGTAACGCCACAAACCTCTGATGATCACTCTGAATCCGAACTTCGGACTTCTGCAGTTGGTCAAGCTTCCTTTTCATGCTTGTTGAGTAATTAGTTGCGAGCATGTGCAACTCTTTATTGTCGTGCCTAAACACTATGACCTCTTGCCGAAGACTAGCCACTTCAGCCATCAACGACTCAACCTGACGAGATCGAGCCAGCAGACGTTGGCCCATGTTTGAAACTGAGCCTGCACATCGGACGCTGTAGGCTACAGAGTCCTGAACAGCCAGCTCGTCAGACTGCCTGGAAAGTATCCTAGTGTCTCTAGGAGTGAGAAGATTTATGGCCACCACCGAAGCGGTTGTATCGTTCATCATCATAGAATCCCCAACTGTAAGAGGACCATTGAGAGATACAAAGGACGGCTGCTAAATGTTGTTTGGAGAAGATATGTCACTATCTTCCCCGACATTCAAGTTAAGGCGACGGTCAGAAGGGCAAGACATATTCGAAGGTATGATGAAAAAGAAGAGGTCGGACAAATCAAGTTCTTAGAAGTGCAAGTAGGGAGCTTCTATAGGTGGAAAATTCAAGTGTGCTTTGGAATGTGATGCGTACCTCTCTTTAAAAATCAACACTCGACGGAGCTTCAGAAATTGAAAAGGCGAGTTCAGAAATCGAAGAGGCAAGCTCAGAGATCGAAGAGACGTCTGCTTTCTCAAAAGCTGGGCTGCTCAGAAACCACGGGCCGATCTCAGAAATCGAAGAAGCACTTGCTTTTTCAGATGTGTCATCACCTGTCACATGCACACTCAGCTTTGCGAAAATCACGAATAATTTGTCGAAGTGCCGAACTCAGACATCGAAGAGGCGCTAGTCTTTTTCAGCCTCTTCAGCACTTGTCACACGCAAACTCAGCTTTGCGGAAATCACGGGCAGTTTGTCGAAGCGCCGATTCCAGATATCGAAGAGGCATCTGCTTTATCCATACGTGTCAGCATCTGTCACATGCACACTCAGCCTTGCGGAAATTACGGGTAATCTGTCGAAGATTTCTGGTGAAGTAGAAAACACGTGAAGTTTACTGTTCAATCATCCAACGGTTGCCAACAAGAGTGAAAGAATAGTATCGGTTATTAATTCCTATAAATGTCGTCCTTCACCCTCCATAGCAAGGCAGACATACATAATCCTTCTTCATCTCCGAAAATGCATTCCCAACGAAGCCTCTTGAGTTACTTTGTGTTTCTCATCCCTTGGGGTACCTCTGCAAACAAGTCATCAAGAGCAAAAGTATTTCATATCATAAAGGTTGAAAGCAAGAGTATCTCATATCATGCTTTCTCCCTGACCTTTTCCTTGTCTTTGTGACAAAGAGAAAGAGAGCAATCAGCCAGCACTTGGTGTCAATCTTCCGATCTAAGAACCGACTGCCTGGAACTCCTTCCTGATTGCTTACCTAGCATTGCTCTCGAGTGCTCATCTTCAACTGCTGATGTACTTCCGAAGAAGATGCCACATCTGCCTGGAGAACAGATAAGGCAAGTGAAAATGATACCTTGAAGCATGTGGAGATAACGTGCTAATTCATCTTCAAGATCAAGTCTCATTTTCCTTGCTAAGAAGTTCCCCAGCCCAGTTCAAGAATAAACCTGTGGAAAGATACTTCTTCAAAAGAAAAAGTATCTCATATCATCAGAGTCGCAGGCAAAGATATCTCATGGCATGCTTTTCCTTTACCCTTGCTCTTGCCTGCGGGACAAGGAGAAAGAAAGCAATCGGTCGGCACTTGGACAGATTGAACAAAGAAACAGACCATCACCTCTACCTCGTGCCTACCTGCCGTGCAGAAGAAACAAGCAGAGAAGAATGCTGCCTGCACACTCAATCAACCCAGCAGAAGGAGTATGAGTTGAAACCAAGAGCTCGAGAAGCTTCAACAACATATGGACGCATCAGTCGCCAAAGAGCAAAGCCTCGCCGTACAAGGCCATCAAATCACCACCACCAATCAAGTCTCCTTTTCCTTGCTAAGAAGTTCCCTAGCCCAGTTCGAGATCAAAGTTGTGGAAAGTCAACAAGATCATCTCTCCATAACCAGATTTGCGTTTTTAAACTCTACACTGTGTTGTTTTTACTTTGCCATACTTGTCATGTTTATTCGTTGTTTGTTTGTTTGCTTTTTTTTGTGTGAGTTTATGCCTGAAACATTGAGGACAATGTTTGATTTAAGTGTGGGGGGGGTAACCAAGTTGTTTTGCATGAAATTCGTGGGAGTTTATCACCCATTACTTCTAGTGTTGTTCCTTGCTGTTTTAAGTGTTTTTATGTTGTTTTGGAGTATTTTAGTGTGTTTTGAAATAAAAATCCGAAAATCTCATAAAAATTTGAAAAATTGTTTTGAAAAACCCAAAAAGAGTTGTTTTTGTGTGTTTATTTGTGTCTTAGGATACCTTCCAACACAGTGATGAGGAATTGGTTTTTAATTGCATGACTGTTAAAGAGAGTTATAAACATGGATGGAAGTTTGATTTACTCATTGGTTTATGCTTGGTTGTGGTTATAATTTATAAATTCACATGCAATCATAAAGGAAAAAAATATGTTTTTGTAACATGCTTGAAGGAAGGAACTCAAAGTAATGCTACAACCTTGTGAGACTTGAGCCTAAAACGTTTATTTGGAGAGTTAATAATCTGTGCATTGTTGTTTTCTAAAGTCGTTGCATGATCTCATTATTCTTTGCTTGGTTGCTACTTAGAAGGCGTTTCATCATTTAGTTCCAAATGCTATAACTCATGCCCATTTCATTCAAAGCATGCTATTGATTTGCATAACACATAGTCAAGATGAAGTTGTGTAGTGACCACCACCAAAGCCAAATTGCCGTGTATCCTACTTCATTATATGTTTAAGTTTAACCCCGTTGAGCCTTGTGTAGCCTATGTTCTTTGTTAACCCACACTATCCTTACCTAGCCTAGTTTTAGGACCATCCATACCCTTGTTCTTGAAGCATAGTAAAGCATGACTTAAAATGAACTCCTTTTTGATCAATGTATTACATATACCAAGTGTGGGGGAAGTGATTCTTGTGTGTGTGTGTGCGCCAAAATCCGTAATAAGGCACGGGTAGAAAAGAAAAAAAAAAGAAAAAGAAAAGTTGTGAAAAGAGTGAAAAAGAGTTGAAAAATATATGAGAAAGAGCTCTAAAGTGTTGATTGTTGAAGAAAGGGTCCAAGGCATTGAATTCGACCCTAAGTGTTGCATGAATCTTCCATTTGTGTTTAAAAGTTGATTTTTGCATTCTAAAGTGAATTCCAAGTGTCGATTTCATTACTTTGCTTGCTATCGCTTGAAGAACGTTTGTTATCCCTATCCTTTCTTTGTTAGCCATTACCCCCAAGCCCCATTACAACCCTTAACTTCATCTTGAGTGTTGTGTGTTTCAATTTGTGGAGTTCGAAATTTGTATGAGCATATGGTGTCACTGGTTCTCGCATCTAAGTAGTAGCATTCCATTCATGAGATCATATTTAAACATGCTTATTAACTCCATAAATTGCTTTCTTTGTTGTAACATATGTGAGTACTAGTATTTCATGTTTACATCAATCTTCTCACATATAACTAGTGTAGGGTGTGTAGTCAGAAAATGTGCGTGAAAATAGAGAGTATGTAGTAAGGAATTGAGGGAATTCTCTAAGGCATGTTACTACATTCAAAATGTTGTTTAAATTGATTAAATATGAACTAGTGAATGGTAATTATGATTAAGTATGCTCGAGGGTAAGGATTGCTTAAATCTATGTAAGTGATGATCTTTGGCATGTCATGTTTCATTAAAAATCCCTGAGGCAAATGTTGGAAGGCTAGGTTGTGTTTTGTTTGTTTTGATTCGTTTTGTTTTGCTCGAGGACTAGCAAAAGCTAAGTGTGGGGGAATTTGATAGGAGCATATTTATGCGACTTAGTTAACTTGTTCTTGTGCATTTATGTTGTTATGTCTTAGTTAATTATGTATTTTAAGCTATTTTCGTGTGTTTGTAGGTCCTAATAACAAAGTTGGCAAGAAAGTGCATTTTGGAGCATTTTGAAGCATTTTTGGGCCAAGATTGGATTGCATGCACATGGAGACATGAGGATAGACGTTTTTTGAAGATTAGAAGGCTGGAAATCACCATGTGTGTGTGCAAATGTGTTGATTTTGGGCTGAAATGGTGAAGAGCATGTGTGTGCAAACGCAAAGAGGAACACACACATGCAAAGACACTCATTACCACAACATCCATCCACTAGAACTTGAAGGAGAACTTGAAGGTTAATTTAAGCTGACCTAATTAATCTGGGGTGTTGAGTTTCATGATTTATCGAAAGAACAACTGAAAATTGGTTTATGTGCAAGTGTGTCATGTGTGGAGAAGAACCCTCTAGCTAGCCCATCATCCATAGTTTACCCAAATTCGTCCAAAATCTGTTTTAGTTTACAATCTGTTTGTTTTGGTTTCAAATTCGTCAAAATCAAATCCCCCTTTACTTTAAAGTGTTTTATTAGTCAAAATCTGTTTTGATTTGTGTTTTTAAGTGTCTTGAGTCAAGTTAGAACCTAATTTCATCCAAAACCATCCCTAGAGTCAGTTTAGAGTCTAATTCATTGTTTAAGCTGTTTTGAGTCTTTTAAACTAGTTTTGAGTCTTTTTAGTTTGTATTGCATCTTTTGAGTCTAGTTTGGTGTTTTAAACTTAATTTTACGTTTTTAAGTCAGTTTCAAGTGTTTTAGCAATCCCTCCTAATCCCCGGCCTAGAACGATCCCTACTTACATTCTTTACTACAATTGACAACAAGAGGGTTTAATTTGTGTGTTAAGTTATTTTCGCATCATGTAACACCTCACTTCGCCGAGAAGGCTAATGAGATGATCTATGCCAATAAGGATTCGAAAATCCTTCTCGACCGAGACTTGGATCGACAACCAGTCGGCCTCAACGCAGTGGTGTTTATCCAAACTGAAGGTGCTCCGCGGTCTACTGATTCTACTGCTCCAGTGCTATTTATCCAAACTAAAGATGTCGTCGGTTGCCTTCACAATGCTGTTTTTCCAAACTGAAGATGTGCTGGCGAGAAAGAAAATAAAAATCTCAAGGTTGTTAAGAGGTTTCCCGTAGAGCGAGAGTTTGCGTAGAGCAGTTTGTGTGTTGAGTTGGGGGGGCCTTAATGATGTCCTCCTCCCTCTATTTATAGTAGTCAACCTGTTTCCAATCGAAACATAACCATATTCAGATTAGAACTCCTTCCCCCGATTCAACCTTATCTCGGCCAGTCATACTCCTACTAGGACTTTGAACTCAACCCCCTTATTAGGCCAGATTTAATCCCAAACTCCAACATCCTTATCTTGTCGAAACTTCTTCCCGTATCAGGATTCAACTACCCATGGATTCCTAATAGGACACGGTCGGCCTTGACTATGTGGCCCATAAACCGGATGACCCCCAACGACTCCTAAGTACGGCCTCTGGGCAGAGAACGACTCTAAACTCGGCCCAAACTGATATTTTGGGCCCAAACATTGCCCCATCGTTTCTGAGGTTGTCGACCCACACTCCTTGGTTCGAACGTCGACCTTGAAGAAGTGAAACCGACCTAAAGACAAACACTGAATCCTCTTGAGAGACACCACCATGCGCATTTATGAGATAGAATCCCACGATCTTGATTCTCCCAACCGTCCTCCCACAGTTAACCTAGCAGCCCTTAATCATGACCCTCGAAAACATGCGATCTTCGAAACGTCTCTCTTGCACTAAATCCGCCGCAACACGCAATCGTGCGTCTTCAAACCGCGAAAACCTCGGTCTTTTCGCCTGGATTCTCTGAATATCTACAATGATTAGAAACTTTTCCGCTCGATTCTATCCTTAATTTTGAAAATCAAACGTTTACCCTTCCTTCCCAAATGCCTATAAATACCCGAATCTTTTCCATTCGTACCTTACGCTTTCCAAAACCCTTGAAACTCTCTTGCCACTTTGCTTTCAAAATTTCAAAACCCAGAAAATCCCAAGCTTTCAACTCAGAAATCTTTAAGCCTTCATCAATGGCCCCCTTCATCTCCCAGCTTTCCAACGAGTGCAACAAGTGCAAGGACTTCATCGATCGGAACGCCATCAAGACTCTGTGTTTCGAGAGTGACCTAAACACTACTCATCAAATCCTGGGACCACTTTTTAAAGACACAGTGCCATCGTCCATCACCAACCTATTCAAAAAACACTGTCTAGCATATTTGCTGCAAGGATTTGATTGGTCGAAGTGGTGCGTGACAAAGCCTCAAGGAGCCTGACCTTTGACCAATGCGAACTGGGTGGCCTGGGTCATACAGATGGAAAAATTCTTTGGTAAAGAGTGGGAGGCTCTCGGCATCCATGACGCCATTAAGCTTTCGACCACAGAGATTACCATGGATAAAGAACTCCTTATGGCAGCTCTAAGCCTCTGGTGCTCGGCCAACAACACTATGGTTCTTCCGTTCGGCCCTATCACCCCTACCATCCTTGACATCTCGGCTATCCTCGGGACTTCTCATTCTGGCATTCCAATAGTCGCCGCCCTTATTGGATGCCCATCAAACCTCGACCTCAAGGTACTATTCGACAAAAAGGCTGTCGAGACGTTGAGCCAAGAAGGCCAAGAACCTTCAAAAGAGGAAGTTCAGAAGTTGCATAATAATTTTCTCAACTACAACACCCTCATCCTCCATTTTGCTGGCCGAGAGGAGGCGAGTCTGCGGATGGGTGAACACGAGGCCTTCTTATTTTATTGGTACAACAAGTTTATCTGTTGTACCAAGTCAAATAAGTGTTTAGTCGAAAATATGCCGGTGGCGGAAGCCCTGGCTAATGGTTACTCTCTGGCACTCAGTCCGGCTATCCTTGCCAACCTTCTGCGCTGCCTGGCTGAAACGACCGTCAACAAGATTGACCCGCACCAGAATAGACCTCTCTGGGTATTCCAACTTTGGCTGCAGGTTTATTTCTCCACATTTCGACCAGAAATCCCCAACCTCCAGTCTACTGTAGCACTCGGCCTTTAGTTGGCTCCTCGACCAGTGCCTCCTCACCGAGCTGAAGAAGTCTTCAAACACTTCTTCGACCTAGACGTCATTTCAGACGACGAATTTTTAATATGTCGTCGTCAAGAATACCCCCATTCCATCAGACTTCCCACATCAACCTGGAATGAAAGCGAAGATGCTAGTTTTCGTCAAAACTGGGGGTCGTTCGTGTTAACTCGCAACCTTCCCCTCGATTGAGATGCTCGCTAAGCAAGTTGGGAAGTCTACCACCCCTACTTTGCTGCTCGACAGCTTGGCTACCTCCAAGGTTGCCCGGTGCCTCTACTTTCTTCCCGCTCCCTTCTAAGCCGATGACGCCTCTCTGGTTCCTCAGAAAGGGAGTGCAAAGACACCGAGAAAGAGTTTCAGGAACGGTTCCTGATCTCTCGGCACCGACACCTTCAACGACTAGTGGGAAGAATATACCGACGACTTTTTTAGCGCTTCGGTTGAAAACATAGTCAACACGATTTTTGGTGACCGACCCAAAAAAACGTCTGCCCCTCAATCCAAATAGACGTCCCAGGGTATACAATTATCTCTACTTTTATTCTTCAAACACTTAATCAATTTTACTAATTTGATTTCGATTTCTCAGGCGGTCGAGTATTGAAACAGGCAGATGTGGTCGCCCCGGTTGTGGCCAAGAAAAAATTAGCCCCTTCATCCAAGAAATCTAAAACCGCCACGCAAAGCACATCTAGCAAACGGCCTAGCCAGGACACAAAAATGGAAGGTGAAGCCCCTCGCCCCTCAAAACGCGTCAAGAAATTGGCGAAGAAAAAAGCACGGGAAATTCACGTTATCTCTAGCCATACCATCGAAGTGACCGCTCCTAGTGCCTTTCCTCCTGCTCCTGTTGTCCAAGCCTCAGCGGAGAAACGACCATCTTCAACCAGCCCAGCAACCCAAGCTCAACCGGCCCCTGAGGTCCCCGAGGTTGTGGTCGAACCAGTTGCTGTACCGCTGATCGAAATGCCTGCAGCTCCGGGGCCGACCGTAGCACCCGTACTGGGGAGGCAACCCCTTCGATCGGGAAGAATCTCCCCAAGAATCCAAAACAAGCAGCGATCCTCTTGGAAGAGGTATGATTATGCTGGCAACTCCCTTCACTCATTAAATTCAAAAAGTATTAACAACTCTTTTGTTTCAGGATGACGAGAGTGATGAGATTCTACTGGCGAGTCGCTCTCGACCAACCAAAACTCCTTCTATTGATCTTCCCCCTATGGTTGAGGCGACCGACCAGGTTGATCTTCCTACAGCCAATCGTGGAAAAAGACATATCATTGAACTTGAAGTGACGTTATAAACTCAAATTCACCCGTAGGACCAAGACCTTGGTATCCCCTCTCAAGAAGCGACCTTGGCTTTTGTAAGGCTCGATTACTTTCTCTTGTCAATTTTGTTATAACAAGTCTGAGCCGAGAAAAATATTAAATGTTAGGTGCCTAGTTATTCATTTCACCGAAAATTCTATGCGTCGAAGGGTGTTATCTATATTTCCTGGCCACCTTAGTGGCCGTAAGAAAACCAAGGATTATAGTAAGGTTTTCAATTTACAAATGGTTTTTCTGTTCAGATTTTCTTTTTGTGAGTTTTGTGTATGAATTTGTAGCATGATCTTCCACTGCATCATCCAAATTTTGCATTTGTAAATTGTCAAAGAAAGACGAAGGATGAGGAAATTATAGGAGATTGTGTCGGCTTTGGCCATTAAGGGTATCAGCAGGTTGTTCCCCCATACAGGTGATTAATTGTTTTTCAGTATGTGTTCTATTTGGATGAGAAAGTGATTGAAAAAGATGATTTTTTTATTTGTTGGTTGATTTGTGTATGGACTATGTATTAATTTTTTATTTTTTATTTTTTTTGGGATTTTGTGTATTGTGTAGAACCAGCAATGCAAGAGCAGGATCTGATCAGTCACACCCAAAAAGAGGTTTGTTTCTCAAATCACATTCATTAGTTTGATTATTAATGTACTTTGGAAGGCTCTTCAATATGATTTTCTAATTTCTCCTTTCCAGCATTCTCTTTTTGGTTTTTGGAGTATGTATGTGATTTATATTTGATTATAGAATAAAGATTAATAAACACGAGATGCATCAATTAATTTGCATCCTTATGACAACACATATATGAAAGTGCATTCAATTTCAATGTGTGTATGTGTGACAGGATGTGCCTGCTTGCTGCTGCTGGGTATGCTTGCTGTTGTTTCTCGCGCTATTACATTTTTTTGTGTGTTGATTTGATTAACAATTCAAGCATATCTTTATTTTGTTGGTGTGTGTTGGTTAGCAGCCAGTTTTATTTATTGGTTTTTTTATTTAAATTTATAGCACTGAGGGTATAGATGAACGGTGAAGCCGTTTGTATGGGCGCATGTATCTTAAACATGTAGTGAGCAGTGAGGATTTTGTTTTAGTGTTTTAGATAATCTGAAGGAATATGTAGATACCATGATTTGGGGTTGCTTTCTTAAACCATGATAAAGCAGTCCAAGTAATTTTAACATAGATATCATTTTTTATGTAATGCATGAGTATATGAAATGTGAAGACGATAATATATCATGTAATTTAAAATTCAAAGAGAGACAATGAACCGTGTTTGATATTTTGTTTGTCTTGATTCGTTTAAATTTGGGTGTTTTTCAGTTGGATTCATGGGTTTCGTTTAAGATATCATTTTTGGTTTATGGATGGTTTGCCAAAGCAAAAGTTTGCATCTTTTCTTTGTTGGATTCATGGGGTTTTCTTAAGCTTTCAAGTTTTTAGTTTTTATCAAGAAGTTTTGGGTTTCATTTATTTTTCAAACTAGACACTTTTTTGTTAAGATTTTCTTTATACTTTAGTAAATGATTGCTTCTTTACCCATAAATTTGACTTCTGTAAATTTTCAGGTTGTTCAAAACCCGCAGCGAAGCGCGGGCAATTTTTCTAGTTGGTTCTATAAACCGAGGGCGTTCTAGCCCAAGATGATGGTAGCCCAACTGAGTCCTTAAGACTAAAGGACTGTGAAGGCATTACATTTGAGCATGGCTCGGTCGAGTCCTTGATGGGTTGAAACTGTTAAGGATTGACAATTATTCGGGTAAGATTAGAATTATTCAAAGGATCATAATTCATGTTTAATCAGATAAGAATGAATTGGGCTCATAAAGATACTAGGTTTAGAATACTAGCTTCAATGAAGCTGAGATTGGATGAGGGTGAACTTAGAGACCCACCAAAGCACAAAAGCAAGGATCTTTCATAAAATAGATTCCTATTCAAAGAGTACATAATTTCATGGATAAGCTCACACTAACCCGTCAATTTGAGATACAATTCGGAATTTTTCTAGTTTCGGCTAAGAGAAGATAATTTGGAATATTCAGGTAAATGCTAAGGGAGCTCAATCCTATCAAGACTCTACCCATATTTGTTTATCCTGAAAGCCTTGCTTATAAATAGAAGAGCCTTTGCAACGAGAAAGCACCTTCAACTTAATACACAAATCAACGCTCTACGCAAAACCGTTTCACATACTAAGAAAACACTCGCTCCCCATTGAGATATATTTAGTTTGGTTAAACATCATGTGTCAACAACCGACGACACCTTCAGTTTGATTAAACAACACTGGAGCCGTTTAACCTCCCTAGCCTAGGAGACCTTTAGTTTGGTTATACAACATTCTTATATCCTTGTTGGTTACCTATCCAAGTCTCCGCCGGCAAATAGTTTCTGATTCTCTCTCCGAAAGAGGTTACTTCATTAGCTTCCCAACAAAGTGAGGTGTTCTATAGCCTGATACCTATTCGACGTAGTATAGTTGAAGCTTGCGAACCCGGAGCAGAGGATCCTAAACTTTGCAATGAGATTAGCAACCTTATCTTCAGTTCTAAGAACCCTAAGCAGAGATTTTTCTTTCCTCAGTTGTAGTCACTTGGTCCAGAAGTCAGCAACACGATAGATTCATCTTACTCGCCTGATTCACCTCGGTAGAGAGTTGGCACGCCTGCATCAATAACAAGAAGAACGTAGTTAGCTCTTTGTTACTCCGCCTATGCACCACATAGGCTTGGTAGTTTTTAAGGTCAGCATTTTTGGCACGCCTGGTGGGACCCAATGCTAAAAGTTACAAACTTCATGACCATCGAAACTCACTCTGTCAAAAGGAAGACATTGATAGGAAATGATCTATAAATAAGGTTGTAGAGCTAGCGAGGAACCTTCCTATTGTCGTCATGCCGGATCCTGCAGCTCGCCAAGAGATAAAAATAAATTTCAGTAGCCAGACATTATCGGCAGCGACTATTGCACAGACAACCAAGCTTACCGATTTTTTATCCCCATAAGGGTTGGTCGATGAAGAATATGTTGAAGAGGACGATGATAAAAGGAAATTTTGTGAAAAACATGTTCATTTGAGCAACATCAATAGCATGCAATTAACAAATTAAAGGCGGAATCATGCTTGCATGCACTCAAAAACAAAAACATCAACCATGAAATTCAAAGCCTAGTAGATTGGTGAACCTTGACTCAACTTTAAAACAACATTTGTTAGTTGAGAAATATTTACCTTTGTAGATTCCTCTTTGCATATGCAAAGGATAATCACCCAAGAGATAGGGCCTTCATTCCTTGCTTCTTAGCTCCATGGATTTGGTTGAAAGAATTGGATTATCCAAGTTCCCAAAATAGAGAACCTCTAAAGATTCTACACCAAGGTTAGATTGAAGAAGAAATGAGTGACCTTGGAGTAGTGGGATTGCTAGATGCACCCTCCAAGGTGGCCGGCCTCTTAGAGAGAAATGGAAGCTTTGTGTTCTCACCAATTTTCTCTAAAAACAACACTTATGAATTTTAGGCTATAAAGTTCTTTATATAGTCACTTCTTTAAATGACCTAAAGAACCAAAAAACCCTAATTCTAACATATATGGCCAGCCTCTTTAAGGGATATGGGCTTTTGGGCCTTTGTGAATCTTTATTCATTAAGTTGTCATACAACTTAAGTCAATGGGCTTTGACGTTCGAAGCCCATTGGGCCTTAAGGTCCAAAACTATCCCGAGGTCTTTAACGAACTTATTCGTTTGATTAATTAACATATTAATTAATCCTTGCCATAAATAATTAAACCATTTAATTATTCTTACTCATCTCATTTGTTTCTTCAATCTTTACCTTACACGGTGTACGATCCATTAGGTTCCTTTTAGCGAGGCAGTGGGCGATTAAAACCATTTTACATCGATTGTGAATTGAAACTTACTTTCAATTCTCCCTTTAGTGATTACACACGTTTAGGGCTTCCACAAACCATGGGTGACACCTAGCAGCATATCATGGCTACCCAAGCTAATCAGAAGAGGTAGAGAACCTATTCAGTTTAGGATTACAAATGCAATACGGTCTTTCTCTAATCTAATACTCTTGACCACATTGTTTGGTTTGATAGTTTATTTATTCATGTCTACTATCCAATGTGATTCGTTTGCTTATATGATTACCTTGAATGTGATTTGGAACGCATTCCCAAATCTCATTCATACTCTGGCCAGAGATTTTAATCATATCATAGAGTATTCTCCCTCAAACCATTTGAAGGTTAGAGATCCCTTGTTGCACATTCACTTGTCTCCATAACTAAGTGGCTTAACCCCAATGATGTCGTGGACACCCCGATGGGGTGACTTTGACATAATCAAAGATCAAGGACTTAACCACAAGACAACTGTGATGCCTCAGGTCAAAGGACTAATTTGCATTATCCCAACCATGAGTTCTCATGTGACATGACTATGAGAACTCCTCGTTGATCGTGTTCAGTGAACTCATTCTCTATTGAGCACATACGTACTTGTCTTGATGTCACACACACCAATGACTCGAGACTAGTCACTCTCCCTGAGAGAAGGCATAGTACGTACTGATCTTATCGGACTGTCAATGCCCAATTGGCAATCCTATGATCAGGAACATTTAGGATGTGTCTACGAAAGAATGGTCTCATGAATCTAACTTCATTAGATTGCATTCTCCCAATCACATATTCCTTGGACTTTATCGTTTAAGCATATAACATTTATATGAGACGGCTCAAACAATAATGTTTGCCCTTTATATGTAAACTAGATTAGTTTAACATGTGAAATGTCCGTAAAGTATCATCATATGATTGGCTTTAGGGCACATTTCCAACAGATGAGGCCTCTGAAACACCTTCTAAAGCTTTTATACCGTGCAAATTCACTGAACATACTAGGTTGCTTGAAATTGCTTTAGAATGTGAAATTGGTCGGCTTAGTCTTAAACAAGATACAGTCGATCAGCACCATGAGAAGATTAATCAGAGGATGACAAAACTAACAATTTGCTGACTGCTCTATTCACCGAGCACAACCCCCTCAATGAAAAAGATCAAACTCATTGAAGAAATACCTTTCCTGCCACATCAGTCTGAAGGCAGTCCAAGTGAGATCAAAGCCAACATAGCCTTACGGGCCGCCACTGTTGGGGGCATGGTCAAAATTGCTGAGAAAGAGGATCTTATGACAGTTGATATGGATGAGATTCAAAGAATGATCGACTCGATCGTGAAAAAAAGGTCGTTGATCCCACATTTCCTCCATTCTTATCTGCAATACATTGAGAAGTTCGAAAAACCTTGTGGAAATGCCAACCATAACTTTCATAAGTTGCGACTTTTCAACTTTTTTCTCTGACTTTGGTTTCTTTTTCATGGTATATCAGCATGCCATCAAACTTGGTGCAAACTTGGGAAGATTTGGTAAGGACATTTAATGAACAATTTTATCGAGCTGGAATGGAAGTTTCAGTCTCATCGTTGGCTAGGATAGCCCAATTATAAGACGAATCACCCACTCAGTACCTCTATCGATTCAAGCTACCTAAAAAATGGTGTTGAGTTCGTCTTCTTAAGGGAGAATATGTTCAAATAGCCTAAAACGACCTCGACATGGAGTTTCAAAAGAAATACCTCGACATGTACTTTTGCAGTATGTATGAATTAGCCGAACATGTTAAGCAGTATGACTCATTACTTAAAGAAGAAATCATAATTAAATTGAGTCCCAAGGAACACTGTATAAGAATCTAGTTGTGAGTTATGCCTCGACTTAGGATATGGGGGCACCTTATTTCAATATAAATGTTTCCGAGGTCATAGTTGATAAGCTGTTTGTATGCAAGGCATTGTCTCATGCTAGCACAAAGGATATTAAGACATGGACAACTTTAGTTGAGGCTGCAATCCAAATCTCGAAGGCTCATTCATTGAGATCACTAAGGCTGATATTATTTTTGACCAACTCCTTGCTACGAAGACAATCAAGCTTCGGCGAGGTCATTTTATGCATAAGGCTGAAGACCTGAAGGGAAAGGTTTATTGCAAATTCTACAAGTCTAACAAGCATGCAACCAATAATTGTGTTGTGTTTTGTGATGCTATCCAGGATTGGATCGATAAAGGCAAGATCAAGTTTCCTAAGAAGGCATATATGTTGGTTAACACTGATCATTTTCCCATCAGCCACTGTTAACATGGTTAATGCCTATATACCTAAGCGGAATAAGGCACCGAGGTTAAAGATCGACCTTGCTCAGCAGGATCCTTCGATGCATCATCTCGTCCCTGGACATCACGTCAAATGTAACTTCGTTAGCCAAGGATCAAGTGCCTCTGACACACCAATAATACTTTGTACTCGGTGTTGTCAAGTCTAAACTTTTAGATTTGGCCATCCTTGTCAACATTGTAATTGTACCACATGGTCAATCTAGGTTTTCTCTATTTATTGGTTGTGTCTGCTGGGAAGAAATGTTCAAGGATGTGGCACATCTCACTTCAAAAGGTTTGTTCATGCATGTGCATTTCACGTCTACATTCCTGTCACTTTCTAACTAGCTTAGTTGTCTAGTTAGCCATGCACACGGATTTCCAGTAAGCTGGGCAAGCAAGACCTGCTCACATGGGCTAATTGACAGCTTTTTGCCGTATGTCTGTTTTTTCCCTTAATCTTTTCAGATCACTTTGAAGCTTGACACGTGTCATGAGGGTTGAAAAATGAACCAAAGCTTTTGAAGGTAAGATCCCTAGCTAGTTTTTTAGTTCATTTGGGGGTTTCCAATTTTATTTCCTAGATAGAGAAAGAGAGAAAAAAGCATTAAGGCTTCACCTTCCTTTTTGCTCTTCATTTGTGAAACCATAGCTGCAAAATCTTCTTTCATGTATTAAACACCCAATCATTGAGGAATAGGGTTGCATTGTCTTTTTCGTTTTGCATGAATTTTGTGGTCAAGTGTTTCTAGTGTTGAATCTGTAAACTGACCCATTTTTGGATTCTCGTCAGTTTCTTCCTTCAACTATTTGACTGGAGAAACTGATTGGACATTAGAATCCAAATCTACATATCATTCCCATATCATCATATGCATAGTTTGTGTGTTGGTTTCGGTGCCACAAGGTGAAGAATTCAGGAGGAGCTGCTACCTTGTGAAGACTAGAGACAACACCGTTTCAATGCCACGAGGTGAAGTGCTCAGAAGGAGTTGCCACTTCGTGAAGACCGAAGGAATCCATCTTGTATAAGGCAAGGTTCCACAAAGGTAAAGCTGCTCCGTAGACTAGGCCTAAGAATTGGGCTTTGAGTGGTACTTTGTAAGAATCTTGATTATACTAGGGGATTGGACTAAGTGGAGAATGACCTGGCCCGGCCACAAGAAGACAAGCAGAGTGGTGGGGCAATGGTGTCCCCAGTTTTTTAACCCAGAGGTGGGTTTTTCTGGCAAATAATATCTTGTGTCCAAAGTTATTTGTATTGTGTCGTATATCTCACATACATATATACATGCTACATGTATCACTTGAATATTTAATTGGTAAGTGTTCACAATCATGCTCTCCTGACACATTAATAACTTGTAACGAACTGACTAGGATAGCTTTTAACATTTGAAATTGCTTATTGAATCTTTAATTTATTGACTAACAAATCTATCTTAGTTAACCAGCGGGCTTGACTAGTCAGTTCAGCAGATTATAATTTTTATGTACAAGTTATTCCGCCTTGTACCAATTTCAGGTGTAAATTTGAAATCATGATCATAGGGCCGAAATTGGATATTTGGGTCAAACAATTGAAATCAAAGTCTTCCTCAGACCCCAAAAGGGATGGTTCAAAGTCTTATGCATCTCAAACCTACCAGCTAGACTTTAAAGCATAATTAAACAAGGGTATTTGATTGTTAAGACATGTCCCTTAAAATACTGTATTTTATTCCTGTGACATATGAAATGACTATTTTGCTCTTGAGTGGGTGTCTTAATTAATTTATCGAGCTATGATTCGAGAATTCTATCCTCGTACTTTCTTAAGTTTCATAAATTTAATTTGTTACATTATTATAACTTCGATATTGAATTTTAAATTGGAAGTTGAGGGCCTAATTGTAACTTTACAATTAGTGGAGGGACAAGTTCATGATTTCACTTAAAATAATCTTAAGTGGGATTTAACCCACATCTGGCCTACTCTCCCTCTCTTCTAACATTATTTTCAGAATTCACTCTCTTTCTAAACTCTCATTCTCTCTCAAATTCGTTTCTCTCTCTAACACCGATAGAAGAGAAGCTCTCAATCTCTCTCTTCCTTTCACAAATCGAGACATTGAAACCTACATTTGGAATCCCTGAGATGGGAGGAACTTGGTGGTACCATTGCATGTAGGATCGAGGCACTTGGAAGTGCTCTGCCATTGAATCTGAGCGCTTCAAGCTTTGAAGCTTGAAACCCAGGTGACATGATTTTTACTTATATGTGTTTTATACTTGCTTGGGATGTGTTTGTGATGAATTTACTTCGAACCATGGGATTTAACCCCCTTGCCCAGTTTTCGGTCATCTTCTTCGAGCAAACTCCGACGAGTTTGAGGTTTTTGGAGCTCGTGTTCTGCTCGAATCAATCTTAGGTACTTAAGTACCTCTTTGCATGTGAAAATTAGTTAGAAATTAATAAGGTTTGACATGCATGCACACTGCTTCTCGTTTCCAGAATTCAGTGAGGGCTTTGAAGGGAATCTGTCGAATTCGAGGTAGATTCGACCACCATTGCTCTTAAACCTATTTTAAGCAAGTCCTTATGCCTTGTAGTTATGTTTTCTATATTTTTTGGAGTGAAATTTGGGACTGAAATCACCTTTGCAACTCTTGGTGCATTTCTTCAGTTTTCGGCGAGGCTTCGGTGATGGTAGCTGACGACGGTCGTCTTAAATTCTAACGGCAAAACCTGGAAATTCGTTAACTCTAATGGAATCTTCCAACGGCAGAGGTATATTTTGTCAACCTTTATCAAACCCTCACCGTACTGGCGCATGACACTAGCCATGGCGAGTGTTACGTCTACTCGCCAAACCGTGGCGGCGAGTACAACGACGTGTTCGTCGATGATGATTGCCCATGGCGGCGCATGACACCACCTCAGCAGTGTGTGGTGGCTCGTGGCTGGAGCACTACAGCGCGGGCATAATCTGTGACCTATTTTTCAGTGTTTTGAATCATGTGGTGCCCTCCGTTTATGCAAATTCATTACTTAAATGGTAGTTTTGGACAATTTTCCATAAAATATCGATTAAAGCTTAACTTGGCTTATTATGATTATCACATGATTATTAGAGGATCGAAAGAGTATAGGCAAAGAGCCTATTGACGAGGGATTAACCCTTTGCTTACCTGTGAGTAGACTCCTTCGAAAAACTAGATGTTTTTATGATTATATATATCTATATATTCTTTTATATGCAGATGCACATTATCTATGTTAGTCTTTGATAAGACTTATACTTAAATTGTTTTTGATGATATCTTGAAATCATTGGTGATTTATTTCCACCACATAATTATCATACATATCGTATAGTTACTTTCTTTGATATGACGAGCAAGATTGAGTTGATCTTGACTACTATTATGTTGAATGATTTTAAATGTGATAAAGCTGGTCCACTCCCTTTTTTTTTGTTGACCCTTTCAGGATGTAATGAGAATAAGGAGAACACTGGTGGTGACGAGTGGGCTTGGCAGTGAGGCTTTCATCATTTGGATTTAGGGTGATGGTTTATTTACTGCAATTTTATCTATTTTGTAATAATTGCATGATCGTACTTTTGATTATGCATAGCACTTCACTTTTATGTGTTTACTGTTGTGTGAAACTTCTCGCTGCTCTGATGTGGCATAGTAATGGGGTTTAAACCTGAAATAATTTGTGTCCCCAAGTGGGGAGGTTGATAAGTGAACTTTGTAGCAGCTTTGGATTTATTATTAATGAACATTTTTGTTCGAATTCTTGTACATCATAAATATCTTACTATGGCTTCATCATTAAGTTGGCTTGTGACATCATCCTTCGATGGGGTCATATGGTCAATTTAGTGTTGGCCAGCATATCACAGCCTCGTAACTTGTGTTATTGGGGTTGAGGTGTGTCATTGATAGGCTTAGGGAAGGAAATTATTTGAGAAAATAAGTTCATTAAGCAACATATGGAATGCATTTAACAATTAAATGGTGGAAGCATGCTTGTATGCACTTTAAAACAAAACTTAAAACATAAAATTCAAAGCCTAGTAATGGTAGCAAACCAAGACTCAACTAAAAAACAAAGTGAGTTAAGAAACATTAAACCTTTAAAGCACCTCTTTGCTTAGCAAAGGTTAATCACCCATGTGAGGGTTTTCTTTCCTTTGCCTCATTGCTCCTTGGCTCCATGGATGTGGATGGAGGAACTTTGCTTCTTGGATCCATGACTTCTTGGATATGGATGGAGGAATGAGTTCTCCAAAAGTCCCCAAAGTTGGAGACCTTAAAGTTCCGACACCAAGGATGAGTGGAAGGAAAATGATGAGTGATGCTAGTATCTTCCTAGAGAGAAAGAGAAAACTTTTGTTTTCTCATCTTTCCTCAAAGTACCTAATGAAGGATGGAGTTATAAAGTTGCCTTTATACCTCATGCTAAGTGAGTGGCAAACTTGTAATAAGTGAGCCATCACTCATTTACCTCTTAGGCCGGTTATGTGTGTGTTTTAGGTTAATTTCCATTTTGTTGTCATACAATTTAAACTTAATAGGTCTTGTGGACCAAAACCTATTTGGGTCCCGAAACCCAAAACTTACATGAAACCCAACATAAACCTTTCGTATAATTAATTAACATATTAATTAATCCTTGCCTTATACAATTAAATTATTTAATTGTCTTTACTCATCTTTGTTATATCCTTGGATCATTACCTTACACAGTGTGCGGTCTATTAGGTTCCTTTTAGTGAGGTAGTGGGCAATTAGAAATCTTACTAATTGATTATGAATTGAAATGCACTTTCAATTCTCCCCTTAGTGATTATACGTCTTCAAGGCTTCTATAAGCCATGAATGACACCTAGCAGTATGTCATGGCTACCCAAGCTAATCAAAAGAGGTTTGGAGAACCTATTCAGTTTGGGATTACAAATGCAATAAGGTATTTCTCTATTCCAATACTCTTGATCACATTGTTTGGTTTGATAGTTTATTCATGTCTACTAGTGAATGTGATTCTCTTTTTCTATATGATTACCTTGAATGTGATTTGGAACGACTTCCTAAATCTCATCCATACTATGGCTAGAGATTCTTAATCATATAATAGATTATTCTCCTTTGATGGTATGAAGGTTAGAGATTCCTTGTTGCGCATTCACCTGCCTTCATGGTTAAGTAGCTTAACCCCAACTATGTCATTGACATCATCTGATGGAGTGCCTTATACCTTGAGCACCTACATACTTGTCTTGTCATGGAATCAATCACACCAATGACTTAAGACCAGTCACTCTCCTGGAGAGAAGACATAACATGTACTGATCTTAACGGATTGTCAATGCCCAATTGGCAATCATATGGTCAGCTATTGCCCCATTAGTGTCATAGTGGTGTTTACTAGTGAAACTTTATGGTTGGAACCAAATGAAGAGTTTATAAATGAACTTTCCCATCCAAACAACATTATTGTAAGCTTCTATATGGCTATATATTTTGCATTCATGGTGGAACACATTACAGTCACTACTTTTAGTGTTTCATGATGCGAAAATTAACTAACACACAAATTAAACCCTCTTATTGACAATTGTAGTAAAGATGTAAGTAGGGATCGTTCTGGACCTGGGATTAGGAGGGATTGCTAATATATGCTAAACTGACTTTAAAACACAAAACTAAACTTGAAAACACTTAACTAGACGCAAAGAATGGAAAACTAGACTCTAATACACTAAAACAACTCAGATGACTCAAAACAGCACAAAACAAGCTAATTTATTCAAAACAGACACTAAGAGTGAATTTGGAGAAAATTGGTTTTACCTTGACTCAAAACACTTAAAAACACAAACTAAAACAGTTTCTAAATAATATGACTCAACAAAGTAAAGGGGGATTTGGTTTTGACGAATTTGAAACAAACAAACATATTGTAAAACTAAACAGATTGTAAAACGAATTTTTGGGAAATAAGATGGTTGATGGATTAGCTAGAGGTCCATTGTTCACACATGACACACTTGTACATGAATCGATTTCCAATTGCTTTTCAATAAATTATGAAGCTCAACACCCCAGATTAACCGTGATGCACTAATTAACCCTCAGATTTTCCTTTACTCATTGAATTGGACGAATGCATGCGACAACCCAAATCATTCTCCAAAGGTCCCCTACATGAATGCATAATAGAGATACAATCAGAGATCATTACGTTCCATGAAAATCATAAGTGTTGACAAGACATTCGTAACTATGAATGCATGATACGTTTGCCAAGAATTCAATTAACGCGATTGTGACTTGCAACCTTCACTACTCATGAATATAAATTTGTAACGATTAGGTGAAACTCATTTATATTCTAGCATCAAATTCATGCATGAAAACTAAGTATGCATCCTTAATCAACATACAAGAATCAGTTTTGAAGAAAACAGTTAATTGAATTGCATTCACAACTTATCAAATCACAATTGGAAGAAATCAATTCATATCTCAAGGATGTTCATTGCTTCGAACTTCCCCCTAGCTAAGTAAGGGTTTAGCCACTCATAGTTACAGCAAAATAAGAGAATAATAAAGTAGACATTGAAAACAAGAACGAAGTACACCTAAACCGCTCCAATCCTCAAGCTTGAAGCGTCAAAAGCCCTTCTTCTTCCCCACCTTGCTGCGGCACAAGTGACTATGGATGTTTATGGCTGAATGAAGGGGTAAGAGATGTGTAAAGGTTGAATGGGGCTGAGGCAAGGAAAAGAGAATGGCTGGAATTGTGTATGGGAGTGAATGGATGTGTAGAATGGTGAATGATCATTGAAATGCATGGCAATGGTATTTATAGGGAGAGGATGGATTAGGTGAGTGCACATTCCATTCAATTTCTGGTAGGTTAGGTGAGTGCACAAACAACTCAAATTTTGGTAGGTTAAATGAGTGCACCAACAATTCAATTTCTGGTAGGTTAGATGAGTGCACCAACCATTCTTGCAACTTGCATTTGTTTCTCCAGATTTTTAGCATGTTCCTAGCCTCATTTAAGCACCAAAAACGTCCATCTAACTTGCTCCACATGCATGCACTCCAATTCAGCCCAAAATTGCACCAAAATGCACTTTTTTGCCAACTTTGTCATTTGAACCAACAAACACACGAAAATAGCTTAAATCACTATAATAAGTAGAAACCAACTAAATAAATGCCAAGAAACAAGCTAACTAAGTCGCATAAATATGCTCCTTTCAAATTCCCCCACACTTAGCTTTTGCTAGTCCTCGAGCAAAATGAAACAAACAAAAGAAACAAAACACAATCTAAACCTTCCAACAATTGGCTTAGGGATTTCCAAAGAACATGACATGCTAAAAATCATTACTTACACAAATTTTAGTCATCCCTACACTCGAGCACATACTTAATCACAGTTGCCACTTACTAGCTCACAATCAATCAATTAAAACAATGGTTGGAATGTAGTAACATGCCTTAGAGAATTCCCTCAATTCCTTACCGGATTCTCTCTTATTTTCACACAAGAATTTTTTACTACACTCCCTATACTAAGTATATGTGAGAAGATTGATGTAAACATGAAAACTACTACTCACATATATTTATAACAAAGAAAGCAATTTCTGGAATTATTAATGCATGATCTCATGAATGGAATGCTACTACTTAGATGCGAGAACCAGGGATACCATATACTCATACCAATTCTAAACTCCACATATTGAAACACACAACACCCAAGATTGAAGTTAAGGGGTTGTAACAGGCTTAAGGGTATTGGCTAACAAAGAAGGGTAAGGATAACAACCGTTCTTAAAGCAATAGCAAGCAAAGTACTGAAATTGACATTTAGAATTCATTTAACCTACCAAATTTGAGTTGTTGGTGCACTCACCTAACCTACCAGAAATTGAATGGAATGTGCACTCACCTAACTCACCTAATCCATCCTCTCCCTATAAATACCATTGCCATGCATTTCATTGATCATTCACCATTCTACACATCCATTCACTCCCATACACAATTCCAGCCATTCTCCCCTTCATTGAACCTTTACACATCTCTTACCCCTTCATTCAGCCATAAACATCCATAGTCACTTGTGCCGCAGCAAGGTGGGGAAGAAGAAGGGCTTTTGACGCTTCAAGCTTGAGGATTGGAGCATTTTAGGTGTACTTCGTTCTTGTTTTCAATGTCTACTTTATTATTCTCTTATTTTGCTGTAACTATGAGTGGCTAAACCCCTACTTAGCTAGGGGGAAGTTCGAAGCCATGAACATCCTTGAGATATGAATTGATTTCTTCCAATTGTGATTTGATAAGTTGTGAATGCAATTCAATTAACTGTTTTCTTCAAAACTGATTATTGTATGTTGATTAAGGATGCATACTTAGTTTTCATGCATGAATTTGATGCTAGAATATAAATGAGTTTCACCTAATCGTTACAAATTTATATTCATGAGTAGTGAAGGTTGCTAGTCACAATCGCGTTAATTGAATTCTTGGCAAACGTATCATGCATTCATAGTTACGAATGTCTTGTGAACACTTATGATTTTCATGGAACGTAATGATCTCTGATTGTATCTCTATTATGCATTCATGTAGACGACCTTTGGAGAATGATTTGGGTTGTTGCATGCATTCATCCAATTCAATGAGTAAAGGAAAATCTGAGGGTTAATTAGTGCATCACGGATTTGGGGTGTTGAGCTTCATAATTTATTGAAAAGCAATTGGAAATCGATTCATGTACAAGTGTGTCATGTGTGGAAAAGAACCCTCTAGCTAGCCCATCATCCATTTAATTAAAATAAACCCTCTTGTTGACAATTGTAGTATGGATAAGTAGGGATCGTTCTAAACCGGGGATTAGGAGGGATTGCTAATCTACTCTAAACTGATTCAAAAACATTAAACTAGGCTTGAAAACACTTAACTGGACTCAAAGAACTTAAAACAAACTGAAAAGACTCAAAACTAACTAGAATGACTCAAAACAGCTTAAAACAACTAAATAGACTCAAACTAGACACTAGGAAGTGATTTGAATGAAAATTGAATTAAACTTGACTCAAAACACTTAAAATCACAAACTAAGACAGATTCTAACTATATTGACACTCTAAAGTAAAGGGGGATTGGGTTTGGACGAATTTTAAAGTAAAACAAGACAGAAATTAAAACTAGACAGAAATTAAAACTAGACAGATTTGCACGAAATTGGTTGAATTAAATGGATGATGGGCTAGCTAGAGGGTTCTTCTCCACACATGACACACTTGTACATGAATTGATTTCCAATTGCTTTTCAATAAATTATGAAGCTCACAGATTTTCCTTTACTCATTGAATTGGATGAATGCATGCGACAACCCAAATCATTCTCCAAAGGTCGTCTACATGAATGCATAATAGAGATACAATCAGAGATCATTACGTTCCATGAAAATCATAAGTGTTGATGAGACATTTGTAACTATGAATGCATACGTTTGACAAGAATTCAATTAACGCGATTGTGACTAGCAACCTTCACTACTCATGAATATCAATTCGTAACGATTAGGTGAAACTCATTTATATTCTAGCATCAAATTCATGCATGAAAACTAAGTATGCATCCTTAATCAACATACAAGATTCAGTTTTGAAGAAAACAATTAATTGAATTGCCTTCAGAACTTATCAAATCACAATTGGAAGAAATCAATTCATATTGCAAATATGTTCATGTCTTTGAAATTCCCTCTACCCAAAAAGGGTTTAGTTCCTCATACTTGCAATTAAACAGAAACAATTGAAATTAAACATTGAAAACCAAAGTAGAATACACCTAGAATGCTCCAGCAATCCAAATTGAATGGATAGCACAACTCCAAGCAATCCTCCTTCTTCTTTGCAGCGGCACAAGGTGAAGGATGATGGATGAGTGGTAAGTTATGGTGGTGGATGGATATAGGTGAGTTATGGTGAAGGATGGATGGGATCTTTTGATATCCTTGCGTATAGGACACATCGAATGTAGGGGTGCTTTGTATTGTTATCCTTTCGATGTACTGTGACAATTGAGAAGTAAGATTTGCTATTTGAGCTTGAAGATTAGCAATTGCCACTAAATCAAATATCAAAAGTAAAAGACACAAAAATAAACAAAAAAAATAACAAGGGATTAGCAAAGTTGCTAATCCCCGGCAACGGCGCCAAAATTTGTCCCATGAATTATGCGATCTCTCCATTTTGATTCTTCAATTCGCTCATCACTTGGTCTTGATTTTGTAATTCCTGCGTCAAAGAGGTGAGTAATTGAATAACTTTATCATTATCCAAAGACATACCTGAATTTGATTGGAATTGTTGTGGGGGAGGCTGTGGTGGATGCATCGGCGTTGTATAGAACTCCTCATATGGATGCGAATATTCTTCTTGTTGAGCCCCCTTGGCTTGATTTTGTGAGCCCTGCGCCAAAGAATTTAATTCATCAAGAATTTGATCATAATCTATTGACAAACCTAAGTTTGGTTGGGCATATTGTATATGAGGTTGTGGTGGCTGCGTAGGGCTTGAATAGAACTCCTCTTCTTTAAGCATCAACTGTTTGTCTACTTCTAGGCTATGTTTGGATATATTGAGTTCAACTCCAACCTCCATACCACTTCCCAAAGTGATAGCTTCAACGATTTCAAAATCTCCCCTTGGATTGACAGTGGTTGAAACTCATAAACTGACTAAAAAACACACAAATTAAACCCACTTGTTGACAATTGCAGTATGGATAAGTAGGGATTGTTCTAAATCGGGGATTAGAAGGGATTGCTAATCTATTATAAACTGACTCAAAAACACAAAAATAAACTTAAAAACACTTAACTAGACTCTAATGACTCAAAACAAACTTAAAAGACTCAAAACAGCTAAAAATAACTCAATAGACTCAAACTAGACACTAGGAATGACTCCGGAAGAAAATTATTTTTAAACTTGACTGAAAACACTTAAAATCACAAACTAAGACAGATTCTAACTATATTCACACTCTAAAGTAAAGGGGGATTGGGTTTGGACGAATTTTAAAGTAAAACAAGACAAAAATTAAAACTAGACAGATTTGCACGAAATTGGTTGAATTAAATGGATGATGGGCTAGCTAGAGGGTTCTTCTCCACACATGACACACTTGTACATGAATCGATTTCCAATTGCTTTTCAGTAAATTATGAAGCTCAACACCCCAGATTAACCGTGATGCACTAATTAACCCTCAGATTTTCTTTTACTCATTGAATTGGATGAATGCATGCGACAACCCAAATCATTCTCCAAAGGTCCTCTACATGAATGCACAATAGAGATACAATCAGAGATCATTACGTTCCATGAAAATCATAAGTGTTGACGAGACATTCGTAACTATGAATGCATGATACGTTTGACAAGAATTCAATTAACGCGATTGTGACTAGCAACCTTCACTACTCATGAATATAAATTTATAACGATTAGGTGAAACTCATTTATATTCTAGCATCAAATTCATGCATGAAAACTAAGTATGCATCCTTAATCAACATACAAGAATCAGTTTTGAAGAAAACAGTTAATTGAATTGCATTCACAACTTATCAAATCACAATTGGAATAAATCAGTTCATATTGCAAATATGTTCATGGCTTTGAAATTCCCCCTAGCCAAAAAGGGTTTAGTTCCTCATACTTGCAATTAAATAGAAACAATTGAAATTAAACATTGAAAACCAAAGTAGAATACACCTAGAATGCTCCAGCAATTCAAATTGAATGGCTAGCATAACTCCAAGCAATCATCCTTCTTCTTCTTTGCAGCGGCACAAGGTGATGGATGATGGATGAGTGGTAAGTTATGGTGGTGGATGGATATATGTGAGTTATGGTGAAGGGTGGATGGGTCTCTCCCAATGAATTGCAAGGCAATGGGTATTTATAGGGAAATGATGGATTAGGTGAGTTAGGTGAGTGCACATTCCATTCAATTTAGGTGAGTTAGATGAGTGCACCATCCATCAATTTAGGTGAATTAGATGAGTGCACCATCCATTCAATTTCTGGTAGGTTAGGTAAGTGCACCATCCATTCAATTTTTGGTAGGTTAGGTAAGTGCACCATCCATTCAATTTCTGGTAGGTTAGGTGAGTGCACCAACCATTCTTGCAACTTGCCAAAATTTGTTTCTCCAGATTTGTAGCATGTTCCTAACCTCATTTAAGCACCAAAAATGTCCATCCAACTTGTTCCCCATGCATGCACTCCTATTCAGCCCAAAACTCAACCAAAATGCACCAAAATGCACTTTCTTGCCAACTTTGTCATTTGAACCTACAAACACACGAAAATAGCTTAAATCACTAAAATAAGTAGAAACTAACTAAATAAATGCCAAGAAACAAGCTAACTAAGTCGCATAAATATGCTCCTATCAAATTCCCCCACACTTAGCTTTTGCTAGTCCTCGAGCAAAATGAAACAAACAAAAGAAACAAAACACAATCTAGACCTTCCAACAATTGTCTTAGGATTTCCAATGAACATGACATGCTAAAAATCATTACTTACACAGATTTTGGCCATCCCTACCCTCGAGCATACACTTAATCATAGTCACCATTCACTAGCTCGCATTTAATCAATTAAAACAACATTTTGAATGTAGTAACATGCCTTAGAGAATTCCCTCAGTTCCTCACCAGATATACTCTCTATTTTCACACAGATTTTCTAACTACACTCTGTATACTAGGTATATGTGAGAAGATTGATGTAAACATGAAAACTAGTACTCACATATGTTTATAACAAAGAAAGCAATTTCTGGAATTATTAAAGCATGTATATATATATGATCTCATGAACGGAATGCTACTACTTAGAAGCGAGAACCAGGGATTCCATATGCTCATACCACTTCCAAACTCAACAAATTGAAACACACAACACTCAAGATGGAAGTCAAGGGTTGTAACGGGGTTAAGGGTGTTGGCTAACAAAGAAAGGTAAGGAAAAACAAAGGTTCTTTAAGAAATAGTAAGTAAAGTAATGAAATTGACACTTAGAATTCACTTTTGAATGCAAAAATCAACTTTTAAACACAAGGGAAGATTCATGCAACACTTAGGGTCAAATTCAAACTTTTGGACCCTTTCTTCAACAACTAACACATGTGAGTTCATTCTCACTTATTTTCAACTGTTTTTCATTCTTTCCACACATTTTTTTCTTTTCTTTTTCTTTTTCCACGAAATTTTCTTTTTTTATTTATTTATATTTTATTTATATTTTTTTATTGCTCTGCATATGTTGATCAAAAGGAATTCACTAAGTCATGCTTCACTATTCTTTAAGAACAAGGGTATGGAAAGTCCTATTCTAGGCTAGGTAAGGATAATGTGGTTAACAAAGAAAATAGGCTAAACAAGGCTCAAAGAGGTTAAACCTACCAAACAAATGCATGGGATGAAGGCTTTTTGGCTCTGGTGGTAACTACTAAGCAACTTCACCTTGTTATGTGTTATGCATTCAATTTTAAGCTTTGAATGGAACGGGCATGAGTTCTAGTAGCTGGAACTATAATGATGAAAACGCATTCTAAGTAGCAACCAAACAAAGAATAATGAGATCATGCAACGACTTAGAAAACAAGAATGCACAGATTAATAACTCTCCAAATAACGTTTAGGCTCAAGTCTCACAGGGTTGTAGCGTTAGTTTGAGTATCTTCCTTCAAGCATGTTACAAAAAATGATTTTTTTTTCTTTATGATTACATGTGAATTCGTAAACATCAACTATAACCAAGTATTAGCCAAAGAGCATATTAAACTTCCATCCATGTTTGTAACTTTCTTTAACAGTCATGCAATTAAAAACCAAATTCTCATCATTGTGTTGGAAGGTACCCAAAGACATAAACAAACACACAAAAACAACTCTTTTTGGGTTTTTCAAAACTTTTTCTAATTTTTTTTTTTTCAAATTTTCTTATTTTTCTTTCAAGACTCACTAAAACAGTTCAAAACACTCTAAAAACACTTAAAACCAGTGGGAAACAACTCTAGCTATGCTAGGTGGTAAAATCCTACGAATTTGCAATAAAAACACTTGTTTACCCCCCCACACTTAACCCAAACATTGTCCTCAATGTTTCAAACATAGACTTACACTTTAAAAAGCAAACAACATAACTAACAAACATGACAAGCATGGCAAAGTAAAAACAAGAAAGAGTGGAGTTTAGGAACGCAAATCTGGTTATGGAGGTAGATGATCTTTGGTTTCAGTAGTGAATGAATCGACACGTATTCTGTCATGCTTGTTCACTTTCCACAGCTTTGATCTTGAACTGGATTGGAGTTCTGAGCAAGGAACAGGAGAATTCCTTGGTGTTGGTGATTTGATGGCATTGTACGGTGAGGCTTTGCTCTTTGGCGACTGATGCGTCAATATGTTGTTGAAGCTTCTCGAGTTCTTGGATTCAACTCGGACTCCTTCTGCTGGGTTGATTGATTGTGTAGGCTGCATTCTTCTCTGCTTGTTTCTTCTGCACGGCAGGCAGGCACGAGGTAAAGGTGATGGTCTGTTTCTTTGTTCAATCTTTCCAAGTGCCGACCGATTGTTTTCTTTCTCCTTGTCCCGCAGGCAAGAGCATGGGTAAAGGAAAAGCATGCCATGAGATATCTTTGCCTTCGACTCTGATGATATGAGGTACTTTTGCCTTTGAAGAAGTATATTTCCATAGGTTTATTTTTGAACTGGGCTGGGGAGCTTCTTAGCAAGGAAAATGAGACTTGATCTTGAAGGAAATCGGAGTATGAACAGTCTCACATGGCAAGTGATCCTCAGCTTAGTTGAGGATGAATTAGCACGTTGTCTCCATATGCTTCAAGGTATCATTTTCACTTGCCTTATCTGTTCTCCAGGCAAATGTGGCATCTTCTTCGGAAGTACATCAACAGTTGAAGATGAGTACTCGAAAGCAATGCTAGGTAAGCAATCAGGAAGGGGTTCCAGGCAGTCGTTTCCAGATCGGAAGATTGATACCAAGTGCTGGCTGATTGCTCTCTTTCTCCTTGTCACAAAGACAAGGAAAAGGACAGGGATAAAGCATAATATGAGATACTCTTGCTTTCAGCCTTCATGATATGAAATACTTTTGCTCTTGATGACTTGTTTGCAGAGGTACCCCAGGGGATGAGGAACACTGAGTAACTCGAGAGGCTTCATTGGGAATGCATTTTTGGAGATGAAGAAAGGTTGAGTAAGTCTGCCTTGCTATGGAGGTTGAAGGTTGACATTTATAGGAATTTCTTCATAACCGGTAGAGGTACAATTCTTTTACTCTTGTCTGCAACTGTTGGGTGATTGAACAGTAAGATTCACGCGCTTTCTACTTTGTCAGAAATCTTTGACAAAGTTGCCCGTAATTCCCGCAAAGCTGAGGTTGCGTGTGACAGGTGCTGACAAGTCTGGAAAAGTGGATCTTTTGAAATTTGGAGGTCGGCCCGTGATTTCTAAGCAGGCCCAGCTTTTGAGAAAGCAGGCGCCTCTTCCATTTCTGAGCAGGCTCCTCTTCTATTTCTATAGAGGCACGCATTACGTTCCAAAGCACACTTGAATTTCCGCCTGTAGAAGCTCCCTTCTTGCACTTCTGAGATCTTGATTTGTCCGACCTCTTCTTTTTCTTCAACACCTTCAGAAATGTCTTGCCCATCTGACCATCGTCTTCACTTGAATGTCGGGGAAGATATTAACATGTCTTCTTCAGACAACATTTGGCATCTGTCATTCTTATCCCCCAATGGTCCTCTTATAGTTGGGGACTCTGTGATGAAGAACGATACAACCGCTTCGGTGGTGGCTAGAAATCTTCTCACTCCAAGAGACAGTAGGATACTTTCCAAGCGGTCCGACGAGCTGGCTGTTCAGGACTCTCTGGCCTTCAGCGTCCAATGTGCAGGCTCAATATCAAACATGGGTCAACACCTTCTTGCTCGATCTCGTCAGGTTGAGTCTTTGATGGCTGAGGTGGCAAGTCTTCGGCAAGAGATCAGAGGGCTCAGGCACGAGAATAAAAAGTTGCACATGCTCGCAACTAGTTACTCAATGAGTATGAAGAGGAAGCTTAACCAGCTGCAGGAGTCCGAAGTTTGGATTCAAAGTGATCATCAAAGGTTTGTGGCGTTACTCCAGAGGCAACTTTTGCCTTCGTTATCCGGCGTTTCACCAAGTGTTGAGGCTCCGGAAAATCAAACTCTTGTTGGAAATATGCCCTGAAAGTCAATCTTTGGAAGAAACCTTTCAGGACAACGAATGGATGTATAGATGATTCTTTTACATCAAATGGCAAAGATACTAATTATGACTATCTCAACATACGATATATGTCCTAAATAGTGAATCCATGGACAATGGATCGATGGAAGAAGTAATCTAATGATGTTAGACTACAGAGACCTTCTTCACATAACCATCATGTCCAAAAGGTTCCTAGTCATAGGATTGTCAGAGGGATACTGACAATGCATAGACCGGTACATACTATGTCTGCTTTAATTGGAAGGATGGAAAGTCTCGTCCCATTCGTGTAGTGACACTAAGACAGGTATGTAGGTGCTCATTAAGGGAATGAGTTCACTGAACACAACTGAACGAGAGTACTTGCATGGAGGTCTACTCACATGTCAAGCAAGTAACTCAAATGGTTGGAATAATGTAAGTAGTCCTTTGACCTGAGGCATCATAGTTGTCTTGTGGTTAGGTACTTGATCTTTGATTATGTCAAAGTTACTCCATCCGCGGGTGTCCACGGCATAGTTGGGGTTAAGCCACTTAGTCATGGAGGCAAGTGAATGCGCAACAAAGAATCTCTAATCCTCGTTAAGAGAGGATGAATACTCTAAGATATGATTCGGGAATCTTCGGCCGAAGTATCGAGCGTAATAAAGGAAACCGTTTGTATACGACTCAATTGAATCATATAAGAAGGAATAATCACATTAGGGGTTTGACATAATATATCCATACCCTAGTAATGTGATTGAGAGTATTGTTTTAGAGAAGGATCAAATTACATTGTAATTCCAACTGAATAGGTTCTCCGAACAAATTCTTCATTAGCTTGGGTAGCCATGATATATGGTTAGATGTCACTCATGGCTTGTGAGTTCTTCTAGATGATTAAATGTAGTCGTCAAAGAAGAAGGTAAATTAAAAGTAAGTTTTAATTCACTAAATGATTGGATTAAAAATAATCAATTGGATTGGTGCCAATCACCTCACTGCCTTGCTAATTAGAACCTAAAATGATTGTTCACCAATACACTTTTGTAGTGAGTAACTAATGGATGATGGAAATAATTAATTGGATTAATTAAGTGTTGTGATTAATTAGAATGTCTAAAGAAATCATAAAAGCGATAAAAGATCGTTTTGGGCTTAAAGAAAAGTTCGGGTCTAATTGGGCCCATTGGGCTTTTATTCAAGCATAGGATGACTTGAAATAATAAAAGCCCAAAGCCCAAACAACACTAAAGGGGTCGGCCAAAGGTGGGAGAGAGAGAGTCAAATGTTGACTTGTTTCTCTTTGGTTATAAAAGGAAATTTATAGCACAAAGTTTCATTAGGGGTTTTTTTGAAGTGTTAAAACAACAAAAGAGAGAAAGGAAATATCTCTCTCAACACTCAAAGGGCCGGCCACCAAAGGGGGGGTTTAGCTAATCATCTTTTCACCCTTTTGGTTATTCCTTCATCCTTCTCACTACACTAGTGGGTGAGGATCTTTAGAGGTCTTCAACTTTGGAGACTTAAGGAGAACCAAGGAGCACTCATTCTAACAAAGTGGAGGAGGCAAGGAGGGAGGCTAGGCTCGAGGAGTTCCAACAACAAAGGGCTTGGAGGTGGTCCATCCTTGGTCTAAAGTCTAGATCAAGAGGTATAAAACTACTCCTACACTTTGTTCTTCAATAAATTGTTTTGATGCCTCTTACATAAACCTATGCATCTTGAAGGGGATTTGCATGACTATAGCTTTGATATTATTTGATAACATGCTTCCGTTGCTTTCATATATAAATTTTGAATTGTATATGCATACTAGTCACTAGAAATCCCACATGAAATCTCTTATTTTCCCTTCAACTCTGGCGCTTCGTCTTTCTAGAGTTCCGTCGAATGCTGGGGCACCACTTGACCTATGAAGGCTCTTTCCTATTTGTTTGCACATTCTCGTAATAAATAATTTTTTTATTATTTTTTTTTACTTTTCTACCTAATGTTCCTTTCCCACGAAAATCAATGTAAAACCAGTTTGTTTACCTGACAATGTTTCAAACATAAACCCACACATAAGCAACCAAACAAGCAACGAACTAATCAAGACAAACATGGCAAAATAAATGCAGTAAAGAGAAGTGTTTTAGGAACGCCAATTTGGTTTTGGAGTGATGCCTAGGTCCTTCTTATTTGAATGCATGGGTTGTCCCCAAGAAGTGCTTGCTTTAACGTCTTCCAGCCGGATGATACCTCGATTTAAACTTCACTAGAGCCCACGGCATGGAATTGATCTTTGAATGGGAGGTGATACTTGAAATGATCCGGTAATGGTTTACATTCTAGAGTGAGTGCCTGAATCATTAACAACATATTAGTATAAAACAAAATTGAAGTTCGAGGAGGTGGCTTACCTATGTGCTCCGACATGAACTCAAGAATAAACACCACTTCTTTGAAAGTTTCAGGAATGTAGGACTTGGCCAGATTTAATGTGATGGTTGTGACTTGTCATGTGTCATAAAACTCAACTTCTTTGGGCTTTGTTGTCTCACATACATGCTTTTTGATGCATTCTACATCTTCCCTGGCTACTTCTTTCTCTTGAATCCTTCTTCTTGATGTACAATTCTCTTCAAGATATTCAACACATTCTGGAACTTGTTTTGTTGTAACAAGAATCGGGATAGTACTTGGCACCTTTGGGAAGGCTTCCATGATGTCTTTTTCAATATCTTATTCCTTGGAAATCATAAACCTGCGAGAAAAAAGGACATTTGGTGGAATAGGGTTAGAAAGAATTGAATTTGGAACAACATTACCGGAATTGGATGGTAGTGGAGCTTTGGGAGGCTGCGGCAAGGGTTGTTTTTCCCTTGCCGTGGCCTTATCTTCCTCCTCTTCTTGAAGCATCAACTGTTTGTCTACTTCTAGGCTATGTTTAGATATATTGAGTTCAACTCCAACCTCCATACCACTTTCCAAAGTGATAGCTTCAGCGATTTCAAAATCTCCCATTGGATTGACAATGGTTGAGTTGGAGAGTTCACTTTGTTCTTGAATTTGTCCCATGAATTCCACGATCTCTCCATTTTGATTCTTCAATTCGCTCATCATTTGGTCTTGATTTTGTAATTCCTGCATCAAAGAGGTGAGTAATTGAATAACTTTATCATTATCCAAAGACATACCTGAATTTGATTGGAATTGTTATGGGGGAGGCTGTGGTGGATGCATCGGCGTTGTATAGAACTCCTCATATGGCTGCCAATATTCTCCTTGTTGAGCCCCCTTGGCTTGATTTTGTGAGCCCTACGCCAAAGAATTTAATTCATCAAGAATTTGATCATAATCTATTGACGAACCTGAGTTTGGTTGGGCATATTGTATATGAGGTTGTGGTGGCTGCGCAGGGCTTGAATAGAACTCCTCATATGGCTGCCATTATCTTTCGTGTTGAACTGGTTGAGGTTCCCACCATAGAGTGTTTGAATGATCACTCCAATCTGAATTGTACGTGTTGGAAAACAAGTTGTTCCTTGATTGATTATGGTCATGATAACTCTCCCAACTTCTTTGTGGATGTTGATCAGCTTGATATCCTTGCGTATAGGACACATCGAATGTAGGGGTGCTTTGTATTGTGGTCCTTTCGATGTACTGTGACAATTGAGAAGTAAGATTTTCTATTTGAGCTTGAAGATTAGCAATTGCCATGTCTTACTTCTTTAGTACCTGATATCAAAGAAAGAAAACTAAATCAAATATCAAAAGTAAAAGACACGAAAATAAACAAACAAAAAAATAACAAGGGATTAACAAAGTTGCTAATCCCCGGCAACAGCGCCAAAATTTGATGCGAACATTAACTTAACACGCAAATTAAACCCTCTTGTTGACAATTGTAGTATGGATAAGTAGGGATCGTTCTAAACCGGGGATTAGGAGGGATTGCTAATCTACTCTAAACTGACTCAAAAACACAAAAATAAACTTAAAAACACTTAACTAAACTCTAATGACTCAAAACAAACTTAAAAGACTCAAAACAACTAAAAACAACTAAATACACTCAAACTAGACACTAGGAATGACCTTGGACGAAAATTGATTTTAAACTTGACTCAAAACACTTAAAATCACAAACTAAGACAGATTCTAACTATATTGACACTCTAAAGTAAAGGGGGATTAGGTTTGGAAGAATTTTAAAGTAAAACAAGACAAAAATTAAAACTAGACAAATTTGCACGAAATTGGTTGAATTAAATGGATGATGGGCTAGCTAGAGGGTTCTTCTCCACACATGACACACTTGTACATGAATCGATTTCCAATTGCTTTCAATAAATTATGAAGCTCAACACCCTAGATTAACCGTGATGCACTACTTAACCCTCAGATTTTCCTTTACTCATTGAATTGGATGAATGCATGCGACAACCCAAATCATTCTCCAAAGGTCATCTACATGAATGCATAATAGAGATACAATCAGAGATCATTACATTCCATGAAAATCATAAGTGTTGACGAGACATTTGTAACTATGAATGCATGATACGTTTGACAAGAATTCAATTAACGCGATTGTGACTAGCAACCTTCACTACTCATGAATATAAATTTGTAACGATTAGGTGAAACTCATTTATATTCTAGCATCAAATTCATGCATGAAAACTAAGTATGCATCCTTAATCAACATACAAGAATCAGTTTTGAAGAAAATAGTTAATTGAATTGCATTCACAACTTATCAAATCACAATTGGAAGAAATCAATTCATATCTCAAGGATGTGAAAAGAAATTTATGAGATTCTAGAATGGGATTTCAAAAAAACTATCATGCATATACAAATTAAATTTAATATACGAAAGCAGCGGAATCATTTATAACATATTATCAAAGCTATAGTCATGCAAATCTCCTTCAAGGTTCATAGGTTTATATATAATGCATCAAAACATTTTATAGAGAAGAACAAAGTGAAGGTTTAGTCTTATACCTCTTGATCTAGACTTGAGACCAAGGATGGACCACCTCCAAGCCCTTTGTTCCTTGAACTCCTTGAGCCAAGCTTCCCTCCTTGCCTCCTCCACTTTGATAGAATGACTGCTCCTAGGTTCTCTTCAAGTTTCCAAAGTAGGAAACCTCTAAAGATCCTCACCCACTAGTGTAGTGAGAAGGATGAAGGAATAACCAAAAGGGTGTAAGATATGTTAGTAAAAACACCCCAATGGTGGCCGGCCTTTGTGTAGTAAGAGAACTATTTTTCTTTTGCCTCTTTGTTGTTTTAAACACACAAAAACCCTATTGAACAATATCTCTATAAAGTTCCTTATATAGACAAAAGAAACCTAGTCAACAACTTGACTAAATATCTCACCCTTTCCTACCTAAAGTGGCCGTCCCTCTTTGTGTTGTTTGGGCTTTGGGCTTTCATTTATTTCAAGTCATCCAATGCTTGAATAAAAGCCCAATGGGTTTAGGCCCAATGGGCCCAATTAAACCCGAACGTTTCTTTAAGCCCAAAACGATCTTTATCGCTTTTATGATTTCTTTAGACTTTCTAAATTAATACCAACACTTAATTAATCCAATTAATTGTTTCCATCATCCATTAATTACTCACTACAATAGTGTATTGGTGAACAATCTTTTAGGTTCTAATTAGCAAGGCAGTGAGGTGATTGGCATCAATCCAATTGATTATATTTAATTCAATCACTTAGTGAATTGAAACTTCATTTTAATTCACCTTCTTCTTTGATGACTACATTTAATCATCTAGAAGAACTCACAAGCTATGAGTGACATCTAACCATATGTCATAGCTACCCAAGCTAATGTAGAAGTTTATTCGGAGAACCTATTCCATTGGAATTACAATGTAATTCGATCCTTCTCTAATACAATACTCTCAATCACATTACTAGGGTATGGATATATTATGTCAAACCCCTAATGTGATTATTCCTTCTTATATGATTCTTTTGAGTCGTATAGGAACGCTTTCCTTTTAATACGCTCGATACTTCGGCCGAAGATTCCCGAATCATATCTTAGAGTATTCTTCCTCTCTTATCGAGGATTAGAGATTCCTTGTTGCGCATACACTTGCCTTCATGACTAAGTGGCTTAACCCCGACTATGCCGTTGACGCTCTGATAGAGTGATGTTTGACAAAATCAAAGATTAAGTACTTAACCACAAGACAACGACGATTCCTCAGGTCAAAGGACTACTTACATTATTCCAACCATTTGAGTTACTTGCTTGACATGTGAGTAGACCTCCATACAAGTACTCTCGTTCGATTGTGTTCAGTGAACTCATTCCCTTAATGAGCACCTACATACTTGTCTTAGTGTCACAACACGAATGGGATGTGACTTTCCATCCTTCCATTTGAAGCATACACAGTATGTACCGGTCTATGCATTGTCAGTATCCCTCCGACAATCCAATGACCAGGAACCTTTTTGGACATTTGTTATGTGAAGAAGGTCTCTGTAGTCTAACATCATTAGATTACTTCTTCAATCGATCCATTGTCCATGGATACACTATTTAAGACATATATCGTTTATTGAGATAGTCCTAATTCGTGTCTTTGCCATTTGATGTATAAGAATCATCTATACATCCATTCATTTGTCCTGAAAGGTTTCTTCCAAAGATTGACTTTCAGGGCATATTTCCAACAATCTCCCACTTGCACTAAAGTCAATCACTAGTGTATCTTATACATCTTGTTGAGAGAGCTTATGCTCGTAGGTTAACTTGGTTATGTATTAATCCCCTTTTTATTTAAAAGGGATTTTCTTATCAAATGTTTCCAAAACATTTGATGATGTCTCTTTATTGTGTTCGAATATTTTGATGAGACCTTGATTCCATGGCTTGAGCTATCACCCTATTACGTCGTAGTACCCTACTAACGACCTTATGGTTTGGATTCAATCATTGGTTCTATAAGAACCCCTTCCATTCAAAACACCTTTTTGAAGCAGTTTCTAAAACTATATATCGACATATATTTCGTTTGTATACTTTATACAAACTTTGCTCCAACCTTGAGACCATTGTAGTACAATACTAACAATTCATTCATATGATTAGTACTTCATCCATTATGAAGTTCCATTTGTTAAAATGGCTTATTTTCACTTTGGTTAACAACCTAAGTGAATGCACGCTTCCATAGTCCCACTCTGATGTTTCTTTCTTAAAGGCAATAATACTCTATCAGTTGCTTTCGTTCTGATCCTGGGATATAGTAATATCTTAAAGTGATAAACTCAGTGGTTTCTTCACATTTGGATATCTACTTCACAAGTCAATACATGTGTCCCTTTTGTGATTTTATGACACATTCATTATAAGGGTTATGAAAGTGACTTCCTATCACATAGGAAAATGCTTTCTTAAATCTTCAACATTTGAGATTTAATTCCCATATAACATTATTGAGATAGCCTTGCTATATCAATAAGTCCAATTTCAAGTCTATACTTCAAAATTGACCGTGTCATGTTTTGTCATTTTTCGAGTAATATCTATGTTTTGTTAAGTCTATCAAATAGACTTTATTCACATCATGTTGCTCAAATTATAACATCACTCCCATTGGCCTTGTCGTAACTTAGCATTCATTCAAAAATAACAATTATATTTTCTTGATTTGAATGCATATTGCTCCCACTAACTTAAATGAATCATACACAAAATAATTCCTTCTCAAGTAATTCCATGAAATGTGTGACTTGCTTTATCAAGTCTATTCATTTAAATTATATGGTGTCATACACCATACTTCAAGTTTTAGTCATACTAAGACCTTTAGTGTAGTCATATAAGAATTATCCAAGTCTTTAGTGGAAGCTTGGCTCCTACTAAGGATATAGAAACTCAACCATTCCTTCTAGGTGGTTGATATAATTCATTATCAAAACTACATAGAGCAATATCGTTACATGAGATGTTGAATTTGGATTGTCTCTTTGTTAAACCATATGTTGTGACTCATTTTGAAACTAATTCCCTTTTGTTTCATCAACTTGTCCTTATGCTTTGTTATTAGCTTGTTCTCATAAAAGAGAATAATGGACAACTCCCAACATATAACCATTTTATGCTAGGTTGACGAAACCAACATTCAAAGACCATTAAAATTTTAACGTTTGAAGAACTTGAATCTTTTAACAATTAAAATTACAAACCTTTAATAATAGTCAAGTACTATTATTCTTTAGACAACTATAAACCAATCATATTCAAGTTTATATCCATTTTCACACCTCCCACTATTTCTCATGACTTTAATGAGAAATCATTTCATACATACAAAATGTATAAAAGTGGATTATATTGGTAGAAGACATTGTGTGGTAGCTTTAAAACATTTCAAGCTTATTTGTTTCAATCTTCACTAAGTTTAATGTCTTGTTATTTAAGTAGCTAAAGTCTTTAAACATTTTATAGATTTAGATACTTCTTTCTTGGTTTAATCACTAACACAATTGACATTTTAAAACCTTTTAAAGAATGCCCAATTAGTTGTTCAAAACTACTAAATCAAGAGTGATCTTGATCATTGTGTTTCAAGTGACGACCATATAAGAAACGTTTTTCTTATCACTTATATCATTATAATGTGATCTTCCTTTTCTTCAAGAAAGGAATCTCTAGACTTTTGTCAATTCATATAGAACTCATAGGTAGACAATTGGAACCAAATCTAAAGATTCATTGTATCCATTTATGTCCTACATGTGAGATCTATCCATAATTGATAAATCTAAAGTTTGGTTTATCACATTACAATAAGTGATATAACTCTTGTATCTCATCTAGGATACAACAAGACAATTTTTAATTCATAACACTACTTTAAGGAAATAGTATATTAAAAGGCATTCTTCACATTACATTAATATGACAGTTCAAACATTCATAATGTTTAATACAAAAAGTATTAGCTCTATACATTTAGAGACTAATATAAATACCTTTACACATTTAGGCACTAATAGTGGTCTTCCATCATATGAAGCCACATAACAAGTTCTTATCAAAATAAGAAAGTTTAAAGACAATCTTTAACGCCTAACTAACTTCCTAAGTAGTGAGCAAAAAACATAGTGGCCGAACCCTTCACCACATTTTCTTTGCTTGTTCTTCTTCTACTTGGCTTCTCCACCTATATACAATTTATACAAGTGATTAGCTCTTTATATCAAATATAAATATTTAGAAGATCTAACAATTAGAATTGAAGATAAGAACATAAACCATACCTTGTGGTTTGTCCTTAAGACTTGCTAGGTATAACCTGCAATTCCTCCTCCAATGCCCCTCCTTTCCACAGTGGTGGCAAGTCCCTTTGGGCTCCTTTGCCTTCTTTTTCCTCACTCATCCTTTCGGCTTAGGAGTGGGGGACTTCTTCTCCTTCCCTTTGCCTTTGCCTTGCGGCTTGGCCTTGGAAGAGGATGGCTTGTTGTAGGCTACTGCAGCAGTCCCTACAACGTTCTATTTCTTCATAGTCTTCTCGGCAGTTACTAACATGTTTAGTAACTCAGAGAGAGTACTATCCATCTTATTCATATTGTAGTTCATTACAAACTGCAAATATGAATCAGAAAGAGAAGCCAATATGAAGTCCTGGCCAATTCCCCGTCAAGTGGAGTACCAAGGTTCTCCAATTGTTCAATGAATCCAATCATCTTCAGTACATGTTGATGCATTGGAGCCCCTTTGACCATCTTGGTCTTCACAAGTTCACAAACAGTGCTAAAGCGACGGTTGCGCGTCCCTTCACCATATAACTCCGTAAGATGGAGTATTATGGAAGATGCACTATCCATGCCCTCGTGCTGTCTCTGTAGCTCGTCATTCATGGAAGCCAACAGATAGCACTTGGCTTGTATATCATCCTCAACGTGCTTGTCATACTTAGCACGTTCATCCTCAGTAGCCTCAGGGCTGAGAGGTATGTGAGGTGGAGCCTTGTTTAGTACGTAAACAATCTTCTCCAATGTTAGGAGAATCTTGACATTACGATACCATGATGGGAAATTGTGCCCCTCTAGGCAATGTTTGTCGAGTATTTTCACGAGTGTGCTTCCAACCATATCTAAATACATAAACAAATAAAATAATTAGATTGATTGTTGATTAAGTCAAACGATTTGGGTCTTTAAACCGAATGACACCACCCACCATTTTTGGCAAATTCCATATCCCCCATAATGGAATCCGGGAGATTTCAAAGAAAGCTCCTAGCGGGTTATGGGAGGCTCACTATTACCAAGCCCACCTCAGGATGATACGATGTCAGCTAGCAACAATAATAATGAGAGGGTACAATTACCCATTCACAACAACCTCTTGTGATTACCCATCTATTTGGCCTCTAGAAAACAATGCCTCACGATGATACGATGTTGGCATCATTTCTCTTAGTTAAGTTCTTTCCCACCATGCAGGTTTAGCTAGGGGTTCAAGCATGACCTCACGATGATACGATGTTGGCCACACTCGTTGCCTACCTTAACCTCATCAAATGTTTTAAATAAACTCCTCCTGAATATAAGCATGCACTTTGTCACTTCCCCATGATAGGGTGAAGGCGGTGTACAAGTCATAAACGATTGGAACTTACCATGGTGGAAGGCCACGAAAAAGTGTTCTAAGCACTCTTACGTTTACAACTTAATATGATTGTTGTTTGAGGGATTTTAAGGTCTCATCATTTTATTTATTTAATCACAATCAAATAAATAATGTCCTATTATAACTACTTAGTCCAAAGTTTAATGAAATTAGTAGCATATAATATCCCCATTATTCGTTTTCATAAAACAAATCAATATCAAAACATTTTTCAAAATATTGGAGATATATATAACTACTAATAGTCTTCATTATATTTTAGTAGCGTATGATACTCCCACTATTTGTTTTGAGAAAAACAAATCAATATTAAAAACGAATTTTTCCAATATTGGAAGTAACTACTACTACCAAGGTTTTTGCATTCCTTTGAAATTGGACTTTATAGTTATCTTAGGCTCTTGGATGACCATGGACTTATTAGGTTATTGCAACAACGAGCCATCATTGTTGAATATAAACTCGGGGAGGTTGTGTCATTTAATTTGTTGGAAATGTGCCCTAAAGCCAATCATATGATGATACTTTACGGACATTTCACATGTTAAACTAATCTAGTTTACATATAAAGGGCAAACATTATTGTTTGAGCCGTCTCATATAAATGTTATATGCTTACACGATAAAGTCCAAGGAATATGTGATTGGGAGAATGCAATCTAATGAAGTTAGATTCATGAGACCATTCTTTCGTAGACACATCCTAAACGTTCCTGATCATAGGATTGCCAAATTGGGCATTGACAGTCCGATAAGATCAGTACGTATTGTGCCTTCTCTCAGGGAGAGTGACTAGTCTCGAGTCATTGGTGTGTGTGACATCAAGACAAGTACGTAGGTGCTCAACAGAGAATGAGTTCACTGAACACGATCAACGAGGAGTTCTCATACTCATGTCACATGAGAACTCAAGGTTGGGATAATGCAAATTAGTCTTTTGACCTGAGGCATCACAGTTGTCTTGTGGTTAAGTCCTTGATCTTTGATTATGTGAAAGTCACCCCATCGGGGTGTCCACGACATCATTGGGGTTAAGCCACTTAGTTATGGAGACAAGTGAATGTGCAACAAGGGATCTCTAACCTTCAAATGGTTTGAGGGAGAATACTCTATGATATGATTAAAATCTCTGGCCAGAGTATGAATGAGATTAGGGAATGCGTTCCAAATCACATTCAAGGTAATCATATAAGCAAACGAATCGCATTGGATAGTAGACATGAATAAATAAACTATCAAACCAAACAATGTGGTCAAAAGTATTAGATTAGAGAAAGACCGTATTGCATTTGTAATCCTTAACTGAATAGGTTCTCTACCTCTTCTGATTAGCTTGGGTAAGCATGATATGCTGCTAGGTGTCACTCATGGTTTGTGGAAGCCCTAAACGTGTGTAATCACTAAAGGGAGAATTGAAAGTAAGTTTCAATTCACAATCGATGTAAAATGGTTTTAATCGCCCACTGCCTCGCTAAAAGGAACCTAATGGATCGTACACCGTGTAAGGTAAAGATTGAAGAAACAAAGGAGATGAGTAAGAATAATTAAATGGTTTAATTATTTATGGCAAGGATTAATTAATATGTTAATTAATCAAACGAATAAGTTCGTTAAAGACCTCGGGATGGTTTTGGACCTTAAGGCCCAATGGGCTTCGAACGTCAAGCCCATTGACTTAAGTTGTATGACAACTTAATGAATAATGATTCACAAAGGCCCAATTAGCCCAATGAACCCATGTTAGAGAGAATGGGTTTTTGGTTCTTTAGGTCACTTATTTGAAGGGACTATATAAAGGACTTTATAGCCAAAATTCAATAAGGGTTTGTTTTAGAGAAAATTGGTGAGAACTTGTTTCTTCATTTTCTCTCTAAGAGGCCAACCACCTTGGAGGGTGAATCTAGCAATCCTACTACTCCAAGGTCACTCATTTCTTCTTCAATCTAACCTTGGTGTAGAATCTTTAGAGGTTCTCTATTTTGGGAACTTGGAGAATCCAATTCTTTCAACCAAATCCATGGAGCAAAGAAGCAAGGAATGAAGGCCCTATCTCTTGGGTGATTATCCTTTGCATATGCAAAGAGGAATCTACAAAGGTAAATATTTCTCAACTAACAAATGTTGATTTAAGTTGAGTCAAGGTTCACCAATCTACTAGGCTTTGAATTTCATGGTTGATGTTTTTGTTTTTGAGTGCATGCAAGCATGATTCCGCCTTTAATTTGTTAATTGCATGCTATTGATGTTGCTCAAATGAACATGTTTTTCACAAAATTTCCTTCAAGTGGTATCAGAGCCTAGGTCTAGTAGTTGGTGAATCATTTTGGGTTTTGTAGTTCATAGTTTTTGATTTAAAAGTTGTAATATGTTACAAGTTTTGTTCTTGTTTCTTTGAATGTAAATTTTGTTAGAAAATTTGCCATCTCAAATGTTGTAGATGTAGTTCATATGAGCATGAATTTTGGAGCTAAAATTTGGTGCCATGTTTTTGGGGAAATTCGGCCAAATCCAAAGGGTGATTTTTTGGGTTCATGTTTGTCTTGTTAAAATGGTTTTAAAGTGACTTTTGGAACCCCTAAGTACCCTAGGATGTTAGCCCTCTTTTGAGTGGTGAAAATTTGAGTTTTGGTGAGTGAAAACATTCATGGAGCTATTATGAGTTTTCATGAGTGTTCTTCAATGTTCTTGAAGTTCTTGCAAAGAACAAAAAGTTTTGAAGTTTTGATTCAAAAGTTTTATGTTTTTACATAAAGTTTTGATTTAATTTTAGTGGGTGATGGTTAATGGTAAAGTATTTTTAATGGGAGACAAACTTTTTAAAGATGTGACATAAATCATTTCTTACAAACTTTTCATTTCATCTTTACCTCACCTAACAAAACCCACTTACAAAAACTTTGTAAAAATCTTATTTTTTTTTAATCATGGCCGGCCACCCTAATAGAATAGGGTATTTTTGGGCCTTTTGTGCAATTACATAAAGTTTTGATACTTTTGTGTATTTGTATTTTAGCCCAAAAGTTTACGTTTTTACGTTAAGGCCCAAAAACGCTAAAGGACAAATTGTTTTGCTCCTTTAATGAAGTTTTTTGTATTTGTTGAAATTTTTGGGTTCTAGTTGTAATTACATGAAGTAGTGGACTTTTGTGTTTTTACAAAGTGACCCCAAAAGTTTGTGTTTCGCAATATAACCCAAAAAGTTGTGGTTATTGCATGATGGCCCAAATTAAGTAGGGAACAAAAATTGTTTTGTCTCTTTAAATGAGAATTGGATTTTCATTTCATTTAGCTCCATTTAAATCAATTTTATGGGTACAAAAACAAAATGAAAATGTTGCATTCAAGTTTAATTAGTTAAAGTGTTAATTAATTAAAGGGTGATTATGAACCTAAGCCTACGATAATTGAGCTATGTGAAAGGCCGTTTCAAATTTGTTTGAACCATGGGAATGTGTAGATTAATTTTGGTTGTAATTTGATTTGATCAAATGTTGTAAAAGAGCATAAGCACTTCTTTACTTTAAAGTAATTTGTTTTATGCAAATGTTGAAATGAGCATAAGCTCACCTTTACTTTAAAGTACTCATTTTCTTGTTTTATTTGATATGCATGAAAATGGAGTAGTTGGGTCCAACGCCTCTAGGAACAACACGCCTTAATGTGATTAAACGCGTAACTAAAATCAATCTCCATCCCTAGTCCGAGATTCAACACTAGGCTCGTGTTGAATCTAAACAAAGGTTCATAGTCATCCTAAGGCCCTAAGGCAACTATATAGTCCATCAAATGAATGCAAACTTTATGTTAGTAGTATCATATACTTTTGCTTTAAAAACCGTTTTATAAGTATAGTGGGAGTATTATATACAACTAAATTGAATCAAATGGACCAATAGTTGTAATAGGACCAAAATTGTTTTAATAAAGATTAAAATGAATATGTTTATGTGATGAGACCTAAAACCCTCAACCAAACCATTATTAAGTTGAAAAGCGTGAGAGTGCTTAGAACACTCTTTCGTGGCCTTCCACCGTGGTAGCTCCAATCGTTTATGACTTGTACACCGGCTTCACCCTATCATGGGGGAGTACAAAGTGCATGCTTATACTCAGGAGGAGTCTATATACATACTTGATGAGGTGAGTGTAGGCAACGAGGATGGCCAATATCGTATCATCGTGAGACTATTCTTGAACCCCTTCACGAACTAAGCATGGTGGGAATGACTTAACTAAGTGCAATGGCGCCAATATCATATCATTGTGAGGCAACATTCTCTAGAGGCCAAATTGATGGGTACTTGCATTAGTTGCAAATGAGTAAGTGTACTCTCTCATTATTATTAATGCTAGCCAATATCATATCATTGTGAGGTGGGCTTGGTAATAGTGAGTCTCCCATAACCTACTAAGAGTTTCCTCCAAAACTCTCGAATTCCAATGAGGGATATGGAATTTGCCAAAAATAGTGGGTGGTGCTATTTGATTTAAAGACCCGAATCAAATGGCTTAAAATCAATCAATTTATATTCGTTATGTATTCGTTTACCAATATATTTGCAAACGCTATCCAAAACTTGACAAAGAAAAGCCGAATGTTTTAGTTTCCGGACTTGGTAACACAATCCCAAAGATTGTCTTAAATGGATTGTGCATGTACCTAAGAAGTCTCATCCTCACAATCTTCCTATTGATAATGTATCATTGGAAGAACATGTTAGAAATGTCTATCATGAAGAGGACAACACAAACAACCAATGCTTATTCCTTCGTTATATGAACAAAGGAACTTACGAAGATTAGCATAAAGACAAGGACACTTTTAGTGCCATGATTCTTCACTTACAAATTGTTGTATGAAGAAATAAGAGTTGCCTTGAACAACTCTTGAAAGTTTGTAATTATGTTTAGAACATAATGGTTGGTTGACAAAAATAGTCCATCAACATGGACTTATGATGATTTTGAATCATTGAGTGTTGAAGTGATAAACCACTTAACGAGACGGAAACTAAGCTAGGACTTCACCTTTATGTCCCTATCCTAATGGTTCACTAAGTTTATTGTAAACTATGTAGTGAACAATAACCACACACTCTCCAAAATGTTTGATGGGTATAACACAATTGAAAAAGGTTTCAAGAGAGATAGTGGGAGTTTAGGGACCATGATTATTGTAGTCAAAGGAGAAGTCAAATGAAGAAGATAAAATTAACTCCAAGGGAACAAATTTTCTTTATGAAAGGATGGACATTGGAAGGGGTATTTGCAAGAAATGTCTTGCAAGTGTCAAGAACACACCTTTCGAAGGTGTTGTAAATTGTTCTTGAAAAGTTCAAAACAGTTGGTTCTTCTACTTGAATGCTTGATTCCGTATTAGTAACTATGTTTTACAATCGTTGTAAAAGTGTGGCTAATAAGAAGTAGAAGATTAATGAGAGAAGAGAAAGTACTTCACATTCGGAACGTGAATAAAATATAGATCTCTGCGAAAGCAGATGGTACTAACTTCCTCATATGAACTACCAAAGAAATTGGAAAAACCAAAGATTGTCTTTACATTCCAATTTTAAGGAACTTAATTCCGTCACTATAGTAGAGATGGATAAATGTTTTGTTTGACAAAACATTGTTCTTTATTAATCACTGATTGGATTATAGTAATCTAATTGATTGTCTCTATAGTAGAGATGATATGGTAGCGTTAACTGTTTAGAATATAATGATGCTTAAAACCCAAAAGGTTGCAAGATAGTGACTAATCCCAACTGAGTTGTGATACCTCTAAAACATAAATTACGAGTTGGTCATAGATGGATGCTTTGGATCGTTAGATCCGGATCCAATACCTTCTTGTCAAAATTGTATAGAGGCGAAATGTTCGAATCTTTATTCTTTTGGAAAGAAGAAAGAATCACAAAGTTATTGAGGTTAATTCACTTAGATGTTAGTGGCACTTGTCCACAACATAATACTACTCATGTTGTTTGACATTCACCGAAGATCACTCTCGGTTGGACTATAGTTTATTTTGAATAAACACAAGTCCGAATACTTTGCAAAAGGTTTCAAAGAATTCAAGAAATGTAAGTTGATGAGTAAGACGTCTAAAGTAAATACATCCTTAGATTTGATCCAAGGAATGGTAACACTTTAGAATAGTTTCCTTGAAAGATATCAAGGAAAGAAGCATCATAAGATAATGGATTTTTCCATTAGGAGAAGAACGAACTTGAATAAGATTTAGTTCGTTGGACATTATCAATTACCCATATATAGGATATATACTTCTAAAACAATATGATTGTCAATTAGAAAATCTTCCAAAATTTTTCATGACTCCATAGGATGTAGTTGGAAAGAAAGACAAATCTTAATCATGTTAAGATTTGGGGTTGTGTGCTAATAAGCAATATTTGTTTAAAAATTATCTTGTGGATATCCTTAAATTAACTTTTGGATATCACTTCTATAAACCAACCAACAAATGTTGTTTGTTGAGTAGTTCATTGTAATCCTACAATGTGATTTGCCTTAGAGCAAATGAACTAGGAATAGAACTCAAAAGAATGGGTTCTTTGAGAGACAAGATGATAATCAACAAATATAACAACCTAGTTCCTATACCACAAGCTCCAAGGTAGTCAAGAAGGATTTATAAACCGTCTCAGTTGAATGGTTTGAACTTTATGACTACATTGAGTGTATATACGATATATACTCAAGGAAATGGTAAAGTACCATTTGACCCGAAATAATGAAACCTTCATAGCTAATTGGTAGCTTAAGGTGACTACAATAAAAAAGAATGGTTGACTTTGAAGGAACCATCTTTGACGTAGTCTTAGTTTCAATTAATTCGAAGATTGCTAGCTACAACTAAATGTTGATTCAATGTTTGGACATCATATAGGTTTCCGAAACCATTATTAAGATAGTCCTAATAATATATGTCTAAAACTATGAATCACAAAACATGTAAGTTGTAGAGATCCAACCATCATGGATCTAAGCAAGCTAGTGGGAGCCATAAGCGTTTTATGAGGGAAAGATCAAATTGTTTGATTTCTCATAAAGATGTAAATGAATCTTTTGTTTACTAGGTTTACAAAAGATTAGTGGGAGTTAATCATGTTCCTAAAATTCAATATGTATATATGCACATATATGATATATTAATTTTGCAAAATGAAAAGAACACTTCTTCGTTAAAGTTATGACTTTAAACTTTCTATAACGATAGAATGTATATGGGAGACATAGTCTATATACATGGGAAGGAAATCTATAATGATAGATTTTAGGATATAATTGGATTATATCATGCCCTAATAATAGACAAAAGGATGCTAGGAAGTTTCTCATATGATGATAAACTTCAATCAGAAGAACAACTCTAGTGAGACTAGGAGGTAGCTCTTCTCAAAGGGAACGTACCCTTTGACTCCCAAAGAAATAATGCGTAAATCGAATCCTTTATGCATACGCAGAAAGGTAATTTATGTATTTCATATTGTATGAAAAACATTGATATGAGTTGTACCTAGAAAGGTACAAGGCGATATCAATGCAAGCCCAGGATCAGAACCATGGCAACTGTCAAGTGAATCCTTCAGTATTTAAGAAATACTAAAGGATATGTTCCTCGAAGAATGAGGAAGAATTAGAGTAACGTAATGGAAGCGTAAATGTATTAGATTGTGAATCTAATCCATCATTGGATGTTTCTTCATTGTGAATGAAGAGATAAACAGACATCTCTTTATTATGACTAAAGAGATATTTGGATGGAAACATTAAAGTAATGACTTTAGTGTGTTCCATTATGAATGCAAAATATATTGCCATATAGAAGTTTACAACAATGTTGTTTGGATGGGAAAGTTCATTTATGAACTCTCTATTCGGTTCCAACCAGAAAGTGTATCTAGTGTACTGATACTACGACACTAATGGGGCGATAGCTCAAGCCAGGGAATCAAGGTCTCATCAAGATCCAAACTCATATGAGAGACTGAACCACATGATTGGGAATCATGTATAATGGTGACGTCGATATTCTCAAGGTTGCTTCTATGGATAACATATAGATATCCATTGCCTAGGCCTACTACTCAGCCATTTATGAAATGACTACAGAAGAGGAATCATAACAGATGAACAAGCTGATTGGCTCTAGTGCAAGTGGGAGATTGTTGGAAATGTGCCCTAAAGCCAATCATATGATGATACTTTACGGACATTTCACATGTTAAACTAATCTAGTTTACATATAAAGGGCAAACATTATTGTTTGAGCCGTCTCATATAAATGTTATATGCTTAAACGATAAAGTCCAAGGAATATGTGATTGGGAGAATGCAATCTAATGAAGTTAGATTCATGAGACCATTCTTTCGTAGACACATCCTAAACGTTCCTGATCATAGGATTGCCAAATTGGGCATTGACAGTCCGATAAGATCAGTACGTACTGTGCCTTCTCTCAGGGAGAGTGACTAGTCTCGAGTCAATGGTGTGTGTGACATCAAGACAAGTACGTAGGTGCTCAACAGAGAATGAGTTCACTGAACACGATCAACGAGGAGTTCTCATACTCATGTCACATGAGAACTCAAGGTTGGGATAATGGAAATTAGTCTTTTAACCTGAGGCATCACAGTTGTCTTGTGGTTAAGTCCTTGATCTTTGATTATGTGAAAGTCACCCCATCGGGGTGTCCACGACATCATTGGGGTTAAGCCACTTAGTTATGGAGACAAGTGAATGTGCAACAAGGGATCTCTAACCTTCAAATGGTTTGAGGGAGAATACTCTATGATATGATTAAAATCTCTGGCCAGAGTATGAATAAGATTAGGGAATGCGTTCCAAATCACATTCAAGGTAATCATATAAGCAAACGAATCCCATTGGATAGTAGACATGAATAAATAAACTATCAAACCAAACAATGTGGTCAAGAGTATTAGATTAGAGAAAGACCGTATTGCATTTGTAATCCTTAACTGAATAAGTTCTCTACCTCTTCTGATTAGCTTGGGTAAGCATGATATGCTGCTAGGTGTCACTCATGGTTTGTGGAAGCCCTAAACGTGTGTAATCACTAAAGGGAGAATTGAAAGTAAGTTTCAATTCACAATCGATGTAAAATGGTTTTAATCGCCCACTGCCTCGCTAAAAGGAACCTAATGGATCGTACACCGTGTAAGGTAAAGATTGAAGAAACAAAGGAGATGAGTAAGAATAATTAAATGGTTTAATTATTTATGGCAAGGATTAATTAATATGTTAATTAATCAAACGAATAAGTTCGTTAAAGACCTCGGGATGGTTTTGGACCTTAAGGCCCAATGGGCTTCGAACGTCAAGCCCATTGACTTAAGTTGTATGACAACTTAATGAATAATGATTCACAAAGGCCCAATTAGCCCAATGAACCCATGTTAGAGAGAATGGGTTTTTGGTTCTTTAGGTCACTTATTTGAAGGGACTATATAAAGGACTTTATAGCCAAAATTCAACAAGGGTTTGTTTTAGAGAAAATTGGTGAGAACTTGTTTCTTCATTTTCTCTCTAAGAGGCCAACCACCTTGGAGGGTGATGAAGGAAAAATTTTGTCCTAGCTAAGAACATGTATGAACATTTGAATACATATGCTAACAATTAACTCTTTAAAGTAGGCATGCATCCAAAAACAATTCATGAAACCCATGACTTTCAAAGCCTAGTATATGGTGAACCAAAAGACTCTTTAACAACATTAAAGATAATTAAGAATTTAGAGATTCTTTACCCTTGAAGCTCATCCTTGATTACACAAGGGATTCACCCAAGTGGAGGGCCTTCAAGTCACCTCCTTGCTCCTTGGATCTTCCTTGTGATTTTCCTCATTTTAGTGCTCCTTTGCTTCTTTGAGGATTTGAGGATTAGTTCTCCAAAACACCAAAAGTTTGATGTCTCTATGTCTCGTCACCAAGGATGTAATTTGTGAGGATGAAAATGGATCACTTAGGGAAGTAAATTTGCTAGATGACTATCCCCAAGTAGCTTAGAAAACCCTAATTGAAAACAAAGCTATAAAGATGAATTTATACTTCATTTCTTAGGTGAGTGGCAAACTTGCAATTAAGCAAACTTGCATACCCTCACCCTAAATGGTTGGCCTATATGGTTATTGGGCTTATTGCCCATTTTGTTTTAGTTGTCATACAACTTAAACATAATGGGCCTTGTGGACCAAAACACTTTTGGGCCTCGAAGCCCTAAAACCAACTTAAAAGCCCAATACGAACATTTCGTATAATTAATTAACTAATTAATTAATCTTGACCATTCTTCAATTAAACCATTTAATTGCTTATCCATTTCATTTAATTGCTTCACATATATCCTTATTTGGTGTGCGATCCATTAGGTTCCAATTAGTGAGGCAGTGGGCGATGTTACTCTTAACTATCGATTGTGAATTGAAACCACATTTCAATTCTCCCTTTTTGATGATTAGTGTTTGCTAATCAATAGGGCTTCCACAAACCATGAGTGACACCTAGCAGTATGTCATGGTTACCCAAGCTAAGTAGAATTGGTTGGAGAACCTATCCAGTTACAATTACAATGCAATACGGTCCTTCTCTAATACAATACTCTTAACCACATTGTTTTAAGTGATAGTTTGTTTCATGTCTACCATCCAATGTGATACTTTCTTATATGATTCCCTTGAATATGATTTGGAACATCTTCCTTAGTCATATTCATTTGCTTTGGCCAAAGACTTTAGAATCATATTTTAGAGTATACTCCTTCCACCATGGAAGGTTAGAGATCCCTTGTTGTGCATTCATATGCCTACATGACTAGATCACATGACCCCAACAATGCCGTGGACAATCCGAGGGAATGCCTTTGTCATGATCAAAGATCAAGGACCTAACCATTAGACATCTATGATGCCTCAGGTCTAAGGACTACTTTGCATATTGTAACCTTAGAGTTCGTACATGACATGTATGTTTGAACTCTCATTAATCGCAGTTCAGTGTACTCGATTACTCTTTCGAGCACCTATGTGTTTGTCTTAGTGTCCAACACCAAATGACTTGAGACTAGTTCATACTCACGTTTGAGTCAACATAACACATACTAACCTTAGCGGATTGTCAATGCCCAATTGGCAATCCTATGGCTAGGAACGTTTTAGGAATGAACATAAGAGAAAGGTCTCCTTAATCTAACTCATTAGATCACTTATCTCTTATGTCAAATACATCCCTTGGATTCTCTTATTGATTAAACACATGATTCAATAAATAGTGATTAACAATAAGTATTGCCCTTCCGTTAAACATATAAAAGTTTAACATATTAAGTATTCCAAAAAGCTATTACATCAAATGAGTGGCTTTGTGGGCATACTTCCAACAATCTCCCACTTGCACTCAAAGCCATCCTCCCATGTATCTAATACTCATCTTATCCATATGACGATCAAGCTGGATTTGAGTAATTGGCTTTGTCAGTGGATCTGCTACATTATCGGCTGAAGCAACTTTGAGGATGTTGACTTTCCCCTCGGCAGCATATCATCTTATGATATTAAAGCGCCTATCAAAATGCTTGTTCTTTTGATGAGCCCTGGGTTCCTTGGCTTGAGCTATCGCCCCACTATTATCACAGTACAAAGTTACTGGTGATGTGATGGTTGGAACCACTCCAAGTTCAGTAATGAACTTTTTCATCCAGAACGCTTGATGCGAAAATAAATTCACGCACAAATTTAAACCCTATTTGTGACAGTTGTAGTAATGATGTAAGTAGGGATCGTTCTAGGCCGGGGATTAACTAGGGATGCTAATCAAAGTAAAATTAAATTAAAAACGTAAAAACAAAATTTAAAACACTAAACTAGACTCAAAACACTTAACTAGAATCACTCAAAATAAAACTAACAAATAAACTAAAATAAATCAAAAGACTCAAAACAACTCAAGACTTAAGAAAACACAAACTAAAATGATTTCTAATTAATCTAACACTTTAAAATAAAATGGGGGATTGATTTTGATGAAAAGTAAATTAAACTTAAATAAATTACAAAATTGACAAAAACATAAAATTAAGGTAAAATGATAAATGACGGATTGGCTAGAGGATTATTCTCCACACATGCCACATATGCAACCTAAATTGATTTTCAGTTGTTCTTTCAATAAATTGTAAATTCTCAACGCCCCAAGTTAATTAGGTCCGCTTAAATTAACCTTCAGATTTTCCTACTTTTATTAGGTTGGATGATTGCATACGACAACCCAAAACATTCCCTACAAGTTCCCTACATGAATTGCATAATAGAGATACAAGCAAGAATCATTAAGTTTTATGAAAATCATAAGCATTGACGAGACACTTATTACTATGAATTGCATGAAACTTATGCCAAGAATTTACCTAACGCGATCGTTTATAAGCGACCTTCACTACTTGTGAATATAAGTTCATAACGATTAGGTGAAATTCACTTATATTCTAGCATCAAATTCATGCATGTAAATTAAGTATGCATCCTTAATCGACATACAAAAATAAGTTATCAATCAAGCAGTTAAGCAAATTAAATCACAACTCAGAAATCACAACTGAAGGTAATCAATTCAAATTACAAATATATCCATGGTTTTGAATTAAACTCTAGCCAAAATAAAATTAGTTACACATTATTTAAATTAAAACAGAAAATAAAACTTGAGTTTGGAACGAATTAACCGAGAGAGAAGATAAAACCAAGAAAGGAAGATCTGCTGCGTCCGTGCCTCTGTCTCTGTGCTGCCTTCCTTCCTCGCGTCAAGCCCTCCTGACCGAGGCTCCTGTGCTCACCCTTCTCTCTCGCTCGCTGCTTGCGACAGCTGCACCTGGCAGCTTCTGCGTCTGACCCCACCCGACTGCCTGCGATCTGCTCATGCCCTTCCAGCTGCAAATCAGCTCCCACGTGTCGCTGCCTGTCCCCTACACGTCCCCACGCACACGCTCTCCTTGCGCTGACTGCGCTCCTTCCGCGTCTCCAGCTGCCAAAAGGCAGCTTTCCTTATTTCCCCCTAAGGCCTGTCTCTCCTCGCTGACCAGCTGACCAGGCAGCTTTGCTGCCTTTTTTTCTGTTCTCACGCCAAGGGCAGCCCCGAGGCTTCCTCCCTGCCCTCTGACTTCTTCTTTCCTTATCCCCCCCTACAGTTCTCGTCAGTCCTCTATCCTTTTATTATTTCCCTCCAGCTGCCTAAAGGTAGCTTTCTTCCTTTTTTTTATTTTCTGGTCTTTCATGCACCCCCACGAAGTGCTCCACACCTTTTCCTTATTATTTCCTAATGCCAGTGTGCCCTCCACTCTTTCTGTGCTCTGCCCACTGAGACTTTCACATTTTCTGCATGCACTTTGTGTTTTTATTATATTCCTTCACTCCCCACGCCTAAGTTCCTGCCATACCTTTTATATATATATATATATATATATATATATATATATATATATAACTCATTCAGTCACCTTTTATTTGCTCTGCCAAAATGTTTTCTTAAGTTACAATAATAAAATAAGTGGGCAAGGTAAAAAAAACGAATTTATTACTTAATATCACACTTATTCTATTATTAATTTCTTTGCTAGATAAATTCGATAAAACACAAAAACAAAGTAAATAACTCAAAAATATAAGAAACTAACCAAGAAAAGACGAGAGAATTTGATGTAAAATATGTATAAATATGAGCTTATCAAATACCCCCACACTTAGCTTTTGCTAGTCCTCGAGCAAAACAGAGAAAACAGAAAAAGTAATAACATGAAAATTATTAGTTTTCCCCTATATTACCCTCATAGAATTTCATTTGAGAACATAATCATCAAGAACCATAGCTAACATCAACAAGCAATTCAAGTTCATTTTTCCTTATTCAAATATTAGCAGTAATCTTTGAATCATCCTTGAAGTGTAGTGTGTGAGATAGCCATGCTAATGCAATTTCAAATTTTTATTTTTAAAAACACCATATGCAAACTAGCGACCTTCTCACGGGATATGCACTCAATCACACATGTGTTTAGTTTTAATGTGTTTCGCTCAAAGAAACAAATGTGAAAGTTCTACCATAAGCTTGCATAAAAATCACTTCTCCACAGTCATAATTGCAAAACTTAAATCAAGAGGACTTTTATTGGATGTAATGAGGCTTTGGGATAGGGTTTTTGAAACGAAAGAATAGGAAAACACAAGTTCCAAGCTACAATGCAAGCGATTCTTTTTTTTTTGTTTAGATTTAAAAGAACTCAAACTTTCCAGCTATTCTTCAAGTCACCAACCACACCCATAAACTGAAACTTTAAAAACTTTTTATTTTCTTTGTATACAATCTTTCTTTTTCTTTTCCTTTTCTTTTCTTTTCTCTTTTTTTTTTTTTTTTTTTTTTTTTCAAACAGAAACAAATATGAAAAACCCCCACACTTATTCTTTTGCCAAACACCCTCAAAGTACTTCACAAACATTCACATAAGATAATCTTGCATTTCTCGCTTGGAAAGGGTAAGGAAAAATATTTATTTCAGGCATAAGGGTAGACATATCTGGTGATAAGAAATAAAAGGTTCACATATACGGCACAAATTGGCAATCTAATGATATCATTTTTCTTTGGGAAACAAGGTTATTTGGGCCATGGTGGTAAACCTAATGCCTCTATCATTTTCAAGTTCATGCAATCAATGACAAAAATTTCGAAAGATCGTTATGCAAGTTCTAGAGAAGTATCTCACATAAGTTCATCACATATGAAAGAATAGGAGTGTATGAAAAATGCACACACTTTCAATAGGCTCAAAAACTCACATAGGATGTATATGGTCACTAAATTCACATATGGAGCTTTAAATCATGCTTTAGTTTCACATTAACAAGGCTATGTGCATTTAGTTTTTCAAGGATGATCAAATATGTACAAACTAACACAGAATTTGGAATTTCACACAACACATGTTAACTAAGTTCTTGATGATCATGGTTCAAATTTTATTCAATTATATCATTGGGTCGGGGAAACTAATAAAAAACTAATTCAAAACAATAAGGAAAACAAGGAAATATTTTTGGATTTTTAAAATTTTCCGAATTTTTTTTTTTTTTTTTTTTTTTTTTTTAAATAAAACAAAACTAATTAAGAAAACAAAGCAATAACATGGAAACAAATGAAACCAGTTCAAAGTCGAAGGTACAAAAATTTTCAATTTGGTCATTTTTCATACTCTTTACCCCCACACTTAAACTAGACATTGTCCCCAATGTCAGAAAATATAATAAAATGCAAATAAAAATAAAATAAATATATATAAAGAAACAAAATAAAGCAATAGGACTGAAAACTTCCCTAATGTGCAGAAAAAATCAAGCGATGACCCCCAAGCTAAAATTCTGCAATCAACTTCAAGGGTGGAAATAACCAAAAGTTCCTGCAAAGAAAAGAAATAAATCAGTTACGCACGCAAGAAAATATAAAAGAAAACAAACGAAAAATTGAAAATGAAAATAAAAGATAATGAATAAAACTAATAAAAGAACATTGGTCCTGTTTGGTGACTTTCCACAGCTTTGAACTTGAACTGGCCTCGGAACTTCTTAGCAAGGAAAATGAGACTTGATTGGTGGTGTTGTTGAAGCTTCTCGAGCTCTTGGTTTCAACTCAGACTCCTTCTGCTGGGTTGATTGAGTCTGCAGGCTACATTCTTCTCTTTTTGTTCTTCTGCATGGCAGGTAGGCACGAGGAATAGGTGGTGGTCTGCTTCTTTGTTCAATCTGTCCAAGTGCCGACCGATTGCCTTTCTTTCACCTTGCCCCGTAGCCAAGAGCAAGGGTAAAGGAAAAGCATGCCATGAGAAATCTTTGCCTCTAACTCTGATGATATGGGATACTTTTGCTTTTGAAGAAGTATCGTTCCACAGGTGTATGCTTGAACTGGGCTGGGGAACTTCTTAGCAAGGAAAATGAGACTTGATCTTGAAGATGAAGCAGCACCTTGTCTCCACATGCTTCAAGTATCATTTTCACTTGCCATGTCTGTTCTCCAGGCAGATGTGGCGACTTCTTCGGAAGTACATCAGTGGTTGAAGAAGAGCACTCGAGAGCAATGCTAGGTAAGCAATCAGGAAGGATTTCCAGGCAGTCGGTTCTTAGATTGGAAGATTGACACCGAGTGCTGGCTGATTGCCCGCTTTCTCCTTGCCACAAAGACAAGGACAAGGACAGGAAGAAAGCGTGATATGAGATACTCTTGCTTTCAACCTTCATGATATGAAATACTCTAGCTCTAGATGTCTTATTTGTAAAGGTATCCCAGGGAATGAGAAACACAGAGAAACTCGAGAGGGTTTGATGGAAAGGCATTTTCGGAGATGAAAAATTTCGGAGATGAAGAAGTGTTGAGAGAGTTTGCCTTTGCAATGGATGCGAAGGTAGACGTTTATAGAATTTTTCTTCACAACCGAAACTATTCCTTTACCCTGTCGGCAGCCGGTGGATGGATGAACAGTACAGGTCACGCGCTTTCTGAAAAAGTCACCCGTAATTTGCGCAAAGCTGACAGTGCGCGTGACGAGTGACGACAAAATTGGAAAAGCTGTTCGCCTCGTGATTCCTGACCGCTCCGACTTTTGATAAAGACGCCCGACTTTTGAGAGAGCGGCGTCCGACTTTTGAGAAAGGAACCGACTTTTGAGACGGAGTCCGACTTTTGAGAACGGCGACGCCGCTTTTGAGAAAAGAATCCGGCTTTTGAGAAAGGAGCCCGGCTCTTCGATTTGCGAGAGGGCGCCTCTTCGACTGCTGAGTGATGCCTCAACGATTTCTTCTTCTTATAAGAACGCTCATTTTTTTCTCCACAACACACTTGAGCTCCCCCTGTAAACACTTCATCTGGTAAACACTTCCTCCTTGCATTTCTTTTAATCTTGATCATTCCGACTCTTCATTCTCAACACCTTCAAATATGTCTTGCCCCTCTGACCGTCGCCTTAACTTGAATGTTGGGGAAGATAGTGATATATCTTCTCCAACCAACATTTGGCAGCCATCCTTCATATCCCCGAATGGTCCTCTTACAGTTGGGGATTCCATGATGATGAACGAAACAACCGCATCGGTGGTGGCCAGAAATCTGCTCACTCCTAGAGACACTAGGATACTTTCCAGGCGGTCCGACGAACTAGCTGTCCAGGACTCTATGGCCTACAGCGTCCGATGCGCAGGTTCAGTATCAAACATGGGCCAGCGCCTTCTTGCACGAACCCGTCAGGTGGAGTCGTTGATGGCTGAAGTGGCTAGTCTTCGGCAGGAGGTCAGAGTGCTTAGGCATGAGAACAGGGATTTGCACATGCTTGCAACCAATTACTCCACAAGCATGAAGAGGAAGCTGGATCAGATGCAGGAGTCCGAAGTGCGGATTCAGAGTGATCATCAACGGTTTATGGCGTTACTCCCGAGGTTTGTGTTGCCTTCGTCCTCGGGAGCAGCACCAAGTATTGAGGCTCTGAATGATCCAGCTCTGGCGCTTCGTCTTTCAGGGGCTCCGTCGACCTCCGAGGCACCACCAACCAATGACCAATGAACGAAATTAAATTACAAGTTATTGTAAAAAAAATTTATGCATTTAAGTTTTTTTTTTTTTTATTTTTTTTTATATGAATGTTTATGTTTTTAAGTTTTTTATTTTTTTTTTTTTTATTTTTTTTTTATTTTTTTTTATTTTTTTATTTTTTATGTATTTTTAACAACTTAATTAAGAAAACACAACAATAAGTAAAACAAAGTAAAAAGACTAAGTTTAACTTTCTAAACAAAAATCACAACTAACTAAACAAAACAAAAAGAAATCAACGTAAAATAAATTCATACAAGAGCCAACAAACAATGAAAGAACTAAATACAGTAAAATAAATTCAGTAAAGAGAAGGGATTAGGAATGCAAATCTGATTGTGGGTGATTCCTAGGCCTCCCTTCATTATTCAAATGCATGGGCTTATCATTGAACGGACGGTGGTACTTGAAATGATCCGACAACGGTCTAAGTTCTAATGACGGTGCCTGAATCATCAAAATTAAAAACAAGTTAGTATAAATTAAAATTAAAAATGGAGAAGATGGCTTACATTCTCGATCAAACTCAATCACAAACACCACTTCTTGGAATGTTTCAGGGACTTTGCACTTAGCCAGATTGCATGTGATGATTGTGACATGGCCCCTGTTATCAAACTCAACTTCCTTAGCATTTGTCTCATGCACAGCCTCTTGGATGTATTCAACAAATTCTCCGGCCACCTCATTTTCTGGAATCCCTCTTCTTGGTGTACAAGTTTCTTTGATTGTTTCAACATCATCGGGAACATGATTTTGTGCACCAAAAATTTGGATCTCATTTTGCACCTCTGGAAGATCTTCCACAACGTATTTTTCATTCACTTCTTCCTTGGGATTTAAAAACCTGCAAGGAAAAAGGACATTTGGTGGAACGATGTTAGAATGAATTGAACTTAGAACCTCCTCACCTGAGTTGGACGGCATAAAGACTTGAGGGGTTTGCGATAAGAATTCTTCTAAACTGCCCAAGTCGTCATCCTCATCTTCTTCTTGAAGCGGCAATTCATCCATGTTCGGGCTGTGTTTGGATGGTTCTGGGACAGCTTCATCCTCCCGGTCACCTTCCAAGGTGATGGCTTCATCGATTTCAACTTCTGCTGTTGAATTTGCAATGTTTGAGTTGGAGAGTTCACTTTGATCTCGAATCTGTGCCATGAATTCCATAATCTGCCCAATTTGCTCCTCCAATGCATCCACCTTGTTGGCTTTATTTTGCATCTCCTTGTTTCGATTTTCTACGTCTTGGGTCAAAGAGGTTAGTAACTTATTCAACATGTCATTATCCGAAGACGTACCTGAATTTGATTGGGGAGATTGTTGTGGTGGTTCATATGGCCATTGATAGAACTCTTCCGATGACGGCAATTGTTCTTCTTTTTGTGAACCCTGTACCGAAGAAATTAATTCTTCAAGCATTTGATTATAATCCACGGGCATACTTTGATTCGATTGGAATTGTTGTGGGGGATGCTGTGGTGGCTGCATAGATCTTGAATAGAACGCGTCTTCTTGCTGCCAATATCCACCTTGTTGGAATTGTTGAGGTTCTCCCCACATGTAATCTGAATAATCTCTCCAATCCGAATTATAAGCGTTGGAAAACATGTTGCCCCTTGATTGGTTATAGTCTTGATATCCCCAAACATCTTCATTTGCAGAAAATTGAGAACCTTGATGAGTTTGAAATCCTTGCTCATAGGGCATATCAAATGTAGGGCCACTTGGCATTGTGGTCCGTTCGGCATTATGAGTTAATTGAGCAGTGAGCTGTGCCAATAGATCTTGAATGCTAGTAGAATCCAGGTCTTGCTCCATTTGTACCTCAATTCAAAAAAAAGAAAAATAAATCAAATATCAAAAGTAACATACACAAACACAAATAAACATAAGCAAAAACAAAAATAAAAGGATTAGCAAATTTGCTAATCCCCGGCAACGGCGCCAAAAATTTGATGCGAAAATAAATTCACGCACAAATTTAAACCCTATTTGTGACAGTTGTAGTAATGATGTAAGTAGGGATCGTTCTAGGCCGGGGATTAACTAGGGATGCTAATCAAAGTAAAATTAAATTAAAAACGTAAAAACAAAATTTAAAACACTAAACTAGACTCAAAACACTTAACTAGAATCACTCAAAATAAAACTAACAAATAAACTAAAATAAATCAAAAGACTCAAAACAACTCAAGACTTAAGAAAACACAAACTAAAATGATTTCTAATTAATCTAACACTTTAAAATAAAATGGGGGATTGATTTTGATGAAAAGTAAATTAAACTTAAATAAATTACAAAATTGACAAAAACATAAAATTAAGGTAAAATGATAAATGACGGATTGGCTAGAGGATTATTCTCCACACATGCCACATATGCAACCTAAATTGATTTTCAGTTGTTCTTTCAATAAATTGTAAATTCTCAACGCCCCAAGTTAATTAGGTCCGCTTAAATTAACCTTCAGATTTTCCTACTTTTATTAGGTTGGATGATTGCATACGACAACCCAAAACATTCCCTACAAGTTCCCTACATGAATTGCATAATAGAGATACAAGCAAGAATCATTAAGTTTTATGAAAATCATAAGCATTGACGAGACACTTATTACTATGAATTGCATGAAACTTATGCCAAGAATTTACCTAACGCGATCGTTTATAAGCGACCTTCACTACTTGTGAATATAAGTTCATAACGATTAGGTGAAATTCACTTATATTCTAGCATCAAATTCATGCATGTAAATTAAGTATGCATCCTTAATCGACATACAAAAATAAGTTATCAATCAAGCAGTTAAGCAAATTAAATCACAACTCAGAAATCACAACTGAAGGTAATCAATTCAAATTACAAATATATCCATGGTTTTGAATTAAACTCTAGCCAAAATAAAATTAGTTACACATTATTTAAATTAAAACAGAAAATAAAACTTGAGTTTGGAACGAATTAACCGAGAGAGAAGATAAAACCAAGAAAGGAAGATCTGCTGCGTCCGTGCCTCTGTCTCTGTGCTGCCTTCCTTCCTCGCGTCAAGCCCTCCTGACCGAGGCTCCTGTGCTCACCCTTCTCTCTCGCTCGCTGCTTGCGACAGCTGCACCTGGCAGCTTCTGCGTCTGACCCCACCCGACTGCCTGCGATCTGCTCATGCCCTTCCAGCTGCAAATCAGCTCCCACGTGTCGCTGCCTGTCCCCTACACGTCCCCACGCACACGCTCTCCTTGCGCTGACTGCGCTCCTTCCGCGTCTCCAGCTGCCAAAAGGCAGCTTTCCTTATTTCCCCCTAAGGCCTGTCTCTCCTCGCTGACCAGCTGACCAGGCAGCTTTGCTGCCTTTTTTTCTGTTCTCACGCCAAGGGCAGCCCCGAGGCTTCCTCCCTGCCCTCTGACTTCTTCTTTCCTTATCCCCCCCTACAGTTCTCGTCAGTCCTCTATCCTTTTATTATTTCCCTCCAGCTGCCTAAAGGTAGCTTTCTTCCTTTTTTTTATTTTCTGGTCTTTCATGCACCCCCACGAAGTGCTCCACACCTTTTCCTTATTATTTCCTAATGCCAGTGTGCCCTCCACTCTTTCTGTGCTCTGCCCACTGAGACTTTCACATTTTCTGCATGCACTTTGTGTTTTTATTATATTCCTTCACTCCCCACGCCTAAGTTCCTGCCATACCTTTTATATATATATATATATATATATATATATATATATATATATAACTCATTCAGTCACCTTTTATTTGCTCTGCCAAAATGTTTTCTTAAGTTACAATAATAAAATAAGTGGGCAAGGTAAAAAAAACGAATTTATTACTTAATATCACACTTATTCTATTATTAATTTCTTTGCTAGATAAATTCGATAAAACACAAAAACAAAGTAAATAACTCAAAAATATAAGAAACTAACCAAGAAAAGACGAGAGAATTTGATGTAAAATATGTATAAATATGAGCTTATCAACGCTTCTTTGCCGGCTTCAGCTGTAGCGACATATTCAGCCTCTGTCGTGGAATCAGCAATTACACTTTGTTTCTTGCTTTTCCAACTGACAGCCCCACCATTCAGAGTGAATACATATCCGGAGTTGGAACTTCTATCATCGACGTCAGATTGGAAATCTGCGTCTGTATAGGCTTCCACTCGCAACTCTGCTGCTCCTCCATAAACGAGGAACATGTCCTTAGTTCTTCTTAAGTACTTAAGGACCATCTTGACAGCTGCCCAGTGTTCTGATCCTGGGTTAGATTGATATCGACTAGTAATACTCACAGCATATGCGATATCAGGCCTTGTGCATATCATGGCATACATGAGACTCCCTATGGCGGAAGCATAAGGAATTTCATTCATTAGCCGTATCTCTTCAGGAGTCTTAGGTCCCATGGACTTAGAAAGGTGAATTCCATGTCTCACAGGAAGAAAACCTTTCTTAGATTGTTCCATCTGGAACCTACTTAGCACTTTATCAATGTACATTGATTGGGATAATCCAATTAATTTTCTGGATCTATCACGATAGAGCTTTATCCCAAGTACATAAGATGCATCTCCTAAATCTTTCATGTGGAAGGTTTTAGACAACCACACTTTTACAGAAGAAAGTACTGCAGTGTCATTCCCGAATAGTAATATGTCATCTACATATAACACTAGGAATACTACTGCATCCCCAACGACTTTTTGATAAACACAATTGTCGTCTTCGTTTTGAGTAAAACCAAACGTTTTGATTTCAGTATCGAAACGAATGTTCCAGCTCCTGGAGGCTTGCTTAAGTCCATAAATGGACCTTTGAAGCTTGCATGCCTTAGTCTCTTCAGACTCGGACACGAAACCTTCGGGTTGAGTCATATAGAGCTCTTCCTGTAGGTAGCCGTTCAGAAAGGCCGTCTTCACGTCCATTTGCCATCTCTTTGAATCAATGCCGGACATTGCTTCAGTGTAGTCCCTAGGGTCCTCCTTTGTTTCATTGTCACCTAAAAGGTACAATTCATCAAAGTCATTATTTAAGCCAAACCTCATAGGTGGCTTACTAACCCGTTCAGATCTACGTGGAGCTAGGGGTTCAGGAACAGGGTTGTCGATATGTCGAGTGCTTGTTTGTGGTTCATTATTAATCTCATTAATTTCCATCTGTTTGCTTATAGTTCCTTTGAGAACAAATTCGTCCTCTAGAAACTTAGCAGTTCTGGCGACAAAGACTTTCTGGTCGTCAGGATGGTAGAACTCATATCCCATAGTTTCTTTAGGATATCCCACAAAATAGCATCTTACTGATCTCGCTTCAAGCTTAGTAGCCTCAAGCTTCTTGACATATGCTTCACAACCCCAAATCTTAATATGATTAAGACTTGGCTTTCTTCCATGCCATATCTCATAGGGTGTTTGTGAAACTGATTTGGAAGGTACTCTATTAAGCAAGTAAGCTGCTGTATATAGAGCGTATCCCCAGAATGTTACTGGTAGATCAGCGGAACTCATCATAGAACGAACCATGTTCATCAAGGTTCGATTTCTCCTTTCAGAAACTCCATTAAGTTGTGGAGTTCCCGGTGGAGTCCACTGTGATATTATTCCACACTCTTTGAGATAATCTAGGAACTCATTACTCAGATATTCACCCCCTCGATCCGATCTTAGGATTTTTATCTGTTTCCCAGTTTGCTTCTCAACTTCATTCTTGAATTCTTTGAACCTTTCAAAGGATTATGACTTGTACTTCATAAGATATACATAGCCAAACCGAGAGTGATCGTCGGTGAATGTGATATAGTATGAGAAGCCTTCTCTCGACGTAGTAGACATAGGTCCACATACGTCAGTGTGGATTAACCCTAGAATTTCAGTGGCACGCTCTCCTTTTCCAGTAAATGGAGATTTGGTCATCTTCCCTTTCAAGCAACTTTCACAAGTACCCATCCGGTCATTACCTAATGGGCGGAAATATCCGTCTTTCGACATCTTGCGAGTCTTATCAAGGTTCACATGTCTAAGTTTAAGATGCCACATCTTTTCTTGGTTAACTTCTTCTCTAGACCTTTTGGGTTTTGAGGTATTCCCGCTTTCAATACAGTGCATCCCACTATTCGTCTCTAGGTGAAAAAGTCCCTCTATCATATTACCATGAGAGATAATACGACCGTTCAAGTATAAAGTGCAACTCATTTTGTCAAACAACACTGAGTGCCCATCTCGTAAAAGCTTAGAGATGGAAATCAAATTCTTTATACATGAAGGAAAATATAAACAATTTTTAAGTTCCAGGACTTCCCCAGAGGGTAGGTTAAGCATATAGGTGCCTATTGCTTTTGCAGAGATTTTAGTGCCGTTCCCAACTCGCACAACCATCTCCTCATTGCGCAGTGACCTGCTCCCTGTTAGTCCCTGCAACGTATTACAGATATGTTGACTAGCACCTGAATCAAATATCCAGGAATTGGAGCTCACTGTAAAAGCACTCTCTATGACAGAAATAGTCTCTTCAAAAGTCCGTGTCATAAGGCTCGCAATGCGCACCCTGTATTTCTTCTTCCAACGTTCATCCTTTCCACAATGAAAGCATGTTCCTTTGGATTTCTTTGCCTTCTTCTTATGTAACCTTTTCCTTATCATTGCATTCTCACTCCCACTGTCCTTTTTGAAACCTTTTTCAAATTTACAGCACATGTCAATCATCTCTTTCAAAGAATGATCGAATCTATTCACTTTATAGTTTACGATAAACTTAGTGAAATCATCCGAGAGAGATGCAAGGAAAAAGTCTTGGGCCATTTTCCCATCGATGGAAGTTCCTAAACTTTGAAGATCTTGAAAGATCCTTTCCATCTTTTGTCCATGTTTATGGACCGATGTCCCCTTTGCCATTTTGGCATTCATTAGACTACAAATATTTGAGAATCGTACATTACTAGTCTCAAGGTCATGCATCTTATGCAAACTTTCAACCATGGCACAAGAAGTGTCCATGTGCTTATGTAGCTTCATAAGCTCCTCACTAAGTGAAGTGAGGATTAAGCATTTGGCTTGTAAGTCATCCTCATAGTGTCTAATATAATTTTGACACTCCTCCTTTGAAGCTAGTTTCGTAGGAGGTACATGAGGAGGGGATTGCTTAAGTACATACAATATGTCTTTCACCTTTGAGACATTCTCAATGTGGCGATACCAAGCAAGGAAACGTTGGCCCTTTAGGCCCTTTTTGTCAAGTATAATGGTGGGTATAATTTTAGGCATGTCGTTCACTACATAACATAACAGAAATCGAATTAGCATTGTTGTTTAAAACTATTTTGATTGGGTCTTTTAATCAAATAGTATCACCCACCATTTTTGGCAAATTCCACATCCCTCAATAGAATTCGAGAGTTATATTGAACTCTTAGTGGGTTATGGGAGACCCACCATTACCAAGCCCACCTCAGAAGAATATCTTATTGGTTAGCAAAAATAATGATGAGAGAATAACGCATTATTCATTTACAACCTTTTGTAATTACCCATCTAGTTCGGCCTCTAGAGAATGATGCCTCAGAAGAATATCTTATTGGCATCATTGCACTTAGTTTAAGTCATTCCCACCATGCTAGTTCAAATAGGGGTTCAAGAATGGCCTCAGAAGAATATCATATTGGCCATACTCGTTGCCTACTTTCACTTCATCATATGTTTATGGGCTTCTCCTGAATGTAAGCACATACTTTGTATACCCCAGAACTGGACGAATACGGTGTACGAGTCACAAACGATTGAAGCCCACCACGGTGGAAGGCCTACGAAGAGATATTCTAAACATCTCTCGCTTATCAACTTAATATTCATTTGTTGAGGGAATAGCGTTGGGCTACATCAAAACATTTTAATCACATTAAAAGAACTTGGGCCTATCACAACCATTGGTCCAAGTTTATATGAATTAGTAGTATATAATACTCCCACTGTTTCGTTGAAACAAGCGAGACTATATGGAACTACTAACGAATGCTTTGCATCCTCATATGGACTATATAGTCATATTAGGTTTTAGGATGATTATGAACCGTTTGATTTGATCCAACACGAGCCTTGTGTTGGACCTTGGGTCTAAGGTATGTAGTTGTTGATTTTAGTTACGCGTTTAATCCAATTAAACCGTTATTTCCTATTGGGCGTTGGACCCAACTATTCCATTTTGCATACTTTTAAACAAAAGGAATACATGAAATAATAATAAGGGCTTATGCCCTTTTACAACATAAATGATGGACTTATGTCCATTTACAACAATCTTGAACTAATCAAATTACATTCAAATCTACACTACCAAGCCCAAACATTCATAATGTAAAGCGGCCAATCACATAGCTCAATTATCGAGGCATTTGGTTCATAATCACCCTTCTCTTAATCAAACACATTTAATTAAGAAAACAACTTTAAAACAATTGGTTTTCGGATCCATAGAATTGATTTAAATGAAACTAAATAAAATGAAAATCCAATTCTCATTTAAAGAGACAAACCATTTTGTTCTCATCTAATTTGGGCCATTTTCTAAAAACAAAAACTTTTGGGGTCACTTTGTAAAAACACAAGAGTCCACAACTTCATGTAATTACAACTTAGAACCCAAACATTTTTAATAATGTCAAAAACATCATTAAAGGAGCAAAACAATTTGTCCTTTAAAGTTTTTGGACCTTAACGTAAAAACGTAAACTTTTGGGCCAAAATGCAAATACACAAAAGTATCAAAACTTTATGTAAGTGCACAAAACACCCAAAAATACCCTATTTAATAGGGTGGCCTGCCATAAGTGGTTTTTATTGGTAAAATTCAAATTTTATACAAAGTTTTGTAAGTGGGTTATGTTAGGTGAGGTAAAGATGAAATAAAATTTTGTATGAAATGATTTATGTCATTCTTTAAAACAAAGTTTGTCTCCCATTAAAATTACTTAATCATTAACCATCACCCACTAAAATTAAATCAAAACTTTATGTAAAAAGATAAAACTTTTTGAATCAAAACTTCAAAACTTTTTGTTCTTGGCAAGAACTCCAAGAACATTGAAGAACACTTATGAAAACTCAAAATACATGGCACCAAATTTTTAGTTCCAATATTCATGCTTAAATGAAATACATCTACAACATTTGAGATGCTAAATTTTCTAGCAAAATTTATATTCAAAGCAAGAACAAAGCTTGTAACATTTACAACATTTAAATCATAAAACATGAAAATCACAAAACCCAAAAGGATCCACCATACACTAGACCTAGGCTCTGATACCACTTGAAGGAAAAATTTTGTCCTAGCTAAGAACATGTATGAACATTTGAATACATATGCTAACAATTAACTCTTTAAAGTAGGCATGCATCCAAAAACAATTCATGAAACCCATGACTTTCAAAGCCTAGTATATGGTGAACCAAAAGACTCTTTAACAACATTAAAGATAATTAAGAATTTAGAGATTCTTTACCCTTGAAGCTCATCCTTGATTACACAAGGGATTCACCCAAGTGGAGGGCCTTCAAGTCACCTCCTTGCTCCTTGGATCTTCCTTGTGATTTTCCTCCTTTTAGTGCTCCTTTGCTTCTTTGAGGATTTGAGGATTAGTTCTCCAAAACACCAAAAGTTTGATGTCTCTATGTCTCTTCACCAAGGATGTAATTTGTGAGGATGAAAATGGATCACTTAGGGAAGTAAATTTGCTAGATAACTATCCCCAAGTAGCTTAGAAAACCCTAATTGAAAACAAAGCTATAAAGATGAATTTATACTTCATTTCTTAGGTGAGTGGCAAACTTGCAATTAAGCAAACTTGCATACCCTCACCCTAAATGGTTGGCCTATATGGTTATTGGGCTTATTGCCCATTTTGTTTTAGTTGTCATACAACTTAAACATAATGGGCCTTGTGGACCAAAACACTTTTGGGCCCCGAAGCCCTAAAACCAACTTAAAAGCCCAATACGAACATTTCGTATAATTAATTAACTAATTAATTAATCTTGACCATTCTTCAATTAAACCATTTAATTGGTTATCCATTTCATTTAATTGCTTCACATATATCCTTATTTGGTGTGCGATCCATTAGGTTCCAATTAGCGAGGCAGTGGGCGATGTTACTCTTAACTATCGATTGTGAATTGAAACCACATTTCAATTCTCCCTTTTTGATGATTAGTGTTTGCTAATCAATAGGGCTTCCACAAACCATGAGTGACACCTAGCAGTATGTCATGGTTACCCAAGCTAAGTAGAATTGGTTGGAGAACCTATCCAGTTACAATTACAATGCAATACGGTCCTTCTCTAATACAATACTCTTAACCACATTGTTTTAAGTGATAGTTTGTTTCATGTCTACTATCCAATGTGATACTTTCTTATATGATTCCCTTGAATATGATTTGGAACATCTTCCTTAGTCATATTCATTTGCTTTGGCCAAAGACTTTAGAATCATATTTTAGAGTATACTCCTTCCACCATGGAAGGTTAGAGATCCCTTGTTGTGCATTCATATGCCTACATGACTAGATCACATGACCCCAACAATGCCGTGGACAATCCGAGGGAATGCCTTTGTCATGATCAAAGATCAAGGACCTAACCATTAGACATCTATGATGCCTCAGGTCTAAGGACTACTTTGCATATTGTAACCTTAGAGTTCGTACATGACATGTATGTTTGAACTCTCATTAATCGCAGTTCAGTGTACTCGATTACTCTTTCGAGCACCTATGTGTTTGTCTTAGTGTCCAACACCAAATGACTTGAGACTAGTTCATACTCACGTTTGAGTCAACATAACACATACTAACCTTAGCGGATTGTCAATGCCCAATTGGCAATCCTATGGCTAGGAACGTTTTAGGAATGAACATAAGAGAAAGGTCTCCTTAATCTAACTCATTAGATCACTTATCTCTTATGTCAAATACATCCCTTGGATTCTCTTATTGATTAAACACATGATTCAATAAATAGTGATTAACAATAAGTATTGCCCTTCCGTTAAACATATAAAAGTTTAACATATTAAGTATTCCAAAAAGCTATTACATCAAATGAGTGGCTTTGTGGGCATACTTCCAACAGGTGAATCTAGCAATCCTACTACTCCAAGGTCACTCATTTCTTCTTCAATCTAACCTTGGTGTAGAATCTTTAGAGGTTCTCTATTTTGGGAACTTGGAGAATCCAATTCTTTCAACCAAATCCATGGAGCAAAGAAGCAAGGAATGAAGGCCCTATCTCTTGGGTGATTATCCTTTGCATATGCAAAGACGAATCTACAAAGGTAAATATTTCTCAACTAACAAATGTTGATTTAAGTTGAGTCAAGGTTCACCAATCTACTAGGCTTTGAATTTCATGGTTGATGTTTTTGTTTTTGAGTGCATGCAAGCATGATTCCGCCTTTAATTTGTTAATTGCATGCTATTGATGTTGCTCAAATGAACATGTTTTTCACAAAATTTCCTTCATTATTACGTGCTTATCAATCCAATTAAAACATTTTCATTGAGCCATTAGAAATGAAAGACAATCATTCATTGCTAATTAGGGCATTGGACCCATTTAATCTTTAATCTCATGTCAAAACCCTCCTTTAGTTATGTCTCCTTACCAATAGTTAAGGAAACTCTAGTCTAGCACTAGAGGGAATCAACTAGCGTATAGAGATTAAGAAGTAATAAGAATTACAAACCGATTTGTACAAATGCCTATAAATTACATATACTAAAAGGGGAGAGATAGATAAACGTCAAACGTGACAAGGTCCAATTAAAGAGTAATTAAAACACATTCCCAAGGTTCAAACAATTTGATTTTAACGCCTTATCTTATAGCTCAATTATCGTTTAAGGCATAAGTCCATAGTCACCCTTTTATAACTACTTAAACACATTTAAATAATTAAATGGAATGCAACATAAACATTTAGATTTAGTGCATATGGGCATAAGAGTATTGTGAGTTTAAACAACTAACAAAATTAAAATAAAAAATTTTAACTTTCTTGTTAGTAGGGGCTTAAATGCAAATATGAAAAATTAGGGGTAAAACCGTAAATACTCAAAAGTATAAAATATCCTTTTTTCAAAATTACAAAAAAGCCCTACAAGTGGATAAATTCACTAGGGGAGGCCGGCCACTTAATGGGGGGGATGGGAAGTGTTGGAAGTATGCCCACAAAGCCATTCATTTGATGTAATAGCTTTTTGGAATACTTAATGTATTAAACTTTTATATGTTTAATGGAGGGCAAAGCTTATTGTTAATCACTATTTATTGTATCATGTGTTTAAGCAATAAGGGAATCCAAGGGATGTATTTGGTCTAAGAGATAAGTGATCTAAATGAGTTAGATTAACGAGACCTTTCTCTTATGTTCATTCCTAAAACGTTCCTAGCCATAGGATTGCCAATTGGGCATTGACGATCCGCTAAGGTTAGTATGTGTTATGTTGACTCAAACGTGAGTATGACTAGTCTCAAGTCATTTGGTGTTGGACACTAAGACAAACACATAGGTGCTCGAAAGAGTAATCGAGTACACTGAACTACGATCAAAAGAGAGTTCGAACATACATGTCATGTAAGAACTCTAAAGTTGCAATATGCAAAGTAGTCCTTTGACCTGAGGCATCATAGATGTCTAATGGTTAGGTCCTTGATCTTTGATCGTGTCAACGGTATTCCCTCGGAGTGTCCACGACATTGTTGGGGTCAAGCTATCTAGTCGTGTAGGCATATGAATGCACAACAAGGGATCTCTATCCTTCCATAGTGGAAGGATGATGTGAAAAATAAGTTAACACACAAAATTAAACCCTCTTTTTATCAATTGTAGCAAAGTATGTAAGTAGGGATCGTTCTAAACCGGGGATTATGAGGGATTGCTAAACACTTGAAAACTGACTTAGAGATGTAAAAACAAAGTTTAAAACACTAGATTAGACTCAAAGAATGCAAAACTCACGTTTAAAATACTAAAACAAACCAATAACTCAAAACAACAACTAAAAGACTCAAAACTGCCTTAAAAACACTTTCTGGGCAGTTTTGAACACAAAGCACCAATTTGGACGAATTTGGGTTTTGACTTGTACCAAAACACTTAAAAACATAAACCAACACACTTTCTAACTAATCTAGAACTTCAAAATAAATGGGGAATTGATTTGGACGAAAATGAACTAAATGGACAGATTGCAAGGAAAACAGCTTGTAATAGAACAGATTGTAACACAAAGTTATGAATAATCAAAGGATGATGGAATGGCTAAGGGGTTCTTCTCCACACATGAAATATATGCAACCTAAATCAATTTTTAGTTATCAATTTAAAAAGTTATGAATCTCGACACTCCAAGTTAATTAGGTCCGCTTAAATTAACCTTCAGATTTCCCTGGAATCATTGAATTGGATGAATATGCATCGCAAACAAATTATTCCTAACAAGTTCTTTATATGAACAGCATGATAAAGACACAAGTTAGAATCATTACGTTCTTTGGAAATCATAAGCATCGACAAGGCATTCGTAACTATGAAAAGCATGATACTCTTGCCAGGAATCTACTTAACATGATCGTGACTAGCGACCTTCACTACTTACGAACATAAATTCATAACGATTAGGTGAAACAAACTTATATCCTAGCATCAAATTCAAGCATGCAAATTAAGCGTGCACTCTCAACCAACATACAAGAATAAGTTCTAAATCAAACGGTTAAGCAAATTGTATTCACGACTTATACAACGATAACTGAAAGTAATTAACTTATTTCACATATATAATCATGGTTTTGAATCCACCCTTAGCCAAAACGAAATTAGCCAATCATACTTAAAGCAATACAAAGATTACATGAATTAGACATTAAAATCCAAAGTAAGAAAACACCTAAAATGCTCCAACTTTGCAGCAAGTGCATCCAAGATTCCTCCTTCCCTTGCTTGTGGCAGATTGGTTTGTGGACAGGTTTTTGGGTAGTTCTATAATGTATAATGGATGGGGAATGGTATGGAAAGGTTTATGGTGAGTGTGGAGGAGTGTTTGGTGGTGGAAGGGTGGTGGATAACTTCGGCAAAGAGGATGGAAGAAGGTGGAGTGGCTGTGATGTTTTCTGGGCAGTTTTGGTGTTTTTGGGGTGTTTTGCTGCCTAGGGTGAGTATGGACGAATTTCTGTGATGAATGGTGAATATGGGAGTGTCAACCCTTTGCCAAGGGGTGTAAACATCTATAAATAGGCTCCAACAACCCTAGGGAATCAGATTAGGCAGTGGGGAAATGCACAACAAGGAGGGTGAATTGTGATGTGCAATGGTCCAAGGATGAAAATGGAGCAATGATGCAAAGTATGGAGGGTAAAATGGAGTGGTAATTCAGCTAGGGAGCATGAATGATTGTGTTCATTGCATGGAAATGAAAAGGGGAGGTGAAATGTTTCAGAATTTAGTCAAAGTTGCAGCAACATGTGTTGCACAAGGCATTGGATTCCAAATGTGGCTGATTTAGCATCAATTGGTGCATGGAATTGTTGTGAAAGTTGTGTGAAATCTGATGGGTGAAGGGAACAAGATGTATGCAGCAATTGAGTGTTATAATTAGATGAATTAAAGCATGAAATCAGAAATTATGTAGGGGACAAGAGTGATCAAGCATGGCATGGGAATCTAAAGGGAATTCTATGTGGTTAGCACGGCAAGGAAGGTGAAGACAGATTTTTGGGCTGAGTTCTTCATCTTTTGGGCCATAATTTTTCACATTCTTGGCCTCATTAGTTCTCAAATTCGTCCATCCACTTTGGCCCATGCATTTGTTATCCATTCCAAGCCCGAAACTGCTCCAAAGGCCTCCAAAATGCATCATCTTGCATACTTTGTACTTAGAGTCTGAAAACACACAAAAATAACTTTAAACACTAAAATAACTAAGGAAATACAACGTAAATGCACAAGAACAAGCTCACTAAGTCGCATAAATATGCTCCTATCAAATTCCCCCACACTTAGCTTTTGCTAGTCCTCGAGCAAACAAAGAAATAAAACAAAACGAAACAAATACAACACAACCTAAACCTTCCAACATTTGCCTCAGGGATTTCCAATGCACATGTCATGTTAAAAATTGTCATCCCCACAGATTTTAGTTGTCTTCACACTTAAGCACATACTTAATCATAGTCACCACTTACTTGTTCACAATTAATCGATTAAAACAATGTTTTTGATGTAGTAACATGCCTTAGAGAATTTACTCAAGTCCTTACAAAGTATGCACTCAATTTTCACTCAAATTTTCTAACTACACACACTATACTAGTCATATGTGAGAAGATTGATGTAAACATGAAAACGAACGCTCACATATATGTATTACAAAGAAAGCGATTTCTGGAGCATGTTTAGATATGATCTCATGAATGGAATGCTACTACTTAGATGCGAGAACCAGTGACACCATATGCTCATATCAATTTCAAACTCCACATATTGAAACACATAACACTCAAGATTGAAGTTAAAGGTTGTAACGGGGCTTGGGGTGTTGGCTAACAATTGAACGTAGGGGAAAACAAACGTTCTTAAAGCAATAGCAAATAAAGTAATGAACTTGAACTTAGAATTCACTTAGATTGCAGAAATTAACTTTTAGACACGGAGGGAAAATTCAAGCAATAATTAGGGCCTAATTCGATGTTTTGGACCCTTTCTTCAACAAGCAACACTTTAAACTCTTTTTTTTTTTTTTCACACCATTTTTTTTTTTTTTTTTTTTTTAATGCCGTGCCTATGGCATAATAACTCACACTTCCCCCACACTTGTTTTCTGCCATACATTAATCAAAAGGAAGTCAATTTGAATCATGCTTTACGATGCTGCAAGAACAAGGATATGGATGGTCCTAAACTAGGCTAGGTAAGGATAATGTGGTTAACAAAGAATGTAGGCTATCAAGGCTCAATGGGGTTAACTTAAACATATAACGATATGGAATACATGGCAGATTGGCTTTGGTGGTGGTAACTACACAACTTCATCTTGAATATGTGTTATGCAAATCAATAACACGTTTTGAATGAAATGGGCATGAGTTCTAGCATTTGGAACTAAATGATGAAACGCCTTCTAAGTAGTAACCAAGCAAAGGATAATGAGATCATGCAACGACTTTAGAAAACAATAATGCACAGATTATCAACTCTCCAAATAACGTTTAGGTTCAAGTCTCACAAGGTTGTAGCGTTTGTTTGAGTTCCTTCCTTCAAGCATGTTACAAAAACTAATTTTTCCTTTATGATTGCATGTGAATTCATAAATTATAACCACAACCAAGCATACACCAAAGAGTAGATCCAATGTTCATCCATGTTTATAACTTTCTTTAACAGTCATGTAATTAAAAACTGAATCCTCATCATTGTGTTGGAAGGTACCCTAAGACACAAATAAACACACAGAAACAACTCTTTTTGGGTTTTTCAAAACAATTTTTTTTCAAATTTTTATGAGATTTTCGGATTTTTATGTCAAAACACACTAAAACATTCCAAAACAGCTTAAAAACACTTAAAACAGCAAGGAACAACACTAGAAGTAATGGGTGATAAATTTCTATGAATTCTCATGCAAAACAACTTGGTTACCCCCCCACACTTAAATCAAACATTGTCCTCAATGTTTCAGGCATAAACGCACACAAAAACAAGCAAATAAACAAACAACAAATAAACATGACAAGTATGGCAAAGTAAAACAACAGATAGAGTAGAGTTTAAGAACGCAAATCTGGTTTTTGAAGATAGCTGAGCTTGTTATCTTTCCACAGCTTTGATCTCGAACTGGTTTGGAAATCTGAGCGAGAGTGGCACAGTCTGCATTCTTCTCTGCTTGTTTCTTCTGCACGGCAGGCGGGCACGAGGTAGAGGTGATGGTCTGTTTCTTTGTTCAATCTGTCCAAGTGCCGACCTCCTGCTCTCTTTCTCCTTGTCCTTAGTTGAGGGTGAATCAGCACGTTGTCTCCACATGCTTCGAGGTATCATATTCGCTTCTCTTATAAGTGAGAGACCAAGAGGAAGCACAAGATGTTGAAGATGAGTACTCGAGAGCAAGGCTAGGTAAGCAATCAGGAAGGGGTTCCAGGCAGTTGGTTCCAGATCGGAAGATTGATACCTAGTGCTGGCTGATTGCTCTCTTTCTCCTTGTCCTAAAACAAAAACAAAGACAAGGAGAAGGACAGGGAGAAAGCATGATATGAGATACTCTTGCTTTCAACCTTCATGATATGAAATACTTTTGCTTTGAATGGGTTGTTCGCAGGAGTATCCCAAGGAATGAGGAATACCGAGTGACTCGAGAGGGTTTGTTGGAAAGCCATTTCAGAGAGGATGAAAGGTTTAAGTGAGGCTGAAAGTTAGATGAGGCTGTGATAAGCTCATATTTATACATATTTTACATCAAATTCTCTCGTCTTTTCTTAGTTAGTTTCTTATATTTTTGAGTTATTTACTTTGTTTTTGTGTTTTATAGAATTTATCTAGGTAAGAAAATAAAATTAGCACAAGTAAGATTTTAAGTGACAAAATTCGTAAAAATTATCTTGCTCACTTATTTGATTTTTGTAGCTTTAGAAAAAAAAAAAATAACAAAAACTGCCCTTTACTGGCAGCACATGGAGCAGCTATCATGACAAGCTGCACGAAGGCAGCAAGAAGAGACGGACAGCAGCAAAAAACTGCCTTGGCAGCTGGCGCAATTGAGAACACGTGGGAGGCCAGGAAACCAAAGCTGCCTTTGCAGCTGGCAACAAGAAGGCCTCGGGGAGAGGAAGAAGAAGACAGCAAGCTGCCTTGCAGGGGAGCGAGAGAAGATGACAGAGCGCAGGAAGGCAGTAAGTTGCCTTAGGCACGCAGAAGAAGAAGGGGAGAGAGCAGCTGGCGAGAGCAAGGCAGAAGGCTGCCTCGGGACGGAGAGACGGAAAAGAGGGCTGCCTTTGCAGTGTGTGAAGCAGGAGGCGGAAGGAACGGACAGCAGGTCAGACGCGGAAATTGAAGAGCCTCGGGCAGAAGCACAGCACAGCTGCCAGCTGGGAGGTCAGTGGGGGAGAAGCAGGCGCAAAGAAAGCATAAGATTGGCAGCTGGAGAATGGAAAAGGCATGCTGCCTTAGGCAGCTAGAGGAGAGACGTGAGGAGCCTCGGGGAGCACCAACGAGAGGAGGGAAAGCTGCCCTTGGCAGTTGAGAAGACACTGACGCGCAGAGAAGAGGCAGGCAGGCAGCTGCCTCGGACAGAAGCACAGATCCTTGCACATCCTCATTTGGTTTTATTTTTCTTAAACTCATGTTTAATTTAATTTGCTTTTCAATTATATTAAACATGTGTAATTAATTTCTGTTTAGTTAGAGGGGAATTTGAAACCATGGATAAATGTTTATTATGATTTGATTTACTCCAGTTATGAATTCTTGAACGTTGGATGTGGTTTATTTTTCTGATTTGATTAAGAACTTGTTTATGTATATGGGTTGAGGGTCGACACTTAATTTGCATGCTTAGACTTGATGCTAGGATATAAGGGAATTTCACCTAATCGTTATGAACTTATATTCATGAGTAGTAAAAATCGCTAGTCACGATTGTGTTTAGTAAACCCTAGGTTGGATTAACATGCGTATTCCATAGTTATGAATGCCTAGTCGATGCTTATGATTTTCATAGAACTTAATGATTCTTGCTTGTATCTCTATTATGCAATTCATGTAGGGAACTTGTAGGGAATGTTTTGGGTTGTCGTATGCAATCATCCAACCCAATAACTTGTGGAAAATCTGAAGGTTAATTTAAGCGGACCTCATTAACTTGGAGCATTGTCATTTATTCGTTTGTTGAAATCATAACTGGGAATCAAATTATATGCATATGTTCATGTGTGGATAAGGACCCCTCTAACTAACGTCTCATCATTCTATAAAATATATTTTCTTTGAAGTTTGTTTTTAAATTTCTGTTTTAAATTCAATTTCGTAAAAAAATCAATCCCCCATTTATTTTAAAGTGTTAGATTTGTTAGAAATCAATTTAGTTTGTGTTTTCTTGAGTCTTGAATTATTTTGAGTCTTTTGATTTGTTTAATTTATTTGTTAGTTTTATTTTGAGTGATTCTAGTTAAGTGTTTTGATTTTAGTTTAGTTTTTTAAATTTTGTTTTTACGTTTTTAATTTAATTTTACTTTGGTTAGCATCCCTAGTTAATCCCCGGTTAGAACGATCCCTACTTACATCATTACTACAATTGTCACAAATAGGGTTTAATTTGTGCGTTAACTTATTTTCGCATCAAATTTTTGGCGCCGTTGCCGGGGATTAGCAAATTTGCTAATCCCTTGTTTATGTTTTTTGTTTGTGTTTTATTTTATTTTATTTTATTTTATTTGTTATGTCTTTTACTTTTGATATTTGATTTAGTTCTCTTTCTTTTATTTTAGGTACTAGAGAAGTAAGACATGGATTTTAATAGCATTTACGCTCAATTGGCAAATCTTACTTCTCAATTAACTCAGAATGCTGAAAGGGCCACAATGCCAAGTGTCCCTACATTTGGTGCATCGTATGGGCAAAGATATCAAACTCATCAATGTCCCCAATTTTCTGCAAATGAAGATGTTTGGGGATATCAAGGCCATAGCCAATCAAGGGGCAACATGTTTTCCAACGCTTACAATTCGGATTGGAGAAATTATTCAGATCATAGGTGGGGAGAACCTCAACAGGTTCAACAAAGTGGATATTGGCAACAACCTCCCCCACAACAATTTCAATCGAATTCAAGTATGCCCATGAATTATAATGAAATTCTTGATGGACTCATTTCTTTGACGCAGGGCTCACAAAACAAAGAACAATTGCAGCCATAAGAGGAGTTCTATCAATGGCCATGTGCACCACCACAGCCTCCATCACAATCTTCCCAACCAAACTCAGGTTCGTCAATAGATTATAATCAAATTCTTAATGAATTAAACTCTTTGGTGCAGGGTTCACAAAATCAAGCTAAGGAGACTCACCAAGGAGAATATTGGCAGCCGTGTGAGGAGTTCTATCAATGGCCATGTGAACCACCACAGCCTCCACCACAATCTCCCCAACCAAATTCAGGTTCGTCGGTTGATAATGATAATATTATTCAATTAATCACCTCTTTGAACCAGGAAGTAGAAAATCGAAACAAGGAGATGCAAAATAAAGCCAACAAGGTGGATGCATTGGAGAAGCAAGTTGGGCAGATTATGGAGATCATGGCACAGATTCAAGATCAAAGAGAACTCTCCAACTCCACATTTGCAAATTCAAAGGGAGAAATGGAAATCAATGAAGCCATCACTTTGGGAAGTGATATGGAGGATGAAGTTGTCCTAGAACCATCCAAACATAGCCCGATCATGGATGAATTGCCGCTTCAAGAAGAAGACGAGGATGAGGACTTGGGCAGTTTAGAAGAATTCTTGTCGCAAACCCCTCAAGTCCTTATGCCATCCAACTCAGGTGAGGAGGTACTAAATTCAATTCATTCTAACCCCATTCCGCCAATTGTCCTTTTTCCTTGCAGGTTTTTAAATCCCAAGGAAGAAGTGAATGAAAAAGACGTTGTGGAAGCTCTTCCAGAGGTGCAAAATGAGATCCCAATTTTTGGTGCACCAAATTATGTTCCCGATGATGTTGAATCATTCAAAGAACCTTGCACACCAAGAAGAGGGATTCCAGAAAAGGAGGTGGCTGGAGAATATGTTGAACATATCAAAGAGGCTGTGCATGAGACAATCAAGCCCAAAGAAGTTGAGACTGATGACACGGGACAAGCCACAACCATTATAATAAATTTGGCCAAGTTCAAAGTCCCTGAAACGTTCAAAGACGTGGTGTTTGTGATTGAGTTTGAGTTTGAACAAGAAAGTAAGCCATCTTCTCCAATTTTAATTTTATGTTATACTAACAATCTAATTTTGATGATTCAGGCACCGTCATTAGAACTTAGACCATTGTCGGATCATTTCAAGTACCACCGTCCATTCAAGGATAAATCCTTGCATTTGAATAAAGAAGGGAGGCCTAGGAATCGCCCACAATCAGATTTGCATTCCTAAACCCTTCTATTTACTGCTTTCATTTTGTTTTGTTTATTTAGTTGTGATATTTGTTTGGGAGATTAAACATAGTCTTTTTACTTTGATTTACTTATTTTACATTATGGATGTTTATTATTATTTAAAAAATAAAAATAAAAAAAATAAAAATAAAAAAATAAAAAAAAATAAAAAAATAAAATAAAATAAAATAAAATAAATAAAAAATACTTATATTTATATATATAATTAAATAAACTTAAAAGCATAAATATTTTACAATAATGTGAACTAATAGCTTTCATTGGTCGTTGGTAGGTGGTGCCTCGGAGGTCGACGGAGCCCCAGAAAGACGAAGCGCCAGAGTTGGATCATTCGGAGCCTCAATACTTGGTGCAGCTCCCGAGGACGAAGGCAACATAAACCTCGGGAGTAACGCCATAAACCGTTGATGATCACTCTGAATCCGCACTTCGGACTCCTGCAGCTGATCAAGCTTCATCTTCATGCTTGTTGAGTAATTAGTTGCGAGCATGTGCAACTCCTTATTCTCATGCCTAAGCACTCTGACCTCTTGCCGAAGACTAGCCACTTCAGCCATCAACGACTCAACCTGACGAGTTCGAGCAAGAAGACGTTGGCCCATGTTTGATACTGAGCCTGCACATCGGACGCTGTAGGCCAGAGAGTCCTGAACAGCCAGTTCGTCGGACCGCCTGGAAAGTATCCTAGTGTCTCTAGGAGTGAGCAGATTTCTGGCCACCACCGAAGCGGTTGTTTCATTCATCATCATGGAATCCCCAACTGTAAGAGGACCATTCGGGGATATGAAGGACGGCTGCCAAATGTTGGTTGGAGAAGACATATCAATATTTTCCCCAATATTCAAGTTAAGGCGACGGTCAGAAGGGCAAGACATATTTGAGGGTGTGGAGAAAAAGAAGAGGTCGAACTGATCAAGATTAAAAAATGCAAGAAGGGAGTGTTTACAAGAGGGAGCTTAAGTGTGTTGTGGAACAAAATTAGCGCCTCTATAAAAAGAAGAAATCAGAGAGGCGCTCCTTAGAAGTCGAAGAGGCAAATCTCACAAATCAAAGAGCCGGGTTCCTTTCTCAAAAGACGGACCCCGTCTCAAAATTCGGACGCCGTTCTCAAAAGTCGGACGCCGTTCTCAAAAGTCGGGCGCCTCTCTCAAAAGACGGAGCGGTCAGGAATCACGAGGCGAACAGCTTTTCCAGTTTTGTCATCATTCGTCACGCGCGCTGTCAACTTTGCGCAAATTACGGGTAGCTTTTTCAGAAAGCGCGTAACCTGTACTGTTCATCCATCCACCGGCTGCCGACAGGGGTAAAGGAACAGTTTCGGTTGTGAAGAATCATTCCTATAAACGTCTACCTTCGCCATCCATTGCAAAGGCACACCCTCTCAACCCTTCTTCATCTCCGAAAATGCATTCTCAACGAAGCCTCTCGAGTTACTCTGTGTTTCTCATTCCCTGGGATACCTCTGCAAACAAGTCATCAAGAGCTAGAGTATTTCATATCATGAAGGTTGAAAGCAAGAGTATCTCATATCATGCTTTCTCCCTGTCCTTTTCCTTGTCTTTGTGACAAGGAGAAAGCGAGCAATCAGCCAGCACTTGGTGTCAATCTTCCGATCTAAGAACCGACTGCCTGGAAATCCTTCCTGATTGCTTACCTAGCATTGCTCTCGAGTGCTCATCTTCAACTGCTGATGTACTTCCGAAGAAGATGCCACATCTGCCTGGAGAACAGATAAGGCAAGTGAAAATGATAACTTGAAGCATGTGGAGAAAACGTGCTGATTCATCTTCAAGATCAAGTCTCATTTTCCTTGCTAAGAAGTTCCCCAGCCCAGTTCAAGAATAAACCTGTGGAACGATACTTCTTCAAAAGCAAAAGTATCTCATATCATCACAGTCAAACGCAAAGATATCTCATGTCATGTTTTTCCTTTACCCTTGCTCTTGCCTGCGAGACAAGGAGAAAGAAAGCAATCGGTCGGCACTTGGACAGATTGAACAAAGAAACAGACCACCACCTCTACCTCGTGCCTACCTGCCGTGCAGAAGAAACAAGCAGAGAAGAATGCAGCCTGCAGATTCAATCAACCCGGCAGAAGGAGTCCGAGTTGAAACCAAGAGCTCGAGAAGCTTCAACAACAAATGGACGCATCAGTCGCCAAAGAGCACAGCCTCGCTGTACAAGGACATCAAATCACCACACCAATCAAGTCTCCTTTTCCTTGCTAAGAAGTTCCCTAGGCCAATTCAAGTTCAAAGCTGTGGAAAGTCACCAAACAGGACCAATGATCACTTATTAGTTTTATTCATTGTCTTTTATTTTCATTTTCAATTTTTCGTTTGTTTTTTTTATATTTTCTTGCGTGCTTAACTGTTTTATTTCTTTTCTTTGCAGGAACTTTTGGTTATTTCCACCCTTGAGGTTGATTGCGGAATTTAAGCTTCGGGGTCATCGCTTGATTTTACTGCAAATTAGGGAAGTTTTCAGTCCTATTGCTTTATTTTGTTTCTTTATATTTATTTATTTTATTTTTATTTGCATTTTATTACATTTTCTGACATTGGGGACAATGTTTAGTTTAAGTGTGGGGGTAAAGAGTATAAAAATGACCAAATTGAAAATTTTTGTACCTTCGACTTTGAACTGGTTTCATTTGTTTCCATGTTATTGCTTTGTATTTTCTTAATTAAGTTGTTGTTTTAAAAATAAAAAATAAAAATAAAATAAAAATAAAAAAAAAAAATTTAAAAAATCCAAAAATATTTCCTTGTTTTCCTTATTGTTTTGAATTAGATTTTTGTTAGTTTCCCGACCCAATGATATAATTGGAGAAAATTTGAACCATGATGATCAAGAACTTAGTTAACATGTGTTGTGTGAAATTCCTAATTCTCGTGTTAGTTTTGTACATATTTGATTATCTTTGAAAAACTAAACGCACATAGCCTTGTTGATGTGAAACTAAAGCATGATTTAAAGCTCCATATGTGAATTTAGTGACCATATACATCCTATGTGAGTTTTTGAGCCTATTGAAAGTGTGTGCATTTTTCATACACTCTTATTCTTTCATGTGTGATGAACTTATGTGAGATACTTCTCTAGAACTTGCATAACGATCTTTCGAAATATTTGTCATTGATTGCATGAACTTGAAAATGATAGAGGCATTAGGTTTACCACCATGGCCCAAATAACCTTGTTTCCCAAAGAAAAATGATATCATTAGATTGCCAATTTGAGCCGTATTTGTGAGCCTTTTATTTCTTATCACCAGATATGTCTACCCTTATGCCTGAAATTTTTTTCCTTACCCTTTCCAAGCGAGCTAATGAGTAATGTGAAATTGTCTTATGAGAAACGTTTGTGAAGTACTTTGAAGGTGTTTGGCAAAAGAATAAGTGTGGGGGTTTTTCATATTTATTTCTGTATGAAAAAAAAAAAAAAAAAAAAGAAAGAAAGAAAGTTTGTTTACGAAGAAAATAAAAAGTGTTTAAAGTTTCAGTTTAAGGTTGTGGTTGGAGGTGACTAGAAGAATAGCTGGAAAGCTTGAGTTCTTATAAATCTAAACAAAAGAATTGCTTGCAATGTAGCTTGGAACTTGTGTTTACCTATTCTTTCGTTTCAATAACCCTCGCCCTAAACCTCATTACGTCCAATAAAAGTCCTCTTGATTTAAGTTTTGCAATTATGATTGTGGAGAAGTGATCTTTATGCAAGCTTATGGTAGAACTTTCACATTTGATTCTTTGAGAGAAACACATTAAAACTAAACACATGTGTGATTGAGTGTGTTTCCAGTGAGAAGGTTGCTAGTTTGCATATGGTGATTTTAAAAATAAAAATTTTGAAATTGCATTAACATGGCTATCTCACACACTACACTTCAAGGATGATTCAAAGATTACTGCTAATATTTGAATAAGGAAAATGAACTTGGATTAGCTTGTTTGGTGTTAGCTATGGTTCTTGATGATTTGTGTTCTCGAATGAAGTTCTATGAGGGTCACATAGGAGAAACTAATGTTTTTCATGTTATTACTTTTTCTGTTTTCTCTGTTTTGCTCGAGGACTAGCAAAAGCTAAGTGTGGGGGTATTTGATAAGCTCATATTTATACATATTTTACATCAAATTCTCTCGTCTTTTCTTAGTTAGTTTCTTATATTTTTGAGTTATTTACTTTGTTTTTGTGTTTTATAGAATTTATCTAGCTAAGAAAATAAAATTAGCACAAGTAAGATTTTAAGTGACAAAATTCGTAAAAATTATCTTGCTCACTTATTTGATTTTTGTAGCTTTAGAAAAAAAAAAATAACAAAAACTACCCTTTACTGGCAGCACATGGAGCAGCTATCATGACAAGCTGCACGAAGGCAGCAGGAAGAGACGGACAGCAGCAAAAAGCTGCCTTGGCAGCTGGCGCAATTGAGAACACGTGGGAGGCCAGGAAACCAAAGCTGCCTTTGCAGCTGGCAACAAGAAGGCCTCGGGGAGAGGAAGAAGAAGACAGCAAGCTGCCTTGCGGGGGAGCGAGAGAAGAGGACAAAGACGCAGGAAGGCAGTAAGCTGCCTTAGGCACGCAGAAGAGGAAGGGGAGAGAGCAGCTGGCGAGAGCAAGGCAGAAGGCTGCCTCAGGACGGAGAGACGGAAAAAAGGGCTGCCTTGGCAGCGTGTGAAGCAGGAGGCGGAAGGAACGGACAGCAGGTCAGACGCGGAAATTGAAGAGCCTCGGGCAGAAGCACAGCGCAGCTGCCAGTTGGGAGGTCAGTGGGGGAGAAGCAGGCGCAAAGAAAGCATAGGATTGGAAGCTGGAGAATGGAAAAGGCATGCTGCCTTAGGCAGCTAGAGGAGAGACGTGAGGAGCCTCGGGGAGCACCAACGAGAGGAGGGAAAGCTGCCCTTGGCAGCTGAGAAGACACTGACGCGCAGAGAAGAGGCAGACAGGCAGCTGCCTCGGACAGAAGCACAGATCCTTGCACATCCTCATTTGGTTTTATTTTTCTTAAACTCATGTTTAATTTAATTTGCTTTTCAATTATATTAAACATGTGTAATTAATTTCTGTTTAGTTAGAGGGGAATTTGAAACCATGGATAAATGTTTATTATGATTTGATTTACTCCAGTTATGAATTCTTGAACGTTGGATGTGGTTTATTTTTCTGATTTGATTAAGAACTTGTTTATGTATGTGGGTTGAGGATCGACACTTAATTTGCATGCTTAGACTTGATGCTAGGATATAAGGGAATTTCACCTAATCGTTATGAACTTATATTCATGAGTAGTAAAAATCGCTAGTCACGATTGTGTTTAGTAAACCCTAGGTTGGATTAACATGCGTATTCCATAGTTATGAATGCCTAGTCGATGCTTATGATTTTCATAGAACTTAATGATTCTTGCTTGTATCTCTATTATGCAATTCATGTAGGGAACTTGTAGGGAATGTTTTGGGTTGTCGTATGCAATCATCCAACCCAATAACTTGTGGAAAATCTGAAGGTTAATTTAAGCGGACCTAATTAACTTGGAGCATTTTCATTTATTCGTTTGTTGAAATCATAACTGGGAATCAAATTATATGCATATGTTCATGTGTGGATAAGGACCCCTCTAACTAACGTCTCATCATTCTATAAAATATATTTTCTTTGAAGTTTGTTTTTAAATTTTTGTTTTAAATTCAATTTCGTAAAAAAATCAATCCCCCATTTATTTTAAAGTGTTAGATTTGTTAGAAATCAATTTAGTTTGTGTTTTCTTGAGTCTTGAATTATTTTGAGTCTTTTGATTTGTTTAATTTATTTGTTAGTTTTATTTTGAGTGATTCTAGTTAAGTGTTTTGATTTTAGTTTAGTGTTTTAAATTTTGTTTTTACGTTTTTAATTTAATTTTACTTTGGTTAGCATCCCTAGTTAATCCCCGGTTAGAACGATCCCTACTTACATCATTACTACAATTGTCACAAATAGGGTTTAATTTGTGTGTTAACTTATTTTCGCATCAGGCTGCTTCATTTTTAAGTTCAACATTTACAGAATTTTCTTAATGGCTGGTAGAGGCACTGGTCAATTATCCCAGGGTTACCGATACGAGTAAAATAACAGTGCAACAGTAGATTTCACGTGCTTTCCCACCTCACCATAATTTTTCGGCCAGCTGTCTGTGATTTCCGCAAAGCAGATTCCCCATTGATATCTGGAATCGGCGCCTCGAGTTCTGAGCATCGTCGAGTGTATGTGACACGTGCGAACAAATCTCGAAAAGTAGATTGGCCCGTGGTTTCAAGCTCAGCTTTTGAGAAAGCTAGCGCGTCTTTGATTGTTGAATTTGCCTCTTCGATTTCTGAAGTGGTGCATCGACAAACTGCCCGTGATTTTCGCAAAGCAGAGTTTGCGTGTGACGGGTGCTGGCGAGGCTGAGAAAGCTGACACTCTTCGATATCTGGAATTGGTGGTTTGTGAACAAGCCCAACTTTTGAGAACGCTGGCGCCTCTTCAATCTCTGAAATCCCATCACATGTTGATTTTTATAGAGGTGCGTAGTTCATTTTAAAGTGCATTGACATTCCGCTTGTAAAACTCCCCTTTGCACTTCTAACTTCTGAATTTAACCCATCTCTTCTTTCTCCAAAACCTCTGAAATATGTCTGGCCCTTCCGACCGTCGTTTTGACTTGAACCTTGGTGAAGAGGTAGCCCCGCCTTCTCCAGACAATATATGGCGCCCGTCCTTCATATCCTCTACTGGTCCTCTTTCCGTTGGGGATTCAGTGATGATGAATGACGTGACTGCAACGGTGGTGGCCCGGAACCTTGTTACCCCTAGAGATAACAGACTGTTTTCCAGACGGTCTGATGATTTGGCTGTTAAGGAGTCTCTGGCTCTTAGCGTGCAGTGTGCTGCTTCTGTGTCCAACATGGCCCAACGCCTATTTGCTCGAACCCGTCAAGTTGAATCGTTGGCGGCTGAAGTACTGAGTCTCAAGCAGGAGATTAGAGGACTCAAGCATGAGAATAAGGAGTTGCACAAGCTTGCACACAACTATGCCACAAACATGAAGAGGAAAATTGACCAGTTGCAGGAATCTGATGGTCAAATTTTACTTGATCATCGGAGGTTTGTGGGTTTGTTCCAACAACATCTGCCATCGTCTTCGGGGGTTGTACCGCGTAGTGAAGCTCCAAATGATCAACCTCCGGTACCTCCTTCTTCTGTGGCTCCACCGACTGCTGAGATTCCGCCGACTACTGAGACTTTTCCCAAGCAGCCATTGTGAAGGCTCCCTCTTGTCTTATGCTGTGTTTCTTTATTTCCCAGTTTCCTGTTCATTTCCATGAAGTTTAATGTTAAAATCCTTTGCATATTTGTTAATGTTTCAAAATAGAAAATCATAACCAAAAATAATTAAACAAGTAATAAAATTGACAATCAAACAGAATAAATAGGTTGCCTCCCTTAAAGCGCTTGCTTTAACGTCTTCCAGCCGGACGATGAACACATTCACTTCTCCTTGGAACCCACGGCATGCAGTGGGATCTCCTCCACAACATGCTCCACAAAGTGCTCGTAGTATGGCTTCAAGCGATGTCCATTCACCTTGAATTCTTGCCCGGTTCTCAAGCTCTTAATTTGGACTGCACCATGCACAAAAAGATTAGTAACAACAAACGGGCCAACCCACTTGGAACGTAACTTACCAGGGAATAGACGAAGACGAGAGTTGAACAACAACACTTTCTGCCCAATTTCAAAAGTCTTGCCTCGAAGCATCTTATCATGGAATGCCGTGGTCTTCTCCTTGTAAATTCTAGCATTCTCATAAGCTTCATGCCTTATCTCATCAAGTTCACTCAGTTGAAGCTTTCGATGAATTCCGGCTTGGTCCACATTCAAATTGAAGGTCTTGATGGCCCAATGTGCTCTATGTTCTAATTCCACGGGAAGATGACATGGCTTGCCATACACAAGTCGAAAAGGAGACATACCAATAGGGGTTTTGTAAGCCGTTTGATACGCCCATAGTGCATAATCCAACCGTAAGCTCCAATCTTTTCTATTTGGCCCAATGGTCTTTTCCAAAATTTGTTTGATCTCACGATTAGATACCTCGGCTTGGCCATTGGTTTGGGGATGGTAAGGTGTGGAAACCTTATGCGTCACATGGTACTTCTTGAGTAATGCCTCAATGGTACGGTTGCAAAAATGAGACCCTCCATCACTTATTAGCACCCTAGGCATCCCAAATCTAGAAAAGATATTAGTTTTCACAAAATCTGCCACAACTTTAGAATCGTTAGTTCGAGTGGCTTTCGCTTCCACCCACTTTGAAACATAATCAACGGCAAGTAATATGTAAGTGAAACCAAAAGATGAAGGAAAAGGACCCATAAAATCAATACCCCAAACATCAAAGATTTCAACAACAAAGATGGGTACCTGCGGCATTTGATCTTTTTGGCTAATATTACCTGTCCTTTGGCAGTGATCACATGTTAAACAAAAGGTTCTAGCATCTTTAAACAAAGTAGGCCAATAAAAACCACATTCAAGAACCTTAAAAGCTGTCCTTTGGGTGCCAAAGTGACCCCCACATGCATATGTGTGACAAAAACTTAAAATTGAGTGAAAATCTGATTCATGCACACATCTTCTTATAACCTGATCTGAACAATATTTCCACAAGTATGGGTCATCCCAAACATAAAATCTAGCATCCTTTTTAAGTTTGTCACGTTGGAATTTGTTTAGGGTGCTAGGAACTTGTTTAGTCACCAAATAATTCACCAAATCTGCGTACCAAGGAGCACTTACCTGAACAGACAAGAGTTGTTCATCCGGAAATGTTTCGGAGATGGGAAGATCCTCTTCTTCACGCACCAACCTGCTTAGGTGGTAGGCAACAACATTATCACTCCCCTTATTGTCCTTGATTTCGATGTCAAACTCTTGAAGTAGAAGCATCCAACGAATGAGTCTAGGTTTAGCTTCTTTCTTGGTGAACAAGTACTTCAAGGCTTCATGGTCAGTGAAAACAATAACTTTAGTACCAATTAGATATGATCTAAATTTATCTAAAGCAAATACAACCGCCAAAAGTTCTTTTTCGGTTGTAGAATAATTCAACTGAGCATCATTCAAAGTGCGTGAAGCATAATAAATAACATGGGGCTGTTTATTTTTTCTTTGACCCAAAACAGCTCCAAGTGCATAATCCGATGCATCACACATCAATTCAAAGGGAATGGACCAATCTGGGGAAGTTATGATGGGTGCCGTGGTGAGGAGGTCCTTGAGATGCTTGAATGCTTGCTCACACGCCTCGTTGAACTCAAAAGGAACTTCCTTTTGTAGGAGATGGCATAGGGGTTGTGCAATCTTGGAAAAGTCCTTGATAAATCGTCGGTAAAATCCTGCATGACCAAGAAAAGAACGAACCTCTCTCACCGAAGTAGGAGAGGGTAAGTAGCGTACAAGATCTATTTTAGATTTATCAACCTCAATTCCTCGTTCAGAAATTATATGACCCAAAACAATACCTTGTTTAACCATAAAATGGCATTTCTCCCAATTTAACACAAGGTTTGTTTCAACGCAACGTTTCAAGATTAAAGTGAGATTATCCAAGCAATTATCAAATGAATTACCAAACACACTGAAATCATCCATGAATATCTCAATAATCCTCTCAACATAATCAGAAAAGATGCTAACCATACACCTTTGAAACGTGGCAGGGGCATTGCACAACCCGAATGGCATGCGTCTATATGCAAACGTTCCAAAGGGACAAGTGAAAGTGGTCTTTTCTTGATCATCCGGGGCAATAACAATTTGATTATAACCGGAGTATCCATCAAGAAAGCAATAAAAAGAGTGACCTGCTAACCTTTCGAGCATTTGATCTAGGAACGGCAATGGGAAGTGATCTTTCCTTGTGGTTGCGTTTAGCTTCCTATAATCAATGCACACTCGTCAACCGGTTTGAATTCGGGTGGGCACAAGCTCATTCTCCGCATTCTCCACAACCGTCACTCCAAATTTCTTGGGTACACATTGGATAGGTGAAACCCAACGGCTATCGGAGATGGGATAAATCACCCCACAATCTAGAAGTTTGATTATCTCCTTTTTCACAACTTCCATCATCGGAGGGTTGAGACGGCGTTGAGCCTCTCTAGTTGGTTTGGCCCCCTCCTCAAGAAATATGTGATGCATACAAGTCGTAGGGCTTATATCTTTAATATCGGCCAATGTCCATCCTAGGGCAGATTTGAACTCCTTCAAAACTCGAACTAGTTTCTCCTCTTCTTGTGCCGTGAGGGATGAAGAGATGATGGCAGGTAGTGTCTCGTTATCCCCCAAAAAGATGTACTTCAAATGGCTTGGTAAGGGTTTGAGATCAAGGATGGGTGCCTGAACGATGGATGGAAGCAACTTGTTAGTCGACATTGGAATTGACTCAAAGTTAGGAGACTTACCACCATGCTTAGGTAATGACTCAAGGGCAGCAACCAAGTCAAGAATTTCCTCACTAGGAGGCACGGCATGGCCTAGTTCATGTGTGCTGTGGGGTAGCTTGAAATCTGCCCCCTTGGTGGTGGGTTTCATGCTTCGTGAAATGACTTTTTCAAGTGTATCGTCATTCAAATCTTCAAGATATCCCTGCGCCAAAGAGTCAATTATATCAATAGAGAAACATGAATGGTCCTCACTAGGGTACTTAATGGAATCAGAAAGATTAAAATTAACAACTTCCCCATCAAATTCCATGGACAAAGTTCCACTATACACGTCAATCTTCGTCCGGGCCGTCTTCATAAATGGCCTTCCAAGGAGGATGGGCAATGACGGAGCATGATCCGATTCTTCCATTTCGAGCACATAAAAATCCGCTGGGAAGACTAAATGATCAACCTGCACCAAAACGTCTTCCAAAACTCCCTTTGGATAAGCGTTAGATCTATCGGCCAATTGTATGATTACACCATCATGTTTCAACTCACCTAAGTTCATAGATACATAAATGGAATATGGCATAACATTTATAGAGGCTCCTAAATCTAGCATGGCAGATTTGAAACGGGTGTTACCAATGACGCACGGAATTGTAAAGCTACCCGGATCTTTGCATTTGGGGGGTAGTTTGCGTTGCAAGATGGCGGAGACATTTTCACCTACCTTCACAACCTCCTTGGTTGAAATCCTCTTCCTAGTGGTGCACAGCTCCTTTAAAAACTTAGCGTATCTCGGGACTTGCTTAATGGCATCCAACAAGGGTATGTTAACTTGAACTTTCCTAAATGTCTCAAGGATGTCCTTTTCAGCTTCCTCCTTCTTTGTTTGCATAAACCTACTAGGAAAAGGGACATTCGAAGGAAAAACATTAGTAGGAAGTGAATTTGACACATTCTTACCCTTATTGGCCGAATTGGACAGATTTGGGCCTATGGAAGCTTGCGGCAAATGTGTGTCCACCTTTTCAAATTGTAGTTTTTTATCTTCTTTGAGACCTGATGTAGATGGTTTAGGACCTGCCCCAACTTCTTTTCCACTTCTCAACAATATGGCTTTTGCACTTTCGAAACCTCCTTTTGGATTTGGAATGGTAGAACTAGGGAGTTGGCCTAGGTCCCGAAATTTGCTCACAAAGTCTGCAATCTGCCCAATTTGTTTCTCCAATTGATCCACCCTTTTGTCTTGGCTTTGCATAGCTTTGGTTTGATTTTCTAGCCCCTGAGACAAGTTAGTTAGTAACTTAAGGAGTGTATCATTGTCTAGAGATGTACCTTAAGCATTTGGGGTAGATTGTTGTGGAACATGTGGGGGTGCGTATGGCTTAGTGAAAAACCCCGGAGGTTGTTGCCTAAAGCCTCCTTGTGGTTGAGCTTGTTGTGGCTCTCTCCATTTGAAGTTAGGATGGTCTCTCCACCCCGGATTATACGTGTTGGAATATGGATCATGTCTTGGCTGATTTTGGCTTTGAAACCCAATGGCATTAGCACTCTCCCATCCACCATTCTCGATGAGTTGAGGACACTTTTTGGATGCATGTCCTTGGATAGAACATACGCCACACACCATGGGTTCTTGAATCTTCATTCCCTCGGCCATCTGTGAAACAATAGAAGTAAGATTAGCTAACTGAGATTGAATATTGGAAGTGGAACTTACCTCATGCACTTGTTGCCATGGGGGTCCTCTTTGGCCTACACCTTCGTATTGTTGAGCGTTCAACGCTCGATTAGCAATCAAGATTTTTACAGCCATGGGCGTTTTGTCCACCAATGCGCCACCCGCCGAGGCATCGAGCATTTGACGTTCTAGTGGTAGAAGCCCTTCGTAGAAGTATTGCAAAAGTAACTCCTCCTTCATCTGATGTTGTGGACAAGAAGCAACAAGTGATTTAAATCGTTCATAATATGTAGGAAACGACTCACCTTCATCTTGTTGAATTCCACTTATTTTTTTACGAAGAAGAATGATGCGAGAAGTTAAGAAAAACTTCTCCAGAAACGCCCTCTTCATACTCTCCCAAGATGTAACTGTACCGGGAGCCAACTCGTATAACCAATCCTTGGCTTTGTCCATTAAAGAGAATGGAAAAGCCTTCATCTTTAAAATACTTCCGTCAACGGTAACCGGAGTCATACTTGAGCACACCATTTCAAATTCTTTCAAATGTTTGTTTGGATCCTCCATGGACAGCCCATGGAACTTTGGAATGTGGTGGAGCAAACTTGACTTTAACTCAAACTCTTCGATTTTACCTTGAGCAGCCGTGGGATATTGGATACACAATGGTGCGGCATTATCCAAACCCGAGGCGGCAAGCTCCTTGAGTGTACGGTTGTCCATGGCTATGCCTTGCTCTTCTCCACCCACTTGTGCTGTGGGATCCTCCTTGTTCTGTAGGTTCCTCTTTCTTCTCAAAGTTCTCTCGAAATCGTCGTCAAAGTCCAAAATATGCTCACGAACAGGTCGGGAACTTCGAGTATGCACTAGTACCTAAAAACAAAGAAAACAAAACAAATCAGCAACTTAAACAGAAACTTAAACAAAATACAATAATTCGAAAGAAAACAATCCAAGAGATTAGCAAAGTTGCTAATCCCTGGCAACGGCGCCAAAATTTGATGTGAAAAATAAGTTAACACACAAAATTAAACCCTCTTTTTATCAATTGTAGCAAAGTATGTAAGTAGGGATCGTTCTAAACCGGGGATTAGGAGGGATTGCTAAACACTTGAAAACTGACTTAGAGATGTAAAAACAAAGTTTAAAACACTAGATTAGACTCAAAGAATGCAAAACTCACGTTTAAAATACTAAAACAAACCAATAACTCAAAACAGCAACTAAAAGACTCAAAACTGCCTTAAAAACACTTTCTGGGCAGTTTTGAACACAAAGCATCAATTTGGACGAATTTGGGTTTTAACTTGTACCAAAACACTTAAAAACATAAACCAACACACTTTCTAACTAATCTAGAACTTCAAAATAAATGGGGAATTGATTTGGACGAAAATGAACTAAATGGACAGATTGCAAGGAAAACAGCTTGTAATAGAACAGATTGTAACACAAAGTTATGAATAATCAAAGGATGATTGAATGGCTAAGGGGTTCTTCTCCACGCATGAAATATATGCAACCTAAATCAATTTTTAGTTATCAATTTAATAAGTTATGAATCTCGACACTCCAAGTTAATTAGGTCCGCTTAAATTAACCTTCAGATTTCCCTGGAATCATTGAATTGGATGAATATGCATCACAAACAAATTATTCCTAACAAGTTCTTTATATGAACAGCATGATAAAGACACAAGTTAGAATCATTACGTTCTTTGGAAATCATAAGCATCGACAAGGCATTCGTAACTATGAAAAGCATGATACTCTTGCCAGGAATCTACTTAACACGATCGTGACTAGCGACCTTCACTACTTACGAACATAAATTCATAACGATTAGGTGAAACAAACTTATATCCTAGCATCAAATTCAAGCATGCAAATTAAGCGTGCACTCTCAACCAACATACAAGAATAAGTTCTAAATCAAACGTTTAAGCAAATTGTATTCACGACTTATACAACGATAACTGAAAGTAATTAACTTATTTCACATATATAATCATGGTTTTGAATCCACCCTTAGCCAAAACGAAATTAGCCAATCATACTTAAAGCAATACAAAGATTACATGAATTAGACATTAAAATCCAAAGAAAGAAAACACCTAAAATGCTCCAACTTTGCAGCAAGTGCATCCAAGATTCCTCCTTCCCTTGCTTGTGGCAGATTGGTTTGTGGACAGGTTTTTGGGTAGTTCTATAATGTAGAATGGATGGGGAATGGTATGGAAAGGTTTATGGTGAGTGTGGAGGAGTGTTTGGTGGTGGAAGGGTGGTGGATAACTTCGGCAAAGAGGATGGAAGAAGGTGGAGTGGCTGTGATGTTTTCTGGGCAGTTTTGGTGTTTTTTGGGTGTTTTGCTGCCTAGGGTGAGTATGGACGAATTTCTGTGATGAATGGTGAATATGGGAGTGTCAACCCTTTGCCAAGGGGTGTAAACATCTATAAATAGGCTCCAAAAACCCTAGGGAATCAGATTAGGCAGTGGGGAAATGCACAGCAAGAAGGGTGAATTGTGATGTGCAATGGTCCAAGGATGAAAATGGAGCAATGATGCAAAGTATGGAGGGTAAAATGGAGTGGTAATTTAGCTAGGGAGCATGAATGATTGTGTTCATTGCATGGAAATGAAAAGGGGAGGTGAAATGTTTCAGAATTTAGTCAAAGTTGCAGCAACATGTGTTGCACAAGGCATTGGATTCCAAATGTGGCTGATTTAGCATCAATTGGTGCATGGAATTGTTGTGAAAGTTGTGTGAAATCTGATGGGTGAAGGGAACAAGATGTATGAAGCAATTGAGTGTTATAATTAGATGAATTAAAGCATGAAATCAGAAATTATGTAGGGGACAAGAGTGATCAAGCATGGCATGGGAATCCAAAGGGAATTCTATGTGGTTAGCACGGCAAGGAAGGTGAAGACAGATTTTTGGGCTGAGTTCTTCATCTTTTGGGCCATAATTCTTCACATTCTTGGCCTCATTAGTTCTCAAATTCGTCCATCCACTTTGGCCCATGCATTTGCTATCCATTCCAAGCCCGAAACTGCTCCAAAGGCCTCCAAAATGCATCATCTTGCATACTTTGTACTTAGAGTCTGAAAACACACAAAAATAACTTTAAACACTAAAATAACTAAGGAAATACAACGTAAATGCACAAGAACAAGCTAACTAATTCGCATGAATATGCTCCTATCAAAGGAGAATACTCTAAGATATGATTCTAAAGTCTTTGGCCAAAGCAAATGAAAATGACTTAGGAAGTTTGTTCCAAATCATATTCAAGGGAATCATATAGAGAAGTATAGCATTGGATAGTAGACATGAAACAAACTATCATTTAAACAATGTGATTAAGAGTATTGTATTAGAGAAGGACCGTATTGCATTGTAGTTGTAACTGGATAGGTTCTCCAACCAATTCTACTTAGCTTGGGTAACCATGACATACTGCTAGGTGTCACTCATGGTTTGTGGAAGCCCTAATGATTAGCAAACACTAATCATAAAAGGGAGAATTGAAATGTGGTTTCAATTCACAATCGATCGTTAAGAGTAACATCGCCCACTGCCTTGCTAATTGGAACCTAATGGATCGTACACCGAGTAAGGATGTATGTGAAGAAATTAAATGAAATGGATAAGCAACTAAATGGTTCAATTGAAGAATGGTCAAGATTAATTAATTAGTTAATTAATTTTACGAAAGGTTCGTATTGGGCTTATATGTTGGTTTTGGGTTTCGGGGCCCAAAAGCGTTTTGGTCCAAAAGGCCCATTGTGTTTAAGTTGTATGACAACTAAAACAAAATGGGCAAATAGCCCAATAACATTAATATGGCCGGCCATTAGGGTGAATGGGCAAGCTTGGATTAATTACAAGTTTGCCACTCACTTGTAATGAAGTATAAATTCAACTTTATAGCTTTGTTTCACTAAGGGGTTTTCTTGTTGAAATTGGGTGAAACATTTTCTCTCCTTTTTCTCCAAGAGGCCGGCCACTAAGGGGAGGGACATCTAGCAATCTCTTCTTCCCTAAGTCATCCATATCATCTTCACAAGATACATCCTTGGTGAAGAGACTTAGAGACATCAAACTTTTGGTGTTTTGGAGAACAAATCCTCATTTCCTCAAATTTTCAAAGGAGCACTAAAGGGAGGATAACACAAGGAGGATCCAAGAAGCTTGGAGGTGACTTGAAGGCCCTCCACTTGGGTGAATCCCTTGTGTAAACAAGGATGAGCTTCAAGGGTAAAGAAACTCTAAATCTTTACTTCTCTTTAATGTTGTTAAAGAGTTTATTGGTTCACCATATACTAGGCTTTGAAAGTCATGGGTTTTATGAATTGTTTTTGGATGCATGCCTACTTTAAAGTGTTAATAGCTTGCATGTGTATTCAAATGTTCATACTTGTTCTTAGCTAGGACAAAATTTTTCCTTCAGGAAGTCTCACCCACATGCACAAATTCAATGCAAGGTAGAAAAATCCAAATTTGCATGTCACTTGGTTTTGGCTTTCAAGGTTTTAATGAAAAAAGGTGATGGAAATCTCCTAGACAAGTCTAGGGTTTTATAAGTTTTAATATGGTTATGGATGGTAAGAACATCATCCAAAACCATAAAACTATGCATGAAAACCAAAGACAACCATTTTCACCCAAAACCAAACTATGAACACCAAGAACAAAACCATGAACACTTTTTCAAGATTTGTGTATTCTTGGTGATTTTTCAAACCCAAAAACAAAAGTGACAAGGTTTCAATTTTATAGCTTTAAAATGATGTGTGAGTGTCTTACAATAAAACACAAACACATGCTCAAAATTCCCCCAAAACCGTGCCAACCATAAAGAACAAATTCCCAAAATTTTATTCATGACTTATTCTTCATTCATGCATACAAAAAAACTTTTACATGCATATCTTTTCAACTCTTGATTTACATTTTTCAACCATTGAAAAACAAAAGATAAACACACTTTTAAATGAAGAAATAATATGTCAAATTAGTTTAAAACTCAATTTTCATTCATGCATACAAAACAACTTTTGCATCCATACCTTTCTCAACTATTGACTAACATTTTTCAACTATTGAAAAACAAAAGATAAACATATTTTGAATGAAACAATAATATGTCATACATAACATTAATACCCATATGCATAAAATCCAAAAGGACACATTATACATAAACCTTTGGCTCTGATACCACTTGAAAAGAAATTTATGAGATTCTAGAATGGGATTTCAAAAAGACTATCATGCATATACAAATCAAATTTAATATACGAAAGCAGCGGAAGCATTTATAACATATTATCAAAGCTATAGTCATGCAAATCCCCTTCAAGGTTCATAGGTTTATATATAATGCATCAAAACATTTTATAGAGAAGAACAAAGTGAAGGTTTAGTCTTATACCTCTTGATCTAGACTTGAGACCAAGGATGGACCACCTCCAAGCCCTTTGTTCCTTGAACTCCTTGAGCCAAGCTTCCCTCCTTGCCTCCTCCACTTTGATAGAATGAGTGCTCCTAGGTTCTCTTCAAGTTTCCAAAGTAGGAAACCTCTAAAGATCCTCACCCATTAGTGTAGTGAGAAGGATGAAGGAATAACCAAAAGGGTGTAAGATATGTTAGTAAAAACACCCCAATGGTGGCCGGCCTTTGTGTAGTAAGAGAACTATTTTTCTTTTGCCTCTTTGTTGTTTTAAACACACAAAAACCCTATTGAACAATATCTCTATAAAGTTCCTTATATAGACAAAAGAAACCTAGTCAGCAACTTGACTAAATATCTCACCCTTTCCTACCTAAAGTGGCTGGCCCTCTTTATGTTGTTTGGGCTTTGGGCTTTCATTTATTTCAAGTCATCCAATGCTTGAATAAAAGCCCAATGGGTTTAGGCCCAATGGGCCCAATTAAACCCGAACGTTTCTTTAAGCCCAAAACGATCTTTATCGCTTTTATGATTTCTTTAGACTTTCTAAATTAATCCCAACACTTAATTAATCCAATTAATTGTTTCCATCATCCATTAATTACTCACTACAATAGTGTATTGGTGAACAATCTTTTAGGTTCTAATTAGCAAGGCAGTGAGGTGATTGGCATCAATCCAATTGATTATATTTAATTCAATCACTTAGTGAATTGAAACTTCATTTTAATTCACCTTCTTCTTTGATGACTACATTTAATCATCTAGAAGAACTCACAAGCTATGAGTGACATCTAACCATATGTCATAGCTACCCAAGCTAATGTAGAAGTTTATTCGGAGAACCTATTCCATTGGAATTACAATGTAATTCGATCCTTCTCTAATACAATACTCTCAATCACATTACTAGGGTATGGATATATTATGTCAAACCCCTAATGTGATTATTCCTTCTTATATGATTCTTTTGAGTCGTATAGGAATGCTTTCCTTTTAATACGCTCGATACTTCGGCCGAAGATTCCCGAATCATATCTTAGAGTATTCTTCCTCTCTTATCGAGGATTAGAGATTCCTTGTTGCGCATACACTTGCCTTCATGACTAAGTGGCTTAACCCCGACTATGCCATTGACGCTCTGATAGAGTGACGTTTGACATAATCAAAGATTAAGTACTTAACCACAAGACAACGACGATGCCTCAGGTCAAAGGACTACTTACATTATTCCAACCATTTGAGTTACTTGCTTGACATGTGAGTAGACCTCCATACAAGTACTCTCGTTTGATTGTGTTCAGTGAACTCATTCCCTTAATGAGCACCTACATACTTGTCTTAGTGACACAACACGAATGGGATGAGACTTTCCATTCTTCCATTTGAAGCAGACACAGTATGTACAGGTCTATGCATTGTCAGTATCCCTCCGACAATCCAATGACCAAGAACCTTTTTGGACATTTGGTTATGTGAAGAAGGTCTCTGTAGTCTAACATCATTAGATTACTTCTTCAATCGATCCATTGTCCATGGATACACTATTTAAGACATATATCGTTTATTGAGATAGTCCTAATTCGTGTCTTTGCCATTTGATGTATAAGAATCATCTATACATCCATTCATTTGTCCTGAAAGGTTTCTTCCAAAGATTGACTTTCAGGGCATATTTCCAACAGGATGTTCATGGCTTCGAACTTCCCCTAGCTAAGTAGGGTTTAGCCACTCATAGTTACAGCAAAATAAGAGAATAATAAAGTAGACATTGAAAACAAGAACGAAGTACACCTAAAACGCTCCAATCTTCAAGCTTGAAGCGTCAAAAGCCCTTCTTCTTCCCCACCTTGCTGCGGCACAAGTGACTATGGATGTTTATGGCTGAATGAAGGGGTAAGAGATGTGTAAAGGTTCAATGGGGCTGCGGCAAGGAAAGGAGAATGGCTGGAATTATGTATGGGAGTGAATGGATGTGTAGAATGGTGAATGATCAATGAAATGCATGGCAATGGTATTTATAGGGAGATGATGGATTAGGTGAGTTAGGTGTCTGCACATTCCATTCAATTTCTGGTAGGTTAGGTGAGTGCACCAACAACTCAAATTTTGGTAGGTTAAATGAGTGCACCATCCTTTCAATTTCTGGTAGGTTAAATGAGTGTACCAACAATTCAATTTCTGGTAGGTTAGATGAGTGCACCAACCATTCTTGTAACATGCATTTGTTTCTCTAGATTTTTAGCATGTTGCTAGCCTCATTTAAGCACCAAAAACGTCCATCTAACTTGCTCCACATGCATGCACTCCAATTCAGGCCAAAACTACACCAAAATGCACTTTCTTGCCAACTTTGTCATTTGAACCTACAAACACACGAAAATAGCTTAAATTACTATAATAAGTAGAAACTAACTAAATAAATGCCAAGAAACAAGCTAACTAAGTCGCATAAATATGCTCCTATCAAATTCCCCCACACTTAGCTTTTGCTAGTCCTCGAGCAAAATGAAACAAACAAAAGAAACAAAACACAATCTAAACCTTCCAACAATTGTCTTAGGGATTTCCAAAGAACATGACATGCTAAAAATCATTACTTACACAGATTATAGTCATCCTTACACTCGAGCACATACTTAAATCACAATTGCCACTTACTAGCTCACAATCAATCAATTAAAACAATGGTTTGAATGTAGTAGCATGCCTTAGAGAATTCACTCAATTCCTTACAAGGTACTCTCTATTTTCACACAGATTTTCTGACTACACACCTTACACTAGTTATATGTGAGAAGATTGATACAAACATGTAGACTAGCACTCACATATGTTTATAAGAAAGCAAGCATTTTCTGGAGTTATTAAGCATGTTTAGATATGATCTCATGACCAGGGATACCATATGCTCATACCAATTCCAAACTCCACAGATTGAAACACACAACACCCAAGATTGAAGCTAAGGGGTTGTAACGGGCTTAAGGGTATTGGCTAACAAAGAAGGGTAAGGATAACAACCGTTCTTAAAGCAATAGCAAGCAAAGTACTGAAATTGACACTTAGAATTCACTTTAGAATGCAACCACTAAAATCAGATTTTTTTTCTTTCTAATTTTTTTATTATTATTATTTTTTTTAATCACAAATTTTTCTTTTTCTTTTCTACCCATGCCCCTTTTGAGACTTTGGCGCACACACACACACAATAATCCCTGCCCCCACACTTGCTTTTCTGCAACACTTGGATCAAAAGGAATTCCCTCTAAGTTATGCTCCACTATGCTTTAAGAACAAGGGTATAGATGGTCCTATTCTAGGCTTGATAGGGAATATGTGGGTTAACAAAGAACATAGGCTAAACAAGGCTCAACGGGGTTAAAACCTAAACACAATGCACAGAGGGTCGGCTTTTTGGCTCTTGCTTCACTAAACAACTCCATCTTGTTCATGTGTTATGCAAATCAATATCATGCTTTGAATGAAACGGGCATGAGTTCTAGTATTTGGAACTAAATGATGAAACGTCTTCTAAGTTGCAACCAAGCAAAGAATAATGAGATCATGCAACGACTTTAGAAAACAAGAAAGCACAAACTAATAACTCTCCAAAGAACGTTTAGGCTCAAGTCTCCCAGGGTTGTAGCGTTAATTTGAGTTCCTTCCTTCAAGCATATTACAAAAGACTGATTTTTTTTTCTTTGTAATTAAATGTGAATTCCTGTTCTAGATTGGGCCGGGGGTGGTTAATTTTGTTGATAGGGCCGTGGAAACCCAGGGGGGTTTTGCCGAAATCCCCCTTGTTGTGCAGGTTGTTGGGGCTCTCTCCACTTCATATTAGGGTGATCTCTCCATCCGAGGTTGTATGTGTTCGAGTATGGATCGTATTTGGTTTGGTTTTGGCCTTAGAATCCAATAGCATTGGCAGATTCCCATCTTCCATTCTCGATCAACTGAGGGCACTTCTCAGATAGATGCCCTTGGATGGAGCATACGGTGCAAACCTGATTTTCTTGTGCTTTTGACCCAATTACAACCTGAGACATAAGAGAGGTAAGATTAGCTAGTTGTGATTGAATTTCAGAAATTGCACTTACCTCATTCACACTATGTTGCAGTGGGCCTTCTCTTGGTCCAACACCCTCATATTGTTGTGCATTATGGGCTCGGTTTGCAATTAGAGTCTTGGCAGCCACCAGAGTCTTGTCCACCAATGTGCCACCCGTTGAGGCATCTAGCATTTGGCTATTAATGGGGAGGAGTCCGTCGTAGAAGTATTGAATGAGCAGCTCATCCTTCATTTGGTGCTGTGGACATGAAGCTACAAGAGTTTTAAAACGTTCATAGTAAGTTGGAAATGATTCATCTTGATTTTGTTGGATGCCACTAATCTGTTTCCTCAAAAGAATGACTCTTGAGGTTGGAAATAACTTCTCTAAGAACGCTCGTTTCATGCTTTCCCAAGATGTAACCGTCCCAGGTGCTAGTTCATACAACGAATCTTTAGCTTTGTCCATTAGAGAAAATGGAAAAGCCTTCATCTTCAAGATGTTGCCATCGACATTCACCGGGGTCATGCTTGAACAAACTACTTGAAACTCCTTCAAGTGCTTGTTTGGCGCCTCCATGGACAGCCCATGGTACTTCGGAATGTGATGTAACAAGCTTGACTTCAATTCAAACTCGTTTGTCTTCCCTTGGGCTGCCGTGGGGTATTGGATGCATAAAGGCATTGCATTGTCCACACCCGAGGCAGAAAGCTCTTTGATGGTTCGATTGTCCGCTGTGTCTTGCACTTCCTCCACAACCTGTGCCGTGGGATCTTCTTCCTCCTCTACTACTTGTTCTTCAAACTCAGGTTAAGGGCTAGGTGGATTGGACTTTGTTGATTCCTCTTCCTTCTCAAAGTTCTCTCAAAATCGTCGTCAAAGTCAAAGATGTGCTCACGAATAGGTTGAGAACTTCGACTAAACTCGTATCTGAAAACAACAAACAAAACAAGGTCACAAACTAGAAACAAAAACACACGAAAATAAATAGATAGAAATAACAAGGGATTAGAAAAGTTGCTAATCCTCGGCAACGGCGCCAAAATTTGATGTGAAAATTAACTAACACACAAATTAAACCCTCTTATTGATAATTGTAGTAAAGATGTAAGTAAGGATCATTCTGGATTGGGGATTAGGAGGGATTGCTAATCTATGCTAAACTGACTTTAAAACACAAAACTAAACTTGAAAACACTTAATTAGACTCAAAGAATGGAAAACTAGACTCTAATACATTAAAACAACTCAAATGACTCAAAATTGCACAAAACAAGCTAATTTATTCAAAACAGACACTAAGAGTGAATTTGGACGAAAATTGGTTTTACCTTGACTCAAAACACTTAAAAACACAAACTAAAACAGTTTGTAAATAATATGCCTCAACAAAGTAAAGGGGGATTTGGTTTTGACGAATTTGAAATAAACAAACAAATTGTAAAACTAAACAGATTGTAAAACGAATTTTTGGGAAATCAGATGGTTGATGGATTAGCTAGAGGTCCATTCTTCACACAAGACACACTTGTACATGAATCGATTTCCAATTGCTTTTCAATAAATTATGAAGCTCAACACCCCAGATTAACCGTGATGCACTAATTAACCCTAAGATTTTCCTTTACTCATTGAATTGGATGAATGCATGCGACAACCCAAATCATTCTCCAAAGGTCCCCTACATGAATGCATAATAGAGATACAATCAGAGATCATTACGTTCCATGTGAAGGAAAAATTTTGTCCTAGCTAAGAACATGTGAGAATATTTGAACACATATGTAAACTATTAACACATTAAAGTAGGCATGCATTCAAAAACAATTCTAAAACCCATGACTTTCAAAGCCTGGTGAATGGTGAACCAAGAGACTCTTTAACAACATTAAAGAGAAGGAAGGATTTAGAGATTTATTACCCTTGAAGCTCATCCTTGTTTGCACAAGGGATTCACCCAAGTGGAGGGCCTTCAAGTCACCTCCTAGCTCATTGGATCTTCCTTGTGATTTCCTTCCTTTTTGTGCTCCTTTGATCCTTGAGGATGTGAGGAAAGGATCTCCAAAACACCAAAGGTTTGGTGTCTCTAAGTGTCCACACCAAGGATGAATTGTGAAGATAAAAATGGATGACTTAGAGAAGAAAAGATTGCTAGCTATTTCTTCACTATGTGGCCGGCCTCCTTGTAGAAAAAAGAGAGAATAATGTTTCACCTCTTTTGCCTCAAGAAAACCCTAATGAGGTAAAAGCTATAAAGATGCTTTTATATCTCTTTTGATCGTTGTTCAGTGTACTTGATTAATTTTTCAAGCACCTATGTGTTTGTCTTAGTGTCCAACACTAAGTGACTTGAGACTAGTCATACTCACACTTGAGTTGACATAACACATACTAACCTTAGCGGATTGTCAATGCCCAATTGGCAATCCTATGGCTAGGAACGTTTTAGGAATGAACATAAGAGAAAGGCCTCGTTAATCTAACTTACTTAAATCACTTCTCTCTTAGATCAAATACATTCCTTGGATTCCCTTATTGCTTAAACACATGATACAATAAATAGTGATTAACAATAAGCTTTGCCCTTCATTAAACATATAATAGTTTAATACAATAAGTATTCCAAAAGCTATTACATCAAATGAGTGGCTTTGTGGGCATACTTCCAACACCATGAAAATCATAAGTGTTGACAAAGAGATTCGTAACTATGAATGCATGATACGTTTGCCAAGAATTCAATTAATGCGATTATGACTTGCAACCTTCACTACTCATGAATATAAATTTGTAACGATTAGGTGAAACTCATTTATATTCTAGCATCAAATTCATGCATGAAAACTAAGTATGCATCCCTAATCAACATACAAGAATCAGTTTTGAAGAAAACAATTAATTGAATTGCATTCGCAACTTATCAAATCACAATTGGAAGAAATCAATTCATATCTCAAGGATGTTCATGGCTTCGAACTTCCCCCTAGCTAAGTAGGGGTTTAGCCACTCATAGTACAACAAAATAAGAGAATAATAAAGTAGACATTGAAAACAAGAACGAAGTACACCTAAAACGCTCCAATCCTCAAGCTTGAAGCGTCAAAAACCCTTCTTCTTCCCCACCTTGCTGCGGCATAAGTGACTATGGATGTTTATGGCTGAATGAAGGGGTAAGAGATGTGTAAAGGTTCAATGGGGCTGGGGCAAGGAAAGAAGAATGGCTGGAATTGTGTATGGGAGTGAATGGATGTGTAGAATGGTGAATGATCAATGAAATGCATGGCAATGGTATTTATAGGGAGAGGATGGATTAGGTGAGTTAGGTGACTGCACATTCCATTCAATTTCTGGTAGGTTAGGTGAGTGCAACAACAACTCAAATTTTGGTAGGTTAAATGAGTGCACCATCCATTCAATTTCTGGTAGGTTAAATGAGTGCACCAACAATTCAATTTCTGGTAAGTTAGATGAGTGCACCAACCATTCTTGCAACTTGCATTTGTTTCTCCAGATTTTTAGCATGTTCCTAGCCTCATTTAAGCACCAAAAACATCCATCTAACTTGCTCCACATGCATGCACTCCAATTCAGGCCAAAACTGCACCAAAATGCACTTTCTTGCCAACTTTGTCATTTGAACCTACAAACACACGAAAATAGCTTAAATCACTATAATAAGTAGAAACTAACTAAATAAATGCCAAGAAACAAGCTAACTAAATCGCATAAATATGCTCCTATCATTTCCATCTAATTATCTCTTTGGACTTAATAAAGAGCTATCTAATTGTTTCTTTAGTCATAGTAAAAAGATATCCATTGATGGATGTGATATTAGATTCATAATCTAGTATGTTTACTCTTCCATTTGTTACTTTAAATCTTCCTCATTCTTGAGGAACCTATCCTTTACCATTTCTTAAATCCTTAAGGACTCACTTGATAATTGACATGGCTCTGACCCTGGAACTACACTGATATCATCTTGTACTGTTTTAGGTACAACTCATATCAATGTTTTCCATACTATATGAAATACATAAGAAGAGCAACTTCCCTGTCTGACTGGAATTGCCCTTCCATTTGAAGTTTATCATTTGAGAAACTTCCTAGAATATTTTGTCTATCAATAGGGATTGAGATAATCCAATTATATCTTGAAATATATCATTACAGATTTCTATCCCAAGTATATAGAACATGTCTCCTAGATACATTATAGAATGTTTAAAGTCATGACTTTATTGAAGAAGAATTCTTTTCATATCCAAAATTAATATATCTATATATGTTCAAATTTAGGAATATGATTTAACTCCCACTAATCTTTTTTAAACCTAGTAAACAAAAGATTCATTCACATCTTTATGAGAAACCAAACGATTTGATCTTTTCTCGTGAGATGCTTGTAGCTCCCACCAGCTTGCGTAGATTCTTGGTGGATGGATCTCTACAACTTATAAATCTTGTGATTCCTAGTCTTAGACATAAATCATCATGACTATCTTCATGATGGTTTCAGAAACCCATATTAGCAAGCGATCTTCGAATTAATTGACACCAAGATTACATCAAAGATGGTTTCTTCCAAGTCAACCAATCTGTTTGATTGTAGTCATCTTAAGCTACCAATTAGCTTGATAGATTTCACTATTTTGAGTCAAATGGTAATATACCATTTTGTTAAGTATATGTCATAAACACACTCAATGTAGTCATAAGGGTCTTCATTCTAATTTCTTTTGAATAAAGAAGTGTAACTTTATGACCTAGTCTTAAAATTCAAACCTTTCAACAAAGACGGTTTATAGATCCTTCTTGTCTATTTAGAGCTTGTGATTAGAGGACTAGGTTACTAAGCTTGTTGAGTATCATCTTGTCTCTCAAAGAACTCATTCTTTGAATTCTATCTCTCGTTCATTTGCTCTAGCTTAGGCAAATACTATTGTAGGATTACAATGAACTACCCAACATACAACCTTTGTTAGTTGGTCTGCTTAAGTGATATCCTAAGGTACTTTAAGGATATCCCATAAGATTGTGCACAAACAGACATTGCTTATTAACATACATTCGTCAAGTTAATTCATATATGCATGGCAACCATAAATTTTAACTTGATTAAGAATTATCTTTATTTCTAACTACATCTTATGGATACAAACTAATCTTCTTCTATTCTCTCTCTCTCTCAACACCCTCCGCTCATAAACCCTAGCCTCCGCTGCCGGCCTCTAGCTAAGGCTGGGGGCCGGTGGGCAACCTGTCAATTATATTTTTCTTCTCCTAGCCTTCCTCTTTATCTTTCCTAGCCATCCTGTTTCAGCCCTCCACCTTCCTCTTATCCCATGTTCTCCCTCTCGCCCAACCTTCAAATCCATACCTTGCCCTCTTGTGTCTCTTTGTTTTTGGTCCGAATCGGTTTTAGTGTTTGGTTTTTGGGTTATTGGCAGTAGGTGCCACCTTTGCCTTTCCATCTTGGTGCCAGGAGATCCGCTTGGATTTTGCCAGCGATTTTTCTGGGTTCATCTGCGTGTAGCCTGAGTCGACCTGGTTGGAGGCCCTCTGCCTGTGGTTTCTAGATCTGGTTGTGGCCCCTTTTGGTTAGTACGGCTTGGGTTTGGTGTGTGGATGCCGGCATCCCACTGGTCGGGTGTGCCGAATTGTGGTTCCCTTCCTGGTTTCTTTCCCTTTGTTTCGCTTCGGGTAAGTTTTTTTTAATTTGAGTTTAATTTAGTTTTCATTGTTTAGTCTTGGTATTCCTAGGAAAATTGCTCTCTAGGGTTCCTCGGTCTCCTTAGGTTTTCGAGGAGAGCGCCTGTTTGAAGATTGTATACAACGTTTGGCATCGAGTTGATAGGAGCATATTTATGCGCCTTAGTTTAGCTTGTTCTTGTGCATTTATAGTGTTTTTCCTTAGTAAAGTAGTCTTTTAAGCTAGTTTTATGTGTTTTCAGGTTTTAAGGGCAAAGTGTGCAAAAGGAAGCATTTTGGAGCCTTTTGGAGCAAATTAGAGCTTGGAATGAATATCATATGTTTGGAGCCAAGAGGATGGACGAAATTGAAGATTTGAAGATGATGTTTCCTACTTGAACAAGGTTTCCTAGTCGAAGTAGGAAAGCGCCTAATCAAGAGATGAAATCCTAGTCAACAAAGGATTCCTAATTGAAGAAGGATTCCTAATCAACGAGGGATTCCTAGTTGAAGATGGATTCCTAGAAGAATGAAGATTCCTATTCAAACAAGGTTTCCTACTTGGAATAGGAAATGTAAACCCCAAATGGCATCAAGTTGCAGCTACAAGGAAGATTTCCAAGTCCAAGAAGGAAAAGGTTTCCAAGATGAAGAAGGAGAAGAATTCCAAGTCAAGGAAGGATTGAGACATGTTTTCCTAATGCTAGAAGGACTCCTAAGTGTTGTAGGACACAAATGAGAAGTTTCTAGAGTATTCCCCTCCTTGCCACAAGTTCTAAGCAATTCCCATCAGATTTTGGGCTTTCTAGAAGCCCTATCTTATCCTCCCTTGAAATATGCCGCCCATTTACTTCTAGAAGACCCTAAATCCTTGCCTTGCAAGGCTTTCTAGAAGCCTTATCTGACCCTAAGCCTATGCCGCACCTATTCCTAGTGGGAATGTGTTTTTTTAGTCCAATTCCTGATGGATTTGGGTTTCTAGAAGGCCTAAACCTGATTTACCTAGGGTTAGAAGCCTATATAAACCACCTTAACCCATTCATTCATTCATTCATTCACTCCACAAATCAGAAATTCGCCAAAACCCTTCACACACCTTTGCCGCACCCTCCACCACTCCTAAACACCACCATACCCCTCCATAACCATTAATCCATACACATAGGACCCTTAGAACCTGTTTTAGTCCTTTGCCGCACCAAGGAGGAGGAGGAGGAAGCTTGGAGTTCATGCGATTCAAGTTCAACTTGCTGGAATTTCTAGGTGTTTCTTTTCCTTTGATTTCAATGTTTAAATTCTATTCTCTTTGTGTTGTGAGTATGAGGAACTAAACCCCCCCTTGGCTAGGGGGGATTCGAAATACATATTTATGCTTGCGATATGATTTGATTACTTCTAATTGCGTTTCATAAATTGTGATTTCAATTTGCTTATCTATGTGAATTAAAACTTATTCTTGTATGTTGATTAAGGGTCGACACTTAGTTTGCATGCATTAATTTGATGCTAGGATATAAGGGAATTTCACCTAATCGTTATGAACTTATATTCACAAGTAGTAAAGGTTGATGATCTCAATCGCGTTAAGTAAATTCTTGGCATAAGTTCCATGCAATCATAGTAACAAGTGCTTCGTCAATGCTTATGGTTTTCATAGAACTTAATGATTCTTGCTTGTATCTCTATTATGCAATCATGTAGGGGACTTGTGGGGAATGCTTTGGGTTGTCGTATGCAATCATCCAATTCAATAACATTAGGAAAATCTGAAGGTTAATTTAAGCGGACCTAATTAACTTGGGGCGTTGAGAAGTCATGGTTTATTGAAAAGCAATTGGAAATCGTTTCGTATGCAAGTATAACATGTATGGAGATGAACCCCTTAGCTAGCCTTCCATCCATTGTTTTAAATCAAATTCGTTTTAAAAATCTGTTCTAGTTACAAAGTTTTGTTTTATTTTTAAATTCGTCCAAAACCAAATCCCCCTTTGTTTTCAAGTGTCAAATTAGTTAGAAAGTGTGTTAGTTGTGTTTTTAAGTGTTTTGAGTCAAGTTGAAACCAATTTTCGTCCAAAATCTTGTTTAGAGTCCAAAACTGCCCAGAAAGTGGTTTTAAGGCAGTTTTGAGTGTTTTTGTGTTATTTTGAGTCTTTTGGTTTGTTTTGGTGTTTTAAGTTATAGTTTTACATTCTTTGAGTCTAGTTTAGTGTTTTAACTTGTTTTTACGTTTTTTGAGTCAATTCCAAGTGATTTTGCAATCCCTCCTAATCCCCGGCCTAGAACGATCCCTACTTACATATTTTGCTACAATTGATAAAAAGAGGGTTTAATTTGTGTGCTTATATATTTCGCATCAAATTTTTACCTCCAATTTGTTGGTGACATTTTCAGCTGGTGGTTTAGGTTGGTTTTGCAGTGTGTGGAAAGGACGGTTGATGCTCACAACACATCAATGGTTATCCGCTGCATGTTTGGTGGGTGGAAGATTCCCTTGATTTGCTTAGGGATTTCTTGTAATTTGTTTATGTATTGACATTTGGGGATAGTTCCTTTCATCGTGTGGGACACTTTTTTCCTTAGACCGGGTTCTCCATCAAGGTTTTATCGAGGCCCAATATGCACACTATCCTCAGTTTGTTGTCAATTTGTCCTTGTATTGCTTTGTTTGCAAATATCAAATATCGTATTTCTCTCAACAAAAAAAAAACTACATCTTATGGAGTTATGAAACATTTTGGAAGATATTCTAATTGAAAATCACATTGTCTTTGTGGGACCATGATTTTTCACGACCGGAGTAAGGCTAATCCAAATACAATTACCTCAGAAGTCCAGTCATGAACACATTAGCTCCGGGCTGAGCTGTATTAGATGGAGTAGCGGTACCACCATTACTCTATTTTGGGGCACTAAGCGGAGTTCTAACAACTCCACTGGATGACCATTCTTGTTCTGCAAGATACGCAATTTGATCTGGATATGGACACAATCAGATCTTATAAGTCTTGGAGTTCCTACAGTCTAGGAATTGGATTGCGTCGTAGTTAATCATAAGTCCTAAAATGATGCAATATCTACTTCTAGATATCCTCTAGGATTTTCTCTGCTTAGAACGAGGATTCTATCCTTAAAAGGTTTCTCTCCCCATGGTATAAATGTACCCATCTAGATTTCATCTATGCTAACGCAATCTAAACACTTGAATTCTCTTGCCCACTGCTTGAGTTTAAAATCATTCACTAACTTGACCGTCGGAGGGCCTTTGGCCAACACACCATTCCCGATCTTAGGTTTACTCATGGTTTTTACTGTTTGGCAGGTTGCTCGAGTTTGTGCTCAACCACCACTCACAGGGGTGCGTGAATTTAGTTCCAACAATTGGTGTGAAGTAAGGGGCAACATACCAGCAACTTGTCAACTGAATCTTTAAGAAGAAGATTGAAGACACAATGGAAGTCTAAGTGGATGACATGGTCATCAAGAGTATAGAGAGTAAAAACCATATAATGCATTTCTAAGAATCGTTTGACCTGCTACAGAAGTACAACATGAAGTTCAATCTAGAAAAGTGTACCTTCGGTGTAGCATCAAACAAATTCTTGAGGGGTACATGGTCACTAAGTGTGGAATTGAGGCTAACTTGGACCAGATCAAGGAAATAATGGAGATGAGATTGCCCAGGACCATGAAGGAAATACTATTGGAAATGTGCCCTAAAACCCATCATATGATGATACTTTACGGACATTTCACATGTTAAACTAATATAGTTTAATATAAAGGGCAAAGATTATTGTTTGAAGCCGTCTCATATAAATGTTATACGCTTAAACGATAAGTCCAAGGAATATGTAATTGGGAGAATGCGATCTAAAGAAGTTAGATTCATGAGACCATTCTCTTTCGTATACATATCCTAAACGTTCCTGATCATAGGATTGCCAATTGGGCATTGACAGTCCATTAAGATCAGTACGTGCTATGTCTTCTCTCAGGGAGAGTGATTGGTCTCGAGTCATTGGTGTGATTGACACCAAGACAAGCATGTATGTGCTCAATAGAGAATGAGTCCACTGAACACGATCAACGAGGAGTTCTCATACTCATGTCACATGAGAACTCATGGTTGGGATAATGCAAAGTAGTCCTTTGACCTGAGGCATCATAGTTGTCTGGTGGTTAGGTCCTTGATATTTGACTATGTCAAAGTCACTCCATCCGAGGGTGTCCACGACATAGTTGGGGTTAAGCCACTTAGCCATGGAGGCAAGTGAATGCGCAACAAGGGATCTCTAACCTTCAAACCGTTTGAGGGAGAATACTCTATGATATGATTAAGAATCTCTAGCCAGAGTATGAATGAGATTTAGGAAGTCGTTCCAAATCACATTCAAGGTAATCATATAAGTAAGAGAATTACATTGGATAGAAGACATGAATAAACTATCAAACCAAACAATGTGGTCAAGAGTATTGTATTAGAGAAAGACCGTATTGCATTGTAATCCTAAACTGAATAGGTTCTCCACCTCTTCTGATTAGCTTGGGTAACCATGACATACTGCTAGGTGTCACTCATGGTTTGTGGAAGCCCTAAACTGAAGGAAATTTTGTGAAAAACATGTTCATTTGAATAACATCATATAGCATGCAATTAACAATTAAAGGCGGAATCATGCTTTCATGCATTCAAAAACAAAACATCTACCATGAAATTCAAAGCCTAGTAGATTGGTGAACCTTGACTCAACTTAAAAACAACAATTTGTTAGTTGAGAAATATTTACCTTTGTAGATTCCTCTTTGCATATGCAAAGGATAATCACCCAAGAGATAGGGCCTTCATTCCTTGCTTATTAGCTCCATGGATTTGGTTAGAAGAATAGGTTCTCCAAGTTCCCAAAATTGAGAACCTATAAAGATTCTACACCAAGGTTGGATTGGAGAGGAAATGAGTGACCTTGAGGAAATAGAATTGCTAGACAATATCCCCCAAGGTGGTTGGCCTCTTAGAGAGAAATGGAAGCTTTGTGTTCTCACCAATTTTCTCTAAAATCAACAACTTATGAATTTTAGGTTATAAAGTTCTTTATATAGTCACTTCTTTAAATGACCTAAAGAACCAAAAACCCTAATTCAACACTAAATGGATATGGGCTTTTGGGCCTTTGTGAATCTTTATTCATTAAGTTGTCATACAACTTAAGTCAATGGGCTTTGACGTTCGAAGCCCATTGGGCCTTAAGGTCCAAAAACTATCCCGAGGTCTTTAACGAACTTATTCGTTTGATTAATTAACATATTAATTAATCCATGCCATAAATAATTAAACCATTTAATTCATCTCCTTTGTTTCTTCAATCTCCACCTTATTTGGTGTACGATACATTAGGTTCCTTTTAGCGAGGCAGTGGGCGATTAAAACCATTTTACATCGATTGTGAATTGAAACTTACTTTCAATTCTCCCTTTAGTGATTACACACGTTTAGGGCTTCCACAAACCATGAGTGACCCCTAGCAGCATATCATGGCTACCCAAGCTAATCAGAAGAGGTAGAGAACCTATTCAGTTTAGGATTACAAATGCAATACGGTCTTTCTCTAATCTAATACTCTTGACCACATTGTTTGGTTTGATAGTTTATTTATTCATGTCTACTATCCAATGTGATTCATTTGCATTTTATGATTACCTTGAATGTGATTTGGAACGCATTCCCCAATCTCATTCATACTCTGGCCAGAGATTTTAATCATATCATAGAGTATTCTCCCTCAAGCCAATTGAAGGTTAGAGATCCCTTGTTGCGCATTCACTTGTCTCCATGACTAAGTGGCTTAACCCCAATGATGTCGTGGACACCCCGATGGGGTGACTTTTAATCAAAGATCAAGGACTTAACCACAAGACAACAACTGTGATGCCTCAGGTCAAAGGACTAATTTGCATTATCCCAAACATGAGTTCTCATGTGACATGAGTATGAGAACTCCTCGTTGATCGTGTTCAGTGAACTCATTCTCTATTGAGCACCTACGTACTTGTCTTGATGTCACACACACCAATGACTCGAGACTAGTCACTCTCCCTGAGAGAAGACATAGCACGTACTGATCTTATCGAACTGTCAATGCCCAATTGGCAATCCTATGATCAGGAACGTTTAGGATGTGTCTACGAAAGAATGGTCTCATTAATCTAACTACATTAGATTGCATTCTTCCAATCACATATTCCTTGGACTTTATCGTTTAACCATATAACATTTATATGAGACGCCTCAAACAATAATGTTTGCCTTTTATATGTAAACTAGATTAGTTTAACATGTGAAATATCCGTAAAGTATCATCATATGAATGGCTTTAGGGCACATTTCCAACAATCTCCCACTTGCACTAGAGCCAATCAGCTTGGTCATCTGTTATGATTCCTCTTCTGTAGTCATTTCCTAAATGGCTGAATAGTAGGCCTAGGAAATGGATATCTATATGTTATCCATAGAAGCAACCTTGAGAATATCGACGTCACCATTATACATGATTCCCAATCATGTGGTTCAGTCTCTCATATGAGTTCGGATCTTGATGAGACCTTGATTCCCAGGCTTGAGCTATCGCCCCATTAGTGTCGTAGTGTCAGTACACTAGATACACTTTCTGGTTGGAACCGAATAGAGAGTTCATAAATGAACTTTCCCATCCAAACAACATTGTTGTAAACTTCTATATGGCAATATATTTTGCATTCATAATGGAACACACTAAAGTCATTACTTTAATGTTTCCATCCAAATATCTCTTTAGTCATAATAAAGAGATGTCTGTTTATCTCTTCATTCACAATGAAGAAACATCCAATGATGGATTAGATTCACAATCTAATACATTTACGCTTCCATTACGTTACTCTAATACTTAAGGATTTACTTGACAGTTGCCATGGTTCTGATCCTGGGCTTGCACTGATATCGCCTTGTACCTTTCTAGGTACAACTCATATCAATGTTTTTCATACAATATGAAATACATAAATCACCTTTCTGCGTATGCATAAAGGATTCGATTTACGCATTATTTCTTTGGGAGTCAAAGGGTACGTTCCCTTTGAGAAGAGCTACCTCCTAGTCTCACTAGAGTTGTTCTTCTTATTAAAGTTTATCATCATATGAGAAACTTCCTAGCAACCTTTTGTCTATTATTAGGGCATGATATAATCCAATTATATCCTAAAATCTATCATTATAGATTTCCATCCCATGTATATAGACTATGTCTCCCATATACATTCTATCGTTATAGAAAGTTTTAAAGTCATAACTTTAACAATGAAGTATTCTTTTCATTTCCAAAATTAATATATCATACATATATTCAAATTTAGGAATATGATTAACTCCCACTAATCTTTTGTAAACCTAGTAAACAAAAGATTCATTTACATCTATATGAGAAATCAAACAATTTTGATCTTTCTCTCATAAGACGCTTATGGCTCCCACTAGCTTGCTAAGATCCATGATGGTTGGATCTCTACAACTTACATGTCTTGTGATTCATAGTTTTAGACATAAATTATCAAGACTATCTTAATAATGGTTTCGGAAACCTATATCATGTCCAAAAATTGAATCACCATTTAGTTGTAGCTAGCAATCTTCGAATTAATTGAAACTAAGACTACGTCAAAAATGGTTCCTTCAAAGTCAACCATTCTCTTTGATTGTAGTCACCTTAAGCTACCAATTAGCTATGAAGGTTTCATTATTTCGGGTCAAATGGTACTTTACCATTTCCTTGAGTATATATCGTATATACACTCAATGTAGTCATAAAGTTCAAACCATTCAACTGAGACGGTTTATAAATCCTTCTTGACTACCTTGGAGCTTGTGGTATAGGAACTAGGTTGTTATATTTGTTGATTATCATCTTGTCTCTCAAAGAACCCATTCTTTTGAATTCTATTCCTAGTTCATTTGCTCTAAGGCAAATCACATTGTAGGATTACAATGAACTACTCAACAAACAACATTTGTTGGTTGGTTTATAGAAGTGATATCCAAAGGTTAATTTAAGGATATCCACAAGATAATTTTTAAACAAATATTGCTTATTAGCACACAACCCCAAATCTTAACATGATTAAGATTTGTCTTTCTTTCCAACTACATCCTATGGAGTTATGAAAATTTTGGAAGATCTTCTAATTGACAATCATATTGTCTTAGAAGCATATATATCCTATATATGGGTAATTGATAATATCCAACGAACTAAATCTTATTCAAGTTCGTTCTTCTCCTAATGGAGAAAATCATTTATCTTATGATGCTAATTTCCTTGATATCTTTCAAGGAAACTCATCTAAAGTGTTACCTTTCCTTGGATCAAATCTAAGGAGGTAAGTACTTTAGACGTCTTACTCATCAACTTACATTTCTTGAATTCTTTGAAACCTTTTGCAAAGTATTCGGACTTGTGTTTATTCATAATAAACTATAGTCCAACCGAGAGTGATCTTCGGTGAATGTCATACAACATGAGTAGTATTATGTTGTGGACAATTGCCACTATCTTGCAACCTTTTGGGTTTTAAGCATCATTATATTCTAAACAGTTAACGCTACCATATCATCTCTACTATAGAGACAATCAATTAGATTACTATAATCCAATCATTGATTAATAAAGAACAATGTTTTGTCAAACAAAACTTCATCCATCTCTACTATAGTGACGGAATTAAGTTCCTTAAAATTGGAATGTAAAGACAATCTTTGGTTTTTCCAATTTCTTTGGTAGTTCATATGAGGAAGTTAGTACCATCTGCTTTCGCAGAGATCTATATTTTATTCACGTTCCGAATGTGAAGTACTTTCTCTTCTCTCATAAATCTTCTACTTCTTATTAGCCATACTTTTACAACGATTGTAAAACATAGTTACTAATACGGAATCATGTATTCAAGTAGAAGAACCAACTGTTTTGAACTTTTCAAGAACAATTTACAACACCTTCGAAAGGTGTGTTCTTGACACTTGCAAGACATTTCTTGCAAATACCCATTCCAATGTCCATCCTTTCATAAAGAAAGTTTGTTCCCTTGGAGTTAATTTTATCTTCTTCATTTGACTTCTCCTTTGACTACAATAGTCATGGTCCCTAAACTCCCACTATCTCTCTTGAAACCTTTTTTCAATTGTGTTATACACATCAAACATTTTGGAGAGTGTGTGGTTATTGTTCACTACATAGTTTACAATAAACTTAGTGAACCATTAGGATAGGGACATAAAGGTGAAGTCCTAGCTTAGTTTCCGTCTCGTTAAGTGGTTTATCACTTCAACACTTAATGATTCAAAATCATCATAAGTCCATGTTGATGAACTATTTTTGTCAACCAACCATTATGTTCTAAACATAATTACAAACTTTCAAGAGTTGTTCAAGGCAACTCTCATTTCTTCATACAACAATTTGTAAGTGAAGAATCATGGCACTAAAAGTGTCCTTGTCTTTATGCTAATCTTCGTAAGTTCCTTTGTTCATATAACGAAGGAATAAGCATTGGTTGTTTGTGTTGTCCTCTTCATGATAGACATTTCTAACATGTTCTTCCAATGATACATTATCAATAGGAAGATTGTGAGGATGAGACTTCTTAGGTAGATGCACAATCCATTTAAGACAATCTTTGGGATTGTGTTACCAAGTCCGGAAACTAAAACATTCGTATTTTCTTTGTCAAGTTTTGGATAGCGTTTGCAAATATATTGGTAAACAAATACATAACGAATATAAATTGATTGATTTTAAGCCATTTGATTCGGGTCTTTAAATCAAATAGCACCACCCACTATTTTTGGCAAATTCCATATCCCTCATTGGAATTCGAGAGTTTTTTGGAGAAAACTCTTAGTAGGTTATGGGAGACTCACTATTACCAAGCCCACCTCACAATGATATGATATTGGTTAACATTAATAATAATGAGAGAGTACACTTACTCATTTGCAACTAATGCAAGTACCCATCAATTTGGCCTCTAGAGAATGATGCCTCACAATGATATGATATTGGCGCCATTGCACTTAGTTAAGTCATTCCCACCATGCTTAGTTCGTGAAGGGGTTCAAGAATAGTCTCACGATGATACGATATTGGCCATCCTCGTTGCCTACACTCACCTCATCAAGTATGTATATAGACTCCTCCTGAGTATAAGCATGCACTTTGTACTCCCCCATGATAGGGTGAAGCCGGTGTACAAGTCATAAACGATTGGAGCTACCACGGTGGAAGGCCACGGAAGAGTGTTCTAAGCACTCTCACGCTTTTCAACTTAATAATGGTTTGGTTGAGGGTTTTAGGTCTCATCACATATAAGTATTCATTTTAATCTACATTAAAACAATTTTGGTCCTATTACAACTATTGGTCCATTTGATTCAATTTAGTTGTATATAATACTCCCACTATATTTATAAAACGGTTTTTAAAGCAAGAGTATATGATACTACTAACATAAGGTTTGCATTCATTTGATGGACTATATAGTTGCCTTAGGGCCTTAGGATGACTATGAACCTTTGTTTAGATTCAACACGAGCCTAGTGTTGAATCTCGGACTAGGGATGGAGATTGATTTTAATTACGCGTTTAATCACATTAAGGCGTGTTGTCTTAGGGGCGTTGGACCCAACTACTTCATTTTCATGCATATCAAATAAAGCAAGAAAGAAGTACTTCAAAGTAAAGGTGAGCTTATGCTCATTACAACATTTGCATAATTAAAATTACTTTAAAGTAAAGAAGAGCTTATGCTCTTTTACAACATTTGATCAAATCAAATTACAACCAAAATTAATCTACACATTCCCATGGTTCAAACAAATTTGAAACGGCCTTTCACATAGCTCAATTATCGTAGGCTTAGGTTCATAATCACCCTTTAATTAATTAACATTTTAACTAATTAAATTGAATGCAACATTTTCATTTGGTTTTTGTATCCATAAAATTGATTTAAATGGAGCTAAATGAAATGAAAATCCAATTCTCATTTAAAGAGACAAAACAATTTTTGTTCCCTACTTAATTTGGGCCATCATGCAATAACCACAACTTTTTGGGCTATATTGCGAAACACAAACTTTTGGGGTCACTTTGTAAAAACACAAAAGTCCACTACTTCATGTAATTACAACTAGAACCCAAAAATTTCAACAAATACAAAAAACTTCATTAAAGGAGCAAAACAATTTGTCCTTTAACGTTTTTGGACCTTAACGTAAAAACGTAAACTTTTGGGCCAAAGTGCAAATACACAAAAGTATCAAAACTTTATGTAATTGAATAAAAGACCCAAAAATACCCTATTTAATTAGGGTGGCCGGCCATGATAGAAAAAATATGATTTTTACAAAGTTTTTGTAAGTGGGTTTTATTAGGTGAGGTAAAGATGAAATATTTTGAATTTATGTTAAACTTTTAAAAAAGTTTGTCTACCATTATAACCATTAATTGAATTTATGTCAAACTTTTAAAAAAGTTTGTCTACCATTAAAACCATTAATAATACTTTACAAATAATCATCACCCACTAAAATCACCCACTAAAATTAAACCAAAACTTTATGTAAAAACATAAAACATTTTGAATCAAAACTTCAAAACTTTTTGTTCTTGGCAAGAACTTCAAGAACATTGAAGAACACTCATGAAAACTCATAATAGCTCCATGAATGTTTTCACTCACCAAAACTCAAATTTTCATCACTCAAAAGAGGGTTAACATCCTAGGGTACTTAGGGGTTCCAAAAGTCACTTTAAAACCATTTTAACAAGACAAACATGAACCCAAAAAATCACCCTTTGGATTTGGCCGAATTTCCCAAAAAACATGGCACCAAATTTTAGCTCCAAAATTCATGCTCATATGAACTACATCTACAACATTTGAGATGGCAAATTTTCTAACAAAATTTACATTCAAAGAAACAAGAATAAAGCTTGTAACATATTACAACTTTTAAATCAAAAACTATGAACTACAAAACCCAAAATGATTCACCAAGTACTAGACCTAGGCTCTGATACCACTTGAAGGAAATTTTGTGAAAAACATGTTCATTTGAATAACATCATATAGCATGCAATTAACAATTAAAGGCGGAATCATGCTTTCATGCATTCAAAAACAAAACATCTACCATGAAATTCAAAGCCTAGTAGATTGGTGAACCTTGACTCAACTTAAAAACAACAATTTGTTAGTTGAGAAATATTTACCTTTGTAGATTCCTCTTTGCATATGCAAAGGATAATCACCCAAGAGATAGGGCCTTCATTCCTTGCTTATTAGCTCCATGGATTTGGTTAGAAGAATAGGTTCTCCAAGTTCCCAAAATTGAGAACCTCTAAAGATTCTACACCAAGGTTGGATTGGAGAGGAAATGAGTGACCTTGAGGAAATAGAATTGCTAGACAATATCCCCCAAGGTGGTTGGCCTCTTAGAGAGAAATGGAAGCTTTGTGTTCTCACCAATTTTCTCTAAAATCAACAACTTATGAATTTTAGGTTATAAAGTTCTTTATATAGTCACTTCTTTAAATGACCTAAAGAACCAAAAACCCTAATTCAACACTAAATGGATATGGGCTTTTGGGCCTTTGTGAATCTTTATTCATTAAGTTGTCATACAACTTAAGTCAATGGGCTTTGACGTTCGAAGCCCATTGGGCGTTAAGGTCCAAAAACTATCCCGAGGTCTTTAAGGAACTTATTCGTTTGATTAATTAACATATTAATTAATCCTTGCCATAAATAATTAAACCATTTAATTCATCTCCTTTGTTTCTTCAATCTCCACCTTATTTGGTGTACGATACATTAGGTTCCTTTTAGCGAGGCAGTGGGCGATTAAAACCATTTTACATCGATTGTGAATTGAAACTTACTTTCAATTCTCCCTTTAGTGATTACACACGTTTAGGGCTTCCACAAACCATGAGTGACCCCTAGCAGCATATCATGGCTACCCAAGCTAATCAGAAGAGGTAGAGAACCTATTCAGTTTAGGATTACAAATGCAATACGGTCTTTCTCTAATCTAATACTCTTGACCACATTGTTTGGTTTTATAGTTTATTTATTCATGTCTACTATCCAATGTGATTCATTTGCATTTTATGATTACCTTGAATGTGATTTGGAACGCATTCCCCAATCTTATTCATACTCTGGCCAGAGATTTTAATCATATCATAGAGTATTCTCCCTCAAGCCAATTGAAGGTTAGAGATCCCTTGTTGCGCATTCACTTGTCTCCATGACTAAGTGGCTTAACCCCAATGATGTCGTGGACACCCCGATGGGGTGACTTTGGCATAATCAAAGATCAAGGACTTAACCACAAGACAACAACTGTGATGCCTCAGGTCAAAGGACTAATTTGCATTATCCCAAACATGAGTTCTCATGTGACATGAGTATGAGAACTCCTCGTTGATCGTGTTCAGTGAACTCATTCTCTATTGAGCACCTACGTACTTGTCTTGATGTCACACACACCAATGACTCGAGACTAGTCACTCTCCCTGAGAGAAGACATAGCACGTACTGATCTTATCGGACTGTCAATGCCCAATTGGCAATCCTATGATCAGGAACGTTTAGGATGTGTCTACGAAAGAATGGTCTCATTAATCTAACTACATTAGATTGCATTCTTCCAATCACATATTCCTTGGACTTTATAGTTTAAGCATATAACATTTATATGAGACGCCTCAAACAATAATGTTTGCCTTTTATATGTAAACTAGATTAGTTTAACATGTGAAATATCCGTAAAGTATCATCATATGAATGGCTTTAGGGCACATTTCCAACATAAACGTGTATAATCACTAAAGGGAGAATTGAAAGTAAGTTTCAATTCACAATCGATCGTTAAGAGTAACAATCGCCCACTGCCTCGCTAAAAGAAACCTAATGGATGGTACACCGTGTAAGGTAGAGATTGAAGAAACAACGGAGATGAATAAGGATAATTAAATGGTTTAATTATTTATGGCTAGGATTAATTAATATGTTAATTAATCAAACGAATAAGTTCGTTATAGACCTAGGGTTAGTTTTGGGCCGCAAGGCCCAATGGGATTTGAATGTCAAGCCTATTAACTCAAGTTGTATGACAACTTGAATAAACAAAGGGCTTGAAAGCCCAATAAACCCTTAATGCCGGCCAAATAGAGGAGGGTAGTGAACTTGCTTTAATTGCAAGTTTGCCACTCCATTGTGAGGTGGTATAAAGGCAACTTTATAGCCATTTCATCCTTAGGGTTTTTCTTTTGGGGAAAGGATGAGAACAAAATGCTCTCATTTTCTCTCTAAAAGGCCGGCCCCCTTAGAGGAGATTAGCTAGCAATCTCTCATCCTCCAAGGTCACTCATCTTCTTCCTCAACCATCCTTGGTGTCGGAACTTAGAGGTCTCCAACTTTGGGGACTTTTGGAGAAACCAATTCTTCCATCCATATCCAAGAAGGCATGGAGCCAAGAAGCAAAGTTCCTCCATCCACATCCATGGAGCCAAGGAGTAAGGTGACAAAGGAAAGAAGGCCCTCACATGGGTGATTAACCTTTGCTAAGCAAAGAGGTGCTTCAAAGGTATAAAGTTTCTCAACTCACTTTGTTTTGAGTTGAGTCTTGGTTCACCCTTCTACTAGGCTTTGAATTTCATGGGTAATGTTTTGTTTTGAGTGCATACAAGCATGATTCCGCCTTTAATTGTTAATTGCATGCCATAGATGTTGCTCAAATGAACATGTTTTTCACAAAATTTCCTTCAAGTGGTATCAGAGCCTAGGTCTAGTAGTTGGTGAATGCTTTTGGGTTTTGTATTTTCATAGTTTATGATTGGAATGTTGTAATTGTTACAAGCTTTATTCTTGCTTCTTTGAATGTAAATTTTGTTAGAAAATTTGCCATCTCAAATGTTGTAGATGTAGTTCATACGAGCATGTTTTTGGGGAAATTCGGCCAAATCCAAAGGGTGGATTTTTGGGTTCTTGTTTGTCTTGTTAAAAGTGTTTTAAGGTGACTTTTGGAACCCCTAAGTACCCTAGGATGTTAACCCCCTTTTGAGTAGTGAAATTTTGAATTTTATTGAGTGAAAACATTCATGGAGCTCTTATGAGTTTTCATGTTTGTTCTTCAATGTTCCTAATGTTCTTACCAAGAACAAAAAGTTTGGTGTTTTTGATTCAAAGTTTTTGGTTGATTACATAGAGTCTTTGTTTTGTGTTGGTTGGTGTGACTTTTCTATCAACAAGACATTTATTTGAAAAGGTGATTGAAATGTTGATAGAGTGTTTGAATTTTTTGTACATGATTGATACTTTTTCTTACACACCTATACCTACTTTTTCACACCAACCCTGAAGGAAATTTTGTGAAAAACATGTTCATTTGAATAACATCATATAGCATGCAATTAACAAATTAAAGGCGGAATCATGCTTTCATGCATTCAAAAACAAAACATCAACCATGAAATTCAAAGCCTAGTAGATTGGTGAACCTTGACTCAACTTAAAAACAACAATTTGTTAGTTGAGAAATATTTACCTTTGTAGATTCCTCTTTGCATATGCAAAGGATAATCACCCAAGAGATAGGGCCTTCATTCCTTGCTTCTTAGCTCCATGGATTTGGTTAGAAGAATAGGTTCTCCAAGTTCCCAAAATTGAGAACCTCTAAAGATTCTACACCAAGGTTGGATTGGAGAGGAAATGAGTGACCTTGAGGAAATAGAATTGCTAGACAATATCCCCCAAGGTGGTTGGCCTCTTAGAGAGAAATGGAAGCTTTGTGTTCTCACCAATTTTCTCTAAAATCAACAACTTATGAATTTTAGGTTATAAAGTTCTTTATATAGTCACTTCTTTAAATGACCTAAAGAACCAAAAAACCCTAATTCAACACTAAATGGATTTGGGCTTTTGGGCCTTTGTGAATCTTTATTCATTAAGTTGTCATACAACTTAAGTCAATGGGCTTTGACGTTCGAAGCCCATTGGGCCTTAAGGTCCAAAACTATCCCGAGGTCTTTTAACGAACTTATTCGTTTGATTAATTAACATATTAATTAATCCTTGCCATAAATAATTAAACCATTTAATTCATCTCCTTTGTTTCTTCAATCTCCACCTTATTTGGTGTACGATACATTAGGTTCCTTTTAGCGAGGCAGTGGGCGATTAAAACCATTTTACATCGATTGTCAATTGAAACTTACTTTCAATTGTCCCTTTAGTGATTACACACGTTTAGGGCTTCCACAAACCATGAGTGACCCCTAGCAGCATATCATGGCTACCCAAGCTAATCAGAAGAGGTAGAGAACCTATTCAGTTTAGGATTACAAATGCAATACGGTCTTTCTCTAATCTAATACTCTTGACCACATTGTTTGGTTTGATAGTTTATTTATTCATGTCTACTATCCAATGTGATTCATTTGCATTTTATGATTACCTTGAATGTGATTTGGAACGCATTCCCCAATCTCATTCATACTCTGGCCAGAGATTTTAATCATATCATAGAGTATTCTCCCTCAAGCCAATTGAAGGTTAGAGATCGCTTGTTACGCATTCACTTGTCTCCATGACTAAGTGGCTTAACCCCAATGATGTCGTGGACACCCCGATGGGGTGACTTTGGCATAATCAAAGATCAAGGACTTAACCACAAGACAACAACTGTGATGCCTCAGGTCAAAGGACTAATTTGCATTATCCCAAACATGAGTTCTCATGTGACATGAGTATGAGAACTCCTCGTTGATCGTGTTCAGTGAACTCATTCTCTATTGAGCACCTACGTACTTGTCTTGATGTCACACACACCAATGACTCGAGACTAGTCACTCTCCCTGAGAGAAGACATAGCACGTACTGATCTTATCGGACTGTCAATGCCCAATTGGCAATCCTATGATCAGGAACGTTTAGGATGTGTCTACGAAAGAATGGTCTCATTAATCTAACTACATTAGATTGCATTCTTCCAATCACATATTCCTTGGACTTTATCGTTTAAGCATATAACATTTATATGAGACGCCTCAAACAATAATGTTTGCCTTTTATATGTAAACTAGATTAGTTTAACATGTGAAATATCCGTAAAGTATCATCATATGAATGGCTTTAGGGCACATTTCCAACAATCTCCCACTTGCACTAGAGCCAATCAGCTTGGTCATCTGTTATGATTCCTCTTCTGTAGTCATTTCCTAAATGGCTGAATAGTAGGCCTAGGAAATGGATATCTATATGTTATCCATAGAAGCAACCTTGAGAATATCGACGTCACCATTATACATGATTCCCAATCATGTGGTTCAGTCTCTCATATGAGTTCGGATCTTGATGAGACCTTGATTCCCAGGCTTGAGCTATCGCCCCATTAGTGTCGTAGTGTCAGTACACTAGATACACTTTCTGGTTGGAACCGAATAGAGAGTTCATAAATGAACTTTCCCATCCAAACAACATTGTTGTAAACTTCTATATGGCAATATATTTTGCATTCATAATGGAACACACTAAAGTCATTACTTTAATGTTTCCATCCATATATCTCTTTAGTCATAATAAAGAGATATATGTTTATCTCTTTATTCATAATGAAGAAACATCCAATGATGGATTAGATTCATAATCTAATACATTTACGCTTCCATTACGTTACTCTAATTTTTCCTCATTCTTCGAGGAACCTATCCTTTAGTATTTCTTAAATACTTAAGGATTCACTTGACAGTTGCCATGGTTCTGATCCTGGGCTTGCACTGATATCGCCTTGTACCGATCTAGGTACAATTCATATCAACGTTTTCATACAATATGAAATACGTAAATCACCTTTTTGCCTATGCATAAAGGATTCTATTTATGCATTATTTCTTTGGGAGTCAAAGGGTACGTTCCCTTTGAGAAGAGCTACCTCCTAGTCTCACTAGAGTTGTTCTTCTGATTGAAGTTTATCATCATATGAGAAACTTCCTAGCATCCTTTTGTCTATTATTAGGGCATGATATAATCCAATTATATCCTAAAATCTATCATTATAGATTTCCATCCCATGTATATAGACTATGTCTCCCATATACATTCTATCGTTATAGAAAGTTTAAAGTCATAACTTTAATAATGAAGTATTCTTTTCATTTCCAAAATTAATATATCATACATATATTTAAATTTAGGAATATGATTAACTCCCACTAATCTTTTGTAAACCTAGTAAACAAAAGATTCATTTACATCTTTATGAGAAATCAAACAATTTGATCTTTCCCTCATAAGACGTTTATGGCTCCCACTAGCTTGCTTAGATCCATGATGGTTGGATCTCTACAACTTACATGTCTTGTGATTCATAGTTTTAGACATAAATTATCAAGACTATCTTAATAATGGTTTCGGAAACCTATATCATGTCCAAACATTGAATCACCATTTAGTTGTAGCTAGCAATCTTCGAATTAATTGAAACTAAGACTACGTCAAAGATGGTTCCTTCAAAGTCAACCATTCTCTTTGATTGTAGTCACCTTAAGCTACCAATTAGCTATGAAGGTTTCATTATTTCGGGTCAAATGGTACTTTACCATTTCCTTGAGTATATGTTGTATATACACTCAATGTAGTCATAAAGTTCAAACCATTCAACTGAGACGGTTTAAAATTCTTTTTGACTACCTTGGAGCTTGTGGTATAGGAACTAGGTTGTTATATTTGTTGATTATCATCTTGTCTCTCAAAGAACCCATTCTTTTGAGTTCTATTCCTAGTTCATTTGCTCTAAGGCAAATCTCATTGTAGGATTACAATGAACTACTCAACAAACAACATTTGTTGGTTGGTTTATAGAAGTGATATCCAAAGGTTAATTTAAGGATATCCACAAGATAATTTTTAAACAAATATTGCTCATTAGCACACAACCCCAAATCTTAACATGATTAAGATTTGTCTTTCTTTCCAACTACATCCTATGGAGTTATGAAAATTTGGAAGATCTCCTAATTGACAATCATATTGTTTTAGAAGTATATATCCTATATATATGGGTAATTGATAATATTCAACGAACTAAATCTTATTCAAGTTCGTTCTTCTCCTAATGGAGAAAATCATTATCTTATGATGCTAATTTCCTTGATATCTTTCAAGGAAACTCATTTAAAGTGTTACCTTTCCTTGGATCAAATCTAAGGAGGTAAGTACTTTAGACGTCTTACTCATCAACTTACATTTCTTGAATTCTTTGAAACCTTTTGCAAAGTATTCGGACTTGTGTTTATTCATAATAAACTATAGTCCAACCGAGAGTGATCTTCGGTGAATGTCATACAACATGAGTAGTATTATGTTGTGGACAATTGCCACTATCTTGCAACCTTTTGGGTTTTAAGCATCATTATATTCTAAACAGTTAACGCTACCATATCATCTCTACTATAGAGACAATCAATTAGATTACTATAATCCAATCAGTGATTAATAAAGAACAATGTTTTGTCAAACAAAACATTCATCCATCTCTACTATAGTGATGGAATTGAGTTCCTTAAAATTGGAATGTAAAGACAATCTTTGGTTTTTCCAATTTCTTTGGTAGTTCATATGAGGAAGTTAGTACCATCTGCTTTCGCAGAGATCTATATTTCATTCACGTTCCGAATGTGAAGTACTTTCTCTTCTCTCATTAATCTTCTACTTCTTATTAGTCACACTTTTACAACGATTGTAAAACATAGTTACTAATACGGAATCAAGCATTCAAGTAGAAAAACCAACTATTTTGAACTATTCAAGAACAATTTACAACACCTTCGAAAGGTGTGTTCTTGACATTTGCAAGACATTTCTTGCAAATACCCCTTCCAATGTCCATCATTTCATAAAGAAAGTTTGTTCCCTTGGAGTTAATTTTATCTTCTTCATTTGACTTCTCCTTTGACTACAATAGTCATGGTCCCTAAACTCCCACTATCTCTCTTGAAACCTTTTTCAATTGTGTTATACACATCAAACATTTTGGAGAGTGTGTGGTTATTGTTCACTACATAGTTTACAATAAACTTAGTGAACCATTAGGATAGGGACATAAAGGTGAAGTCCTAGCTTAGTTTCCGTCTCGTTAAGTGGTTTATCACTTCAACACTCAATGATTCAAAATCATCATAAGTCCATGTTGATGGACTATTTTTGTCAACCAACCATTATGTTCTAAACATAATTACAAACTTTCAAGAGTTGTTCAAGGCAACTCTTATTTGTTCATAAGTTCCTTTGTTCATATAACGAAGGAATAAGCATTGGTTGTTTGTGTTGTCCTCTTCATGATAGACATTTCTAACATGTTCTTCCAATGATACATTATCAATAGGAAGATTGTGAGGATGAGACTTCTTAGGTACATGCACAATCCATTTAAGACAATCTTTGGGATTGTGTTACCAAGTCCGGAAACTAAAACATTCGGATTTTCTTTGTCAAGTTTTGGATAGCGTTTGCAAATATATTGGTAAACAAATACATAACGAATATAAATTGATTGATTTTAAGCCATTTGATTCGGGTCTTTAAATCAAATAGCACCACCCACTATTTTTGGCAAATTCCATATCCCTCATTGGAATTCGAGAGTTTTTGAGGAAACTCTTAGTAGGTTATGGGAGACTCACTATTACCAAGCCCACCTCACAATGATATGATATTGGCTAGCATTAATAATAATGAGAGAGTACACTTACTCATTTGCAACTAATGCAAGTACCCATCAATTTGGCCTCTAGAGAATGTTGCCTCACAATGATATGATATTGGCTCCATTGCACTTAGTTAAGTCATTCCCACCATGCTTAGTTCATGAAGGGGTTCAAGAATAGCCTCACAATGATATGATATTGGCCATCCTCGTTGCCTACACTAACCTCATCAAGTATGTATATAGACTCCTCCTGAGTATAAGCATGCACTTTGTACTCCCCCATGATAGGGTGAAGCCGGTGTACAAGTCATAAACGATTGGAGCTACCACGGTGGAAGGCCACGGAAGAGTGTTCTAAGCACTCTCACGCTTTTCAACTTAATAATGGTTTGGTTGAGGGTTTTAGGTCTCATCACATAAACATATTCATTTTAATCTTTATTAAAACAATTTTGGTCCTATTACAACTATTGGTCCATTTGATTCAATTTAGTTGTATATAATACTCCCACTATATTTATAAAACGGTTTTTTAAAGCAAGAGTATATGATACTACTAACGTAAGGTTTGCATTCATTTGATGGACTATATAGTTGCCTTAGGGCCTTAGGATGACTATGAACCTTTGTTTAGATTCAACACGAGCCTAGTGTTGAATCTCGGACTAGGGATGGAGATTGATTTTAGTTACGCGTTTAATCACATTAAGGCGTGTTGTTCCTAGGGGCGTTGGACCCTCTACTTCATTTTCATGCATATCAAATAAAGCAAGAAAGAAGTACTTCAAAGTAAAGGTGAGCTTATGCTCATTACAACATTTGCATAATTCAAATTACTTTAAAGTAAAGAAGAGCTTATGCTCTTTTACAACATTTGATCAAATCAAATTACAACCAAAATTAATCTACACATTCCCATGGTTCAAACAAATTTGAAACGGCCTATCACATAGCTCAATTATCGTAGGCTTAGGTTCATAATCACCCTTTAATTAATCAACACTTTAATTAATTAAATTGAATGCAACATTTTCATTTGGTTTTTGTATCCATAAAATTGATTTAAATGGAGCTAAATGAAATGAAAATCCAATTCTCATTTAAAGAGACAAAACAATTTTTGTTCCCTACTTAATTTGGGCCATCATGCAATAACCACAACTTTTTTGGGCTATATTGTGAAACACAAACTTTTGGGGTCACTTTGTAAAAACACAAAAGTCCACTACTTCATGTAATTACAACTAGAACCCAAAAATTTCAACAAATACAAAAAAAAACTTCATTAAAGGAGCAAAACAATTTGTCCTTTAACGTTTTTGGGCCTTAACGTAAAAACGTAAACTTTTGGGCCAAAGTGCAAATACACAAAAGTATCAAAACTTTATGTAATTGAATAAAAGACCCAAAAATACTCTATTTAATTAGGGTGGCCGGCCATGATAGAAAAAATATGATTTTTACAAAGTTTTTGTAAGTGGGTTTTATTAGGTGAGGTAAAGATGAAATATTTTGAATTTATGTTAAACTTTTAAAAAAGTTTGTCTACCATTATAACCATTAATTGAATTTATGTCAAACTTTTAAAAAAGTTTGTCTACCATTAAAACCATTAATAATACTTTACAAATAATCATCACCCACTAAAATCACCCACTAAAATTAAACCAAAACTTTATGTAAAAACATAAAACATTTTGAATCAAAACTTCAAAACTTTTTGTTCTTGGCAAGAACTTCAAGAACATTGAAGAACACTCATGAAAACTCATAATAGCTCCATGAATGTTTTTCACTCACCAAAACTCAAATTTTCATCACTCAAAAGAGGGTTAACATCCTAGGGTACTTAGGGGTTCCAAAAGTCACTTTAAAACCATTTTAACAAGACAAACATGAACCCAAAAAATCACCCTTTGGATTTGGCCGAATTTCCCAAAAAACATGGCACCAAATTTTAGCTCCAAAATTCATGCTCATATGAACTACATCTACAACATTTGAGATGGCAAATTTTCTAACAAAATTTACATTCAAAGAAACAAGAATAAAGCTTGTAACATATTACAACTTTTAAATCAAAAAACTATGAACTACAAAACCCAAAATGATTCACCAACTACTAGACCTAGGCTCTTGATACCACTTGAAGGAAATTTTGTGAAAAACATGTTCATTTGAATAACATCATATAGCATGCAATTAACAAATTAAAGGCGGAATCATGCTTTCATGCATTCAAAAACAAAACATCAACCATGAAATTCAAAGCCTAGTAGATTGGTGAACCTTGACTCAACTTAAAAACAACAATTTGTTAGTTGAGAAATATTTACCTTTGTAGATTCCTCTTTGCATATGCAAAGGATAATCACCCAAGAGATAGGGCCTTCATTCCTTGCTTCTTAGCTCCATGGATTTGGTTAGAAGAATAGGTTCTCCAAGTTCCCAAAATTGAGAACCTCTAAAGATTCTACACCAAGGTTGGATTGGAGAGGAAATGAGTGACCTTGAGGAAATAGAATTGCTAGACAATATCCCCCAAGGTGGTTGGCCTCTTAGAGAGAAATGGAAGCTTTGTGTTCTCACCAATTTTCTCTAAAATCAACAACTTATGAATTTTAGGTTATAAAGTTCTTTATATAGTCACTTCTTTAAATGACCTAAAGAACCAAAAAACCCTAATTCAACACTAAATGGATTTGGGCTTTTGGGCCTTTGTGAATCTTTATTCATTAAGTTGTCATACAACTTAAGTCAATGGGCTTTGACGTTCGAAGCCCATTGGGCCTTAAGGTCCAAAACTATCCCGAGGTCTTTTAACGAACTTATTCGTTTGATTAATTAACATATTAATTAATCCTTGCCATAAATAATTAAACAATTTAATTCATCTCCTTTGTTTCTTCAATCTCCACCTTATTTGGTGTACGATACATTAGGTTCCTTTTAGCGAGGCAGTGGGCGATTAAAACCATTTTACATCGATTGTCAATTGAAACTTACTTTCAATTGTCCCTTTAGTGATTACACACGTTTAGGGCTTCCACAAACCATGAGTGACCCCTAGCAGCATATCATGGCTACCCAAGCTAATCAGAAGAGGTAGAGAACCTATTCAGTTTAGGATTACAAATGCAATACGGTCTTTCTCTAATCTAATACTCTTGACCACATTGTTTGGTTTGATAGTTTATTTATTCATGTCTACTATCCAATGTGATTCATTTGCATTTTATGATTACCTTGAATGTGATTTGGAACGCATTCCCCAATCTCATTCATACTCTGGCCAGAGATTTTAATCATATCATAGAGTATTCTCCCTCAAGCCAATTGAAGGTTAGAGATCCCTTGTTGCGCATTCACTTGTCTCCATTACTAAGTGGCTTAACCCCAATGATGTTGTGGACACCCAGATGGGGTGACTTTGGCATAATCAAAGATCAAGGACTTAACCACAAGACAACAACTGTGATGCCTCAGGTCAAAGGACTAATTTGCATTATCCCAAACATGAGTTCTCATGTGACATGAGTATGAGAACTCCTCGTTGATCGTGTTCAGTGAACTCATTCTCTATTGAGCACCTACGTACTTGTCTTGATGTCACACACACCAATGACTCGAGACTAGTCACTCTCCCTGAGAGAAGACATAGCACGTACTGATCTTATCGGACTGTCAATGCCCAATTGGCAATCCTATGATCAGGAACGTTTAGGATGTGTCTACGAAAGAATGGTCTCATTAATCTAACTACATTAGATTGCATTCTTCCAATCACATATTCCTTGGACTTTATCGTTTAAGCATATAACATTTATATGAGACGCCTCAAACAATAATGTTTGCCTTTTATATGTAAACTAGATTAGTTTAACATGTGAAATATCCATAAAGTATCATCATATGAATGGATTTAGGGCACATTTCCAACAAACCCATCACCCATCCTTTTCAACTTGCATGACTTTATGACTTTGTTTTTATCAAAAAACCACTCCCTCACACTACCATGACCGGCCACCCTACATGTAGGGTACTTTTGGGGCTTTTATGCAATTTCATAAAGTTTTGATACTTTTGTGTATTTGTACTTTGACCCGAAAGTTTACGTTTTTACGTAAAGGCCCAAAATCACTAAAGGACAAATTGTTTTGTTCCTTTAATGAAGTTTTTGAATTTGTTGACATTTTTGGGTTCTAGTTGTAATTACATGAAGTAGTGGACTTTTGTGTTTTTACAAAGTGACCTCAAAAGTTTGTGTTTTGCAATATAGCCCAATGGTTGAGGTTATTGTTTTTAGCCCAAATTAGTTGAGAACAAAATAGTTTTGTATCTTTAAAAGAGAATTGGATTTTCATTTCATTTAGCTCCATTTAAATCGATTCTATGGAAACAAAAAACAAATGAAAATGTTGCATTCAAGTTTAATTAGTTAAAGCGTTAATTAATTAAAGAAAGGGTGATTATGAACCTAAGCCTATGATAATTGAGCTATGTGAAAGGCCGTCTCAAATTTGTTTGAACCATGGGAATGTGTAGATTAGATTTTGGTTGTAATTTGATATGATCAAATGTTGTAAAAGAGCATAAGCTCTTCTTTACTTTGAAGTACTCCTTTCTTGTTTTATTTGATATGCATGAAATTGGAGTAGTTGGGTCCAACGCCCAATAGGAAAAACACGCCTTAATATGATTAAACGCGTAACTAAAACCAATCACCATCCCTAGACCGAGATTCAACACTAGGCTCGTGTTGGATCTAGTCCAAGGTTCATAGTCATCCTAAGGCCCTAAGGCAACTATATAGTCCATCAAATGAATGCAAAGTAAATGTTAGTAGTATCGTATACTCTTGCTTTAAAAACCGTTTTACAAGCATAGTGGGAGTATTATATACAACTAAATCAATCACATGGACCAATAGTTGTAATAGGACCAAATTGTTTTAATAAGATTAAAATGTATGTTTATATGTGATGACACCTAAAACCCTCAACCAAACCATTATTAAGTTGACAAGCATGAGAGTGCTTTGAACACTCTTTCGTGGCCTTCCACCGTGGTAGGCTCCGATCGTTTGTGAGTCGTACGCCGACTTCACCCTATCATGGGGGAATACAAAGTACGTGCTTACACTCAGGAGGAGTTCTATACGCATACATGATGTTGTGAAGGTAGGCAACGAGAATGATCAACATCATATCATTGTGAGGTTGTTCTTGAACCCCTACTCGAACTTGCATGGTGGGAATGACTTAACTAAGTGCAATGGAGCCAACATCATATCATTGTGAGGCTTCATTCTCTAGAGGCCAAATAAGATGGGTACTTGCAAGAGATGCAAATGAGTAAGCGTACTCTCTCATTATTATTGATGCTAGCCAACATCATATCATTGTGAGGTGGGCTTGGTAATGGTGAGTCTCCCATACCCAACTAAGAGTTTCCTAAAAAAACTCTCGAATTCCGATGAGGGATATGGAATTTGCCAAAAATAGTGGGTGGTGCTATTTGATTTAAAGACTCGGATCAAATGGCTTAAAATCAATCAATTTATATTCGTTATGTATTTATTTACCAATATATTTGCAAACGCTATCCAAAACTTGACAAAGAAAAAGCCAAAAGCTTTAGTTTCTGGACTTGGTACTACAATCCCATAGATTGTCTTTAATGGCTTGTATATGTACCTAAGTAGTCTCATCCTCGTAATCCTCCTATTGATAATGTATCATTGGAAGAACATGTTAGATAAGTCTATCATAAAGAGGACAACATTTTTAATGTCATAATTCTTCAATTACAAATTGTTGTATGAAGAAGTAAGAGTTGCTTTGAACAACCCTTAGTTAACGCAAACATTAGTGCTTGTTTCTTTGCTACATAAACAAGGAACTTGAGAAGTAAGCACAAGGGCATGGACACTTTATGTGCCATGATTCTTCACTTACAAATTGTTGTATGAAGAAATGAGGGTTGCCTTGAACAACTCTTGAAAGTTTGTAATTGTGTTTGGAACATAATGGTTGGTTGATAAAAAATAGTCCATCAACATGGACTTATGATGATTTTGAATCATTGAGTGTTGAAGTGTTAAACAACTTCACGAGACGGAAACTAGGCAAGGACTTCACCTTTGTGTCCCTATCCAAATGGTTAACTAAGTTTATTGTAAACTATATAGTGAACAGTAACCACACGCTCTCCAAATTGTTTGATGTGTATAACACAATTGAAACAAGTTTCAAGAGAGATAGTGGGAGTTTAGGGACCATGACTATTGTAGTCAAAGGAGAAGTCAAATTAAGAAGGGGAAATAACTCCAAGGGAACAAACTTTCTTTATGAAAGGATGGACATTGGAAGGGGTATTTGCAAGAAATGTCTTGCAAGTGTCAAGAACACACCTTTTGATGGTGTTGTAAAATGTTCTTGAATAGTTCAAAACAGTTGGTTCTTCTACTTGAATGCTTGATTCCGTATTAGTAACTATGTTTTACAATCGTTGTAAAAGTGTGGCTAATAAGAAGTAGAAGATTAATGAGAGAAGAGAAAGTACTTCACATTCGGAATGTGAATCAAATGTAGATCTCTGCGAAAGCATATCGTACTTACTTCCTCATATGAACTACCAAAGGAATTGGAAAAACCAAACATTGTCTTTACATTCCAATTTTAAGGAACTTAATTCCATCACTATAAGAGATGGATGAATGTTTTGTTTGACAAAACATTGTTCTTTATTAATGAATGATTGGATTATTGTAATCTAATTGATTGTCTCTATAGTAGAGATGATATGGTAGTGTTAACTGTTTAGAGTATAACGATTCTTAAAACCCAAAAGGTTGCAAGGTAGTGACTAATCCCAACTGAGTTGTGATACCTCTAAAACATAAATTACGAGTTGGTCATAGATGGATGCTTTGGATCGTTAGATCCGGATCCAATACCTTCTTATTAAAATTGTATAGAGGCGAAATGTTCGAATCTTTATTCTTTTGGAAAGAAGAAAGAATCACAAAATTGTTGAGGTTAATTCACTTAGATGTTAGTGGCACTTGTTCACAACATAATACTACTCATGTTGTATGACATTCACCGAAGATCGCTCTTGGTTGGACTATCGTTATTTTAAATAAACACAAGTCCGAATACTTTGCAAAAGGTTTCAAAGAATTCAAGAATGTAAGTTGATGAGTAAGATGTCTACAGTATTTACCTCCCTAGATTTGATCCAATGAAAGGTAACACTTTAGAACAGTTTCCTTGAAAGATATCAAGCAAAGAAGCATCATAAGATAATGGATTTCTCCATTAGGAGAAGAACGAACTTGAGTAAGATTTAGTTCTTTGGATGTTATCAATTTACCCATATATAGGATATATACTTCTAAGACATTATGATTGTCAATTAGAAGATCTTCCAAAATTTTCATGACTCCATAGGATGTAGTTGGAAAGAAAGACAAATCTTAATCATGTTAAGATTTGGGGTTGTGTGCTAATAAGCAATATTTGTTTAAAGAATTATCTTGTCGGTATCCTTAAATTAACATTTGGATATCACTTCTATAAACCAACTAACAAATGTTGATTGTTGGGTAGTTCATTGTAATCCTACACTAGGATTTGCCTAAGATAGAGCAAATGAACGAGGGATAGAACTCAAAGAATGGGTTCTTTGAGAGACAAGATAGTGATCAACAAATATAACAACCTAGTTCCTATACCACAAGCTCCAAGGTAGTCGAGAAGGATTTATAAACTGTCTCAGTTGAATGGTTTGAACTTTATGATTATGTCATAGAGTTACACCTCTTAATTCGAAAGAAATAAGAATGAAAATCCTTATGACTACATTGAGTGTATATACGACATATACTCAAGGAAATGGTAAAGTACCATTTTACCCGAAATAATGAAACCTTTATAGCTAATTGGTAGCTTAAGGTGACTACAATCAAAGAGATTGGTTGACTTTGAAGAAACCATCTTTGAAGTAGTCTTGGTTTCAATTAATTCGAAGATTGCTAGGTACAACTAAATGGTGATTCAATGTTTGGACATAATATGGGTTTCCGAAACCATTATTAAGATAGTCTTGATAATATATGTCTAAAACTTATGAATCACAAGACATGTAAGTTGTAGAGATCCATCCATCATGGATCTTAGCAAGCTAGTAGGAGCTATATGCGTATTATGAGAAAAAGATCAAATCGTTTGATTTCTCATAAAGATGTAAATGAATCTTTTATTTACTAGGTTTACAAAAGATTAGTGGGAGTTAATCATGTTCCTAAATTTGAATATATATATATATATATATACATATATGATATATTAATTTTGGAAATGAAAAGAATACTTCCTCGTTAAAGTTATGACTTTAAACATTCTATAACGATAGAATATATATGGGAGACATAGTCTATATACATGGGATGGAATTCTATAATGATAGATTTCAAGATATAATTGGATTATATGAAGGGAAATTTATGAGATTTCATATGGGATTTCAAATGACTAGCATGCATATACAATTCAAAATTTATATACGAAAGCAACGGAAGCATGTTATCACATAATATCAAAGCTATAGTCATGCAAATCCCCTTCAAGGTTCATAGGTTTATATATGATGCATCAAAACATTTAAGTTAAGAACAAAGTTTAGGAGTAGATCTATACCTCTTGATCTAGATTTTAGACCAAGGATGGACCACCTCCAAGCCCTTTGTTCCTTGAACTCCTTGAGCATAGCCTCCCTCCTTGCCTCCTCCACTTTGTTAGTATGAGTGCTCCTTAGTTCTCCTTTAGTCTCCAAAATAGAAGACCTCTAAAGATCCACACCCACTAGTGTAGTGAGATGGATGGAGGAATAACCAAAAGGGGTGAATAGATGATTAGCTAAAAACCCCCAATGGTGGCCGGCCTTTGGTGTTGAAAAGAGAGTAATTTTCTTTTTCTCTTTTGTTGTTTTGAACACACAAAAACCCTAATGAAAAATATCTCTATAAAGTTCATTTTATAGACAAAAAGAAACCTAGTCAACAACTTGACTTCCACTCTCTCCCTTTCCCTTTAAGTGGCCGGCCTTTAGTGTTTGGTTTGGGCTTTTATTATTTCAAGTCATCCTATGCTTGAATAAAAGCCCAATGGGCCCAAATAAACCCGAACTCTTCTTTAAGCCCAAAACGATCTTTTATCGCTTTTATGATTTCATTAGACTTTCTAATTAATCACAACACTTAATTAATCCAATTAATTATTTCCATCATCCAATAGTTGTATCACTACAAGAGTGTATCGGTGTACAATCATTTTAGGTTCTAATTAGCAAGGCAGTGAGGTGATTGGCACCAATCCAATTGATTATATTTAATCCAATCACTTAGTGAATTAAAACTTACCTTTTAATTCACCTTCTTCTTTGACGACTACATTTAATCATCTAGAAGAACTCACAAGCCATGAGTGACATCTAACCATATATCATGGCTACCCAAGCTAATGTAGAATTTGTTCGGAGAACCTATTCAGTTGGAATTACAATGTAATTCGATCCTTCTCTAAAACAATACTCTCAATCACATCACTAGGGTATGGATATATTATGTCAAACCCCTAATGTGATTATTCCTTCTTATATGATTCAATTGAGTCGTATAGACTTCGACCGAAGATTCCCGAATCATATCTTAGAGTATTCTTCCTCTCTTAACGAGGATTAGAGATTCCTTGTTGCGCATTCACTTGCCTTCATGACTAAGTGGCTTAACCCCAACTATGCCGTGGACACCCGCGAATGGGGTGACTTTGACATAATCAAAGATTAAGTACTTAACCACAAGACAACGACGATGCCTCAGGTCAAAGGACTACTTACATTATTCCAACCATTAGAGTTACTTGCTCGACATGTGAGTAGACCTCCATGCAAGTATTCTCGTTCGATTGTGTTCAGTGAACTCATTCCCTTAATGAGCACCTACATACTTGTCTTAGTGTCACTACACCAATGGGATGAGACTTTCTATCCTTCCAATCGAAGCGGACATAGTATGTACCGGTCTATGCATTGTCAGTTTCCCTCCGACAATCCTATGACCAGGAACCTTTTGGACATGATGGTTATGTGAAGAAGGTCTCTGTAATCTAACATCATTAGATTACTTCTTCAATCGATCCACTGTCCATGGATTCACTATTTAGGACATATATCGTTCATTGAGATAGTCCTAATTAGTATCTTTGCCATTTGATGTATAAGAGTCATCTATACATCCATTTATTATCCTGAAAGGTTTCTTCCAAAGATTGACTTTCAGGGCATATTTCCAACAATCTCCCACTTGCACTAAAGTCAATCACTAGTGTATCTTATACATGCTAGTTGAGAGAGCTTATGCTCGTAGGTTAACTTGGTTATGTATTAATCCCTTTTATTTTAAAAGGGATTCACTTATCAAATGTTTCCAAAACATTTGACGATGTCTCTTTCTTGTGTTCGAATACTTTGATGAGACCTTGATTCCATGGCTTGAGCTATCGCCCCATTACGTCGTAGTATCCTACTAACGACCTTATGGTTTGGATTCAATCATTGGTTCTAAAAGAACCTCTTTCATTCAAAACACCTTTTGAAGCAGTTTCTAAAACAATATATCGTCATATATTTCGTTTGTATACTTTATACAAACTTTGCTCCAACCTTGAGACCATTGTAGTACAATACTTACAATACATTCATATGATTAGTACTTCATCCACTATGAAGTTCCATTTGTTAAAATGAGTTATTTTCACTTTGGTTAATAACCTAAGTGAATGCACGCTTCCAGAGTCCCACTCTGATGTTCCTTTCTTAAAGGCAATAATACTCTATCAGTTGCTTTGGTTCTGATCCTGGGATATAGTAATATCTTAAGGTGACAACCCCTATGGTTCTTCTCTTTAGGATATCTACTTCACAAGTCCATACATGTGTCCCTTTTGTGATTTTGTGGCACATTCATTATAAGGATTATGAAAGTGATTTTCTATCATATAGGAAAATGCTTTCTTAAATCTACAACATTTGAGATTTAATTCCCATATAACATCATTGAGATAGTCTTGCTATATCAATAAGTCCAATTTCAAGTCTATACTTTAAAATTGACCGTGTCACGTTTTGTCATTTTTCGAGTAACATCTATGTTTTATCAAGTCTATCAAATAGACTTTATTCATATCTTGTTGCTCAAATTATGACATCACTCCCACTGGCCTTGTTGTAACTTAGCATTCATTCAAAAAACTTAACACTTATATTTTCTTGATTTGAATGCATATTGCTCCCACTAACTTGTCTTGGATCCATTGACAATCATTGAGATCCATTAGCTTATTGATGATGTCTCAACAATTTTGAGACTATCAAAAACACTAAGTAACACAAGTTATTTAAACGAATCATACACAAAAGAATTCCTTCTCAAGTAATTCCATTTGAATAATACAATGTTGTTTGGATGGGAAAGTTCATTTATGAACTCTCTATTCGGTTCCAACCAGAAAGTGTCTCCAGTGTACCGACACTATGACACTAATGGGGCGATAGCTCAAGCCATGGAATCAAGGTCTCATCAAGATCCGAACTCAAATGAGAGACTAAACCACATGATTAAGAATCATGTATAATGGTGACGTCGTTATTCTAAAGGTTGCTTCTATGGATAACGTATAGATATCCATTGCCTAGGCCTACTACTCAGCCAATTTTGAAATGACTACAGAAGAGGTATCATCACTGATGACCAAGCTGATTGGCTCTAGTGCAAGTGGGAGATTGTTGGAAATGTGCCCTAAAACCAATCATATGATGATACTTTACGGCCATTTCACATGTTAAACTAATATAGTGTAATATAAAGGGCAAAGATTATTGTTCGAATCCGTCTCATATAAATGTTATCCGCTTAAACGATAAGTCCAAGGAATATGTAATTGGGAGAATGCGATCTAAAGAAGTTAGATTCATGAGACCATTCTCTTTCGTATACATATCCTAAACGTTCCTGATCATAGGATTGCCGATTGGGCATTGACAGTCCATTAATATCAGTACGTGCTGTGTCTTCTCTCAGGGAGAGTGATTGGTCTCAAGTCATTGGTGTGATTGACACCAAGACAAGCATGTAGGTGCTCAATAGAGAATGAGTCCACTAAACACGATCAACGAGGAGTTCTCATACTCATGTCACATGAGAACTCATGGTTGGGATAATGCACAGTAGTCCTTTGACCTGAGGCATCATAGTTGTCTTGTGGTTAGGTCCTTGATCTTTGACTATGTTAAAGTCACTCCATCCGAGGGTGTCCACGACATAGTTGAGGTTAAGCCACTTAGCCATGGAGGCACGTGAATGCGCAACAAGGGATCTCTAACCTGCAAACCGTTTGAGGGAGAATACTCTATGATATGATTAAGAATCTCTGGCCAGAGTATGAATGAGATTTAGGAAGTCTTTCCAAATCACATTCAAGGTAATCATATAAGTAAGAGAATTACATTGGATAGAAGACATGAATAAACTATCAAACCAAACAATGTGGTCAAGAGTATTGTATTAGAGAAATACCGTATTGCATTGTAATCCTAAACTGAATAGGTTCTCCACCTCTTCTGATTAGCTTGGGTAACCATGACATACTGCTAGGTGTCACTCATGGTTTATGAAAGCCCTAAACGTGTATAATCACTAAAGGGAGAATTGAAAGTAAGTTTCAATTCACAATCGATCGTTAAGAGTAACAATCGCCCACTGCCTCGCTAAAAGGAACCTAATGGATCGTACACCGTGTAAGGTAGAGATTGAAGAAACAACGGAGATGAGTAAGGATAATTAAATGGTTTAATTATTTATGGCTAGGATTAATTAATATGTTAATTAATCAAACGAATAAGTTCGTTATAGACCTAGGGTTAGTTTTGGGCCGCAAGGCCCAATGGGATTTGAATGTCAAGCCCATTAACTCAAGTTGTATGACAACTTGAATAAACAAAGGGCTTGCAAGCCCAATAAACCCTTAAGGCCGGCCAAATAGAGGAGGGTAGTGAACTTGCTTTAATTGCAAGTTTGCCACTCCATTGTGAGGTGGTATAAAGGCAACTTTATAGCCATTTCATCCTTAGGGTTTTTCTTTTGGCGAAAGGATGAGAACACAATGCTCTCATTTTCTCTCTAAAAGGCCGGCCCCCTTGGAGGAGATTAGCTAGCAATCTCTCATCCTCCAAGGTCACTCATCTTCTTCCTCAACCATCCTTGGTGTCAGAACTTAGAGGTCTCTAACTTTGGTGACTTTTGGAGAAACCAATTCTTCCATCCATATCCAAGAAGGCATGCAGCCAAGAAGCAAAGTTCCTCCATCCACATCCATGGAGCCAAGGAGTAAGGTGACAAAGGAAATAAGGCCCTCACATGGGTGATTAACTTTTGCTAAGCAAATAGGTGCTTCAAAGGTATAAAGTTTCTCAACTCACTTTGTTTTGAGTTGAGTCTTGGTTCACCCTTCTACTAGGCTTTGAATTTCATGGGTAATGTTTTGTTTTCAGTGCATACAAGCATGATTCCGCCTTTAATTGTTAATTGCATGCCATAGATGTTGCTCAAATGAACATGTTTTTCATAAAATTTCCTTCAAATACAAAGCCTAACAGGGTGAATGGCATCCCCGCGACATCCCTTAGTAGATTCCACTCCTAATCCCACCGATAAGTGCAAACCATTCTTCATGGCAATCAAGAAGAGAAAAGGTCTACTCTGGACGGATGAATGCAAAGAAGCCTTCACGAAGCTCAAAGAATACCTTTCCAAACCAATGCTGCTATCCAAACCAGTTGATGGAGAAGATTCGTATATGTACTTAACTATATCTGACTATGCTTTAAACGTAGCTTTGACCCGAGAAGATTCAGGAGAAGCATAAACCAGTATACTAATATCAAAAGCTCTTCTCGAACCTGAGGAAAGTTATTAGAAAATGGAAAAATTTATCTTACAGTAAAGGCAGCCAGAAAACTCCGACCATATTTCTAGTCGTTTAGAATGATCTACATGAGGGAGTATTTGCTGAGATCCATCTTCCACGAGGCCTCGTCTAGAGTCACTGATTGGGCCATTGAACTGGGGCAACACGAGATAATATACGGATCTAAGACATTAATCATGGCTCAAGCACTTGCGGACTTTGTAGCGAAATTCACACTAGCAACCCAAAATACCATGGATACAGCAAGCCCCCAAAGCTCTCCGGAAAATCCTTGCCTTTGGATGCTTTATGTAGATGGATGACTGAGGTTGAGCAATTCTGTAATATAAAATTCAGTATATGATTCATTGACCAGTCAGCTTCACCAGTCAACTAAGATCAAATTTGTTTACCAAAAATAGGAATGAACAATTCTACCTGGTTTACTAACATGGTCCTTGTTAAATAAGGTCTAGTTTAGCATACATTTAAACTCTGATAAACTTAGATCAAAGTACATATCTATTTGCAAACCCTATAGACCATATATCACAAGAAAATGGACAAGATATGTGAATAAGAGAAACGATAAAACACACAAGGAGTTTTTGGTTGGAAAAACCCACCTCTGGGTTAAAAAACCGAGGACTCTCCACTAAGTCCAATCCACTAATGCAAATAAGGTTCTTACAAAGGTCCACACAAAGCTCAATTTCTAGATCTAATATAAGGAACAACTTTACCTTTGTGCAACCTTATGTTGCATGAGATGAGGATTTCTTCGGTCTTGACGAAGTGGCAGCTCCTCTTGAACTTTTACCTTATGGCACCAAAATGAAGTCGTCTCCAGTCTACACAAGATGAAACTAGCTAGGGCATCTTAACCCCAAAAGCTTTGGTTTGTTTTTAACCCACAAAGGACATGTGTCAAGCTTCAAAACGATCTGAAAAGATCAAGGGTGAAAAACAAAGATTCAGCAAAAAGTTATCACTTAGCCCATGTGGGTAGGTCTTAAATTGTGTACCTAGCTTCTGAAAATCTGTGCGCAAGGCTGACTAGACAACTAAGCTAGTTAGAATGTAGCAAGAATGTAGACGTGAAATACACATGCATGAACAAACAATTTGAAGTGAGATGTGCCACATCCTTGAACATTTCTTCTCAGCAAACACATCCCATAAACAAAGAATATCCTAAAGCAGGATTTGAGCATGTGGTACAAGTACAATGTTGACAACGAAAGCCGAACCTAAAAGTCTGGATTTCAAAATCTCCCCCTTTGGCTTTCCTTTAAAAAATACCCCAAGCCTAAAACTTATTTCACTCACCCACACTTAAGTGATGAAAAAAGGAACGGATCTAGCAAAACACAAATCTTGATAAGAACAAGTGAAATTTATCATGGGTAAAAAGCTTGCAAGGTATGTATGTAACACAACTAAAATTTTTCTCCCCTATTTTGTCATAGTAAGACACAGAAAAGGTGGAATATCCTACTCAATTTCCAAAATGGCAGCAAGTATACAATGCAAGAACAGCAAAAGCATAGCAGATAAAGAATTAGCAATAGATCATATGAGCTTGTCCAAGCAAAGTGAAGCAACAATTAGACTAGTAACAAGTAAGCACATGTAAGTGAACCAACTCTCCCAAAAAGGATGCATGCGATGAAATTGAAGTCCTTTGGAAATGATGCTCTTCATATAAACAAACTCCCTCATAATCCTAGATCATGATTACACTTTTCTAAGGAGGGATAGTGACTCAACAGAAAAGGAAGATGTCCATTTGGCAAACAGTTTTCAGTAGAAGCATAGTCCAATGTACCTAGACAAACGAAGATATTTCATTAAGAAGATAGAGATCAAGATAACAGTTGTGATCTTTGCACCAACATATTACAACTAAAGCACAAGCCATTAGAAGGGATAAGAAAAAATAGTTTGAATATCGATGCTTCCAAGAGATATTGATAAGACAAGTGCTTGACACTAAGGCATGAAATGCAATTGTCAAAAGACAGCTCTTCAAAGGCATACAGAAATAGTAAAACAAAGATGAACACTTGCTCATGATGCAACAAAGATGTGTCAAGGTAAGGGTACATGATTGGTGACGGCATATTGAAAACATAGAACCAAGCATTTAATCTCAAAAGTATTTTCAAAGCTAACCAAGCTTTTAATAATCCATTAACTTTAAAAAACAACACTTCCAACATAAAATGAAAAAAGGACAAGACTCACAAAAAGCAAAACATAAGCCTTGGAACAAAAGATAAATTTGATGAAGAACTTTGAGGGGGCTCCAATTTCATAAATGCCAAGGTCATTGGAATGATGGTGAAATTTTGATAAGACACCTTTTGATTTTTCAGAGGATTTGATTCATGAGCTGCGGCAGGGGACCTTGAAGCACTACATATGACATTGCATGGAAAGCCAAATTGATGAGATTTTCCCATTTTGATGATATATAATTTCTTTTTCGAAGACACCCTTCATATACAACACTCTCTCATTTGAAATTTTCTTTTGATTTGGGGAGAGGACAAAAAGAAGATTAGAATTAACACTTGTTTCAGATTATAGAGTAAGGAAAGTCACTACCACTAAGGACCAAATCAACATTAAATTCAAAATCACTGAGAGAATAGCGAGAAATTTTGACATCACAGTGTATAATTATCCAAGGTTAATTCACATATTACTAACAATGTATGACCGCTAAGAGATACATATAGTGAGCAAAATGAAATTATCTGATGAGATAGCTATCTACACAAAAGCATGCACATAGATTGGACAAACAAATCAATTCTTGGAAGCAAGGCTATACAACCTAATAAATTCATAGCACAAAGACCAATAAACCGTCAAAGATCTTTGTACCTTCAATTATCTAGGGCTTTAGTGAAGACGTTAGCTAGCTGTTTTTCAATTGGGACAAAGGTTAAGGTAATAACTTTACCTTCCACAAAATCACTAATGAAATGATACCTAAAGTCTATATAATTGGTAGAATGTTGGACAGGATTCGTGGAAATGTCAATTTCACTCATATTGTCACAATAAACATGAAAGCTAGATTGAGAAATACTATAGTCACTGAGCATTTGGTTTATCCATATCAATTGAGTGCAGCAGCTTCCAAGAACAACATATTCAACTTCAGCAGTAGATAAGGAGACGTACTTTTGCTTCTTGTTGTGCCAAGCTACCAGATTGTTCCCAACATAGAAAGCTTCTCCAAGGGTACTCTTTCAATCAACAATGTAACAACCTAATTAGCATTACTGAATCCAACTAGATTTGTGTTGGTGTTATGAGTATATTGAAGCCTATAATCAGTGGTTCTACTCACATATTTGATAACCCTGTACAAAAGCAATATCAAGATTGCTTGCTGTTAAAAATAGTAGGTTTCCAATCATGCTTCTATACAGATTTGGTCAACATCCTTACCACACGAGTCCTTGTGAATTTTGATCCTTCAAGACCAAATTTCTTCGCTAAATTCTTGGCATACTTGGCTTGAGAGATGAAAATGCCATCATTTTCTTGTTTGACTTGGTATATAAGGCTCATCTCAAACTCACTAGTCATCATATTAATGAACTGCTTCACAAGAGAATCAAAAGTGAAGCCAACAACAATATCATCTATATACATTTGGGTAATCACAACATGAGTCTTCACTTTCTTAACAAGCAATGTCTTATCAACTGAGCCACATGTGTAACCATGAGCAAGAAGACAAGAAGATAATATTCATACCAAACACGAGGAGCTTGCTTAAGACTATAAAGAGCCTTCCTCATTTTGTACACACCATTAGGATTGTGTGGATGTTTAAAGCCTTTAGTTTGTTCCACATAGACTTCTTCATTAAGAAAACCCATTAAGAAAGGCAATTTTGACATCCATTTGAAATAGTTTGCACTTTACATGGCATGCAATAACGCAAAGAAGTCTGATAGATTCAAGCCGAGCAACATGAGTGAAAGTTTCATCAAAATCAACACCTTCAAGTTGAGAGTATCCTTGAGCAACAAGTGACACACCCTGACCCAGAATGTCCACTAGGACTCCAAATTGAGCTATGTTGACCGACACCTAGAAGGTGACAAAGCCATAAAGTGTAATGATGTGGAAGATGTGAATAAATTTAAACCTAAAAGTGCCTAAATACAGAGTGCGATGTGAGCGGGAATGAACCCAATTCACACGTGATGATAGAGCATAAGTATAGTACAATAAAGCAGGGTGATAATTATACCATCGATGGTAATCATCTACACCAAGATTTGCCAATAATCCTCGTCGGTACGAAACTCTGCTACTAGAACCTGGATGGGCGAAAATCAGAAGGGTGAGTGGGCAAAAACAAAACTTTAGAAAACACAATTCTCTTTTCTGAAAGTAATAACCCTTCACTGTCAAACCCGTATAATTTCCCAGAAAATAATAACACGTAGGTACATAAGGATAATGCGTAGAAGTAGTGAAAATAGAGGTATGCCATGTCGAGATGTTTAACCATAAAATGTGTAAGCTAGGTGATATGAATTAATGTAAAATAGTATACCAGTCGGAGTCACCTAATGTGACCTGTATGGCTGAATCTATAGCTCATCATGTATGCTTGCACATAAGTCGGAACCACCTATATGGTCTGTATGATAGGGCTAGGTGTAGATAAGTACGCTCAAGTGCTATGATCACGTGAAGGGTGTACGAATAAGCGCGGGTCACCTACGAGTTGGAACCACCTATTATGGTTTGTACGACATGGCTGTGCACCAAACTTGGATCCAAGGTGAGTGTGCAGTGCGGGAGGTTAACATCACTTGAAGGACTGTGTCCTGGCCACATGTGAGAGCACTTAACACCGGGGTGTAGGATAATGAGCTCAAAATGCATCGATGTATAACCACACACAACGCAACCAATACCATCATGATGTACTCACTTGAAGCTTACCTGAGCCTCCGCAGTCTCATCCAATACTATGCATAGCTATACTAATGCAATACTAACACATAATGCACACATGACATGGCATTTAAAACATACGTTCATTTAAAATAATTTCTGGGAATCATAAGCATATATACATATATACAAAAAACAAAAGCCCACTCACCTGGAGTCTGCCCTATAACTCCTTAGCACGAATATCAAGGTGTCACAAACGATCGTCGCCTAGAACAATTATCAAATCATGCCTTAGAATTCTTATCGATAAAATACGTAACTTACATAAAACATATCCCCAAAGACGTTCTAAAATGATTCGAAACCCATTGACCAAAAGTCAACCGTCGGTCAAAGGTGGACGGTAGGGTCTGCAACCTTAAGTAACTTGATCCGGACGATCTGTACCTCGGATTTCCAATCCATAACTACCAAAGATCTACATTATGCTTCTACAATATCATACTAAAGTTTCATTATGATCCAACGGTTGGATCTCCGCCAAGTGCAAATTCAAGTGGTGGTCAACATTTTATTTTACAAACTTTCAAATCCAATTCGGGAAGATCAATACATCAAATTCCCTATCCGTAAGTTCCTAAGGTTCTCAAATATTACGAATAATAAAGTATTAAAGTTTGGTGACGATCCAACGGTCAGATTGTCATTTCTTATAATGACCAAGTAACGGACCTTAGTGAAATTGTACCCAAACAATGGAATTTTGTTAATCGGACATCACATATGGAATTGGGTATCAAGTTTAGCCTAGGAAGGTCAGGGGATGCCTCAGCCCACGCGCCGCCATACCCGGCGGTAGGCCGCCCCGACTCGCCGGAAAAATCAACTATTTCTAAAAATTCTCAAACTTCACAGAAATAAAGATCTCTGTGAGTAGAGCAAGTTTTATACATGTGGCTAAGTCCAATTTGGCTGGGAAAAGCTTCAAATCGTCAAGAACTCGTTGAACCCTAAAATTTGGGAGCCCTTTAATTCGATCAATCTGCAACACCCCCGCCCCTAAAACTGTTTGGGCTTTGTTCCTGACCTCCAGAGAAGTGTTTTGGTCTTGGTGATTGAAGGTAAGTGTTTTAGAAATGGGTGGATCGCTGCCTAGTACCCACGAAGCCGTGCATCGGCCTTCACGAAATTGGAACCAAAACTCTATGTTTTTGGGCTGAGATGGTGGATGGGAGGCCACATGAGTGATTTGCAGGTGATGGATGGTGGTGATCAACGAGAAAAATGGCAGAAATTCGCCTGATTTGGAACCGGGTCGAAACTGGGTTGTGCACAGGTTCAAAGGGAAAGGTTCATGATCTCGTGCCTCTTACTCCTCTCTCCTTTCTTCCCTTATCTTCCCTTATCTTCCTCCCATTGGTCCACTCACCTCCTTCTATGGTTTGTCCGCCTCCCATCAGATGGGGACTTCCTCCTCCGTACTACTTTCCTTCCATTTCTTCTCATTTTCTGATTGGTCATCTCTTTCTTTTAACTTAGTGGTCCCATATTTCCTTCCCTTACTTTTGATTGGTTACCCTTCCCACATGGTGGGAGTTCAAATAATTTATAATCTAAAATGTAAATAACCAATTTCAAACGTCCGTAACTATACCGTTATAATCCGGACTCGCAAACGGCCTTCGCCTATGCGTTCATACCATCGAGTACTACGCAAATACGCCAAAAGAATAAGTCATACATTTCTTTAGACGATTGTCAACAGAAGTCAAAGTCCTTGCCTCTAGGGCATTTTCGTCAATTCACGCTTTTAAAATGAATAAAAACGTAAAATTAAGAACGGGTATTTCTAATCACATTTCCTGACTCATCAGACTTGTTCTTGTGAATCCATTTGGTACCAATAACATTAGTATTCGATGGACGGTTAATAAGGGACCAAACTTCATTCTTCTCAAACTGATTCAGCTCTTTTTATATGGCCAATATTCATTCTTCATCAGTTAAAACATCTTTGATATTTTTAGGCTCAATTTAATAAACATAGCACGCATTGACAACTTCATCAGCAATTTGCCTTCGAGTTCTAACACCTTTGTCAACATAATCACTATTTCCTCATCTCAATGACTTCTGGCCCATTTCGGTTTATCCTTGAACAGGAATCAGTGCTTAATTCACTCTTATTGTCACTTTCTGACAACACACCTGACTTAAAAGAAGTATAATCGTTATCCTTTCAAGGAGATGAAAACAAATCAACATTTTCAATATCGGGAGTAGAAAGAACAATTGAGTCATCAACTTTGACATTTATGGATTCCATGATGGTATTTGTTTAAAGATTGTAAACTCTATAGCTCAGCTTGTGTTGGAGAACCCCAGAAAGATTCTTTCATCACTCTTTGTATCAAACTTGGCTAGGTGTTCTTGATCTCTCAAAATATAGCAAACACTTCCAAACACTCTAAAGTACTTCAACATTGATTATTTACCTCTCTAGAGTTCATAAGGACTCACATTAGTGCTTGGCCTGAGAAACACACGATTTCAGATGTAGCATACAGTGTCTATGGCTTCGACCTAAAAGTGTTTTGCTAGATTCTTGTTATTCAACATCACCCTAGTCATCTCAATTAGAACAAGAATTTTCCTTTCAACAATCCTATTTTGTTGAGGAGTGAAAGGAGCAGAAAATTCATGTTTGATGCCATTGGTTGAACATAATTCATCAAATTGAACATTCTCAAATTCAGTACCATGATGAGTTCTGAGTCTGACAAGAGATGATGATTGGTTAGAGATTCATTTAGCATTACTTTATATAGGTGAGAAACTATTGAAAAGTATCTAATTTTTCCCTCAAGAAACACACCCAAGTATGCCTAGAGTAATCATCCACAATTACCAGAATATACTTTTTTCCTCCAATGGACAAAGTCTGTATTGGACCAACGAGATCCATATGCACTAATTGAAGAGTCTTGGAAGTTACAGTGTTAGTCATTCTCTTATAAGACATTTTGGTTTATTTTCCCAATTGACAAGATCCACAAACACTCATAGTCAGAGACTGAAAGATGAGGTCGACCCTTTACAGCTTCACGTTTAAAATTTTTTTGGAGGTCTTTGAAGTTTACATGACAATGACCAAGCCTTCTATGCCACAACACACTAGTACCATCAATTGCTTTGTTGCACTTTGAGGAATCACCAACCTTTGAAGCATCAAGATTGTAACAATTGTCTCCAGATCTTGGAAGAACTAGCATATTCTTCCCATTTTTGTCCACAATTCGACAACCTTTCTTGGAAAATCAAACTTCATTAGCCACTTCATCACAAAACTGGCTAAGGCTATAAGGCTTTGTTGGAAGTATACCCACAAAGCCACTCATTTGATGTACTAGCTTTTGGAATACTTATTGTGTTAAACTATTATATGTTTAATGAAGGGAAAATCTTATTGTTAATCACTATTTAATGTATTATGCGTTTAAGCAATAAGGGAATCCAAGGAATGTTTTTAATCTAAGAGAGAAGTGATCTCAGTAAGTTAGATTAACGAGACCTTTCTCTTATGTTCATTCCTAAAACGTTCCTAGCCATAGGATTGCCAATTGGGCATTGACAATCCGTTAAGGTTAGTATGTGTTATGTTAACTCAAGCGTAAGTATGACTAGTCTCAAGTCAATTAGTGTTGGACACTGGGACAAACACATAGGTGCTCAAAAGGTAATTGAGTACACTGAACAACGATCAAAAGGGAGTTCGAACATACATGTCATGTAAAAACTCTTAAGTTGCAATATGCAAAGTAGTCCTTTAACCTGAGGCATCATAGATGTCTAATGGTTGGATCCTTGATCTTTGATCATGTTAAAGGCATTCCATTGAGAGTGACCATGGCATTGTTGGGGTCAAGCTTGAAGGAAGATTTGTGAAAAACATGTTCATTTAAGCAACATCATATAGCATGCAATTAACAATTAAAAGGCGGAATCATGCTTGCATGCACTTAAAAACAAAACATTAACGATGAAATTCAAAGCCTAGTAGATTGGTGAACCAAGACTCAACTCAAATCAAAGTGAGTTGAGAAATTATACCTTTGTAGATTCCTCTTTGCATAAGCAAAGGCTAATCACCCAAAGAGAGGGCCTTCATTCCATGCATCTTAGATCTATGGATTTGGATGGAAGAATAGATTCTCCAAGTTCCCAAAATTGAGAACCTCTAAGTTTCCACACCAAGGATGGATTGATGAAGAAATGAGTGACCTAGAGGAAGCAAGATTGCTAGATAATTTCCTCTAGGGTGGCCGGCCTCTTTAGAGAGAAAGGAGAGCTTTGTGTTCTCTCCGATTTCCTAAAAGAAACCCGTAATGAATTTTGGCTATAAAGTTCTTTATATAGTCACTTGTTTAAGTGACCTAAAGAACCAAAACCCTATTTTCATCAAAAGGCCGGCCTTAGGGTGTTATTGGGCTATTTGGGCCTTTGTGAATTATTATTCATTAAGTTGTCATACAACTCAAGTCAATGGGCTTGACGCTCGAAGCCCATTGGGCCTTGAGGCCCAAAACTAACCCGTGGTCTTCTAACGAACTATATTCGTTTGATTAATTAATCATATTAATTAATCCTTGCCATAAATAATTAAACCATTTAATTATTCTTACTCATCTCCGTTGTTTCTTCAATCTTTACCTTACACGGTGTACGATCCATTAGGTTCCTTTTAGCGAGGCAGTGGGCGATTAAAACTCTTTCTAATCGATTGTGAATTGAAACTTACTTTCTATTCTCCCTTTAGTGATTATACACGTTTAGGGCTTCCACAAACCATGAGTGACACCTAGCAGCATATCATGGTTACCCAAGCTAATCAGAAGAGGTAGAGAACCTATTCAGTTTAGGATTACAAATGCAATACGGTCTTTCTCTAATACAATACTCTTGACCACATTGTTTGGTTTGATAGTTTATTCATGTCTACTATCCAATGTGATTCGTTTGCTTATATGATTACCTTGAATGTGATTTGGAACGCCTTCCTAAATCTCATTCATACTCTGGCCAGAGATTCTTAATCATATCATAGAGTATTCTCCCTCAGATGGTTTGAAGGTTAGAGATCCCTTGTTGCGCATTTAATTGCCTCCATGGCTAAGTGGCTTAACCCCAACTATGCCGTGGACACCCACGAATGGAGTGACGTTTGATATAATCAAAGATCAAGGACCTAACCACAAGACAACTATGATGCCTCAGGTCAAAGGACTACTTTGCATTATCCCAACCATGAGTTCTCATGTGACATGAATATGAGAACTCTTCGTTGATCGTGTTCAGTGAACTCACTCTCTATTGAGCACCTACGTACTTGTCTTGATGTCACACACCTCAATGACTCGAGACTAGTCACTCTCCCTGAGAGAAGACACAGCACGTACTGATCTTAACGGACTGTCAATGCCCAATTGGCAATCCTATGATCAGGAACGTTTAGGATGTGTCTATGAAAGAATGGTCTCATGAATCTAACTTATTTAGATTGCATTCTCCCAATCACATATTCCTTGGACTTTATCGTTTAAGCATATAACATTTATATGAGACGGCTTAAACAATAATCTTTGCCCTTGATATTAAACTAGATTAGTTTAACATATGAAATGTCCGTAAAGTATCATCATATGATTGGCTTTAGGGCACATTTCCAACAATCTCCCATTTCCACTATTGCCAATCAGCTTAGTCATCAGTGATGATACCTCTTCTGTAGTCATTTCATAAATGGTTGAGTAGTAGGCCTAGACAATGGATATCTATATGTTATCCATAGAAGCAACCTTGAGAATATTGACGTCACCATTATACATGATTCCCAATCATGTGGTTCAGTCTCTCATATGAGTTCGGATCTTGATGAGACCTTGATTCCCTGGCTTGAGCTATCGCCCCATTAGTGTCGTAGTGTCGATACACTAGAGACACTTTCTGGTTGGAACCGAATAGAGAGTTCATAAATGAACTTTCCCATCCAAACAACATTGTTGTAAGCTTCTATATGGCAATATATTTTGCATTCACAATGGAACACACTAAAGTCATTACTTTAATGTTTCCATCCAAATATCTCTTTAGTCATAATAAAGATATATCTGTTTATCTCTTCATTCATAATGAAGAAACATCCAATGATGGATTAGATTCATAATCTAATACAATTACGCTTCCATTACGTTACTCTAATTCTTCCTCATTCTTTGAGGAATCTATCCTTTAGTATTTCTTAAATACTTAAGGACTCACTTGACAGTTGCTATGGTTCTGATCCTGGGCTTGCACTGATATCGTCTTGTACCGTTCTAGGTACAACTCATATCAATGTGTTTCATACAATATGAAATACATAAATCACCTTTCTGCGTATGCATAAAGGATTCTATTTACGCATTATTTCTTTGGGAGTCAAAGGGTAGGTCTGTTCCCTTTGAGAAGAGCTACCTCCTAGTCTTACTAGAGTTGTTCTTCTGATTGAAGTTTATCATCATATGAGAAACTTCCTAGCATCTTTTGTCTATCATTAGGGCTTGATATAATCTAATTATATCCTGAAATCTATCATTATAGATTTACATCCCATGTTTATAGACTATGTCTCCCATATACATTCTATCGTGATAGAATGTTTAAAGTCATAACTTTAACGAAGAAGTATTCTTCTCATTTCCAAAATTAATATATCAAATATATATTAAATTTTTAGGAACATGATTAACTCCCATACACATTCTATCATTATAGAATGCTTAAAGTCATAACTTTAACGAAGAAGTATTCTTTTCATTTCCAAAATTAATTTATCATATATCTGTATATATATATATTCAATTTTAGGAACATGATTAACTCCCACTAATCTTTTGTAAACCTAGTAACCAAAAGATTCATTTACATCTTCATGAGAAATCAAACGATTTGATTTTTCTCTCATAAGACGCTTATGGCTCCCACTAGCTTGCTAAGATCCATGATGGATGGATCTCTACAACTTATATGTCTTGTGATTCATAGTTTTAGACATATATTATCAAGACTATCTTAATAATGGTTTCGGAAACCCATATTATGTCCAAACATTGAATCACCATTTAGTTGTAGTTAGCAATCTTCGAATTAATTGAAACTAAGACTACGTCAAAAATGGTTCCTTCAAAGTCAACCATTCTCTTTGATTGTAGTCACCTTAAGCTACCAATTAGCTATTAAGGTTTCATTATTTCGGGTCAAATGGTACTTTACCATTTCCTTGAGTATATATCGTATATACACTCAATGTAGTCATAAGGATTTTTCATTCTTATTTCTTTCGAATTAAGAGGTGCAACTCTATGACATAGTCATAAAGTTCAAACCATTCAACTGAGACGGTTTATAAATCCTTTTGACTACCTTGGAGCTTGTGGTATAGGAACTAGGTTGTTATATTTGTTGATTATCATCTTGTCTCTCAAAGAACCTATTCTTTGAGTTCTATCTCTCGTTCATTTGCTCTTTCTTAGGCAAATCCTAGTGTAGGATTACGATGAACTACCCAACAAACAACATTTGTTAGTTGGTTTATAGAAGTGATATCCAAATGTTAATTTAAGGATACCCACAAGATAATTCTTAAACAAATATTGCTTATTAGCACACAACCCAAAATCTTAACATGCTTGAGATTTGCCTTTCTTTCCAACTACATCTTAAGGAGTCATGAAAATTTTGGAAGATCTTCTAATTGACAATCATATTGTTTTAGAAGTATATATATCCTATATATGGGTAATAGATAACATCTACGTGAATTAACCTCAACAATTTTGTGATTCTTTATTCTTTCTAAAAGAATAAAGATTCAAACATTTTGCCTCTATGCAATTTTAACAAGAAGGCATTGGATCCGGATCTAACGATCAAAGGCATCCATCTATGACTAACTTGTAATTTATGTTTTAGAGGTATCACAACTTAGTTGGGATTAGTCACTACCTTGTAACCTTCTGGGTTTTAAGCATCGTTATATTCTAAACAGTTAACACTACCATATCATCTCTACTATAGAGATAATTAATTAGATTACAATAATCTAATCATTCATTAATTAAGAACAATGTTTTGTCAAACAAAACATTTATCCATTTCACATAGTGACTGAATTAAGTTCCTTAAAATTGGAATGTAAAGACAATCTTTAGTTTTTCCAATTTCTTTGGTAGTTCATATGAGGAAGTAAGTACCATCTGCTTTCGCAGAGATCTACATTTGATTCACTTTCCGAATGTGAAGTACTTTCTCTTCTCTCATTAATCTTCTACTTCCTATTAGCCACACTTTTACAACAATTGTAAAACATAGTCACTAATACGGAATCTAGCATTCAAGTAGAAGAACCAACTGTTTTGAACTTTTCAAGAACAATTTACAACACCTTCGAAAGGTGTGTTCTTGACACTTGCAAGACATTTCTTGCAAATACCCCTTCCAATGTCCATCCTTTCATAAAGAAAGTTTGTTCCCTTGGAGTTATTTTGCCTTCTTCATTTGACTTCTCCTTTGACTACAATAGTCATGGTCCCTAAACTCCCACTATCTCTCTTGAAACTTATTTCAATTGTGTTATACACATCAAACGATTTGGAGAGTGTGTGGTTATTGTTCACATTATAGTTTACAATAAACTTAGTGAACGATTTGGATAGGGACACAAAGGTGAAGTCCTTGCTTAGTTTCCGTTTCTTTAAGTGGTGTAACACTTCAACACTCAATGATTCAAAATCATCATAAGTCCATGTTGATGGACTATTTTTGTCAACCAACCATTATGTTCTAAACATAATTACAAACTTCCAAGAGTTGTTTAAGGCAACTCTAATTTCTTCATACAACAATTTGTAAGTGAAGAATCATGGCACATAAAGTGTCCATGCCTTTGTGCTTTCTTCTCAAGTTCTTTGTTCATTTAACAAAGAAACAAGCACTAGTGTTTGCATTGACTAAGGGTTGTTCAAAACAACTCTTATTTCTTCATACAACGATTTGTAAGTGAAGAACTAATAACACTAAAAGTGTCCTTTTCTTTATGCTAATCTTCGTAAGTTCCTTTGTTCATATAACGAAGGAATAAGCATTGGTTGTTTGTGTTGTCCTCTTCATGATAGACTTTTCTAACATGTTCTTCCAATGATACATTATCATTAGGAAGATTGTGAGGATGAGACTACTTAGGTACATATGCAATCCTTTTAAGACACTCTTGGGGATTGTGGTACCAAATCCGGAAACTAAAACATTCGGTTTTTATTTGTCAAGTGTTGGATAGCGTTTGCAAATATATTGGTAAACAAATACATAACGAATATAAATTGATTGATTTTAAGCCATTTGATTCGGGTCTTTAAATCAAATAGCACCCACTATTTTTGGCAAATTCCATATCCCTCATTGGAATTCGAGAGTTTTGGAGGAAACTCTTAGTAGGGTATGGGAGACTCACTACTACCAAGCCTACCTCACAATGATATGATGTTGGCTAGCATTAATAATAATGAGAGAGTACACTTACTCATTTGCATCTCTTGCAAGTACCCATCAATTTGGCCTCTAGAAAATGTCACCTCACAATGATATGATGTTGGCTCCGTTTCTCTTAGTTAAGTCATTCCCACCATGCTTAGTTCGTGAAGGGGTTCAAGAATAGCCTCACGATGATACGATGTCGGCCATCCTCGTTGCCTACACTAACCTCATCATATGTTTATGGATTCCTCCTGAGTATAAGCATGCACTTTGTACTCCCCATGATAGGGTGAAGCCGGTGTACAAGTCATAAACGATTGGATCCCACCACGGTGGAAGGCCACGAAAGAGTGTTCAAAGTCACTCTCACGCTTATCAACTTAATAATGGTTTGGTTTGAGGGTTTTAGGTCTCATCACATATAAATATTCATTTTAATCTTTATTAAAACAGTTTTGGTCCTATTACAACTATTGGTCCATTTGATTGAATTTAGTTGTATATAATACTCCCACTATGCTTATAAAACGGTTTTTAAAGCAAGAGTATATGATACTACTAACATAAACTTTGCATTCATTTGATGGACTATATAGTTGCCTTAGGGCCTTAGGATGACTATGAACCTTTTAATTAGATCCAACACGAGCCTTGTGTTGAATCTCGGTCTAGGGATGGTGATTGATTTTAGTTACGCGTTTAATCACATTAAGGCGTGTTGTCTTAGAGGCGTTGGACCCAACTACTTCATTTTCATGCATATCAAATAAAGCAAGAAAGAAGTAATTCAAAGTAAAGATGAGCTTATGCTCTTTACAACATTTGATCAAATCAAATTACAACCAAAATCTAATCTACACATTCCCATGGTTCAAACAAATTTGAAACGGCCTTTCACATAGCTCAATTATAATAGGCTTAGGTTCATAATCACCCTTTCTTTAATTAATTAACGCTTTAACTAATTAAACTTGAATGCAACATTTTCATTTGGTTTTTGTATCCATAGAATTGATTTTAAATGGAGCTAAATGAAATGAAAATTCAATTCTCATTTAAAGAAACAAAACAATTTTGTTCTCAACCTAATTTGGGCCATCATGCAATAACCACAACTTTTTGGGATATATTGCGAAAACACAAACTTTTGGGGTCACTTTGTAAAAACACAAAAGTCCACTACTTCATGTAAATACAACTAGAACCCAAAATTTAAACAATGCAAAAACTTCATTAAAGGAACAAAACAATTTGTCCTTTAGCGTTTTTGGACCTAAACGTAAAAACGTAAACTTTTGGGCCAAAGTTCAAATACACAAAAGTATCAAAACTTTATGTAATTGCATAAAAGCCCCAAAAGTACCCTACATGTAGGGTGGCCGGTTTTGGAGAGGAGTGTGAGTGATGTGTGTGTTGATTTGTGAGTTTTGACATAAAGCATGCAAGTGGTGCAAGTGGTGTGTGTGAAAGGGAATTAATCCTTTCACACCCACCATTATTTCTATCACCATTTAAACAAATATCTAACACATTTAAACATTTGAAAAACATAAAACATAAACTTTATGAAATAAATCAAAACTTTGAATCAAAACACAAACCTTTTTGTTCTTGGCAAAAATGTCAAGAACAATGAAGAACACTCATGAAAAACTCAAAATATTTCCATGAACATTTTTCACCCAAAAAACATCCCAAAACCATTTTAACTTAAGGGAAATAATATATAACCAAACTAGGGTACATAGGGGTTCCAAAAGTTACTTTAAAACACTTTTAACAAGTCAAACAAGAACCCAAAAATCCACCCTTTGGATTTGGCCGAAAATCCCCAAAGTCATGGCACCAAATTTTAGCTCCAATATTCATGCTCATATGAACTACATCTACAACATTTGAGATGGCAAATTTTCTAACAAAATTTACATTCAAAAAAGCAAGAATAAAGCTTGTAACATATTACAACTTTTAAATCAAATACTATGAAGAACAAAACCCAAAAGGATTCACCAACTACTAGACCTAGGCTCTGATACCACTTGAAGGAAGATTTGTGAAAAACATGTTCATTTAAGCAACATCATATAGCATGCAATTAACAATTAAAAGGCGGAATCATGCTTGCATGCACTTAAAAACAAAACATTAACGATGAAATTCAAAGCCTAGTAGATTGGTGAACCAAGACTCAACTCAAATCAAAGTGAGTGGAGAAATTATACCTTTGTAGAGGGCCTTCATTCCTTGCATCTTAGATCTATGGATTTGGATGGAAGAATAGATTCTCCAAGTTCCCAAAATTGAGAACCTCTAAGTTTCCACACCAAGGATGGATTGATGAAGAAATGAGCGACCTAGAGGAAGCAAGATTGCTAGATAATTTCCTCTAGGGTGGCCGGCCTCTTTAGAGAGAAAGGAGAGCTTTGTGTTCTCTCCAATTTCCTAAAAGAAACCCGTAATGAATTTTGGCTATAAAGTTCTTTATATAGTCACTTGTTTAAGTGACCTAAAGAACCAAAACCCTATTTTCATCACAAGGCCGGCCTTAGGGTGTTATTGGGCTATTTGGGCCTTTGTGAATTATTATTCATTAAGTTGTCATACAACTCAAGTCAATGGGCTTGACGCTCGAAGCCCATTGGGCCTTGAGGCCCAAAACTCACCCGTGGTCTTCTAACGAACTATATTCGTTTGATTAATTAATCATATTAATTAATCCTTGCCATAAATAATTAAACCATTTAATTATTCTTACTCATCTCCGTTGTTTCTTCAATCTTTACCTTACACGGTGTACGATCCATTAGGTTCCTTTTAGCGAGGCAGTGGGTGATTAAAACTCTTTCTAATCGATTGTGAATTGAAACTTACTTTCTATTCTCCCTTTAGTGATTATACACGTTTAGGGCTTCCACAAACCATGAGTGACACCTAGCAGCATATCATGGTTACCCAAGCTAATCAGAAGAGGTAGAGAACCTATTCAGTTTAGGATTACAAATGCAATACGGTCTTTCTCTAATACAATACTCTTGACCACATTGTTTGGTTTGATAGTTTATTCATGTCTACTATCCAATGTGATTCGTTTGCTTATATGATTACCTTGAATGTGATTTGGAACGCCTTCCTAAATCTCATTCATACTCTGGCCAGAGATTCTTAATCATATCATAGAGTATTCTCCCTCAAATGGTTTGAAGGTTAGAGATCCCTTATTGCGCATTTAATTGCCTCCATGGCTAAGTGGCTTAACCCCAACTATGCCGTGGACACCCACGAATGGAGTGACGTTTGACATAATCAAAGATCAAGGACCTAACCACAAGACAACTATGATGCCTCAGATCAAAGGACTACTTTGCATTATCCCAACCATGAGTTCTCATGTGACATGTGAAGGTAAATTTATGAGATTCTAGAATGGGATTTCAAAAAAGACTATCATGCATATACAAATCAAATTTGATATACGAAAGCAGCGGAAGCATTTATAACATATTATCAAAGCTATAGTCATGCAAATCCCCTTCAAGGTTCATAGGTTTATATATAATGCATCAAAACATTTTATAGAGAAGAACAAAGTGAAGGTTTAGTCTTATACCTCTTGATCTAGACTTGAGACCAAGGATGGACCACCTCCAAGCCCTTTGTTCCTTGAACTCCTTGAGCCTAGCCTCCTCCACTTTGATAGAATGAGTGCTCCTAGGTTCTCTTCAAGTTTCCAAAGTAGGAAACCTCTAAAGATCCTCACCCACTAGTGTAGTGAGAAGGATGAAGGAATAACCAAAAGGGTGTAAGATATGTTAGTAAAAACACCCCAATGGTGGCCGGCCTTTGTGTAGTAAGAGAGCTAATTTTCTTTTGCCTCTTTGTTGTTTTAAACACACAAAAACCCTATTGAACAATATCTCTATAAAGTTCCTTATATAGACAAAAGAAACCTAGTCAACAACTTGATTAAATATCTCACCCTTTCCTACCTAAAGTGGCCGGCCCTCTTTGTGTTGTTTGGGCTTTGGACTTTCATTTATTTCAAGTCATCCAATGCTTGAATAAAAGCCCAATGGGTTTAGGCCCAATGGGCCCAATTAAACCCGAACGTTTCTTTAAGCCCAAAACGATGTTTATCGCTTTTATGATTTCTTTAGACTTTCTAAATTAATCCCAACACTTAATTAATCCAATTAATTGTTTCCATCATCCATTAATTACTCACTACAATAGTGTATTGGTGAACAATCTTTTAGGTTCTAATTAGCAAGGCAGTGAGGTGATTGGCATCAATCCAATTGATTATATTTAATTCAATCACTTAGTGAATTGAAACTTCATTTTAATTCACCTTCTTCTTTGATGACTACATTTAATCATCTAGAAGAACTCACAAGCTATGAGTGACATCTAACCATATGTCATAGCTACCCAAGCTAATGTAGAAGTTTATTCAGAGAACCTATTCCATTGGAATTACAATGTAATTCGATCATTCTCTAATACAATACTCTCAATCACATTATTAGGGTATGGATATATTATGTCAAACCCCTAATGTGATTATTCCTTCTTATATGATTCTTTTGAGTCGTATAGGAACGCTTTCCTTTTAATACGCTCGATACTTCGGCCGAAGATTCCCGAATCATATCTTAGAGTATTCTTCCTCTCTTATCGAGGATTAGAGATTCCTTGTTGCGCATACACTTGCCTTCATGACTAAGTGGCTTAACCCCGACTATGCCGTTGACGCTCTGATAGAGTGACGTTTGACATAATCAAAGATTAAGTACTTAACCACAAGACAACGACGATGCCTCAGGTCAAAGGACTACTTACATTATTCCAACCATTTGAGTTACTTGCTTGACATGTGAGTAGACCTCCATACAAGTACTCTCGTTCGATTGTGTTCAGTGAACTCATTCCCTTAATGAGCACCTACATACTTGTCTTAGTGTCATAACACGAATGGGATGAGACTTTCCATCCTTCCATTTGAAGCAGACACAGTATGTACCGGTCTATGCATTGTCAGTATCCCTCCGACAATCCAATGACCAGGAACCTTTTTGGACATTTGGTTATGTGAAGAAGGTCTCTGTAGTCTAACATCATTAGATTACTTTTTCAATCGATCCATTGTCCATGGATACACTATTTAAGACATATATCGTTTATTGAGATAGTCCTAATTCGTGTCTTTGCCATTTGATGTATAAGAATCATCTATACATCCATTCATTTGTCCTGAAAGGTTTCTTCCAAAGATTGACTTTCAGGGCATATTTCCAACAATCTCCCACTTGCACTAAAGTCAATCACTAGTGTATCTTATACATCTTGTTGAGAGAGCTTATGCTCGTAGGTTAACTTGGTTATGTATTAATCCCCTTTTTATTTAAAAGGGATTTTCTTATCAAATGTTTCCAAAACATTTGATGATGTCTCTTTATTGTGTTCGAATATTTTGATGAGACCTTGATTCCATGGCTTGAGCTATCGCCCCATTACGTCGTAGTACCCTACTAACGACCTTATGGTTTGGATTCAATCATTGGTTCTAAAAGAATCCCTTCCATTCAAAACACCTTTTTGAAGCAGTTTGTAAAACTATATATCGACATATATTTCGTTTGTATACTTTATACAAACTTTGCTCCAACCTTGAGACCATTGTAGTACAATACTAACAATTCATTCATATGATTAGTACTTCATCCATTATGAAGTTCCATTTGTTAAAATGGCTTATTTTCACTATGGTTAACAACCTAAGTGAATGCACGCTTCCAGAGTCCCACTCTGATGTTTCTTTCTTAAAGGCAATAATACTCTATCAGTTGCTTTGGTTCTGATCCTGGGATATAGTAATATCTTAAAGTGATAAACTCAGTGGTTTCTTCACCTTTGGATATCTACTTCACAAGTCAATACATGTGTCCCTTTTGTGATTTTATGACACATTCATTATAAGGGTTATGAAAGTGACTTCCTATCACATAGGAAAATGCTTTCTTAAATCTTCAACATTTGAGATTTAATTCCCATATAACATTATTGAGATAGCCTTGCTATATCAATAAGTCCAATTTCAAGTCTATACTTCAAAATTGACCGTGTCATGTTTTGTCATTTTCGAGTAATATCTATGTTTTGTCAAGTCTATCAAATAGACTTTATTCACATCATGTTGCTCAAATTATAACATCACTCCCATTGGCCTTGTCGTAACTTAGCATTCATTCAAAAATAACAATTATATTTTCTTGATTTGAATGCATATTGCTCCCACTAACTTAAATGAATCATACACAAAAGAATTCCTTCTCAAGTAATTCCATGAAATGTGTGACTTATCAAGTCTATTCATTTAAATTATATGGTGTCATATACCATACTTCAAGTTTTAGTCATACTAAGACCTTTAATGTAGTCATATAAGAATTATCCAAGTCTTTAGTGGAAGCTTGGATCCTACTAAGGATATAGAAACTCAACCATTCCTTCTAGGTGGTTGATATAATTCATTATCAAAACTACATAGAGCAATATCGTTACATGAGATGTTGAATTTGGATTGTCTCTTTGTTAAACCATATGTTGTGACTCATTTTGAAACTAATTCCCTTTTGTTTCATCAACTTGTCCATATGCTTTGTTATTAGCTTGTTCTCATAAAAGAGAATAATGGACAACTCCCAACATATAACCATTTTATGCTAGGTTGACGAAACCAACATTCAAAGACTATTCTTTAGAATGTCACACAACATAGAATTTTAACGTTTGAAGAGCTTGAATCTTTTAACAATTAAAATTACAAACCTTTAATAATAGTCAAGTACTATTATTCTTTAGACAACTATAAACCAATCATATTCAAGTTTATATCCATTTTCACACCTCCCACTATTTCTCATGACTTTAATGAGAAATCATTTCATACATACAAAATGTATAAAAGTGGATTATATTGGTAGAAAACATTGTGTAGTAGCTTTAAAACATTTCAAGCTTATTTGTTTCAATCTTCACTAAGTTTAATGTCTTGTTATTTAAGTAGCTAAAGTCTTTAAACCTTTTATAGATTTAGATACTTCTTTCTTGGTTTAATCACTAACACAATTGACATTTTAAAACCTTTTAAAGAATGCCCAATTAGTTGTTCAAAACTACTAATTGAATCAAGAGTGATCTTGATCATTGTGTTTCAAGTGACAACCATATAAGAAACGTTTTTCTTATCACTTATATCATTATAATGTGATCTTCCTTTTCTTCAAGAAAGGAATCTCTAGACTTTTGTCAATTCATATAGAACTCATAGGTAGACAATTGGAACCAAATATAAAGATTCATTGTATCCATTTATGTCCTACATGTGAGATCTATCCATAATTGATAAATCTAAAGTTTGGTTTATCACATTACAATAAGTGATATAACTCTTGTATCTCATCTAGGATACAACAAGACAATTTTCAATTCATAACACTACTTTAAGGAAATAGTATATTAAAAAGGCATTCTTCACATTACATTAATATGACAGTTCAAACATTCATAATGTTTAATACAAAAAGTATTAGCTCTATACATTTAGAGACAAATATAAATACCTTTACACATTTAGGCACTAATAGTGGTCTTCCATCATATGAAGCCACATAACAAGTTCTTATCAAAATAAGAAAGTTTAAAGACAATCTTTAACGCCTAACTAACTTCCTAAGTAGTGAGCAAAAAACATAGTGGCCGAACCCTTCACCACATTTTCTTTGCTTGTTCTTCTTCTACTTGGCTTCTCCACCTATATACAATTTATACAAGTGATTAGCTCTTTATATCAAATATAAATATTTAGAAGATCTAACAATTAGAATTGAAGATAAAAACATAAACCATACCTTGTGGTTTGTCCTTAAGACTTGCTAGGTATAACCTGCAATTCCTCCTCCAATGCCCCTCCTTTCCACAGTGGTGGCAAGTCCCCTTGGGCTCCTTTGCCTTCCTTTTCTTCACTCCTCCTTTCAGCTTAGGAGTGGGTGACTTCTTCTCCTTCCATATGCCTTTGCCTTGCGGCTTGGCTTTGGAAGAGGATGGCTTGTTGTAGGCTACTCCAGCAGTCCCTACAACGCTCTCTTTCTTCATAGTCTTCTCAGCAGTTACTAACATGTTTAGTAACTCAGAGAGAGTACTATCCATCTTATTCATATTGTAGTTCATTACAAACTGCGAGAATGAATCAGAAAGAGAAGCCAATATAAAGTCCTGGGCCAATTCCCCGTCAAGTGGAGTACCAAGGTTCTCCAATTGTTCAATGAATCCTATCATCTTCAGTACATGTTGGTGTACTAGAGCCCCCTTGACCATCTTGGTCTTTACAAGCTCACAGACGGTGCTAAAACGACGGTTGCGCGTCCCTTCACCATATAACTCCGTAAGATGGAGTATTATGGAAGATGCACTATCCATGCCCTCGTGCTGTCCCTGTAGCTCCTCATTCATGGAAGCCAACAGATAGCATTTGGCTTGTATATCATCCTCAACGTGCTTGTCATACTTAGCACGTTCATCCTCAGTAGCTTCAGGGCTGAGAGGTATGTGAGGTGGAGCCTTGTCTAGTACGTAAACAATCTTCTCCAATGTTAGGAGAATCTTGACATTACGATACCATGATGGGAAATTGTGCCCCTCTAGGCAATGTTTGTCGAGTATTTTCGTGAGTGTGCTTCCAACCATATCTAAATACATAAACAAATAAAATAATTAGATTGATTGTTGATTAAGTCAAACGATTTGGGTCTTTAAACCAAATGACACCACCCACCATTTTTGGCAAATTCCATATCCCCCATAATGGAATCCGGGAGATTTCAAAGAAAGCTCCTAGCGGGTTATGGGAGGCTCACTATTACCAAGCCCACCTCACGATGATACGATGTCGGCTAGCAACAATAATAATGAGAGGGTACAATTACCCATTCACAACAACCTCTTGTGATTACCCATCTATTTGGCCTCTAGAAAACAATGCCTCACGATGATACGATGTTGGCATCATTTCTCTTAGTTAAGTTCTTTCCCACCATGCTGGTTTAGCTAGGGGTTCAAGCATGACCTCACGATGATACGATGTTGGCCACACTCGTTGCCTACCTTAACCTCATCAAATGTTTTAAATAAACTCCTCCTGAATATAAGCATGCACTTTGTCACTTCCCCATGATAGGGTGAAGGCGGTGTACAAGTCGTAAACGATTGGAGCCTACCATGGTGGAAGGCCACGAAAAAGTGTTCTAAGCACTCTTACGTTTACAACTTAATATGATTGTTGTTTGAGGGATTTTAAGGTCTCATCATTTTATTTATTTAATCACAATCAAATAAATAATGTCCTATTATAACTACTTAGTCCAAAGTTTAATGAAATTAGTAGCATATAATATCCCCATTATTCGTTTTCATAAAACAAATCAATATCAAAACATTTTTCAAAATATTGGAGATATATATAACTACTAATAGTCTTCATTATATTTTAGTAGCGTATGATACTCCCACTATTTGTTTTGAGAAAAACAAATCAATATTAAAAACGAATTTTTCAAATATTGGAAGTAACTACTACTACCAAGGTTTTTGCATTCCTTTGAAATTGGACTTTATAGTTATCTTAGGCTCTTGGATGACCATGGACTTATTAGGTTATTGCAACAACTAGCCATCATTGTTGAATATAAACTCGGGGAGGTTGTGTCATTTAATTACGTGCTTATCAATCCAATTAAAACATTTTCATTGAGCCATTAGAAATGAAAGACAATCATTCATTGCTAATTAGGGCATTGGACCCATTTAATCTTTAATCTCATGTCAAAACCCTCTTTTAGTTATGTCTCCTTACCAATAGTTAAAGAAACTCTAGTCTAGCACTAGAGGGAATCAACTAGCGAATAGAGATTAAGAAGTAATAAGAATTACAAACCGATTTGTACAAATTCCTATAAATTACATATACTAAAAGGGGAGAGATAGATAAACGTCAAACATGACAAGGTCCAATTAAACAGTAATTAAAACACATTCCCAAGGTTCAAACAATTTGATTTTAACGCCTTATCTTATAGCTCAATTATCGTTTAAGGCATAAGTCCATAGTCACCCTTTTATAACTACTTAAACACATTTAAATAATTAAATGGAATGCAACATAAACATTTAGATTTAGTACATATGGGCATAAGAGTATTGTGAGTTTAAACAACTAACAAAATTAAAATCAAATATTTTAACTTTCTAGTTAGTAGGGGCTTAAATGCAACTATGAAAAAGTTAGGGGTCAATCCGTAAATACTCAAAAGTATAAAATATCTTTTTTCAAAATTACAAAAAGCCCTACAAGTGGATAAATCCACTAGGGGAGGCCGGCCACTTAATGGGGGGGATGGGAAGTCTCACCCACATGCACAAATTCAATGCAAGGTAGAAAAATCCAAATTTGCACGTCACTTGGTTTTGGCTTTCAAGGTTTTAATGAAAAAAGGTGATGGAAATCTCCTAGACAAGTCTAGGGTTTTATAAGTTTTAATATGGTTATGGATGGTAAGAACATCATCCAAAACCATAAAACTATGCATGAAAACCAAATACAACCATTTTCACCCAAAACCAAACTATGAACACCAAGAACAAAACCATGAACACTTTTTCAAGATTTGTGTATTCTTGGTGATTTTTCAAACCCAAAAACAAAAGTGACAAGGTTTCAATTTTCTAGCTTTAAAATGATGTGTGAGTGTCTTACAATAAAACACAAACACATGCTCAAAATTCCCCCAAAACCGTGCCAACCATAAAGAACAAATTCTCAAAATTTTATTCATGACTTATTCTTTATTCATGCATACAAAACAACTTTTACATGCATATCTTTTCAACTCTTGATTTACATTTTTCAACCATTGAAAAACAAAAGATAAACACACTTTTAAATGAAGAAATAATATGTCAAATTAGTTTAAAACTCAATTTTCATTCATGCATACAAAACAACTTTTGCATCCATACCTTTCTCAACTATTGACTAACATTTTTCAACTATTGAAAAACAAAAGATAAACATATTTTGAATGAAACAATTGTTGGAAATGTGCCCTAAAGCCAATCATATGATGATACTTTACGGACATTTCACATGTTAAACTAATCTAGTTTACATATAAAGGGCAAAGATTATTGTTTGAGCCGTCTCATATAAATGTTATATGCTTAAACGATAAAGTCCAAGGAATATGTGATTGGGAGAATGCAATCTAAAGAAGTTAGATTCATGAGACCATTCTTTCGTAGACACATCCTAAATGTTCCTGATCATAGGATTGCCAATTGGGCATTGACAGTCCGTTAAGATCGGTACGTGCTATGTCTTCTCTCAGGGAGAGTGACTAGTCTCGAGTCATTGGTGTGTGTGACATCAAGACAAGTACGTAGGTGCTCAATAGAGAATGAGTTCACTGAACACGATCAACGAAGAGTTTTCATATTCATGTCATATGAGAACTCATGGTTGGGATAATGCAAATAGTCCTTTGACCTGAGGCATCACAGTTGTCTTGTGGTTAAGTCCTTGATCTTTGATTATGTCAAAGTCACCCCATCGGGGTGTCCACGGCATCATTGGGGTTAAGCCACTTAGTCATGGAGACAAGTGAATGTGCAACAAGGGATCTCTAACCTTCAAATGGTTTGAGGGAGAATACTCTATGATATGATTTAGAACCTCTGGCCAGAGTATGAATGAGATTTAGGAATGCGTTCCAAATCACATTCAAGGTAATCATATAAGCACAAGAATCACATTGGATAGTAGACATGAATAAATAAACTATCAAACCAAACAATGTGGTCAAGAGTATTAGATTAGAGAAAGACCGTATTGCATTTGTAATCCTAAACTGAATAGGTTCTCCACCTCTTCTGATTAGCTTGGGTAACCATGATATGCTGCTAGGTGTCACTCATGGTTTGTGGAAGCCCTAAACGTGTGTAATCACTAAAGGGAGAATTGAAAGTAAGTTTCAATTCACAATCGATGTAAAATGGTTTTAATCGCCCACTGCCTCGCTAAAAGGAACCTAATGGATCGTACACCGTGTAAGGTGGAGATTGAAGAAACAATGGAGATGAGTAAGAATAATTAAATGGTTTAATTATTTATGGTAAGGATTAATTAATATGTTAATTAATCAAACGAATAAGTTCGTTAAAGACCACGGGTTAGTTTTGGGCCTCAAGGCCCAATGGGCTTCGAACGTCAAGTCCATTGACTTAAGTTGTATGACAACTTAATTCACAAAGGCCCAAAACCCCAAACAAAACCCCATGGCCGGCCATTTAGAGGAAGGGTAGTGAACTTGCTTTAATTACAAGCTTGCCACTCAAATGAATAAAGGTATAAATATGACTTTATAGCCAAAATTCATTTAGGGTTTCTTTTAGAGAAAATTGGAGAGAACATGTCTCTCCATTTCTCTCTAAAGAGGCCGGCCCCCTTGGAGGGTGCATCTAGCAATCCCACTACTCCAAGGTCACTCATTTCTTCTCCAATCTAACCTTGGTGAAGATACTTAGGGCTGGTTTGGTATTGCTGTGCTTTGAGAAAAAGCTGCTGTGAGAATAAGCGGCTGTGAAATAAATCAGCAGAGTGTTTGGTAAACTTTTTTGTAAAAGTGCTTTTGGAAAAAAAAACAGTCTAATAGTGGGTCTTTTTATTAAAGAAGCACAGTAGCTCCGTGTGCTTTGAAAAAAAGCCAGTTTTCCAAAGCTGCAAATAGCAGCTTCAGCTTTTTCCTTTGATTTCAGCTTATTCTCACAGCAGCTTCCAAAATAAGCCTTTTTTTTCAGTTTACCAAACACCTAAAACCCTCACAGCTTTTTTTCATGGGTGCTTTTTTTTTAAGCACCTCACTCCCAAACTAGGTCTTAGAGGTTCTCAACTTTGGGAACTTGGAGAAACCTATTCTTCCATCCAAAACCATAGATTTTAGATGCAAGGAATGAAGGCCCTCTCTTTGGGTGATTAGCCTTTGCTTTTGCAAAGAGGAATCTACAAAGGTATATATTTCTCAACTCACTTTGATTTGAGTTGAGTCAAGGTTCACCAATCTACTAGGCTTTGAATTTCTTGGTTAATGTTTTGTTTTTGAATGCATGCAAGCATGATTCCGCCTTTTAATTGTTAATTGCATGCTATAGATGTTATTCTAATGAACATGTTTTTCACAAATCTTCCTTCAAGTGGTATCAGAGCCTAGGTCTAGTAGTTGGTGAATCCTTTTGGGTTTTGTAGTTCATAGTTTGTGATTTAAAAGTTGTAATATGTTACAAGCTTTATTCTTGTTTCTTTGAATGTAAATTTTGTTAGAAAATTTGCCATCTCAAATGTTGTAGATGTAGTTCATATGAGCATGAATATTGGAGCTAAAATTTGGTGCCATGACTTTGGGGATTTTCGGCCAAATCCAAAGGGTGGATTTTTGGGTTCTTGTTTGACTTGTTAAAAGTGTTTTCAAGTAACTTTTGGAACCCCTATGTACCCTAGTTTGGTTATATGTTATTTCCCTAAAGTTAAAATGGTTTTGGGATGTTTTTGGATGAAAAATGTTCATGGAAATTTTTTGAGTTTTTCATAAATGTTCTTGATTGTTCTTGACATTTTTGCCAAGAACAAAAAGGTTTGTGTTTTGATTCAAAGTTTTGATTTATTTCATAAAGTTTATGTTTTATGTTTTTTCAAATGTTTAAATGTTTTAGATATTTGTTTAAATGGCAATAGAAATAATGGTGGGTGTGAAAGGATTAATTCCCTTTCACACACACCACTTGTGCACTTGCATGCTTTATGTCAAAACTCACAAATCAACACACACATCACTCCATTTCTTCTTCCAAAACCGGCCACCCTCTAGTGGGGTACTTTTGGGGCTTTTATGCAAATTACATAAAGTTTTGATACTTTTGTGTATTTGCACTTTGGCCCAAAAGTTTACGTTTTTACGTTTAGGTCCAAAAACGCTAAAGGACAAATTGTTTTGATCCTTTAATGAAGTTTTTGCATTATTAAAATTTTGGGTTCTAGTTGTATTTACATGAAGTAGTGGACTTTTGTGTTTTTACAAAGTGACCCCAAAAGTTTTGAAATATAGCCCAAAAGTTGTGGTTATTGCATATTGGCCCAAATTAGGTTGAGAACAAAATTGTTTTGTCTCTTTAAATGAGAATTGGATTTTCATTTCATTTAGCTCCATTTAAATCAATTTTATGGATACAAAAACCAAATGAAAATGTTGCATTCAATTTAATTAGTTAAAGCGTTAATTAATTAAAGGGTGATTATGAACCTAAGCCTAATATAATTGAGCTATGTGATAGGCCGTTTCAAATTTGTTTGAACCATGGGAATGTGTAGATTAGATTTTGGTTGTAATTTGATTTGATCAAATGTTGTAAAAGGGCATAAGCTCTTCTTTACTTTAAAGTAATTTGTTTTATGCAAATGTTGTAAAGAGCATAAGCTCTCTTTTACTTTGAAGTACTTCTTTCTTGCTTTATTTGATATACATGAAAATGAAGTAGTTGGGTCCAACGCCCTAAGACAACACGCCTTAATGTGATTAAACGCGTAACTAAAATCAATCACCATCCCTAGACCGAGATTCAACACAAGGCTCGTGTTGAATCTAAACAAAGGTTCATAATCATCCTAAGGCCCTAAGGCAACTATATAGTCCATCAAATGAATGCAAAGGTTATGTTAGTAGTATCATATACTCTTGCTTTAAAAAACCGTTTTATAAGCATAGTGGGAGTATTATATACAACTAAAAACAATGAGATGGACCAATAGTTGTAATAGGACCAAAATTGTTTTAATAGAGATTAAAATGTATATTTATATGTGATGAGACCTAAAACCCTCAACCAAACCATTATTAAGTTGAAAAGCGTGAGAGTGCTTAGAACACTCTTTCGTGGCCTTCCACCATGGTAGCTCCAATCGTTTATGACTTGTACACCGCCTTCACCCTATCATGGGGAAGTACAAAGTGCATGCTTATACTCAGGAGGAGTCTATATACATATGATGAGGTGAGTGTAGGCAACGAGGATGGCCGACATCGTATCATCGTGAGGCTATTCTTGAACCCCTTCATGAACTAAGCATGGTGGGAATGACTTAACTAAGTGCAATGGAGCCAACATCATATCATTGTGAGGTGACATTCTCTAGAGGCCAAATAAGATGGGTACTTGCAAGAGGTTGTTGCAAATGAGTAAGCGTACTCTCTCATTATTATTAATGCTAGCCAACATCATATCATTGTGAGGTGGGCTTGGTAATAGTGAGTCTCCCATACCCTACTAAGAGTTTCATCCAAAACTCTCGAATTCCAATGAGGGATATGGAATTTGCCAAAAATAGTGGGTGGTGCTATTTGATTTAAAGACCCGAATCAAATGCCTTAAAATCAATCAATTTATATTCGTTATGTATTTGTTTACCAATATATTTGCAAACGCTATCCAACACTTGACAAATAAAAACCGAATGTTTTAGTTTCCGGACTTGGTACCACAATCCCAAAGAATGTCTTAAAAGGATTGCATATGTATCTAAGTAGTCTCATCCTCACAATCTTCCTAATGATAATGTATCATTGGAAGAACATGTTAGAAAAGTCTATCATGAAGAGGACAACACAAACAACCAATGCTTATTCCTTCGTTATATGAACAAAGGAACTTACGAAGATTAGCATAATGACAAGGACACTTTTAGTGTTATTAGTTCTTCACTTACAAATCATTGTATGAAGAAATAATGAGTTGTTTTGAACAACCCTTAGTCAATGCAAACACTTAGTGCTCGTTTCTTTGTTAAATGAACAAAGAACTTAAGAAGAAAGCACAAAGACATGGACACTTTATGTGCCATGATTCTTCACTTACAAATTGTTGTATGAAGAAATGAGAGTTGCCTTGAACAACTCTTGAAAGTTTGTAATTATGTTTAGAACATAATGGTTGGTTGACAAAAATAGTCCATCAACATGGACTTATAATGATTTTGAATCATTGAGTGTTGAAGTGATAAACCACTTAACGAGACGGAAACTAAAGGCTAGGGACTTCACCTTTATGTCCCTAACCTAATGGTTCACTAAGTTTATTGTAAACTATGTAGTGAACAAATAAACACATGCTCTCCAAATTGTTTGATGTGTATTGCACAATTGAAATAAGTTTCAAGAGAGATAGTGGGAGTTTAGGGACTATGACTATGGTAGTCAAAGGAGAAGTCAAATGAAGAAAGCGAAATAACTCCAAGGGAACAAACTTTCTTTATGAAAGGATGGACATTGGAAGGGGTATTTGCAAGAAATGTCTTGCAAGTGTCAAGAACACACCTTTCGAAGGTGTTGTAAATTGTTCTTGAAAAGTTCAAAACAGTTGGTTCTTCTACTTGAATGCTTGATTCCGTATTAGTAACTATGTTTTACAATCGTTGTATGAAGAAATAAGAGTTGCCTTGAACAACTCTTGAAAGTTTGTAATTATGTTTAGAACATAATGGTTGGTTGACAAAAATAGTCCATCAACATGGACTTATGATGATTTTGAATCATTGAGTGTTGAAGTGATAAACCACTCAACGAGACGGAAACTAAGCTAGGACTTCACCTTTATGTCCCTATCCTAATGGTTCACTAAGTTTATTGTAAACTATGTAGTGAACAATAACCACACACTCTCCAAAATGTTTGATGTGTATAACACAATTGAAAAAGGTTTCAAGAGAGATAGTGGGAGTTTAGGGACCATGGCTATTGTAGTCAAAGGAGAAGTCAAATGAAGAAGATAAAATTAACTCCAAGGGAACAAACTTTCTTTATGAAAGGATGGACATTGGAAGGGGTATTTGCAAGAAATGTCTTGCAAGTGTCAAGAACACACCTTTCGAAGGTGTTGTAAATTGTTCTTGAATAGTTCAAAACAGTTGGTTCTTCTACTTGAATGCTTGATTCCGTATTAGTAACTATGTTTTACAATCGTTGTAAAAGTGTGGCTAATAAGAAGTAGAAGATTAATGAGAGAAGAGAAAGTACTTCACATTCGGAACGTGAATAAAATATAGATCTCTGCGAAAGCAGATGGTACTTACTTCCTCATATGAACTACCAAAGAAATTGGAAAAACCAAAGATTGTCTTTATATTCCAATTTTAAGGAACTAAATTCCGTCACTATGTGAAATGGATAAATGTTTTGTTTGACAAAACATTGTTCTTTATTAATGAATGATTAGATTATTGTAATCTACTAATTATTATCTCTATAGTAGAGATGATATGGTAGTGTTAACTGTTTAGAATATAATGATGCTTAAAACCCAAAAGGTTGCAAGGTAGTGACTAATCCCAACTAAGTTGTGATACCTCTAAAACATAAATTACGAGTTGGTCATAGATGGATGCTTTGGATCGTTAGATCCGGATCCAATACCTTCTTATTGAAATTGTATAGAGGCGAAATGTTCGAATCTTTATTCTTTTGGAAAGAAGAAAGAATCACAAAGTTGTTGAGGTTAATTCACTTAGATGTTAGTGGCACTTGTGCACAACATAATACTACTCATGTTGTTTAACATTCACCGAAGATCACTCTCGGTTGGACTATAGTTTATTTTGAATAAACACAAGTCCGAATACTTTGCAAAAGGTTTCAAAGAATTCAAGAAATGTAAGTTGATGAGTAAGATGTCTAAAGTATTTACCTCCTTAGATTTGATCCAAAGAAAGGTAACACTTTAGAATAGTTTCCTTGAAAGATATCAAGGAAATAAGCATCATAAGATAATGGATATCTCCATAAGGAGAAGAACGAACTTAAATAAGATTTAGTTCGTTGTATATTATCAATTACCCATATATAGGATATATACTTCTAAGACAATATGATTGTCAATTAAGAAGATCTTCCAAAATTTTCATGACTTCATAGGATGTAGTTGGAAAGAAAGACAAATCTTAATCGTGTTAAGATTTGGGGTTGTGTGCTAATAAGCAATATTTGGTTGAGAATTATCTTAAGGATATCCTCAAATTAACCTTTGGATATCACTTCTATAAACCAACTAACAAATGTTGTTTTGTTGGGTAGTTCATTGTAATCCTACAATATGATTTGCCTAAGATAGAGCAATGAACGAAAGATAGAACTCAAAGAATGGGTTCTTTGAGAGACAAGATGATAATCAACAAATATAACAACCTAGTTCCTATACCACAAGCTCCAAGGTAGTCAAGAAGGATTTATAAACCGTCTCAGTTGAATGGTTTGAACTTTATTACTGTGTCGTAGAGTTGCACCTCTTAATTCGAAAGAAATAAGAATGAAAATCCTCATGACTACATTGAGTATATATACGATATATACTCAAGGAAATGGTAAAGTACCATTTGACTCGAAATAATGAAACCTTCATAGCTAATTGGTAGCTTGAGGTGGCTACAATCAAAGAGAATGGTTGACTTTGAAGGAACCATTTTTGACGTAGTCTTAGTTTCAATTAATTCGAAGATAGCTAGCTACAACTAAATGTTGATTCAATGTTTGGACATAATATAGGTTTCCGAAACCATTATTAAGATAGTCCTAATAATATATGTCTAAAACTATAAATCACAAAACATGTAAGTTGTAGAGATCCAACCATCATGGATCTTAGCAAGCTAGTGGGAGCCATAAGCGTCTTATGAGAGAAAGATCAAATTGTTTGATTTCTCACATAGATGTAAATGAATCTTTTGTTTAATAGGTTTACAAAAGATTAGTGGGAGTTAATCATATTCCTAAAATTGTATATATATATATATATAAATATATATATATGATATATATGAATATATATATGATATATTAATTTTGGAAATGGAATGAGTACTTCTTTGTTAAAGTTATGACTTTAAACATTCTATAACGATAGAATGTATATGGGAGACATAGTCTATATACATGGGATGGAAATCTATAATGATAGATTTTAGGATATAATTGGATTATATCAATCCCTAATAATAGACAAAAGATGCTAGGAAGTTTCTCATATGATGATAAACTTCAATCAGAAGAACAACTCTAGTAAGACTAGGAGGTAGCTCTTCTCAAAGGGAACATACCCTTTGACTCCCAAAGAAATAATGCGTAAATAGAATCCTTTATGCATACGCACAAAGGTGATTTATGTATTTCATATTGTATGAAAAACATTGATATGAGTTGTACCTAGAAAGGTACAAGACGATATCAGTGCAAGCCCAGGATTAGAACCATGGCAACTGTCAAGTGAGTCCTTAAGTATTTAAGAAATACTAAAGGATAAATTCCTCAAAGATCGAGGAAGAATTAGAGTAACGTAATGGAAGCGTAAATGTATTAGATTATGAATCTAATCCATCATTGGATGTTTCTTCATTATGAATGAAGAGATAAACAGATATCTCTTTATTATGACTAAAGAGATATTTGGATGGAAACATTAAAGTAATGACTTTAGTGTGTTCCATTATGAATGCAAAATATATTGCCATATAGAAGTTTACAACAATGTTGTTTGGATGGGAAAGTTCATTTATGAACTCTCTATTCGATTCCAACCAGAAAGTGTATCTAGTGTACTGACACTAATGGGGCGATAGCTCAAGCCAAGGAATCAAGGTCTCATCAAGATCCGAACTCATATGAGAGACTGAACCACGTGATTGAGAATCATGTATAATGGTGACGTCGTTATTCTCAAGGATGCTTCTATGGATAACATATAGATATCCATTGTCTAGGCCTACTACTCAGCCATTTATGAAATGACTACAGAAGAGATATCATCATGATGACCAAGCTAATTGGCTGTAGTGCAAGTGGGAGATTGTTGGAAATGTGCCCTAAAGCCAATCATATGATGATACTTTACGGACATTTCACATGTTAAACTAATCTAGTTTACATATAAAGGGCAAAGATTATTGTTTGAGCCTTCTCATATAAATGTTATATGCTTAAACGATAAAGTCCAAGGAATATGTGATTGGGAGAATGCAATCTAAAGAAGTTAGATTCATGAGACCATTCTTTCGTAGACACATCCTAAACGTTCCTGATCATAGGATTGCCAATTGGGCATTGACAATCCGTTAAGATCAGTACGTGCTATGTCTTCTCTCAGGGAGAGTGACTAGTCTCGAGTCATTGGTGTGTGTGACATCAAGACAAGTACATAGGTGCTCAATAGCGAATGAGTCCACTGAACACGATCAACGAAGAGTTCTCATATTCATGTCACATGAGAACTCATGGTTGGGATAATGCAAAGTAGTCCTTTGACCTGAGGCATCATAGTTGTCTTGTGGTTAAGTCCTTGATCTTTGACTATGTCAAAGTCACTCAATTCGGGGTGTCCACGACATCATTGGGGTTAAGCCACTTAGCCATGGAGGCAATTAAATGCGCAACAAGGGATCTCTAACCTTCAAACCGTTTGAAGGAGAATACTCTATGATATGATTAAGAATCTCTGGCCAGAGTATGAATGAGATTTAGAAAGTCGTTCCAAATCACATTCAAGGTAATCATATAAGCACACGAATCACATTGGATAGTAGACATGAATAAATAAACTATCAAACCAAACAATAGAATGTGCTGTGTCTTCTCTAAGGGAGAGTGACTAGTCTCGAGTCATTGGTGTGTGTGACATCAAGACAAGTACGTAGGTGCTCAATAGAGAATGAGTTCACTGAACACGATCAACGAAGAGTTTTCATATTCATGTCATATGAGAACTCATGGTTGGGATAATGCAAATAGTCCTTTGACCTGAGGCATCACAGTTGTCTTGTGGTTAAGTCCTTGATCTTTGATTATGTCAAAGTCACCCCATCGGGGTGTCCACGGCATCATTGGGGTTAAGCCACTTAGTCATGGAGACAAGTGAATGTGCAACAAGGGATCTCTAACCTTCAAATGGTTTGAGGGAGAATACTCTATGATATGATTTAGAACCTCTGGCCAGAGTATGAATGAGATTTATGAATGCGTTCCAAATCACATTCAAGGTAATCATATAAGCACAAGAATCACATTGGATAGTAGACATGAATAAATAAACTATCAAACCAAACAATGTGGTCAAGAGTATTAGATTAGAGAAAGACCGTATTGCATTTATAATCCTAAACTGAATAGGTTCTCCACCTCTTCTGATTAGCTTGGGTAACCATGATATGCTGCTAGGTGTCACTCATGGTTTGTGGAAACCCTAAACGTGTGTAATCACTAAAGGGAGAATTGAAAGTAAGTTTCAATTCACAATCGATGTAAAATGGTTTTAATCGCCCACTGCCTCGCTAAAAGGAACCTAATGGATCGTACACCGTGTAAGGTGGAGATTGAAGAAACAATGGAGATGAGTAAGAATAATTAAATGGTTTAATTATTTATGGCAAGGATTAATTAATATGTTAATTAATCAAACGAATAAGTTCGTTAAAGACCACGAGTTAGTTTTGGGCCTCAAGGCCCAATGGGCTTCGAACGTCAAGTCCATTGACTTAAGTTGTATGACAACTTAATTCACAAAGGCCCAAAAGCCCAAACAAAACCCCATGGCCGGCCATTTAGAGGAAGGGTAGTGAACTTGCTTTAATTACAAGTTTGCCACTCAAATGAATAAACGTATAAATATGACTTTATAGCCAAAATTCATTTAGGGTTTCTTTTAGAGAAAATTGGAGAGAACATGTCTCTCCATTTCTCTCTAAAGAGGCCGGCCCCCTTGGAGGGTGCATCTAGCAATCCCACTACTCCAAGGTCACTCATTTCTTCTCCAATCTAACCTTGGTGAAGATACTTAGAGGTTCTCAACTTTGGGAACTTGGAGAAACCTATTCTTCCATCCAAAACCATAGATTTTAGATGCAAGGAATGAAGACCCTCTCTTTGGGTGATTAGCCTTTGCTTATGCAAAGAGGAATCTACAAAGGTATATATTTCTCAACTCACTTTGATTTGAGTTGAGTCAAGGTTCACCAATCTACTAGGCTTTGAATTTCTTGGTTAATGTTTTGTTTTTGAATGCATGCAAGCATGATTCCGCCTTTTAATTGTTAATTGTATGCTATAGATGTTATTCTAATGAACATGTTTTGAATGGAAGGGATTCTTTTAGAACCAATGATTGAATCCAAACCATAAGGTCGTTAGTAGGGTACTACGACGTAATGGGGCGATAGCTCAAGCCATGGAATCAAGGTCTCATCAAAATATTCGAACACAATAAAGAGACATCATCAAATGTTTTGGAAACATTTGATAAGAAAATCCCTTTTAAATAAAAAGGGGATTAATACATAACCAAGTTAACCTACGAGCATAAGCTCTCTCAACAAGATGTATAAGATACACTAGTGATTGACTTTAGTGCAAGTGGGAGATTGTTGGAAATATGCCCTGAAAGTCAATCTTTGGAAGAAACCTTTCAGGACAAATGAATGGATGTATAGATGATTCTTATACATCAAATGGCAAAGACACGAATTAGGACTATCTCAATAAACGATATATGTCTTAAATAGTGTATCCATGGACAATGGATCGATTGAAGAAGTAATCTAATGATGTTAGACTACAGAGACCTTCTTCACATAACCAAATGTCCAAAAAGGTTCCTGGTCATTGGATTGTCGGAGGGATACTGACAATGCATAGACCGGTACATACTGTGTCTGCTTCAAATGGAAGGATGGAAAGTCTCATCCCATTCGTGTTATGACACTAAGACAAGTATGTAGGTGCTCATTAAGGGAATGAGTTCACTGAACACAATCGAACGAGAGTACTTGTATGGAGGTCTACTCACATGTCAAGCAAGTAACTCAAATGGTTGGAATAATGTAAGTAGTCCTTTGACCTGAGGCATCGTCGTTGTCTTGTGGTTAAGTACTTAATCTTTGATTATGTCAAACGTCACTCTATCAGAGCGTCAACGGCATAGTCGGGGTTAAGCCACTTAGTCATGAAGGCAAGTGTATGCGCAACAAGGAATCTCTAATCCTCGATAAGAGAGGAAGAATACTCTAAGATATGATTCGGGAATCTTCGGCCGAAGTATCGAGCGTATTAAAAGGAAAGCGTTCCTATACGACTCAAAAGAATCATATAAGAAGGAATAATCACATTAGGGGTTTGACATAATATATCCATACCCTAATAATGTGATTGAGAGTATTGTATTAGAGAAGGATCGAATTACATTGTAATTCCAATGGAATAGGTTCTCTGAATAAACTTCTACATTAGCTTGGGTAGCTATGACATATGGTTAGATGTCACTCATAGCTTGTGAGTTCTTCTAGATGATTAAATGTAGTCATCAAAGAAGAAGGTGAATTAAAATGAAGTTTCAATTCACTAAGTGATTGAATTAAATATAATCAATTGGATTGATACCAATGACCTCACTGCCTTGCTAATTAGAACCTAAAAGATTGTTCACCAATACACTATTGTAGTGAGTAATTAATGGATGATGGAAACAATTAATTGGATTAATTAAGTGTTGGGATTAATTTAGAAAGTCTAAAGAAATCATAAAAGCGATAAACATCGTTTTGGGCTTAAAGAAACGTTCGGGTTTAATTGGGCCCATTGGGCCTAAACCCATTGGGCTTTTATTCAAGCATTGGATGACTTGAAATAAATAAAAGCCCAAAGCCCAAATGACACTAAGGAGGCCGGCCACTTAAAGGATTTGGGAGAGATTGGAAGTCAATTGTTGACTAGGTTTCTTTATGCAATAAAAGAAACTTTATAGTGAAATGTTCATTAAGTGTTTTGTGAGTTTAGAAACACAAAATTTAAGAAACCATCTCTCTCTCTCTCAACCAAAAAGGCCGGCCACCTTAAGGATGAATTAGCTAACAATCTTTCACCCTTTTGGTTATTCCTTCATCCTTCTCATTATACTAGTGGGTGAGGATCTTTAGAGGTCTTCTACTTTGGAGACTTAAGGAGAACCTTGGAGCACTCATTCTATCAAAGTGGAGGAGGAAAGGAGGGAAGCTAGGCTCAAGGAATTCAAGGAACAAAGGGCTTGGAGGTGGTCCATCCTTGGTCTAAAATCAAGAACAAGAGGCATAGATCTATTCCTTGACTTTGTTCTTAAGTAAAAATGTTTTGATGCATTATATTTAAACCTATGAACCTTGAAGGGGATTTGCATGACTATAACTTTGATAACATGTTATAAATGCTTCCGTTGCTTATGCATATAAATCTTGAATTGTATATGCATGCTAGTCATCTTGAAATCCCATATCTTGAAAACTCATAATTTTCCCTTCAAAATCTTCCTTCAACAATAATATGTCATACATAACATTAATACCCATATGCATAAAATCCAAAAGGACACATTATACATAAACCTTTGGCTCTGATACCACTTGAAGGGAAATTTATGAGATTCTAGAATGGGATTTCAAAAAAGACTATCATGCATATACAAATCAAATTTGATATACGAAAGCAGTGGAAGCATTTATAACATATTATCAAAGCTATAGTCGTGCAAATCCCCTTCAAGGTTCATAGGTTTATATATAATGCATCAAAACATTTTATAGAGAAGAACAAAGTGAAGGTTTAGTCTTATACCTCTTGATCTAGACTTGAGACCAAGGATGGACCACCTCCAAGCCCTTTGTTCCTTGAACTCCTTGAGCCTAGCTTCCCTCCTTGCCTCCTCCACTTTGATAGAATGAGTGCTCCTAGGTTCTCTTCAAGTTTCCAAAGTAGGAAACCTCTAAAGATCCCCACCCACTAGTGTAGTGAGAAGGATGAAGGAATAACCAAAAGGGTGTAAGATATGTTAGTAAAAACACCCCAATGGTGGCCAGCCTTTGTGTAGTAAGAGAGCTAATTTTCTTTTGCCTCTTTGTTGTTTTAAACACATAAAAACCCTATTGAACAATATCTCTATAAAGTTCCTTATATAGACAAAAGAAACCTAGTCAACAACTTGACTAAATATCTCACCCTTTCCTACCTAAAGTGGCCAGCCCTCTTTGTGTTGTTTGGGGTTTGGGCTTTCATTTATTTCAAGTCATCCAATGCTTGAATAAAAGCCCAATGGGTTTAGGCCCAATGGGCCCAATTAAACCCGAACGTTTCTTTAAGCCCAAAACGATCTTTATCGCTTTTATGATTTCTTTAGACTTTCTAAATTAATCCCAACACTTAATTAATCCAATTAATTGTTTCCATCATCCATTAATTACTCACTACAATAGTGTATTGGTGAACAATCTTTTAGGTTCTAATTAGCAAGGCAGTGAGGTGATTGGCATCAATCCAATTGATTATATTTAATTCAATCACTTAGTGAATTGAAACTTCATTTTAATTCACCTTCTTCTTTGATGACTACATTTAATCATCTAGAAGAACTCACAAGCTATGAGTGACATCTAACCATATGTCATAGCTACCCAAGCTAATGTAGAAGTTTATTCGGAGAACCTATTCCATTGGAATTACAATGTAATTCGATCCTTCTCTAATACAATACTCTCAATCACATTACTAGGGTATGGATATATTATGTCAAACCCCTAATGTGATTATTCCTTCTTATATGATTCTTTTGAGTCGTATAGGAACGCTTTCCTTTTAATACGCTCGATACTTCGGCCGAAGATTCCCGAATCATATCTTAGAGTATTCTTCCTCTCTTATCGAGGATTAGAGATTCCTTGTTGCGCATACACTTGCCTTCATGACTAAGTGGCTTAACCCCGACTATGCCGTTGACGCTCTGATAGAGTGACGTTTGACATAATCAAAGATTAAGTACTTAACCACAAGACAACGACGATGCCTCAGGTCAAAGGACTACTTACATTATTCCAACCATTTGAGTTACTTGCTTGACATGTGAGTAGACCTCCATACAAGTACTCTCGTTCGATTGTGTTCAGTGAACTCATTCCCTTAATGAGCACCTACATACTTGTCTTAGTGTCACAACACGAATGGGATGAGACTTTCCATCCTTCCATTTGAAGCAGACACAGTATGTACCGGTCTATGCATTGTCAGTATCCCTCCGACAATCCAATGACCAGGAACCTTTTTGGACATTTGGTTATGTGAAGTAGGTCTTTGTAGTCTAACATCATTAGATTACTTCTTCAATCGATCCATTGTCCATGGATACACTATTTAAGACATATATCGTTTATTGAGATAGTCCTAATTCGTGTCTTTGCCATTTGATGTATAAGAATCATCTATACATCCATTCGTTTGTCCTGAAAAGTTTCTTCCAAAGATTGACTTTCAGGGCATATTTCCAACAACATGAATATGAGAACTATTCGTTGATCGTGTTCAGTGAACTCACTCTCTATTGAGCACCTACGTACTTGTCTTGATGTCACACACATCAATGACTCGAGACTAGTCACTCTCCCTGAGAGAAGACACAGCACGTACTGATCTTAACGGACTGTCAATGCCCAATTGGCAATCCTATGATCAGGAACGTTTAGGATGTGTCTACGAAAGAATGGTCTCATGAATCTAACTTCTTTAGATTGCATTCTCCCAATCACATATTCCTTGGACTTTATCGTTTAAGCATATAACATTTATATGAGACGGCTTAAACAATAATCTTTGCCCTTGATATTAAACTAGATTAGTTTAACATATGAAATGTCCGTAAAGTATCATCATATGATTGGCTTTAGGGCACATTTCCAACAAAGCTATCTAGTCATGTAGGCATATGAATGCACAACAAAGGATCTCTAACTTTCCATGGTGGAGGGAGAATACTCTGAGATATGATTCGGGAGTCTTTGGCCAAAGCATACGAATATGACCTAGGAAGTTTGTTCCAAATCATATTCAATTGAATCATATAGAGAAGTATCACATTGGGTAGTAGACATGAAACAAAATATCACTCAAACAATGTGATTAAGAGTATTGTATTAGAGAAGGACTGTATTGCATTGTAATTGTAACTGGATAGGTTTTCCAACCACTTCTACTTATCTTGGGTAGCCATGACATACTGCTAGGTGTCACTCATGGTTTCTGGAAGCCCTGAGGTTTAGCAAACACTAATCTTCATCAAAGGGAGAATTGAAATGTAGTTTCAATTCACAGTCGATCGTTAAGAGTAACAATCGCCCGCTGCCTCGCTAATTGGAACCTAATGGATCGTACACCGAGTAAGGATGAAAGTGAATAAATATATATATGAGATGGATAAGCAATTAAATAGTTTAATTGAGAATGGTCAAGATTAATTAATTAGTTAATTAATCTTACGAAAGGTTCAGATTGGGCTTTTAAGTTGGTTTTGGGTTTCGGGGCCCAAAAGGGTTTTTGGTTCACAAAAACAAAGTCAAAAACAAAGTCAAAACCGGCCTAGGGTAAGTGGATGCAAACTTGGCTTAATTGCAAGTTTGCCACTCACATGTGAGGTGGTATAAAGGCAACTTTATAGCCATTATCTCACTAAGGGTTTTCTTGAGGAAAAGAAGAGAAACTTTTTCTCTTTTTCTCCATAGAGGCCGGCCACTTAGGGGAGGGATAGCTAGCAATATTTCTTCCTCTAAGTCATCCATTTCATCTTCACATCTCATCCTTGGTGTGGAGACTTAGAGACACCAAACCTTTGGTGTTCTTGGAGATCCTTTCCTCACATCCTCAAGGAGCAAAGGAGTATCAAAAGGAAGAAAATCACAAGGAAGATCTAAGGAGCTAGGAGGTGACTTGAAGGCCCTCCACTTGGGTGAATCCCTTGTGTAAACAAGGATGAGCTTCAAGGGTAATGAATCTCATAATCCTTTCTTCTCTTTAATGTTGTTAAAGAGTCTTGTGGTTCACCATTCACTAGGCTTTGAAAGTCATGGGTTTTAGAATTGTTTTTGAATGCATGCCTACTTTAAAGTGTTATTAGTTTGCATATGTGTTCAAATGTTCTCACATGTTCTTAGCTCGGACAAAATTTTTCCTTCAAGTGGTATCAAACCCTAGGTCTAGTGTATGGTGAATCCCTTGGGTTTTGTGTTTTTCATGGTTTGTGATTTAAATGTTGTAAATGTTACAAGCTTTGTTCTTGCTTTTTGAATATAAATTTTGCTTGAAAATTTAGCATCTCAAATGTTGTAGATGTAGTTCATTTAAGCATGAATGTTGGAACTAAAATTTTGTGCCATGTGTGTGGGGAAATTCGGCCAAATCCAAAGGGTGGATTTTTGGGTTCATGTTTGTCTTGTTAAAAGAGTTTTAAAGTGACTTTTGGAACCCTTAAGCACCCAAGGATTTTAACCCTCTTTTGTGTAGTGTATTTTTGAGTTTTATTGAGTGAAAATATTCATGGAGCTCTTATGAGTTTTCATGTGTGTTCTTCAATGTTCTTGATGTTCTTACCAAGAACAAAAAGGTTTGGTGTTTTGATTCAATTTGTATGTTGTTTTTCATAAAGTTTTGGTTTGTTATTGGTTGGTGATGGATGATTTGTGTCTTTATTGTTTGACTAACCATTTCTTTCAACCCTACCAATCAACTTTTCAACCCTACCAATCAAACTTTTCAACCCTACCAATCAACTTTTCAACCCATACCTTTCACTTTTTCAACACAATTTAAAATTTTGAATTTTCACCAAAAACCAGCCCCCATTTTTACACTACCAAAACCGACCACCCCTTAGTGGGGGTACTTTTGGGGCCTTTTATGCAATTACATAAAGTTTTGATACTTTTATGTATTTGCACTTTGACCCAAAAGTTTACGTTTTTACGTAAAAGCCCAAAATCACTAAAGGACAAATTGTTTTGCTTCTTTAATGAAGTTTTTGTTATTGTTGAAATTTTTGGGTTCTAGTTGTAATTACATTAAGTTGTTGACTCTTGTGTTTTTACAAAGTGACCCCAAAAGTTTATGTTTTAACATTATGGCGCAATAGTTGTGGTCATTGTTTTTCGGCTCAAATTATCATGAGAACAAAATGGTTTTGCCTCTTTAATGAGAATTGGATTTTCATTTCATTTAGTTCCATTTAAATCAATTCTATGAATCCGAAAACCAATTGTTTAAGTTGCTTTCTTAGTTAATGTGATTGATTAAGAAAAGGGTGATCATGAACCAAAGGCCTCGATAATTGAGCTATGTGATTAGCCGCTTTACATTATGAATGTTTGGGTTAAGTAGTTTCGATTTGAATGTAATTTGATTAGTTCAAATGTGTTGTAAAAGGGGCATAAGCCCTGATAGGAGCATATTTATGCGACTGAGTTAGCTTGTTCTCATGCATTTATGTTGTTATTTCTTAGTTAATTATGTATTTTAAGCTATGTTCGTGTGTTTGTAGGTCCATAGGCCTTATAAAGCAATAAGGTGCATTTTGGAGCAGTTTTGGGCTTGGAATGGATAGCACATGCATGGAGCAAGGTGGATGGACGAAATTGAAGACTAAAGAAGCTAGGAATGTGTTAAAGAGAAAGAAGAATTAATTTAAAGAGGACAAAGAGCTTAGCAACCAAAGAAGAAACATGAGTCAAGATTACCTTATTTTGATTTAACCTTTCTTAATCCTAATCCAACTAAGTTCCAGCCATCCCAAAGACATTAGGACACTAAATAAAGAATTCTAGAAGCCATAATCTCAGCCACAAAGGGGTGTCATCCCTCAATTTCCTTTCTCATGCCGTGCACACCAACCTTGTCCACTTCATGCACTCATTTCTGCACCATTTCACTTCCCTTTCCTTTCTCTACCATGTGCACAATATTCTTTGTCCCCTCCTTTGTATCATTGATGCACCATCACTCCATTTTCCTTTCCCATGCCGTGCATCATCATCCATGTTCCTCCTTGCACTCATTTGCTGCACCATTCCACTTCCTTTCCTTTGTCTACCATGTGCACAATATTATTGTCCACTACTTGTACTCATTGAAGCACCACTCTTTCAATTTCCTTGCCCATGCCGTGTACATTCCTTGTTCCCTCCATCATTTCAGATTCCATGCATCATTTCATCACTTTAACCTCCACTCCATGCACTCGTTGCTACACCATTCCTTGTTCCCTCCATCATTTCAGATTTCATGCATCATTTCATCACTTTAACCTCCACTCCATGCATTCATTGCTGCACCATTCCTTGTTCCCTCCATCATTTCAGATTTCATGCATCATCACTTCACTTTAACCCTTGAATCATTGCACACACCACTCCATGTTCCCCTCCATTGATGTGCACTCCCTCTATAAAAGGAGTGTGTAACAGCCATAGAGGGCAGATTTTGTGAGAGCATTCACCATCATTTCAACACTACACTACATCAAAAACACATTCAGCCATTCTTCCATACAAATCACCACCCAACCCTTACACCAAACCTTGTGCCGTGAGTGAAGAAAGAAGGAAGAACTCTTGGATGTTCAAGCTTGATTGTTAAAGCATTCGAGGTGCAATTCGTTCTATACTTACAATGTTTAAATTCATTTTCTTTCGTTTTGTTGTGAACATGAGTGGCTAAACGCCATGATTATGTGTGCAATATGATTTGATAAATTCCAGTTATGAGTTCTTGAATTGTGAATGCAATTGGCTTAACTATTTGATTGATAACTTATTTGTATTTGTTGATTAAGGGTCGACACTTAATTGGCATGCATAAATCCGTTGCTAGAATATACGAAAGTTTCACATAATCATTACAAACTTATATTTACAAGTAGTGGAGGTCGCTTATAAACGATCGCGTTAAGTTTAATTCTTAGCATGAGTGACATGATGTCATAGTTGCAAGTGCTTTGTCAATGCTTATGTTTTTCATTAAACGTAATGATCTTTGATTGTATCTCTATTATGATGTCATGTAGGGAACTTTTGAAGAATGTTTTTGGTTGTCGAATGATGTCATCCAATCCAATAAAACAAGGAAAATCTGAGGGTTAACTAGTGATGTCATGGTTAATTTGGGGCATTGTCGTTCATAATTCAATGAAGTAGTAACTGGAAATCGAGTTGTTTGCATGCATGTCATATGTGGAGAAAAAGCCTCTAGCTATCCCATCATCCATCTAATTTCCTAAATTTGTTTTCAAATTTGTTTTTAAGTTACAATTTGTTTTGTTATTCTAAGTTCGTCCAAAATATAACCCCCCGTTACTTTCTTGTTTCAAATTGTTTTAAACTTGTTTTGTTTGTGTTATAAGTGTTTGGAGTCAAGCCCAAACTTTATTTTCGTCCAAAATTGTGGTTAGTGTCAGAAACTGGCTAGTTGGTGTTTTTAGGCAGTTTTGAGTGTTTTTAGCTTATTCTGAGTCTTGTGAACTAGTTTTGAGTCTTTTGAATCTATCCTATCGTTTTTAAGTTTGTTTTTGTGTCTTTGAGTCAGTTTAGAATCAATTAGCAATCCCTCCTAATCCCCGGCCTAGAACGTGAAGGAAATTTTGTGAAAAAACATGTTCATTTAAGCAACATCTATTAGCATGCAATTAACAATTAAAGGCGGAATCATGCTAGCATGCACTTAAAAAACAAAACATTAACCATGAAATTCAAAGCCTAGTAGATTGGTGAACCAAGACTCAACTCAAATCAAAGTGAGTTGAGAAATTATACCTTTGTAGATTCCTCTTTGCATAAGCAAAGGCTAATCACCCAGAGAGAGGGCCTTCATTCCTTGCATCTTAGATCTATGGATTTGGATGGATGCAATGGTTCTCCAAGTTCCCAAAATTGAGAACCTCTAAGTCTCTTCACCAATGTTAGATTGAAGAAGAAATGAGTGACCTTGGAGTAGTAGGAATGCTAGCTAATCCCTCCAAGGAGGTCGGCCTCTAGAGAGAAAATAGAGAGACATGTTCTTTCTAATTTTCCCAAAAGAAACCCTTAATGAATTTTGGCTATAAAGTCATATTTATACCTTTATTCATTGGAGTGGCAAACTTGTAATTAAGTCCAAAACCCACTCCTTTAACTAAATGGCCGGCCATAGGGTTTCATTGGGCTTTTAAGGCCTTTGTGAATTATTTTTCATTAAGTTGTCATACAACTTAAGTCAATGGGCTTGACGTTCGAAGCCCATTGGGCCTTGAGGCCCATAACTAAACCCGTGGTCTTTAACGAACTTATTCGTTTGATTAATTAACATATTAATTAATCCTTGCCATAAATAATTAAACCATTTAATTATTCTTACTCATCTCCATTGTTTCTTCAATCTCCACCTTACACGGTGTACGATCCATTAGGTTCCTTTTAGCGAGGTAGTGGGCGATTAAAACCATTTCAAATCGATTGTGAATTGAAACTTACTTTCAATTCTCCCTTTAGTGATTATACACGTTTAGGGCTTCCACAAACCATGAGTGACACCTAGCAGCATATCATGGTTACCCAAGCTAATCAGAAGAGGTGGAGAACCTATTCAGTTTAGGATTACAAATGCAATACGATCTTTCTCTAATACAATACTCTTGACCACATTGTTTGGTTTGATAGTTTATTCATGTCTACTATCCAATGTGATTCGTGTGCTTATATGATTACCTTGAATGTGATTTGGAACGCCTTCCTAAATCTCATTCATACTCTGGCCAGAGATTCTTAATCATATCATAGAGTATTCTCCCTCAAACGGTTTGAAGGTTAGAGATCCCTTGTTGCGCATTTAATTGCCTCCATGGCTAAGTGGCTTAACCCCAACGATGCCGTGGACACCCCGAATGGAGTGATGTTGACATAGTCAAAGATCAAGGACTTAACCACAAGACAACTATGATGCCTCAGGTCAAAGGACTACTTTGCATTATCCCAACCATGAGTTCTCATGTGACATGAATATGAGAACTCTTCGTTGATCGTGTTCAGTGGACTTATTCACTATTGAGCACCTACGTACTTGTCTTGATGTCACACACACCAATGACTCGAGACTAGTCACTCTCCCTGAGAGAAGACATAGCACGTACTGATCTTAACGGACTGTCAATTCCCAATTGGCAATCCTATGATCCGGAACGTTTAGGATGTGTCGACGAAAGAATGGTCTCATGAATCTAACTTCTTTAGATTGCATTCTCCCAATCACATATTCCTTGGACTTTATCGTTTAAGCATATAACATTTATATGAGACGGCTTAAACAATAATCTTTGCCCTTTATATTTAAACTACATTAGTTTAACTTGTGAAATGTCCGTAAAGTTTCATGATATGATTGGTTTTAGGGCACATTTCCAACAATCTCCCACTTGCACTAGAGCCAATCAGCTTGGTTATCAGTGATGATACCTCTTCTGTAGTCATTTCAAAAATGGCTGAGTAGTAGCCCTAGACAATGGATATCTATATGTTATCCATAGAAGCAACCTTAAGAATAACGACGTCACCATTATACATGATTCTTAATCATGTGGTTCAGTCTCTCATATGAGTTCGGATCTTGATGAGACCTTGATTCCCTGGCTTGAGCTATCGCCCCATTAGTGTCGTAGTGTCGGTACACTAGAGACACTTTCTGGTTGGAACCGAATAGAGAGTTCATAAATGAACTTTCCCATCCAAACAACATTGTTGTAAGCTTCTATATGGCAATATATTTTGCATTCACAATGGAACACACTAAAGTCATTACTTTTAATGTTTCCATCCAAATACCTCTTTAGTCATAATAAAGAGATATATGTTTATCTCTTCATTCATAATGAAGAAACATCCAATGATGGATTAGATTCATAATCTAATACATTTACGCTTCCATTACGTTACTCTAATTCTTCCTCATTCTTTGAGGAATCTATCCTTTAGTATTTCTTAAATACTTAAGGATTCACTTGACAATTGCCATGGTTCTGATCCTGGGCTTGCATTGATATCGTCTTGTACCGATCTTGGTACAACTCATATCAACGTTTTTCATACAATATGCAATACACAAATCACCTTTCTGCGTATGCATAAAGGATTCTATTTACGCATTATTTCTTTGGGAGTCAAAGGGTACGTTCCCTTTGAGAAGAGCTACCTCCTAGTCTTACTAGAGTTGTTCTTCTGATTGAAGTTTATCATCATATGAGAAACTTCCTAGCATCTTTTTGTCTATTATTAGGGATTGATATAATCCAATTATATCTTGAAATCTATCATTATAGATTTCCATCCCATGTTTATAGACTATGTCTCCCATATACATTCTATCGTTATAGAATGCTTAAAGTAATAACTTTAATGAAGAAGTATTCTTTTCATTTCCAAAATTAATATATCAAATATATATTAAATTTTGGGAACATGATTAACTCCCATACACATTCTATCGTTATAGAATGCTTAAAGTCATAACTTTAACGAAGAAGTATTCTTTTCATTTCAAAAATTAATTTATCATATATCTGTATATATATATATATTCAATTTTAGGAACATGATTAACTCCCACTAATCTTTTGTAAACCTAGTAAACAAAAGATTTATTTACATCTTTATGAGAAATCAAACGATTTGATCTTTCTCTCATAAGACGCCTATAGCTCCCACTAGCTTGCTAAGATCCATGATGGATGGATCTCTACAACTTATATGTCTTGTGATTCATAGTTTTAGACATATATTATCAAGACTATCTTAATAATGGTTTCTGTAACCCATATAATGTCCAAACATTGAATCACCATTTAGTTGTAGCTAGCAATCTTTGAATTAATTGAAACTAAGACTACGTCAAAGATGGTTCCTTCAAAGTCAACCATTCTCTTTGATTGTAGTCACCTTAAGCTACCAATTAGCTATGAAGGTTTCATTATTTCGGGTCAAATGGTACTTTACCATTTCCTTGAGTATATATCGTATATACACTCAATGTAGTCATAATGATTTTTCATTCTTATTTCTTTCGATTTAAAAGGTGCAACTCTATGACATAGTCATAAAGTTCAAACCATTCAACTGAGACGGTTTATAAATCCTTCTTGACTACCTTGGAGCTTGTGGTATAGGAACTAGGTTGTTATATTTGTTGATTATCATCTTGTCTCTCAAAGAACCCATTCTTTGAGTTCTATCTCTTGTTCATTGCTCTATCTTAGGCAAATCATATTGTAGGATTACAATGAACTACCCAACAAACAACATTTGTTAGTTGGTTAATAGAAGTGATATCCAAATGTTAATTTAAGGATATCCACAAGATAATTCTCAAACAAATATTGCTTATTAGCACACAACCCCTAATCTTAACTTGATTAAGATTTGTCTTTCTTTCCAACTACATCCTATGGAGTCATGAAAATTTTGGAAGATCTTCTAATTGACAATCATATTGTCTTAGAAGTATATATCCTATATATATATGGGTAATTGATAACATCCAACGAACTAAATCTTATTCGTGTTCGTTCTTTTCTCAACGGAGAAATCCATTATCTTATGATGCTTCTTTCCTTGATATGTTTCAAGGAAACTTTTCTAAAGTGTTACCTTTCCTTGGATCAAATCTAAGGAGGCAAATACTTTAGACGTCTTACTCATCAACTTACATTTCTTGAATTCTTTGAAACAAATTGCAAAGTATTCGGACTTGTGTTTATTCAAAATAAACTATAGTCCAACCGAGAGTGATCTTCGGTGAATGTCAAACAACATGAGTAGCATTATGTTTGTGGACTAGTGCCACTAACATCTAAGTGAATTAACCTCAACAACTTTGTGATTCTTTCTCCTTTCAAAAAGAGTAAAGATTCAAACATTTTGCCTCTATACAATTTTAACAAGAAGGCATTGGATCCGGATCTAACGATCCAAAGCATCCATCTATGACCAACTCGTAATTCATATTTTTAGAGGTATCACAACTTAGTTGGGATTAGTCACTACCTTGCAACCTTTTGGGTTTTAAGCATCATTATATTCTAAACAGTTAATACTACCATATCATCTCTATTATAGAGATAATTAATTAGATTACAATAATCTAATCATTCATTAATAAAGAACAATGTTTTGTCAAACAAAACATTCATCCATCTCTACTATAGTGACGGAATTAAGTTCCTTAAAATTGGAATGTAAAGAAAATCTTTGGTTTTTCCAATTTCTTTGGTAGTTCATATGAGGAAGTAAGTACTATCTGCTTTCGCAGAGATCTTTATTTGATTCACTTTCCGAATGTGAAGTACTTTCTCTTCTCTCATTAATCTTCTACTTCTTATTAGTCACACTTTTACAACGATTGTAAAACATAGTTACTAATACGGAATTAAGCATTCAAGTAGAAGAACCAACTGTTTTGAACTATTCAAGAACAATTTACAACACCTTCGAAATGTGTGTTCTTGACACTTGCAAGACATTTCTTGCAAATACCCCTTCCAATGTCCATCCTTTCATAAAGAAAGTTTGTTCCCTTGGAGTTATTTTGCCTTCTTCATTTGACTTCTCCTTTGACTACAATAGTCATGGTCCCTAAACTCCCACTATCTCTCTTGAAACTTATTTCAATTGTGTTATACACATCAAACGATTTGGAGAGCATGTGTTTATTGTTCACTACATAGTTTACAATAAACTTAGTGAACTATTAGGATAGGGACATAAAGGTGAAGTCCTAGCCTAGTTTCCGTTTCGTTAAGTGGTTTAACACTTCAACACTCAATGATTCAAAATCATCATAAGTCCATGTTGATGGACTATTTTTGTCAACCAACCATTATGTTTTAAACATAATTACAAACTAGCAAGAGTTGTTCAAGGCAACTCTCATTTCTTCATACAACAATTTGTAAGTGAAGAATCATGGCACATAAAGTGTCCATGCCATTGTGGTTTCTTCTCAAGTTCTTTGTTCACTCAACAAAGAAACAAGCACTAGTGTTTGCATTGACTAAGGGTTGTTCAAAGCAACTCTTATTTCTTCATACAACAAATTGTAATTGAAGAATTATGACATTAAAAGTGTTGTCCTCTTTATGAAAGACTTTTTCTAACATATTCTTCTAATGATACATTATCAATAGGAAGAGTGTGAGGATGAGACTACTTAGGTACATTTACAAGCCATTAAAGACAATCTATGGTTTTGTAGTACCAAGTCCGGAAACTAAAGCTTTCGGCTTTTATTTGTCAAGTTTTGGATAGCGTTTGCATATATATTGGTAAACAAATACATAACGAATATAATTGATTGGTTTTAAGCCATTTGATTCGGGTCTTTAAATCAAATAGCACCACCCACTATTTTTGGCAAATTCCATATCCCTCATTGGAATTCGAGAGTTTTGGAGGAAACTCGTAGTAGGGTATGGGAGACTCACTACTACCAAGCCCACCTCACAATGATATGATGTTGGCTAGCATTAATAATAATGAGAGAGTACGCTTACTCATTCACAACAACCTCTTGTGATTACCCATCTTTTTGGCTTCTAGAAAACAATGCCTCACGATGATACGATGTCAGCATCATTTCTCTTAGTTAAGTTCTTTCCCACCATGCCGGTTTAGAAAGGGGTTCAAGTATGACCTCACGATGATACGATGTTGGCCACACTCGTTGCCTACCTTAACCTCATCAAATGTTTTAAATAAACTCCTCCTGAGTATAAGCATGCACTTTGCACTCCCCCATGATAGGGTGAAGGCGGTGTACAAGTCATAAACGATTGGAGCCTACCACGGTGGAAGGCCACGAAAGAGTGTTCAAAGCACTCTCACGCTTTATCAACTTAATAATGGTTTGGTTGAGGGTTTTAGGTCTCATCACATATAAATATTCATTTTAATCTTTACTAAAACAATTTTGGTCCTATTACAACTATTGGTCCATTTGATTGAATTTAGTTGTATATAATACTCCCACTATGCTTATAAAACGGTTTTTAAAGCAAGAGTATATGATACTACTAACATAAACTTTGCATTCATTTGATGGACTATATAGTTGCCTTAGGGCCTTAGGATGACTATGAACCTTTGTTTAGATTCAACACGAGCCTAGTGTTGAATCTCGGACTAGGGATGGTGATTGATTTTAGTTACGCGTTTAATCACATTAAGGCGTGTTGTCTTAGGGGCGTTGGACCGAACTACTTCAATTTCATGCATATCAAATAAAGCAAGAAAGAAGTACTTCAAAGTAAAGATGAGCTTATGCTCTTTACAACATTTGAATAAAACAAATTACTTTAAAGTAAAGAAGAGCTTATGCTCTTTTACAACATTTGATCAAATCAAATTACAACCAAAATCTAATCTACACATTCCCATGGTTCAAACAAATTTGAAACGGCCTTTCACATAGCTCAATTATCGTAGGCTTAGGTTCATAATCACCCTTTAATTAATTAACACTTTAACTAATTAAATTGAATGCAACATTTTCATTTGGTTTTTGTATCCATAAAATTGATTTAAATGGAGCTAAATGAAATGAAAATCCAATTCTCATTTAAAGAGACAAAACAATTTTGTTCTCAACTTAATTTGGGCCAAAATGCAATAACCTCAACTTTTTGGGCTATGTTGCAAACCTTAAACTTTTGAGCTCATTTTGTAAAAACACAAAAGTCCACTACTTCATGTAATTACAACTAGAACCCAAAAATTTCAATAAATTCAAAAACTTCATTAAAGGAACAAAACAATTTGACCTTTAATGATTTTGGGCCTTTACGTAAAAACGTAAACTTTTAGGCCAACGTGCAAATACACAAAAGTATCAAAACTTTATGTAATTGCATAAAAGACCCAAAAGTACTCCCACTTGAGGGAGTGGCCGGTTTTGGAGAGAAGGGAGTGATGTGTGTGTGTTGATTTGTAAGTTTTAGACATAAAGTCATGCAAGTGGTGCATGACATAAATATTTCTTACACCTTTCTAAATAAATATCTAACACATTTAAACATTTGAAAAAACATAAAACATAAACTTTATGAAATAAATCAAAACTTTGAATCAAAACACCAAACTTTTTGTTCTTGGCAAAAATGTCAAGAACAATGAAGAACACTCATGAAAAAACTCAAAAATTTCCATGAACATTTTTCACCCAAAAACATCCCAAAACCACTCAAACTTTAGGGAAATAACATATAACCAAACTAGGGTACATAGGGGTTCCAAAAGTCACTTTAAAACACTTTTAACAAGTCAAACAAGAACCCAAAAATCCACCCTTTGGATTTGGCCGAAAATCCCCAAAAACATGGCACCAAATTTTAGCTCCAATATTCATGCTCATATGAACTACATCTACAACATTTGAGATGGCAAATTTTCTAACAAAATTTACATTCAAAGAAACAAGAATAAAGCTTGTAACATATTACAACTTTTAAATCAATGACTATGAACTACAAAACCCAAACGGATTCACCAACATGAAGGAAATTTTGTGAAAAACATGTTCATTTAAGCAACATCTATTAGCATGCAATTAACAATTAAAGGCGGAATCATGCTAGCATGCACTTAAAAAACAAAACATTAACCATGAAATTCAAAGCCTAGTAGATTGGTGAACCAAGACTCAACTCAAATCAAAGTGAGTTGAGAAATTATACCTTTGTAGATTCCTCTTTGCATAAGCAAAGGCTAATCACCCAAAGAGAGGGCCTTCATTCCTTGCATCTTAGATCTATGGATTTGGATGGATGAAATGGTTCTCCCAGTTCCCAAAATTGAGAACCTCTAAGTCTCTTCACCAAGGTTAGATTGAAGAAGAAATGAGTGACCTTGGAGTAGTAGGAATGCTAGCTAATCCCTCCAAGGAGGCCGGCCTTTATAGAGAAAATAGAGAGACATGTTCTTTCTAATTTTCCCAAAAGAAACCCTTAATGAATTTTGGCTATAAAGTCATATTTATACCTTTATTCATTGGAGTGGCAAACTTGTAATTAAATCCAATTCCCACTCCTTTAACTAAATGGCCGGCCATAGGGTTTCATTGGCCTTTTAAGGCCTTTGTGAATTATTTGTCATTAAGTTGTCATACAACTTAAGTCAATGGGCTTGACGTTCGAAGCCCATTGGGCCTTGAGGCCCATAACTAAACCTGATAAGCTCATATTTATACATATTTTACATCAAATTCTCTCGTCTTTTCTTAGTTAGTTTCTCATATTTTTGTGCTATTTACTTTGTTTTTGTGTTTTATCGAATTTATCTAGCTAAGAAAATAAAAATAGCACAAGTGTAATTTTAAGTAATAAATTCGTCATTTTTATATTGCTCACGTATTTTATTAACTTAAGAAAACGTTTTGTCAGAAAATAAAAGAAAGGCAGCACATGCTGCTAGTGAGAAATGGAAGAAGTGGAGCACTGAAGTAGTGAGGGGAAATAAAGAAAATAAAAGAAGCAGAAAAAGGATTAGAGGGAACATGCAGGACAGCTTGCATGGAGAAGATTAAAAAAGTCAAGCAGCATGTCCTCGTTGGGGGAAATAATTAGGCAAGGGATGGCAGAAATAAAGAAAAGTATTAGTGCTACTTGAGTGCAGCGTGGGATTAAATAAAAGAAAAACAAAAGCCTCGGCTTAAGGCAGCTGTAAAGAAAGAGAAGAATAAAATGGCAGTGAGGTCAGGTGTGGGGTGCATAATAATCAGAAATGTGAGAGTGGCCCCTTGGACAGGCGCATATATCGGAAGAAGAGGAGACGCGAGTTGCGATGGGGGAGAAGCTGCCTTTGGCAGCTTGAAGGAAAGAAGGGACGCAGGACAGCAAGCTTGTGCAGCTTGCGAGGGCAGAGAGAAAGAATAATCAGGGCTGCCTTCCTGGCAGCTAGGAAGGAGGGGAACGCAAGAGAACCAAAGGGAGGAGAGAAGACACGGAGGCTGCACGTGAGCAGCTGCCTTGCGGCGACAGGGGGAGACACCAGCGACGTGGCAGCGAGCTTTGTGGAAGAAGGGCAGGAGGACTGACGCAGCATAGCTACCTTTGCAGCTTGCGAGGAAAGGAGTCGTGCAGGAAGCTCCCTTGGCAGCGAGGGGCAGCGAGGAACAAGGAAGAGGACAGAGACGAGCACAGCTGGCGGAACCAGGAAGGCACGGAAAGCTTGGCAGCAGGCGGAACAGGAAAGCAGCAAGGCTTTGACGTGTGGGAACTTGCGAATAGAAAAAGGGCAGCTGCCAGTTGGAGACGTGAGGGAACAGCAGTGCAGAAGCACAGTGGCGCAGAAAAGCTGTCCATCTCTCTCGGTTTAATCCTCCAAACTTATGTTTATTTTATAGTTTAATTTATGAATAATGTGTAATTAATTTCTGTTTAGTTAGAGGGAAATTTGAAACCATGGATAAATGTTTATTATGATTTGATTTACTCCAGTTATGAATTTATGAATGTTGGATGTGGTTTATTTTTCTGTGTTGATTAAGAACTTGTTTATGTATGTGGGTTAAGGGTCGACACTTAATTTGCATGCTTAGACTTGATGCTAGGATATAAGGGAATTTCACCTAATCGTTATGAACTTATATTCATGAGTAGTAAAAATCGCTAGTCACGATTGTGTTTAGTAAACCCTAGGTTGGATTAACATGCGTATTCCATAGTTATGAATGCCTAGTCGATGCTTATGATTTCCATTGAACTTAATGATCTTTGATATGTCTCTCTATCATGCGTATTCCATAGTTAGAGAACTTGATAAGAATAATTTGATTGTGATGCGTATCCCGTCCAATTCAATGAATCTAGGTAAATCTGAAGGTTAATTTAAGCGGACCTAATTAACTTGGAGCATTGTCATTTATTCGTTTGTTGAAATCATAACTGGGAATTAAATTATATGCATATGTTCATGTGTGGATAAGGACCCCTCTAACTAACGTCTCATCATTTTAATTCTATAAAATATATTTTCTTTGAAGTTTGTTTTTAAGTTTCTGTTTTAAGTTCAATTTCATCAAAAATCAATCCCCCATTTATTTTAAGTGTTAGATATGTAGAAATCAATTTAGTTTGTGTTTTCTTGAGTTTTGAATTATTTTGAGTCTTTTGATTTGTTTTAGATTACTTGTTAGTTTTATTTTGAGTTATTCTAGTTAAGTGTTTTGAGTCTAGTTTAGTGTTTTAAATTTTTTTTTTACGTTTTTAATTTAATTTTACTTTGGTTAGCATCCCTAGTTAATCCCCGGCCTAGAACGATCCCTACTTATCCATATACTACAACTGTCACAAATAGGGTTTAATTTGTGCGTTAACTTATTTTCGCATCAAAACCCGTGGTCTTTAACGAACTTATTCGTTTGATTAATTAACATATTAATTAATCCTTGCCATAAATAATTAAACCATTTAATTATTCTTACTCATCTCCATTGTTTCTTCAATCTCCACCTTACACGGTGTACGATCCATTAGGTTCCTTTTAGCGAGGCAGTGGGCGATTAAAACCATTTCAAATCGATTGTGAATTGAAACTTACTTTCAATTCTCCCTTTAGTGATTATACACGTTTAGGGCTTCCCCAAACCATGAGTGACACCTAGCAGCATATCATGGTTACCCAAGCTAATCAGAAGAGGTGGAGAACCTATTCAGTTTAGGATTACAAATGCAATACGATCTTTCTTTAATACAATACTCTTGACCACATTGTTTGGTTTGATAGTTTATTCATGTCTACTATCCAATGTGATTCGTGTGCTTATATGATTACCTTGAATGTGATTTGGAACGACTTCCTAAATCTCATTCATACTCTGGCCAGAGATTCTTAATCATATCATAGAGTATTCTCCTTCAAACGGTTTGAAGGTTAGAGATCCCTTGTTGCGCATTTAATTGCCTCCATGGCTAAGTGGCTTAACCCCAATGATGCCGTGGACACCCCGAATGGAGTGACTTTGACATAGTCAAAGATCAAGGACTTAACCACAAGACAACTATGATGCCTCAGGTCAAAGGACTACTTTGCATTATCCCAACCATGAGTTCTCATTTGACATGAATATGAGAACTCTTCGTTGATCGTGTTCAGTGGACTCATTCGCTATTGAGCACCTATGTACTTGTCTTGATGTCACACACACCAATGACTCGAGACTAGTCACTCTCCCTGAGAGAAGACATAGCACGTACTGATCTTAACGGATTGTCAATGCCCAATTGGCAATCCTATGATCAGGAACGTTTAGGATGTGTCTACGAAAGAATGGTCTCATGAATCTAACTTCTTTAGATTGCATTCTCCCAATCACATATTCCTTGGACTTTATCGTTTAAGCATATAACATTTATATGAGATGGCTTAAACAATAATCTTTGCCCTTTATATGTAAACTAGATAGTTTAACATGTGAAATGTCCGTAAAGTATCATCATATGATTGGTTTTAGGGCACATTTCCAACAGAACGATCCTTACTTATACATATACTACAATTGTCAAAAGAGGGTTTAATTTGTGTGTTAAGTTAATTTTCGCATCAAGTTTTTGGCGCCGTTGCCGGGGATTAGCAAGTTTGCTAATCCCTTGTTATTTCTTTTTGTTTATTTTTCATATGTTTTTGTTCCTAGTTGATGACTTTACTTGTTTTCTTGTTTTAGGTGGTTTATGACTCGAAGTTCTCAACCTGTTCATAAGCACATCCTTGACTTTGACGACGATTTTGAACGACCTTTGAGACGAGCAAGGAATCAACAAGAACCCCAACCACCTCAACCTGCACCAGATCTTGAAGAAGCACAAGACATGGCAGCGAACAATCGAACAATCAAGGAGCTTTCTGCTTCGGGATTGGACAATGCCGCACCACTTTGCATTCAATACCTCGTGGCTACCCAAGGAAAGACCGATAAGTTCGAACTAAAGTCTAGCTTATTGCACCATATTCCTAAGTTCCATGGGTTGTCCATGGAAGATCCTAATAAACATTTGAAGGAGTTCGAGGTTGTTTGTTCGAGCATGACCCCTGTGAATGTTGATGGGAGCATTCTGAAAATGAATGCTTTTCCCTTTTCTCTCTTGGAAATGGCTAAAGATTGGTTGTATGAACTAGCCCTCTGAACTGTCACATCATGGGAGAGTATAAAATGAGCGTTTTTGGAGAAGTTTTTCCCAACTTCTCGAGTCATTCTTCTACGCAAAAGGATTAGTGGCATTCAGCAAAACCAAAGTGAATCATTTCCAACTTATTATGAATGTTTTAAAACTCTTGTTGCTTCATGTCCACAGCATCAAATGAAGGAGGAGCTTCTTCTTCAATATTTCTACGAAGGGCTTCTACCAATTGAACGCCAAATGCTAGATGCCTCAGCGGGAGGAGCTTTGGTGGACAAAACACCCATGGCTGCCAAGACCTTAATTGCTAACCGCGCGTTGAATGCTCAACAATATGAAGGCGTTGGTCAAAGGGACATCCCACGGTAGCAATATGTTAATGAGGTAAGTGTTATTTCCGAACTTCAAAATCAAATGGCTAATCTTACTACTCTTCTTTCGCAGGTGGTTGAAATACCGAAGGTACAAAGTGTGGCTGCTTGTGGCGTGTGCTCAATGAATGGACATCTCATGGATAAGTGCCCTCAATTGATCGAGAACGGAGGGTGGAAATCTGCCAATGCCGTGGGTTTTCAAGGCCACAATCAGCAACTTAATGACCCCTACTCCAATACTTAGAATCCATGGTGGAGAGATCATCCCAATTTCAAGTGGAGAAAACCACAACAATCTGCCCACCAAAGAGGATTTCGGCCACAACCCCCTGGGATGTATCAAAGGCCATATGTACCGACTCAAGTCCAACCACAATCTACCCAAACCAATTCAGGTACATCCATGGATAATGATCAAATTGTTCAATTACTAACTTATTTAGTGCAGGGGCAGCAAAATCAAAATAAAAGAATGCTCAATCAAGCTAAGGAGGTGGATGAGTTGAAGAAACAAATGGGCCAAATGGCGGAGTTCATGGGGCAAATCAAAGAACAAGGAAAACTGCCTAGCACAACCGTTGTGAATCCAAGGGGAGGATTTAAATCCGTAAAGGCCATTACGTTGAGAAGTGGAAAAGAAGTTGGAACGGACCCCCAACCATCAAAATCTGCCCAAACGGAAGACGAGAAGCTGCGACAAGAGGTGGATGTCCAACACACACCCACGGCAAGGAAGGAAACAACCTTGCCGTGAACTCCTACACTCCCTAATCCATCCAATATGTCCACCACAGGTAAGAAAGGTTCCAATTCGGTTAATTCTAACGTTATTCCACCAAATGCACCTTTCCCTCGCAGATTCATGCAAACACAGACGGAAGAAAGTGAGAAAAATATCCTTGAAACATTCAGAAAAGTACAAGTCAATATTCCCCTTCTTGATGCAATCAAACAAATCCCAAAGTACGCTAAGTTTTTGAAGAAGCTTTGTACAACAAGGAACCGGATTCGAGAGAAAGAGGTAGTACATGTGAATGAGAATGTCTCTGTAATGTTGCAAAGAAAGCTGCCACCTAAATGCAAAGATCCAGGTAGTTTCACTATCCCTTGTGTTATTGGAAATACGAGGTTTGAACATGCTATGCTAGATCTAGGTGCATCAATTAATGTCATGCCATATTCTGTTTATGCATCTATGAATCTAGGAGAGCTAAACATGATGGTGTTATTATTCAATTAGCTAATCGATCTAATGCCTACCCGAAAAGAGTTTTGGAAAATGTGTTGGTGCAGGTAGACCATTTGATTTTTCCTGCAGATTTCTATGTGCTTGACATGGAGGATGCAGCCCACTCTCCACCATCATCAATCTTACTTGGACGACCTTTCATGAAAACAGCTCAAACCAAGATTGATGTGGCCAAGGGAGCATTAACAGTGGCATTTGGTGGTGATATGATTCACTTTAAATTTCCTGAATCTAATGTGAATCTAACTGATGTTCGTTCTTGTTTTGCCATTGATGTAATTAAAGATATAGGGCAGGAAAATTCAGCACCAATTAACAAGGATGAAGTTCCAAGCACCAAAGAAGAGGGAATTGGAGTGGAACACAAAGAACACACCACTAAACTCCAAATGCATAATCTGGCTGAAAGCACCATTGGAAAATCTATTGACAGTGTTGCCACTTCATTCCAACATATTGGTGAGTCATCTAGTCTAATTCCAAATCCCATTTCAACTAATAGGTTGTTACCTTCTTTGGTGCAGGTCCCCAATCGAATTCAAGCTGGTGGGAATGATTACATTGATTTTAGGATGCTCAATGCCCCAATCGGGAAGGATTATTATCCCCTTCCATTTATAGAGCCAATGTATGAGTATTTTGAGGAGCATGTCGTGGAGGACATGCCCCTCCATGCCGTGGGTTCTATTCAAGCTTAACTGGAGGTATCGTCCGGCTGGAAGACGTTAAAGCAAACGCTTCTTGGGAGGCAACCCATGTATTCAAATAAGGAAGATCTTTGAATCGCTCCACAATTAGTTTTGCGTTCCTAAAAATCTTCCCTTTACTGTATTTATTTTGCCATGTTTGTCAAATTTATTTGTTGCTTGTTTGATTGTTTTTGGTGTGGGTTTATGTTTGAAACATTGACAGGTAAACAAAGTATTTTTACATTAATTTTCGTGGAAGAGGAACATTAGGTAGAAATGTAGAAAATTACAAGAAAGTGCAAACAAGCAGGAAGGAGCCTTCATTGGTCAGGTGGTGCCTCTGAAGGAAATTTTTTGAAAAACATGTTCATTTGAATAACATCATATAGCATGCAATTAACAAATTAAAGGCGGAATCATGCTTTCATGCATTCAAAAACAAAACATCAACCATGAAATTCAAAGCCTAGTAGATTGGTGAACCTTGACTCAACTTTTAAATCAACATTTATTAGTTGAGAAATATTTACCTTTGTAGATTCCTCTTTGCATATGCAAAGGATAATCACCCAAGAGATAGGGCCTTCATTCCTTGCTTTTTAGCTCCATGGATTTGGTTGAAAGAATAGGATTCTCCAAGTTCCCAAAATAGAGAACCTCTAAAGATTCTACACCAAGGTTGGATTGGAGAGGAAATGAGTGACCTTGAGGAAGTAGAATTGCTAGACAATATCCCCCAAGGTGGTTGGCCTCTTAGAGAGAAATGGAAGCTTTGTGTTCTCACCAATTTTCTCTAAAATCAACAACTTATGAATTTTAGGTTATAAAGTTCTTTATATAGTCACTTCTTTAAATGACCTAAAGAACCAAAAACCCTAATTCAACACTAAATGGATATGGGCTTTTGGGCCTTTGTGAATCTTTATTCATTAAGTTGTCATACAACTTAAGTCAATGGGCTTTGACGTTCGAAGCCCATTGGGCCTTAAGGTCCAAAACTATCCCGAGGTCTTTAACGAACTTATTCGTTTGATTAATTAACATATTAATTAATCCTTGCCATAAATAATTAAACCATTTAATTCATCTCCTTTGTTTCTTCAATCTCCACCTTACTCGGTGTACGATACATTAGGTTCCTTTTAGCGAGGCAGTGGGCGATTAAAACCATTTTACATCGATTGTGAATTGAAACTTACTTTCAATTCTCCCTTTAGTGATTACACACGTTTAGGGCTTCCACAAACCATGAGTGACACCTAGCAGCATATCATGGCTACCCAAGCTAATCAGAAGAGGTAGAGAACCTATTCAGTTTAGGATTACAAATGCAATACGGTCTTTCTCTAATCTAATACTCTTGACCACATTGTTTGTTTTGATAGTTTATTTATTCATGTCTACTATCCAATGTGATTCATTTGCATTTTATGATTACCTTGAATGTGATTTGGAACGCATTCCCCAATCTCATTCATACTCTGGCCAGAGATTTTAATCATATCATAGAGTATTCTCCCTCAAACCATTTTGAAGGTTAGAGATCCCTTGTTGCACATTCACTTGTCTCCATGACTAAGTGGCTTAACCCCAATGATGTCGTGGACACTCCGATGGGGTGACTTTGACATAATCAAAGATCAAGGACTTAACCACAAGACAACAACTGTGATGCCTCAGGTCAAAGGACTAATTTGCATTATCCCAAACATGAGTTCTCATGTGACATGAGTATGAGAACTCCTCGTTGATCGTGTTCAGTGAACTCATTCTCTATTGAGCACCTACGTACTTGTCTTGATGTCACACACACCAATGACTCGAGACTAGTCACTCTCCCTGAGAGAAGACATAACACGTACTGATCTTATCGGACTGTCAATGCCCAATTGGCAATCCTATGATCAGGAACGTTTAGGATGTGTCTACGAAAGAATGGTCTCATTAATCTAACTTCATTAGATTGCATTCTCCCAATCACATATTCCTTGGACTTTATCGTTTAAGCATATAACATTTATATGAGACGTCTCAAACAATAATGTTTGCCTTTTATATGTAAACTAGATTAGTTTAACATGTGAAATGTCCGTAAAGTATCATCATATGATTGGCTTTAGGGCACATTTCCAACAATCTCCCACTTGCACTAGAGCCAATCAGCTTGGTCATCTGTTATGATTCCTCTTCTGTAGTGATTTCATAAATGGCTGAGTAGTAGGCCTAGGCAATGGATATCTATATGTTATCCATAGAAGCAACCTTGAGAATATCGACGTCACCATTATACATGATTCCCAATCATATGGTTCAGTCTCTCATATGAGTTCGGATCTTGATGAGACCTTGATTCCCTGGCTTGAGCTATCGCGTCATTAGTGTCGTAGTGTCAGTACACTAGATACACTTTCTGGTTGGAACCGAATAGAGAGTTCATAAATGAACTTTCCCATCCAAACAACATTGTTGTAAACTTCTATATATGGCAATATATTTTGCATTCATAATGGAACACACTAAAGTCATTACTTTAATGTTTCCATCCAAATATCTCTTTAGTCATAATGAAGAGATGTCTGTTAATCTCTTCATTCATAATGAAGAAACATTCAACGATGGATTAGATTCATAATCTAACACATTTACGCTTCCATTACGTTACTCTAATTCTTCCTCGATCTTTGAGGAATTTATCCTTTAGTATTTCTTAAATACTTAAGGATTCACTTGACAGTTGCCATGGTTCTGATCCTGGGCTTGCACTGATATCGCCTTGTACCTTTCTAGGTACAACTCATATCAATGTTTTTCATACAATATGAAATACATAAATCACCTTTCTGCGTATGCATAAAGGATTCGATTTACGCATTATTTCTTTGGGAGTCAAAGGGTACGTTCCCTTTGAGAAGAGCTACCTCCTAGTCTCACTTGAGTTGTTCTTCTGATTGAAGTTTATCATCATATGAGAAACTTCCTAGCATCTTTTGTCTATTATTAGGGCTTGATATAATCTAATTATATCTTGAAATATATCATTATAGATTTCCATCCCATGTATATAGACTATATCTCCCATATACATTCTATCGTTATAGAAAGTTTAAAGTCATAACTTTAACGAAGAAGTATTCTTTTCATTTCCAAAATTAATATATCATATATATATTCTAAATTTTAGGAACATGATTAACTCCCACTAATCTTTTGTAAACCTAGTAAACAAAAGATTCATTTACATCCATATGAGAAATCAAACAATTTTGATCTTTCTCTCATAAGACGCTTATGGCTCCCACTAGCTTGCTAAGATCCATGATGGTTGGATCTCTACAGCTTACATGTTTTGTGATTCATAGTTTTAGACATATATATTATTAGGACTATCTTAATAATGGTTTCGGAAACCTATATGATGTCCAAACATTGAATCAACATTTAGTTGTAGCTAGCAATCTTCGAATTAATTGAAACTAAGACTACGTCAAAGATGGTTCCTTCAAAGTCAACCATTCTCTTTGATTGTAGTCACCTTAAGCTACCAATTAGCTATGAAGGTTTCATTATTTCGGGTCAAATGGTACTTTACCATTTCCTTGAGTATATATTGTATATACACTCAATGTAGTCATAAAGTTCAAACCATTCAACTGAGACGGTTAAAAAATTCTTTTTGACTACCTTGGAGCTTGTGGTATAGGAACTAGGTTGTTATATTTGTTGATTATCATCTTGTCTCTCAAAGAACCCATTCTTTTGAGTTCTATTCCTAGTTCATTTGCTCTAAGGCAAATCACATTGTAGGATTACAATGAACTACTCAACAAACAACATTTGTTGGTTTGTTTATAGAAGTGATATCCAAAGGTTAATTTAAGGATATCCACAAGATAATTTTTAAACAAATATTGCTTATTAGCACACAACCCCAAATCTTAACACGATTAAGATTTGTCTTTCTTTCCAACTACATCCTATGGAGTTATGAAAATTTTGGAAGATCTTCTAATTGACAATCATATTGTCTTAGAAGCATATATATCCTATATATGGGTAATTGATAATATCCAACGAACTAAATCTTATTCAAGTTCGTTCTTCTCCTAATGGAGAAAATCATTATCTTATGATGCTAATTTCCTTGATATCTTTCAAGGAAACTCATCTAAAGTGTTACCTTTCCTTGGATCAAATCTAAGGAGGTAAGTACTTTAGACATCTTACTCATCAACTTACATTTCTTGAATTCTTTGAAACCTTTTTGCAAAGTATTCGGATTTGTGTTTATTCATAATAAACTATAGTCCAACCGAGAGTGATCTTCGGTGAATGTCAAACAACATGAGTAGTATTATGTTGTGGACAAGTGCCACTTAACATCTAAGTGAATTAACCTCAATAACTTTGTGATTCTTTCTTCTTTCCAAAAGAATAAAGATTCGAACATTTCGCCTCTATACAATTTTGACAAGAAGGTATTGGATCCGGATCTAACGATCCAAATCATCCATCTATGACCGACTCGTAATTTATGTTTTAGAGGTATCACAACTCAGTTGGGATTAGTCACTATCTTGCAACCTTTTGGGTTTTAAGCATCATTATATTCTAAACAGTTAACGCTACCATATCGTCTCTACTATAGAGACAATCAATTAGATTACTATAATCCAATCATTGATTAATAAAGAACAATGTTTTGTCAAACAAAACATTCATCCATCTCTACTATAGTGACGGAATTAAGTTCCTTAAAATTGGGATGTAAAGACAATCTTTGGTTTTTCCAATTTCTTTGGTAGTTCATATGAGGAAGTTAGTACCATCTGCTTTCGCAGAGATCTATATTTTATTCACGTTCCGAATGTGAAGTACTTTCTCTTCTCTCATTAATCTTCTACTTCTTATTAGCCACACTTTTACAACGATTGTAAAACATAGTTACTAATACGGAATCAAGCATTCAAGTAGAAGAACCAACTGTTTTGAACTATTCAAGAACAATTTACAACACCTTCGAAAGGTGTGTTCTTGACACTTGCAAGACATTTCTTGCAAATACCCCTTCCAATGTCCATCATTTCATAAAGAAAGTTTGTTCCCTTGGAGTTAATTTTATCTTCTTCATTTGACTTCTCCTTTGACTACAATAATCATGGTCCCTAAACTCCCACTATCTCTCTTGAAACCTTTTTCAATTGTGTTATACACATCAAACATTTTGGAGAGTGTGTGGTTATTGTTCACTACATAGTTTACAATAAACTTAGTGAACCATTTAGGATAGGGACATAAAGGTGAAGTCCTAGCTTAGTTTCCGTCTCGTTAAGTGGTTTTCACTTCAACACTTAATGATTCAAAATCATCACAAGTCCATGTTGATGGACTATTTTTGTCAACCAACCATTATGTTCTAAACATAATTACAAACTTTCAAGAGTTGTTCAAGGCAACTCTTATTTCTTCATACAACAATTTGTAAGTGAAGAATCATGGCACTAAAAGTGTCCTTGTCTTTATGCTAATCTTCGTAAGTTCCTTTGTTCATATAACGAAGGAATAAGCATTGGTTGTTTGTGTTGTCCTCTTCATGATAGACATTTCTAGCATGTTCTTCCAATGATACATTATCAATGGGAAGATTGTGAGGATGAGACTTCTTAGGTACATGCACAATCCATTTAAGACAATCTTTGGGATTGTGTTACCAAGTCCGGAAACTAAAACATTCGGATTTTCTTTGTCAAGTTTTGGATAGCGTTTGCAAATATATTGGTAAACAAATACATAACGAATATAAATTGATTGATTTTAAGCCATTTGATTTGGGTCTTTAAATCAAATAGCACCACCCACTATTTTTGGCAAATTCCATATCCCTCATTGGAATTCGAGAGTTTTGGAGGAAACTCTTAGTAGGTTATGGGAGACTCACTATTACCAAGCCCACCTCACAATGATATGATGTTGGCTAGCATTAATAATAATGAGAGAGTACGCTTACTCATTTGCAACTAATGCAAGTGCCCATCAATTTGGCCTCTAGAGAATGTTGCCTCACGATGATACGATGTCGGCGCCATTGCACTTAGTTAAGTTATTCCCACCATACTTAGTTCGTGAAGGGGTTCAAGAATAGCCTCACGATAATACGATGTCGGCCATGCTCGTTGCCTACACTCACCTCATCATATGTTTATGGATTCCTCCTGAGTATAAGCATGCACTTTGTACTCCCCCATGATAGGGTGAAGCCGGTGTACAAGTCATAAACGATTGGATCCCACCACGGTGGAAGGCCACGAAAGAGTGTTCTAAGCACTCTCACGCTTATCAACTTAATAATGGTTTGGTTGAGGGTTTTAGGTCTCATCACATAAACATATTCATTTTAATCTTTATTAAAACAATTTTGGTCCTATTACAACTATTGGTCCATTTGATTCAATTTAGTTGTATATAATACTCCCACTATCTTTATAAAACGGTTTTTAAAGCAAGAGTATATGATACTACTAACATAAGGTTTGCATTCATTTGATGGACTATATAGTTGCCTTAGGGCCTTAGGATGACTATGAACCTTTTGTTTAGATTCAACAAGAGCCTAGTGTTGAATCTCGGACTAGGGATGGAGATTGATTTTAGTTACGCGTTTAATCACATTAAGGCGTGTTGTCTTAGGGGCGTTGGACCCTCTACTCCATTTTCATGCATATCAAATAAAGCAAGAAAGAAGTACTTCAAAGTAAAGGTGAGCTTATGCTCATTACAACATTTGCATAATTAAAATTACTTTAAAGTAAAGAAGAGCTTATGCTCTTTTACAACATTTGATCAAATCAAATTACAACCAAAATTAATCTACACATTCCCATGGTTCAATCAAATTTGAAACGGCCTTTCACATAGCTCAATTATCGTAGGCTTAGGTTCATAATCACCCTTTAATTAATTAACACTTTAACTAATTAAATTGAATGCAACATTTTCATTTGGTTTTTGTATCCATAAAATTAATCTACTATCCAATGTGATTCATTTGCATTTTATGATTACCTTGAATGTGATTTGGAACGCATTCCCCAATCTCATTCATACTCTGGCCAGAGATTTTAATCATATCATAGAGTATTCTCCCTCAAACCATTTTGAAGGTTAGAGATCCCTTGTTGCACATTCACTTGTCTCCATGACTAAGTGGCTTAACCCCAATGATGTCGTGGACACCCCGATGGGGTGACTTTGACATAATCAAAGATCAAGGACTTAACCACAAGACAACAACTGTGATGCCTCAGGTCAAATGACTAATTTGCATTATCCCAAACATGAGTTCTCATGTGACATGAGTATGAGAACTCCTCGTTGATCGTGTTCAGTGAACTCATTCTCTATTGAGCACCTACGTACTTGTCTTGATGTCACACACACCAATGACTCGAGACTAGTCACTCTCCCTGAGAGAAGACATAGAACGTACTGATCTTATCGGACTGTCAATGCCCAATTGGCAATCCTATGATCAGGAACGTTTAGGATGTGTCTACGAAAGAATGGTCTCATTAATCTAACTTCATTAGATTGCATTCTCCCAATCACATATTCCTTGGACTTTATCGTTTAAGCATATAACATTTATATGAGACGTCTCAAACAATAATGTTTGCCTTTTATATGTAAACTAGATTAGTTTAACATGTGAAATGTCCGTAAAGTATCATCATATGATTGGCTTTAGGGCACATTTCCAACAGCGTCAACATTCGACGGAGCTCCAGAAAGACGAAGCGCCAGAGTTTGATTTTCCGGAGCCTCAACATTTGGTGAAGTGCCAGAAGACGAAGGCACAAGTTGCCTCTGGAGTAACGCCACAAACCTTTGATGATCACTCTGAATCCGAACTTCGGACTCTTGCAGCTGGTCAAGCATCATCTTCATACTTGTTGAGTAATTAGTTACGAGCATGTGCAACACTTTATTCTCGTGCCTAAGCACTCTGACCTCTTGCCGAAGACTAGCCACCTCAGCCATCAAAGACTCAACCTGACGAGATCAAGCAAAAAGACGTTGGCCCATGTTTGACACTGAACCTGCACATCGGACGCTGTAGGCCAGAGAGTCCTGAACAACCAGCTCGTCGGACCGCCTGGAAAGTATCCTACTGTCTCTATGAGTGAGAAGATTTCTGGCCACCACCGAAGCGGTTGTATCATTCATCATCATAGAATCCCCAACTGTAAGAGGACCATTAAGGGATAAGAAGAATGGCTGCCAAATGTTGTTTGGAGAAGACATATCAATATCTTCCCCGACATTCAAGTTAAGACGATGGTCAGAAGGGCAAGACATTTTCGAAGGTGTGAAGAAAAAGAAGAGGTCGGACAAATCAAGATCTTAGAAGTGCAAAAAGGGAGCTTCTACAGGCGGAAATTCAAGTGTGCTTTGGAACGTAATGCGTGCCTCTATAAATATCAGCACTCGACGGAGCTTCAGAAATCGAAGAGGCGAGCTCAGAAATCGAAGAGATGCCTGATTTCTCAAAAGCTGGGCTGCTCAGAAACCACGGGCCGATCTCAGAAATCGAAGAGGTGCTTGCTTTTCCAGAAGTGTCAGCACCTGTCACATGCACACTCAGCTTTGCGGAAATCACAGGCAATTTGTCGAAGCGCCGATTTCAGATATCGAAGAGGCACCTATTTTTCCAGACGTGTCAGCATCTGTCACATGCACACTCAGCTTTGCGGAAATCATGGGCAATTTGTCGAAGCGCCGATGTCAGATATCGAAGAGGCACCTGCTTTTCCAGACGTGTCAACACCTGTCACATGCACACTCAGCTTTGCGGAAATTACGGGCAATCTGTCGAAGATTTCTGGTGAAGTAAAAAGCATGTCAATCTTACTGTTCAATCATCCAACGGTTGCCGACACGAGTAAAAGAACAGTGCCTCTACCAGCTATTAAGAAATTCCTATACATGTTAACCTTCACCCTCCATAGGAAGGCAGCCTCACTCAACCTTTCTTCATCTTTGAGAATGCATTCCCAACGAAGCCTTTCGAGTCACTCAGTGTTCCTCATCCCCTGGGGTACCTCTGCAACCAAGTCATCAAGAGGAAAAGTATTTCATATCATGAAGGTTGAAAGCAAGAGTATCTCATATCATGTTTTCTCCCTGTCCTTTTCCTTGTCTTTGTGACAAGGAGAAAGCGAGCAATCAACCAGCACTTGGTATCAATCTTCCGATCTAAGAACCGACTGCCTGGAACTCCTTCCTGATTGCTTACCTAGCATTGCTCTCGAGTGCTCATCTTCAACTGTTGATGTACTTCCGAAGAAGATGCCACATCACCTCTACCTCGTGCCTGCCTGCCATGCAGAAGAAACAAGCAGAGAAGAATGCTGCCTGCATACTCAATCAACCCAGCAGAAGGAGTCTGAGTTGAAACCAAGAGCTCGAGAAGCTTCAACAACATATGGACGCATCAGTCACCAAAGAGCAAAGCCTCGCCATACAAGGCCATCAAATCACCACCACCAAGGAATTCTCCTATTCCTTCCAATCCAGTTCAAGATCAAAGTTGTGGAAAGTCAACAAGCATGACAAAATACATGCCAGTTCAAGATCAAAGTTGTGGAAAGTCAACAAGCATGACAAAATACATGCCGATTCATTCACTACCGAAGCCAAAGATCATCTACCTCCATAACCAGATTTGCGTTCCTAAACTCTACTCTTTCTTGTTTTTACTTTGCCATACTTGTCATGTTTTATTAGTTGTGTTGTTTGCTTGTTTGAGTGTAAGTCTATGTTTGAAACATTGAGGACAATGTTTGGTTTAAGTGTGGGGGGGTAAACAAGCTGTTTTGCATGATTTTGTTGGTTTTATTTACCTATCACTTACAATGTTGTTTTTCACTGTTTTTAAGTGTTTGTAGTGTGTTTTGAAGCATTTTAGTATGTTTTGACATAAAAATCTGAAATTTTGATAAAAATTTGAAAAATTGTTCTAAAAAAGCCAAAAAGAGTTGTTTTTGTGTGTTGTTTGTGTCTTAGGATACCTTCCAACACAATGATAGGGATTCGGTTTTTAATTGAATGACTGTTAAAGAAAGTTACAAACATGGATGGAAGTTTGATATGCTCTTTGGTTTATGCTTGGTTGTAGTTATAAATTATGAATTCACATGTAATCACAAAGGATAAAATCAGTTTTTGTAACATGCTTGAAGGAAGGAACTCAAATTAACGCTACAACCCTGTGAGACTTGAGCCTAAACGTTATATGGAGAGTTATTAATCTGTGCATTCTTGTTTCCTAAGTCGTTGCATGATCTCATTGTTCTTTGCTTGGATGCTATTTAGAATGCGTTTCATCATTATAGATCCAAATACTAGAACTCATGCCCGTTCCATTCAAAGCATAACATTGATTTGCATAACACATATTCAAGATGAAGTTGTTTAGTAAACCAAAGCCAAATAGCCAAACCCACCTTTGTCATTTGTTTTGTAGGTTTAAACCCCGTTGAGCCTTGTTTAGCCTATTTTCTTTGTTAAACCACATCATCTCTACCTAACCTAGAATAGGACTATCCATACCCTTGTTCTTGAAGTATAGTGGAGCTTAACTTAGAAAGAATTCATTTTGATCAACATTATTGCAGAAAACAAGTGTGGGGGAATTTGGATTTCAAAGTTGTGTTTTTGTGTGCCAAAGAAATTGGGCATGGCAGAGAGAAAAATTAGTGGAAAAAGAAAAAGAAAAGAAAGATAAATGCATGAAAAGAATGAAAAACAGTTGAAAATAAGTGAGAATGAACTCACATGTGTTGGTTGTTGAAGAAAGGGTCCAAAAGTTTGAAATTGACCCTAAGGTGTTGCATGAATCTTCCCTTGTGTTTAAAAGTAGATTTCTGCATTCTAAAGAGAATTCTAAGTGGCTAAATCATTACTTTGCTCACTATTGCTTTAAGAACGTTTGTTTACCCTTACCTTTCTTTGTTAGCCAACACCCTTAACCCCGTTACAACCCTTGACTTCCATCTTGAGTATTGCGTGTTTCAATATGTGGAGTTTGAAATTGGTATGAGCATATGATATCACTAGTTCTCGCTTCTAAGTAGTAGCATTCCATTCATGAGGTCATATATATACATGAATTAATAATTCCAGAAATTGCTTATTTGTTGAAAAACATATGTGAGTGCTAGTTTTCATGTTTACATCAATCTTCTCACATATACCTAATATAGGGAGTGTAGTCAGAAATTCTTGTGTGAAAATAAGAGGTATCTAGTAAGGAATTGAGGGAATTCTCTAAGGCATGTTAATACATTCAAAATGTTGTTTTAATTGATTAAATGTGAGCTAGTGAATGGTGACTTTGATTAAGTATGCTCGAGGGTAAGGATTGCTTAAATCTATGTGAGTGTTGATCTTTGGCATGTCATGTTTCATTGAAAATCCCTGAGGCAAATGTTGGAAGGTCTAGGTTATGTTTCGTTTGTTTTGTTTTACTTGAGGACTAGCAAAAGCTAAGTGCGGGGGAATTTGATAGGAGCATATTTATGCGACTGAGTTAGCTTGTTCTCATGCATTTATGTTGTTATTTCTTAGTTAATTATGTATTTTAAGCTATTTTCGTGTGTTTGTAGGTCCATAGGCCTTATAAAGCAATAAGGTGCATTTCGGAGCAGTTTTGGGCTTGGAATGGATAGCACATGCATGGAGCAAGGTGGATGGACGAAATTGAAGACTAAAGAGGCTAGGAATGTGTTAAAGAGAAAGAAGAATTAATTTAAAGAGGACAAAGAGCTCAACAACCAAAGAAGAAACATGAGTCAAGATTACCTTATTTTGATTTAACCTTTCTTAATCCTAATCCAACTAAGTTCCACCCACAAGGAGGGTTCCCAAAGATATTAGGACACTAAATAAAGGATTCTAGACGCCTTAATCTCAGCCACAAAGGGGTGTCATCCCTCAATTTCCTTTCCCATGCCATGCACCCTATCCTTGTCCACTTCACGCACTCATTTCTGCACCATTTCACTTCCCTTTCCTTTCTCTAGCATGTGCATAATATTCCTTGTCCCCTCCTTTGTATCATTGCTGCACCATCACTCCACTTTCCTTTCCCATGCCGTGCATCATCATCCATGTCCCTCCTTGCACTCATTTGCTGCACCATTCCACTTCTTTTCCTTTGTCTACCATGTGCACAATATTCTTGTCCGCTACTTGCACTTATTGAAGCACGACTCCTTCACTTTCCTTGCCCATGTCGTGCACATTCCTTGTTCCCTCCATCATTTCAGATTTCATGCATCATTTCATCACTTTAACCTCCACTCCATGCACTTATTGCTACACCATTCCTTGTTCCCTCCATCATTTCAGATTTCATGCATCATTTCATCACTTTAACCTCCACTCCATGCATTCATTGCTGCACCATTCCTTGTTCCCTCCATCATTTCAGATTTCATGCATCATCACTTCACTTTCACCCTTGAATCATTGCACACACCACTCCATGTTCCCCTTCATTGCCGCGCACTCCCTCTATAAAATGAGTGTGTGTAATAGCCATAGAGGGAAGATTTTGTGAGAGCATTCACCACCATTTCAACACTACACTACACTACATCACAAACACATTCAACCATTCTTCTATACAAATCACCACCCAACCCTTACACCAAACCTTGTGCTGTGAGTGAAGAAAGAAAGAAGAACTCTTGGATGTTCAAGCTTGATTGTTAAAGCATTCGAGGTGTAATTCGTTCTATACTTACAATGTTTAAATTCATTTTCTTTCGTTTTGTTGTGAACATGAGTGGCTAAACCCCTCTTGGCTAGGGGTGATTTCAAAGCCATGATTATGTGTGCAATATGATTTGATAAATTCCAGTTATGAGTTCTTGAATCGTGAATGCAATTGGCTTAACTATTTGATTGATAACTTATTTGTATTTGTTGATTAAGGATCGACACTTAATTGGCATGCATAAATCCGTTGCTAGAATATAAGAAAGTTTCACATAATCATTACAAACTTATATTTACAAGTAGTGGAGGTCGCTTATAAACGATCGCGTTAAGTTTAATTCTTAACATGATGTCATAGTTGCAAGTGCTTTGTCAATGTTTATGATTTTCATTAAACGTAATAATCTTTGATTGTATCTCTATTATGATGTCATGTAGGGAACTTTTAAAGAATGTTTTGGGTTGTCGAATGATGTCATCCAATCCAATAAAACAAGGAAAATCTGAGGGTTAACTAGTGACGTCACGATTAATTTGGGGCATTGTCGTTCATAATTCAATGAAGTAGTAATTGGAAATCTAGTTGTTTGCATACATGTCATGTGTGGAGAAAAAGCCTCTAGCTATCCCATCATCCATCTAATTTCCTAAATTTGTTTTCAAACCTGTTTTTAAGTTACAATTTGTTTTGTTATTCTAAGTTCGTCCAAAATATAACCCCCCGTTACTTTCTTGTTTCAAATTGTTTTAAACTTGTTTTGTTTGTGTTATAAGTGTTTTGAGTCAAGCCCAAACTTTATTTTCGTCCCAAAATTGTGGTTAGTGTCAGAAACTGCCTAGTTGGTGTTTTTAGGCAGTTTTGAGTGTTTTTAGCTTAGTTTGAGTCTTGTGAACTAGTTTTGAGTCTTTTGAATCTATCCTATCGTTTTGAAGTTTTTTTTGTGTCTTTGAGTCAGTGTAGAACACTGTTCTAAAAATCCCCGCCTAGCCCCGCCTAGGCCCCAGCCCACCGCCCCGATTAATGCCTAGGCCCCAGCCCACCGCCTAGACCACCTAGGCACCCGCCTAGACCCGCCTAGGTTGCAACTCACTTAGACAGAAAATACATAACTTTCATTTTGCATTTTGTTTTTTTCCAATAAATTGTAAGAGACTTGTTGCATACTTGAATGAACAAACATTATATCCTTATTTCACATGTTTTCATTATGTTCCAATACTTTATGATATATATGCATTATATTTTGTAGTTTATGATGAAATTATATATATTTTAAGTAGAAGTAGACATTTATTTACCTGAAATATGATAGATTTACTTAAATCCGCCTAGTCCGCCTAGGGGCCCGCCTAGGCGCTAGGCCCCAGCCCGCCGCCCGACTAGCGCCTAGCGACTTTTAGAACCTTGGTGTAGAATCAATTAGCAATCCCTCCTAATCCCCGGCCTAGAACTATCCCTACTTATACATATACTACAATTGTCAAAAGAGGGTTTAATTTGTGTGTTAAATTAATTTTCGCATCCTCTTTATTTCATGTATTCCTTTTTGTTTATTTGTATGCAAATTGGAATAGTTGGGTCCAACGCCGAATAGTAAATAACGGTTTAATTAGATTAAACGCGTAACTAAAATCAACAACTACCTACCTTAAACCCAATGTCCAACACAAGGCTCGTGTTGGATCAAATCAAACAGTTCATAATCATCCTAATACCTAAAATGACTATATAGTCCATATGAGGATTCTATGCATTCGTTAGTAGTTCCATATAGTCTCGCTTGTTTCATCAAAATAGTAGGAGTATTATATATACTACTAATTCATATAAACTTGGACCAATGGTTGTGATAGGCCCAAGTTCTTTTAATAAGATTAAAAGGAAATTGATGTAGCCCAACACTACTCCCTCAACAAAACGAATATTAAGTTGATAAGTGAGAGATGCTTTGAACATCTCTTTGTAGGCCTTCCACCGTGGTGGGCTCCAATCGTTTGTGACTCGTACATCAGCTTCACCCGATCATGGGGAAGTTCAAAGTATGTGCTTGTATTCAGGAGGAATCCATATGTACATACATGATGTGATGAGGTAGGCAACGAGGATGGCCAACATCATATCATTGTGAGGCTATTCTTGAACCCCTACACGAACTAGCATGGTGGGAACAACTTAACTAAGTGCAATGGTGCCGACATCATATCATTGTGAGGCATCATTCTCTAGAGGCCCAACAAGATGGGTAATTACAAGAGTTGTAAAATGACTAAAGCGTTATTTTTTCATCATTATTTTTGCTAACTGACATCGTATCATCGTGAGGTGGGCTTGGTAATGGTGAGCCTCCCATACCCCTCTAAGAGTTCATCATAACTCTTGTGAGGGATGTGGAATTTGCTAAAAATAGTGGGTGGTTCTATTTGATTTAAGACCCAATCAAGTAGTTTTAAAATCAACAATCTAATACGATTTCTGTTATGTTATGTAGTTAACGACATGCCTAAAATTACTCCTACCATTATACTTGACAAAAAGGGCCTTAGGGTGATGCGAAAATAAATTAACGCACAAATTTAAACTCTATTTGTGCCAGTTGTAGTATATGGATAAGTAGGGATCGTTCTAGGCCGGGGATTAACTAGGGATGCTAACCAAAGTAAAATTAAATTAAAAACGTAAAATCAAAATTTAAAACACTAAACTAGACTCAAAACACTTAACTATAATAACTCAAAATAAAACTAACAAATAATCTAAAACAAATCAAAAGACTCAAAACAACTCAAGACTTAAGAAAACACAAACTAAAATGATTTCTAATAAATCTAACACTTTTAAAATAAAATGGGGGATTGATTTTGATGAAAAGTAAATTAAACTTAAATAAATTACAAAATTGACAAAAACATAAAATTAAGGTAAAATGATAAATGACGAACTGGCTAGAGGATTATTCTCCACACATGCCACATATGCAACCTAAATTGATTTTCAGTTGTTCTTTCAATAAATTGTAAATTCTCAACGCCCCAAGTTAATTAGGTCCGCTTAAATTAACCTTCAGATTTTCCTACTTTTATTAGGTTGGATGATTGCATACGACAACCCAAAACATTCCCTACAAGTTCCCTACATGAATTGCATAATAGAGATACAAGCAAGAATCATTAAGTTTTATGAAAATCATAAGCATTGACGAGGCACTTGTTACTATGAATTGCATGAAACTTATGCCAAGAATTTACCTAACGCGATCGTTTATAAGCGACCTTCACTACTTGTGAATATAAGTTCATAACGATTAGGTGAAATTCACTTATATTCTAGCATCAAATTCATGCATGTAAATTAAGTATGCATCCTTAATCGACATACAAAAATAAGTTATCAATCAAGCAGTTAAGCAAATTAAATCACAACTGAAGGTAATCAATTCAAATTACAAATATATCCATGGTTTTGAATTAAACTCTAGCCAAAACAAATTAGTTACACATTATTAAAACAGAAATAAAATATAAGTTTGGAAAGATTAAACCGAGAGAAATAGAGTGATGCGCCACTGTGCTCAAGCTGTCTTCCTCGCTGCTTCTGTCCGTCCCCTTTCCTGGTCAGCAGCTCGCGAGCTGTCGGTCCTCACTGCACCCTGCTCCGTCGCTGTGCTCCTGCGTGCTGACCTCCCTCTCGCATCTGTCCTCCCAGCTGCCACGTGTCAGACCTGCCTTCCCTCCTGCTGCTCCTTCTTTCAAAGCCTTGTCAGTCTTCCTGCTCCCCTCTCCCCCGTACTCACTCCTCCTTCCTCGCACTCACCTCCCCGTGCTGACTGCCCTTCTGCTCCCTGTCTCTCACTCTCGCTCGCTGCCAAAGGCAGCAGTCTGCACTCCACGTCCCCAGCTGCAAAGGCAGCAGTCCTCCACCCTCTCAGTGTCAGTACCTCCACGCTGTTTGCCTGCCTCTCTCCTCGCAGCTCCTTGTCTCGCGTCAACTGCCAAATGGCAGCTTCCCAAGACCGACTCCCCCCCCCCTTCACTGTCCTAACCTTACATTTATTTAAACTCTCCAGGCCGAGACAGGCCTAATCTCCCCCCATTTTTATGTTTTATTTTCTCTTCTTTTCCTGCACGTCTGACCAGTTCCCTCTAATCCTCTTCCACTTATTTCCCTATTTTATTCTCCACTTATATCTCTAGCACGCCTTCTTCCTTTTCAAACCGTGAGGACTTCCCACTTTCTTGTATTTTATTTATTCTTGCTTTTCCTTTCCACCTCACGCCAGCTACACAGAAGCCCCCACGACTAATCTTTCCTCCTATTTTATATTTCTCATTGCTGCCCACTTCACTATCCTTTTCCTCATTATTTCTGCATGCTTTCTGCCAAACATCCCCACTTGCCTAATTATTTCCCCCAAATTCCTTTTACCTTTCTTTTAATATCTTCCCTACTTTCCTATTATATATAAAACAAACCATGATGATGTTTCATGAATCATTATTATTATATATATATATATATATATATTTTATTTTATTTAAAAGCTAAACAGTTTTTGACACGAATTTATTACATAAAATCACACTTATGTTATTTTTATTTTATTAGCTAGATAAATTCGATAAAACACAAAAACAAATTAAATAGCACAAAAATATGAGGAAATAACTAAGAAAAGACAAGAGAATTTGATGTAAAATATGTATAAATATGAGCTTATCAAATACCCCCACACTTAGCTTTTGCTAGTCCTCGAGCAAAACAACGAAAACATTAAAAACATTAGTTTCTCCTATGTGACCCTCATAGAACTTCATTCGAGAACATAAATCATCAAGAACCATAGCTAACACCAACAAGCAATTCAAGTTCATTTTCCTAACTCAAATATTAGCAGTAATCTTTGAAACATCCTTGAAGTGTAGTGTGTGAGTTAGCCATGTTAATGCAATTTCAAATTTTTATTTTTTTAAAATCACCATATGCAAACTAGCAACCTTCTCACGGGATTTACACTCAATCACACATGTGTTTAGTTTTAATGTGTTTCTCTCAAAGAAACAAATGTGAAAGTTCTACCATAAGCTTGCATAAAGATCACTTCTCCACAATCATAATTGCAAAACTTAAATCAAGAGGACTTTTATTGGACGTAATGAGGTTTAGGGCGAGGGTTATTGAAACGAAAGAATAGGTAAACATAAGTTCCAAGCTACATTGCAAGCAATTCTTTTATTTAGATTTATAAGAACTCAAGCTTTCCAGCTATTCTTCTAGTCACCTTCAACCACAACCTTAAACTGAAACTTTAAACACTCTTTTTTTTTTTTTTTTTTTTTTTTTTTTTTTTTTTAAGCAGAAACAAATATGAAAAACCCCCACACTTATTCTTTTGCCAAACACCCTCCGAGTACTTCACAAACACTTCTCATAAGACAATTTCACATTACTCATTAGCTTGCTTGGAAAGGGTAAGGAAAAATATTTCAGGCATAAGGGTAGACATATCTGGTGATAAGAAATAAAAGGCTCACAAATACGGCTCAAATTGGCAATCTAATGATATCATTTTTCTTTGGGAAACAAGGTTATTTGGGCCATGGTGGTAAACCTAATGCCTCTATCATTTTCAAGTTCATGCAATCAATGACAAATATTTCGAAAGATCGTTATGCAAGTTCTAGAGAAGTATCTCACATAAGTTCATCACACATGAAAGAATAAGAGTGTATGAAAAATGCACACACTTTCAATAGGCTCAAAAACTCACATAGGATGTATATGGTCACTAAATTCACATATGGAGCTTTAAATCATGCTTTAGTTTCACATCAACAAGGCTATGTGCATTTGGTTTTTCAAAGATGATCAAATATGTACAAACTAACACGAGAATTAGGAATTTCACACAACACATGTTAACTAAGTTCTTGATCATCATGGTTCAAATTTTATCCAATTATATCATTGGGTCGGGAAACTAACAAAAATCTAATTCAAAACAATAAGGAAAACAAGGAAATATTTTTGGATTTTTTAAATTTTTCGAATATATATATTTTTTTTTTTTTTTTTTTTTTTAAATAAAACAAAACTAATTAAGAAAACAAAGCAATAACATGGAAACAAATGAAACCAGTTCAAAGTCGAAGGTACCAAAATTTTCAATTTGGTCATTTTTCATACTCTTTACCGCCACACTTAAACTAGACATTGTCCCCAATGTCAGAAAATATAATAAAATGCAAATAAAAATAAAATAAATAAATATAAGGAAACAAAATAAAGCAATAGGACTGAAAACTTCCCTAATTTGCAGAAAATCAAGCGATGACCCCCAAGCTAAAATTCTGCAATCAACTTCAAGGGTGGAAATAACCAAAAGTTCCTGCAAAGAAAAGAAATAAATCAGTTACGCACGCAAGAAAATATAAAAGAAAACAAACGAAAAATTGAAAATAAAAATAAAAGATAATGAATAAAACTAATAAATGAACATTGGTCCTGTTTGGTGACTTTCCACAGCTTTGAACTTGAACTGGCCTCGGAACTTCTTAGCAAGGAAAATGAGACTTGATTGGTGGTGTTGTTGAAGCTTCTCGAGCTCTTGGTTTCAACTCGGACTCCTTCTGCCGGGTTGATTGAGTCTGCAGGCTACATTCTTCTCTTTTTGTTCTTCTGCATGGCAGGTAGGCACGAGGTAGAGGTGGTGGTCTGCTTCTTTGTTCAATCTGTCCAAGTGCCGACCGATTGCCTTTCTTTCACCTTGCCCCGTAGCCAAGAGCAAGGGTAAAGGAAAAGCATGCCATGAGAAATCTTTGCCTCTGACTCTGATGATATGGGATACTTTTGCTTTTGAAGAAGTATCGTTCCACAGGTGTATGCTTGAACTGGGTTGGGGAACTTCTTAGCAAGGAAAATGAGACTTGATCTTGAAGATGAAGCAGCACCTTGTCTCCACATGCTTCAAGTAACATTTTCACTTGCCTTGGCTGTTCTCCAGGCAGATGTGGCGACTTCTTCGGAGGTACATCAGCGGTTGAAGATGAGCACTCGAGAGCAATGCTAGGTAAGCAATGCTGGGTAAGCAATCAGGAAGGATTTCCAGGCAGTCGGTTCTTAGATTGGAAGATTGAAACCGAATGCTGGCTGATTGCCCGCTTTCTCCTTATCACAAAGACAAGGACAAGGACAGGGAGAAAGCGTGATATGAGATACTCTTGCTTTCAACCTTCATGATATGAAATACTCTAGCTCTAGATGACTTATTTGCAAAGGTATCCCAGGGAATGAGAAACACAGAGAAACTCGAGAGGGTTTGTTGGAAAGGCATTTTGGGAGATGAAAAATTTCGGAGATGAAGAAGTGTTGAGAGTGTGCCTTTGCTGTTGAAGGCGAAGGTAGAAACTTATAGAACTTTTCTTCATAACCGAAACTATTCCTTTACCCCTGTCGGCAGCCGGTGGATGGATGAACAGTACAGGTTACGCGCTTTCTGAAAAAGCAGCCCGTAATTTGCGCAAAGCTGACAGCGCGTGACGAGTGACGACAAAATTGGAAAAATCAGGGAGCGGCTCGTGGTTTCTGAGCAATCCCGACTTTTGAGAAAGGAATTGCATGTGACACGTCTGGACAAATCAGGGAGCGGCTCGCCTCGTGATTCCTGACTGCTCCGGCTTTTGAGAAAGGCGCCCGACTTTTGAGAGAGACGCCCGACTTTTGAGAGAACGGCGTCCGACTTTTGAGACGGAGACGCCGCTTTTGAGAAAAGAATCCGGCTTTTGAGAAAGGAGCCCGGCTCTTCGATTTGCGAGAGGGCGCCTCTTCGACTGCTGAGTGATGCCTCAACGATTTCTTCTTCTTATAAGAACGCTCATTTTTGTTCCACAACACACTTAAGCTCCCCCTGTAAACACTTCCTCCTGCAAACACTCCCTCTTGCATTTTCTTTAATCTTGATCAGTTCGACTCTTCATTCTCAACACCTTCAGAAAATGTCTTGCCCTTCTGACCGTCGCCTTAACTTGAATGTTGGGGAAGATAGTGATATATCTTCTCCAACCAACATTTGGCAGCCGTCCTTCATATCCCCGAATGGTCCTCTTACAGTTGGGGATTCCATGATGATGAACGAAACAACCGCATCGGTGGTGGCCAGAAATCTGCTCACTCCTAGAGACACTAGGATACTTTCCAGGCGGTCCGACGAACTGGCTGTTCAGGACTCTATGGCCTACAGCGTCCGATGCGCAGGCTCAGTATCAAACATGGGCCAGCGCCTTCTTGCACGAACCCGTCAGGTGGAGTCGTTGATGGCTGAAGTGGCTAGTCTTCGGCAGGAGGTCAGAGTGCTTAGGCATGAGAACAGGGATTTGCACATGCTCGCAACCAATTACTCCACAAGCATGAAGAGGAAGCTTGATCAGCTGCAGGAGTCCGAAATGCGGATTCAGAGTGATCATCAACGGTTTATGACGTTACTCCCGAGGTTTGTGTTGCCTTCGTCCTCGGGAGCAGCACCAAGTATTGAGGCTCCGAATGATCCAGCTCTGGCTCTTCGTCTTTCAGGGGCTCCGTCGACCTCCGAGGCACCACCTACCAACGACCAATGAAAGCTATTAGTTTTACATTATTGTAAAATATTTATGCTTTAAGTTTATTTAATTATAAATATAAATAAAAGTATATATATATTTTTTTTTTTTTGTTTTTTTTTAATTATGTGATGTTTATTATTATTATTATTATTATTATTTTTTTTTTTTTCATTTTTTATTTTATATAAATGTAAAATAAGTAAATCAAAGTAAAAAAAAAACTAAGTTTAATCTCCTAAACAAAAATCACAACTAAATAAACAAAACAAAAATCACAACTAAATAACAAAACATAATGAAATCAACGTAAAAAAAAAAAAAAAATCAACGTAAAATAAATTCACACAAGAGCAAACAAACAATGAAAGAACTAAACAAAGTAAAATAAATTCAGTAAAGAGAAGGGATTAGGAATGCAAATCTGATTGTGGGTGATTCCTAGGCCTCCCTTCATTATTCAAATGCATGGGCTTATCATTAAACGGACGGTGGTACTTGAAATGATCCGACAACGGTCTAAGTTCTAATGACGGTGCCTGAATCATCAAAATTAGATTGTTAGTATAACAAAAAATTAAAAATGGAGAAGATGGCTTACTATCACGTTCAAACTCAATTATAAACACCACGTCTTGGAACGTTTCAGGGACTTTGAATTTGGCCAGATTTACTATGATGGTTGTGGCTTGTCCCGTGTCATCAAACTCAACTGCTTTGGGCTTGATTGTCTCATGCACAGCCTCTTGGATGTATTCTTGAAATTCTCCGGCCACCTCATTTTCTGGAATCCCTCTTCTTGGTGTACAAGTTTCTTTGATTGTTTCAACATCATCGGGAACATGATTTTGTGCACCAAAAATTTGGATCTCATTTTGCACCTCTGGAAGATCTTCCACAACGTATTTTTCATTCACTTCTTCCTTGGGATTTAAAAACCTGCAAGGAAAAAGGACATTTGGTGGAACGATGTTAGAATGAATTGAACTTAGAACCTCCTCACCTGAGTTGGACGGCATAAGGACTTGAGGGGTTTGCGACAAGAATTCTTCTAAACTGCCCAAGTCGTCATCCTCATCTTCTTCTTGAAGCGGCAATTCATCCATGTCCGGGCCATGTTTGGATGGTTCTGGAACAACTTCATCCTCCATATCACTTCCCAAAGTGATGGCTTCATCGATTTCCATTTCTCCCCTTGAATTTGCAAATGTGGAGTTGGAGAGTTCTCTTTGATCTTGAATTTGTGCCATGATTTCCAAAATCTGCCCAACTTGCTCCTCCAATTCGTCCACTCTTCTGACTCGGTCTTGCATCTCCTGGTTTTGATTTTCTACTCCCTGATTCAAAGAGGTGAGTAAATTATTAAGTGTATCATTATCCAAGGATGTACCTGAATTGAATTGGGGAGATTGTTGTGGTGGATGTGGTGGTGCACATGGCCATTGATAGTACTCCTCTGGTGGCTGTAATTGTTCTTCGTTTTGTGAGCCCTGCACCAAAGAAATTAATTCATCAAGCCTTTGATTATAATCCACGGGCATACTTTGATTTGATTGGAATTGTTGTGGGGGATGCTGTGGTAGCTGCATAGGTCTTGAATAGAATTCGTCTTGCTGCCAATATCCACTTTGTTGAAAGTGTTGAGGTTCATCCCACATATAATCTGAGTAGTCTCTCCAATCTGAATTGTAAGCGTTGGAAAACATGTTGCCCCTTGATTGGTTATGGCCCTGATATCCCCAAACATCTTCATTTGCAGAAAATTGAGGACCTTGATATCGTTGCCCATAGGGCACATCAAGTGTAGGGACACTTGGCATTGTGATCTGTTCGGCATTATGAGTTAATTGAGCAGTGAGCTGTGCCAATAGATCTTGAATGCTAGTAGAATCCAGGTCTTGCTCCATTTGTACCTCAATTCAAAAAAAAGAAAAATAAATCAAATATCAAAAGTAACATACACAAACACAAATAAACATAAGCAAAAACAAAAATAAAAGGATTAGCAAATTTGCTAATCCCCGGCAACGGCGCCAAAAATTTGATGCGAAAATAAATTAACGCACAAATTTAAACCCTATTTGTGACAGTTGTAGTATATGGATAAGTAGGGATCGTTCTAGGCCGGGGATTAACTAGGGATGCTAACCAAAGTAAAATTAAATTAAAAACGTAAAATCAAAATTTAAAACACTAAACTAGACTCAAAACACTTAACTATAATAACTCAAAATAAAACTAACAAATAATCTAAAACAAATCAAAAGACTCAAAACAACTCAAGACTTAAGAAAACACAAACTAAAATGATTTCTAATAAATCTAACACTTTTAAAATAAAATGGGGGATTGATTTTGATGAAAAGTAAATTAAACTTAAATAAATTACAAAATTGACAAAAACATAAAATTAAGGTAAAATGATAAATGACGAACTGGCTAGAGGATTATTCTCCACACATGCCACATATGCAACCTAAATTGATTTTCAGTTGTTCTTTCAATAAATTGTAAATTCTCAACGCCCCAAGTTAATTAGGTCCGCTTAAATTAACCTTCAGATTTTCCTACTTTTATTAGGTTGGATGATTGCATACGACAACCCAAAACATTCCCTACAAGTTCCCTACATGAATTGCATAATAGAGATACAAGCAAGAATCATTAAGTTTTATGAAAATCATAAGCATTGACGAGGCACTTGTTACTATGAATTGCATGAAACTTATGCCAAGAATTTACCTAACGCGATCGTTTATAAGCGACCTTCACTACTTGTGAATATAAGTTCATAACGATTAGGTGAAATTCACTTATATTCTAGCATCAAATTCATGCATGTAAATTAAGTATGCATCCTTAATCGACATACAAAAATAAGTTATCAATCAAGCAGTTAAGCAAATTAAATCACAACTGAAGGTAATCAATTCAAATTACAAATATATCCATGGTTTTGAATTAAACTCTAGCCAAAACAAATTAGTTACACATTATTAAAACAGAAATAAAATATAAGTTTGGAAAGATTAAACCGAGAGAAATAGAGTGATGCGCCACTGTGCTCAAGCTGTCTTCCTCGCTGCTTCTGTCCGTCCCCTTTCCTGGTCAGCAGCTCGCGAGCTGTCGGTCCTCACTGCACCCTGCTCCGTCGCTGTGCTCCTGCGTGCTGACCTCCCTCTCGCATCTGTCCTCCCAGCTGCCACGTGTCAGACCTGCATTTCCTCCTGCTGCTCCTTCTTTCAAAGCCTTGTCAGTCTTCCTGCTCCCCTCTCCCCCGTACTCACTCCTCCTTCCTCGCACTCACCTCCCCGTGCTGACTGCCCTTCTGCTCCCTGTCTCTCACTCTCGCTCGCTGCCAAAGGCAGCAGTCTGCACTCCACGTCCCCAGCTGCAAAGGCAGCAGTCCTCCACCCTCTCAGTGTCAGTACCTCCACGCTGTTTGCCTGCCTCTCTCCTCGCAGCTCCTTGTCTCGCGTCAACTGCCAAATGGCAGCTTCCCAAGACCGACTCCCCCCCTTCACTGTCCTAACCTTACATTTATTTAAACTCTCCAGGCCGAGACAAGCCTAATCTCCCCCCATTTTTATATTTTATTTTCTCTTATTTTCCTGCACGTCTGACCAGTTCCCTCTAATCCTCTTCCACTTATTTCCCTATTTTATTCTCCACTTATATCTCTAGCACGCCTTCTTCCTTTTCAAACCGTGAGGACTTCCCACTTTCTTGTATTTTATTTATTCTTGCTTTTCCTTTCCACCTCACGCCAGCTACACAGAAGCCCCCACGACTAATCTTTCCTCCTATTTTATATTTCTCATTGCTGCCCACTTTACTATCCTTTTCCTCATTATTTCTGCATGCTTTCTGCCAAACATCCCCACTTGCCTAATTATTTCCCCCAAATTCCTTTTACCTTTCTTTTAATATCTTCCCTACTTTCCTATTATATATAAAACAAACCATGATGATGTTTCATGAATCATTATTATTATATATATATATATATATATTTTATTTTATTTAAAAGCTAAACAGTTTTTGACACGAATTTATTACATAAAATCACACTTATGTTATTTTTATTTTATTAGCTAGATAAATTCGATAAAACACAAAAACAAATTAAATAGCACAAAAATATGAGGAAATAACTAAGAAAAGACAAGAGAATTTGATGTAAAATATGTATAAATATGAGCTTATCATAGGGGCCAATGTTTCCTTGCTTGGTACCATCACATTGAGAATGTCTCAAAGATGAATAACATATCGTATGTGCTCAAGCAATCCCCTCCTCATGTACCTCATACGAAACTAGCTTTAAAGGAGGAGTGTCAAAATTATGCTAGACACTTTGAGGATGACTTACAAACCAAATGCTTAATCCTCACTTCACTTAGCAAGGAGCTTAAGAAGTTACATAAGCACATGGACACTTCATGTGCCATGGTTGATAGTTTGCATAGGATGCATGACATTGAGACAAGTAACGTATGATTCTCAAATGTTTGTAGTCTATTGAATGCCAAAATGGCAAATGGGGCATCGGTCCAGAAACATGGACAAAAGATGGAAATGATCTTTCAAGATCTTGAGAGTTTAGGAATTTCCATCGATGGGAAAATGGCCCAAGACTTTTTCCTTGCATCTCTCTTGGATGATTTCACTAAGTTTATAGTAAACTATAAAGTGAATAGATTCTATCGTACTCTTTCTGAGATGATTGACATGTACTGTAAGTTTGAACAAGGTTTCAAAAGGGACAGTGGGAGTGAGAATGCAATCACAAGGAAAAGGTTGCATAAGAAGAAGGCAATAAAATCCAAAGGAACATGTTTTCATTGTGGAAATGATGAATGTTGGAAGAAGAAATACAGGGTGCGCATTGCGAGCCTTATGACACGAACTTTTGAAGGGACTATTTCTGTCATAGAGAGTGCTTTTACAGTAAGCTCCAATTCCTGGATATTTGATTCAAGAGCTAGTCAACATATCTGCAATTCGTTGCAGGAACTAACAGGGAGCAGGACACTGCGCAATGGGGAGATGATTATGCGAGTAGGGAATGGCACTAAGATCTCTGCAAAGGCAGTAGGCACCTACATGCTTAAACTACCATCTGGGGAAGTCTTGGAACTTAAAAATTGTCTATATTTTCCTTCATGTATAAAGAATTTGATTTCTATCTCTATGCTTTTACGAGATGGGCACTCAGTATTGTTTGACAAAATGAGTTGCACTTTATTGAAAGGTCATACTATCTCTCATTGTAATATGATAGAGGGACTTTTTCACCTAGAGACAAGTAGTGGGATGCACTGTATTGAAAGCATAAATACCTCAAAACCCAAAAAGACTAGAGAAGAAGTTAACCAAGAAAAAATGTGGCAACTTAAACTTGGACATGTGAACCTTGATAAGATTCGCAATGTAACATCCCACATCGCCCAGGGGAGTGGATCTTGTAAGCCTTATATGTATATTCCCATCTCTACCTAGCATGAGTCCTTTTGGGACCTCACTGGCTTCGGGTTCCATTGGAACTCCAAAGTTAAGCGAGTAACGCGAGAGAGCAATCCCATGATGGGTGACCCACTAGGAAGCTCTCGTATGAGTTCCCAGAAACAAAACTGTGAGGGTGTAGTCGGGGCCCAAAGCAGACAATATCGTGCTACGGTAGAGTCGAGCCCAGGATGTGGTGGGGGCTCCGGCGGGAGGTGACAATTTGGTATCAGAGCCAATCCTTGGCCGGAAGTGTGCCGACGAGGACGTCGGGCCCCTAAGGGGGGTGGATTGTAACATCACACATCGCCCAGGGGAGTGGATCCTATAAGCCATATATTTATATTCCCATCTCTACCTAACATGAGGCCTTTTGGGAGCTCATTGGCTTCGGGTTCCATTGGAACTTCGAAGTTAAGCGAGTAGTGCGCGAGAGCAATCCCATGATGGGTCACCCATCGGGAAGCTCTCGTGTGATTTCCCAGAAACAAAACCGTTAGGGTGTAGTCGGGGCCCAAAGCGAACAATATTGTGCTACGGTGGAGTCGAGCTCGGGATGTGGTGGGGCCCCAAAGAATTCAAGGGGGAGAGTATCTAAGTAACGAGTTCCTAGATTATCTCAAAGAGTGTGGAATAATATCACAATGGACTCCACCAGGAACTCTATAACTTAATGGAGTTTCTGAAAGGAGAAATCGAACCTTGATGAACATGGTTCGTTCTATGATGAGTTCCGCTGATCTACCAGTAACATTCTAGGGATATGCTCTATATACAACAGCTTACTTGCTTAATAGAGTACCTTCCAAGTCAGTTTCACAAACGCCCTATGAGATATGGCATGGCAGAAAGCCAAGTCTTAATCATATTAAGATTTGGGGTTGTGAAGCATATGTCAAGAAGCTTGAAGCGAGATCAGTTAGGCGCTATTTTGTGGGATATCCTAAAGAAACTATAGGATATAAGTTCTACCATCCTGATGACAATAAAGTATTTGTCGCCAGAACTACTAAGTTTCTAGAGGAAGAATTTGTTCTCAAATGAATTACAAGTAAAACGATGAAAATTAATGAGATTAATGATGAACCACAAACAAGCACTCGACAAGTTGACAACCCTATTCCTGAATGATAGGAGCATATTTATGCGCCTTAGTTTAACTTGTTCTTGTGCATTTATAGTGTTTTTCCTTAGTAAAGTAGTCTTTTAAGCTAATTTTATGTGTTTTCAGGTTTTAAGGGCAAAATATGCAAAAGGAAGCATTTTGGAGTCTTTTGGAGCAAATTAGAGCTTGGAATGAAGATCATATGCTTGGAGCCATGAGGATGGACGAAATTGAAGACTTGAAGATGATGATTCCTACTTGAGCAAGGTTTCCTAGTTGAAGTAGGAAAATACCTATGGAAGATGGAATCCTAGCTAAATTGGGAATCCTAGTTGAATTAGGTTTCCTAGTTAAATTGGGAAACCTTGAAGATTGAATTCCCTACTTGAACAAGGTTTCCTACTTGGAGTAGGAAATGTAAACCCCAAATGGCATCAAGTTGCAGCTACAAGGAAGATTTCCAAGTCCAAGAAGCAAAAGGTTTCCAAGATGAAGAAGGACAAGAATTCCAAGTCAAGGAAGGATTGAGACATGTTTTCCTAATGCTAGAAGGACTTCTAAGTGTTGTAGGACACAAATGAGAAGTTTCTAGAGTGTTCCCCTCTTTGCCGTGAGTTTCCTACATTTCCTATCAGTTTTGGGGCTTTCTAGAAGCCCTATCCCTAATCCCTTGCCTTGCAAGGCTTTCTAGAAGCCTTATCCCCCTTGACCTTTGCCGCACCCTTATCCCTTAGGATTTCTGATTGTTTTAACCTATTTCCTTGTGGATTTGGCTTTCTAGAAGCCTTAAACCTGATTTACCTAGGGTTAGAAGCCTATATAAAGCAGCCACACCCCTTCATTCATTCATTCATTCACTCCACAAAATCAAAAATTCGCCCAAACCTCTCCACACTTTTGTGGCAGCCACCAAACACCCTTCTCCCTAGTTTTAAGTTCTTGCCGCACCATCCCCTTCCCCTAAACACTACTACATCCCTCCATAACCATTCATCCATACACCTAAGGCCCTAAACCTGTCCCTAGACCCTTTGCCGCACCAAGGAGGAGGAGAAGGAAGCTTGGAAGTTCATGCAATTCAAGTTTGCGTCGCTGGAATTTCTAGGTGTTTCTTTTCCTTTGATTTCAATGTTTAACTTCAATTCTCTTTGTTTTGTGCGTATGAGGAACTAAACCCCCTTGGCTAGGGGGGGATTCGAAATACATGTTTATGCTTGCGATATGATTTGATTACTTCTAATTGCGTTTCATAAGTTGTGAATTCAATTTACTTATCTATGTGAATTACATTGATTTGTGTGTGTTGGTTGAGAGTGCACGCTTAATTATCATGCATAAATTGAATGCTAGGATATAAGGAAATTTCACCTAATCGTTATGGACTTATATTCACAAGTAGTAAAGGTTGATGATCTCAATCGCGTTAAGTAAATTCTTGGCATAAGTGTCATGCAATCATAGTAACAAGTGCTTCGTCAATGCTTATGGTTTTCATAGAACTTATTCTTGCTTGTATCTCTATTATGCAATCATGTAGGGGACTTGTGGGGAATGCTTTGGGTTGTCGTATGCAATCATCCAATTCAATAACGTTAGGAAAATCTGAAGGTTAATTTAAGCGGACCTAATTAACTTGTGGCGTTGAGAATTCATGGTTTATTGAAAAGCAATTGGAAATCGTTTTGAATGCAAGTATAACATGTGTGGAGATGAACTCCTTAGCTAGCCTTCCATCCATTGTTTTAAGCCAAATTCGTTTTAAAATCTGTTTTGATTTACAAGTTTATGTTTGTTTTCAATTTCGTCAAAACCAAATCCCCCTTTGTTTTCAAGTGTCAAATTAGTTAGAAAGTGTGTTAGTTTGTGTTTTTAAGTGTTTTGAGTCAAGTTAAAACCTATTTTCGTCAAAATCTTGTTTAGAGTTCAAAACTGCCCAGAAAGTGGTTTTCAGGCAGTTTTGAGTGTTTTTGTGTTATTTTGAGTCTTTTGGTTTGTTTTGGTGTTTTAAGTTATAGTTTTATATTCTTTGAGTCTAGTTTAGTGTTTTAAACTTGTTTTTACGTTTTGGAGTCAATTCCAAGTGATTTTGCAATCCCTCCTAATCCCCGGCCTAGAACGATCCCTACTTACGTATTTTGCTACAATTGATAAAAAGAGGGTTTAATTTGTGTGCTTATATATTTCGCATCACTGAACCCCTAGCTCTACGTAGATCTGAACGGGTCAGTAAGCCACCTAAGAGGTATGGCTTGGATAATGACTTTGGGGAATTGCACCTTCTTGGTGACAATGACACAAAGGAAGACCCTAGAGATTACACTAAAGCAATGTCCTACATTGATTCAAAGAGATGGCAAGAGGCCATGAAATCTGAGATGGATTCCATGTATCAAAATCAGGTATGGACTCTTGTAGACCCTCCAGAAGGTATTGTACATGTTGGAAACAAATGGATCTTCAAGAGGAAGATAGGCGCTGATAGGAACATGGAGACTTATAAGGCTAGACTAGTAGCCAAAGGTTACAGGCAGCGAGAAGGGATTGACTATGAAGAAACCTTCTATCTTGTAGCCATGATTAAGTCTATTCGGATTTTGCTTACTATAGCTGCATACCATGATTATGAGATATGGCAAATGGACGTGAAGATGGCCTTTCTGAATGGCTACATAGAGGAAGAGCTCTATATGACTCAACCCGAAGGTTTCGTGTCCAAGTATGAAAAAACTAAGGTATGCAGGCTTCAGAGGTCCATTTATGGACTTAAGCAAGCCTCCAGGAGCTGGAACATTCACTTTGACACTAAAATCAAATCGTTTGGTTTCACTCAAAACGAAGACGCCAATTATGTTTATCAAAAGGTCGTTAGGGCTGTAGTTGTATTCCTAGTGTTATATGTAAATGACATATTACTATTCGGGAATGACACTGCAGTACTTTCTTCTGTAAAAGTGTGGTTATCCAAAACCTTCCACATGAAAGATTTGGGAGATGCATCTTATGCACTTAGGATAAAGCTCTATCGTGATAGATCTAGAAAATTAATTGGATTATCCCAATCTATGTACATAGATAAGGTGCTGAGTAGGTTCCAGATGGAACAGTCTAAGAAAGGTTTTCTTCCTGTGAGACATGGAATTCACCTTTCTAAATCCATGGGACCTAAGACTCTTGAAGAAATACTGCAGATGAGTGTTATTCCTTATACTTCCGCCATAGGAAATCTCATGTATGCCATGATATGCACAAGGCCTGATATCGCATATACTGTGAACATTACTAATCGATATCAATCTAACCCAGGATTAGAACACTGGGCAGCTGTTAAGACGGTCCTTAAGTACTTAAGAAGAACTAAGGACATGTTCCTCGTTTATGGAGGAGTAACAGAGTTGCGAGTGGAAGCCTATACAGACACAGATTTCCAATCTGACGTCGATGATAGAAGCTCCAACTCCGGATATGTGTTCACTCTTAATGGTGGGGCTGTCAGCTGGAAAAGTAAGAAACAAGATGTAATTATTGATTCCACGACGGAGGCTGAATATGTCGCTACAGCTGAAGTAGGCAAAGAAGTGTTTTGGATGAAGAAGTTCATTACTGAACTTGGAGAGGTACCAACCATTACATCACCAGTAACTTTGTACTGTGATAATAGTGGGGTGATAGCTCAAGCCAAGGAACCCAGGGCTCACCAAAAGAACAAGCATTTTGACAGACGCTTTAATATCATCAGAAGATATGCCATTGAGGGGAAAGTCAACATCCTCAAGGTTGCCTCAGCCGATAACGTAGCAGATCCACTAACGAAGCGAATGTCTCAAATCCAACTTAACCGCCATATGGAAAAGATGGGCATTAGATACATAGGAAGGAGGCTTTGAGTGCAAGTGGGAGATTGTTGGAAGTATGCCCACAAAGCCACTCATTTGATGTAATAGTTTTTGGAATACTTATTGTGTTAAACTATTATATGTTTAATGAAGCGTAAATCTTATTGTTAATCACTATTTAATGTATTATGCGTTTAAGAAATAAGGGAATCCAATGAATGTATTGAATCTAAGAGATAAGTGATCTAAGTAAGTTAGATTAATGAGACCTTTCTCTTATGTTCATTCCTAAAACGTTCCTAGCCACAGGATTGCCAATTGGGCATTGACAATCCGTTAAGGTTAGTATGTGTTATGTGATAGGAACATATTTATGCGACTTAGTTAGCTTGTTCTTGTGCATTTGTGTCGTTATTTCTTAGTTAATTATGTATTTTAAGCTATTTTCGTGTGTTTGTAGGTCATAATAACAAAGTTGGCAAGAAAGTGCATTTTGGAGCATTTTAAAGCATTTTTAGCCAAGATTGGATAGTACAACTCCAAACATCCATCCACTACACCCATTACATCCACTCATTACCAAACACTCATCCACCACACCCATTACATCCACTCATTACCACAACACTCACCCACTACACCATTACATCCACTCATTACAACTCCGTACACTCCTCTCCCTAGCCTATAAATACATCCACCCTTCACCATAATTTGGGGGCCATCATCCAAAGACAATACATTTCACATCTCACAACTTCATTCACAAACACAATTTCCTTGCCGTGACCTCCATCCATTCATCTAGCCATACTACATCTCACCAATCCATACACTTTCATCTCTTAGCCGTGCAAATCCATTCCATCCATATATCCATACACATCCTAGACACTTGTGCTACAACAAGGTGGTGAAAACAAAGGTCCTTGGCATTTCAAGCTTGGAACTTTGGAGCGTTTTAGGTGTACTTCGTTCTTGCTTTCAATGTCTACTTTGTTATTTTCTGATTTTGTTGCAACTATGAGTGGCTAAACCCTTATTTAGTTAGGGGGAAGTTTGAAGCCATGAACATACTTGAGATATGAATTGATTTCTTCCAATTGTGATTTGATAAGTTGTGATTGCAATTCAATTATCTATTTTATTCATAACTGATTCTTGTATGTTTATTAAGGATGCATACTTAGTTTTCATGCATGAATTAGATGCTAGAATATAAATGAGTTTCACCTAATCATTACAAGTTTATATTCATGAGTAGTGAAGGTTGTTAATCACAATCGTGTTAATTGAATTCTTGGCAATTGTATCATGCATTCATAGTTATAATTGCCTCGTCAACACTTATGATTTTCGTTGAACGTAATGATCTCTGATTGTATCTCTATTATGCATTCATATAGGGGACTTTTAGAGAATGATTTGGGTTGTCGCATGCATTCATCCAATTCAATGAGTAAAGGAAAATCTGAGGGTTAATTTGTGCATCACGGTTAATCTGGGGTGTTGAGCATCATAGTTTATTGAAAAGCAATTGGAAATCAATTCATGTACAAGTGTGTCATGTGTGAAGAATGGACCTCTAACTAATCCATCCATCATCTCATTTCTTAAATTCGCTTTACAATCTGTCTAATTTTATAAGTTGTCTGTTTGTTTCGAATTCGTCAAAACCAAAATCCCCCTTTTACTTTGTTGTTTCAAAGTGTTAAATTTCTATTTCGTTAGTGTTTTTGAGTGTTTTGATTGAAACCAAAACAATAAATTCATCCAAAGTTGTGTTAGAGTCAAATCTACCCAGTAAGTGTTTTTAGGCAATTTTGAGTGTTTTTAAGTTGTTTTGCGTCTTTAGAATCTGTTTTGAGTCATTTGAGTCTATTCAAACGTTTTTAACTTTGTTTTTATTTTTTTTGAGTTAGTTTAGAGGTTTTAGCAAGCCCTCCTAATCCCAGGTTTAGAACGATCCCTACTTGCATTTTTACTACAATTTGACTGTAGACATCGAAATATCGGTAAATAAATGTTGACTGATAAATCAAAGTTTCAACGCTCATGTATTACATAAATTTTACACATAGCGTGTGTCTAAACAAAAAATCGAGATAAGTTGGAAAAGTCATCAAACAGGACACGTGTCAACACCTGGCAGAAACGACTTATTTCATCTGGAATATTATATTCAAAATTAGGCCTTGGAAAATTCTATAAATAGAAGCCAATTTCATTCATTTGGGGGGACCAATTCACATATACATTTCTCTACTCCCAAAATTAGAAGAGAATTCCCTAAATCCTTGAAGCTTTGAAGTTCTAAAGCTTTTAAGCATCCAACCTCCTAAATTCCCAAGAAATCCCGAAGGATCAAGAAAGCTCTCTTCGTTCTTCATCAAATCCTCCTTCAAGATCAAGCCCCGACGGCCCTTGAAGAACTTTCAGCAATTCAAGATCAAGCCCCGGCGGCCCTTGAAGAAAGTGTTCATCGTTCATCATCCATTCATCCTAAGATCAAGCCCCAACGGCCCTTTGGATCAATAACATCAACAAAACCACACATCCAACTGTTCTTCAAGATAAAGCCCAAAAGCCCTTGAAGATCCATCCATCAACTGTTCATCAAGATTAAGCCCCAAAGCCCCTCGAAGATCCGTTCATCAGCAGTTCTTCAAGATAAAGCCTAAAAGCCCTTGAAGATCCATCCATCAACTGTTCATCAAGATCAAGCCCCAAAGGCCCTTGAAGAAACTTCCAATCGTTCGTCCGAGATCAAGCCTCGACGACCCTTGGATCCATTGCACATCCGCAAATACACACCTTATGGAGATCGAATCAGAGGATCAAATTTAAGAGAGATTGTAACCCAAAATCATCAAATACAAAATATTATTTTGTGCACGTTGTTCTTGTCTCTTTCGTTTCAAGAATTTTCCGTGTTCACAAATTTGGCACGCCCGGTGGGATCATCTCTACCTCTCATCTCTTTCTCCGTTCCAGAAATTCAAGCACACTTCCAAAATCAATGGCATCAAGCAACGGAAGGATCCTGAGCACTTTCGTCATGAATGGAGCATCCATTGGCGCCACAACCGCTCATCAACATGCCACTTCAAAGTTGGTCCCGCTAAAGGAGCAAGGGGAGCATCAAAGGCGCGAGTCCGTCATCAACCTGACCTCGCTGGGGGCACCGAAGCATGATGCTGAGGCACACAAGATGACATCCCAAAGAAGCCAACGACGTTCTTCGTCAGCATCCTGGATGTCTAAAGGAAAGTCACGTCTATTGGTTGCACAAGTCATGACCATCGGCGTTACCTCTATCGAAGAACAACTGGCTCAAATGAATGAAGTAATCGCAAGGCTAACCCGAACTGTGGCAGAAAAAGACTTGCAAATTGCAGCACTAGTCGACCGACTGGAAACGCAGGACGGCGAGAAACCCGACCCAGAGGATGATCCACTAAAGGGAGGAGCTGGCGGAGAAGAGGAGCCTCCGGTGAAGAAAATTGATGTGAAGCCGGAGCCAGACCAAGCAGCGGCACTCATGGGATCTTTTTCTATCCAGCAGCTGCAGGAGATGATCACCAACACCATCAAGGAACAGTACGAAGGGAGCTCACATACCTCCTTGTTCTACTCGAAGCCTTACTCCAAGAAGATTGATGCCCTGAAGATGCCAATGTGTTATCAACCACCAAAGTTCATGCAGTTTGATGGAAAAGGAAACCCAAAGCAGCACGTTACACATTTCATTTTAAACTTGCAACAACGCAAGGACCGAAGGGGACTACCTCGCCAAGCAGTTTGTGCGCTCGCTGAAAGGAAACGTCTTTGAGTGGTACACGGACCTAGAGCCTGAGTCTATCAACAGCTGGGAGCAATTGGAGCGGGAATTCCTCAACCGTTTCTATAGCACCCGCCGTAGTGTGAGCATGCAAGAGCTGACGAGCACAAAGCAGTGGAATGACGAGCCAGTCATTGACTACATCAACAGATGGCGCACTCTAAGCCTCGACTGTAAAGACAGGCTCTCGGAAACCTCTTCAATAGAGATGTGCATCCAAGGCATACAATGGGGTTTGCAATACATCCTTCAAGGCATTAAACCACGGACCTTCGAGGAATTGGCCACTCGTGCCCATGACATGGAGTTAAGCATTGCCCATCATGGGAAGAAAGAACCGATCGCCGACTACAAGAACGACAAAGTTCTTGGGACAAAGGTAGAGAAGGCTGCGTGGAAATCCACGAAAGAAGCAATGACGGTCAACACAGCTCCCGTCAAAGTCTTTACACAAGGCAAGGCGATTCAAATCGAAGCTTTTCATGATCAAGAGATGCATAGACGCACTTTGAAAGAGCTTGAAGAGAAAACTTATCCATTCCCCGACTCTGATGTGGTTGCCATGTTAGAAGACTTGTTGGAAAAGAAGGTGATCGGTTTGCCTGAGTGTAGACGGCCAGAAGAGATGAATCGTACCGATAGTCCAAGGTACTGTAAATTCCACCGTTTCATCAGTCATCTAACGGAAAAGTGCTTCGTACTGAAAAATCTCATCTTGAAGCTAGCACAACAAGGGAAAATCGAGCTTGACCTCGAAGACTCGGTTGCGGTACACACTACTACTATCATGTTTGGATCACTCGATCATGTGCCTCTCCGAAGCATGCATGACCATTCCCGTCAATGTTCAAGTCACACGGCACCTCCTACACAACCATCACCGGGGGCAAGCAACCAAGATGCATCTACCGGTGATAAAGAAGGGTGGACATCGGCCACCCACAAGCCACAAGGCCAAAAGAGGAGCCTAAACCCACCCCTCGAACTTCAGTCTTCGACAGGCTGAATCATTCAAAACCTAGAATTTCGACACTTGATCGCATCAGTGGTCAAGACCAAACTTTCGTCTTCAAAAGGCTGAAGACGCCAACACCGCAAAGATCTGTCTTCGAAAGGTTATCAAAACCCAAGAAACAAAGCGGCACAGCTAGATCTCCTCCGCAACGGTCGGCTGCGGACAGACTTGAAGAAACTAAGAAGCCTTCTAGAAACAGGAAGACAACGCCAAAGGAAGAAAAGCTCAACAGTCTAGCAGGAAAAGATGATGTTCAAAGCTTGATTCCTTCAAGGATGAAGCGCCAAGCAGCTTTGGAGGTCGACACAAAAGGACCACTGAAGGTAAGGAGGCGCACTATCATCTACACCGGCCAATCTTCACGCCAACAAACCCAAGAGTACCGCACTGAAGAGGAGGCCCAAGAAGACAAAGAAGACGAAATCCCGGAAGAAGACGTCACTTCCGGCTCTGTCAACTCAAAATCTTCACCTCAATCGCTGGGGGCATGCTCCAAAACCATGCCAGTCAAGCCAAGTGAAGTTGAATGATGGACTCATGTCACTCCGAAGAAACTGCACAAGAAGCATATGTCTTCTCCACGAGTGCACCAATCAGAAAATGGGCAAAACAGCTTTCGCCAACCTCCAAAGCGATGTGAAAATGTTGAAGATGAGGAAATTTCGACACAAAGATCGACCATGAGCGATCTCTTCTTCATCAGAAAATTATTCAGCTACTCGGTCAAGGCTCCTTGCTATAAAGATTGCGAGGAACGCCTCTCCAGGTAGCAACCATATCTTCCACAAGTTCACCAATGGGAAAGGGGGCAAAGCAGCTCCTGTCAACCTCCAGAACAATGTGAAAGTGTTGGAGATAATGAAACTTTGACACGAAGATCATCCATCCCCATCACGATGTGTGACATCTTCCCAGAAGACTTCTTCAACTACTCAGTCAAGGCTCCTTGCTATGAAGATTGCGAGGAACGACTTTCCCGGATCGCTTGACGAACCAACTAAGCTCCTCGCCTGCATGACCCTAAACTTTACATGGCACCAACGCTCCTTGTCCGCACGAGCATAAAAGGCAACACCAACGCTCCTGGCCCGCAAGAGCATAAACTGTGTACGGCAAAATCATCATCAAAATCACTGTTAAAATTTCATCGCTCATTTGAACTCCGTTACGACTTGATCTCTTCTTTGGAGGGCTACGTAGGCAGCTCGAATATTCAAAATTTGAGTTCAGTCACACCAAAATAAGGAATAAATATTTTATTAAAAGTTTTGATGCTATTACAATTTCTTTGTACAAAAAAAAAAAAAAAAGATACATGTTTTATGTATTTACAAAAAAAAAGAAGAAAAGAAAAAAAATATATATATATATATACATATGTTATTATGTATTTACAACCAAAAAAAAAAAAACGAAGATACAAGTTCTTCAAAAAAATAAATAAATAAAATAAAGGGATATATATATATCTCTAGGCCAAGCAGCAAGCCTCTCAAAAGGAGGCCATCCAGGCCCAAGCTCCAGCTTGTCGTCCCTCTCCCTCAAAGCCCGATCCGTTATCCCCAGCAGCTCGCTTCCTCTTCAGCCCACAAACTCCCAAAAGCCCAGGCCCAGTTTTTGGACCTGCATCCTTCAGTTCCTGCAACGTCCAGGCCCAAGTCACTCACCCCTTCCACTTCGCCTGCATCTCCGCCCACGTCAAGAAGAACAGCCTCCTCTTGTGCCCCGTCTGCAGTACCGCCTGGAAGGAGCTGCCTTTAATCTCCGTCCACAAACCACAAACCCAACAAAAACCGCCGGCAATTTCATCGCCCAAGAAGCCCAGAGACGTCAAGACTAAGCCTCTGAGTGTTTACAATGACGATGAGCCGCTTTCGTCCCCAACCTCCGGTTCTCGCTTCAACCCAATACCAAAAGAGGACGACAATGAAAACGACGCCGTTGAGTTCCAAGGGTTCTTTGTGAACGTGAGTTCCAAGCCTCAATCGCGTTTTGCCTCGGCTGACCAGAATGTTAAGAATGTAGAGGTCAGTCTGTTGCCGGAATCGGCGGTTATGGTGGTCAGGAGGAGTTATGAGACACACGCGGTGGTTCTGAAGCTCAAAGCACCGCAAACCAATGAGTCCAAGACGGCGTCTTTAGAGCGCCGAGCTCCGATTGACTTGGTGACGGTGGTGGACGTGGAGCATAAGTGTGAGCAATGTGAAGATTCAGATGATGAAGCGTGCGATGCGACTTGTCGTTTCGTCGCGTGTGATGCGACCGTCTCTCAATCGTCGCGTATTCCTCCACTTCGAAGAGGCTACTATCGTTCCGGCGAATGACCTCTGCTGGTCGTCGTTCGGCGCGTCCTCGTGGACAACATCCTCCTGCAAAGTGACGGCTGGTGACAGCGGAAGAAGAGCTCTGCAGTCCCTCGGCCTGGATGAGGAGAAGAGCTCCACGTCTCGCCGATCTCGACCAAGACCACAACAATGTCTGTAAATACAGTGAAATCTAAGAGAAAAAGATATGGGGGCTTTACTCTCAAACCTGACGGAGGGGATGAATGGGTCGGGTCATCGACCGGGTTTTGGCGACATACCCGAGAGCTGTGTGGCCTGCGTGTTCATGTACCTGACTTTTCCTCAATCGAAGCCATGGCCTGTTCCAGCTTCGCGAATCTTAATACGTCATCATCTCAATGGATCGAACAGCAGTCCTTCATTCAGCACCCAGGATCATCGACTAGCCTCGTTACTCGTTGAGTCGCCATCCCGATCCGAGCCAAGGCCTACACCGAGGAACTCGTCCTAGCCGCTGTCACTATCACTAAGTAGAAACTAGTAAGTAGCAGCAGCTTTCCAATCCGATGACCTCCTGGTGGACGACGAGGAGTCTGGTTTAGAAGGAGGGCTGCACACCAAGTCTCTTGATCCCACATTCACGCGATCCACCTCCATCCTGAACCGCTGCCTGAGCCGGAGCTGCACCGACAGGGCCTTGCTCTTCCATGGCAGCCCACGTAATCCTCCGCAGCCACTAAGCCACCATCTTCATCCACCAGGCTCTTCTCTGCCTTCTCTCCATCTTTTGCCTCCTACAGCTTCTCGTCCGTCTTGTCCTCTGCAAGGCAGCAAATAAAAAAAATAAAAAATAAATAAATAATAAAAAATGTTGTGGCTGTGCTCAGTGGCTATGCTCAGTAGTGGTGCTCAGTGGCTATGCTCAGTGACGGTAGAGGTAGAGCTTCTTCTTCTGCACCTCCACCATGGCTACTGCCTTTGAATGTGATTGACAAAACCAAAGTTTGTCAACTCACACCCAAAGACCTCATCCGTCTCTTGGCTCGCAGCTACCAACAACTTCAAAGACCGCCGTCAAACGACTAGCCGGTCATGAAGCCTCGACTGTAGCTCTCCGTCCGTGGCAAACAGCAACAGCGAAGAACTTCAATAACCGCCGTCAAACGACTAGCCGGTCATGAAGCCTCGACTGCAGCTGTCCGTCCATCTTCGTCATTCCCTGATAATTCCTCTACCCATCACCCAAATTTATACAGAAAAAAGTATATAATAATAAAAAAAATAAAAAAAAAGGGATGGTGGAGCAAAGTGGTGCTGGCACCACGTGAAAAAGAAAGGGGGGGTGCATCTGGCACCGAAAGCAAACAGAAAAGAAAAATAAAAAAAATAAAAAATAAAAAATATATATATATATATAAAGAAGAAAGTGGGTCCTTGGTGGCTAGCACCATGCAAAAAAAAACAAAAAGGGGAAAAGGGTTTTGGAATGGTGGATCAGTTCACGAAAAAAATAAAATTAGAAAAAAAAATAAAATATATATATATATGTGCGTGTGTGTACATAATATATGTATGTATACAGCAAAAAAAAAGAGAAAAAAAGAAAAAAAAAACAAATGCATTAAGACAAATAAAGTCCATTTTATTTATTTTTTCTGGAAATTTTACATAAATTTGCATTATACATACCTAAAAAAAAAAAAAAAAAAAAAACAAAGTCAAATCAAATTTACAGGAAGGGGAATCTTCAAGGATGATCAGGTGGCGCCTCATCACTCGGCGAAGCTCCAGAAAGATGAAGCACCAGAGATTGATTATCTGGAGCTTCAACGCTTGGTGAAGCGCCAGAAGACGAAGGCAGAAGTTGCCGCTGGAGTAGCGCCACAAACCTCTGATGATCACTCTGAATCCGAACTTCGGACTCGTGCAGCTGGTCAAGCTTCCTCTTCATGCTTGTTGAGTAATTAGTTGCGAGCATGTGCAACTCTTTATTCTCGTGCCTAAGCACTCTCACCTCTTGCCGAAGACTGGCCACCTCAGCCATTAACGACTCAACCTGACGAGATCGCGCAAGAAGGCGTTGGCCCATGTTTGAAATTGAGCCTGCACATCGGACGCTGTAGGCCAGAGAGTCCTGAACAGCCAGCTCGTCGGACCGCCTGGAAAGTATCCTAGTGTCTCTAGGAGTGAGAAGATTTCTGGCCACCACCGAAGCGGTTGTATCGTTCATCATCATAGAATCCCCAACTGTAAGAGGACCATTGGGAGATACGAAGGACGGCTGCCAAATGTTGTTTGAAGAATATATGTCACTATCTTCCCCGACATTCAAGTTAAGACGACGGTCAGAAGGGCAAGACATTTTCGAAGGTGTGAAGAAAAAGAAGAGGTCGGACAAATCAAGTTCTTAGAAGTGCAAGTATGGAGCTTCTACAGGCGGAAAATTCAAATGTGCTTAGGAATGTGATGCGTGTCTCTCTTTAAAAATCAGCACCCGACGGAGCTTCAGAAATTGAAGAGGCGAGTTCAAAAATCGAAGAGGCAAGCTCAGAGATCGAAGAGACGTCTGCTTTCTCAAAAGCTGGGCTGCTCAGAAACCACGGGCCGATCTCAGATATCGAAGAGGCGCCAGTCTTTTTCAGCCTCGTCAGCACCTATTACATGCACACTCAGCTTTGCAAAAATCACGGATAATTTGTCGAAGCGCCGATCTCAGATATCGAAGAGGCGCCAGTCTTTTTCAGCCTCGTCAGCACCTGTCACATGCACACTCAGCTTTGCGGAAATTACGGGCAATTTGTCAAAGATTTCTGATGAATAAGAAAGCACGTGAAGCCATACTGATCAATCACTCAATGGTTGCCGACACGAGTAAAACAATAGTACCTCTACATGTATTAAAGAACTTCCTATAACTGTCCACCATCACCGTCCATAGCAAGGCAGACCTGCAAAAAATTCCCAACCCTTCCTCATTTCCGAGAGTACACTCTCAGCAGAGCCTCTCGAAATACCCAGTTTTCTTCCTCTCCTGGAATACCTCTGCAAACAAATGACACCAAAGCAAAAGTATCTCATATCACCAGGGTAGAAAGCAAGAGTATCTCATATCATGCTTTCTCCCTGTCTTTTCCTTTGTCATTGTTCTTACCTGCAAAGACAAGGATAAAGAAAGCAATATGTCGGAACCTCCACTCAAACTCCGGGCAAGGAACCGACTAACGGGAACCTTTGCCTGGTTGCTTACCTGGCTTTGCTCTTGAGTACTCGTCTTCAGTTGCTGATGTACTTCCGAAGAAGATGCTACATCTGCCTGGAGAACAGATAAGGCAAGTGAAAATGATACCTTGAAGCATGTGGAGACAACGTGCTAATTCATCTTCAAGATCAAGTCTCATTTTCCTTGCTAAGAAGTTCCCCAGCCCAGTTCAAGAATAAACCTGTGGAAAGATACTTCTTCAAAAGCAAAAGTATCTCATATCATCAGAGTTAAAGGCAAAGATGTCTCATGGCATGCTTTTCCTTTACCCTTGCTCTTGCCTACGAGACAAGGAGAAAGAAAGCAATCGGTCGGCACTTGGACAGATTGAACAAAGAAACAGACCATCACCTCTACCTCGTGCCTACCTGTCGTGTAGAGGAAACAAGCAGAGAAGAATGCTGCCTGCACACTCAATCAACCCAGCAGAAGGAGTCTGAGTTGAAACAAAAAAAAACTCGAGAAGCTTCAACAACATCGCCAAAGAGCAAAGCCTCACCGTACAATTCTAATCCAATTCAAGATCAAGCCCCGACGGCCCTTGAAAAAAAAATATATATATATATATTTCAAACAAAGTTCAAAATCAAGCCTCAACGGCCCTTGAAGAAGCTTCCAGCCAAATTCAAGATCAGGCCTCGACGGCCCTTGAGGAAATCACAAGTCCGATTCAAGATCAAGCGTCCGCCACCCTTGAATCAAACCCAGTTCAAGAATAAGCTGTGGAAAGTCAACAAATGGAGGAATCCAGAAAATCTTCCAACCCAGTTCAAGATCAAAGCTGTGGAAAGTCAACAAGCGCAACAAAATGCGTGCCGATTCATCGACTACCAAAGCCAAGGATCATCTACCACATGAAGCTCCTTGTGGTCCAATTTCAACCTTCGAGATCAAGCCTCAACGGCCCTTGAAGAAATCTCCAGCCCACTTCAAGATCAAGCCTCGATGGCCCTTGGATCGACATCTACAGTAAGGAACTTCAAAACGCATCTCCTACACGTGACAGGCACACGTATACGACGCGCCTTGAAGTGGGGGCATTTGTAGACATCGAAATTTCGGTAAATAAATGTTGACCGATAAATCAAAGTTTCAACGCTCATGTATTACATAAATTTTACACATAGCGTGTGTCTAAACAAAAAATCGAGATAAGTTGGAAAAGTCATCAAACAGGACACGTGTCAACACCTGGCAGAAACGACTTATTTCATCTGGAATATTATATTCAAAATTAGGCCTTGTAAAATTCTATAAATAGAAGCCAATTTCATTCATTTGGGGGGACCAATTCACATATACATTTCTCTACTCCCAAAATTAGAAGAGAATTCCCTAAATCCTTGAAGCTTTGAAGTTCTAAAGCTTTTAAGCATCCAACCTCCTAAATTCCCAAGAAATCCCGAAGGATCAAGAAAGCTCTCTTCGTTCTTCATCAAATCCTCCTTCAAGATCAAGCCCCGACGGCCCTTGAAGAACTTTCAGCAATTCAAGATCAAGCCCCGACGGCCCTTGAAGAAAGTGTTCATCGTTCATCATCCATTCATCCTAAGATCAAGCCCCAACGGCCCTTTGGATCAATAACATCAACAAAACCACACATCCAACTGTTCTTCAAGATAAAGTCCAAAAGCCCTTGAAGATCCATCCATCAACTGTTCATCAAGATTAAGCCCCAAAGGCCCTTGAAGATCCGTTCATCAGCAGTTCTTCAAGATAAAGCCCAAAAGCCCTTGAAGATTCATCCATCAACTGTTCATCAAGATCAAGCCCCAAAGGCCCTTGAAGAAACTTCCAACCGTTCGTCCGAGATAAAGCCTCGACGACCCTTGGATCAATTGCACATCCGCAAATACACACCTTACGGAGATCGAATTAGAGGATCAAATTTGAGAGAGATTGTAACCCAAAATCATCAAATACAAAATATTATTTTGTGCACGTTGTTCTTGTCTCTTTCGTTTCAAGAATTTTCCGTGTTCACATTGACAACAAGAGGGTTTAATTTGAGTGCTTAACTTTCATCGCATCAATTTTGGCGTCGTTGCTGGGGATTAGCAACTTTGCTAATCCCCCGTTGTTTCTTTTTCATGTCTTTTGTTTTAGTTACTGACTTTGTTTCTATTTGTGTCTTTTATTTTTACTTTTGATATTTGATTTAGTTTTGTTTCCTTGATTTCAGATACTACAGAAGTAAGACATGGATTTTGCTACCATTCAAGCTCAATTGGCGAAACTTAGTTCTCAATTGTCACAAAATGCTGAAATGACCACAATGCAAAATGTCACTACATGTGGTGTGTCCTATGGGCAAGGATATCCAACTCATCAATGTTCTCAATTCGCTGCGAATGAAGATGCTTGGGCTTATCAAGGCCATAGCCAATCATGGGACAACATGTTTTCCAATGCTTATAATTCGGATTGGAGATATTATTCAGATTGCATGTGGGGAGAACCTGAACAATTCCAACAAGATGGATATTTGCAGCAAGAAGAAGAGTTCTATTCAAGACCTATGTAGCCACCACAACAATCTGCCCAATTCTATTCAGGTACGTCTTTGGATAATGATATGTTTAATAAGTTACTCACCTCTTTGAACCAGGAAGTAGAAAATCGAAACACAGAGGTGCAAAATCAAGCCAAGAAGACGGGCGAATTAGAGAAGCAAATTGGGCAGATTATGGAGTTCACGGTACAAATTCAAGAGCAAAGTGAACTCTCCAACTCAACTATTGAAAATTTGAAGGAAGATTTTGAAATCCATGATGCTATCACTTTGGGAAGTGCTATGGAGGTTGGAGGTGAACCCAAGACATCCAAACCAAGCCAAAATATGGATGAACAGCTGCTGCTCGAAGAATAGGAGAATAACAAGGCCACGGCAAGGGAAGAACCACCCTTGCCGCAACCCCATATCCCCTCTATGCCATCCACTACAACCAAGGTAAGCCTAAATTCAATTTGTCCTGACCCCGTTTCACCAAATGTCCTTACTCCTTGCAGGATCATGCAATCCAAGGAAGAAGAGGGTGAGAAAGGCATCTTCAAAACCTTTCCAAAGAATCAAGAGCAAAAAGTGGAAGGGGAATGTCTAGAATTCATCAAAGAAGATACACTTGAGACAAAAATTCCCAAAGAAGTTGGATTTTATGACACGGGAAAAGTCATAAATCTCAAAACACCAAATATGGCCAAGTCCCATATCCCTGCAACCTTAAAAAATGTGGTGTTTGTAATTGAGTTTGTGTTGGAGCAAGCAAGTAAGCCATCTTCTCCAACTTCGATTTTATTATATACTAACTTGCTGATTTTGATGATTCAGGCACCTACACTAGAATTTAAACCATTGCCGGATCACGTCAAGTATCACCTTCCATTCAAGGATCAATTCCATGTTATGGGCCTTATCCAAGTTTAGAAGGAAGTTTCGTCTGGCTGGAAGACGATAAAGCAAGCGCTTCATGGGAGGCAACCCATGTATTCAAATAAGGAAGATCTATGAATCGCTTCACAATCAGTTTTGCGTTTCTAAAAACCTTCCCTTTACTGCATTTATTTTGCCTTGTTTGTCATATTTATTTGTTGCTTGTTTGATTGTTTTTGGCGTGGATTTATATTTGAAACATTGACAGGTAAACAAAGTATTTTTACATTAATTTTTATGGAAGAGGAACATTAGGTAGAAAGGTAGAAAAATACAAGAAAGTGCAAACAAGTAGGAATGAGCCTTCATTGGTCAGGTGGTGCCTCAGCATTCGACGGACCTCCAGAAAGACGAAGCGCTAGAGTCTGATTTTCCAGAGCCTCAACACTTGGTGAAGCGCCAGAAGATGAAGGCCGAAGTTGCCTCTGGAGTAACGCCACAAACCTCTGATGATCACTCTCAATCCGCACTTCGGACTCCTGCAGCTGATCAAGCTTCATCTTCATGCTTGTTGTGTAATTAGTTGCGAGCATATGCAACTCTTTCTTCTCATGCCTAAGCACTCTGACCTCTTGCCGAAGACTAGCCACTTCAGCCATCAACAACTCAACCTGACGAGATCGAGCAAGAAGGCGCTGGCCCATGTTTGATACTGAGCCTGCACATCGGACGCTGTAGGCCATAGAGTCCTGAACAGCCAGTTCGTCGGACCGCCTGGAAAGTATCCTAGTGTCTCTAGGAGTGAGAAAATTTCTGGCCACCACCGACGCGGTTGTATCATTCATCATCATGGAATCCCTAACTGTAAGATGACCATTTGGGGATACGAAGGACGGCTGCCAAATGTTGTTTGGATAAGACATATCAATATCTTCCCCAACATTCAAGTTAAGGCGACGGTCAGAAGGGCAAGACATTTTCGAAGGTGTGAAGCAAAAGAAGAGGTAGGACAAATCAAGTTCTTAGAAGTACAAGTCGGGAGCTTCTACAGGCGGAAAATTCAAGTGTGCTTTGGAATGTGATGCGTGCCTCTCTTTAAAAATCAGCACTCGATGAAGCTTCAGAAATTGAAGAGGCGAGTTTAGAAATCGAAGAGGCAAGCTCAGAGATCGAAGAGACGACTACTTTCTTAAAAGCTGGGCTGCTCAGAAACCACAGGTCGATCTCAGAAATCGAAGAGGCACTTGCTTTTTCAGACGTGTCATCACCTGTCACATGCACACTCAGCTTTGCGAAAATCACGGATAATTTGTCGAAGCGCCGATCTCAGATATCGAAGAGGTGCCAGTCTTTTTCAACCTCGTCAGCACCTGTCACACGCAAACTCAGCTTTGCGAAAATCACGGATAGTTTGTCGAAGCGCCTATTCCAGATATCGAAGAGGCATCTGCTTTATCCAGACGTGTCAACATCTGTCACATGCACACTCAGCCTTGCAGAAATTCCGGGCAATCTGTCGAAGATTTCTGGTGAAGTAGAAAGCACGTGAAGTTTACTGTTGAATCATCCAATGGGTGCCGACAAGAGTGAAAGAATAGTACCAGTTATTAATTCCTATAAATGTCGTCCTTCTCCCTTCATAGCAAGGCAGACATACATAATCCTTCTTCATCTCTGAAAATGCATTCCCAACGAAGCCTCTCGAGTTACTCTGTGTTTCTCCTCCCTTGGGGTACATCTGCAAACAAGTCATCAAGAGCAAGAGTATTTCATATCATAAAGGTTGAAAGCAAGAGTATCTCATATCATGATTTCTCCCTGTCATTTTCCTTGTCTTTGTGACAAGGAGAAAGCCAGTAATCAGCCAGCACTTGGTGTCAATCTTCCGATCTAAGAACCGACTGCCTGGAACTCCTTCCTGATTGCTTACCTAGAGTTGCTCTCGAGTGCTCATCTTCAACTGTTGATGTACTTCCGAAGAAGATGCCACATCTGCCTGGAGAACACATAAGGCAAGTGAAAATGATACCTTGAAGCATGTGGAGACAACGTGCTAATTCATCTTCAAGATCAAGTCTCATTTTCCTTGCTAAGAAGTTCCCCAGCCCAGTTCAAGAATAAACCTGTGGAAAGATACTTCTTCAAAAGAAAAAGTATCTCATATCATCATAGTCAAAGGCAAAGATATCTCATGGCATGCTTTTCCTTTACCCTTGCTCTTGCCTGCGAGACAAGGAGAAAGAAAGCAATCGGTCGGCACTTGGACAGATTGAACAAAGAAATAGACCATCACCTCTACCTCGTGCCTACCTGCCGTGCAAAAGAAACAAGCAAAGAAGAATGCTGCCTGCAGACTCAATCAACCCAGCAGAATGAGTCTGAGTTGAAACCAAGAGCTCGAGAAGCTTCAACAACATATAGACGCATCAATCGCCAAAGAGCAAAGCCTCGCCGTACAAGGCCATCAAATCACCACCACCAATCAAGTCTCATTTTCCTTACTAAGAAGTTCCCTAGCCTAGTTCGAGATCAAAGCTGTGGAAAGTCAACAAGATCATCTCTCCATAACCAGATTTGCATTCTTAAACTCTACTATGTCTGGTTTTTACTTTGCCATACTTGTCATGTTTATTCGTTGTTTGTTTGTTTGTTTGCTTGTTTTTGTGTGAGTTTATGCCTAAAACATTGAGGACAATGTTTGATTTAAGTGTGGGGGGGTAACCAAGTTGTTTTGCATGAAATTCGTGGGAGTTTATCACCCATTACTGCTAGTGTTGTTCTTTGCTGTTTTTAAGTGTTTTATGCTGTTTTGGAGTGTTTTAGTGTGTTTTGACATAAAAATCCGAAAATCTCATAAAAATTTGAAAAATTGTTTTGAAAAACCCAAAAAGAGTTGTTTTTGTGTGTTTGTTTGTGTCTTAGGGTACCTTCCAACACAATGATGAGGATTTGGTTTTTAATTACATGACTGTTAAAGAGAATTATAAACATGGATGGAAGTTTGATTTACTCTTTGGTTTATGCTTGATTATTGTTATAATTTATGAATTCACATGCAATCATAAAGGAAAAATCAGTTTTTGTAACATGCTTGAAGGAAGGAACTCAAAGTAATGCTACAACCTTGTGAGATTGAGCCTAAAACGTTTATTTGGAGAGATAAATAATCTGTGCATTGTTGTTTTCTAAAGTCGTTGCATGATCTCATTATTCTTTGCTTGGTTGCTACTTAGAAGGCGTTTCATCATTTAGCTCAAAATGCTAGAACTCATGTCTATTTCATTCAAAGCATGTTATTGATTTGCATAACACATATTCAAGATGAAGTTGTTTAGTGAGCCAAGAGCCAAAAAGCCTATCCCGTTCATTATGTGTTTAAGTTTAACCCCGTTGAGCCTTGTGTAGCCTATGTTCTTTGTTAACCCACACTATCCTTACCTAGCCTAGTTTTAGGACCATCCATACCCTTGTTCTTGAAGCATAGTAAAGCATGACTTAAAATGAACTCCTTTTTTTATCAATGTATTACATAAACCAAGTGTGGGGGAAGTGATTCTTGTGTGTGTGTGTGTGCCAAAATCCGTAATAAGGCACGGGTAGAAAAGAAAAAAAAAAGAAAAAGAAAAGTTGTGAAAAAGAGTTGAAAAATATATGAGAAAGAGCTCTAAAGTGTTGATTGTTGAAGAAAGGGTCCAAGGCATTGAATTCGACCCTAGGTGTTGCATGAATCTTCCCTTTGTGTTTAAAAGTTGATTTTTGCATTCTAAAGTGAATTCCAAGTGTCGATTTCATTACTTTGCTTGCCTATCGCTTGAAGAACGTTTGTTTTTCCTATCCTTTCTTTGTTAGCCATTACCCCCAAGCCCCATTACAACCCTTAACTTCATCTTGAGTGTTGTGTGTTTCAATTTGTGGAGTTCGAAATTGGTATGAGCATATGGTGTCACTGGTTCTCGCATCTAAGTAGTAGCATTCCATTCATGAGATCATATTTAAACATGCTTATTAACTCCAGAAATTGCTTTCTTTGTTGTAACATATGTGAGTACTAGTCTTTCATGTTTACATCAATCTTCTCACATATAACTAGTGTAGGGTGTGTAGTCAGAAAATGTGAGTGAAAATAGAGAGTATCTAGTAAGGAATTGAGGGAATTCTCTAAGGCATGTTACTACATTCAAAATGTTGTTTTAATTGATTAAATGTGACTAGTGAATGGTAATTATGATTAAGTATGCTCGAGGGTAAGGATTGCTTAAATCTATGTAAGTGATGATCTTTGGCATGTCATGTTTCATTGAAAATCCCTAACACAAATGTTGGAAGTTTAGGTTGTGTTTTGTTTGTTTTGTTTGTTTTGTTTCATTTTGTTTCTTTTGTTTTGCTCGAGGACTAGCAAAAGCTAAGTGTGGGGGAATTTGATAGGAACATATTTATGCGACTTAGTTAGCTTGTTCTTGTGCATTTGTGTTGTTATTTCTTAGTTAATTATGTATTTTAAGCTATTTTCGTGTGTTTGTAGGTCATAATAACAAAGTTGGCAAGAAAGTGCATTTTGGAGCATTTTAGAGCATTTTTGAGCCAAGATTGGATAGTGCAAGCATGGAGATAATAACAAAGTTGGCAAGAAACTGCATTTTGGAGCATTTTAAAGCATTTTTGAGCCAAGATTGGACAGTGCAAGCATGGAGACATGAGGATGGACGTTTTTTAAGATTTGAAGGCTAGATATCAGCATGTGTGTGTGCAAGTGTGTTGACCTACAACTCCAAACATCCATCCACTACACCCATTACATCCACTCATTACCAAACACTCATCCATTACACCCATTACATCCACTCATTACCACAACACTCACCCACTACACCATTACATCCACTCATTACAACTCCATACACTCCTCTCCCTAGCCTATAAATACATCCTCCCTTCACCATAATTTGGGGGCCATCATCCAAAGACAATACATTTCACATCTCACAACTTCATTCACAAACACAATTTCCTTGCCGTGACCTCCATCCATTCATCTAGCCATACTACATCTCACCAATCCATACACTTTCATCTCTTTGCCGTGCGAATCCATTCCATCCATATATCCATACACATCCTAGACACTTGTGCTACAACAAGGTGGTGAAAACAAAGGTCCTTGGGCGTTTCAAGCTTGGAACTTTGGAGCGTTTTAGGTGTACTTCATTCTTGCTTTCAAAGTCTACTTTGTTATTTTCTGATTTTGTTGCAACTATGAGTGGCTAAACCCCTATTTAGTTAGGGGGAAGTTTGAAGCCATGAACATGCTTGAGATATGAATTGATTTCTTCCAATTGTGATTTGATATGTTGTGATTGCAATTCAATTATCTATTTTATTCATAACTGATTCTTGTATGTTTATTAAGGATGCATACTTAGTTTTCATGCCTGAATTAGATGCTAGAATATAAATGAGTTTCACCTAATCGTTACAAGTTTATATTCATGAGTAGTGAAGGTTATTTATCACAATCGTGTTAATTGAATTCTTGGCAATTGTATCATGCATTCATAGTTATAATTGTCTCGTCAACACTTATGATTTTCATTGAACGTAATGATCTCTGATTGTATCTCTATTATGCATTCATATAGGGGACTTTTAGAGAATGATTTGGGTTGTCGCATGCATTCATCCAATTCAATGAGTAAAGGAAAATCTGAGGGTTAATTTGTGCATCACGGTTAATCTGGGGTGTTGAGCATCATAGTTTATTGAAAAGCAATTGGAAATCAATTCATGTACAAGTGTGTCATGTGTGAAGAACGGACCTCTAACTAATCCATCCATCATCTCATTTCTTAAATTCGCTTTACAATCTGTCTAATTTTATAAGTTGTTTGTTTGTTTCGAATTCGTCAAAACCAAAATCCCCCTTTTACTTTGTTGTTTCAAAGTGTTAAATTTCTATTTCGTTAGTGTTTTTGAGTGTTTTGATTCAAACCAAAACACTAAATTCATCCAAAGTTGTGTTAGAGTCAAATCTGACCAGTAAGTGTTTTTAGGCAATTTTGAGTGTTTTTAAGTTGTTTTGCGTCTTTAGAATCTGTTTTGAGTCCTTTGAGTCTATTTAAATGTTTTTAACTTTGTTTTTATGTTTTTGAGTTAGTTTAGAGGTTTTAGCAAGCCCTCCTAATCCCTGGTTTAGAATGATCCCTACTTGCATTTTTACTACAATTTGACAACAAGAGGGTTTAATTTGAGTGATTAACTTTCATCGCATCATTATGTTAACTGAAGGAAAAATTTTGTCCTAGCTAAGAACATGTGAGAATATTTGAACACATATGCAAACTAATAACACATTAAAGTAGGCATGCATTCAAAAGTAATTCTAAAACCCATGACTTTCAAAACCTAGTGAATGGTGAACCACAAGACTCTTTAACAACATTAAAGAGAAAGAAGGTTTTAGAGATTCATTACCCTTGAAGCTCATCCTTGTTTACACAAGGGATTCACCCAAGTGGAGGGCCTTCAAGTCACCTCCTAGCTCCTTGGTGAAGGAAATTTTGTGAAAAACATGTTCATTTGAGCAACATCAATAGCATGCAATTAACATATTAAAGGCGGAATCATGCTTACATGCACTCAAAACAAAACATCAACCATGAAATTTAAAGCCTAGTAGATTGGTGAACCTTGACTCAACTTAAAACAACATTTGTTAGTTGAGAAATATTTACCTTTGTAGTTTCCTCTTTGCATATGCAAAGGATAATCACCCAAGAGATAGGGCCTTCATTCCTTGCTTCTTAGCTCCATGGATTTGGTTGAAAGAATTGGATTCTCCAAGTTCCCAAAATAGAGAACCTCTAAAGATTCTACACCAAGGTTAGATTGAAGAAGAAATGAGTGACCTTGGAGTAGTGGGATTGCTAGATGCACCCTCCAAGGTGGCCGGCCTCTTAGAGAGAAATGGAAGCTTTGTGTTCTCACCAATTTTCTCTAAAACCAACACTAGTGAATTTTAGGCTATAAAGTTCTTTATATAGTCACTTCTTTAAATGACCTAAAGAACCAAAAACCCTAATTCTACACAAAATGGCCGGCCATTTAAGGGATATGGGCTTTTGGGCCTTTGTGAATCTTTATTCATTAAGTTGTCATACAACTTAAGTCAATGGGCTTTGACGTTCGAAGCCCATTGGGCCTTAAGGTCCAAAACTATCCCGAGGTCCTTAACGAACTTTATTCGTTTGATTAATTAACATATTAATTAATCCTTGCCATAAATAATTAAACCATTTAATTATTCTTACTCATCTCCATTGTTTCTTCAATCTCCACCTTACACGGTGTACGATCCATTAGGTTCCTTTTAGCGAGGCAGTGGGCGATTAAAACCATTTTACATCGATTGTGAATTGAAACTTACTTTCAATTCTCCCTTTAGTGATTACACACGTTTAGGGCTTCCACAAACCATGAGTGACACCTAGCAGCATATCATGGTTACCCAAGCTAATCAGAAGAGGTAGAGAACCTATTCAGTTCAGGATTTACAAATGCAATACGGTCTTTCTCTAATCTAATACTCTTGACCACATTGTTTGGTTTGATAGTTTATTTATTCATGTCTACTATCAAATGTGATTCGTTTGCTTATATGATTACCTTGAATGTGATTTGGAACGCATTCCCTAATCTCATTCATACTCTGGCCAGAGATTTTAATCATATCATAGAGTATTCTCCCTCAAACCATTTGAAGGTTAGAGATCCCTTGTTGCACATTCACTTGTCTCCATAACTAAGTGGCTTAACCCCAATAATGTCGTGGACACCCCGATGGGGTGACTTTGACATAATCAAAGATCAAAAACTTAACCACAAGACAACTGTGATGCCTCAGGTCAAAGGACTAATTTGCATTATCCCAACCATGAGTTCTCATGTGACATGAGTATGAGAACTCCTCGTTGATCGTGTTCAGTGGACTCATTCTCTATTGAGCACCTACGTACTTGTCTTGATGTCATACACACCAATGACTCGAGACTAGTCACTCTCCCTGAGAGAAGACATAGCACGTACTGATCTTAACGGACTGTCAATGCCCAATTGGCAATCCTATGATCAGGAACGTTTAGGATGTGTCTACGAAAGAATGGTCTCATTAATCTAACTTCATTAGATTGCATTCTCCCAATCACATATTCCTTGGACTTTATCGTTTAAGCATATAACATTTATATGAGATGGCTCAAACAATAATGTTTGCCCTTTATATGTAAACTAGATTAGTTTAACATGTGAAATGTCCGTAAAGTATCATCATATGATTGGCTTTAGGGCACATTTCCAACAATCTCCCACTTGCACTAGAGCCAATCAGCTTGTTCATCTATTATGATTCCTCTTCTGTAGTCATTTCATAAATGGCTGAGTAGTAGGCCTAGGCAATGGATATCTATATGTTATCCATAGAAGCAACCTTGAGAATATCGACGTCACCATTATACATGATTCCCAATCATGTGGTTCAGTCTCTCATATGAGTTCGGATCTTGATGAGACCTTGATTCCCTGGCTTGAGTTATCGCCCCATTAGTGTCATACACTTTCTGGTTGGAACCGAATAGAGAGTTCATAAATGAACTTTCCCATCCAAACAACATTGTTGTAAACTTCTATATGGCAATATATTTTGCATTCATAATGGAACACACTAAAGTCATTACTTTAATGTTTCCATCCAAACATCTCTTTAGTCATAATAAAGAGATATCTGTTTATTTCTTCATTCATAATGAAGAAACATCCAATGATGGATTAGATTCACAATCTAATACATTTACGCTTCCATTACGTTACTCTGATTCTTCCTCATTCTTCGAGGAACCTATCCTTTAGTATTTTTCAAATACTTAAGGACTCACTTGACAGTTGCCATGGTTCTGATCCTGGGCTTGCATTGATATCGCCTTGTACCTTTCTAGGTACAACTCATATTAATGTTTCTCATACAATATGAAATACATAAATCACTTTTCTGCGTATGCATAAAGGATTCGATTTACGCATTATTTCTTTGGGAGTCAAAGGGTACGTTCCCTTTGAGAAGAGCTACCTCCTAGTCTCACTAGAGTTGTTCTTCTGATTGAAGTTTATCATCATATGAGAAACTTCCTAGCATCCTTTTGTCTATTATTAGGGCATGATATAATCCAATTATATCCTAAAATCTATCATTATAGATTTCCATCCCATGTATATAGACTATGTCTCCCATATACATTCTATCTTTATAGAATGTTTAAAGTCATAACTTTAACAATGAAGTATTCTTTTTATTTCCAAAATTAATATATCATACATATATTTAAATTTAGGAATATGATTAACTCCCACTAATCTTTTGTAAACCTAGTAAACAAAAGATTCATTTATATCTTTATGAGAAATCAAACGTTTTGATCTTTCTCTCATAAGACGCTTATGGCTCCCACTAGCTTGCTTAGATCCATGATGGTTGGATCTCTACAACTTACATGTTTTGTGATTCATAGTTTTAGACATATATTATTAGGACTATCTTAATAATGGTTTCGGAAACCTATATTATGTCCAAACATTGAATCAACATTTAGTTGTAGCTAGCTATCTTCGAATTAATTGAAACTAAGACTACGTCAAAAATGGTTCCTTCAAAGTCAACCATTCTCTTTGATTGTAGTCACCTTAAGCTACCAATTAGCTATGAAGGTTTCATTATTTCGGGTCAAGTGGTACTTTACCGTTTCCTTGAGTATATATCGTATATACACTCAATGTAGTCATAAAGTTCAAACCATTCAACTGAGACGGTTTATAAATCCTTCTTGACTACCTTGGAGCTTGTGGTATAGGAACTAGGTTGTTATATTTGTTGATTATCATCTTGTCTCTCAAAGAACCCATTCTTTTGAGTTCTATTCCTAGTTCATTTGCTCTAAGGCAAATCACATTGTAGGATTACAATGAACTACTCAACAAACAACATTTGTTGGTTGGTTTATAGAAGTGATATCCAAAGGTTAATTTAAGGATATCCACAAGATAATTTTTAAACAAATATTGCTTATTAGCACACAACCCCAAATCTTAACATGATTAAGATTTGTCTTTCTTTCCAACTACATCCTATGGAGTTATGAAAATTTTGGAAGATCTTCTAATTGACAATCATATTGTTTTAGAAGTATATATCCTATATATATGGGTAATTGATAACATCCAACGAACTAAATCTTATTCGAGTTCGTTCTTCTCCTAATGGAGAAAATCATTATCTTATGATGCTAATTTCCTTGATATCTTTCAAGGAAACTCATCTAAAGTGTTACCTTTCCTTAGATCAAATCTAAGGAGGTAAGTACTTTAGACGTCTTACTCATCAACTTATATTTCTTGAATTCTTTGAAACCTTTTGCAAAGTATTCGGACTTGTGTTTATTCAAAAATAAACTATAGTCCAACTGAGAGTGATCTTCCGTGAATGTCAAACAACATGAGTAGTATTATGTTGTGGACAAGTGCCACTAACATCTAAGTGAATTAACCTCAATAACTTTGTGATTCTTTCTTCTTTCCAAAAGAATAAAGATTCGAACATTTCGCCTCTATACAATTTTGACAAGAAGGTATTGGATCCGGATCTAACGATCCAAAGCATCCATCTATGACCAACTCGTAATTTATGTTTTAGAGGTATCACAACTCAGTTGGGATTAGTCACTATCTTGCAACCTTTTGGGTTTTAAGCATCATTATATTCTAAACAGTTAACGCTACCATATCATCTCTACTATAGAGACAATCAATTAGATTACTATAATCCAATCAGTGATTAATAAAGAACAATGTTTTGTCAAACAAAACATTCATCCATCTCTACTATAGTGACGGAATTAAGTTCCTTAAAATTGGAATGTAAAGACAATCTTTGGTTTTTCCAATTTCTTTGGTAGTTCATATGAGGAAGTAAGTATTATCTGCTTTCGCAGAGATCTATATTTTATTCACGTTCCGAATGTGAAGTACTTTCTCTTCTCTCATTAATCTTCTACTTCTTATTAGCCACACTTTTACAACGATTGTAAAACATAGTTACTAATACGGAATCAAGCATTCAAGTAGAAGAACCAACTGTTTTGAACTATTCAAGAACAATTTACAACACCTTCGAAAGGTGTGTTCTTGACACTTGCAAGACATTTCTTGCAAATACCCCTTCCAATGTCCATCCTTTCATAGAGAAAGTTTGTTCCCTTGGAGTTAATTTTATCTTCTTCATTTGACTTCTCCTTTGACTACAATAGTCATGGTCCCTAAACTCCCACTATCTCTCTTGAAACCTTTTTCAATTGTGTTATACACATCAAACATTTTGGAGAGTGTGTGGTTATTGTTCACTACATAGTTTACAATAAACTTAGTGAACCATTAGGATAGGGACATAAAGGTGAAGTCCTAGCTTAGTTTCCGTCTCGTTGAGCGGTTTATCACTTCAACACTCAATGATTCAAAATCATCATAAGTCCATGTTGATGGACTATTTTTGTCAACCAACCATTATGTTCTAAACATAATTACAAACTTTCAAGAGTTGTTCAAGGCAACTCTTATTTCTTCATACAACAATTTGTAAGTGAAGAATCATGGCACTAAAAGTGTCCTTGTCTTTATGCTAATCTTCGTAAGTTCCTTTGTTCATATAACGAAGGAATAAGCATTGGTTGTTTGTGTTGTCCTCTTCATGATAGACATTTCTAACATGTTCTTCCAATGATACATTATCAATAGGAAGATTGTGAGGATGAGACTTCATAGGTACATGCACAATCCATTTAAGACAATCTTTGGGATTGTGTTACCAAGTCCGGAAACTAAAACATTCGGCTTTTCTTTGTCAAGTTTTGGATAGCGTTTGCAAATATATTGGTAAACGAATACATAACGAATATAAATTGATTGATTTTAAGCCATTTGATTCGGGTCTTTAAATCAAATAGCACCACCCACTATTTTTGGCAAATTCCATATCCCTCATTTGAATTCGAGAGTTTTGGAGGAAACTCTTAGTAGGTTATGGGAGACTCACTATTACCAAGCCCACCTCAGAAGAAAATCATATTGGCTAGCGTTAATAATAATGAGAGAGTACGCTTACTCATTTGCAACAACCTCTTGCAAGTACCCATCTAGTTTGGCCTCTAGAGAATGATGCCTCAGAAGAATATCATATTGGCACATTGCACTTAGTTAAGTCATTCCCACCATGCTAGTTAAAGTAGGGGTTCAAGAATGGCCTCAGAAGAATATCATATTGACCACACTCGTTGCCTACCTTCACTTCATCATATGTATATAGGCTTCTCCTGAATGTAAGCACATACTTTGCAACCCCAGAACTGGACGAATACGGTGTATGAGTCACAAACAATTGAAGCCTACCATGGTGGAAGGCCACGAAAGAGTGTTCAAAGCACTCTCACGCTTATCAACTTAATAATGGTTTGTTTGAGGGTTTTAGGTCTCATCACATATAAGTATTCATTTTAATCTTCATTAAAACAATTTTGGTCCTATTACAACTATTGGTCCATTTGATTGTTTTAGTTGTATATAATACTCCCACTATGCTTATAAAACGGTTTTTAAAGCAAGAGTATATGATACTACTAACATAAACGTTGCATTCATTTGATGGACTATATAGTTGCCTTAGGGCCTTAGGATGACTATGAACCTTTGTTTAGATTCAACACGAGCCTAGTGTTGAATCTCGGACTAGGGATGGAGATTGATTTTAGTTACGCGTTTAATCACATTAAGGCGTGTTGTTCCTAGGGGCGTTGGACCCAACTACTCCATTTTCATGCATATCAAATAAAACAAGAAAATGAGTACTTTAAAGTAAAGGTGAGCTTATGCTCAATACAACATTTGCATAAAACAAATTACTTTAAAGTAAAGAAGAGCTTATGCTCTTTTACAACATTTGATCAAATCAAATTACAACCAAAATTAATCTACACATTCCCATGGTTCAAACAAATTTGAAACGGCCTTTCACATAGCTCAATTATCGTAGGCTTAGGTTCATAATCACCCTTTAATTAATTAACACTTTAACTAATTAAATTTGAATGCAACATTTTCATTTTGTTTTTGTATCCATAAAATTGATTTAAATGGAGCTAAATGAAATGAAAATCCAATTCTCATTTAAAGAGACAAAACAATTTTTGTTCCCTACTTAATTTGGGCCATCATGCAATAACCACAACTTTTTGGGCTATATTGCGAAACACAAACTTTTGGGGTCACTTTGTAAAAACACAAAAGTCCACTACTTCATGTAATTACAACTAGAACCCAAAAATTTCATCAAATACAAAACACTTCATTAAAGGAGCAAAACAATTTGTCCTTTAGCGTTTTTTGGCCTTAACGTAAAAACGTAAACTTTTGGGCTAAAATACAAATACACAAAAGTATCAAAACTTTATGTAATTGCACAAAAGGCCCAAAAATACCCTATTCTATTAGGGTGGCCGGCCATGATTAAAAAAAAAAAAGATTTTTACAAAGTTTTTGTAAGTGGGTTTTGTTAGGTGAGGTAAAGATGAAATGAAAAGTTTGTAAGAAATGATTTATGTCACATCTTTAAAAAAGTTTGTCTCCCATTAAAAATACTTTACCATTAACCATCACCCACTAAAATTAAATCAAAACTTTATGTAAAAACATAAAACTTTTGAATCAAAACTTCAAAACTTTTTGTTCTTGGCAAGAACTTCAAGAACATTGAAGAACACTCATGAAAACTCATAATAGCTCCATGAATGTTTTCACTCACCAAAACTCAAATTTTCACCACTCAAAAGAGGGCTAACATCCTAGGGTACTTAGGGGTTCCAAAAGTCACTTTAAAACCATTTTAACAAGACAAACATGAACCCAAAAAATCACCCTTTGGATTTGGCCGAATTTCCCCAAAAACATGGCACCAAATTTTAGCTCCAAAATTCATGCTCATATGAACTACATCTACAACATTTGAGATGGCAAATTTTCTAACAAAATTTACATTCAAAGAAACAAGAATAAAGCTTGTAACATATTACAACTTTTAAATCAAAAACTATGAACTACAAAACCCAAAATGATTCACCAACTACTAGACCTAGGCTCTGATACCACTTGAAGGAAATTTTGTGAAAAACATGTTCATTTGAGCAACATCAATAGCATGCAATTAACATATTAAAGGCGGAATCATGCTTACATGCACTCAAAACAAAACATCAACCATGAAATTTAAAGCCTAGTAGATTGGTGAACCTTGACTCAACTTAAAACAACATTTGTTAGTTGAGAAATATTTACCTTTGTAGTTTCCTCTTTCCATATGCAAAGGATAATCACCCAAGAGATAGGGCCTTCATTCCTTGCTTCTTAGCTCCATGGATTTGGTTGAAAGAATTGGATTCTCCAAGTTCCCAAAATAGAGAACCTCTAAAGATTCTACACCAAGGTTAGATTGAAGAAGAAATGAGTGACCTTGGAGTAGTGGGATTGCTAGATGCACCCTCCAAGGTGGCCGGCCTCTTAGAGAGAAATGGAAGCTTTGTGTTCTCACCAATTTTCTCTAAAACCAACACTAGTGAATTTTAGGCTATAAAGTTCTTTATATAGTCACTTCTTTAAATGACCTAAAGAACCAAAAACCCTAATTCTACACAAAATGGCCGGCCATTTAAGGGATATGGGCTTTTGGGCCTTTGTGAATCTTTATTCATTAAGTTGTCATACAACTTAAGTCAATGGGCTTTGACGTTCGAAGCCCATTGGGCCTTAAGGTCCAAAACTATCCCGAGGTCTTTAACGAACTTTATTCGTTTGATTAATTAACATATTAATTAATCCTTGCCATAAATAATTAAACCATTTAATTATTCTTACTCATCTCCATTGTTTTTTCAATCTCCACCTTACACGGTGTACGATCCATTAGGTTCCTTTTAGCGAGGCAGTGGGCGATTAAAACCATTTTACATCGATTGTGAATTGAAACTTACTTTCAATTCTCCCTTTAGTGATTACACACGTTTAGGGCTTCCACAAACCATGAGTGACACCTAGCAGCATATCATGGTTACCCAAGCTAATCAGAAGAGGTAGAGAACCTATTCAGTTCAGGATTTACAAATGCAATACGGTCTTTCTCTAATCTAATACTCTTGACCACATTGTTTGGTTTGATAGTTTATTTATTCATGTCTACTATCCAATGTGATTCGTTTGCTTATATGATTACCTTGAATGTGATTTGGAACGCATTCCCTAATCTCATTCATACTCTGGCCAGAGATTTTAATCATATCATAGAGTATTCTCCCTCAAACCATTTGAAGGTTAGAGATCCCTTGTTGCACATTCACTTGTCTCCATAACTAAGTGGCTTAACCCCAATGATGTCGTGGACACCCCGATGGGGTGACTTTGACATAATCAAAGATCAAGGACTTAACCACAAGACAACTGTGATGCCTCAGGTCAAAGGACTAATTTGCATTATCCCAACCATGAGTTCTCATGTGACATGAGTATGAGAACTCCTCGTTGATCGTGTTCAGTGGACTCATTCTCTATTGAGCACCTACGTACTTGTCTTGATGTCACACACACCAATGACTCGAGACTAGTCACTCTCCCTGAGAGAAGACATAGCACGTACTGATCTTAACGGACTGTCAATGCCCAATTGGCAATCCTATGATCAGGAACGTTTAGGATGTGTCTACGAAAGAATGGTCTCATTAATCTAACTTCATTAGATTGCATTCTCCCAATCACATATTCCTTGGACTTTATCGTTTAAGCATATAACATTTATATGAGACGGCTCAAACAATAATGTTTGCCCTTTATATGTAAACTAGATTAGTTTAACATGTGAAATGTCCGTAAAGTATCATCATATGATTGGCTTTAGGGCACATTTCCAACACTTGGATCTTCCTTGTGATTTTTCTTCCTTTTGATGCTCCTTTGCTCCTTGAGGATGTGAGGAAAGGATCTCCAAAAACACCAAAGATTTGGTGTCTCTAAGTCTCCACACCAAGGATGAGGTGTGAAGATGAAATGGATGACTTAGAGAAGAAAAGATTGCTAGCTATATCTTCCCTATATGGCCGGCCTCCTTGTAGAGAAAAAGAGAGAAAAATGTTTCTCTTCTTTGTCTCAAGAAAACCCTAATGAGAAATAGCTATAAAGTTGACTTTCTACTACATCACATTTGAGTGGCAAACTTGTAATTAATTCAAGTTTGCATCCACTCATCCTTATGGCCGGCCTTATGTTTGTTATTGGGCTAATTGCCCATTTTGTTTTAGTTGTCATACAACTTAAACATAATGGGCCTTATGGACCAAAACACTTTTGGGCCCCGAAACCCAAAACCAACTTAAAAGCCCAATACGAACCTTTCGTAAAAATTAATTAACTAATTAATTAATCTTGACCATTCTCAATTAAACCATTTAATCGCTTATCCATTTCATTTATATTTCTTCACTTTCACCCTTAATCGGTGTACGATCCATTAGGTTCCATTTAGCGAGGCAGTGGGCGATTGTTACTCTTAACGATCGATTGTGAATTGAAAGAACATTTCAATTCTCCCTTTGTTGAAGATTAGTGTTTGCTAATCTTCAGGGCTTCCACAAACCATGAGTGACACCTAGCAGTATGTCATGGCTACCCAAGCTAAGTAGAAGTGGTTGGAGAACCTATCCAGTTACAATTACAATGCAATACGGTCCTTCTCTAATACAATACTCTTAATCACATTGTTTGAATGATAGTTTGTTTCATGTCTACTATCCAATGTGATACTTCTTTATATGATTCAATTTAATATGATTTGGAACATACTTCCTAAGTCATATTCGTATGCTTTGGCCAAAGACTCCCGAATCATATCTTAGAGTATTCTCCTTCCACCATGGAAGGTTAGAGATCCCTTGTTGTGCATTCATATGCCTACATGACTAGATAGCTTGACCCCAACAATGCCGTGGACACTCTCGATGGAATGCCTTTGACATGATCAAAGATCAAGGACCTAACCATTAGACATCTATGATGCCTCAGGTCAAAGGACTACTTTGCATATTGTAACTAACGAGTTCTTACATGACATGTATGTTCGAACTCTCTTTTGATCGTTGTTCAGTGTACTCGATTACTCTTTCAAGCACCTATGTGTTTGTCTTAGTGTCCAACACTAAATGACTTGAGACTAGTCATACTCATGCTTGAGTTGACATAACACAGACTAACCTTAGCGGATTGTTAATGCCCAATTGGCAATCCTATGGCTAGGAACGTTTTAGGAATGAACATGATACAATAAATAGTGATTAACAATAAGCTTTGCCCTTCATTAAACATATAATAGTTTAATACAATAAGTATTCCAAAAGCTATTACATCAAATGAGTGGCTTTGTGGGCATACTTCCAACATTAACTTAAGCGTAAGTATGACTAGTCTCAAGTCATCTAGTGTTAAACACTGGGATAAACACATAAGTGCTCAAAAGGTAATTGAGTATACTGAACAACGATCAAAAGGGAGTTCGAACATACATATCATGTAAGAACTCTTAAGTTGCAATATGCAAAGTAGTCCTATGACCTGAGGCATCATAGATGTCTAATGGTTGGATCCTTGATCTTTGATCATGTTCAAGGCATTCCATTGAGAGTGTCCACAACATTGTTGGGGTCAAGCTATCTAGTCATGTAGGAATATGAATACACAACAAGGGATCTCTAACCTTCCATGATGGGGGGAGAATACTCTGAGATATGATTAGGGAGTTTTTGGCCAAAGCATACGAATATGACTTAGGAAGTTTGTTCCAAATCATATTCAATTGAATCATATAGAGAAATATCACATTGGATAGTAGACATGAAACAAACTATCACTCAAATAATGTGATTAAGAGTATTGTATTAGATAAGAACTATATTGCATTGTAATTGTAACTGGATAGGTTCTCGAACCACTTCTATTTAGCTTGGGTAGCCATGACATATTGCTAGGTGTCACTCATGGTTTGTGGAAGCCCTGAGGATTAGGAAACACTAATCTTCATCAAAGGGAGAATTGAAATGTAGTTTCAATTCACAATCGATCTTTAAGAGTAACAATCACCCGCTGCCTCGCTAATTGGAACCTAATGGATCGTACACCGAGTAAGGATGAAAGTGACGAAATATATATATGAGATGGATAAGCAATTAAATAGTTTAATTGAGAATGGTCAAGATTAATTAATTAGTTAATTAATCTTACGAAAGGTTCGTATCGGGCTTTTAAGTTGGTTTTGGGTTTCGGGGCCCGAAAAGGTTTTTGGTTCACAAGACCCATTGAGTTTAGGTTGTGTGACAACTAAAACTAAATGGAAATTAACCCTAAAACAAAATTAAAACTGGCCTAGGGTACGTGGATGCAAACTTGGCTTAATTGCAAGTTTGCCACTCACATGTGAGGTGGTATAAAGGCAACTTTATAGCCATTATCTCACTAAGGGTTTTCTTGAGGAAAAGAAGAGAAACTTGTTCTCTCTTTTTCTCCATAGAGGTCGGCCACTTAGGGGAGGGATAGCTAACAATCTTTCTTCCTATAAGTCATCCATTTCATCTTCACATCTTATCCTTGGTGTGGAGACTTAGAGACACCAAACCTTTGGTGTTCTTGGAGATCCTTTCCTCACATCCTCAAGGAGCAAAGGAATATCAAAAGGAAGAAAATCACAAGGAAGATCTAAGGAGCTAGGAGGTGACTTGAAGGCCCTCCACTTGGGTGAATCCCTTGTGTAAACAAGGATTAGCTTTAAGGGTAATGAATCTCAAAATCCTTTCTTCTCTTTAATGTTGTTAAAGAGTCTTGTGGTTCACCATTCACTAGGCTTTGAAAGTCATGGGTTTTAGAATTGTTTTTTAATGCATGCCTACTTTAAAGTGTTATTAGTTTGCTTGTGTGTTCGAATGTTCTCACATGTTCTTAGCTAGGGCAAAATTTTTCCTTCTGGCTTGACTTCAAACCTTATACATAACTGACATCCTTAAGATGAGGAAGACCAAGGATACTGACAACACCCTTCTCTAGTAATATGGAACTTGTCTCCACTATTGAAAATAACACCACTAGCATTGAAAGGTAAATGAGATAGAAAGGCATCGTTGTCCCTAGATATGTGACGAGAGCACCCACTGTCAAGACACCAGACATTTGGTTTGGATGCAGAGAGTGCATCGAGAATAACTAAGCATCTGTTGGAGACTGTTTGAATTGATTTAGAGTGAGGCTTGACACTTTCCACACTAGATTACTTCACAAGTTAAGCAATTATGTTGACTTCATTGGCTAGTCGATACATTTGATTCGTCAAGGTATCTTTCTTCCCAAAGTGAAGTTTCTTACGCTTAGGACGAATGTGACTCAATTCATCACAGGGATGACATGTGAGAATAAATCTATTCTTTGAACTTGGATTGACTTCAGGTCTCACAAGAATAGATTCTATCACAAATTTCGATTTGGTAGCCATTGAGCTTTAGCCATTTTCCACATAACTAACACCACTTTTGTCACCATGTGGTTTTCACAAAACTCAGCTTCTTGTCAATTTTTTCAGCCTCAATAGTAAGATGAATAACTTTGTCATTTGCCTCATTCAGCTCAAGTAGGTCTCAAGATAACTAATCTTTTCATCCAGTTAAGTTATGACTAGACAAAAATACTTGTTTTCTTTCTGTAACTCAGCAACCTTCATAGTCAGATCAATCTTCTCCACTTATGTTTCATCAAAGAGTATATCATACTTAATGCAAACTTGCGTCTCATCAAAGAGTATATCATACTTAATGCAAAATTCATCATAAGTTATCTCCTCATTGTCATTCAAAACAAAATCATCACTTGGACACTTGATTTATTGTAGCAACAATTTTTTCTTCATCATTTGACGACTCATCAGAATACACATACCCTTCACCTTCACTTTCACTCCAAATAGCCATCACTGCTTTGTCCTTTTTTTTACTTGACTTTCTGTTGTTTGCACACTCAACAACACGATGTCCATTACCACCATAAGAAAAACACATACCAGATTCACCAGAGGAAGATTTGTCCATTGTAGTTGTAACTCTTCCTTGTTTTCTACCAAAAGTGAACTTTCCATGTGAATGAACAATTGAATCTCTTGAAGATTCCTCAATATTTTTCACCTCCCTTCCTTTATTCTTAAAGATCATTTTGAATCGCTTGACAAATAAGCCAAGATCATCTTCAGAGGGTAGTTTACAAGATTAATGTACAACTTTTGCCTTTCAACACTTTGAAGAGCAACTTCTTTCCCGTTCTTCATATCATCTTCTTCCATGTTCAGCTCCATCTTATAAGTGATAAGTTTTCCCACCAATTTTTCAAGTTTGATCTCATTCAGGTCTTGGAATTCTTAAATGGCAGGTCTATTTGCCATGAATCTCTTAGGCAGAGTCCTCAAGATCTTCGGGACAATTGTAACTTCATCAGTGGGCTTTCCCAACCCCAAGGCTTCATTGGTTAACATTTCAATATTTTCATAGAATGTCGAGAAGGTTTTTGACTCCTTCATCCTCCTTCAAACTTCGAAAAAGTCATATGGAGTTTGAGATCCCTCACTTGTTTGTCACCTTCATGAAGAATCATGAGCTTGTCTCATACTTGCTTTGCGTTTGAACAATATTGAATATGTGCAAATTTAGTTGGAGAAATGGCAGTAACAATGGTATTTCTTGCTTTTTTATTTGCCATGGCATAACTTACTTCAGCAGGAGTCCAATGTTCTTCCGGTTTCATCACAGATTCACCATCAACAACTTTTGAAGGTGCCTTCCATTCAAAAGTGAGATAATCAACAACATTTAATTCTTGTGCTTCTAGAAAGATTTGAAACTTTTCACTTCATGCCGCATAATTAGTTCCATCAAAGAATGGAGGAGAATAGCAAGATACAACAACACGTTTGTGGATGCAAATTTCTTCCTCCTTGATTGATAGGAGCATATTTATGCGACTTAGTTAGCTTGTTCTTGTGCATTTATGTTGTTATGTCTTAGTTAATTATGTATTTTAAGCTATTTTCGTGTGTTTGTAGGTCCTAATAACAAAGTTGGCAAGAAAGTGCATTTTGGAGCATTTTGAAGCATTTTTGGGCCAAGATTGGATTGCATGCACATGGAGACATGAGGATGGACGTTTTTGAAGATTAGAAGGCTGGAAATCAGCATGTGTGTGTGCAAATGTGTTGATTTTGGGCTGAAATGGTGAAGAGCATGTGTGTGCAAATGCAAAGAGGAACACACACATGCAAAGACACTCATTACCACAACATCCATCCACTACACCCATTACATCCACTCATTACCATAACACTCATCCACTACACCCATTACATCCACTCATTACCATAACACTCACCCACTCATTACCACAACACTTACCCACTACACCCATTACATCCACTTATTACCACAACTCCATACACTCCTCTCCCTAGCCTATAAATACATCCACCCTTCACCATAACTAGGGAGATCCATCAAAAGACACTACATGCACATCTCACAACTCCATACACTTACACTTTCATTTCCCTTTCCTTGCCGTGACCTCCATCCAACCTAAACTCATTCAGCCATTCCCTTCCATATATCCATATGCATCCATCAAACCACACCTTGTGCCGCAACAAAGAGAAGAAGGAGGACCCTTGGACGTGCTTGCCATTCAAGTTGGATTGTTGGAGCGTTTTTAGGTGTTTTCATTCTTTGTTTTCAATGTCTAAATTTGTTTATCTTTGCTTTGTGAGTATGAGGAACTAAACCCCCCATAGCAAGGGGGAATTCGAAACCATGTTCATGCTTGCAATATGATTTGATTACTTTCAGTTGTGATTCATAAGTTGTGAATTCAATTTACTTATCCATTTGAATTCAAACTGATTTGTGTGTGTTGGTTGAGAGTGCACGCTTAATTTTCATGCATAAATCTGATGCTAGGATATAAGGGAGTTTCACCTAATCGTTATGAACTTATTTTCACAAGTAGTGAAGGTTGCTCGTCACAACCGTGTTAAGTAAATTCTTGGCATAAGTTTCATGCAATTCATAGTTACAAGTGTTTCGTCAATGCTTATGATTTTCATAGAACTTAATGATTCTTGCTTGTATCTCTATTATGCAATTCATGTAGGGAACTTGTGGGGAATGCTTTGGGTTGTTGTATGCAATCATCCAATTCAATGAAATTAGGAAAATCTGAGGGTTAATTAGTGCATTTCACAGTTAATCTGGGGCGTTGAGAATTCGTAGTTTATTGAGAAGCAACTGGAAATCGTTTTGTTTGCAAGTGAACAAGACTAACAAGAATAAGAATATTATTAAACAACCGAGAACGCCTAAACGGCTACAAAACCCTAAGATGCTACATTGTGACTAACATAATTCTCAAACTAAATTACAAGCTCTATTTATAGAGCAATAAACCTAAGAAACCCTAATGCGTAAATGCCAAAAATACCCTACTACAAAATCAAATCAAATCTCTAATTAATTTCCTAAATAAACGTAATAAATTCCAACACCTCCTAGCTAGCCTTCCATCCATTCAATTTACTCAAATTCGTGCAGATTTCATTAGTTCTTTAATTTACTTGTTTTGTTTTCAAATTCGTCAAAACCAAAACCCCCTTTACCTTGTTGAGTCATTGATAAGCTCATATTTATATATATTTTACATAAAATTCACTTGTCTTTTCTTAGTTAGTTCCTTATATATTTGAGCTATTTACTATGTTTTTGTGTTTGGTGTGATTTATCAAGCAAAGAAAAGAAAAGTAGCACAAGTGAGATATTAAGTAACAAATTCGTCAAAACTGCCTGTGCAGATTAGCTGACTTTGGAAGCATGTTACGAATATCTCAGAATGAATGAGAAAATGAGCCTTATATGCTTGGAAAGCTACGGATGTCTATTTTCTGGAGAAATTTACGGATTGTTAATATCTTTTTCTAGAAGAAGTTATGGGCATTGTAACACTGAAAGGTTCAGAAAAGGGCTAAGCAGTTTTGGCTAATAAAATGAGAAAGTAAAGGCACTTGTTTTGTGTTTTGCTTTGTCATCAACACTCAGCAGAAAATGGGGTTATGATTCCACTCATTTGGCTTTGGAGCAAGTGGAAATGCACAGCTAGAAAGAGAAGGCACGGCACATGCAAAAGAGAAACATGGACAGCTACACACATGCAAACTGCACAGGTTGGAGGGCATACACACACTTTACATGGACAGCACACACACAACAAGAAAGGCACGGCATGGAGGGCTTGGCATGGGCAGAAAATAAGTGGACTATTGGCTGAAATAATGAAGAACATGTGTGTACAAATGCAAAGGAAAAACACACACACATGGGCAAAGGAAAGACACACACACGGGCAAAGAGAAAGGCACGGCATGGACAGTTGGCATGGGCAGAAAATGGGTTGATTTGTGGCTGAAATGATGAAGAACATGTGTGTAAATGTAAAGGAGAAACATGGTAGAAAATGTGTTTGTTTTGTGGCTGAAATGATGGAGGTCATGTGTGTGCAAATGTAAAGGGAAACATGGACATCACACACCCATACAAACTGCACATGCAAGGAATTGAAGTGGTCCTCTCCTTAGCCTATAAATACATCCACCATTCCCCTTCCTAAGTACCATCTTGATCCATAATTTTTACATCCCACAAACACATACTTTCATTCCTTGCCGTGACCTTCATCCATTCATCTAGCCATACTACATCTCACCAATCCATACACTTTCATCTCTTTGCCGTGCAAATCCACTCCATCCATATATCCATACACATCCTAGACACTTGTGCTACAACAAGGTGGTGAAAACAAAGGTCCTTGGCGTTTCAAGCTTGGAACTTTGGAGCGTTTTAGGTGTACTTCGTTCTTGTATTCAATGTCTACTTTGTTATTTTCTAATTTTGTTGCAATTATGAGTGGCTAAACCCCTATTTAGGTAGGGGGAGGTTTGAAGCCATGAACATGCTTGAGATTTGAATTGATTTCTTCCAATTGTGATTTGATAAGTTGTGATTGTAATTCAATTATCTATTTTATTCATAACTGATTCTTGTATGTTTATTAAGGATGCATACTTAGTTTTCATGCATGAATTCGATGCTAGAATATAAATGAGTTTCACCTAATCGTTACAAGTTTATATTCATGAGTAGTGAATGTTGTTTATCACAATCGCGTTAATTGAATTCTTGGCAATTGTATCATGCATTCATAGTTATAATTGCCTCGTCAACACTTATGATTTTCATTGAACGTAATGATCTCTGATTGTATCTCTATTATGCATTCATATAGGGGACTTTTAGATAATGATTTGGGTTGTCGCATGCATTCATCCAATTCAATGAGTAAAGGAAAATCTGAGGGTTAATTTGTGCATCACGGTTAATCTGGGGTGTTGAGCATCATAATTTATTGAAAAGCAATTGGAAATCGATTCATGTACAAGTGTGTCATGTGTGAAGAACGGACCTCTAACTAATCCATCCATCATCGTATTCCTCAAATTTGTCTTACAATCTGCCTAGTTTTATAACTTGTTTGTTTGTTTCAAATTCATCAAAACCAAAATCCCCCTTTTACTTTGATGTTTCAAAGTGTTAAATTTCTATTTCGTTAGTGTTTTTGAGTGTTTTGATTCAAACCAAAACACTAAATTCATCCAAAGTTGTGTTAGAGTCAAATCTACCCAGTAAGTGTTTTTAGGCAATTTTGAGTGTTTTTAAGTTGTTTTGCGTCTTTAGAATCTGGTTTGAGTCCTTTGAGTCTATTCAAACGTTTTTAACTTTGTTTTTATGTTTTTGAGTTAGTTTAGAGGTTTTACCAAGCCCTCCTAATCCCCAGTTTAGAACGATCCCTACTTGCATTTATACTATAATTTGACAACAAGAGGGTTTAATTTGAGTGCTTAACTTTCACCGCATCAAATTTTGGCGCCGTTGCCGGGGATTAGCAATTTTGTTAATCCCTTGTTATTTGTTTTTGTTTATTTTCATGTGTTTTTGTTCCTAGTTGATGACTTGACTTGTTTTCTTATTTTAGGTGGTTTATGACTCGAAGTTCTCAACCTATTCACAAGCACATCCGTGACTTTGACGACGATTTTGAACGAATTGTGAGACGAGTAAGGAATCAACAAGAACCCCAACCATCTCAACCTGCACTAGATGTTGGAGAAGACAAAGTAGAAAAGCAAGAGGAGCCCACGGCACAGGTTGTAGAGGAAGATCCCAACATGGCAGCGGACAATCGAACAATCAAGGAGCTTTCCGCTTCAGGATTGGACAATGTCGCTCCCCTATGCATCCAATACCCCATGGCTACCCTAGGGAAGACAGACGAGTTCGAATTGAAATCAAGTTTGTTGCATCACATTCCTAAGTTCCACGGGATGTCCATGGAAGATCCTAATAAACACTTGAAGGAGTTTGAGGTTGTTTGCTCGAGCATGACCCATGTGAACGTTGATGGGAGCATTCTGAAAATGAAGGCTTTTCCCTTTTCTCTCTTAGAAAAGGCTAAAGATTGGTTGTATGAGCTAGCCCCCGGAACTGTCACATCATGGGAGAGTATGAAACGAGCATTTTTGGAGAACTTTTTCCCAACTTTTCGAGTCATTCTACTACGCAAAAGGATTAGTGGCATTCAGCAAAACTAAGGTGAATCCTTTCCCACTTACTATGAGCGTTTTAAAACCCTTGTTGCTTCATGTCCACAACACCAGATGAAGAAGGAGCTTCTTCTTCAATATTTCTACGAAGGGCTTCTACCAATTGAACACCAAATGCTAGACGCCTCAGCGGGAGGAGCTTGTTGGAAATGTGCCCTAAAACCAATCATATGATGATACTTTACTGACATTTCACATGTTAAACTAATCTAGTTTAATATCAAGGGCAAAGATTATTGTTTTAAGCCGTCTCATATAAATGTTATATGCTTAAACGATAAGTCCAAGGAATATGTAATTAGGAGAATGTAATTTAAACAAGTTAGATTTATGAGACCATTCTCTTTCGTATACATATCTTAAACGTTCATGATCATAGGATTGCCAATTGGGCATTGACAGTCTGTTAAGATCAGTACGTGTTGTGTCTTCTCTCAGGGAGAGTGACTGGTCTCGAGTCATTGGTGTGATTGACACCAAGACAAGCATGTAGGTGCTCAATAGCGAATGAGTTCATTGAACACGATCAACGAGGAGTTCTCATATTCATGTCACATGAGAACTCATGGTTGGGATAATGCAAAGTAGTCCTTTGACCTGAGGCATCATAGTTGTCTTGTGGTTAGGTCCTTGATCTTTGACTATGTCAAAGTCACTCCGTCAGAGGGTGTCCACGGCATAGTTGGGGTTAAGCCACTTAGCCATGGAGGCAAGTAAATGCGCAACAAGGAATCTCTAACCTTCGAACCGTTTGAGGGAGAATACTCTATGATATGATTAAGAATCTTTGGCCAGAGTATGAATGAGATTTAGGAAGTCGTTCCAAATCACATTCAAGGTAATCATATAAGTAAATGAATCACATTGGATAGTAGACATGATTAAACTATCAAACCAAACAATGTGGTCAAGAGTATTGTATTAGAGAAATACCGTATTGCATTGTAATCCTAAACTGAATAGGTTCTCCACCTCTTCTGATTAGCTTGGGTAACCATGACATACTGCTAGGTGTCACTCATGGTTTGTGGAAGCCCTAAACGTGTATAATCACTAAAGGGAGAATTGAAAGTAAGTTTCAATTCACAATCGATTTGAAAGAGTTCTAATCGCCCACTGCCTCGCTAAAAGGAACCTAATGGATCGTACACCGTGTAAGGCAGAGATTGAAGAAACAACGGAGATGAGTAAGGATAATTAAATGGTTTAATTATTTATGGCAAGGATTAATTAATATGTTAATTAATCAAACGAATAAAGTTCGTTAAAGACCTCGGGTTAGTTTTGGGCCTCAAGGCCCAATGGGCTTCGAATGTCAAGCCCATTGACTTAAGTTGTATGACAACTTAATGACTAAATATTCACAAAGGCCCAAATAGCCCAATAAAACCCTATGGCCGGCCATATTGATAAAGGAGTGGGTTTTGGACTTAATTACAAGTTTGCCACTCCAATGAACAAAGGTATATATATGACTTTATAGCATTTTCTTCATAAGGGTTTCTTTTGGAGAAAAGATGAGAACACAAGCTCTCTTTTCTCTCTAAGAGGTCGGCCACCCTAGAGGAATTTAGCTAGCAATCTTACTTCCTCTAGGTCACTCATTTCTTCATCAATCTTTCATTGGTGTGGAGACTTAGAGGTTCTAAAATTTGGGAACTTGGAGAATCTTTTCAACCATCCTCATCCTAGAAAGCATGGATCTAAGAAGCAAGGAATGAAGGCCCTATCTCTTGGGTGATTATCCTTTGCTTATGCAAAGAGGAATCAACAAAGATATAAATTTCTCAACTCACTTTGTTCTGAGTTGAGTCTTGGTTCACCTAACTACTAGGCTTTGAATTTCATGGCTAATGTTTTGTTTTGAGTGCATGCAAGCATGATTCCGCCTTTAATTTGTTAATTACATGCTATAGATGTTGCTCAAATGAACCTGTTTTTCACAAAATCTCCTTCAAGTGGTATCAGAGCCTAGGTCTAGTAGTTGGTGAATCTTTTTGGGTTTTGTAGTTCATAGTTTATGATTTGAATGTTGTAATTGTTACAAGCTTTATTCTTGCTTCTTTGAATGTAAATTTTGTTAGAAAATTTGCCATCTCAAATGTTGTAGATGTAGTTCATATGAGCATGAATTTTGGAGCTAAAATTTGGTGCCATGTTTTTGGGAAATTCGGCCAAATCCAAAGGGTGGATTTTTGGGTTCTTGTTTGACTTGTTAAAAGTGTTTTAAGGTGACTTTTGGAACCCCTAAGTACCCTAGGATGTTAACCCCATTTTGAGTAGTGAAAATTTGAGTTTTATTGATTGAAAATGTTCATGGAGCTCTTATGGGTTTTCATGGATGTTCTTCAATGTTCTTGGTATGTTCTTGCCAAGAACAAAAAGGTTTGGTGTTTTGATTCAAAGTTTTGATTTATTTCATAAAGTCTTTGTTTTGTGTTTTTTCAAATGTTTAAATGTGATTGAATTTTTGAAAGGTGATAGAAATGGTGATGGGTGTGTAAGAAGTACTTCTCTTACACACACACCACTAGCATGACTTTATGTGATGCACCACTTGCATGAATTTATGTCACACACCTCTTGCACCACTTGCATGACTTTATGTCAAACCTACAAATCAACACACACATCACTCCCTTCACTCTCTATAACCGGCCACCCTATCAAATAGGGTACTTTTGGGGCTTTTATGCAATTACATAAAGTTTTGATACTTTTGTGTATTTGTAATTTGACCCAAAAGTTTACGTTTTTACGTAAAGGCCCAAAAACGCTAAAGGTCAAATTGTTTTGCTCCTTTAATGAAGTTTTTGTATTTGTTGAAATTTTTGGGTTCTAGTTGTAATTACATGAAGTAGTGGACTTTTGTGTTTTTTACAAAATGAGCTCAAAAGTTTGAGTTTTGCAGCATAGCCCAAAAAGTTGAGGTTATTGCATTTTTGCCCAAATTAGGTTGAGAACAAAATGGTTTTGTCTCTTTAAATGAGAATTGGATTTTCATTTCATTTAGCTCCATTTAAATCAATTCTATGGATACAAAAACCAAATGACAATGTTGCATTCAAGTTTAATTAGTTAAAGCGTTAATTAATTAAAGGGTGATTATGAACCTAAGCCTACGATAATTGAGCTATGTGAAAGGCCGTCTCAAATTTGTTTGAACCATAGGAATGTGTAGATTAGATTTTGGTTGTAATTTGATATGATCAAATGTTGTAAAAGAGCATAAGCTCTTCTTTACTTTAAAGTAATTTGTTTTGATCAAATGTTGTAAAAGAGCATAAGCTCTTCTTTACTTTGAAGTACTCATTTTCTTGTTTTATTTGATATCCATGAAATTGGAGTAGTTGGGTCCAACGCCCAATAGGAAAAACACGCCTTAATATGCTAAAACGCGTAACTAAAATCAATCACCATCCCTATGTTGGAAATATGCCCTGAAAGCCAATCTTTGGAAGAAACCTTTCAGGACAAATGAATGGATGTATAGATGATTCTTATACGTCAAATGGCAAAGACACGAATTAGGACTATCTCAATAAACGATATATTTCTTAAATAGTGTATCCATGGACAATGGACCGATTGAAGAAGTAATCTAATGATGTTAGACTACAGAGACCTTCTTCAGATAACCAAATGTCCAAAAGGTTCCTGGTCATTGGATTGTCGGAGGGAAACTGACAATGCTTAGATCGGTACATACTGTGTCTGCTTCAAATGGAAGGATGGAAAGTCTCATCCCATTCGTGTTATGACACTAAGACAAGTATGTAGGTGCTCATTAGGGGAATGAGTTCACTGAACACAATCGAACGAGAGTACTTGCATGGAGGTCTACTCACATGTCAAGCAAGTAACTCTAATGGTTGGAATAATGTAAGTAGTCCTTAGACCTGAGGCATCGTCGTTGTCTTGTGGTTAAGTACTTGATCTTTGATTATGTCAAACGTCACTCTTTCAGAATGTCAACGGCATAGTCGGGGTTAAGCCACTTAGTCATGAAGGCAAGTGTATGTGCAACAAGGAATCTCTAATCCTCGATAAGAGAGGAAGAATACTCTAAGATATGATTCGGGAATCTTCGGCCGAAGTATCGAGCGTATTAAAAGGAATGCGTTCCTATACGACTCAAAATAATCATACAAGAAGGAATAATCACATTAGGGGTTTGACATAATATATCCATACCCTAGTAATATGATTGAGAGTATTGTATTAGAGAAGGATCGAATTACATTGTAATTCCAATGGCATAGGTTCTCCGAATAAACTTCTACATTAGCTTGGGTAGCTATGACATATGGTTAGATGTCACTCATAGCTTGTGAGTTCTTCTAGATGATTAAATGTAGTTATCAAAGAAGAAAGGTGAATTAAAATGAAGTTTTAATTCACTAAGTGATTGAATTAAATGTAATCAATTGGATTGATGCCAATCACCTCACTGCCTTGCTAATTAGAACCTAAAATGATTGTTCACCAATACACTATTGTAGTGAGTAATTAATGGATGATGGAAATAATTAATTGGATTAATTAAGTGTTTTGATTAATTTAGAAAGTCTAAAGAAATCATAAAAGCGATAAAATATCGTTTTGGGCTTAAAGAAACGTTCGGGTTTAATTGGGCCCATTGGGCCTAAACCCATTGGGCTTTTATTCAAGCATTGGATGACTTGAAATAAATAAAAGCCCAAAGCCCAAATGACACTAAGGAGGCCGGCCATTCTAAGGGTTTGGGAGAGATTTTTAGTCAAATGTTGACTAGGTTTATTTATGCTATATAAGGAACTTTATAGAGATTGATTCCTTTAGGGGTTTTTGTGAGTTTAGAAACACAAAATCAAACAAAACCATCTCTCTCTCTCAACAAAAGGGCCGGCCACCATTAGGATGATTTAGCTAACAATCTTTCATCCTTTTGGTTATTCCTTCATCCTTCTCATTACACTAGTGGGTGAGGATCTTTAGAGGTCTTCTACTTTGGAGACTTAAGGAGAACCTTGGAGCACTCATTCTATCAAAGTGGAGGAGGCAAGGAGGGAAGCTAGGCTCAAGGAATTCAAGGAACAAAGGGCTTGGAGGTGGTCCATCCTTGGTCTAAAATCAAGAACAAGAGGTATAGATCTATTCCTTAACTTTGTTCTTAAGTAAAAATTGTTTTGATGCATTATATTTAAACCTATGAACCTTGAAGGGGATTTGCATGACTATAACTTTGATAACTTGTTATAAATGCTTCCGTTGCGTATGTATATAAATCTTGAATTGTATATGCATGCTAGTGATCTTGAAATCCCATATCATGAAAACTCATAATTTTCCCTTCAAGTGGTATCATGAGCCAAAGGTTTATGTATAATGTGTCCTTTTGGATTTTATGCATATGGGTATTAATGTTATGCATGACATAATTATTGTTTCATTCAAAATATGTTTATCTTTTGTTTTTCAATAGTTGAAAAATGTTAGTCAAGAGTTGAAAAAGATATGTATGCAAAAGTTGTTTTGTATGCATGAATGAAAATTGAGTTTTGAACTAATTTTGACATCTACTTCTTCATTTAAAGTATGTTTATCTTTTGTTTTTCAATGGTTGAAAAATATAAATCAAGAGTTGAAAAGATGTGCATGTAAAAATTGTTTTGTATGCATGAATGAAGAATAAGTCATGAACAAAGTTTTGGGTTTTTTGTTCTTTGTGGTTGGCACGATTTTGGGGAATTTTTGAGCATGTGTTTGTGTTTTATTGTAAGACACTCACACATCATTTTAAAGCTATAAAGTAGAAACCTTGTCACTTAAGTTTTTGGGTTTGAAAATTCACCAAGAATACACAAATCTTGAAAGATGTGTTCCTGGTTTTGTTCTTGGTGTTCATAGTTTGGTTTTGGATGAAAATGGTTTTCATGCATAGTTTTGTGGTTTTGGATGATGTTCTTACCATCCATAACCATATTAAAATTAATTGAACCCTACTTGATTAGGTGAATTTCCATCACTTTTTCTAAAGAATTAAAAGCTAAGACAAGTGACAAACAAAATGATGTTTCTTTCTATTTTGTATTGAATTAATGTAAGATGAGTGGATTTTCATCCCCCCCATTAACAAGGCCGGCCTACCCTAGTGGATTTCCCACTTATGGGGCATTTTATAATTTGAGAAAGTTGGTTTTACTTTTGAGTATTTATGGTTTGACCCCTAACTTTTTCATATTTGCATATAGGGCCCTACTAACTAGAAAGTTAAAATATTTGATTTTAATTTTGTTAGTTGTTTAAACTCATAATACTATTATGCCCATATGCACTAAATCTAAATGTTTATGTTGCATTCCATATGATTATTTAATGTGATTAGATAGTTGGAAAAATGGGTGACTATGGACTTATGCCTTAAATGATAATTGAGCTATGAGATAAGGCGCTAAAATCAAATTGTTTGAACCTTGGGAATGTGTTTTAATTACTGTTTAATTGGACCTTGTCACGTTTGACATTAATCTATCTCTCCCCTTTTAGTATATGTAATTTATAGGAATTTGTACAAATCGGTTTGTAATTCTTATTACTTCTTAATCTCTATTCATTAGTTGATTCCCTCTAGTGCTAGACTAGAGTTTCTTTAACTATTGGTAAGGAGACATAACTAAAAGAGGGTTTTGACATGAGATTAAAGATTAAATGGGTCCAACGCCCTAATTAGCAATGAATGATTGTCTTTCATTTCTAATGGCTAAATGAAAATGTTTTAATTGGATTGAAAAGCACGTAATTAAATTGACACAACCTCCCCGAGTTTATATTCAACAATGATGGCTCGTTGTTGCAATAACCTAATAAGTCCATGGTCATCCAAGAGCCTAAGATAACTATAAAGTCCAATTTCAAAGGAATGCAAAAACCATAGTAGTAGTAGTTACTTCCAATATTTTGAAAAATGTTTTGATATTGATTTGTTTTGTGAAAACGAATAGTGGGGATATTATATGCTACTAATTTCATTAAAAATGGACTAGTAGTTATAATAGGACTATTTATTTGAATGTGATTAAATAAATAATATTGATGAGACCTTAAAATCCCTCAACCAACAAACAATATTAAGTTGAAAGCGTCAGAGTGCTTAGAACACTTTTTCGTGGCCTTCCACCATGGTAGGCTCCAATCGTTTATGACTTGTACACCGCCTTCACCCTATAATGGGGGAGTTCAAAGTGCATGCTTATATTCAGGAGGAGTTTATTTAAAACATTTGATGAGGTTAAGGTAGGCAACGAGTGTGGCCAACATCGTATAATCGTGAGGTCATATTTGGACCCCTATCTAAACCAGCATGGTGGGACAGAACTTAACTAAGAGAAATGGTGCCAACATCGTATAATCGTGAGGCATTGTTCTCTAGAGGCCAAATAGATGGGTAATCACAAAAGCTTGTTGTGAATGGGTAATTGTACCCTCTCATTATTATTTTTGCTAGCCAACATCGTATAATCGTGAGGTGGGCTTGGTAATAGTGAGCCTCCCATAACCCGCTAGGAGCTTTCTTTGAAATCTCCCGGATTCCATTATGAGGGATATGGAATTTGCCAAAAATGGTGGGTGGTGTCATTCGGTTTAAAGACCCGAATCGTTTGACTTAATCAACAATCAAATTAATTATTTTATTGTTTATGTATATAGATATGGTTGGAAGCACACTCGCGAAAATACTCGACAAACATTGCCTTGAGGGGCACAATTTCCCATCATGGTATCGTAATGTCAAGATTCTCCTAACATTGGAGAAGATTGTTTACGTGCTAGACAAGCCTCCACCTCACATACCTCTCGGCCCTGAGGCTACAGAGGATGAACGTGCTAAGTTTGACAAGCACGTTGAGGATGACACACAAGCCAAGTGCTATCTGTTGGCTTCCATGAATGAGGAGCTACAGAGACAGCACGAGGACATGGACAGTGCATTTTCCATAATACTTCATCTTACGGAGTTATATGGCGAAGGGACGCGCAACCGTCGCTTTAGCACTGTTTGTGAACTTGTGAAGACCAAGATGGTCAAAGGGGCTCCAGTACATCAACATGTACTGAAGATGATAGAATTCATTGAACAATTGGAGAACCTTGGTACTCCACTTTACGGGGAATTGGCCCAGGACTTCATATTGGCTTCTCTTTCTGATTCATTTGCGCAGTTCGTAATGAACTACAATATGAATAAGATGGATAGTACTCTCTCTGAGTTGCTAAATATGTTAGTAACTGCTGAGAAGACTATGAAGAAGGAGAACGTTGTAGGGACTGTTGCAGTAGCCTACAACAAGCCATCCTCTTCCAATGCCAAGCCGCAAGGCAAAGGCAAAGGGAAGGAGATGAAGTCACCCACTCATAAGCCGAAAGGAGGAGTGTGGAAAAAGAAGGCAAAAGAGCCCAAAGGGACTTGCCACCACTGTGGAAAGGAGGGACATTGGAGGAGGAATTGCAGGTTATACCTTGCAAGTCTTAAGGACAAACCACAAGGTATGGTTTATGTTCTTATTTTCAATTCTAAATGTTAGATCTTCTAAATATTTATATTTGATATAAAGGGCTAATCACTTGTATAATTGTATATAGGTGGATGAGCCAAGTAGAAGAGGAACAAGCAAGGAAAGGTGTGGAGAAGAGTTCGGCCACCATGTTTTTTGCTTACTACTTAAGAAGTCTGTTGGGCATTTAAAGACAGTCTTTAAATTTTCTTATTTTGTTAAGAACTTAATGTGGCTTCATATGATGGAAGGCCACTAATAATGCCTAAATGTATAAAGGTATTTAAATTAGTCTCTAAATGTTTAGAGCTAATACTTTTTATATTAAACATTATGAATGTTTGAATTATCATATTAATGTAATGTGATGAATGCCTTCTAATACATTTTCTTAATAGTAGTGTTATGAATTGAATATTGTCTTGTTGTATCCTAGTTGAGATACAAGATTTATATCATATGAAACACAATAATCAAGATCACTCCTGATTCAATTAGTGGTTTTGAACAACTAATTGGGCATTCGTTAAAAGGTTTTAAAATGTCAATTGTGCTATTGATTAAACCAAGAAAGAAGTGTCTAAATCTATAAAATGTTTAAAGACTTTAGTCACTTAATAACAAGACATTAACTTAGTGAAGATTGAAACAATTAAGCTTGAAATGTTTTAAAGCTACTACACAATGTCTTCTACCAATATAATCCAATTTTATACATTTTTGAATGTATGAAATGATTTCTCATTAAAGTCATGAGAAATAGTGGGAGGTGTGAAAATGGATATAAACTTGAATGTGATTGGTTTATAGTTGTCAAAAGAATAATAGTACTTGACTATTATTAAGAGTTTGTAATTTTAATTGTTAAAAGACTCAAGCTCTTCAAACGTTAAAATTCTATGTTGTGTGTGACATTTAAAGATAGTCTTTGAATGTTGGTTTCGTCAATCTAGCATAAAATGGTTATATGTTGGGAGTTGTCCATCATTCTCTTTTATGAGAACAAGCTAATAACAAAGCATATGGACAAGTTGATGAAACAAAAGGGAATAATTTCAAAATGAGTCACAACATTTGGTTTAACAACAAGACAATCCAAATTCAACATCTAATGTAACATTATTGCTCTATGTAGTTTCGATAAAGAATTATATCAACCACCTAGAAGGAATGGTTGAGTTTCTATATCCTTAGAAGAAGCCATGCTTCCACTAAAGACTTGGATAATTCTTATATGACTACATTAAAGGTCTTAGTATGACTAAAACTTGAAATATGGTGTATGACACCATATGAATTAAATGAATAGACTTGATAAAGCAAGTTACACATTTCAAATGGAATTACTTAAGAAGGAATTCTTTTGTGTATGATTCGTTTGAATAACTTGTGTTAGCTAGTGTTGTTGATAGTCTCAAAATAGTTGAGATATCATCAATAAGCTAATGGATCTTAATGATTGTCAATAGATCCAATACAAGTTAGTGGGAGCAATATGCATTCAAATCAAGACAATATAATTGTTAATTTTTGAATGAATGCTAAGTTACATAAAGGCCAATGGGAGTGATGTCATAATTTGAGCAAACAAGATATGAATGAAGTCTATTTGATAGACTTGATAAATCATAGATATTACTCGAAAAATGACAAAACATGACACAGTCAATTTTGAAGTATAGACTTGAAATTGGACTTATTGATATAGCAAGACTATCTCAAGGATATTAAATGAGGAATTAAATCTCAAATGTTGTAGATTTAAGAAAGCATTTTCCTATGTGATAGGAAATCACTTTCAGAACCCTTATAATGAATGTGTCATAAAATCACAAAAGGGACACATGTATTGACTTGTGAAATAGATATCCAAAAGTGAAGAACCACAAGGGTTGTCACTTTAAGATATTACTATATCCCAGGATCAGAACCAAAGCAACTGATAGAGTATTATTGCCTTTAAGAAAGAAACATCAGAGTGGGACTCTGGAAGCGTGCATTCACTTAGGTTGTTAACCAAAGTGAAAATAAGCCATTTTAACAAATGGAACTTCATATTGGATGAAGAACTAACCATATGAATGAATTGATAGTATGGTACTACAATGGTCTCAAGGATGGAGCAAAGTTTGTATAAAGTATACAAACAAAATATATGACGATATATTGTTTTAGAAACTGCTTCAAAAAGGTGTTTTGAATGAAGGGGGTTCTATTAGAACCAATGATTGAATCCAAACCATAAGGTCGATGGTAGTGTACTACGACGTAATGGGGCGATAGCTCAAGCCATGGAATCAAGGTCTCATCAAAATATTCGAACACAATAAAGAGACATCATCAAATGTTTTGGAAACATTTGATAAGTAAATTCCCTTTTAAAATAAAAGGGATTAATACATAACCATGTTAACCTACGAGCATGAACTCTCTCGACAAGATGTATAAGATACACTAGTGATTGACTTTAGTGCAAGTGGGAGATTGTTGGAAATATGCCCTGAAAGCCAATCTTTGGAAGAAACCTTTCAGGACAAATGAATGGATGTATAGATGATTCTTATACGTCAAATGGCAAAGACACGAATTAGGACTATCTCAATAAACGATATATGTCTTAAATAGTGTATCCATGGACAATGGACCGATTGAAGAAGTAATCTAATGATGTTAGACTACAGATACCTTCTTCAGATAACCAAATGTCCAAAAGGTTCCTGGTCATTGGATTGTCGGAGGGAAACTGACAATGCTTAGATCGGTACATACTGTGTCTGCTTCAAATGGAAGGATGGAAAGTCTCATCCCATTCGTGTTGTGACACTAAGACAAGTATGTAGGTGCTCATTAGGGGAATGAGTTCACTGAACACAATCGAACGAGAGTACTTGCATGGAGGTCTACTCACATGTCAAGCAAGTAACTCTAATGGTTGGAATAATGTAAGTAGTCCTTAGACCTGAGGCATTGTCGTTGTCTTGTGGTTAAGTACTTGATCTTTGATTATGTCAAACGTCACTCTTTCAGAATGTCAACGGCATAGTCGGGGTTAAGCCACTTAGTCATGAAGGCAAGTGTATGCGCAACAAGGAATCTCTAATCCTCGATAAGAGAGGAAGAATACTCTAAGATATGATTCGGGAATCTTCGGCCGAAGTATCGAGCGTATTAAAAGGAATGCGTTCCTATACGACTCAAAAGAATCATATAAGAAGGAATAATCACATTAGGGGTTTGACATAATATATCCATACCCTAGTAATATGATTGAGAGTATTGTATTAGAGAAGGATCGAATTACATTGTAATTCCAATGGAATAGGTTCTCCGAATAAACTTCTACATTAGCTTGGGTAGCTATGACATATGGTTAGATGTCACTCATAGCTTGTGAGTTCTTCTAGATGATTAAATGTAGTTATCAAAGAAGAAAGGTGAATTAAAATGAAGTTTTAATTCACTAAGTGATTGAATTAAATGTAATCAATTGGATTGATGCCAATCACCTCACTGCCTTGCTAATTAGAACCTAAAATGATTGTTCACCAATACACTATTGTAGTGTGTAATTAATGGATGATGGAAATAATTAATTGGATTAATTAAGTGTTTTGATTAATTTAGAAAGTCTAAAGAAATCATAAAAGCGATAAAAGATCGTTTTGGGCTTAAAGAAACGTTCGGGTTTAATTGGGCCCATTGGGCCTAAACTCATTGGGCTTTTATTCAAGCATTGGATGACTTGAAATAAATAAAAGCCCAAAGCCCAAATGACACTAAGGAGGCCGGCCATTCTAAGGGTTTGGGAGAGATTTTTAGTCAAATGTTGACTAGGTTTATTTATGCTATATAAGGAACTTTATAGAGATTGATTCCTTTAGGGGTTTTTGTGAGTTTAGAAACACAAAATCAAACAAAACCATCTCTCTCTCTCAACAAAAGAGCCGACCACCATTAGGATGATTTAGCTAACAATCTTCATCCTTTTGGTTATTCCTTCATCCTTCTCATTACACTAGTGGGTGAGGATCTTTAGAGGTCTTCTACTTTGGAGACTTAAGGAGAACCTTGGGGCACTCATTCTATCAAAGTGGAGGAGGCAAGGAGGGAAGCTAGGCTCAAGGAATTCAAGGAACAAAGGGCTTGGAGGTGGTTCATCCTTGGTCTAAAATCAAGAACAAGAGGTATAGATCTATTCCTTAACTTTGTTCTTAAGTAAAAATTGTTTTGATGCATTATATTTAAACCTATGAACCTTGAAGGGGATTTGCATGACTATAACTTTGATAACTTGTTATAAATGCTTCCGTTGCGTATGTATATAAATCTTGAATTGTATATGCATGCTAGTCATCTTGAAATCCCATATCATGAAAACTCATAATTTTCCCTTCACCCTAGACCGAGATTCAACACAAGGCTCGTGTTGGATCTAATCAAAGGTTCATAGTCATCCTAAGGCCCTAAGACAACTATATAGTCCATCAATGAATGCAAACCTTATGTTAGTAGTACCATATACTCTTGCTTTAAAAACCGTTCTACAAGCATAGTGGGAGTATTATATACAACTAAATCAATCAAATGGACCAATAGTTGTAATAGGACCAAATTGTTTTAATAAGATTAAAATGTATGTTTATAAGTGATGAGACCTAAAACCCTTAACCAAACCATTATTAAGTTGATAAACGTGAGAGTGCTTTGAACACTCTTTCGTGGCCTTCCACCGTGGTAGGCTCTTATCGTTTGTGACTCGTACATCGACTTCACCCTATCATGGGGGAGTACAAAGTGCGTGCTTACACTCATGAAGAGTTCTATATGCATACATGATGTTGTGAAGGTAGGCAACGAGAATAGCCAACATCATATCATTGTGAGGTTGTTCTTGAACCCCTACTCGAACTTGCATGGTGGGAATGACTTAACTAAGTGCAATGGAGCCAACATCATATCATTGTGAGGCTTCATTCTCTAGAGGCCAAATAAGATGGGTACTTGCAAAAGATGCAAATGAGTAATTGTACTCTCTCATTATTATTGATGCTAGCCAACATCATATCATTGTGAGGTGGGCTTGGTAATAGTGAGCCTCCCATACCCTACTAAGAGTTTCCTCCAAAACTCTCGAATTCCAATGAGGGATATGGAATTTGCCAAAAATAGTGGGTGGTGCTATTTGATTTAAAGACCCGAATCAAATGGCTTAAAATCAATCAATTTATATTCGTTATGTATTTAATTACCGATATATTTGCAAACGCTATCCAAAACTTGACAAAGAAAAGCCGAATGCTTTAGTTTCCGGACTTGGTACCTGATGCGAAAATTAACTAACGCACAAATTTAAACCCTATTTGTGACAGTTGTAGTATATGGATAAGTAGGGATCGTTCTAGGCCGGGGATTAACTAGGGATGCTAACCCAAGTAAAATTAAATTAAAAACGTAAAAACAAAATTTAAAATATTAAACTAGACTCAAAACACTTAAATAGAATAACTCAAAATAAAACTAACAAATAAACTAAAATAAATCAAAAGACTCAAAACAACTCAAGATTTAAGAAAACACAAACTAAAATGATTTCTAATAAATCTAACACTTAAAAATAAACGGGGGATTGATTTTTGATTAAAAGTAAATTAAACTTAAATAAATTACAGAATTGACAAAAACATAAAATTAAGGTAAAATGATAAATGACGGACTGGCTAGAGGGTTCTTCTCCACACATGATACATATGCAACCTAAATTGATTTTCAGTTGTTCTTTCAATAAATTGTAAATTCTCAACGCCCCAAGTTAATTAGGTCCGCTTAAATTAACCTTCAGATTTTCCTACTTTTATTAGGTTGGATGATTGCATACGACAACCCAAAACATTCCCTACAAGTTCCCTACATGAATTGCATAATAGAGATACAAGCAAGAATCATTAAGTTTTATGAAAATCATAAGCATTGACGAGGCACTTGTTACTATGAATTGCATGAAACTTATGCCAAGAATTTACCTAACGCGATCGTTTATAAGCGACCTTCACTACTTGTGAATATAAGTTCATAACGATTAGGTGAAATTCACTTATATTCTAGCACCAAATTCATGCATGTAAATTAAGTATGCATCCTTAATCGACATACAAAAATAAGTTATCAATCAAGCAGTTAAGCAAATTAAATCACAACTCAGAAATCACAACTGAAGGTAATCAATTCAAATTACAAATATATCCATGGTTTTGAATTAACCTCTAGCCAACACAAATTAATTACACATTATTCATAAATTAAACCATAAAATAAAACATAAGTTTGGAGTAAGAATAACACCGAGAAAAATACAGCTTGCTGTCCGTCTCCTCAGTGGCTGCCTGGTTACTTGCGTCGTGGCTCGCTGCCCTAAGGCAGCTCCTGCGTGTTTTTCCGCGTGTCAGCCAAGCACCATTCCTTTTGAGCTGCTCCTCCAGTCTCGCACGTCTCCTCCAATTTCAGCGCATGCTGACTTCCTTCACCTGCCGTGCTCCTCTCCTGCCCTGACCTCAAATGCCGAGCTCCCTTTTCAATCCCTTGCTGCCTTGGGAAGGCAGCTCCTCCTCAATTCTCGCAAGCCCCCACGTCTGCCCTCACGTGTGCTGCCAATGGCAGCCCTACCTGCACTGCCCTCCAGTTTTTCTCACTTCCCCCACCAGGCTTTCCGTGCACCCCAGGCTTATGCCGAGGCCCCCCACCTCGACTCCACTTCCTTTCTTCTTATCTCTCCTGCTTCACTTGTCCTTTTCTTTATATTATTCTTTCTAAATCCCCCGAGTGCACTAGCTTTTTCCACGCCAACACTGTCTTTGTTCTTTTTAATCTACCCTTGCTTTTTCTTTGCTTTTTGACTGCTTTTGCCTTCTGCCAACCTTCCCACGTCTCCAATCTTTTATTTCTGTCCCTCTGCATTCCAATGCCGAGCTCCCCTTTATTCTCATTATTTCTTCCTTTAATTTCTGCATGCTCCCTCAACATCATATATATATATATATATTTATAATACTATCTTATTTTTATTAACAAAAAATAGTGAGCAATGCAGTATTGACGATTTTATTACTAAAAATCACACTTGTGCTATTTTTATTTTCTTAGCTAGATAAATTCGATAAAACACAAAAACAAAGTAAATAGCACAAAAATATGAGGAAATAACTAAGAAAAGACGAGAGAATTTGATGTAAAATATGCATAAATATGAGCTTATCAAATACCCCCACACTTAGCTTTTGCTAGTCCTCGAGCAAAACAAACGAAAAACAGAAAAAATAATAACATGAAAATTATTAGTTTCCCCCTATATGACCCTCATAGAACTTCATTTGAGAACACAATCATCAAGAACAATAGCTAACACCGATAAGCAATTCAAGTTCATTTTCCTTACTCAAATATTAGCAGTAATCTTTGAAACATCCTTGAAGTGTAGTGTGTGAGATAGCCATGCTAATGCAATTTCAAATTTTTATTTTAAAAACACCATATGCAAACTAGCAACCTTCTCACTGGATATACTCTCAATCACACATGTGTTTAGTTTAAATGTGTTTCGCTCAAAGAAACAAATGTGAAAGTTCTACCATAAGCTTGCATAAAGATCACTTCTCCACAGTCATAATTGCAAAACTTAAATCAAGAGGACTTTTATTGGATGTAATGAGGCTTCGGGATAGGGTTATTGAAACGAAAGAATAGGAAAACACAAGTTCCAAGCTACATTGCAAGCAATTCTTTTGTTTAGATTTATAAGAACTCAAACTTTCCAGCTATTCTTCAAGTCACCAACCACACCCATAAACTAAAACTTTAAAAACTTTTTATTTTCTTTCTATACAATCTTTCTTTTTCTTTTCCTTTTCTTTTCTTTTTTTTTTTTTTTTTTTTTTTTTTTTTTTTTTTTTTCAAAAAGAAACAAATATGAAAAACCCCCACACTTATTCTTTTGCCAAACACCTTCAAAGTACTTCACAAACATTTCTCATAAGACAATCTCACATTGCTCACTAGCTCGCTTGGAAAGGGTAAGGAAAATTATTTCAGGCATAAGGGTAGACATATCTGGTGATAAGAAATAAAAGGCTCACATACATGGCTCAAATTGGCAATCTAATGATATCATTTTTCTTTGGGAAACAAGGTTATTTGGGCCATGGTGCGAAAATAAATTCACACACAAATTTAAACCCTATTTGTGACAGTTGTAGTATATGGATAAGTAGGGATCGTTCTAGGCCGGGGATTAACTAGGGATGCTAACCAAAGTAAAATTAAATTAAAAACGTAAAAACAAAATTTAAAACACTAAACTAGACTCAAAACACTTAACTAGAATAACTCAAAATAAAACTAACAAATAATCTAAAACAAATCAAAAGACTCAAAATAACTCAAGACTTAAGAAAACACAAACTAAAATGATTTCTAATAAATCTAACACTTTAAAATAAAATGGGGGATTGATTTTGATGAAAAGTAAATTAAACTTAAACAAATTACAAAATTGACAAAAACATAAAATTAAGGTAAAATGATAAATGACGGACTGGCTAGAGGATTATTCTCCACACATGCCACATATGCAACCTAAATTGATTTTCAGTTGTTCTTTCAATAAATTGTAAATTCTCAACGCCCCAAGTTAATTAGGTCCGCTTAAATTAACCTTCAGATTTTCCTACTTTTATTAGGTTGGATGATTGCATACGACAACCCAAAATATTCCCTACAAGTTCCCTACATGAATTGCATAATAGAGATACAAGCAAGAATCATTAAGTTCTATGAAAATCATAAGCATTGACGAGGCACTTGTTACTATGAATTGCATGAAACTTATGCCAAGAATTTACCTAACGCGATCGTTTATAAGCGACCTTCACTACTTGTGAATATAAGTTCATAACGATTAGGTGAAATTCACTTATATTCTAGCATCAAATTCATGCATGTAAATTAAGTATGCATCCTTAATCGACATACAAAAATAAGTTATCAATCAAGCAGTTAAGCAAATTAAATCACAACTCAGAAATCACAACTGAAGGTAATCAATTCAAATTACAAATATATCCATGGTTTTGAATTAACCTCTAGCCAAAATAAAATTAGTTATACATTATTTAAATTAAAACAGAAAATAAAACGTGAGTTTAGGAACGAATTAACCGAGAGAAAATTGCAGTGAAACTTTGCTCGTTTTCTGTTTCTGCGCTGACTGCCCAAGGCAGTCACCTTGGTTCTGCCTGCTTTGGCTTTCTTATTTCCTGCCTTTCCTCACGCTGCACGTCCTCCCTGGTTTTTTTTCCTTTGAATCCTCTTCACACTGCCTAAAAGCAGCACTCCCAGGAAGCCTTCACACGTCAGCTGCCAAGCAGCTTTCCACACTTCCTGCGCAAATCACCCAAAGACCGAGACCTCTGGTTTCCTTTCCCTCTTTCCTGCGCTTCCCGTATCTCTCGCCAGCTGCCAATCTCCCTCTCTTGCGCTGCCAAAGGGCAGCCTTCCTGCCTTCCAATTCGCTCCCCGTGGCTGCCTTAGCAGCCTCTCATGCTTCCTGCGTGCGCCACCTGACTCGCCAGCTTCCTGCGTGCGCCACCTGACTTCTCCTCGCTGATCTCAGCTGCAAGGCAACTTGCTGCTCTCCCTTCAGCGCTGCCAAGGCAGGCAGCCTTCCATTCTGCGTCTTTTCTCCTTTCCGTCCTGCGAGCTTCTCTCCCTGACCTTGCTGCCAAAGGGCAGCTTATTCCTTCTCCCCCCTGGTCTTCCACGTTCTTCCTTTCTTTTATTCTTGTCTGATTGCATCTTTCCAGCTGCCAAAGGGCAGCTTTGTTCTTTTTTTTTTATTCTTTTCTTTTCCTTCCACTCCATTTTGTCATGTTGTCACTATCATGTGTTGTCGGATGGAATAATGGAAAGCATGGGATGGAATAATGGAAAGCATGAGTGCTAATGTTGATGCTATCATTGCTTTGGTTCAACACATTTCATACAAAATTCACATGCTGAAAACATATGCAGTTTGACACATACATTCGAATCTAGGATTTGTTAATTTAGCTCTAATACCAAATGTTGGACAACTAGTAGTAAATAATATTAACAGGTTTTCTTAAGTGAGCAAATTACAAATGACGAATTTATTACTTAAAACCATACTTGTGATATTTTTATTTTCTTAGCTAGATAAATTCGATAAAACACAAAAACAAAGTAAATAGCACAAAAAAATGAGGAACTAACTAAGAAAAGACACGTGAATTTGATGTAAAAATATATATAAATATGAGCTTATCAAATACCCCCACACTTAGCTTTTGCTAGTCCTCGAGCAAAACAGAGAAAATAGAAAAAGTAATAACATGAAAATTATTAGCTTCCCCCTATGTGACCCTCATAGGACTTCATTTGAGAACACAAATCATCAAGAACCATAACTAACACCAAACGAGCTAATCCAAGTTCATTTTCCTTATTCAAATATTAGCAGTAATCTTTGAATCATCCTTGAAGTGTAGTGTGTGAGATAGCCATGTTAATGCAATTTCAAAATTTTTATTTTTAAAATCACCATATGCAAACTAGCGACCTTCTCACTGGATATACACTTAATCACACATGTGTTTAGTCTTAATGTGTTTCGCTCAAAGAATCAAATGTGAAAGTTCTACCATAAGCTTGCATAAAGATCACTTCTCCACAGTCATAATTGCAAAACTTAAATCAAGAGGACTTTTATTGGATGTAATGAGGCTTAGGGCGAGAGTTATTGAAACGAAAGAATAGGAAAACACAAGTTCCAAGCTACATTGCAAGCGATTTTTTCTTTAGATTTATAAGAACTCAACATTTCCAGCTATTCTACAAGTCACCTCCAACCACACCCATAAACTGAAACTTTAAAAACTTTTTATTTTCTTTGTATACAATCTTTCTTTTTCTTTTCTTTTTTTTTTTTTTTTTTTTTTTTTTAAACAGAAACAAATATGAAAAACCCCCACACTTATTCTTTTGCCAAACACCCTCCAAAGTACTTCACAAACATTTCTCATAAGACAATTTCACATTGCTCAATAGCTCGCTTGGAAAGGGTAAGGAAAATTATTTCAGGCATAAGGGTAGACATATCTGGTGATAAGAAATAAAAGGCTCACATACATGGCTCAAATTGGCAATCTAATGATATCATTTTTCTTTGGGAAACAAGGTTATTTGGGCCATGGTGGTAAACCTAATGCCTCTATCATTTTCAAGTTCATGCAATCAATGACAAATATTTCGAAAGATCGTTATGCAAGTTCTAGAGAAGTATCTCACATAAGTTCATCACACATGAAAAAATAGGAGTGTATGAAAAATGCACACACTTTCAATAGGCTCAAAAAACTCACATAGGATGTATATGGTCACTAAATTCACATATGGAGCTTTAAATCATGCTTTAGTTTCACATTAACAAGGCTATGTGCATTTAGTTTTTCAAGGATAATCAAATATGTACAAACTAACACGAGAATTAGGAATTTCACACAACACATGTTAACTAAGTTCTTGATGATCATGGTTCAAATTTTATCCAATTATATCATTGGGTCGGGAAAACTAACAAAAATCTAATTCAAAACAATAAGGAAAACAAGGAAATATTTTTGGATTTTTTTAAATTTTCCGAATTTTTTTTTTTTTTTTTTTTTTTTTTTTTTTTATTTTAAAAACAACAACTTAATTACGAAAACACAAAGCAATAACATGGAAACAAATGAAACCAGTTCAAAGTCGAAGGTACAAAAATTTTCAATTTGGTCATTTTTATACTCTTTACCCCCACACTTAAACTAGACATTGTCCCCAATGTCAGAAAATATAATAAAATGCAAATAAAAATAAAATAAATAAATATAAAGAAACAAAATAAAGCAATAGGACTGAAAACTTCCCTAATTTGCAGAAAAAATCAAGCGATGACCCCCAAGCTAAAATTCTGCAATCAACCTCAAGGGTGGAAATAACCAAAAGTTCCTGCAAAGAAAAGAAATAAATCAGTTAAGCACGCAAGAAAATGTAAAAAAAAAACAAATAAACGAAAAATTGAAAATGAAAATAAAAGATAATAATAAAACTAAAAGTGATCATTGGTCCTGTTTGGTGACTTTCCACAGCTTTGAACTTGAACTGGCCTCGGAACTTCTTAGCAAGGAAAATGAGACTTGATTGGTGTTGGTGTTGAAGCTTCTCGAGCTCTTGGTTTCAACTCAGACTCCTTCTGCCAGGTTGATTGAGTCTGCAGGCTACATTCTTCTCTTTTTGTTCTTCTGCATGGCAGGTAGGCACGAGGAATAGGTGGTGGTCTGCTTCTTTGTTCAATCTGTCCAAGTGCCGACCGATTTCCTTTCTTTCACCTTGACTCGTAGCCAAGAGCAAGGGTAAAGGAAAAGCATGCCATGAGAAATCTTTGCCTCTGACTCTGATGATATGGGATACTTTTGCTTTTGAAGAAGTATCGTTCCACAGGTGTATGCTTGAACTGGGCTGGGGAACTTCTTAGCAAGGAAAATGAGACTTGATCTTGAAGATGAAGCAGCACCTTGTCTCCACATGCTTCAAGTATCATTTTCACTTGCCATGTCTGTTCTTCAGGCAGATGTGGCGACTTCTTCGGAAGTACATCAGTGGTTGAAGAAGAGCACTCGAGAGCAATGCTAGGTAAGCAATCAGGAAGGATTTCCAGGCAGTCGGTTCTTAGATTGGAAGATTGACACCGAGTGCTGGCTGATTGCCCGCTTTCTCCTTGCCACAAAGACAAGGACAAGGACAGGAAGAAAGCGTGATATGAGATACTCTTGCTTTCAACCTTCATGATATGAAATACTCTAGCTCTAGATGATTTATTTGGAAAGGTATCCCAAGGAATGAGAAACACAGAGAAACTCGAGAGGGTTTGTTGGAAAGGCATTTTCGGAGATGAAAAATTTCGGAGATGAAGAAGTGTTGAAAGAGTTTTCCTTTGCTGTTGAAGGCGAATGTAGACGTTTATAGGACTTTTCTTCACAACCGAAACTGTTCTTTTACCCCTGTCGGCAGCCGGTGGATGGATGAACAGTACAGGTCACGCGCTTTCTGAAAAAGCAGCCCGTAATTTGCGCAAAGCTGACAGCGCGTGACGAGTGACGACAAAATTGGACAAATCAGGGGGCGGCTCGTGGTTTCTGAGCAATCCCGACTTTTGAGAAAGGAATTGCATGTGACACGTCTGGACAAATCAGGGAGCGGCTCGCCTCGTGATTCCTGACTGCTCCGGCTTTTGAGAAAGACGCCCGACTTTTGAGAGAGCGGCGTCCGACTTTTGAGAAAGGAATCAACTTTTGAGAACGGCGACGCCGCTTTTGAGAAAAGAATCCGGCTTTTGAGAAAGGAGCCCGGCTCTTCGATTTGCGAGAGGGCGTCTCTTCGACTGCTGAGTGATGCCTCAACGATTTCTTCTTCTTATAAGAACGCTCATTTTTGCTCCACAACACACTTGAGCTCCCCTTGTAAACACTTCATCTGGTAAACGTTCCCACTGTAAACACTCACTCTTGCATTTTCTTTTAATCTTGATCAGTCCAATTCTTCATTCTCAACACCTTCAGAAAATGTCTTGCCCTTCTGACCGTCGCCTTAACTTGAATGTTGGGGAAGATAGTGATATATCTTCTCCAACCAACATTTGGCAGCCATCCTTCATATCCCCAAATGGTCCTCTTACAGTTGGGGATTCCATGATGATGAACGAAACAACCGCATCGGTGGTGGCCAGAAATCTGCTCACTCCTAGAGACACTAGGATACTTTCCAGGCGGTCCGACGAACTAGCTGTCCAGGACTCTATGGCCTACAGCGTCCGATGCGCAGGCTCAGTATCAAACATGGGCCAGCGCCTTCTTGCACGAACCCGTCAGGTGGAGTCGTTGATGGCTGAAGTGGCTAGTCTTCGGCAGGAGGTCAGAGTGCTTAGGCATGAGAACAGGGATTTGCACATGCTTGCAACCAATTACTCCACAAGCATGAAGAGGAAGCTGGATCAGATGCAGGAGTCCGAAGTGCGGATTCAGAGTGATCATCAACGGTTTATGGCGTTACTCCCGAGGTTTGTGTTGCCTTCGTCCTCGGGAGCAGCACCAAGTATTGAGGCTCTGAATGATCCAGCTCTGGCGCTTCGTCTTTCAGGGGCTCCGTCGACCTCCGAGGCACCACCAACCAATGACCAATGAACGAAATTAAATTACAAGTTATTGTAAAAAAAAATTTATGCATTTAAGTTTTTTTTTTATTTTTTATTTTTTATTTTTTTTTTATTTTTATTTTTTATTTATATGAATGTTTATGTTTTTAAGTTTTTTTTAATTTTTTTAATTTTTTTTTATTTTTATTTTTTTTATTTTTTATGTATTTTTAACAACTTAATTAAGAAAACACAACAATAAGTAAAACAAAGTAAAAAGACTAAGTTCAACTTTCTAAACAAAAATCACAACTAAATAAACAAAACAAAAATCACAACTAAATAACAAAACAAAATGAAAGCAGTAAAGAGAAGGGATTAGGAATGCAAATCTGATTGTGGGTGATTCCTAGGCCTCCCTTCATTATTCAAATGCATGGGCTTATCATTGAACGGACGGTGGTACTTGAAATGATCCGGCAATGGTTTAAATTCAAGAGTGGGTGCCTGAATCATCAAAATCAGAAAAATGTTAGTATAAATTAAAATTAAAAATGGAGAAGATGGCTTACTATCTTTTTCTGACACAAACTCAATGACAAACACCACATTTTTGAACATTTCCGGGACTTTGAACTTAGCCAGGTTTACTATGATGGTTGTGGCTTGTCCCGTGTCCTCAGTTTTAACTCCTTTGGACTTGTTTGTCTCATGCACAGCCTCTTTGATATGTTCAACAAATTCTCCGGCCACCTCATTTTCTGGAATATCTTCCACAACGTCTTTTTCATTCACTTCTTCCTTGAGATTTAAAAACCTGCAAGAAAAAAGGACATTTGGTGGAACGATGTTAGAATGAATTGAATTTAGAACCTCCTCACCTGAGTTGGATGACATAAGGACTTGGGGGGTTTGCGATAAGAATTCTTCTAAACTGCCCAAGTCGTCATCCTCATCTTCTTCTGGAATTGGCAATTCATCCATGTTCGGGCTCTGTTTGGATGGTTCAGGAACAACTTCATCCTCCATGTTACCTTGATCTCGAATCTGTGCCATGAATTCCATAATCTGCCCAACTTGCTCCTCCAATGCATCCACCTTGTTGGCTTTATTTTGCATCTCCATGTTTCGATTTTCTACGTCCTGGGTCAAAGAGGTTAGTAACTTATTCAAAATGTCATTATCCGAGGACGTACCTGAATTTGGTTGGGGAGATTGTGGTGGAGGCTGTGACGGTTCATATGGCCACTGATAGAACTCTTCCGATGGCTGTAATTGTTCTTCGTTTTGTGAGCCCTGCACCAAAGAAATTAATTCATCAAGCCTTTGATTATAATCCACGGGCATACTTTGATTTGAGTGGAATTGCTGTGGGGGATGTTGTGGTGGCTGCATAGATCTTGAATAAAACTCCTCATCTTGTTGCCAATATCCACTTTGTTGAAAGTGTTGAGGTTCATCCCACATATAATCTGAGTAGTCTCTCCAATCCGAATTGTAAGCGTTGGAAAACATGTTGCCCCTTGATTGGTTATGGCCCTGATATCCCCAAACATCTTCATTGACAGAAAATTGAGGACTTTGATATCCTTGCCCATAGGGCACATCAAGTGTAGGGACACTTGGCATTGCGGTCCGTTCGGCATTATGAGTTAATTGAGCAGTGAGCTGTGCCAATAGATCTTGAATGCTAGTAGAATCCAGGTCTTGCTCCATTTGTACCTAAAATCAAAGAAAACTAAATCAAATATCAAAAGTAAAAGACATAAACACAAATAAACATAAGCAAAAACAAAAATAAAAGGATTAGCAAATTTGCTAATCCCCGGCAACGGCGCCAAAAATTTGGTGCGAAAATAAATTCACACACAAATTTAAACCCTATTTGTGACAGTTGTAGTATATGGATAAGTAGGGATCGTTCTAGGCCGGGGATTAACTAGGGATGCTAACCAAAGTAAAATTAAATTAAAAACGTAAAAACAAAATTTAAAACACTAAACTAGACTCAAAACACTTAACTAGAATAACTCAAAATAAAACTAACAAATAATCTAAAACAAATCAAAAGACTCAAAATAACTCAAGACTTAAGAAAACACAAACTAAAATGATTTCTAATAAATCTAACACTTTAAAATAAAATGGGGGATTGATTTTGATGAAAAGTAAATTAAACTTAAACAAATTACAAAATTGACAAAAACATAAAATTAAGGTAAAATGATAAATGACGGACTGGCTAGAGGATTATTCTCCACACATGCCACATATGCAACCTAAATTGATTTTCAGTTGTTCTTTCAATAAATTGTAAATTCTCAACGCCCCAAGTTAATTAGGTCCGCTTAAATTAACCTTCAGATTTTCCTACTTTTATTAGGTTGGATGATTGCATACGACAACCCAAAATATTCCCTACAAGTTCCCTACATGAATTGCATAATAGAGATACAAGCAAGAATCATTAAGTTCTATGAAAATCATAAGCATTGACGAGGCACTTGTTACTATGAATTGCATGAAACTTATGCCAAGAATTTACCTAACGCGATCGTTTATAAGCGACCTTCACTACTTGTGAATATAAGTTCATAACGATTAGGTGAAATTCACTTATATTCTAGCATCAAATTCATGCATGTAAATTAAGTATGCATCCTTAATCGACATACAAAAATAAGTTATCAATCAAGCAGTTAAGCAAATTAAATCACAACTCAGAAATCACAACTGAAGGTAATCAATTCAAATTACAAATATATCCATGGTTTTGAATTAACCTCTAGCCAAAATAAAATTAGTTATACATTATTTAAATTAAAACAGAAAATAAAACGTGAGTTTAGGAACGAATTAACCGAGAGAAAATTGCAGTGAAACTTTGCTCGTTTTCTGTTTCTGCGCTGACTGCCCAAGGCAGTCACCTTGGTTCTGCCTGCTTTGGCTTTCTTATTTCCTGCCTTTCCTCACGCTGCACGTCCTCCCTGGTTTTTTTTCCTTTGAATCCTCTTCACACTGCCTAAAAGCAGCACTCCCAGGAAGCCTTCACACGTCAGCTGCCAAGCAGCTTTCCACACTTCCTGCGCAAATCACCCAAAGACCGAGACCTCTGGTTTCCTTTCCCTCTTTCCTGCGCTTCCCGTATCTCTCGCCAGCTGCCAATCTCCCTCTCTTGCGCTGCCAAAGGGCAGCCTTCCTGCCTTCCAATTCGCTCCCCGTGGCTGCCTTAGCAGCCTCTCATGCTTCCTGCGTGCGCCACCTGACTCGCCAGCTTCCTGCGTGCGCCACCTGACTTCTCCTCGCTGATCTCAGCTGCAAGGCAACTTGCTGCTCTCCCTTCAGCGCTGCCAAGGCAGGCAGCCTTCCGTTCTGCGTCTTTTCTCCTTTCCGTCCTGCGAGCTTCTCTCCCTGACCTTGCTGCCAAAGGGCAGCTTATTCCTTCTCCCCCCTGGTCTTCCACGTTCTTCCTTTCTTTTATTCTTGTCTGATTGCATCTTTCCAGCTGCCAAAGGGCAGCTTTGTTCTTTTTTTTTTATTCTTTTCTTTTCCTTCCACTCCATTTTGTCATGTTGTCACTATCATGTGTTGTCGGATGGAATAATGGAAAGCATGGGATGGAATAATGGAAAGCATGAGTGCTAATGTTGATGCTATCATTGCTTTGGTTCAACACATTTCATACAAAATTCACATGCTGAAAACATATGCAGTTTGACACATACATTCGAATCTAGGATTTGTTAATTTAGCTCTAATACCAAATGTTGGACAACTAGTAGTAAATAATATTAACAGGTTTTCTTAAGTGAGCAAATTACAAATGACGAATTTATTACTTAAAACCATACTTGTGATATTTTTATTTTCTTAGCTAGATAAATTCGATAAAACACAAAAACAAAGTAAATAGCACAAAAAAATGAGGAACTAACTAAGAAAAGACACGTGAATTTGATGTAAAAATATATATAAATATGAGCTTATCAGGCCATGGTGGTAAACCTAATGCCTCTATCATTTTCAAGTTCATGCAATCAATGACAAAAATTTCGAAAGATCGTTATGCAAGTTCTAGAGAAGTATCTCACATAAGTTCATCACACATAAAAAAAAATAGGAGTGTATGAAAAATGCACACACTTTCAATAGGCTCAAAAACTCACATAGGATGTATATGGTTACTAAATTCACATATGGAGCTTTAAATCATGCTTTAGTTTCACATCAACAAGGCTATGTGCATTTGGTTTTTCAAAGATGATCAAATATGTACAAACTAACACGAGAATAAGGAATTTCACACAACACATGTTAACTAAGTTCTTGATGATCATGGTTCAAATTTTATCCAATTATATCATTGGGTCGGGGAAACTAACAAAAATCTAATTCAAATCAATAAGGAAAACAAGGAAATATTTTTGGATTTTTTAAATTTTCCGAATTTTTATTTTTTTATTTTTTTAAATAAAACAAAACTAATTTAGAAAACAAAGCAATAACATGGAGACAAATGAAACCAGTTCAAAGTCGAAGGTACAAAAAATTTTCAATTTGGTCATTTTTATACTCTATACCCCCACACTTAAACTAGACATTGTCCCCAATGTCAGAAAATATAATAAAATGCAAATAAAAATGAAATAAATATAAAGAAACAAAATAAAGCAATAGGACTGAAAACTTCCCTAATTTGCAGAAAAAATCAAGCGATGACCCCCAAGCTAAAATTCTGCAATCAACTTCAAGGGTGGAAATAACCAAAAGTTCCTGCAAAGAAAAGAAATAAATCAGTTAAGCACGCAAGAAAATAAAAAACAAACAAACGAAAAATTGAAAATGAAATTAAAAGACAATGAATAAAACTAATAAGTGATCATTGGTCCTGTTTGGTGACTTTCCACAGCTTTGAACTTGAACTGGCCTCGGGAACTTCTTAGCAAGGAAAATGAGACTTGATTGGTGGTGTTGTTGAAGCTTCTCGAGCTCTTGGTTTCAACTCAGACTCCTTCTGCTGGGTTGATTGAGTCTGCAGGCTACATTCTTCTCTTTTTGTTCTTCTGCATGGCAAGTAGGCACGAGGCAGAGGTAGTGGTCTGCTTCTTTGTTCAATCTGTCCAAGTGCCGACCGATTGCCTTTCTTTCACCTTGCCCCGTAGCCAAGAGCAAGGGTAAAGGAAAAGCATGCCATGAGAAATCTTTGCCTCTGACTCTGATGATATGGGATACTTTTGCTTTTGAAGAAGTATCGTTCCACAGGTGTATGCTTGAACTGGGCTGGGGAACTTCTTAGCAAGGAAAATGAGACTTGATCTTGAAGATGAAGCAGCACCTTGTCTCCACATGCTTCAAGTATCATTTTCACTTGCCATGTCTGTTCTCCAGGCAGATGTGGCGACTTCTTCGGAAGTACATCAGTGGTTGAAGAAGAGCACTCGAGAGCAATGCTAGGTAAGCAATCAGGAAGGATTTCCAGGCAGTCGGTTCTTAGATTGGAAGATTGACACCGAGTGCTGGCTGATTGCCCGCTTTCTCCTTGCCACAAAGACAAGGAAAAGGACAGGGAGAAAGCGTGATATGAGATACTCTTGCTTTCAACCTTCATGATATGAAATACTCTAGCTCTAGATGACTTGTTTGTAAAGGTATCCCAGGGAATGAGAAACACAGAGAAACTCGAGAGGGTTTGTTGGAAAGGCATTTTCGGAGATGAAAAATTTCGGAGATGAAGAAGTGCTGAGAGAGTTTGCCTTTGCAATGGATGCGAAGGTAGACGTTTATAGGTCTTTTCTTCACAACCGAAACTGTTCTTTTACCCCTGTCGGCAGCCGGTGGATGGATGAACAGTACAGGTCACGCGCTTTCTGAAAAAGTCACCCGTAATTTGCGCAAAGCTGACAGCGCGTGACGAGTGACGACAAAATTGGAAAAATCAGGGAGCGGCTCGTGGTTTCTGAGCAATCCCGACTTTTGAGAAAGGAATTGCATGTGACACGTCTGGACAAATCAGGGAGCGGCTCGCCTCGTGATTCCTGACTGCTCCGACTTTTGAGAGAGACGCCCGACTTTTGAGAGAACGGCGTCCGACTTTTGAGAAAGGAACCGACTTTTGAGACGGAGACGCCGCTTTTGAGAAAAGAATCCGGCTTTTGAGAAAGGAGCCCGGCTCTTCGATTTGCGAGAGGGCGTCTCTTCGACTGCTGAGTGATGCCTCTTGATTTCTTCTTCTTATAAGAACGCTCATTTTTGTTCCACAACAAACTTAAGCTCCCCTGTAAACACTCCCTCCTGTAAACACTTCCTCCTTGCATTTCTTTTAATCTTGATCAGTCCGACTCTTCATTCTCAACACCTTCAGAAAATGTCTTGCCCTTCTGACCGTCGCCTTAACTTGAATGTTGGGGAAGATAGTGATATATCTTCTCCAACCAACATTTGGCAGCCGTCCTTCATATCCCCGAATGGTCCTCTTACAGTTGGGGATTCCATGATGATGAACGAAACAACCGCATCGGTGGTGGCCAGAAATCTGCTCACTCCTAGAGACACTAGGATACTTTCCAGGCGGTCCGACGAACTGGCTGTTCAGGACTCTATGGCCTACAGCGTCCGATGCGCAGGCTCCGTATCAAACATGGGCCAGCGCCTTCTTGCACGAACTCGTCAGGTGGAGTCGTTGATGGCTGAAGTGGCTAGTCTTCGGCAGGAGGTCAGAGTGCTTAGGCATGAGAACAGGGATTTGCACATGCTTGCAACCAATTACTCCACAAGCATGAAGAGGAAGCTGGATCAGATGCAGGAGTCCGAAGTGCGGATTCAGAGTGATCATCAACGGTTTATGGCGTTACTCCCGAGGTTTGTGTTGCCTTCGTCCTCGGGAGCAGCACCAAGTATTGAGGCTCCGAATGATCCAGCTCTGGCGCTTCGTCTTTCAGGGGCTCCGTCGACCTCCGAGGCACCACCTACCAACGACCAATGAAAGCTATTAGTTTTACATTATTGTAAAATATTTATGCTTTAAGTTTATTTAATTATAAATATAAATAAAAGTATTTTTGTTTTGTTTTTTTTTTTATTTTTATTTTTATTTTTTATTTATATGAATGTTTATGTTTTTAAGTTTTTTTTTTTTTTTTTTTTTTTTTTTTTTATATAAATGTAAAATAAGTAAAACAAAGTAAAAAGACTAAGTTTAACTTTCTAAACAAAAATCACAACTAAATAAACAAAACAAAATGAAAGCAGTAAAGAGAAGGGATTAGGAATGCAAATCTGATTGTGGGTGATTCCTAGGCCTCCCTTCATTATTCAAATGCATGGGCTTATCATTGAACGGACGGTGGTACTTGAAATGATCCAACAACGGTCTAAGTTCTAATGACGGTGCCTGAATCATCAAAATTAGAAACAAGTTAGTATAAATTAAAATTAAAAATGGAGAAGATGGCTTACATTCTCGATCAAACTCAATCACAAACACCACATCTTGGAATGTTTCAGGGACTTTGCACTTAGCCAGATTGCATGTGATGATTGTGACATGGCCCCTGTTATCAAACTCAACTTCCTTGGCATTTGTCTCATGCACAGCCTTTTTGATGTATTCTTGAAATTCTCCGGCCACCTCATTTTCTGGAATAATTCTTCTTGGTGTACAAGTCTCTTTGAACGTTTCAATACCATCGGGAACTTGATTTGGTACACCAAGAATTTGGATATCACTTTGCACCTTGGGAAGATCTTCCACAACGTATTTTTCATTCACTTCTTCCTTGGGATTTAAAAACCTGCAAGGAAAAAGGACATTTGGTGGAACGATGTCAGAATGAATTGAACTTAGAACCTCCTCACCTGAGTTGGACGGCATAAAGACTTGAGGGGTTTGCGATAAGAATTCTTCTAAACTGCCCAAGTCGTCATCCTCATCTTCTTCTTGAATCGGCAATTCATCCATGTTCGGGCTATGTTTGGATGGTTCTGGAACAACTTCATCCTCCATATCACTTCCCAAAGTGATGGCTTCATCGATTACACTTTCTGCCTTTGAATTTTCAAGAGTTGAGTTGGAGACCTCACTTTGCTCTTGAAATTGTACCATGAATTCCATAATCTGCCCAATTTGCTCCTCCAATGCATCCACCTTGTTGGCTTTATTTTGCATCTCCTTGTTTCGATTTTCTGCGTCTTGGGTCAAAGAGGTTAGTAACTTATTCAACATGTCATTATCCAAAGACGTACCTGAATTTGGTTGGGGAGCTTGTGGTGGTGGCTGTGGTGGTTCATATGGCCACTGATAGAACTCTTCCGATGGCGGCAATTGTTCTTCTTTTTGTGAACCCTGTACCGAAGAAATTAATTCTTCAAGCATTTGATTATAATCCACGGGCATACTTTGATTCGATTGGAATTGTTGTGGGGGATGCTGTGGTGGCTGCATAGGTCTTGAATAGAACGCGTCTTCTTGCTGCCAATATCCACCTTGTTGGAATTGTTGAGGTTCTCCCCACATGTACTCTGAATTACTTCTCCAATCCGAATTATAAGCGTTGGAAAACATGTTGCCCCTTGATTGGTTATAGCCTTGATATCCCCAAACATCTTCATTTGCAGAAAATTGGGGATATTGATGAGTTTGAAATCCTTGCTCATAGGGCACATCAAATGTAGGGACACTTGGCATTGTGGTCCGTTCGGCATTATGAGTTAATTGAGCAGTGAGCTGTGCCAATAGATCTTGAATGCTAGTAGAATCCAGGTCTTGCTCCATTTGTACCTAAAATCAAAGAAAACTAAATCAAATATCAAAAGTAAAAGACATAAACACAAATAAACATAAGCAAAAAAAAAAAAAATAAATAAAAGGATTAGCAAATTTGCTAATCCCCGGCAACGGCGCCAAAAATTTGATGCGAAAATTAACTAACGCACAAATTTAAACCCTATTTGTGACAGTTGTAGTATATGGATAAGTAGGGATCGTTCTAGGCCGGGGATTAACTAGGGATGCTAACCCAAGTAAAATTAAATTAAAAACGTAAAAACAAAATTTAAAATATTAAACTAGACTCAAAACACTTAAATAGAATAACTCAAAATAAAACTAACAAATAAACTAAAATAAATCAAAAGACTCAAAACAACTCAAGATTTAAGAAAACACAAACTAAAATGATTTCTAATAAATCTAACACTTAAAAATAAACGGGGGATTGATTTTTGATTAAAAGTAAATTAAACTTAAATAAATTACAGAATTGACAAAAACATAAAATTAAGGTAAAATGATAAATGACGGACTGGCTAGAGGGTTCTTCTCCACACATGATACATATGCAACCTAAATTGATTTTCAGTTGTTCTTTCAATAAATTGTAAATTCTCAACGCCCCAAGTTAATTAGGTCCGCTTAAATTAACCTTCAGATTTTCCTACTTTTATTAGGTTGGATGATTGCATACGACAACCCAAAACATTCCCTACAAGTTCCCTACATGAATTGCATAATAGAGATACAAGCAAGAATCATTAAGTTTTATGAAAATCATAAGCATTGACGAGGCACTTGTTACTATGAATTGCATGAAACTTATGCCAAGAATTTACCTAACGCGATCGTTTATAAGCGACCTTCACTACTTGTGAATATAAGTTCATAACGATTAGGTGAAATTCACTTATATTCTAGCACCAAATTCATGCATGTAAATTAAGTATGCATCCTTAATCGACATACAAAAATAAGTTATCAATCAAGCAGTTAAGCAAATTAAATCACAACTCAGAAATCACAACTGAAGGTAATCAATTCAAATTACAAATATATCCATGGTTTTGAATTAACCTCTAGCCAACACAAATTAATTACACATTATTCATAAATTAAACCATAAAATAAAACATAAGTTTGGAGTAAGAATAACACCGAGAAAAATACAGCTTGCTGTCCGTCTCCTCAGTGGCTGCCTGGTTACTTGCGTCGTGGCTCGCTGCCCTAAGGCAGCTCCTGCGTGTTTTTCCGCGTGTCAGCCAAGCACCATTCCTTTTGAGCTGCTCCTCCAGTCTCGCACGTCTCCTCCAATTTCAGCGCATGCTGACTTCCTTCACCTGCCGTGCTCCTCTCCTGCCCTGACCTCAAATGCCGAGCTCCCTTTTCAATCCCTTGCTGCCTTGGGAAGGCAGCTCCTCCTCAATTCTCGCAAGCCCCCACGTCTGCCCTCACGTGTGCTGCCAATGGCAGCCCTACCTGCACTGCCCTCCAGTTTTTCTCACTTCCCCCACCAGGCTTTCCGTGCACCCCAGGCTTATGCCGAGGCCCCCCACCTCGACTCCACTTCCTTTCTTCTTATCTCTCCTGCTTCACTTGTCCTTTTCTTTATATTATTTTTTCTAAATCCCCCGAGTGCACTAGCTTTTTCCACGCCAAGACTGTCTTTGTTCTTTTTAATCTACCCTTGCTTTTTCTTTGCTTTTTGACTGCTTTTGCCTTCTGCCAACCTTCCCACGTCTCCAATCTTTTATTTCTGTCCCTCTGCATTCCAATGCCGAGCTCCCCTTTATTCTCATTATTTCTTCCTTTAATTTCTGCATGCTCCCTCAACATCATATATATATATATATATTTATAATACTATCTTATTTTTATTAACAAAAAATAGTGAGCAATGCAGTATTGACGATTTTATTACTAAAAATCACACTTGTGCTATTTTTATTTTCTTAGCTAGATAAATTCGATAAAACACAAAAACAAAGTAAATAGCACAAAAATATGAGGAAATAACTAAGAAAAGACGAGAGAATTTGATGTAAAATATGCATAAATATGAGCTTATCAGTACCACAATCCCAAAGATTGTCTTAAATGGATTGTATATGTACCTAAGTAGTCTCATCCTCAAAATCTTCCTATTGGTAATGTATCATAGGAAGAACATGTTAGATAAGTCTATTATGAAGAGGACAACACAAACAACCAATGCTTATTCCTTCGTTATATGAACAAAGGAACTTACGAAGATTAGCATAAAAACAAGGACACTTTTAGTGTCATAGTTCTTCACTTACAAATCTTTATATGAAGAAATAAGAGTTGCTTTGAACAACCCTTAGTTAATGCAAACACTAGTGCTTGTTTCTTTGTTAAATGAACAAAGAACTTGAGAAGAAAGCACAATGGCATGGACACTTTATGTGCCATGATTCTTCACTTACAAATTGTTGTATGAAGAAATGAGAGTTGCCTTGAACAACTCTTGAAAGTTTGTAATTATGTTTAGAACATAATGGTTGGTTGACAAAAATAGTCCATCAACATGGACTTATGATGATTTTGAATCATTGAGTGTTGAAGTGTTAAACCACTTCTAGAGACGGAAAACTAGGCAAGGACTTCACCTTTGTGTCCCTATCCAAATAGATCACTAAGTTTATTGTAAACTATATAGTGAACAATAACCACATGCTCTCCAAATTGTTTGATGTATATAACACAATTGAAATATCTTTCAAGAGAGATAGTGGGAGTTTAGGAACCATGACTATTGTAGTCAAAGGAGAAGTCAAATGAAGAAGGCAAAATAACTCCAAGGGAACAAACTTTCTTTATGAAAGGATGGACATTGGAAGGGGTATTTGCAAGAAATGTCTTGCAAGTGTCAAGAACACACCTTTCGAAGGTGTTGTAAATTGTTCTTGAAAAGTTCAAAACAGTTGGTTCTTCTACTTGAATGCTTGATTCCGTATTAGTAACTATGTTTTACAATCGTTGTAAAAGTGTGGCTAATAAGAAGTAGAAGATTAATGAGAGAAGAGAAAGTACTTCACATTCGGAACGTGAATCAAATGTAGATCTCTGCGAAAGCAGTTAGTACTTACTTCCTCGTATGAACTACCAAAGAAAATGGAAAAACAAAGATTGTCTTTACATTCCAATTGAATAAAGGAACTTAATTCCGTATGAGAAATGGATAAATGTTTTGTTTGACAAAACATTGTTCTTTATTAATGAATGATTAAATTATTGTAATCTAATTGATTATCTCTATAGTAGAGATGATATGGTGGTGTTAACTGTTTAGAATAAAACGATGCTTAAAACCCAAAAGGTTGCAAGGTGGTGACTAATCCCAACTGAGTTGTGATACCTCTAAAACATAAATTACGAGTTAGTCATAGATGGATACTTTGGATCGTTAAATCCGGATCCAATGCCTTCTTGTTAAAATTGTATAGAGGCAAAATGTTTGAATCTTTATTCTTTTGGAAAGAATAAAGAATCACAAAGTTGTTGAGGTTAATTCACTTAGATGTTAGTGGCACTTGTCCACAACATAATACTACTCATGTTGTATGACATTCACCGAAGATCACTCTCGGTTGGACTATAGTTTATTTTGAATAAACACAAGTCCGAATACTTTGCAAAAGGTTTCAAAGAATTCAAGAAATGTAAGTTGATGAGTAAGACGTCTAAAGTATTTACCTCCTTAGATTTGATCCAAGGAATGGTAACACTTTAGAACAGTTTCCTTGAAAGATATCAAGGAAAGAAGCATCATAAGATAATGGATTTCTCCATAAGGAGAAGAACGAACTTGAATAAGATTTAGTTCGTTGAATATTATCAATTACCCATATATAAAGGATATATTCTTCTAAAACAATATGATTGTCAATTAGAAGATCTTCCAAAATTTTCATGACTTCATAGGATGTAGTTGGAAAGAAAGACAAATCTTAATCATGTTAAGATTAGGGGTTGTGTGCTAATAAGCAATATTTGTTTGAGAATTATCTTGTGGATAGCTTTAAATTAACCTTTCGATATCACTTCTATAAACCAACTAACAAATATTGTTTGTTGGGTAGTTCATCATAATCCTATGGATTTGCCTAAGATAGAGCAAATGAACGAGAGATAGAACTCAAAGAATGGATTCTTTGAGAGACAAGATAGTGATCAACAAATATAACAACCTAGTTCCTATACCACTAGCTCCAAGGTAGTCGAGAAAGATTTATAAACTGTCTCAGTTGAATGGTTTGAACTTTATGATTATATCATAGAGTTACACCTCTTAATTCGAAAGAAATAAGAATGAAAAATCCTTAAGACTACATTGAGTGTATATATGACATATACTCAAGGAAATGGTAAAGCACCATTTGACCCAAAATAATGAAACCTTTATAGCTAATTGGTAGCTTAAGGTGACTACAATCAAAGAGATTGGTTGACTTTGAAGAAACCATCTTTGACGTAGTCTTAGTTTCAATTAATTCGAAGATTGCTAGCTACAACTAAATGGTGATTCAATGTTTGGACATAATATGGGTTTCCGAAACCATTATTAAGATAGTCTTGATAATATATGTCTAAAACTATGAATCACAAGACATATAAGTTGTAGAGATCCATCCAAAATGAATCTTAGCAAGATAGTGGGAGCCATAAGCGTCTTATGAGAGAAAGATCAAATTGTTTGATTTCTCATAAAAATGTAAATGAATCTTTTGTTTACTAGGTTTACAAAAGATTAGTGGGAGTTAATCATGTTCCTAAATTTAAATATATATATACAAATATATGATATATTAATTTTGGAAATGAAAAGAATACTTCTTCGTTTAAAGTTATGACTTTAAACATTCTATAACGATAGAATGTATATAGGAGACGCGCGTGGGGGGCGCGTGAACCCGTGCCCTTCCTAGCGCGTGGCTAGCCCAAAAATTTTTCTAAAAATATGTCTACGTTTGTGACGTCGAGTAGGTCACTATGGTATATTCATATACCCAAATTGAGCACCGTATGAGAAGTTATTATGAATTGTTGGTAATATGCTTTAAAATAACGTTTTTATAGTTATTTCGCATATAGGTGATACCTATCCCGAGGACGAGTGCATCCAGGGTCGTCACGGGGGCTACGACCCTTCGACTTATCAGTGAGTGGGCAGTACTTTCTATTTATACCTATATGCTATTGAATTTCCCAGAAATTGAGTTTTTAATGAAAGTATGTTTCTAAAATGCCATGCATGCATGATATGAATTATATGAATTGATAATTGATGCATATATATATGTGAATTGGTGTTGTGGACGAATATATGTGAGTATCAGGTGAGTTTATGTTACTCATGTGCATTGTTGATGATGTATATTATGTTGATAGCTCATAACCTGCAATTGATGTGAAAATTACTTGACACACAAATTAAACCCTCTTTTTGACAATTGTAGTATAGATGTAAGTAGGGTATCGTTCTAGGCCGGGGATTAGGAGGGCTTGCTAAATCCTCTCAAAAACATAAAAACAAAGTTACAAATGTAAATAAAAGACTTTAAAAGTAAAGGGGGATTTGGATTTGATGAATTTAGAAACAAAACATAAACTTTGGAAAACAAAACAAGTTTTAAAACGAATTTGGTTTAAATAAATGGATGGAAGGCTAGCTAAGGGGTTCTTCTCCACACATGTCTTGCTTGCATACAAAACGATTTCCAATTGTATTTCAATAACTTATTAATTCTCAATGCCCCAAGTTAATTAGGTACGCTTAAATTAACCCTCAGATTTTCCTACTTTTATTGAGTTGGATGATTGCATACGACAACCCAAAGCATTCCTCACAAGTTCCCTAAATGAATTACATAATAGAGATACAAGCAAGAATCATTAAGTTCTATGAAAATCATAAGCATTGACGAGACACTCGTTACTATGGAATACGCATGAAACTTATGCCAAGAATTTACTTAACGCGATTGTGACTAGCAACCTTCACTACTTGTGAATATAAGTTCATGACGATTAGGTGAAACTCCCTTATATTCTAGCATCAAATTCATGCATGCAAACTAAGTGTCGACCCTCAATCAACATACACAAATCAGTTTTTATACGAACGGATAAGTAAATTGAATTCATAACTTATGAAACGCAATTAAAAGTAATCAAATCATATTGCAAGCATGGGCATGTGTTTCGAATCCCCCCCTAGCCAAGGGGGGTTTAGTTCCTCATTATTACAAAACAAAGATAAACAAATTTAAACATTGAAAAACAAAGGAAAGAAAGCACCTAAACGTTCCAACGATCCATGTTGGATAGCAAGCGCGTCCAAGGACTTTTCTCCTTCTCTTTGCCGCAACAACAAAGTTGGAATGATGTTGAAGGGTTGGTTATTTCGAGGAATGGATGGGAAGGGGTTTAGATATGTAGGGAGAGGCAAGGGAAGGCTTGGAGAATGGTTAATTTCTGGATGATTTGAATGAGGTTGCTACCATGGTATTTATAGGAAGAGGATGGACTTGTTTAACACAAAATTTTGGTGGAATTGAGTAGGTGAGCATGGCAAAGAGTGGGAATTGTTGGTGGGTTAGGTATTGAGTCATCCACTCACATGTCATGGTTAGCTAAGCATTGCATCATCCACTCATATGTCATGGTTAGCTAAGCATTGCATCATCCACTCACATGTCATGGTGAGATAGGCATTGCATCATTACTAAAAAATCTGGTGGAAGTGAAACAAAGGGAAGGCCACGACATTGATGAATTTTATGAGGTATGCATGGTTTTGAGTGAAGTTTTGGCCAATCCTTCTAGAAATTTATCTCTTCTTGCACTTTGTATTTGTTTCACCACATTTTTAGCATGTTTCTATCCTCATTTGACTTCAAATTCGTCCATCCATCTTGCTCATAACATATGTAATCCATTCCAAGCTCAAAACTGCTCCAAAATGCACCAAAATGCACTTTCTTGCTACCTTAGCTCTTTGGACCTACAAACACAAGAAAATAGCTTAAAGTACTAAAATAACTAAGAACTAATAACGTAAATGCAAGAAAACTAGTTAACTAAGTCGCATAAATATGCGTCTATCAAATTCCCTCACACTTAGTTTTTGCTAGTCCTCGAGCAAAACAAAGAAATAAAACAAAACAAAACCAACATAACCTAAACCTTCCAACGTTTGCTTTAGGGATTTCCAATGCACATGACATGTTAAGGATTATCATTCTCACAGATTTGAGTTAATTTAACACTTAAGCACATACTTAATCATAGTCACTACATACTAGTTCACAATTAACCAACAATGTTTTGAATGTAGTAACATGCCTTAGAGAATTCCCTCAATCCTTACAAGATATGCACTCTATTTTCACTCAGATTTTCTAACTACACACCCTATACTAGTTATATGTGAGAGAATTGATGTGGATATAAAAACGAATGCTCACATATAAGTATCACAAAGAATGCAATTTCCGGAGTTAATAAGCATGTTTAGATATGATCTCATGAATGGAATGCTACTACTTAGATGCGAGAACCAATGACACCATATGCTCATACCAAATTCAAACTCCACAAATTGAAGCACATAACACTCAAGATAGAAGTTAAGGGTTGTAACGGGGCTTGGGGTATTGGTTTAACAAAGAAAGGATAGGGAAAACAAACGTTCTTCAAGCGTTAGTAAGCAAAGTAGTAAAATTGAGACTTAGAATTCACTTAGATTGCAGAAATTAACTTTAAAACATAAGGGGAAGATTTAAACAACTTTTTAGGGCCGAATTTATTGTTTTGGACCCTTACTTCAACACTTTGAATTCTTTTCACAACTTTTCAACTTTTTTTTTTTTTTTTTTTTTTTTTTTTTCTTTTCTTTCTACCCGTGTCTATGGCACACAATTCACAAAATAAAAATTTCCCCCACACTTGGTTTCTGCCACAAAGGAATTCAATTTGAATCATGCTTACTATACTTTAAGAACGAGGGTATGGATAGTCCTAATCTAGGCTAGGTGAGGATGATGTAGGTTAACAAAGAAAAGGCTAAACAAGGCTCAATGGGGTTAACACCTAAACATATAATGGAGTATGGTTTTACGGCTTTTTTTTTTTTTTTTTTTTTTTTTTTTGGCTATGGTGGTGGTCACTACACAACTTTATCTTTGAATATGTGTTATGCAAATCAATAACATGCTTTGAATGAATTGGGCATGAGTTCTAGCATTTGGAACTAAATGATGACACGCCTTCTAAGTGCAACCAAGCAAAAAATAATGAGATCATGCAACGACTTAAGAAAGCAACAAGTTCACAGATTATTAACTCTCCAAATAAACGTTTAGGCTCAAGTCTCACAAGGTTGTAGCGTTAGTTTGAGTTACTTCCTTCAAGCATGTTACAAAAACTAATTTTTCCTTTATGTGAATTCATAAGTTATAACCACAACCAAGCATAAACCAAAGAGTAAATCAAACTTTTATCCATGTTTATAACTTTCTTTAACCGTCATGCAATTACAAATCGAATCCTCATTATTGTGTTGGAAGGTACCCTACGACACAAACAACCACACAAAAACAACCCTCTTTGGGTTTTTAAAACAAATTTTTCAAATTTTTATGTGATTTTCGGATTTTTACTTCAAAACACACTAAAACACATCAAAACAACTTAAAAACACTTAAAAACAGCAAGGAACAAGTCTTTAAGTTAAGGGTGATAAAATCCCACGAATTTGCACCAAAAACACTTAGTTACCCCCCCCCCCCACACTTAAATCAAACATTGTCCTCAATGTTTCAAGCATAAAATCACACTAAACAAAAAGAAACACACAAACAGCAACTAAAACAACTAAATAGGCAGATTAGAAAGATTCAACAAAGAGAAGGGTTTAGGAATGCAAATCTGGAATTGGAGTGATTCCTCGAGCTTCCTTTGTTGAATTGCATGGGTTGCCTCCCAAGTAGCGCTTTCTTTAACGTCTTGCAGCCGGACGATGCTTCTTTGAAGGGTTATGGAACCCCACGGTCTGGAGGGGTGTTTCCTCTACGCCTTGTCCTTCGAACCACTTCATGCTTTGGGTCCTTGAATGGAATGGGATAGTAATTCTTCTTGACTGGGCCATTGAGCATCCTACAATCCATGTGAATTCGCCCACCATCCGGGATATGCTCGGGTACCTGCACCCAAGTAGGGAACCATTTCTTAATTTTAATGGGAATTAGATTTGGATTAGGTACCTTACCTTGGCGTTGTGATGAAGTGGCAGCAACATGAACTTTCTCCCCCTTGGTGCTCTCGGTCAAATTGGGTGTTTTAAGGGCAGTGGCCACGGGGTCCTTGTGCTCCACTCCAATTCCCTCATCTTGTATTGTTCTTGAAGCAAACTTTGTGTTAGGGGCTGAATGATCCGTCCCTATCTTTTTTATTGTATCAATAACACAACAAGAACGAACAACATTAGGAGTCTCAATGGATTCAGGAATTTTAAAACAAATCATATCACCACCAAATGCCATGGTTACTTCTCCTTTGGCTACATCAATCTTGGTTTGAGCTGTTTTCATGAAAGGTCGTCCAAGTAAGAGTGGTGATGATGGAGAGTGTGCCGAATCTTCCATGTCAAGCACATAGAAATCTGCAGGAAAAATCAAATGGTCTACCTGCACCAAAACATCCTCCAAAACACCTTTCGGATATGCATTAGATCGATCGGCTAATTGGATAATAACACCATCATTTTTAAGCTCTCCTAGATTCATCGATGCATAAACAGAATATGGCATGACATTAATAGAAGCACCTAAATCTAGCATGGCATGTTCAAACCTTGTATTACCAATTACGCAAGGGATAGTGAAACTACCTGGATCTTTGCATTTAGGCGGTAGCTTTCTTTGCAACAGTGCAGAGACATTCTCACTTACATGTACTACCTCTTTCTCCCGAATCCGTTTCCTTGTTGTACAAATCTTTTTCAAGAACTTTGCATACTTCGGAATTTGCTTGATTGCATCCAAAAGGGGTATGTTGACTTGAACTTTCCTAAATGTCTCTAGAACATCTTTTTCCTCCTCTTCTTTCTTGGATTGCAAAAACCTGCCAGGAAAGGGCACATTTAGTGGAAAGAAACTAGAAGAATTCGAATTTGGACTTACCTTGACGGGTTGAGATGGTTTAGGGGCATGTTGTGGTTGCGGTAAGGGTGGTTCTACCCTTGCCGTGGGTTGGGCTCCATGTTCTTCTTCTTGCAGCAGCTTTTCATCCTCTATTTGACTTGATTTTGATGAGTTTGGATCAACCCTAACTTGCCTACCACTTCTCAACGTGATGGCCTTGGCGGTTTCAAATCCTCCTTTGGGATTCGCAATGGTTGAACTAGGGAGCTTTCCATGTTCACGAAACTGCCCCATAAACTCGGCAATTTGCCCCACTTGCTTCTCCAACTCGTCCATCCTTTTGTCTTGGTTTTGCATAGCCTTAGCTTGATTTTCCTGCCCATTAGACAACTTAGTTAGTATCTTAAGAAGTGCATCATTGTCAAGAGACATACCTGAAGTACTTGGGCCGGATTGGGACTGATTTTGAGGTGGGTCGTAGGGTTTGGTGAAGAACCCCGGGGGTTGTTGCCTAAAGCCTCCTTGGTTTTGAGGTTGTTGGGGCTCCCTCCACTTGAAATTTGGGTGGTCTCTCCAACCGGGATTATATGTGTTTGAATATGGATCGTTCCTTGGTTGGTTTTGACCTTGAAACCCAATTGCATGGGCGCTTTCCCATCCCCCATTTTCAATCAACTGTGGACACTTTTCAGAGGCATGTCCTTGGATGGAACATACGCCACATACATTTGGTCCTTGCATCTTCATGCCCTCGGCCATCTGAGACACAAGAGAAGTAAGATTAGCTAATTGCGAATGAAGATCGGAAGTTGAACTTACCTCATTAACTTGATGCCGTGGGGGTCCCCTTTGGCCTACTCCCTCGTATTGTTGAGCGTTCAACGCTCGATTAGAGATCAAGATCTTGGCAGCCATGGGTGTTTTGTCCACCAATGCTCCTCCCGCCGAAGCATCAAGCATTTGACGTTCTAGAGGTAGGAGACCCTCGTAGAAATATTGCAAAAGCAACTCCTCCTTCATCTGATGCTGTGGACAAGAAGCAACAAGTGATTTAAATCGGTCATAATATGTAGGAAAAGACTCACCTTCTTCTTGTTGAATTCCGCTTATCTTTTTGCGTAGGAGGATGATGCGAGAAGTTGGAAAGAACTTCTCTAAGAATGCTCTCTTCATACTCTCCCAAGATGTGACAGTGCCGGGAGCTAACTCGTATAACCAATCCTTGGCTTTATCCATCAAAGAGAATGGAAAAGCCTTCATCTTCAAAATACTTCCGTCAACATTAACGGGAGTCATACTAGAACAAACTACTTTAAATTCCTTCAAATGTTTGTTAGGATCTTCCATGGACAAGCCATGGTATTTAGGAATATGATGAAGCAAACTTGACTTTAATTCAAACTCTTCCGTCTTACCTTGGGTAGCCGGGGGGTATTGGATGCACAAGGGTGCGGCATTATCCAATCCTGAGGCCGAAAGCTCTTTGAGTGTACGGTTGTCCACCTCCATGTCGTTTTCTGCCTCCTCCTTTTCTTCAAATTCGGATTCAGAACTAGAACTAGGTGGACTAGGTTCTGGTACTTTTCTTTTCCTTCTCAAAGTTCGTTCAAAATTGGCGTCAAACTTCGATATATGTGCATGAACTGGTTGAGAACTACGAGTCATAAACTAGTACCTGAAATAAACAAAATCAAATGAAATTAAAACACACGAAAAAAAGAAATAAAAAGAAACAATGGGGATTTAGCAAAGTTGCTAATCCCCGGCAACGGCGCCAAAATTTGTTGTGAAAATTACTTGACACACAAATTAAACCCTCTTTTTGACAATTGTAGTATAGATGTAAGTAGGGTATCGTTCTAGGCCGGGGATTAGGAGGGCTTGCTAAATCCTCTCAAAAACATAAAAACAAAGTTACAAATGTAAATAAAAGACTTTAAAAGTAAAGGGGGATTTGGATTTGATGAATTTAGAAACAAAACATAAACTTTGGAAAACAAAACAAGTTTTAAAACGAATTTGGTTTAAATAAATGGATGGAAGGCTAGCTAAGGGGTTCTTCTCCACACATGTCTTGCTTGCATACAAAACGATTTCCAATTGTATTTCAATAACTTATTAATTCTCAATGCCCCAAGTTAATTAGGTACGCTTAAATTAACCCTCAGATTTTCCTACTTTTATTGAGTTGGATGATTGCATACGACAACCCAAAGCATTCCTCACAAGTTCCCTAAATGAATTACATAATAGAGATACAAGCAAGAATCATTAAGTTCTATGAAAATCATAAGCATTGACGAGACACTCGTTACTATGGAATACGCATGAAACTTATGCCAAGAATTTACTTAACGCGATTGTGACTAGCAACCTTCACTACTTGTGAATATAAGTTCATGACGATTAGGTGAAACTCCCTTATATTCTAGCATCAAATTCATGCATGCAAACTAAGTGTCGACCCTCAATCAACATACACAAATCAGTTTTATACGAACGGATAAGTAAATTGAATTCATAACTTATGAAACGCAATTAAAAGTAATCAAATCATATTGCAAGCATGGGCATGTGTTTCGAATCCCCCCCTAGCCAAGGGGGGTTTAGTTCCTCATTATTACAAAACAAAGATAAACAAATTTAAACATTGAAAAACAAAGGAAAGAAAGCACCTAAACGTTCCAACGATCCATGTTGGATAGCAAGCGCGTCCAAGGACTTTTCTCCTTCTCTTTGCCGCAACAACAAAGTTGGAATGATGTTGAAGGGTTGGTTATTTCGAGGAATGGATGGGAAGGGGTTTAGATATGTAGGGAGAGGCAAGGGAAGGCTTGGAGAATGGTTAATTTCTGGATGATTTGAATGAGGTTGCTACCATGGTATTTATAGGAAGAGGATGGACTTGTTTAACACAAAATTTTGGTGGAATTGAGTAGGTGAGCATGGCAAAGAGTGGGAATTGTTGGTGGGTTAGGTATTGAGTCATCCACTCACATGTCATGGTTAGCTAAGCATTGCATCATCCACTCATATGTCATGGTTAGCTAAGCATTGCATCATCCACTCACATGTCATGGTGAGATAGGCATTGCATCATTACTAAAAAATCTGGTGGAAGTGAAACAAAGGGAAGGCCACGACATTGATGAATTTTATGAGGTATGCATGGTTTTGAGTGAAGTTTTGGCCAATCCTTCTAGAAATTTATCTCTTCTTGCACTTTGTATTTGTTTCACCACATTTTTAGCATGTTTCTATCCTCATTTGACTTCAAATTCGTCCATCCATCTTGCTCATAACATATGTAATCCATTCCAAGCTCAAAACTGCTCCAAAATGCACTTTCTTGCTACCTTAGCCCTTTGGACCTACAAACACAAGAAAATAGCTTAAAGTACTAAAATAACTAAGAACTAATAACGTAAATGCAAGAAAACTAGTTAACTAAGTCGCATAAATATGCGTCTATCAGCAATCATGGTGTTAGTGCTTATATTATTCACCCGCACCACACGCTCACCTTGGATCCAAGTAGGTGCATGTCGTACAGACCATGAGAGGGTTCCGACATGTCGTACAGACCATGAGAGGGTTCCGACATACTAGTCGTACAGACCACCGAGGTGGTTCCGACTAGTAGGTGACTTTAGATTATGTGCACAGATGATTGCTGAGAGAAGCACTAGAGCGTATTATTACACCATTCATGTCGTACAGACTACTTCAGGTAGTTCCGACTTATATGCAGTGTAGTGCCGTACAGGTCACCGAGGTGACTCCGGTTGGATTGGATGTTGAGCTATAGAATTAACCGCACAAGACCAACTACAGGGTCTCCGGTTAATTCATTATGTCACCTGTTACATTGATGCATCATTCATTATGTTTTGACATTTATAGCATGGCATACTTTCTGGTTTTTAGAAAGAGTGATGATTTGAGATATTTGAAAAGTTATATGCTATTATGCTATTTTCTGGGAAAGTATACAGGTTTTACAACAAGGGGTTAGACATGTTTTAAATGAAAGGTTTTCGAAAAGTTTCATTTTACTGACCCACTCAATTTTGTTTTGCGCCCCTCCAGGTTCTAGTTAGCAGTTGGTGGCTCACGAGGTTTTTCTTCGGCGTTCTGACAGACTTCCTACATGTAGGACTCACCTGCGGGTGTTGTAATTTGATTATAGTCCTACTTGACTGCACCTAGTTCTTAAGCTCTGTTTATGTGTGTGTTCACACTTTAACTCACTCTAGCATGCTATTTGGTAACTATTGCTAGTAGTTGGTTTTGATTCCTTCGTAATTCTCTTATCTTTGCTTCCACATGTTGGAAATATGCCCTAAAGCCAATCATATGATGATACTTTACGGATATTTCACATGTTAAACTAATCTAGTTTACATATAAAAGGCAAACATTATTGTTTGAGCCGTCTCATATAAATGTTATATGCTTAAACGATAAAGTCCAAGGAATATGTGATTGGGAGAATGCAATCTAATGAAGTTAGATTAATGAGACCATTCTTTCGTAGACACATCCTAAACGTTCCTGATCATAGGATTGCCAATTGGGCATTGACAGTCCGTTAAGATCAGTACGTGCTATGTCTTCTCTCAGGGAGAGTGACTAGTCTCGAGTCATTGGTGTGTGTGACATCAAGACAAGTACGTAGGTGCTCAATAGAGAATGAGTCCACTGAACACGATCAACGAGGAGTTCTCATACTCATGTCACATGAGAACTCATGGTTGGGATAATGCAAATTAGTCCTTTGACCTGAGGCATCACAGTTGTCTTGTGGTTAAGTCCATGATCTTTGATTATGTCAAAGTCACCCCATCGGGGTGTCCACGACATCATTGGGGTTAAGCCACTTAGTTATTGATGCGAAAATAAATTAACGCACAAATTTAAACCCTATTTGTGACAGTTGTAGTAATGATGTAAGTAGGGATCGTTCTAGGCCGGGGATTAACTAGGGATGCTAACCAAAGTAAAATTAAATTAAAAACGTAAAAACAAAATTAAAAACACTAAACTAGACTCAAGACACTTAACTAGAATAACTCAAAATAAAACTAACAAATAAACCAAAACAAATCCAAAGACTCAAAATAATTCAAGACTCAAGAAAACACAAACTAAAATTATTTCTAACAAATCTAACACTTTAAAATAAACGGGGGATTGATTTTTGATGAAAAGTAAATTAAACTTAAATAAATTACAGAATTGACAAAAACATGAAATTAAGGTGAATGGATAAATGACGGACTGGCTAGAGGATTATTCTCCACACATGCCACATATGCAACCTAAATTGATTTTCAGTTGTTCTTTCAATAAATTGTAAATTCTCAACGCCCCAAGTTAATTAGGTCTGCTTAAATTAACCTTCAGATTTTCCTTAAGTTAATGGATTGGATGATTGCATACGACAACCCAAAACATTCCCCACAAGTTCCCTACATGAATTGCATAATAGAGATACAAGCAAGAATCATTAAGTTCTATGAAAATCATAAGCATTGACGAGGCACTCGTTACTATGAATTGCATGAAACTTATGCCAAGAATTTACTTAACACGATTGTGGTCAACAACCTTTACTACTTATGAATATAAGTTCATAACGATTAGGTGAAATTCACTTATATTCTAGCATCAAATTTATGCATGTAAATTAAGTATGCATCCTTAATCGACATACAAAAATAAGTTATCAATCAAGCAGTTAAGCAAATTAAATCACAACTCAGAAATCACAACTAAAGGTAATCAATTCAAATTACAAATATATCCATAGTTTTGAATTAACCTCTAGCCAAAACAAATTAATTACACATTATTAAAACAGAAATTAAAGTGAAAGTAAACATGAGTTTGGAGGATTAAACCGAATGAGGAATTTCTTTCGCTGCCACGTGTCCTCCACTGCCCACAAGCCCAAGGCAGCGTGCTGCCTTGTTTCTGCGTTCCCCCAAACTCACGCTGCTCCTCCTGTCCTTGTATTTCCCTCTTTGCTGACTGACCTGCTCAGTCTCCTCCCCGCAGCCCACTACTCCAGCACGTCTGCCTTGCTTTTCGCGCTGCCTAAGGCAGCTTGCCAATTCTGCGTGCGACAGCTGCCAAAAGGCAGCTTCCCTCTACTGTAATTTGCGCCAGCTCCTTCTTTGCTGCCCAAGCAGCACGTGTCCTTTAGCTGCACAAGGCAGCTTCCTTTTCTGCCAGCTGCTGTCAGCCCTTGACCAGTCCTCCGTGTGCTTCGCAAGCTGTCAAAGGACAGCTCCCTGCGTCACTTCTTTCCAAGCTGCCAAAGCAGCGTCCTTCCCCCCGCGTGCCAGGCAGGCAGTGCCTGCTTCTGCCCTTCTTTCCTCAGCTGCCCCAAGGCCTGCGCTCGACAGCCCTCCTTCCTTCTCTCGCAAGCCCCCTGTGCTGACTTCTCTTGGTTCCCGCGTCTCCCGTGCTCACTCCTTAGCTGCGCAAGGCAGCTTGCTGTGCGTCCTGTTTCCTGTCGCAGTCCCCTGTCTCCGCAGCTCGCCTCGCGTCTCCCCCTGTGCTTTGACACGCTGCCAAAGGGCAGCTCTGCCTAAACAGCGCTGTCTCCCCCCTTTCCGCGTTCTCGCTGCCTTAAGGGCAGCACTCCTTCCACCCGTCTTCCTGCTCCTGACCTCCTTCCTCTTACGCTGCCAAAGGAACTCGACGTGCAGCCCTGCTGCTTCCTCCCATCCTCGCTATTCTCTCTCGCAGCTGACTTTCACGTGCAGCCTTGCTGCACAGGCAGCTCCCCCCAGTCCCGTACTCACCCCCTGCAAGGCAGCTGTAGCTCCCTTCTCTCCCCCTTTACCTGCTAGCACAGGATTTATTTTTATATCCTCAGTACACCCCCGTCAGTCCTACCCCCCATTGACCTCCTTGTTTTTATATTTTTTTCTTTTCTGTCAGTGCACCTCAGTGCTCTCCCCACGTTTTTATTTTCTTTTATTTGCTCCATTATTTTTCTAGTGGTCCACCCATGTTCCATTTTCCTGTTTATTATTTTTCTCACCTTTTCTTTGCCTTCTTCTGTCACTCCCCCACTGCCCATTATTCTTTCTAATTCTTTTTCATTTGGTTCTTATTTTATTTGCTGCACTTATTCAACATCATATATATATATATATATATATATATATTTATAATACTATCTTATTTTTATTAACAAAAAATAATGGGCAATGCAGTTTTGACGATTTTATTACTAAAAATATACACTTAAGCTATTATTAATTTCTTTGCTAGCCAAATCACATAAAACACGAAAATAAAGTAAATAGCTCAAAAATACAAGAAACTAACTAACAAAAGACAAGAGAATTTGATGTAAAATATATATAAATATGAGCTTATCAAATACCCCCACACTTAGCTTTTGCTAGTCCTCGAGCAAAACAAACGAAAACAGAAAAAGTAATAACATGAAAATTATTAGTTTCCCCCTATATGACCCTCATAGAATTTCATTCGAGAACACAAATCATCAAGAACCATAGCTAACACCAACAAGCAATTTAAGTTCATTTTCCTTACTCAAATATTAGCAGTAATCTTTGAAACATCCTTGAAGTGTAGTGTGTGAGATAGCCATGCTAATGCAATTTCAAATTTTTATTTTAAAAACACCATATGCAAACTAGCAAACTTCTCACTGGATATACTCTCAATCACACATGTGTTTAGTTTAAATGTGTTTCGCTCAAAGAAACAAATGTGAAAGTTCTACCATAAGCTTGCATAAAGATCACTTCTCCACAGTCATAATTGCAAAACTTAAATCAAGAGGACTTTTATTGGATGTAATGAGGCTTAGGGCGAGAGTTATTGAAACGAAAGAATAGGAAAACACAAGTTCCAAGCTACATTGCAAGCGATTCTTTTTTGTTTAGATTTATAAGAACTCAAACTTTCCAGCTATTCTTCAAGTCACCAACCACACCCATAAACTGAAACTTTAAAAACTTTTTATTTTCTTTGTATACAATCTTTCTTTTTCTTTTCCTTTTCTTTTCTTTTCTTTTCTTTTTTTTTTTTTTTTTTTTTTTTTTTTCAAACAGAAACAAATATGAAAAACCCTCACACTTATTCTTTTGCCAAACACCCTCAAAGTACTTCACAAACATTCACATAAGATAATCTTGCATTGCTCGCTTGGAAAGGGTAAGGAAAAATATTTATTTCAGGCATAAGGGTAGACATATTTGGTGATAAGAAATAAAAGGCTCACAAATACGACTCAAATTGGCAATCTAATGATATCATTTTTCTTTGGGAAACAAGGTTATTTGGGCCATGGTGGTAAACCTAATGCCTCTATCATTTTCAAGTTCATGCAATCAATGACAAAAATTTCGAAAGATCGTTATGCAAGTTCTAGAGAAGTATCTCACATAAGTTCATCACACATGAAAAAATAGGAGTGTATGAAAAATGCACACACTTTCAATAGGCTCAAAAACTCACATAGGATGTAAATGGTCACTAAATTCACATATGGATCTTTAAATCATGCTTTAGTTTCACATCAACAGGGCTATGTGCGTTTAGTTTTTCAAAGATGATCAAATATGTACAAACTAACACAAGAATAAAGAATTTCACACAACACATGTTAACTAAGTTCTTGATAATCATGATTCAAATTTTATCCAATTATATCATTGGGTCGGAAAACTAACAAAAATCTAATTCAAAACAATAAAGAAAACAAGGAAATATTTTTGGATTTTTTAAATTTTCCGATTTTTTTTTTTTTTTTTTTTTTTAAATAAAACAAAACTTAATTAAGAAAACACAAAGCAATAACATGAAATAACATGGAAACAAATGAAACCAGTTCAAAGTCGAAGGTACAAAAATTTTCAATTTGGTCATTTTTATACTCTTTACCCCCACACTTAAACTAGACATTGTCCCCAATGTCAGAAAATATAATAAAATGCAAATAAAAATAAAATAAATAAATATAAAGAAACAAAATAAAGCAATAAGACTGAAAACTTCCCTAATTTGCAGAAAATCAAGCGATGACCCTCAAGCTAAAATTCTGCAATCAACTTCAATGGTGGAAATAACCAAAAGTTCCTGCAAAGAAAAGAAATAATCCAGTTACGCACGCAAGAAAAAATATAAAAGAAAACAAACGAAAAATTGCAAATGAAAAAAATAAAAGATAATGAACAAAACTAATAAATGAACATTGGTCCTGTTTGGTGACTTTCCATAGCTTTGAACTTGAACTGGCCTCGGAACTTCTTAGCAAGGAAAATGAGACTTGATTGGTGGTGTTGTTGAAGCTTCTCGAGCTCTTGGTTTCAACTCAGACTCCTTCTGCCGGGTTGATTGAGTCTGCAGGCTACATTCTTCTCTTTTTGTTCTTCTGCATGGCAGGTAGGCACGAGGAATAGGTGGTGGTTTGCTTCTTTGTTCAATCTGTCCAAGTGCCGACCGATTGCCTTTCTTTCACCTTGCCCCGTAGCCAAGAGCAAGGGTAAAGGAAAAGCGTGCCATGAGATATCTTTGCCTCTGACTCTGATGATATGGGATACTTTTGCTTTTGAAGAAGTATCGTTCCACAGGTGTATGCTTGAACTGGGCTGGGGAACTTCTTAGCAAGGAAAATGAGACTTGATCTTGAAGATGAAGCAGCACCTTGTCTCCACATGCTTCAAGTAACATTTTCACTTGCCTTGGCTGTTCTCCAGGCAGATGTGGCGACTTCTTCGGAAGTACATCAGTGGTTGAAGAAGAGCACTCGAGAGCAATGCTAGGTAAGCAATCAGGAAGGATTTCCAGGCAGTCGGTTCTTAGATTGGAAGATTGACACCGAGTGCTGGCTGATTGCCCGCTTTCTCCTTGCCACAAAGACAAGGACAAGGACAGGAAGAAAGCGTGATATGAGATACTCTTGCTTTCAACCTTCATGATATGAAATACTCTAGCTCTTGATGACTTATTTGGAAAGGTATCCCAAGGAATGAGAAACACAGAGAAACTCGAGAGGGTTTGTTGGAAAGGCATTTTGGGAGATGAAAAATTTCGGAGATGAAGAAGTGTTGAGAGTGTGCCTTTGCTGTTGAAGGCGAAGGTAGACGTTTATAGAACTTTTCTTCACAACCGAAACTGTTCCTTTACCCCTGTCGGCAGCCGGTGGATGGATGAACAGTACAGGTCACGCGCTTTCTGAAAAAGCCACCCGTAATTTGCGCAAAGCTGACAGCGCGCGTGACGAGTGACGACAAAATTGGAAAAATCAGGGAGCGGCTCGTGGTTTCTGAGCAATCCCGACTTTTGAGAAAGGAATTGCATGTGACACGTCTGGACAAATCAGGGAGCGGCTCGCCTAGTGATTCCTGACCGCTCCGACTTTTGAGAAAGAGGCGCCCAACTTTTGAGAACGGCGTCCGACTTTTGAGACGCAACCGACTTTTGAGACGGAGTCCGACTTTTGAGACGGAGACGCCGCTTTTGAGAAAAGAATCCGGCTTTTGAGAAAGGAGCCCGGCTCTTCGATTTGCGAGAGGGCGCCTCTTCGACTGCTGAGTGATGCCTCAACGATTTCTTCTTCTTATAAGAACGCTCATTTTTGTTCCACAACACACTTGAGCTCCCTTCTGTAAACACTCACTCCTACAAACACTCCCTCTTGCATTTTCTTTTAATCTTGATCAGTCCGACTCTTCATTCTCAACACCTTCAAATATGTCTTGCCCTTCTGACCGTCGCCTTAACTTGAATGTTGGGGAAGATAGTGATATATCTTCTCCAACCAACATTTGGCAGCCGTCCTTCATATCCCCGAATGGTCCTCTTACAGTTGGGGATTCCATGATGATGAACGAAACAACCGCATCGGTGGTGGCCAGAAATCTGCTCACTCCTAGAGACACTAGGATACTTTCCAGGCGGTCCGACGAACTGGCTGTTCAGGACTCTATGGCCTACAGCGTCCGATGCGCAGGCTCAGTATCAAACATGGGCCAGCGCCTTCTTGCACGAACCCGTCAGGTGGAATCGTTGATGGCTGAAGTGGCTAGTCTTCGGCAGGAGGTCAGAGTGCTTAGGCATGAGAACAGGGATTTGCACATGCTTGCAACCAATTACTCAACCAGCATGAAGAGGAAGCTGGATCAGATGCAGGAGTCCGAAGTGCAGATTCAGAGTGATCATCAACGGTTTATGGCGTTACTCCCGAGGTTTGTGTTGCCTTCGTCCTCGGGAGCAGCACCAAGTATTGATGCTCTGAATGATCCAACTCTGGCGCTTCGTCTTTCTGGGGCTCCGTCGATCTCCGAGGCACCACCAACCAACGACCAATGAACGAGATTAATTTACAAGTTATTGTAAAATATTTATGCAATTAAGTTTTTTTTTTTTTTTTTTTTTTTTTATATAAATGTAAAAATAAGTAAATCAAAGTAAAAAAAAAACTAAGTTTAATCTCCTAAGCAAAAATCACTACTAAATAAACACAACAAAATAAAATCAACGTAAAATAAAAAAAATCAACGTAAAATAAATTCACACAAGAGCAAACAAACAATGAAAGAACTAAACAAAGTAAAATAAATTCAGTAAAGAGAAGGGATTAGGAATGCAAATCTGATTGTGGGTGATTCCTAGGCCTCCCTTCATTATTCAAATGCATGGGCTTATCATTGAACGGACGGTGGTACTTGAAATGATCCGACAACGGTCTAAGTTCTAATGACGGTGCCTGAATCATCAAAATTAAAAACAAGTTAGTATAAATTAAAATAAAAAATGGAGAAGATGGCTTACAGTCACATTCAAACTCAATTATAAACACCACGTCTTTGAACGTTTCCGGGACTTTGAACTTGGCCAGGTTTACTATGATGGTTGTGGCTTGTCCCGTGTCATCAAACTCAACTGCTTTAGGCTTGATTGTCTCATGCACAGCCTCTTGGATGTATTCTTGAAATTCTCCGGCCACCTCATTTTCTGGAATAATTCTTCTTGGTGTACAAGTCTCTTTGAACGTTTCAATACCATCGGGAACTTGATTTGGTACACCAAGAATTTGGATATCACATTGCACCTTGGGAAGATCTTCCACAACGTATTTTTCATTCACTTCTTCCTTGGGATTTAAAAACCTGCAAGGAAAAAGGACATTTGGTGGAACGATGTTAGAATGAAATGAACTTAGAACCTCCTCACCTGAGTTGGATGGCATAAGGACTTGAGGAGTTTGCGATAAGAATTCTTCTAAACTGCCCAAGTAGTCATCCTCATCTTCTTCTTGAAGCGGCAATTCATCCATGTCCGGGCCATGTTTGGATGGTTCTGGAACAACTTCATCCTCCATATCACTTCCCAAAGTGATGGCTTCATCGATTTCCATTTCTCCCCTTGAATTTGCAAATGTGGAGTTGGAGAGTTCTCTTTGATCTTGAATTTGTGCCATGATTTCCAAAATCTGCCCAACTTGCTCCTCCAATTCGTCCACTCTTCTGACTCGGTCTTGCATCTCCTGGTTTTGATTTTCTACTCCCTGATTCAAAGAGGTGAGTAAATTATTAAGTGTATCATTATCCAAGGATGTACCTGAATTGAATTGGGGAGATTGTTGTGGTGGATGTGGTGGTGCACATGGCCATTGATAGTACTCCTCTGATGGCTGTAATTGTTCTTCGTTTTGTGAGCCCTGCACCAAAGAAATTAATTCATCAAGCCTTTGATTATAATCCACGGGCATACTTTGATTTGATTGGAATTGCTGTGGGGGATGCTGTGGTAGCTGCATAGGTCTTGAATAGAATTCGTCTTGCTGCCAATATCCACTTTGTTGAAAGTGTTGAGGTTCATCCCACATATAATCTGAGTAGTCTCTCCAATCCGAATTGTAAGCGTTGGAAAACATGTTGCCCCTTGATTGGTTATAGCCTTGATATCCCCAAACATCTTCATTGGCAGAAAATTGAGGACTTTGATATCCTTGCCCATAGGGCACATCAAGTGTAGGGACACTTGGCATTGTGGTCCGTTCGGCATTATGAGTTAATTGAGCAGTGAGCTGTGCCAATAGATCTTGAATGCTAGTAGAATCCAGGTCTTGCTCCATTTGTACCTCAATTCAAAGAAAGAAAAATAAATCAAATATCAAAAGTAACATACACAAACACAAATAAACATAAGCAAAAACACAAATAAAAGGATTAGCAAATTTGCTAATCCCCGGCAACGGCGCCAAAAATTTGATGCGAAAATAAATTAACGCACAAATTTAAACCCTATTTGTGACAGTTGTAGTAATGATGTAAGTAGGGATCGTTCTAGGCCGGGGATTAACTAGGGATGCTAACCAAAGTAAAATTAAATTAAAAACGTAAAAACAAAATTAAAAACACTAAACTAGACTCAAGACACTTAACTAGAATAACTCAAAATAAAACTAACAAATAAACCAAAACAAATCCAAAGACTCAAAATAATTCAAGACTCAAGAAAACACAAACTAAAATTATTTCTAACAAATCTAACACTTTAAAATAAACGGGGGATTGATTTTTGATGAAAAGTAAATTAAACTTAAATAAATTACAGAATTGACAAAAACATGAAATTAAGGTGAATGGATAAATGACGGACTGGCTAGAGGATTATTCTCCACACATGCCACATATGCAACCTAAATTGATTTTCAGTTGTTCTTTCAATAAATTGTAAATTCTCAACGCCCCAAGTTAATTAGGTCTGCTTAAATTAACCTTCAGATTTTCCTTAAGTTAATGGATTGGATGATTGCATACGACAACCCAAAACATTCCCCACAAGTTCCCTACATGAATTGCATAATAGAGATACAAGCAAGAATCATTAAGTTCTATGAAAATCATAAGCATTGACGAGGCACTCGTTACTATGAATTGCATGAAACTTATGCCAAGAATTTACTTAACACGATTGTGGTCAACAACCTTTACTACTTATGAATATAAGTTCATAACGATTAGGTGAAATTCACTTATATTCTAGCATCAAATTTATGCATGTAAATTAAGTATGCATCCTTAATCGACATACAAAAATAAGTTATCAATCAAGCAGTTAAGCAAATTAAATCACAACTCAGAAATCACAACTAAAGGTAATCAATTCAAATTACAAATATATCCATAGTTTTGAATTAACCTCTAGCCAAAACAAATTAATTACACATTATTAAAACAGAAATTAAAGTGAAAGTAAACATGAGTTTGGAGGATTAAACCGAATGAGGAATTTCTTTCGCTGCCACGTGTCCTCCACTGCCCACAAGCCCAAGGCAGCGTGCTGCCTTGTTTCTGCGTTCCCCCAAACTCACGCTGCTCCTCCTGTCCTTGTATTTCCCTCTTTGCTGACTGACCTGCTCAGTCTCCTCCCCGCAGCCCACTACTCCAGCACGTCTGCCTTGCTTTTCGCGCTGCCTAAGGCAGCTTGCCAATTCTGCGTGCGACAGCTGCCAAAAGGCAGCTTCCCTCTACTGTAATTTGCGCCAGCTCCTTCTTTGCTGCCCAAGCAGCACGTGTCCTTTAGCTGCGCAAGGCAGCTTCCTTTTCTGCCAGCTGCTGTCAGCCCTTGACCAGTCCTCCGTGTGCTTCGCAAGCTGTCAAAGGACAGCTCCCTGCGTCACTTCTTTCCAAGCTGCCAAAGCAGCGTCCTTCCCCCCGCGTGCCAGGCAGGCAGTGCCTGCTTCTGCCCTTCTTTCCTCAGCTGCCCCAAGGCCTGCGCTCGACAGCCCTCCTTCCTTCTCTCGCAAGCCCCCTGTGCTGACTTCTCTTGGTTCCCGCGTCTCCCGTGCTCACTCCTTAGCTGCGCAAGGCAGCTTGCTGTGCGTCCTGTTTCCTGTCGCAGTCCCCTGTCTCCGCAGCTCGCCTCGCGTCTCCCCCTGTGCTTTGACACGCTGCCAAAGGGCAGCTCTGCCTAAACAGCGCTGTCTCCCCCCTTTCCGCGTTCTCGCTGCCTTAAGGGCAGCACTCCTTCCACCCGTCTTCCTGCTCCTGACCTCCTTCCTCTTACGCTGCCAAAGGAACTCGACGTGCAGCCCTGCTGCTTCCTCCCATCCTCGCTATTCTCTCTCGCAGCTGACTTTCACGTGCAGCCTTGCTGCACAGGCAGCTCCCCCCAGTCCCGTACTCACCCCCCTGCAAGGCAGCTGTAGCTCCCTTCTCTCCCCCTTTACCTGCTAGCACAGGATTTATTTTTATATCCTCAGTACACCCCCGTCAGTCCTACCCCCCATTGACCTCCTTGTTTTTATATTTTTTTCTTTTCTGTCAGTGCACCTCAGTGCTCTCCCCACGTTTTTATTTTCTTTTATTTGCTCCATTATTTTTCTAGTGGTCCACCCATGTTCCATTTTCCTGTTTATTATTTTTCTCACCTTTTCTTTGCCTTCTTCTGTCACTCCCCCACTGCCCATTATTCTTTCTAATTCTTTTTCATTTGGTTCTTATTTTATTTGCTGCACTTATTCAACATCATATATATATATATATATATATATATATTTATAATACTATCTTATTTTTATTAACAAAAAATAATGGGCAATGCAGTTTTGACGATTTTATTACTAAAAATATACACTTAAGCTATTATTAATTTCTTTGCTAGCCAAATCACATAAAACACGAAAATAAAGTAAATAGCTCAAAAATACAAGAAACTAACTAACAAAAGACAAGAGAATTTGATGTAAAATATATATAAATATGAGCTTATCAAATACCCCCACACTTAGCTTTTGCTAGTCCTCGAGCAAAACAAACGAAAACAGAAAAAGTAATAACATGAAAATTATTAGTTTCCCCCTATATGACCCTCATAGAATTTCATTCGAGAACACAAATCATCAAGAACCATAGCTAACACCAACAAGCAATTTAAGTTCATTTTCCTTACTCAAATATTAGCAGTAATCTTTGAAACATCCTTGAAGTGTAGTGTGTGAGATAGCCATGCTAATGCAATTTCAAATTTTTATTTTAAAAACACCATATGCAAACTAGCAAACTTCTCACTGGATATACTCTCAATCACACATGTGTTTAGTTTAAATGTGTTTCGCTCAAAGAAACAAATGTGAAAGTTCTACCATAAGCTTGCATAAAGATCACTTCTCCACAGTCATAATTGCAAAACTTAAATCAAGAGGACTTTTATTGGATGTAATGAGGCTTAGGGCGAGAGTTATTGAAACGAAAGAATAGGAAAACACAAGTTCCAAGCTACATTGCAAGCGATTCTTTTTTGTTTAGATTTATAAGAACTCAAACTTTCCAGCTATTCTTCAAGTCACCAACCACACCCATAAACTGAAACTTTAAAAACTTTTTATTTTCTTTGTATACAATCTTTCTTTTTCTTTTCCTTTTCTTTTCTTTTCTTTTCTTTTTTTTTTTTTTTTTTTTTTTTTTTTTCAAACAGAAACAAATATGAAAAACCCTCACACTTATTCTTTTGCCAAACACCCTCAAAGTACTTCACAAACATTCACATAAGATAATCTTGCATTGCTCGCTTGGAAAGGGTAAGGAAAAATATTTATTTCAGGCATAAGGGTAGACATATTTGGTGATAAGAAATAAAAGGCTCACAAATACGACTCAAATTGGCAATCTAATGATATCATTTTTCTTTGGGAAACAAGGTTATTTGGGCCATGGTGGTAAACCTAATGCCTCTATCATTTTCAAGTTCATGCAATCAATGACAAAAATTTCGAAAGATCGTTATGCAAGTTCTAGAGAAGTATCTCACATAAGTTCATCACACATGAAAAAATAGGAGTGTATGAAAAATGCACACACTTTCAATAGGCTCAAAAACTCACATAGGATGTAAATGGTCACTAAATTCACATATGGATCTTTAAATCATGCTTTAGTTTCACATCAACAGGGCTATGTGCGTTTAGTTTTTCAAAGATGATCAAATATGTACAAACTAACACAAGAATAAAGAATTTCACACAACACATGTTAACTAAGTTCTTGATAATCATGATTCAAATTTTATCCAATTATATCATTGGGTCGGAAAACTAACAAAAATCTAATTCAAAACAATAAAGAAAACAAGGAAATATTTTTGGATTTTTTAAATTTTCCGATTTTTTTTTTTTTTTTTTTTTTTTAAATAAAACAAAACTTAATTAAGAAAACACAAAGCAATAACATGAAATAACATGGAAACAAATGAAACCAGTTCAAAGTCGAAGGTACAAAAATTTTCAATTTGGTCATTTTTATACTCTTTACCCCCACACTTAAACTAGACATTGTCCCCAATGTCAGAAAATATAATAAAATGCAAATAAAAATAAAATAAATAAATATAAAGAAACAAAATAAAGCAATAAGACTGAAAACTTCCCTAATTTGCAGAAAATCAAGCGATGACCCTCAAGCTAAAATTCTGCAATCAACTTCAATGGTGGAAATAACCAAAAGTTCCTGCAAAGAAAAGAAATAATCCAGTTACGCACGCAAGAAAAAATATAAAAGAAAACAAACGAAAAATTGCAAATGAAAAAAATAAAAGATAATGAACAAAACTAATAAATGAACATTGGTCCTGTTTGGTGACTTTCCATAGCTTTGAACTTGAACTGGCCTCGGAACTTCTTAGCAAGGAAAATGAGACTTGATTGGTGGTGTTGTTGAAGCTTCTCGAGCTCTTGGTTTCAACTCAGACTCCTTCTGCCGGGTTGATTGAGTCTGCAGGCTACATTCTTCTCTTTTTGTTCTTCTGCATGGCAGGTAGGCACGAGGAATAGGTGGTGGTTTGCTTCTTTGTTCAATCTGTCCAAGTGCCGACCGATTGCCTTTCTTTCACCTTGCCCCGTAGCCAAGAGCAAGGGTAAAGGAAAAGCGTGCCATGAGATATCTTTGCCTCTGACTCTGATGATATGGGATACTTTTGCTTTTGAAGAAGTATCGTTCCACAGGTGTATGCTTGAACTGGGCTGGGGAACTTCTTAGCAAGGAAAATGAGACTTGATCTTGAAGATGAAGCAGCACCTTGTCTCCACATGCTTCAAGTAACATTTTCACTTGCCTTGGCTGTTCTCCAGGCAGATGTGGCGACTTCTTCGGAAGTACATCAGTGGTTGAAGAAGAGCACTCGAGAGCAATGCTAGGTAAGCAATCAGGAAGGATTTCCAGGCAGTCGGTTCTTAGATTGGAAGATTGACACCGAGTGCTGGCTGATTGCCCGCTTTCTCCTTGCCACAAAGACAAGGACAAGGACAGGAAGAAAGCGTGATATGAGATACTCTTGCTTTCAACCTTCATGATATGAAATACTCTAGCTCTTGATGACTTATTTGGAAAGGTATCCCAAGGAATGAGAAACACAGAGAAACTCGAGAGGGTTTGTTGGAAAGGCATTTTGGGAGATGAAAAATTTCGGAGATGAAGAAGTGTTGAGAGTGTGCCTTTGCTGTTGAAGGCGAAGGTAGACGTTTATAGAACTTTTCTTCACAACCGAAACTGTTCCTTTACCCCTGTCGGCAGCCGGTGGATGGATGAACAGTACAGGTCACGCGCTTTCTGAAAAAGCCACCCGTAATTTGCGCAAAGCTGACAGCGCGCGTGACGAGTGACGACAAAATTGGAAAAATCAGGGAGCGGCTCGTGGTTTCTGAGCAATCCCGACTTTTGAGAAAGGAATTGCATGTGACACGTCTGGACAAATCAGGGAGCGGCTCGCCTCGTGATTCCTGACCGCTCCGACTTTTGAGAGAGAGGCGCCCAACTTTTGAGAACGGCGTCCGACTTTTGAGACGCAACCGACTTTTGAGACGGAGTCCGACTTTTGAGACGGAGACGCCGCTTTTGAGAAAAGAATCCGGCTTTTGAGAAAGGAGCCCGGCTCTTCGATTTGCGAGAGGGCGCCTCTTCGACTGCTGAGTGATGCCTCAACGATTTCTTCTTCTTATAAGAACGCTCATTTTTGTTCCACAACACACTTGAGCTCCCTTCTGTAAACACTCACTCCTACAAACACTCCCTCTTGCATTTTCTTTTAATCTTGATCAGTCCGACTCTTCATTCTCAACACCTTCAAATATGTCTTGCCCTTCTGACCGTCGCCTTAACTTGAATGTTGGGGAAGATAGTGATATATCTTCTCCAACCAACATTTGGCAGCCGTCCTTCATATCCCCGAATGGTCCTCTTACAGTTGGGGATTCCATGATGATGAACGAAACAACCGCATCGGTGGTGGCCAGAAATCTGCTCACTCCTAGAGACACTAGGATACTTTCCAGGCGGTCCGACGAACTGGCTGTTCAGGACTCTATGGCCTACAGCGTCCGATGCGCAGGCTCAGTATCAAACATGGGCCAGCGCCTTCTTGCACGAACCCGTCAGGTGGAATCGTTGATGGCTGAAGTGGCTAGTCTTCGGCAGGAGGTCAGAGTGCTTAGGCATGAGAACAGGGATTTGCACATGCTTGCAACCAATTACTCAACCAGCATGAAGAGGAAGCTGGATCAGATGCAGGAGTCCGAAGTGCAGATTCAGAGTGATCATCAACGGTTTATGGCGTTACTCCCGAGGTTTGTGTTGCCTTCGTCCTCGGGAGCAGCACCAAGTATTGATGCTCTGAATGATCCAACTCTGGCGCTTCGTCTTTCTGGGGCTCCGTCGATCTCAGAGGCACCACCAACCAACGACCAATGAACGAGATTAATTTACAAGTTATTGTAAAATATTTATGCAATTAAGTTTTTTTTTTTTTTTTTTTTTTTTTATATAAATGTAAAAATAAGTAAATCAAAGTAAAAAAAAAACTAAGTTTAATCTCCTAAGCAAAAATCACTACTAAATAAACACAACAAAATAAAATCAACGTAAAATAAAAAAAATCAACGTAAAATAAATTCACACAAGAGCAAACAAACAATGAAAGAACTAAACAAAGTAAAATAAATTCAGTAAAGAGAAGGGATTAGGAATGCAAATCTGATTGTGGGTGATTCCTAGGCCTCCCTTCATTATTCAAATGCATGGGCTTATCATTGAACGGACGGTGGTACTTGAAATGATCCGACAACGGTCTAAGTTCTAATGACGGTGCCTGAATCATCAAAATTAAAAACAAGTTAGTATAAATTAAAATAAAAAATGGAGAAGATGGCTTACAGTCACATTCAAACTCAATTATAAACACCACGTCTTTGAACGTTTCCGGGACTTTGAACTTGGCCAGGTTTACTATGATGGTTGTGGCTTGTCCCGTGTCATCAAACTCAACTGCTTTAGGCTTGATTGTCTCATGCACAGCCTCTTGGATGTATTCTTGAAATTCTCCGGCCACCTCATTTTCTGGAATAATTCTTCTTGGTGTACAAGTCTCTTTGAACGTTTCAATACCATCGGGAACTTGATTTGGTACACCAAGAATTTGGATATCACATTGCACCTTGGGAAGATCTTCCACAACGTATTTTTCATTCACTTCTTCCTTGGGATTTAAAAACCTGCAAGGAAAAAGGACATTTGGTGGAACGATGTTAGAATGAAATGAACTTAGAACCTCCTCACCTGAGTTGGATGGCATAAGGACTTGAGGAGTTTGCGATAAGAATTCTTCTAAACTGCCCAAGTAGTCATCCTCATCTTCTTCTTGAAGCGGCAATTCATCCATGTCCGGGCCATGTTTGGATGGTTCTGGAACAACTTCATCCTCCATATCACTTCCCAAAGTGATGGCTTCATCGATTTCCATTTCTCCCCTTGAATTTGCAAATGTGGAGTTGGAGAGTTCTCTTTGATCTTGAATTTGTGCCATGATTTCCAAAATCTGCCCAACTTGCTCCTCCAATTCGTCCACTCTTCTGACTCGGTCTTGCATCTCCTGGTTTTGATTTTCTACTCCCTGATTCAAAGAGGTGAGTAAATTATTAAGTGTATCATTATCCAAGGATGTACCTGAATTGAATTGGGGAGATTGTTGTGGTGGATGTGGTGGTGCACATGGCCATTGATAGTACTCCTCTGATGGCTGTAATTGTTCTTCGTTTTGTGAGCCCTGCACCAAAGAAATTAATTCATCAAGCCTTTGATTATAATCCACGGGCATACTTTGATTTGATTGGAATTGCTGTGGGGGATGCTGTGGTAGCTGCATAGGTCTTGAATAGAATTCGTCTTGCTGCCAATATCCACTTTGTTGAAAGTGTTGAGGTTCATCCCACATATAATCTGAGTAGTCTCTCCAATCCGAATTGTAAGCGTTGGAAAACATGTTGCCCCTTGATTGGTTATAGCCTTGATATCCCCAAACATCTTCATTGGCAGAAAATTGAGGACTTTGATATCCTTGCCCATAGGGCACATCAAGTGTAGGGACACTTGGCATTGTGGTCCGTTCGGCATTATGAGTTAATTGAGCAGTGAGCTGTGCCAATAGATCTTGAATGCTAGTAGAATCCAGGTCTTGCTCCATTTGTACCTCAATTCAAAGAAAGAAAAATAAATCAAATATCAAAAGTAACATACACAAACACAAATAAACATAAGCAAAAACACAAATAAAAGGATTAGCAAATTTGCTAATCCCCGGCAACGGCGCCAAAAATTTGATGCGAAAATAAATTAACGCACAAATTTAAACCCTATTTGTGACAGTTGTAGTAATGATGTAAGTAGGGATCGTTCTAGGCCGGGGATTAACTAGGGATGCTAACCAAAGTAAAATTAAATTAAAAACGTAAAAACAAAATTAAAAACACTAAACTAGACTCAAGACACTTAACTAGAATAACTCAAAATAAAACTAACAAATAAACCAAAACAAATCCAAAGACTCAAAATAATTCAAGACTCAAGAAAACACAAACTAAAATTATTTCTAACAAATCTAACACTTTAAAATAAACGGGGGATTGATTTTTGATGAAAAGTAAATTAAACTTAAATAAATTACAGAATTGACAAAAACATGAAATTAAGGTGAATGGATAAATGACGGACTGGCTAGAGGATTATTCTCCACACATGCCACATATGCAACCTAAATTGATTTTCAGTTGTTCTTTCAATAAATTGTAAATTCTCAACGCCCCAAGTTAATTAGGTCTGCTTAAATTAACCTTCAGATTTTCCTTAAGTTAATGGATTGGATGATTGCATACGACAACCCAAAACATTCCCCACAAGTTCCCTACATGAATTGCATAATAGAGATACAAGCAAGAATCATTAAGTTCTATGAAAATCATAAGCATTGACGAGGCACTCGTTACTATGAATTGCATGAAACTTATGCCAAGAATTTACTTAACACGATTGTGGTCAACAACCTTTACTACTTATGAATATAAGTTCATAACGATTAGGTGAAATTCACTTATATTCTAGCATCAAATTTATGCATGTAAATTAAGTATGCATCCTTAATCGACATACAAAAATAAGTTATCAATCAAGCAGTTAAGCAAATTAAATCACAACTCAGAAATCACAACTAAAGGTAATCAATTCAAATTACAAATATATCCATAGTTTTGAATTAACCTCTAGCCAAAACAAATTAATTACACATTATTAAAACAGAAATTAAAGTGAAAGTAAACATGAGTTTGGAGGATTAAACCGAATGAGGAATTTCTTTCGCTGCCACGTGTCCTCCACTGCCCACAAGCCCAAGGCAGCGTGCTGCCTTGTTTCTGCGTTCCCCCAAACTCACGCTGCTCCTCCTGTCCTTGTATTTCCCTCTTTGCTGACTGACCTGCTCAGTCTCCTCCCCGCAGCCCACTACTCCAGCACGTCTGCCTTGCTTTTCGCGCTGCCTAAGGCAGCTTGCCAATTCTGCGTGCGACAGCTGCCAAAAGGCAGCTTCCCTCTACTGTAATTTGCGCCAGCTCCTTCTTTGCTGCCCAAGCAGCACGTGTCCTTTAGCTGCGCAAGGCAGCTTCCTTTTCTGCCAGCTGCTGTCAGCCCTTGACCAGTCCTCCGTGTGCTTCGCAAGCTGTCAAAGGACAGCTCCCTGCGTCACTTCTTTCCAAGCTGCCAAAGCAGCGTCCTTCCCCCCGCGTGCCAGGCAGGCAGTGCCTGCTTCTGCCCTTCTTTCCTCAGCTGCCCCAAGGCCTGCGCTCGACAGCCCTCCTTCCTTCTCTCGCAAGCCCCCTGTGCTGACTTCTCTTGGTTCCCGCGTCTCCCGTGCTCACTCCTTAGCTGCGCAAGGCAGCTTGCTGTGCGTCCTGTTTCCTGTCGCAGTCCCCTGTCTCCGCAGCTCGCCTCGCGTCTCCCCCTGTGCTTTGACACGCTGCCAAAGGGCAGCTCTGCCTAAACAGCGCTGTCTCCCCCCTTTCCGCGTTCTCGCTGCCTTAAGGGCAGCACTCCTTCCACCCGTCTTCCTGCTCCTGACCTCCTTCCTCTTACGCTGCCAAAGGAACTCGACGTGCAGCCCTGCTGCTTCCTCCCATCCTCGCTATTCTCTCTCGCAGCTGACTTTCACGTGCAGCCTTGCTGCACAGGCAGCTCCCCCCAGTCCCGTACTCACCCCCCTGCAAGGCAGCTGTAGCTCCCTTCTCTCCCCCTTTACCTGCTAGCACAGGATTTATTTTTATATCCTCAGTACACCCCCGTCAGTCCTACCCCCCATTGACCTCCTTGTTTTTATATTTTTTTCTTTTCTGTCAGTTCACCTCAGTGCTCTCCCCACGTTTTTATTTTCTTTTATTTGCTCCATTATTTTTCTAGTGGTCCACCCATGTTCCATTTTCCTGTTTATTATTTTTCTCACCTTTTCTTTGCCTTCTTCTGTCACTCCCCCACTGCCCATTATTCTTTCTAATTCTTTTTCATTTGGTTCTTATTTTATTTGCTGCACTTATTCAACATCATATATATATATATATATATATATATATATATATATTTATAATACTATCTTATTTTTATTAACAAAAAATAATGGGCAATGCAGTTTTGACGATTTTATTACTAAAAATATACACTTAAGCTATTATTAATTTCTTTGCTAGCCAAATCACATAAAACACGAAAATAAAGTAAATAGCTCAAAAATACAAGAAACTAACTAACAAAAGACAAGAGAATTTGATGTAAAATATATATAAATATGAGCTTATCAGTTATGGAGACAAGTGAATGTGCAACAAGGGATCTCTAACCTTCAAATGGTTTGAGGGCGAATACTCTATGATATGATTAAAATCTCTGGCCAGAGTATGAATGAGATTTGGGAATGCGTTCCAATTCACATTCAAGGTAATCATATAAGCAAACGAATCACATTGGATAGTAGACATGAATAAATAAACTATCAAACCAAACAATGTGGTCAAGAGTATTAGATTAGAGAAAGACCGTATTGCATTTGTAATCCTAAACTGAATAGGTTCTCTACCTCTTCTGATTAGCTTGGGTAGCCATGATATGCTGCTAGGTGTCACTCATGGTTTGTGGAAGCCCTAAACGTGTGTAATCACTAAAGGGAGAATTGAAAGTAAGTTTCAATTCACAATCGATGTAAAATGGTTTTAATCGCCCACTGCCTCGCTAAAAGGAACCTAATGTATCGTACACCGTGTAAGGTGGAGATTGAAGAAACAAAGGATATGAGTAAGAATAATTAAATGGTTTAATTATTTATGGCAATGATTAATTAATATGTTAATTAATCAAACGAATAAGTTCGTTAAAGACCTCGGGATAGTTTTGGACCTTAAGGCCCAATGGGCTTCGAACGTCAAAGCCCATTGACTTAAGTTGTATGACAACTTAATGAATAATGATTCACAAAGGCCCAATTAGCCCAATTAGCCCATAATTAAGGAGGGTAGTGAACTTGGCTTAATTGCAAGTTTGCCACTCCATTGTGAGGTGGTATAAAGGCAACTTTATAGCCATTTCATCCTTAGGGTTTTTGTGGAGAAAAGATGAGAACAAAAGCTCTCTTTGCTCTCAAAAATTCAGCCACCCTAGAGGAAATTATCTAGCAATTTTACTTCCTCTAGGTCACTCATTTCTTCTTCAATTTAACCTTGGTGTAGAATCTTTAGAGGTTCTCAATTTTGGGAACTTGGCGAACCTTTTCTTCTAACCAAATCCATGGAGATAAGAAGCAAGGAATGAAGGCCCTATCTCTTGGGTGATTATCCTTTGCATATGCAAAGAGGAATCTACAAAGGTAAATATTTCTCAACTAACAAATGTTGTTTTAAGTTGAGTCAAGGTTCACCAATCTACTAGGCTTTGAATTTCATGGTTGATGTTTTGTTTTTTGAGTTCATGTAAGCATGATTCCGCCTTTAATTTGTTAATTGCATGCTATTGATGTTGCTCAAATGAACATGTTTTTCACAAAATTTCCTTCAAGTGGTATCAGAGCCTAGGTCTAGTAGTTGGTGAATCATTTTGGGTTTTGTAGTTCATAGTTTTTGATTTAAAAGTTGTAATATGTTACAAGCTTTATTCTTGTTTCTTTGAATGTAAATTTTGTTAGAAAATTTGCCATCTCAAATGTTGTAGATGTAGTTCATATGAGCATGAATTTTGGAGCTAAAATTTGGTGCCATGTTTTTGGGGAAATTCGGCCAAATCCAAAGGGTGATTTTTTGGGTTCATGTTTGTCTTGTTAAAATGGTTTTAAAGTGACTTTTGGAACCCCTAAGTACCCTAGGATGTTAGCCCTCTTTTGAGTGGTGAAAATTTGAGTTTTGGTGAGTGAAAACATTCATGGAGCTATTATGAGTTTTCATGAGTGTTCTTCAATGTTCTTGAAGTTCTTGCCAAGAACAAAACATTTTGAAGTTTTGATTCAAAAAGTTTTATGTTTTTACATAAAGTTTTGGTTTAATTTTAGTGGGTGATTTTAGTGGGTGATGATTATTGGTAAAGTATTATTAATGGTTTTAATGGTAGACAAACTTTTTTAAAAAGTTTGACATAAATTCAATTAATGGCTATAATGGTAGACAAACTTTTTTAAAAGTTTGACATAAATTCAAAATATTTCATCTTTACCTCACCTAACAAAACCCACTTACAAAAACTTTGTAAAAATCTTATTTTTTTTTATCATGGCCGGCCACCCTAATAGAATACGGTATTTTTGGGTCTTTTATTCAATTACATAAAGTTTTGATACTTTTGTGTATTTGCACTTTGGCCCAAAAGTTTACGTTTTTACGTTAAGGCCCAAAAACGTTAAAGGACAAATTGTTTTGCTCCTTTAATGAAGTTTTTTGTATTTGTTGAAATTTTTGGGTTCTAGTTGTAATTACATGAAGTAGTGGACTTTTGTGTTTTTACAAAGTGACCCCAAAAGTTTGTGTTTCGCAATATAGCCCAAAAAGTTGTGGTTATTGCATGATGGCCCAAATTAAGTAGGGAACAAAAATTGTTTTGTCTCTTTAAATGAGAATTGGATTTTCATTTCATTTAGCTCCATTTAAATCAATTTTATGGATACAAAAACCAAATGAAAATGTTGCATTCAATTTAATTAATTAAAATGTTGATTAATTAAAGGGTGATTATGAACCTAAGCCTACGATAATTGAGCTATGTGATAGGCCGTTTCAAATTTGTTTGAACCATGGGAATGTGTAGATTAATTTTGGTTGTAATTTGAATTGATCAAATGTTGTAAAAGAGCATAACCTCTTCTTTACTTTAAAGTAATTTGAATTATGCAAATGTTGTAATGAGCATAAGCTCACCTTTACTTTGAAGTACTTCTTTCTTGCTTTATTTGATATGCATGAAAATGAAGTAGAGGGTCCAACGCCCCTAAGACAACACGCCTTAATGTGATTAAACGCGTAACTAAAATCAATCTCCATCCCTAGTCCGAGATTCAACACTAGGCTCGTGTTGAATCTAAACAAAGGTTCATAGTCATCCTAAGGCCCTAAGGCAACTATATAGTCCATCAAATGAATGCAAACCTTATGTTAGTAGTATCATATACTCTTGCTTTAAAAACCGTTTTATAAGCATAGTGGGAGTATTATATACAACTAAAAACAAATGGACCAATAGTTGTAATAGGACCAAAATTGTTTTAATAAAGATTAAGATGAATATGTTTATGTGATGAGACCTAAAACCCTCAACCAAACCATTATTAAGTTGAAAAGCGTGAGAGTGCTTAGAACACTCTTTCGTGGCCTTCCACCGTGGTAGCTCCAATCGTTTATGACTTGTACACCGGCTTCACCCTATCATGGGGGAGTACAAAGTGCATGCTTATACTCAGGAGGAGTCTATATACATACTTGATGAGGAGAGTGTAGGCAACGAGGATGGCCAATATCGTATCATCGTGAGGCTATTCTTGAACCCCTTCACGAACTAAGCATGGTGGGAATGACTTAACTAAGTGCAATGGAGCCAATATCATATCATTGTGAGGCAACATTCTCTAGAGGCCAAATTGATGGGTACTTGCATTAGTTGCAAATGAGTAAGCGTACTCTCTCATTATTATTAATGCTAGCCAATATCATATCATTGTGAGGTGGGCTTGGTAATAGTGAGTCTCCCATAACCTACTAAGAGTTTCCTCCAAAACTCTCGAATTCCAATGAGGGATATGGAATTTGCCAAAAATAGTGGGTGGTGCTATTTGATTTAAAGACCCGAATCAAATGGCTTAAAATCAATCAATTTATATTCGTTATGTATTTGTTTACCAATATATATTTGCAAACGCTATCCAAAACTTGACAAAGAAAAACCGAATGTTTTAGTTTCCGGACTTGGTAACACAATCCCAAAGATTGTCTTAAATGGATTGTGCATGTACCTAAGAAGTCTCATCCTCACAATCTTCCTATTGATAATGTATCATTGGAAGAACATGTTAGAAATGTCTATCATGAAGAGGACAACACAAACAACCAATGCTTATTCCTTCGTTATATGAACAAAGGAACTTACGAAGATTAGCATAAAAGACAAGGACACTTTTAGTGCCATAATTCTTCACTTACAAATTGTTGTATGAAGAAATAAGAGTTGCCTTGAACAACTCTTGAAAGTTTGTAATTATGTTTAGAACATAATGGTTGGTTGACAAAAATAGTCCATCAACATGGACTTATGATGATTTTGAATCATTGAGTGTTGAAGTGATAAACCACTTAACGAGACGGAAACTAAGCTAGGACTTCACCTTTATGTCCCTATCCTAATGGTTCACTAAGTTTATTGTAAACTATGTAGTGAACAATAACCACACACTCTCCAAAATGTTTGATGTGTATAACACAATTGAAAAAGGTTTCAAGAGAGATAGTGGGAGTTTAGGGACCATGACTATTGTAGTCAAAGGAGAAGTCAAATGAAGAAGATAAAATTAACTCCAAGGGAACAAACTTTCTTTATGAAAGGATGGACATTGGAAGGGGTATTTGCAAGAAATGTCTTGCAAGTGTCAAGAACACACCTTTCACAGGTATTGTAAATTGTTCTTGAATAGTTCAAAACAGTTGGTTCTTCTACTTGAATGCTTGATTCCGTATTAGTAACTATGTTTTACAATCGTTGTAAAAGTGTGGCTAATAAGAAGTAGAAGATTAATGAGAGAAGAGAAAGTACTTCACATTCGGAACGTGAATAAAATATAGATCTCTGCGAAAGCAGATGGTACTAACTTCCTCATATGAACTACCAAAGAAATTGGAAAAACCAAAGATTGTCTTTACATTCCAATTTTAAGGAACTTAATTCCGTCACTATAGTAGAGATGAATGAATGTTTTGTTTGACAAAACATTGTTCTTTATTAATCACTGATTGGATTATAGTAATCTAATTGATTGTCTCTATAGTAGAGATGATATGGTAGCGTTAACTGTTTAGAATATAATGATGCTTAAAACCCAAAAGGTTGCAAGATAGTGACTAATCCCAACTGAGTTGTGATACCTCTAAAACATAAATTACGAGTTGGTCATAGATGGATGCTTTGGATCGTTAGATCCGGATCCAATACCTTCTTGTCAAAATTGTATAGAGGCGAAATGTTCGAATCTTTATTCTTTTGGAAAGAAGAAAGAATCACAAAGTTATTGAGGTTAATTCACTTAGATGTTAGTGGCACTTGTCCACAACATAATACTACTCATGTTATTTGACATTCACCGAAGATCACTCTCGGTTGGACTATAGTTTATTTTGAATAAACACAAGTCCGAATACTTTGCAAAAGGTGTTGGAAATGTGCCCTAAAGCCATTCATATGATGATACTTTACGGATATTTCACATGTTAAACTAATCTAGTTTACATATAAAGGGCAAACATTATTGTTTGAGACGTCTCATATAAATGTTATATGCTTAAACGATAAAGTCCAAGGAATATGTGATTGGAAGAATGCAATCTAATGAAGTTAGATTAATGAGACCATTCTTTCGTAGACACATCCTAAACGTTCCTGATCATAGGATTGCCAATTGGGCATTGACAGTCCGATAAGATCAGTACGTGCTATGTCTTCTCTCAGGGAGAGTGACTAGTCTCGAGTCATTGGTGTGTGTGACATCAAGACAAGTACGTAGGTGCTCAATAGAGAATGAGTTCACTGAACACGATCAACGAGGAGTTCTCATACTCATGTCACATGAGAACTCATGTTTGGGATAATGCAAATTAGTCCTTTGACCTGAGGCATCACAGTTGTTGTCTTGTGGTTAAGTCCTTGATCTTTGATTATGCCAAAGTCACCCCATCGGGGTGTCCACGACATCATTGGGGTTAAGCCACTTAGTCATGGAGACAAGTGAATGCGCAACAAGGGATCTCTAACCTTCAATTGGCTTGAGGGAGAATACTCTATGATATGATTAAAATCTCTGGCCAGAGTATGAATGAGATTGGGGAATGCGTTCCAAATCACATTCAAGGTAATCATAAAATGCAAATGAATCACATTGGATAGTAGACATGAATAAATAAACTATCAACCCAAACAATGTGGTCAAGAGTATTAGATTAGAGAAAGACCGTATTGCATTTGTAATCCTAAACTGAATAGGTTCTCTACCTCTTCTGATTAGCTTGGGTAGCCATGATATGCTGCTAGGGGTCACTCATGGTTTGTGGAAGCCCTAAACGTGTGTAATCACTAAAGGGAGAATTGAAAGTAAGTTTCAATTCACAATCGATGTAAAATGGTTTTAATCGCCCACTGCCTCGCTAAAAGGAACCTAATGTATCGTACACCAAATAAGGTGGAGATTGAAGAAACAAAGGAGATGAATTAAATGGTTTAATTATTTATGGCAAGGATTAATTAATATGTTAATTAATCAAACGAATAAGTTCGTTAAAGACCTCGGGATAGTTTTGGACCTTAAGGCCCAATGGGCTTCGAACGTCAAAGCCCATTGACTTAAGTTGTATGACAACTTAATGAATAAAGATTCACAAAGGCCCAAAAGCCCAAATCCATATAGTGATGAATTAGGGTTTTTGGTTCTTTAGGTCATTTAAAGAAGTGACTATATAAAGAACTTTATAACATAAATTCATAAGTTGTTGATTTTAGAGAAAATTGGTGAGAACACAAAGCTTCCATTTCTCTCTAAGAGGCCAACCACCTTGGGGGATATTGTCTAGCAATTCTATTTCCTCAAGGTCACTCATTTCCTCTCCAATCCAACCTTGGTGTAGAATCTTTAGAGGTTCTCAATTTTGGGAACTTGGAGAACCTATTCTTCTAACCAAATCCATGGAGCTAAGAAGCAAGGAATGAAGGCCCTATCTCTTGGGTGATTATCCTTTGCATATGCAAAGAGGAATCTACAAAGGTAAATATTTCTCAACTAACAAATTGTTGTTTTTAAGTTGAGTCAAGGTTCACCAATCTACTAGGCTTTGAATTTCATGGTTGATGTTTTGTTTTTGAATGCATGAAAGCATGATTCCGCCTTTAATTTGTTAATTGCATGCTATATGATGTTATTCAAATGAACATGTTTTTCACAAAATTTCCTTCAAGTGGTATCAGAGCCTAGGTCTAGTAGTTGGTGAATCATTTTGGGTTTTGTAGTTCATAGTTTTTTGATTTAAAAGTTGTAATATGTTACAAGCTTTATTCTTGTTTCTTTGAATGTAAATTTTGTTAGAAAATTTGCCATCTCAAATGTTGTAGATGTAGTTCATATGAGCATGAATTTTGGAGCTAAAATTTGGTGCCATGTTTTTTGGGAAATTCGGCCAAATCCAAAGGGTGATTTTTTGGGTTCATGTTTGTCTTGTTAAAATGGTTTTAAAGTGACTTTTGGAACCCCTAAGTACCCTAGGATGTTAGCCCTCTTTTGAGTGATGAAAATTTGAGTTTTGGTGAGTGAAAACATTCATGAAGCTATTATGAGTTTTCATGAGTGTTCTTCAATGTTCTTGAAGTTCTTGCCAAGAACAAAAAGTTTTGAAGTTTTGATTCAAAATGTTTTATGTTTTTACATAAAGTTTTGGTTTAATTTTAGTGGGTGATTTTAGTGGGTGATGATTATTTGTAAAGTATTATTAATGGTTTTAATGGTAGACAAACTTTTTTAAAAGTTTGACATAAATTCAATTAATGGCTATAATGGTAGACAAACTTTTTTAAAAGTTTAACATAAATTCAAAATATTTCATCTTTACCTCACCTAACAAAACCCACTTACAAAAACTTTGTAAAAATCATATTTTTCTATCATGGCCGGCCACCCTAATAGAATAGGGTATTTTTGGGTCTTTTATTCAATTACATAAAGTTTTGATACTTTTGTGTATTTGCAATTTGGCCCAAAAGTTTACGTTTTTACGTTAAGGCCCAAAAACGTTAAAGGACAAATTGTTTTGCTCCTTTAATGAAGTTTTTGTATTTGTTGAAAGTTTTGGGTTCTAGTTGTAATTACATGAAGTAGTAGACTTTTGTGTTTTTACAAAGTGACCCCAAAAGTTTGTGTTTCGCAATATAGCCCAAAAAGTTGTGGTTATTGCATGATGGCCCAAATTAAGTAGGGAACAAAAATTGTTTTGTCTCTATAAATGAGAATTGGATTTTCATTTCATTTAGCTCCATTTAAATCAATTTTATGGATACAAAAACAAATGAAAATGTTGCATTCAATTTAATTAATTAAAGTGTTGATTAATTAAAGGGTGATTATGAACCTAAGCTTACGATAATTGAGCTATGTGATAGGCCGTTTCAAATTTGTTTGAACCATGGGAATGTGTAGATTAATTTTGGTTGTAATTTGATTTGATCAAATGTTGTAAAAGAGCATAAGCTCTTCTTTACTTTAAAGTAATTTGTTTTATGCAAATGTTGTAAAGAGCATAAGCTCTCTTTTACTTTGAAGTACTTCTTTCTTGCTTTATTTGATATGCATGAAAATGAAGTAGTTGGGTCCAACGCCCCTAAGACAACACGCCTTAATGTGATTAAACGCGTAACTAAAATCAATCTCCATCCCTAGTCCGAGATTCAACACTAGGCTCGTGTTGAATCTAAACAAAGGTTCATAGTCATCCTAAGGCCCTAAGGCAACTATATAGTCCATCAAATGAATGCAAACCTTATGTTAGTAGTATCATATACTCTTGCTTTAAAAAAAAACCGTTTTATAAGCATAGTGGGAGTATTATATACAACTAAAAACAAATGGACCAATAGTTGTAATAGGACCAAAATTGTTTTAATGTAGATTAAAATGAATACTTATATGTGATGAGACCTAAAACCCTCAACCAAACCATTATTAAGTTGAAAAGCGTGAGAGTGCTTAGAACACTCTTTCGTGGCCTTCCACCGTGGTAGGCTCCAATCGTTTATGACTTGTACACCGGCTTCACCCTATCATGGGGGAGTACGAAGTGCATGCTTATACTCAGGAGGAGTCTATATACATACTTGATGAGGTTAGTGTAGGCAACGAGGATGGCCGACATCGTATCATCGTGAGGCTATTCTTGAACCCCTTCACGAACTAAGCATGGTGGGAATGACTTAACTAAGTGCAATGGCGCCAACATCGTATCATCGTGAGGCAACATTCTCTAGAGGCCAAATTGATGGGTACTTGCATTAGTTGCAAATGAGTAAGCGTACTCTCTCATTATTATTAATGCTAGCCAACATCATATCATTGTGAGGTGGGCTTGGTAATAGTGAGTCTCCCATAACCTACTAAGAGTTTCCTCCAAAACTCTCGAATTCCAATGAGGGATATGGAATTTGCCAAAAATAGTGGGTGGTGCTATTTGATTTAAAGACCCAAATCAAATGGCTTAAAATCAATCAATTTATATTCGTTATGTATTTGTTTACCAATATATTTGCAAACGCTATCCAAAACTTGACAAAGAAAAGCAGAATGTTTTAGTTTCCGGACTTGGTAACACAATCCCAAAGATTGTCTTAAATGGATTGTGCATGTGCCTAAGAAGTCTCATCCTCACAATCTTCCTATTGATAATGTATCGTTGGAAGAACATGTTAGAAATGTCTATCATGAAGAGGACAACACAAACAACCAATGCTTATTCCTTCGTTATATGAACAAAGGAACTTATGAAGAAATGAGAGTTGCCTTGAACAACTCTTAAAAGTTTGTAATTATGTTTAGAACATAATGGTTGGTTGACAAAAATAGTCCATCAACATGGACTTATGATGATTTTGAATCATTGAGTGTTGAAGTGATAAACCACTTAACGAGACGGAAACTAAGCTAGGACTTCACCTTTATGTCCCTATCCTAAATGGTTCACTAAGTTTATTGTAAACTATGTAGTGAACAATAACCACACACTCTCCAAAATGTTTGATGTGTATAACACAATTGAAAAAGGTTTCAAGAGAGATAGTGGGAGTTTAGGGACCATGACTATTGTAGTCAAAGGAGAAGTCAAATGAAGAAGATAAAATTAACTCCAAGGGAACAAACTTTCTTTATGAAAGGATGGACATTGGAAGGGGTATTTGCAAGAAATGTCTTGCAAATGTCAAGAACACACCTTTCGAAGGTGTTGTAAATTGTTCTTGAATAGTTCAAAACAGTTGGTTCTTCTACTTGAATGCTGGATTCCGTATTAGTAACTATGTTTTACAATCGTTGTAGAAGTGTGGCTAATAAGAAGTAGAAGATTAATGAGAGAAGAGAAAGTACTTCACATTCGGAACGTGAATAAAATATAGATCTCTGCGAAAGCAGATGGTACTAACTTCCTCATACGAACTACCAAAGAAATTGGAAAAACCAAAGATTGTCTTTACATTCCAATTTTAAGGAACTTAATTCCGTCACTATAGTAGAGATGGATGAATGTTTTGTTTGACAAAACATTGTTCTTTATTAATCACTGATTGGATTATAGTAATCTAATTGATTGTCTCTATAGTAGAGATGATATGGTAGCGTTAACTGTTTAGAATATAATGATGCTTAAAACCCAAAAGGTTGCAAGGTAGTGACTAATCCCAACTGAGTTGTGATACCTCTAAAACATAAATTACGAGTTGGTTATAGATGGATGCTTTGGATCGTTAGATCCGGATCCAATACCTTCTTGTCAAAATTGTATAGAGGCGAAATGTTCGAATCTTTATTCTTTTGGAAAGAAGAAAGAATCACAAAGTTATTGAGGTTAATTCACTTAGATGTTAGTGGCACTTGTCCACAACATAATACTACTCATGTTGTTTGACATTCACCGAAGATCACTCTCGGTTGGACTATAGTTTATTATGAATAAAAACAAGTCCGAATACTTTGCAAAAGGTTTCAAAGAATTCAAGAAATGTAAGTTGATGAGTAAGACGTCTAAAGTACTTACCTCCTTAGATTTGATCCAAGGAAAGGTAACACTTTAGATGAGTTTCCTTGAAAGATATCAAGGAAATTAGCATCATAAGATAATGATTTTCTCCATTAGGAGAAGAACGAACTTGAATAAGATTTGGTTCGTTGAATATTATCAATTACCCATATATATAGGATATATACTTCTAAAACAATATGATTGTCAATTAGGAGATCTTCCAAATTTTCATAACTCCATAGGATGTAGTTGGAAAGAAAGACAAATCTTAATCATGTTAAGATTTGGGGTTGTGTGCTAATGAGCAATATTTGTTTAAAAATTATCTTGTGGATATCCTTAAATTAACCTTTGGATATCACTTCTATAAACCAACCAACAAATGTTGTTTGTTGAGTAGTTCATTGTAATCCTACAATGTGATTTGCCTTAGAGCAAATGAACTAGGAATAGAACTCAAAAGAATGGGTTCTTTGAGAGACAAGATGATAATCAACAAATATAACAACCTAGTTCCTATACCACAAGCTCCAAGGTAGTCAAAAAGAATTTTAAACCGTCTCAGTTGAATGGTTTGAACTTTATGACTACATTGAGTGTATATACAAAATATACTCAAGGAAATGGTAAAGTACCATTTGACCCGAAATAATGAAACCTTCATAGCTAATTGGTAGCTTAAGGTGACTACAATCAAAGAGAATGGTTGACTTTGAAGGAACCATTTTTGACGTAGTCTTAGTTTCAATTAATTCGAAGATAGCTAGCTACAACTAAATGTTGATTCAATGTTTGGACATAATATAGGTTTCCGAAACCATTATTAAGATAGTCCTAATAATATATGTCTAAAACTATGAATCACAAAACATGTAAGTTGTAGAGATCCAACCATCATGGATCTTAGCAAGCTAGTGGGAGCCATAAGCGTTTTATGAGAGAAAAGGTCAAATCGTTTGATTTCTCATAAAGATGTAAATGAATCTTTTGTTTACTAGGTTTACAAAAGATTAGTGGGAGTTAATCATATTCCTAAATTTGAATATATGTATGATATATTAATTTTGGAAATGAAAAGAATACTTCATTGTTAAAGTTATGACTTTAAAACTTTCTATAACGATAGAATGTATATGGGAGACATGGTCTATATACATGGGATGGAAATCTATAATGATAGATTTTAGGATATAATTGGATTATATCATGCCCTAAATAATAGACAAAAGGATGCTAGGAAGTTTCTCATATGATGATAAACTTCAATAAGAAGAACAACTCTAGTGAGACTAGGAGGTAGCTCTTCTCAAAGGGAACGTACCCTTTGACTCCCAAAGAAATAATGCGTAAATCGAATCCTTTATGCATACGCAGAAAGGTGATTTATGTATTTCATATTGTATGAAAAACATTGATATGAGTTGTACCTAGAAAGGTACAAGGCGATATCAATGCAAGCCCAGGATCAGAACCATGGCAACGGTCAAGTGAATCCTTAAGTATTTAAGAAATACTAAAGGATAGGTTCCTCGAAGAATGAGGAAGAATTAGAGTAACGTAATGGAAGCGTAAATGTATTAGATTGTGAATCTAATCCATCATTGGATGTTTCTTCATTATGAATGAAGAGATAAATAGATATCTCTTTATTATGACTAAAGAGATATTTGGATGGAAACATTAAAGTAATGACTTTAGTGTGTTCCATTATGAATGCAAAATATATTGCCATATAGAAGTTTACAACAATGTTGTTTGGATGGGAAAGTTCATTTATGAACTCTCTATTCGGTTCCAACCAGAAAGTGTATCTAGTGTACTGACACTACGACACTAATGGGGCGATAGCTCAAGCCTGGGAATCAAGGTCTCATCAAGATCCGAACTCATATGAGAGACTGAACCACATGATTGGGAATCATGTATAATGGTGACGTCGATATTCTCAAGGTTGCTTCTATGGATAACATATAGATATCCATTTCCTAGGCCTACTACTCAGCCATTTAGGAAATGACTACAGAAGAGGAATCATAACAGATGACCAAGCTGATTGGCTCTAGTGCAAGTGGGAGATTGTTGGAAATGTGCCCTAAAGCCATTCATATGATGATACTTTACGGATATTTCACATGTTAAACTAATCTAGTTTACATATAAAGGGCAAACATTATTGTTTGAGACGTATCATATAAATGTTATATGCTTAAACGATAAAGTCCAAGGAATATGTGATTGGAAGAATGCAATCTAATGAAGTTAGATTAATGAGACCATTCTTTCGTAGACACATCCTAAACGTTCCTGATCATAGGATTGCCAATTGGGCATTGACAGTCCGATAAGATCAGTACGTGCTATGTCTTCTCTCAGGGAGAGTGACTAGTCTCGAGTCATTGGTGTGTGTGACATCAAGACAAGTACGTAGGTGCTCAATAGAGAATGAGTTCACTGAACACGATCAACGAGGAGTTCTCATACTCATGTCACATGAGAACTCATGTCACATGAGAACTCATGTTTGGGATAATGCAAATTAGTCCTTTGACCTGAGGCATCACAGTTGTTGTCTTGTGGTTAAGTCATTGATCTTTGATTATGCCAAAGTCACCCCATCGGGGTGTCCACGACATCATTGGGGTTAAGCCACTTAGTCATGGAGACAAGTGAATGCGCAACAAGGGATCTCTAACCTTCAATTGGCTTGAGGGAGAATACTCTATGATATGATTAAAATCTCTGGCCAGAGTATGAATGAGATTGGGGAATGCGTTCCAAATCACATTCAAGGTAATCATAAAATGCAAATGAATCACATTAGATAGTAGACATGAATAAATAAACTATCAAACCAAACAATGTGGTCAAGAGTATTAGATTAGAGAAAGATCGTATTGCATTTGTAATCCTAAACTGAATAGGTTCTCTACCTCTTCTGATTAGCTTGGGTAGCCATGATATGCTGCTAGGGGTCACTCATGGTTTGTGGAAGCCCTAAACGTGTGTAATCACTAAAGGGAGAATTGAAAGTAAGTTTCAATTCACAATCGATGTAAAATGGTTTTAATCGCCCACTGCCTCGCTAAAAGGAACCTAATGTATCGTACACCAAATAAGGTGGAGATTGAAGAAACAAAGGAGATGAATTAAATGGTTTAATTATTTATGGCAAGGATTAATTAATATGTTAATATGTTAATTAATCAAACGAATAAGTTCGTTAAAGACCTCGGGATAGTTTTGGACCTTAAGGCCCAATGGGCTTCGAACGTCAAAGCCCATTGACTTAAGTTGTATGACAACTTAATGAATAAAGATTCACAAAGGCCCAAAAGCCCAAATCCATATAGTGATGAATTAGGGTTTTTGGTTCTTTAGGTCATTTAAAGAAGTGACTATATAAAGAACTTTATAACATAAATTCATAAGTTGTTGATTTTAGAGAAAATTGGTGAGAACACAAAGCTTCCATTTCTCTCTAAGAGGCCAACCACCTTGGGGGATATTGTCTAGCAATTCTATTTCCTCAAGGTCACTCATTTCCTCTCCAATCCAACCTTGGTGTAGAATCTTTAGAGGTTCTCAATTTTGGGAACTTGGAGAACCTATTCTTCTAACCAAATCCATGGAGCTAAGAAGCAAGGAATGAAGGCCCTATCTCTTGGGTGATTATCCTTTGCATATGCAAAGAGGAATCTACAAAGGTAAATATTTCTCAACTAACAAATTGTTGTTTTTAAGTTGAGTCAAGGTTCACCAATCTACTAGGCTTTGAATTTCATGGTTGATGTTTTGTTTTTGAATGCATGAAAGCATGATTCCGCCTTTAATTTGTTAATTGCATGCTATATGATGTTATTCAAATGAACATGTTTTTCACAAAATTTCCTTCAAGGTTTCAAAGAATTTAAGAAATGTAAGTTGATGAGTAAGACGTCTAAAGTACTTACCTCCTTAGATTTGATCCAAGGAAAGGTAACACTTTAGATGAGTTTCCTTGAAAGATATCAAGGAAATTAGCATCATAAGATAATGATTTTCTCCATTAGGAGAAGAACGAACTTGAATAAGATTTAGTTCGTTGGATATTATCAATTACCCATATATAGGATATATATGCTTCTAAGACAATATGATTGTCAATTAGAAGATCTTCCAAAATTTTCATAACTCCATAGGATGTAGTTGGAAAGAAAGACAAATCTTAATTGTGTTAAGATTTGGGGTTGTGTGCTAATGAGCAATATTTGTTTAAAAATTATCTTGTAGGTATCCTTAAATTAACATTTGGATATCACTTCTATAAACCAAGCAACAAATGTTGTTTGTTGAGTAGTTCATTGTAATCCTACAATGTGATTTGCCTTAGAGCAAATGAACTAGGAATAGAACTCAAAAGAATGGGTTCTTTGAGAGACAAGATGATAATCAACAAATATAACAACCTAGTTCCTATACCACAAGCTCCAAGGTAGTCAAGAAGGATTTATAAACCGTCTCAGTTGAATGGTTTGAACTTTATGACTACATTGAGTGTATATACAATATATATACTCAAGGAAATGGTAAAGTACCATTTGACTCGAAATAATGAAACCTTCATAGCTAATTGGTAGCTTAAGGTGACTACACTCAAAGAGAATGGTTGACTTTGAAGGAACCATTTTTGACGTAGTCTTAGTTTCAATTAATTCGAAGATTGCTAGCTACAACTAAATGGTGATTCAATGTTTGGACATGACATAGGTTTCCAAAACCATTATTAAGATAGTCTTGATAATTTATGTCTAAAACTATGAATCACAAAACATATAAGTTGTAGAGATCCAACCATCATGAATCTTAGCCAGCTAGTGGGAGCCATAAGCGTCTTATGAGAGAAAGATCAAATTGTTTGATTTCTCATAAAGATGTAAGTGAATCTTTTGTTTACTAGGTTTACAAAAGATTAGTGGGAGTTAATCATGTTCCTAAAATTCAATATATATATATGCACATATATGATATATTAATGAAAAGAACACTTCTTCGTTAAAGTTATGACTTTAAACTTTCTATAACGATAGAATGTATATGGGAGATATAGTCTATATACATGGGATGGAAATCTATAATGATATATTTCAAGATATAATTAGATTATATCAAGCCCTAATAATAGACAAAAGATGTTAGGAAGTTTCTCATATGATGATAAACTTCAATCAGAAGAACAACTCTAGTGAGACTAGGAGGTAGCTCTTCTCAAAGGGAACATACCCTTTGACTCCCAAAGAAATAATGCGTAAATCGAATCCTTTATGCATACGCAGAAATGTGATTTATGTATTTCATATTGTATGAAAAACATTGATATGAGTTGTACCTAGAAAGGTACAAGGCGATATCAGTGCAAGCCCAGGATCAGAACCATGGCAACTGTCAAGTGAATCCTTAAGTATTTAAGAAATACTAAAGGATAAATTCCTCAAAGATCGAGGAAGAATTAGAGTAACGTAATGGAAGCGTAAATGTGTTAGATTATGAATCTAATCCATCGTTGAATGTTTCTTCATTATGAATGAAGAGATTAACAGATATCTCTTCATTATGACTAAAGAGATATTTGGATGGAAACATTAAAGTAATGACTTTAGTGTGTTCCATTATGAATGCAAAATATATTGCCATATATAGAAGTTTACAACAATGTTGTTTGGATGGGAAAGTTCATTTATGAACTCTCTATTCGGTTCCAACCAGAAAGTGTATCTAGTGTACTGACACTACGACACTAATGGGGCGATAGCTCAAGCCAGGGAATCAAGGTCTCATCAAGATCCGAACTCATATGAGAGACTGAACCACATGATTTAGAATCATGTATAATGGTGACGTCGATATTCTCAAGGTTGCTTCTATGGATAACATATAGATATCCATTGCCTAGGCCTACTACTCAGCCATTTATGAAATGACTACAGAAGAGGAATCATAACAGATGACCAAGCTGATTGGCTCTAGTGCAAGTGGGAGATTGTTGGAAATATGCCCTAAAGCCAATCATATGATGATACTTTACGGATATTTCACATGTTAAACTAATCTAGTTTACATATAAAAGGCAAACATTATTGTTTGAGCCGTCTCATATAAATGTTATATGCTTAAACGATAAAGTCCAAAGAATATGTGATTGGGAGAATGCAATCTAATGAAGTTAGATTAATGAGACCATTCTTTCGTAGACACATCCTAAACGTTCCTGATCATAGGATTGCCAATTGGGCATTGACAGTCCGTTAAGATCAGTACGTGCTATGTCTTCTCTCAGGGAGAGTGACTAGTCTCGAGTCATTGGTGTGTGTGACATCAAGACAAGTACGTAGGTGCTCAATAGAGAATGAGTCCACTGAACACGATCAACGAGGAGTTCTCATACTCATGTCACATGAGAACTCATGGTTGGGATAATGCAAATTAGTCCTTTGACCTGAGGCATCACAGTTGTCTTGTGGTTAAGTCCTTGATCTTTGATTATGTCAAAGTCACCCCATCGGGGTGTCCACGACATCATTGGGGTTAAGCCACTTAGTTATGGAGACAAGTGAATGTGCAACAAGGGATCTCTAACCTTCAAATGGTTTGAGGGAGAATACTCTATGATATGATTAAAATCTCTGGCCAGAGTATGAATGAGATTTGGGAATGCGTTCCAATTCACATTCAAGGTAATCATATAAGCAAACGAATCACATTGGATAGTAGACATGAATAAATAAACTATCAAACCAAACAATGTGGTCAAGAGTATTAGATTAGAGAAAGACCGTATTGCATTTGTAATCCTAAACTGAATAGGTTCTCTACCTCTTCTGATTAGCTTGGGTAGCCATGATATGCTGCTAGGTGTCACTCATGGTTTGTGGAAGCCCTAAACGTGTGTAATCACTAAAGGGAGAATTGAAAGTAAGTTTCAATTCACAATCGATGTAAAATGGTTTTAATCGCCCACTGCCTCGCTAAAAGGAACCTAATGTATCGTACACCGTGTAAGGTGGAGATTGAAGAAACAAAGGAGATGAGTAAGAATAATTAAATGGTTTAATTATTTATGGCAATGATTAATTAATATGTTAATTAATCAAACGAATAAGTTCGTTAAAGACCTCGGGATAGTTTTGGACCTTAAGGCCCAATGGGCTTCGAACGTCAAAGCCCATTGACTTAAGTTGTATGACAACTTAATGAATAATGATTCACAAAGGCCCAATTAGCCCAATTAGTCCATAATTAAGGAGGGTAGTGAACTTGGCTTAATTGCAAGTTTGCCACTCCATTGTGAGGTGGTATAAAGGCAACTTTATAGCCATTTCATCCTTAGGGTTTTTGTGGAGAAAAGATGAGAACAAAAGCTCTCTTTGCTCTCAAAAATTCAGCCACCCTAGAGGAAATTATCTAGCAATTTTACTTTCTCTAGGTCACTCATTTCTTCTTCAATTTAACCTTGGTGTAGAATCTTTAGAGGTTCTCAATTTTGGGAACTTGGAGAACCTTTTCTTCTAACCAAATCCATGGAGCTAAGAAGCAAGGAATGAAGGCCCTATCTCTTGGGTGATTATCCTTTGCATATGCAAAGAGGAATCTACAAAGGTAAATATTTCTCAACTAACAAATGTTGTTTTAAGTTGAGTCAAGGTTCACCAATCTACTAGGCTTTGAATTTCATGGTTGATGTTTTGTTTTTTGAGTTCATGTAAGCATGATTCCGCCTTTAATTTGTTAATTGCATGCTATTGATGTTGCTCAAATGAACATGTTTTTCACAAAATTTCCTTCACCACACTTATGATTACGTCATGCTCACATGACGGCCAGCACGCCTTGATTCTAGGATCGGGGTGTGTCATGGACCGCCAGTTATAGATCATTTTGTAGTAGTGTTACACCCACGTGTGAAGCCCAATGGCCACATGTGTTTCATGTCATCCCGTTTGTATTATTCACGTGTTAGGTTTGAAAATTCATCATACATAAAGAGTCATGAGAGTGAAGATAAAGTTGAAATTCACCACACATAAAAAGTCATGAGAATGTGAGAATTAAGTCCCACCTCTTAGCGAGGAACCAAAGCTACCACACTGAATGTCAATGCACGTACAAGGCGCTTTTGGGGCGGATTTGGTAATCATGGGAAGGACACTGAATGCCCCAGGTACGTAAACTTGCAATTACAATCAAACATGTTGAACAACAGTAATAATAAAACAAAACATTTTTGGAGCATGTCCTGGTTATATATTATGGTTGCCAACTAATGCAATTTGACTACTTACAGCCTGCTCGACTACTATTTCGTTTTTCGTTATTAGCTTTCATTTTGGTGTGAAGCGAAACAGGTCTGACAGACTGATTTTGAGTATGGAAGGCATGTACCTTCTCAGTTCCCCTTCACGGGCTTGTTTGTGATGCTTCTAGAATGACGTTAAGCGTACAAAAAGTGTTTTTTATTGCGTTTGACATAAATTCTTAAAAATTCTTTTGTTTTACAGAAGCGTTTATAAATAGAAGTGTTCTTTATTGCGTTTGACATAAACACTTCAACTGGTTCATAAGAAAATGACTTCTTATAAAAGCGTTTATCAATAAAAGTGTTGTCTATAGCACTTTTGTTATTTTGGATTATATTTGTTTCAAAAATGGGTATTTATCTGACATTTCACCATACATTTACAGAGATTGGCCCGCCGGCACGTTATGGTTATGAAATCATTTTATTTCTTAATAATCAGAAATAAAATATTATGTATAATGACAAAAGCTTGCTAAGTGCCAAGTTCATCTAATTAGAAAGATACCATGTACAGCCGTCAAGCCAAAAAAGTATTCCTTCACTTGAATAGTACATTAATCCAGTCCTCCTGCACTCCCAATCAATTGCCGTTCCCAAACACTGCACCCAGTGCACAGCAATGGCATCCGATTCCCATTCCAGCTACCTGTACTCCCTCTGGTCTGAATCCCACCAATCAAGTATTGACCAAACTTTGCTGACCTTCATCTCCGCCATTTTCCTCGTCCTTCTGTACCTCTGGCTGGTTAAAAAATCCAACAACCCGAACCCGCCGCTGCCACCCGGCCCACGCGCCCTGCCCTTGCTCGGGAACCTCCTCTCCCTCGACCCAGAACTCCACTCCTACTTCGCGGGCCTGGCCCAATCATACGGCCCCATCTTCAAGCTCCGCCTCGGCAACACCGTCGGCGTTGTAGTCACCTCCCCTTCCTCAGCTCGCGAGATTCTCAAGGACCATGATATCACTTTCGCCAACCGCGACGTCCCCTCCGCGGGTCGGGCCGCGTCGTACGGGGGATCCGACATCGTGTGGACCCCGTACGGACCGGAGTGGCGGATGCTGAGGAAAGTTTGCGTGCTGAAAATGCTCAGCAACACCACTCTTGACTCGGTGTACGCGCTCCGGAGGAAACAGCTCCGACGGACCGTCCGGTACTTCTACGATCGGATCGGATCGCCGGTCAACGTGGGGGAGCAGATGTTCCTGAACGTGATGAATGTTATTACGAACATGTTGTGGGGTGGGACCGTGCAGGGAGACGAGAGGGCGGGCCTCGGGGCAGAGTTTCGGGAAGTGGTGTCGGAGATGACGGAGCTTTTGGGGAAGCCGAATGTTTCGGACTTTTATCCGGGTTTGGCCAGGTTTGATTTGCAAGGGGTGGTGAGGAAGATGAGCTGGTTGGCCCGGAGGTTTGATGGGATATTTGAGAAGATAATAGATCAACGGCTGAGGATTGCCAAGGAAGGGGAGGAGGGGAATAAGGATTTTTTGACGTTTTTGTTGAAGTTGAAGGAGGAAGGAGGAGATTCCAAGACGCCTTTCACCATGACTCATCTCAAGGCCTTGCTCATGGTAAGTAAATGTTTGACTTACTTTGAATTTGTGGCAACCTTTTAGTTTTACTTTTCTCATTTTTTTTTTCTTTACTAAAACTTGTTTAGTAACGGTTTATCGAATTATTGTTGGAAAAATTACAAAAAAATTGTGATATTTTTCTAAGAAGCGTGTAGACATTAGGTTGAGGCGCGGTATCTCACTCTCTATAAAAAGATTCAAGCTCACTGCAGCTTGACAATAATTCATGATAGGATTTTTACCACCTACAAAAGTAGGGATAAAAACTCTTAAAAATACTTGCAAGAGTACAAGGTTGTCGTAGTATAGTAGCTCAAGTAAGGTCGTTTTCCACAGGGATTGAATGAATAATTTATGTTTAAAACCAACTCTCAATTAATTATTTAAAACAAAGTTTGGAAAATGTTGATTTTAGAATTTAATATAATAAAAACGAATTTTAAAATAAAACAATTAAAAAAATTATGACACACCCCGACCCAGAGGATCAAGGCGTGCGACACGGAAGCAAGATATAATAGAATACGAAGGAATTTAAACCAATCTCTAGAAGAACAACCTACTAGAATAAAAGGATGAGTTAATAAGTAAACACATAAATTCAGAGCATAGGTTTAGGTGCAGTCAAGTAGAACCATAATTAAAGTACAACACCCGCAGGTGAGTCCTACATGCAGAACGTCTGTCAGAATGCCGAAAAAGACCTCGAGAGCCACCAACTGCTAACTAGAACCTGGAGGGGCGCAAAACAAAATGAGTGGGTCAGTAAAACCAAAGATTTTCCAAAACATTTCATTTAAAACATTTCTAACCCCTCACCGTAAAACTTGTATACTTTCCCAGAAAATAGTATATAAACGTATATATATACACATATCATCAAACTCAGTTCATCCATCATCATAACATCTCAGAAATAATATGCCATGCCCAAAATATAATCAGAATGCATCAATATCAATCAGGTGAAAATAATAAATCAACCGGAGACCCTACAATGGTCCTGTACGGCTGATTCTAAAGCTCAACATCCAATCCAACCGGAGTCACCTCGGTGACCTGTACGGTCCAACTCTGCACGTCACTCGGAACTACATATAGTAGTCTGTACGATGAAAGGTGTATAAATACGCTCTAGTGCTTCTCTCATCAATCATCAGCGCGCATAACTAAGGTCACCCACTAGTTGGAATCACATCTAGTGATCTATACGACTAGCATGTCGGAACCCTCACATGGTCTGTACGACATCCACCTACTTGGACCCAAGACGAGCGTGCGGTGTGGTGAATAAATATAAGCACTAACACCTAAGTGCAGGTTATGAGCTTTCAATGCAATTCATATAAAATAACTCAGCTGAATAATAATAAAACTCACCTGTGCGTCCACCGCGTCAATTCACATATGTATATGCATCAATTATCAAACTAAATATCTCAACAATTGCATGCATGGCAAATTAATTCATAACTTTCATAAAAACGCATTTTCTGGGAAAAACAGTTGTATATAGGTAATACGAAATCAAAACTGCCCACTCACTGATAAGTCGATGGGTCGTAACCCCCGTGACGTCCCTGGATGCGCTCGTCCTCGGGGTAGGTGTCACCTATATGCGAAACAACTATAAAAACGTTAATTTAAACACATAACCAACAATTCGAAATAACTTCTCATACGATGCTCAAATTGGGTATATGAATATACCACAGCGACCTACTCGACGTCACGGACGTCGAAATATTTTTAGAATAATTTTTTGACGTGGCACGCGCCCCCACATGCCAGGGAAGGCACGGGTCCACGCGCGCCCACGCGCACCTTCTTCCTCGCGAGCTCGCCGGACTGGTTTTTCCGGCGGCCGGTTTCCAGCCAAACTTTGAACTCCTTGTTCTCCTTCGTTTCTCAACCATTTTCTTTGTATTTTATACCAAAATGAAGCCCCAAACATGTAGAATCATAATAGACTAGTTTAAGGCTAAAAAAATCAAGAAATCTCACCGGAAAATTTCCAAGAAAATCGGCCAAAGTTGAACCACGTGATCCCGACGTCCAAATCCTTCAAACGAAGTACTCCGAGCCTCCTTGGGACCTCACTAAGCTCACTATAGGCTTAGAATTCCCTGAAACACAACATTTTACGTGTGCATGAACAGTGACCAGAAATGGAGGTTCGGGTTTCACGTGATTCCGAGGGTTTCACTTCCTAAAACTAGTACCAAACGACTCAAAACGTCTCAAGGATGAAGATACATACCTTGGTTGTCTCGATCCGTTGAGTTTGGAAGATTTTTGGGTGTGTCCGTACGTATGGGTGTGTACAGAGAGAGAGGGAGTCGGGATGGAGGAGAGAGAGAGACTACGGGAATGAAAGGAAGAGAGAGAGGGTTTGAGATGTCCAAAAACAATCCACACCATCCATTTTTCTAATCCCTAACCAACATAACAAAATCACATTAATAATCCAACTCACTTATATATATTTCTTCTAAGCTTGTCTAATATTTGAACCAAATAACGTCACACACACACGTACCTTAATACCCGCTAAGGGTAATCTCGTCATTTCACATTCCCGTCAAAGGTACCTCCGAGACGGGCTGTGACAAATTAACTAGAGAACAATTTAAAAAAAAATCAATTTGTAAAAGCCTAAGGTTCCGCAGTTCCCTTAACAATCATACGCAATTTTACCAATTACTTATGAATTTCCACACACATGCTTTGAAGGTTAGGTTTTCCTAATGCATATTTTCCTCGTAATGTTTAAGCGAAAATGTATATCTAACATGCAACCCGTCTGTAATGTTCAGATCAAATATAAACATGCAAGACTTATTAGGCTTTGTGAAAACCCTTTGAAAAACCATGCAACCCTTAAGAGCATGATGTTCGCCTTAAGTGAACTTACAATTACTAATCACAAGAAGCCCTCCTCAATTTCATGGTGATGTTCCAACAGAAATTGCATCAAGTTACTTGTCTAAAAACCCTAATGGTCGTGAATCACTAAGACAATTAGATAGTTTTAATCGCGGTGATTAATAATTGAAAGCAAGCATGCATCTATTCATAAGCAAATTAATAAAATCACATATTCATGCTAAGGCTCATGGTTTCGCCCTAACAAACGGAAATTAGTTACGAACAACTATAAAAACTGAAGAAATATATTAACTAGAAAAATGATTGAAAACACCTTGTAGGTAAAAAGTCTGAAGTTCTCCAAAATAATGCATGCCTTCTCCCCCCAAACCCTAATGGCTAAAAAGCCTTATTTATACTACTCCAAATTAAAACCCTCATAGAAAGGTTTTCTAAAAACTAGGAAATAAAATAATAAAAGGATAACTAGGAATTACATTCCTATTTCTAAACCTTCAGGGCTCCAAAACAGGTTCAAAACGACTCGAATTAAAGATTAGGACCTCTTCTCCAAGTTCCAAGAAGAGCCCAAGTCCAAAATCTATCATCTTCCAACCCCAAAAGTCGCAAATAAGATCTGCAACCCAATCTGCCAGAACTGCACGCTAGGCATAAATTAATTCGCCATGATCAGATGCTTAGGGATAAAATTATGAAATTTTGATATAACCTTCCTGACAGATTCACCAACCCGCTCTAATTGGAATCACTAAAAAATTCCACCGTTTGGTTACTTTATGCTCCAAACAAGTTTGCATGTCCTACATTAAAAACACATAGCAAAGCATCAAAATCTTACCAAAATATATCAAGAATAGGGAATAATATATAGTATAAAATCCACTCATGAGTTCACGAACCGGTTCAGCAATATATATATTGACTTGCCCCTTATAGGATATAATAGTCCAACTAATCGTCATGTGACCAACACCTAGCTGCACACAAAAAACAATATATATATATATATATATAACTTTTAGTGAAGAAAAAATATAAATTTTGAGACTAAAGCTACACACAAGGAGACTCTTCTTAGACCAATAAGTAAAAGATGGAAAAGACGGAGGAATGAAGAATAATAGTTGTAGAGGAAATTATTAGTTGGATGATAAAAAAATATGATTGAGAAATGCTACTAATTATAGGTTTATCATCACCCTTAGTGAATAGGCTAATAAACCTAGAATTAACAACAAAATAGTTACAAGAGTTAAAGGTTAAAAGACTCCACTTAATTCCCCACTAATAACAAATGACAAATAAACTTAATTTCCCACCAACAACCAAATTGTAAGATCCCACATCACCCAGGAGAGTGATCCTTATATGTATATTTTCATCCCTATCTAGCACGAGACCTTTTAGGAGCTCATTGGCTTCAGGTTCCGTAGGAACTCTGAAGTTAAGCGAGAAAGGGGCCATAGCATTCCCAAGATGGGTGACCCACTGGAAGTTTTGCTCGCGTGAGTTCCCAGAAACAAAACCGTAAGGGCGTGGTCTGGGCCCAAAGCGGACAATATTGTGCTACGGCGGTGGAGCGGGCCCGGGATGTGGTGGACCCCGGGTCGGGATGTGACAAAATAATGACAACTATAATTAATTTATTTAATATTAAATGCACCAACATTCCCCACTCATTTTTAATATTAATTTAGGAGAAAAGAACGAAAAAAAAATACTAGCTAAAGACGTATCATCATGCATCATGAAGGTGACTCTGCATTAAACCTCCATTAGTGAAACAATAATTCCTACTCCAGAATTGATAGTGGCCTCAGACTTGAACTACAACTGCTTGTGGGAAAATAAGAATTACTACTCATACATAATAACCCAGGTATTAATTTGGGTTTTAATAGCTAGCATGTTATGACCTTGTGCTAATTCCGGTTTTCATGAGTCTATTTGAGAGCAAGCCTAAATTTTATAGAAAAACTGCCCCACTCTCACACTCATATAGGTAAACTTTGTCAAGGATGTTCATGTAATTATAACATTCCACTCAAAATGAGCTACATATTTTATTAAGAGTTAAATAAACTCAATCCTCCAAAATGCTACAGGATAAATGCACTGACACCATAGAAAAATGCTAGTGGGGTGATAAAAAAAAATATGATGGAGAAAATGATACTAATTATAAGTTTATTATCACACCTTAGTGAATAGGGTAATAAACCTATAATTAACAATAAAGAGAGTTACAAGAGTTACAATAGGTGAAAGGTTAAAAGATTCCACTTAATTCCCTACTAATAACAAATAATGGAAAAGGATCCTAGCCGGATCCTTTTCCTAGGGATTCTAGGGATCCCGCAATCGTGTTCATTCATCGTACATCATGCGATCATAAATAATTTAAAATTTAAAATTCAAATATAAATAGTATCTAACGAAAATTGACCGCATGATATACGATGAACGAATACGATTGCAAGATTCCTAAGATCTCTAGAAAAAGGATCCGGCAAGGATCCTTTTTCACAAATAATAACAACAAAACTTAACTTTCCCCTAACAATAAAACAATGACAATTATAATTAATTAATTAATATTAAAAATGCACGTTTGACAAAAAAAATATTAAAAATGCACCAACAATTATTAACTAAAAGTTGAAAGGTAAAGTTTGAAAACTCAAAAATTTTTGGTTTTCAGTTTTAGTTTGTCGCTATGAAACAAATATGCAAATAAAGTGGAAACAAAAACAAAGGCGATTCGGTTATCATTTTCTATGGAAGTTTTTGCCTACCCAATCAACTGCATTGGTCCACCATCATTTTCTAAATGGACGTTTGTGCCTACCCAACTTAAGTGCATGTGGTCCATGAGCAAGGATGGGCAACGGTTAGTGAGGGCGGGTAACCGTAGTTTTTTTTTTTTTTTTTTTTTTTTTTTTTTTTGAACAAGCGATATTAACTACACTAAGGGGAGGGGTGAGCTTAGCCTCACAATGGGCTAATAAATTGGTTCAAAATTCGCCTTTGGCAAGAGTTGAACCTAAGACCTCTCACTAATCAGTGAAAGAGGAATACCACTAGACCGTAGTACGTAGTGGCAACCGCAGTTATTTACTCATAATCGTTAAGTTCTTACTCACATAACGGTTTAACCATTGGGTAATTGTATAAACGGTTATACTAAGTACATTTAACATGCATTTCCGTATTTTAATGTTTCAAGTCCTCAAAAAACTTATACATATTATTGTATCATTGATGAAACATGTTACGACTGCCGTATGATGTCATGTAGGCCAGGCAAACGGGTCGTGTTTATCGTGTCTCGTGTCGTTTTCGTGTAACACTTGTTATCTTAACGGGTTGTGTCGTGTTACACCCGTTATCTTAACGGGTCCTTAACAGGTCAGGTCACTTTACCCATTAGGTAAAAGGACCCAACCCGTTATGACCCATTAAGAAAAATATTTTTTTTTCCTTAAATTTGCACATACCACATTGCCACATAAATATTACTTCAAAACATAAAAACACATTTGTCGTTAAATACTACATCTACACTCCAAAGTAAGAGCCTAATAAAAAAAACACCAATACACTACTAGTCTACTACAAAATATCAAATGTGTAAGGATATGCAAAATGAAAGAATTTTTCTTTTCAAGTTTGTGAAGTCTTTCTCAGAATTTAAAACATTGCCAATGCGGTAAAGTGACCCGACCCGTAAGAAAAATATTTTTTTCTTCTTAAATTTGCACATACCACATTGCCACATAAATATTACTTCAAAACATAAAAACACATTTGTCGTTAAGTACTACATCTACATCTAAAATAAGAGCCTAATAAAAAAAAACACCAATACACTATTAGTCTACTACAAAATAATGTACTGAAGAAATTTATTTGTGAGAAGGGTCAGGTTTTATATGAAACCAAATAAGTCTAAAGACAATAAATGATTACAAACTTGGCAAACGGTGAGGAGGGTCAGCTAACCATTCTAGGCCTTAATTGGCTCCGCCTATAACCTAAAACCTCTCACTTACAAATAAAGAGGAATACGTTTGTAGCGTAGTATTAAGTGGCAAAACCATCCAATAGTTTGATCACTAAATTCGTAAGTTGTCATTCAATGTTTCTGTGTGCATGAGGTTATGTTTTTTCTTGAAACATGATGCATTGAGACAATCTTAATCTCAAATTCAATCTCACTTATTGACATGGTTGATTGTTTTACAGGGTACGTTAAGTTTTAGCCTTACATTGGCGGCTAATCGCTTAGATTTAGGTTTCAAGTTTCAGTTTTAGCTAATGGAAACTCTTGTACAAAGTACCTAACCTCCTACTTGTATGAAAGTTACTTACCACATGAGGATTTGTTTTCCCTGGTTTCCAGAGAGCCAATTAGTACAATAACACAACTTTCTATGGACAGGATATGGTGGTGGGTGGGACCAGTGGCGGATCCACAGTGGGGTCGTCGGGGTCGCACGACCCCTTGGAAACCATGGAAACAACCTTGAAGCTCCCATATGCGACCTCTTGGAGCTGGGGTCGTCGGGGTCGGATTCGCACGCCAACTGTTTGACAAAAAGCCTGAACGAAGACTCGGCATTATTAGGACTCAGAACTTTAGGTAGACTGAGTTTAGATGGCGGGTGGTAGCGGCGCCGCTAGGGCAAGCCGGTCGCTAATGGCGGGTGGCGGTTTCTCAGAGGCGAAAGTAATAGCAGCGAAAGTGAAGACGAAAACTTCAAAGTCAAAGTTGTGTAAGTTTCTGGGGATCCCAGAACGCTCTCGCTCTCCCACTGCACTCTTAATTTCCAAGTTCATTGGCCTCTACAACCATCAGGTACTCAGGTTAGGTTAGGACTTACTAGGGATTTCATTTCGATTCCCCTCTTTTATTATATGCTATGATATGAAATTTTCTATCAATTTATGTTTAAAATTTATGGGTTTTGATTTTGTGCCCCCTATTCATTTTTGTGCGTGCAGTATTCCTTATATATATCTTGCAATCATAGCATTAGCATAATACATTTGTTTGTTTGTTTGTCCGATTTCTGAGTGTTGTTATTTCACTTGCACCGCCGGTACCAGTATCAGTACCACTAATATGTATATGTTATATGGGTATCTAAACCCTAGGCATCGATGATTTTCCTTTGTTTTTCATTTTCAACTTGGATAATCTCCACTCCAGTCATATGCTTCCGAATGAATTATTGAATTTGGATGGTGACGCTGAATGGTGCAGAGTCCCGGTATCAAGGACCGTAATTGGGATGAGAACTTGAAGACGTTATTACATGGAAAATCGAGGGTTGGGGTCGCTGAAATCACCCGATTGCTCTCCCAAGAATTCACCTATTCTCGCATCAAAAGCACTGCCACATCCTCCGCCACCCCCACGCATTTGGCTGACCAGAAACTACAAGATTCCAATAAATCCAAGAAGACTAAAGGCAAGGCCTCCAAAAACAAGTAGCAACAAGATTCTACCTGCTTCTCTATTGCAGCATCTTCCAAGTACTTTTGATTCTTCTTCACCTTCAGGACACCTCTGTTTATCTGATTCCCTCCTTAAACAGATTTGGCACATCCACTCAACCCTTTCCTTCACTTGGAATAAATGTCACTGTATTTTTCAAGACAGAGACACAATCCATATTTGTGTGTTTGATTCCGAGAAGGCCGACAAGTTGAAGCAATCTCTTCCTCCATGTTGAACGTTCAGGACCTTTGAACAAGGATTTTGGAGTAGCTGGTCGCGCTATCCTACCAAGACCCGATGAAATGACGATATGCATGCCGTTTCTGTTAAAAAAAAATTTCGCGCTGCGCGCCCTATTCTTATTGACCCCCCAAACATTATTTCCTGGATCCGCCACTGGGTGGGACTGACACTTCCTCCAACACAACTGAGTTTGCAATGGCTGAAATCATGAGCAAACCTGAGATGATGGAAAAAGCCCAGCAAGAGTTAGAAGACGTAGTTGGCAAACACAACATTGTAGAAGAATCCCACATCGACAAATTGCCATACTTACAAGCTGTGATGAAAGAAACTCTGCGCTTGCACCCAGCCTTGCCTCTGTTAGTCCCTCATTGCCCAAGTGAAACATGCATTGTGGGAGAGTACACCATTCCAAAAAGATCTCGAATTTTCATCAATGTTTGGGCCATACACAGAGACCCTTCGATTTGGGAAAACCCGTTGGAGTTCAGTCCAGAGCGGTTCTTGGATAGCAAATGGGACTATAGTGGGAAAGACTTCAACTTATTTTCCATTTGGGTCAGGCAGAAGAATATGTGCTGGAATTGCAATGGCTGAGAGGATGGTGATGCATTCCCTTGCTACACTTTTGCATTCTTTTGATTGGAAATTGCCAGAGGGAGATAAGTTGGATCTTTCTGAGAAGTTTGGGATTGTGTTGAAGAAGAAAATACCTTTGATTGCCATCCCAACTCCAAGGTTATCAGATCCAGCACTCTATGAGTAGAACAATGCTGCTATCAAATTCCTTGGAATACTTCACTTGTAATAATTAATACCAACTTAAGCCCAAAAATATTTCTCAAAAACTGCATGTTTACGATAATGTTCTATTGTGAGATATCGATATATATATATATAGATTATGAATTTATGCCAAACTTATGTTCCAAGGTTATGCCAAATTTATGCCAAACTTATGTCCCTCATTTCTAGATATAATGCTTATATCCCCTTTCTACGGTTTTCTTTTCTCAAGCATTTTCGGATTTGACTTGTTTTATTCTTCTCTGTTCAAATGATGAAAAGTGATATTTCAAATTGCTCAAGCCCGAAGGATAGGACTAATTCCCAGTGAAACCATATTGAATTGCCTAGACATTAGGTTAAGACGTTGGTATCTCACTCTTTTTTTATAGATTCAAGCCCAATGTTGTTTGACAAAAGTTCTCGAACTGATGCAGCAATATATATCCTAACTTGCCCCCTCCAAAATATAACAGTCTAATTGAATTGTCGTGTGACTAAAACCTAGCTACACAAAAAGGAAGAGTCCACAAAAACACCCATCAGTGGCCAATAAGTAAAAGATGGAAAAGATGGAGGCATGAAGAACAATAGATGTAGAGGAAAATGCTAGTGGGATGATAAATAAAAATATGATGGAGAAAATGCTACTAATTATTGTTTATTATCACGTAAATAGGGTAATAAACCTATAATTAACAATAATAAGAGCTACAAGAGTTACTATAGGTGAAAGGTTAAAAGACTCCACTTAATTCCGTACTAATAACAAATAACGACAAACAAACTTAACTCCCCACTGGCAATCAAATAATTATAATTTATTTATTTAATATTAAAAAGGATTTTTATCACAAATGATCCTTAGAATTGGCCAACTCCATCAAGATGATCCCTGAAATTAAAAATCGATCAATATCGTCCCTAAATATAGGTGCTACAAATCAATGTAGTCATTCCGTTAGTATTTTGTCAAATAACATGTTAGTTTGTTGATGTGACACATTTATGGATCCATATACGCTATTAAATAGCAACACGTGGATTATATCAAGTTATTATTTTTAAGAATGATCAAAATTCTGAAAACAATAAACCTGAGTAAATAGAAAGAAATAAACAAAAGTTTTGTCATTCTGGCTTTTAGGATCTCTCGACTCTCTAGTTCCTTCCACTGCTTTTGATCTTTTGGATCGTAATCGAAGAACTGATTCTCCCTCAGACTTGGTCTCATCTTCTCCCGGTTTTGATCATGGGCAATGGAACAAGAGGGGTGATGCCAGCATGTGATTAAAATTTTAATCTCATTTTGTTATGAATCTTATTGATTTTGGTCTTTCTGACTTATCAGACCAGATTATGCATAGATAATGAAGATTACAGAAAACTGTGGTATCTCTATAGCTATGGGATTACTGGCGATGTCTAAACAAAAAAAAAATCTTGAAAATCAAAACTGGAAATTGCGAGTGGGGGGTCGTGGAAGAAAGTGGGGTGCCGGGGAAGGCAAGATGGGTGTGCGCAGAGGGGAGGTTCGATCGGAGAGGGGGGGGGAGAGAAAGAAAGAGAGGGGAAGGTGTGAAAGAGGGAGAGAGAAGTCGTCACGTTGTGGTGGACTTTGGCAGCTTTGAGTGGGTTGGGATGGCTGGGGAGGGATGGGAATGGCAGCTTTTAAGTGGTTGGGGTGGCTGTGGCTTACTGTTCCCTTTTTATTTTATTTTATTTATTTATAAGCTTTGCAAAAAAAAAAAAAAAATTCTATTTAAAAAATAAAACATAATCCACATGGTGCATTTTAATTGGATATAAGAATTCATACATGTACCACATCAGCACACTAACAGATTATTTGACAGAATTCTAACGGAATAACTACATTGATTTGCGGCACCCATATTCATGGACAACATTGATTGATTTTCAATTTCAAGGACCATGTTGATGAGATAGATTAATTTCAGTGACCATTTGTGATAAAAACCTTATTAAAAATGCACCAACAAGTCATTTAGTACTACGGTCTAGTGATATTTCTCCTCACTTGTAAGTACCAACAAGTCATTAGTCCAACAAATGACGGTCTAAATTAGTATTCCTCCTCACTTGTAAGTACCAACAAGTGATGAAAACAAAATGACTTGTTAGATTTACAATGAGCTTGTCATACTAATGTAGTTCAACAAGTCATTTAGTACTACGGTCTAGTGATTCTCATCAAAAGCGAAATTGAACTATATTAGTATGGCAAACTCATTGTAAATCTTAGTTTACTCCCTCATCCCTTTGCTGTAGATACTTTCATTTGTTGAAAAAAAAAATGCACCAACAATTATTAATTAAAAATTGAAATTAAAGTTTGAAAACTCAAAAAATATAACTTTTAGTTTTTGGTTTGTGGCTATGAAACAAATATGCAGACAAAGTGAAAACCAAAACAAAGCCGATTCGGTTATCATTTTCTAATTGGAAGTTTATGCCTACCCAATTAACTGCATATGATCCCCTATCATTTTCTAAATGGAAGTTTGTGGTTACCCAATAAAGTGCATGTGGTCCATGAGAGTCTCCATGGTTTTGTTGTCTGCACTATTTTCATGTTTGGATTTGCAATGTTGCTGTCCCTTCTAAACTCATCTTTCATCTCATCCATTTATTTTGTCCTACATCATGATTTCTTCTTTTCAAAAAGGTTAGTACATGACAAGTTTGTGGATAAATTCGAGTTCCGTATACCCGAGTTTAAAAAGAAAAAGGGAATTTTAAAACCGCCTAATAGTGTTTTTTTTTTTTTTTTTTTTTTTTAACAAACGATGGGTGCGCTTAATCTCATAATGAGTTAGCAATAATGTGGTTCAAATTCGTCTTTGGCGAGAATCGAACCTAAGACCTGTCACTTACAAGTGAAGAGGAATACCACTAGACTGTAGTACTAAGTGACAAGACTGTCCAATTGTTTAACCACCAAACTTGTAAGTTTTCATTCAATATATATGTGTACATGAGGTTATGTCTTCCCTTGAAACATTATGCATTGAGACAACATAAATCTCAAATTTAATCTCACTTATCGACATGGTTGATTGTTTCACAGTCTGCATTAAGTTTTTAGCCTTACATTGGCAGCTAATCGCTTAGATTTTAGGTTTCAAGTTTTTAGCCCTACGTGTATGGAAGTTACTTTCCACACGAGCATTTGTTTTCCCTTGTTTCTTGAGAGCCAACTAGTACAGTAACACAACTTTCTGTGGACATGATATGGTGGTTGAAGGGGGGGGGGACTGACACTTCCTCCAACACAACTGAGTTTGCATTGGCTAAAATCTTGAACAAACCAGAGATGATGGAAAAAGCCTAGCAAGAGTTGGAAGATGTAGTTGGAAAACACAACATTGTAGAAGAATCCCACATCGACAAATTGCCATACTTACAAGCTGTGATGAAAGAAACTTTGCGCTTGCATCCAGCCCTGCCTCTGTTAGTCTCTCATTGCCCAAGTGAACACATGCATTGTGGGAGGCTACACCATTCTGAAATGATCTATGATTTTCATCAATGTTTGGACCATACACAGAGAGACCCTTCGATTTGGGAAAACCTGTTGGAGTTCGATCCGGAGAGGTTCTTGGACATCAAATGGGACTACAGTGGGAAAGACCTCAACAAATTTCCATTTGGGTCAGGCACAAGAATATATGTTGGGATTGTAATGGCTGAGAGCATGGTGATGCATTCTTTCGACTGGAAATTGCCAGAGGGAGAGAAGTTGGATCTTTTTGAGAACTTTCGGATTGTGTTGAAGAAGAAGCTTCCTTTGGTTGCCATCCCAACTCCAAGGTTATCAGATCCAGCATTCTATGAGTAGAACAATGTTGCTATCAAATTCCTTAAAATACTTCACTTGTAATAATTAATACCAACTTAAGCCCAAAAATATTTCTTGAAAACCGCATGTTTACATCGGTATATCAATTATGAATTTATACCAAACTTTTGTTCCTAGAAATATCTAGGTATAAGAGCATTTGTTTTGAAAACCTCAAGCTTATGTTCCTCTTTCTACGATTTTCTTTTCTCAAGCATTTTCGGATTTGACTTGTTTTATTTATCTTCTCTGTTAAAATGATGAAAAATGATATTTCAAATTGCTCAAGCCCAAAGGGTGAGACTAATTCCCAATGAAACTCGGGAAAGCTAAGTTACACATGGAATGAATATCAAGAATCTTCTTAAATAGAATTAGTCGATGCCTCTATTAAGACGATTTTGAATAAATTGTTTCAGTAAAAAGGTTTAACATTAGGATTTGGAGGTAACTTGAATGTTGTTCAATGAATCTATTTGTTGGTTTATATAAAAATAGATGTACCAAGATTAGGGTAAAAATATTGTTAGTCGATGGCTGGCATTATTTTATTTTTTTATTTTTGAACAAACGATATTATCTTCACAATGGGTTAGCAGTAATGTGATTCAAATTTGTCTTTGGCGAGAATCGAATCTAAGACCTCTCACTAAAAAGTGAAGAGGAATATCACTAGACCGTTGTATTAAGTGGCAAAACATGCTTAATTTATTTCTACTCAAACGATACCACTGAAATTAGTATCTTTGATGTTATCAATAACTAGAAAAAGAAATGGGAGCTTTTAAGTTTAAGGGAGTGTATTGTATATGACTCTTAGGCCTCGTTTGGCAACTCGGACTGTACATACTATTTTAGTCTGATAGGACAAATAGTCTAGTACTGACTAAATTAGTCGGACGTTTGGTGTTATGTCGGATTAATTTGTCCATCGGATAATCTGTCGGACTATAATTAATTTTTTTTAAAAATCACATAATAATTGTTGTTAAAATGAAAAAAGGGAGAAAAACAGAAGGAAAAAAAAGTAATTAAACATCATTAAGACAAAATTATAAAAAAATTATAAAAAAAGGAAGGTGAAAAACTTAGGTCTCTTCCCAGCGTGTCTTCCTTTCTTCACCATCTTACCCACGCTTCAAATTCCACCCTCCCATAAGAACCCACTTCCTCATTTCTTCAATCACCCAAAACCCACATCGATTCACCAACCAAAACAACTACTGATTAAATTGAAGATCCAAATTAATGAAGAAAAGAAATCAATTCGTGGCATGGTCCAAGTTAACCGGAGCCGTCGGAGCTGGATCCAACGCTGTCGGCAGCGGAAGATTATTGAGCTGCTAAGCTTATTGTTGTTGACGATCGATTGGGATTCTTGATCTCAACTACCTCTTCGTCCACATCGTCGTGCTTCGACGTCGACGGCTGAAATGTGAAGCGGTGGACGAAAGGGGAAATTGCTCGGCGACCGATTGCAGAGGAGTGGCGGTCGGCGTTGAGAACTCGTCAAGGAACTGCTCGTGAAGATGGAGCAGATTTTCCAAGGAGCAGATCCGTTAAACCGAAGAGGGGAAGTGAGTGTGTTTTTGGTTAGCGCCCTCGATTAATAATACCAAGCTTTTGGGTTGTATTAATTGTCCAGTGTCAGCCCTACTAAGGGCTGGTTTGGTATTGCTGTGCTTTGAAAAAAAATTGCTGTGAGAATAAGCGGTTGTGCTGTGAGAATAAACGGCTGTGAAATAAATCAGCAGAGTGTTTGGTAAACTTTTTTGTAAAAGTGCTTTTGAAAAAAAAAGCAGTCTGATAGTGAGTCTTTTCATTAAAGGAGCACTATAGCTCCATGTGCTTTGAAAAAAAAGCCAGTTTTCCAAAGCTGCAAATAGCAGCTTCAGATTTTTCCTTTGATTTCAGCTTATTCTCACAGCAGCTTCTAAAATAAGCCTTTTTTTTTTTTTTCAGTTTACCAAACAGCTAAAACCCTCACAGCTTTTTTTCATGGGTGCTTTTTTTTAAGCATCTCACTCCCAAACCACCCCTAAATTTGATGGATGGTATAATTAAGCGGATGCTTATTTAGTATGGGAATGCACCAAACAATGGCTACCGTATTATTAATCCTAATACGACGTGCCAAATTAGGCTTTAAATTCAAGTGTATTCAATCCTGGGTTTGTTGGAGACTAATACAAGTCACCTTGTATTGAATAAAGATTTTTTATGACTTTAATAAGTCTACAAAAATCTTGTAGTATTATATTATGACTTTTTTACCAGCTTACAAAAGTCTAGATGTATTCAATATTTCATTCATTTTAAAGGATTTTAAAAAGGGAGTTTTAACGAAACACTTCCGATACTGTTCACTTTTAACGAAAAACCACATTTTTACCTTTTCCTGATACTATTCACCACACATTTATTTGTCATTTTTCATTAAAATTAAAGTTTTTTTGAACTTTTTGTTAGTTTTCCATTTTAAAAAAGTCATGGACTTTCAGAGACTTTGATGTGTTTTATGTTATACTTGTTGTCATAATAAATCCAACCTCTCCTCCTAAATTTTTGATGGATTTTGTTTTATTACTTCTAATGATTACTCCACCACCCACCATGATGCAATAAGGATCAAATATCTCCACTTCCGCAACACCATGTCGTCACCATTGATGCCACTACTGTCACAATCATCTCACTTCTTCTACTATCACCTTGTCATACAATCATCACCGTGGCACAAGCTCATAGAACCATATTTTATGCCTCCACCGATACAACCAACATGATCGCCACTTGAAATACTACCATGTTAACTTGCCTGCCACCACCACTCCCTCCACTACCTCTACTACCACCTACATTGGCACAACCATCATCATCATAACCTTCTGCGACCACTTTATCGTCGCCACCCCCACCTATGACTATTGACATTGCCATCATCATGATCGCCACCTTTACTTTCCTCTTATACGCCCATCACCACCACCACCCCCACTCCACCCCCACTCCCCCACTCCCCCACTCCTCCACCACTCTAGCACGACATTAGAAACACACAATTTACAAGAATTTGGAATAAAAAGATATAATGTTTATGGGTTAAGGATTCTTTCATATGTCTAACAATTTTGGTCATATCAGGAAAAAGTAAATTACGTAAGTGTAACATTACTTACTCCTAATTGGTTTCTTAACCAAAAAAGAGGTATAATTATTACAAAGTTCGTTAAATTCTCTTGAACTCTAAAAAAAGTTGAGCATTAAACTCTCAAAAATATATAGGAGTCTATCAAGAAAAAGCCTGGATTTCAATAAAAGTCTATGAATTCTATAGAAGTCTATCACATAAAAAAGGTTGGAGCTCTACTCTTACAGAAGAATTTTCATGCAACAGTGATGTTGGCATATCTTAGTTGATCACGTACTACTTTATAATATATTTTGTGTATATATAGGCATATCAATGTTGAATATAAGTTCCACATTGGGAATTAAGAAAATGAAATACGATATACAAGTTTATGGTTCCACTCCTAATAATATCGAGACATTTTGTGATAAAATTCAACACCACAATATTAGTGTGGTTAGGAGTGGATCAAATGATCTGTCTCTTTGAATTTTTGACAAATCGATTGCATTATTAGAAAATATAAAACTTGAGATATATTTGGAAATTTAGAACTTGAGACCTTGTCCAAGTAGGTATATGATACCACTAGAAAAATCAAGTATGGAGGTTGGCATACATAGAAATGATGGTATCATTTAGACAACCCTAGGTCATCACCACCATGTTAACCTGCCGAAACAGCCGGTCTGTCCATTTTATTCCACCACGTCGCCACCCAAAGGCGGCATACTTCTCAGTTACGCAACAACAATGACAAAATGTAATGGATTATACATATTTGTTTCGTTTTCATGAATCTTTGTCGAACTGTAATTAGTGTAATTAAAGTGCTTTTAGAAATCTCCAAGTCATCATATTTCACGAGTTCATTGTCATACAAGCTAAAGCTAATCAAATTGATAAACTTTTAGGCGTATGTTCCACCACCAACATCACAAACACTACTACAAATTTTTACATACATGACGCATTTTATGGGTCATGTTAAAAGTTTAATGACACAAGGGTTTAGCGTCATCTTTGTGGGTGTCATTAAAGATATTTTTAATGACGTTGAAAGAATGTCATGTATTACTTTTAAGGACGCCTAACAAGCGTCATTGAATTAAGAACTTGTGTCATCTATTACCATTTAAGACACGAAATAAGTGTCATAAACATAGGAATAAGCGTCATGATATACTAATCATGACATACGCACAGTGTCATGTATAGCGTTTAGAGACACCTAACAAGCGTCATTGAATTAAAAACGCGTGTCATCTATTTCAATTTGAGATGCAGAATATGTGTCATAAACAGAGGAATGAGCGTCATGGTATAGTAAACATGACATATGTATAGCGTCATTTACCATAGCACTGCAGTGTCATTGAATATTACAAACGACACACAAAGCGTGTCATAAACGATTCAATACATGTCCTAAAATATGTATGATGACATATAAGAAGACTTACATAATTCATCCAAGAAGCAAGATATTTACCTCAAATTAAACAGTATTGCTTCATAAATTTGTAATTCATCCACTACCAAAGTATTACAAAAGACAATATAATGTGTAGAGTTTCCTACTAAAATAAAACTATAAGTTCACTTAATTTAAAATTTCACAAACCAGCTAATCTAGTGTTTCATCTATTGGGATGAAGTCATCAACATACTCAGCCCACTCTATTCTTAACGCATCAATTTCATGTTGAGTGTATGTAGCTTTTTCTTTGAACTGCAACAAATCACAACCAAAGAGAACATGTCAGGACAAAAACTAATTTCAATCATTTAACTAATAAGGAGGTGGTCAATTAGCATCAACTAGCCCAGAAAGAACAAGGGTTCTCTAGTCGTATTTTTCGCTAATGTGTTTTTTTTTTTCCACTTGGTATAGAGCTAATAAAACGTCAAGCGGTCCAGCAAAAGATTTAAACTTTAAAGGCCTCATCTTGATGGTAAATAACACCAAGCTCAAACACAACATGGCTTAACAAAATCAGCTCTGAACCTATTTATTTATCACATTCAAACGTAAACAAAAGATAGACTAGCATTACAATTTTATTGAAGACAAAAAAAAATCAAGAATTAGAATCTGAATCCAGACAAGGAAAACAAAAACAAACTCATTGATGACTTGAATCAACTCAATACACGAATACCCAGGATGGTTTTGAAGAGCTAAAATCCAATTGGGCATCTTTTGGAATATTCAAAAGTTCCAATTTCTATTGTAATTAACTTTAATTAAACACTACAAATCACGCTAACAACAATCCATCTCATCATCAATAGTGTGAACATTCAAGTAATTTAGTTCAATTATGCCGATTTCCTTCATGGGTTGCCAATGATTTGAGTAAAAACCATGGTTAGCTGTAAATTAATTTACCTGAACTATAAATTACCTACAAAGAACTAATACTAATAAGATAGTAGCGAATACACCCGCTTAAGTGCTCTTTGTAATAGTAGTACTAACCTTGGTAATAATTGAGCAGTTTGGATCATTAATGATTTCCTTCATGTATTTCATCACATAATATCCACATTCTACAGTTCCTTCTTGCAAAGGGCACTGCATATACAAATAAAAAAGAATAAAATGTAAGTTAGTCAGATTAATTTAAAGTCAAAACACAATGTTCCTTACCTTTACTACTTTCCAATTGATGTTTTTTCGACCCTTTATTCCCTTTTGAGCTTTAAACATCTTCAGTGCTCTGCACATAGAGGATAAGAACACATGAATATATACAAATCTTGAAATGCATGAAATAAAGACAAACGTATATCCAAATACTTACAGTTCAACAATGTCCTTCATTCCAGGATCTATCTGTATCCAATTAAGCGAGTCCATATAATACACTAATTCCTCATAGAGGTCAATAATAGCCAACAACCAATGAAACCTACAAAACATAGATAATTGCATTCTTTATTACACAATGGTCAACTACTGATCTGTTAGGAACAAAAAATTCAAAACACATAGTACTAATAACCCTTTGTTATACGGAGCAAAAATTAATTGTCCTTTTTTTGCAGTTCTGTAATCTAAGAGCCAGTGCATTTGATCTTTGTTCCTTTCTGCCAGCCTTTTGAGAGATTCTGCCAGGATCTACAAATCCAAACAATCCATCAAGATTGTTCTTCTTCAACGTTGACCAAAGTTGCCTACAAAAAAATGAGGCAATTAGTATCTTATCATTACCCAATGTGGATTGCATGCAATAGATTGTATTGTATATAAATTTAAGATTATGTCAAACCTGATGTAAATTGAAATGCAAACAGTCGATATTTCAGCCATAGAACAAAATTGAATGATGTCATCTCCACCAATAAATGTTGTGTGCTCATTTCCGAATAGATCAGATTCCATGATGATAGGCACTGTAACATCCTTATGCATGTTTTGAGCTATGAGCATAAGTGAATGTAAAGCCAAAGGTTGTTTTTGGGATCTTTGTCTGAGGGGAGGATTCGTTCTCGACTTTGCATAGATAGATTAATATAGTGAAATGAGACATATTAGTACTATAATTTTTTCCACATATTCATAAGAAAATCACGTAGGAGTACCTCATCATTTGTCACAACAAGATGCCGTGGCCAAGCTACGTGACTCCCAATTGCTTGTTTGATATTCACAGCTTCACAACTAGGTATTGGAAGAAGAGCATCTTCTTTAATTGCTACATCAATAGAAACACGTAGGTTCATAGGCCCAAGTGGAACTCCATGTATTGGCCCGTCTAATGGAATGACTGATCCATATGCAACAATGTTACTAGCAGTGTCTATAGCGAGCTTGCACTGTTGTACCTTAAAAAAATATTTCATTAATAATCAACTACTGTTGGGATTATAGCATAAATAGGGAAGACATAAAAGGCATGTACCTTCTTGATATCAGATATTTTTTCCATGGAATTTGCAATTTTGTTTGTCTCATTATTGATGTTCACATCATATATGTTCTGTTGGTCACTTTGCTTTACCTTGAAAAATTAAATTTAATTAATAATCGCTACTTAAAATAGCCAAGAAGAACAAATACTGCAATGACTATGTACCTTGAAATGCTTCTTGATATCACTTTCTTTTTTGTTTGAATTTGCAATTTTGTTCGTCTTTTCCATGATGTTCAAATCAGATATTTCCTGCATATCCTTTTGCTTGACCTAAGAAAAGTAAACTTAGATTAACATGCTACTATTATAGTTAAGAAGAACAACGAAACTTGCATGATTAGTACATACCTTCATAGCTTCAATCTTATCCATGGTTTTAGTATTCTTGCTAACCTTTTGTTTCACTCTCTTCTTAGATATGATTTCCGGCACATCGTCATGTTTCGCTCTCTTCTTAGACATGATTTCCACCAGATCACCCTGTTTCACTTTCTCAGTAGATGTTTCATTTTTTTTCTTTCTTTGCTGTGCAACTAGCTTTCTCAGAAATATGATTGGACTGTACCACATTAGATTGGACTAACTCTTGCATCTTGCTCAACTGATCTGGAGTTAACAAAGAAGCAATCAAATTGAACTTCTTATTTAACTCCTCAATGTATAAACTTTGCTGCTCCAAATGTGTTTGCATCATTTGTTGTTGACTCGATTGAGTTTTGCATCTTGGAGTCTTGAAGTACAATTTATGACTGATGCCAGTTCCAACACCTCTTACACGACCCGAATATTCAGGTGTTTCCAAAGCAATTGTCAATATGTCATTACTACCAGACGTTCGCAAAGTCCCATCTTCAACGGCCTTAGTTACTTCATCCTATAACAATTGGCGTTAGTATGAAATACATCAATTAAGTATCTTTCCCAACCTTACACATAAAACTTACTATTTTATCAGCGCGTACTTTCACCATCTCATTCGTATAGTTTCCCTTTTTATCAACACGCCCAAGCTTCCAAAGCACTGATCGGTCAATGTCAGCAGTGATTCCATAAGCTGATTTCTATTTGGATGAACATATCAAAATTAGATCAGATAGTTTTTATTTGTATGATAATCAAATGAATACAAAAGAAACAGGACATTACTATTTGTTCTTCCAATCTTGCATAGCCTTTTCTAGAAAGTCTATGAGGGTACTTATGCTTAGCTCGCCTCCTCGGTTGTTCTTCATGGATTTTCTATCAAATGCAATTCAATAATTAGTCTTTAATAATAGCAAAACACAATATGTACCAGATGCTTCTTACTCAATTTTGAAATCATACATACGTACCATATGCTTCTCTGTCAATCTCGACCTCACAAATTCATCCCATACCGGCTGACGAATGAAATCATAGATTTCTGGTGGTTTCTTTAAGACTTCAGGTTGATCTTTGAACTTTAATATGTACTCACATGTTAGACTACTCTTGAATGTTCGCCATGTCTTTGCAGCACTCTTCAAAACATCTGCTCTGCTGTTTGAATGTACTATAAAGGCTTTCTACAAATGCATAATAGAAATTAATCATTACTTTCACAAAGTCATACAGATGTAAAAGCTTTTTTTTTTTGTTTAATTTTTTGGAGACATACCTGGACCATGTCCCAAATCTTTTTTTTATAAGATGACTCTACTTCTTTCCAAGTTGGAATTGTAATTGGAACTGTGGTACGCGCCATAACACCAATAAAACTAGCTAGTTTTGCTCCTGCAAGTCCACACGGTTGTCCTTTACTGTTATATCCAACCTCCAACCGATCCCCATCACTTCTACCTTGCACCAACTCTTGCAATTGAGTTGCACCTCTTGGTTTCCTTGTTACAAAATCTTGTTCATCTTCTTCTGAATCTGTCATTTCATCAAGATATTCTGCAAGATTCATTTAAAATCAAGACAATGATCAAATTAGTAAGATGAGGAAGAAAGAAATATAAAGAACCTTAAAGGTAATGTTTGGTTCCTTGAATGAACCTTAAACGGATAGGCTCATGCCAATATTTGGTTGAGGAAGAAAGAAAAATAAAGAAATAGGGCAATTGACCATTCTCCAAAATCATAAAACCAACCTTCATTCAATTCAATTCCAATGTTCATTTCAATAAACAAATACTCCCTAAGTGACAATTGTCAATACTCAAAAAAAAAAGAACAACATGAATTCAACTCCCATTTCCACAAACATTTTCATCATACTTCATCTCAGCCTAATAATCTCTAAACAATTAAGCCTTACCAATAAGTAACAACTAAACAAGATAAATCCAAAAGTATGGAGAAAATATAAAGTCCTAATGTAATTTTAAAATATGCATTCAACACAGCATCCAATAACATATGAAATAGAGTAGATTTCCTCTGAGTGATATACTATGTATTTTCAACCCAAATGCCTTCGCAGTCATCCCGCATGTAGATATCATCAGACTCCTCAGTTAGTACATCAAATGACTCAACGGGTGGCAATTTAGTAGTAAGACATTCACATTCAATTATAGTATCTCCTAGCTCATCATCATGTAGCCAATCATACTGAGGCCCTGGCAGTACAACCGACCACCTTGAATCCTCTGGATCTGCAATGTAAAATATCTGCTTCACTTGAGTAGCTAAAACAAAACTATCTGACTTATGTCCAATTTTGTTGAGGTCAATTAATTTGATCCCAAACTCTTCTAATCTGATGCCACTTTTATTTTCAACCCAATCACACTTAAATACTACACGCGTGAATGCGTTATAATTAAGTTCCCATATCTCTTGAATCACCCCATAAAAAGTCATATCTGCGATAATAGGATTCTTATCCTTAGCGCTTGAAATTTGCATCGTATTGGCCACTAAGCTTACTCCACTGTTTTGAGTAACTTGTGAATCATCACGAGACTTGGTGTGAAAATTACAACCATTAACGGAATATCTAGAATATTTTGTTACTTCATCTCGAGGGCCATGTGCTATCCATCTCAAGGTTTCGGATATGTGATTATTAGGGACATTAAGCTCATCCTCAACCTGCATACGTTTGCATAATTAGTTTGAGTTCATAAACAAAAATGTTAGTACATAAGTACAATGCGAGTTTAATACCTTTTTTTGCAGCCAATAAATGAAAGTTCGATTATGTTCATCCTGAAGCCACTTCAAATTTTTTGATTTTTTTGGGTGCTCCTTAATCAAGGATTTCTTATGCTCCCTGATAATTAACATTGAGTTGGTCAAAAGGATAGGAAATGTTGTAAGTAAATGAAAAAATAATGCTGAGTTAAACTATATAAATGAGTATGAGTGGTTGAACTTACTTGATATAAGGTTCCACTTCAAGTGTGTTATCCAAAACATAGTGATGTGCTTGCTGCCAATACTTTTTATCCGCCTTCAAAAATTTTCCAGCCGATAATGGATGGCCAACATCTTTATGATGTGAACGAATCTTCAACGGAATTCCAATTGGGTCTACCTCTGATAAATACTCGCTACAAACCTCTATAGCTTCTTCTGCAATATAACATTCAACCATACAACCCTCTGGACGATATTTATTTCTCACATAACCCTTTAATATTTTCATGTACCTTTCAAAAGGGTACATCCAACGAAAATAAACCGGGCCACATAAGCGAACTTCCCTAACCAAGTGCACTGTGAGATGGACCATTATATCAAAAAAGGAAGGTGGAAAAATCTTTTCAAGCAAGCACAAAGTAATCACCAACTCACTTTGTATTTCATCTAACCTTAAAACATCAACTGTTTTGCTGCATAAGTGACTAAAGAATAGACAAAATCTGGTGATAGCATATCTTACATGCTTTGGCAGTACTGCACGAAGTGCCACAGGAAGTAGTTGCTGCATAAGTATATGACAATCATGAGATTTAAGATTAAACAGTTTCAACTCCTCCATTGACACAAGGTTTCTGAAATTTGAAGAATATCCTGATGGGATCTTGAGTTCGGACAATGCTTTGCAAACTGAAATCTTCTCAGCCTTAGATAATGTATAAGGTGCTGGGGGAAGAAATGTTTTGTTATTTCCATGTTTTGGTGCCAAATCCGTACGTAGACCCAAAGCAATTAGATCATTCCGGGCTGCCACGCCATCCTTTGTTTTTCCAGGAATGTTAAGTAATGTACCATAGATACTCTCACAAACATTTTTCTCAATGTGCATAAAATCTAAACAATGTCGAACATGCAGTGACTTCCAATATGGTAAATCAAAGAAGATTGACTTCTTTTTCCAACGAGTTTGAGCATCAGCCTTTTTATCAATTACTTTTGCCTTTGTTCCACTCCTCACCTTCCTTTTTCCAAGGAGATTTACATTCTTCTTACCCCATGATATTTTGATTCCTTCAACTTCATGCAATATTTCTTCCCCACTCAACGGAGATGGAGCTAACCCAAACTCTTGAGTACCATCAAATGGTTTTTTTTGTTGTCGGTAATGATGATTTTGTGGTAGGAATCTTCTATGACCAGTAAAGATTACCTTTCTCCCTAACTTTAGCCATTTAGAAGATGTTCTATCACCACATATAGGGCATCCAGAGTATCCTTTCACACTACACCCACATAAGTTTCCATAAGCAGGAAAGTCATTGATGGTCCATAATAACACAGCCCTTAACATAAAGTTCTCCTTATTGTATGCATCATAAGTTTCAACACCAAAATCCCATAGAGTTTTTAAGTCATCAATAAGTGGTGCCATATAAACGTCGATATCATTACCTGGTTGCTTAGGGCCGGATATTAACAGTGTTAACATCATAAATTTTCGCTTCATGCATAACCATGGTGGAAGGTTGTAAGTGACCATAATCACTGGCCAACAACTATATCTACTGCTTAAAGCACTATGAGGATTAATCCCATCTGTTGAAATTGCTAGTCGGAGATTTCTTGGGTCACCACCAAATTCTGGCCACATGTGGTCAACAAGCTTCCATGAGGGAGAGTCAGCCGGATGACGCAACTTACCATCAACTTCTCTATCTTGGGCATGCCATATCAAATTCTTTGCTGTCTTGCTATTATAAAACATTCTTTGAAATCTTGGAATAGGGGGAAAATACCATAGTACCTTTGCAGGTACCCCCTTACTAGGCTTCCTAGAACTTTTGTTAACCTTCCATCTAGAAAAACCACATGTAGGACATGCAATTGCATCTAAATGCTCTTTCCTGTATAGGATGCAATCATTGGGGCATGCATGTATTTTTCGTACTCAATTCCGAGAGAAAACAATGTTTTTTTTGCTTCATACACAGAGGGGGGTATTTCATTCTTTTGTGGGAGCAAAACTCCTAAAAATTCTAGTAAATCTGCAAATAGTTTATCACTACACCCATTCTTTGCTTTTATATTGTACAATCTGACCAAGGTTGATAACTTTGTGAAGTTTGAACCAGGGTATACAGGCTTCTCTTCATCCTCTAACAACTTCTCAAATTGTTTAGGATTTGACGCAAAATGATCATAAGCTGCTTCCACCATCCCGATAATGTTATCTTCAACTATTTCTTCCCGATTACTCATTTTCTCATTCTTACTATCTGGAACAGCTTCTCCATGCCAATACCATGTACAATAACTTTGATCTATACCATTGAAAAAGAGATCCTCTCTTATCTCTTTAACCGTCCTTGATTTGATGTTACCACATTTTAGGCACGGACAATGTATGTAGTTAATATCAGTAGCGTGAAGCATCGCATAATTCAAAAAGTTTTCAACCCCTTCAGAATACATTTGTGATCTTCTATCCATAGACATCCAAGATTTATCCATTCTAAAACAAATTGTAAATGCAAGCCAAAGGTCAAGTACGTATGTGTGTGTAAATGCAGGCTAAAGATAAAAAAGAATTTATTACTTCTTGAATTATTTACAGTTATAGTAAATGCAAGCCCAAGGTCAAGTACGTATTGTGTGTGTGCACACAGATTTGCATGTACATATGTGTGTGTGTCTAGCAGCGTATAAATAGACGAGAGTGAATTCAAGACAAACTGAACATAAAGCTCATTTATCCAATGTGCACCTGTGGGTTAGATATGTGTGTCTGTCTACCTACAAACAATTGAATGCATTGATAGACACCATACTGCTATTAGCCAACACGAGTTATTATGTCCAGTTCATATGTCACATAAGACCAAAAGCAGAGCTTATGAGGAGTTTTATCAAACATGTGGTGTGCTATAAGAACCAACTCCCACAAGAACACACAATCTAAAGATTAAAAAAAAAACAAGAAGATAAAAGTAATAGTTAATCTAATTCAGAATTGGTATTAAGGGGATCACAAAGTTATTAAAAAAAAAAACAACGATCATGGCAATGACTAACCAAATCAAATAAAATAATCAATCTCAACTACAATTTGTACAACAACTACTTTAGCAAATGACAAGGCTAAACTAAAATCTGTCCAGCCACATAGCTCGAAATAATCAATACAACTTCACAAAAGAGATTAATATATAAATTATTTTCTAGAAAACCCATAACCATTCCAACAAACTTACCTTACACAATTAGGTTTTGAGTGAAATTTGGGGAAGACAATCAATCTAGTTGATGAAGGCTGGGCGTCCCAGAAATAGAGAGAAAGAGAGGGAGAGATAGAAAGACAGTGAGTGTTCGTGATGAAGACTCTGTGATGAAGACTCTGGGCGTCCCAAAGAGAGAAAGACAGGGAGAGATAGAAAGACAGGGAGTCTTCCGCCATGAGTCGTGAGGGTTGATATTTCATTCTCTATCTGGGAGTTGGCTGGGACTGGGAGACTGGGAGTGGGTTGGGTAGTGGAGCAAATGAGTCGTGAGGGTTGGGAAGTTTTGATGAATTCGCATACCAGAGTCTTTTTTAGTTGCGTTTATAAATCCTTCCCGTTGGTTTTTTTAGTTGCGTCATTGATTTATTTTAATAACATTTTTAATAAAAAAATGTCATTAAAATTTTTAATAAGTGTCATAAAAGCTCTATTTTGTAGTAGTGAAATTACATACTGGAATTCAACAATACATATACAATGCAAGATCATCCCACTAATTTCTTTTATTTTCAGGTCACGTCGCTTTCGTATGACTTGTAAGTTGTTACGTACTTATATACATCAAAGCTAATTTCATAGAAAACCCCAAAGTACCATATGGAGGAAACTTTCTACAAGCAGCTCATCATAAATACATCTTTGAGGTTAAAGCAACGGATTTCATGTGGAATGCGCTCTACCTTAATTAAGCTGAAGCAGCAGCCGTGCAAACGGGTAGATCTGTGGCAACATTAGGCGGAGTCCGAAGTATGGGGTTACTCTCAAAGAAATTGACAGGTTTGATATCGAAGCTAGATGACACAGTTGGCATTATAGGGATGTCTTCTTGACAGGGTATGTGATGAAACCCTAATGTGTACCAAACCACAATGTCCTTGTTCTCGATTGGTCGGTCCCTATAATATCAAAATGAATCGAATTGTATCAGCATTGTGTACATGTGATCATCAGTAAATTCGATGCAACTAAATAACCTAACAGTAGTATGTACGTACCTGTTAGACTACACGGCAAGAGTATCTTCGCCCGTGCTTTGGTCTACAAACAACCCACCAGCCCATTGTTCACTCCTATTGTATGGGGTAACCCAAATTTGATTGTTTGTAAAAGCACCTCTCTTTTGGGGAGGGTCGTCAAGATCAAGCAAGCTAGCAGCAGTGCCACCGGGAACCAATTTGTACCCTACAGGGTTTCCAACCCGTGTCTTTTTTGATCGGTTGATCATGTGGAATTCGGACGGGTCGTAGAGTTTGAGCTTAATCTGTGCATCTTTCTCAGTTTTGGCAACGGTTTTAGTAGCTTTCAAGTAGCTTTTCCTTGGTGATTCAGTTGGGGAGTTGGACTGCCTTTGGAGATTCACGTTCATAAAGGAGTTATCTGAGCCGTCCACGTCCATATCAAGATGAAATGTGACGTAATGATCGTGAATAACGCCAATAACGTTCTCCGACAAGAGGGTGCCATAGAGATTCTCTTGGCTAGATGAGACTTGGTTCATGTTCTCATAGGAGGTGCCTTTCACCATCAAAATGCCACTAAGTCCAACCTATATGTTTGTTGCACACACGTATTATATGTAGTATTAACAATCTTAAAATACAAAATATTATGGTGAATTTCCATAAAAATACAATAAATGACAGGTTTAGTCCCTCGGTCAATTATAGTTATTCACGCTTGTAAGACTCATAAATAAACGACCACGATTAGAGATATTCATGCTTGTGAGACTCATAAAGTAGAAACAACCACAATCAATCAGGTGATACGCCATGCACTATTAATCCTAATTACACTCTAAGAGAACATATATATCAGGATTTTAGTCAAACTCAAAAGGAAACATAAAATGCAAAAATGATTGTAATTATAGGAGAAGTAATCACCACTAACCTTAACTCTGATTAGTCCGTCTGTTTGGAACTCCCAGTCGACGATATAATCATAGTTAGCAAGTGATGCTGCCATTCTAACTACCAATGTCACCTTTGGCCTCACTTCCCTAACCTGTCACAACGCATTATTTTTGTACTAATTATATATTATCATCGCTAATGCTATTTACTTACATAAAACTGATACACTTGCTAAAAACATCATAATATACTAAATATTTTGTTTAATAGAAATGAGATTGCATGTATAGATGAGTCTTACTTCTATTCAAAATATTAATAATGTAACATAAAACTAATGAATACGATACATGTAACATTAAGTTCCTTACCTCCATGCCCGTTATCGGACACTCTATGTGCCGCCACTCGATATCGCCTGTATAGCTCTCGAATATGCAAACCATGTTTGATCGGACGTATGGTTTTCCATCAGCTGCCACAAACACACCATCCATATAGTAGGCGTTACGCGGACAATCGTTAAGCGGCTCTAAAGGCATTGCCTGTAACCTGAACCCGTATTCACCGGCATCCATATAGGTCTTAAAGTACCACGCATCGGTGGGGTCCATGTAAGGCACAAACAACTCTAACGTAAACCCTTTCTACATCACATCCCTTAACTCCTCGGTATCCGGGTCCCAGACTTTGGCCCGGGATACGATGACGCCCGCCCTGGCGTCAGGCTGAAGGAAATTTTGTGAAAAACATGTTTATTTGAGCAACATCAATAGCATGCAATTAACAAATTAAAGGCGGAATCATGCTTGCATGCACTCAAAAACAAAAACATCAACCATGAAATTCAAAGCCTAGTAGATTGGTGAACCTTGACTCAACTTTTAAATCAACATTTGTTAGTTGAGAAATATTTACCTTTGTAGATTCCTCTTTGCATATGCAAAGGATAATCACCCAAGAGATAGGGCCTTCATTCCTTGCTTCTTAGCTCCATGGATTTGGTTGAAAGAATTGGATTCTCCAAGTTCCCAAAATAGAGAACCTCTAAAGATTCTACACCAAGGTTAGATTGAAGAAGAAATGAGTGACTTTGGAGTAGTGGGATTGCTAGATGCACCCTCCAAGGTGGCCGGCCTCTTAGAGAAAAATGGAAGCTTTGTGTTCTCACCAATTTTCTCTAAAACCAACACTAGTGAATTTTAGGCTATAAAGTTCTTTATATAGTCACTTCTTTAAATGACCTAAAGAACCAAAAACCCTAATTCTACACAAAATGGCCGGCCATTTAAGGGATATGGGCTTTTGGGCCTTTGTGAATCTTTATTCATTAAGTTGTCATACAACTTAAGTCAATGGACTTTGACGTTCGAAGCCCATTGGGCCTTAAGGTCCAAAACTATCCCGAGGTCTTTAACGAACTTATTCGTTTGATTAATTAACATATTAATTAATCCTTGCCATAAATAATTAAACCATTTAATTATTCTTACTCATCTCCATTGTTTCTTCAATCTCCACCTTACACGGTGTACGATCCATTAGGTTCCTTTTAGCGAGGCAGTGGGCGATTAAAACCATTTTACATCGATTGTGAATTGAAACTTACTTTCAATTCTCCCTTTAGTGATTACACACGTTTAGGGCTTCCACAAACCATGAGTGACACCTAGCAGCATATCATGGTTACCCAAGCTAATCAGAAGAGGTAGAGAACCTATTCAGTTCAGGATTTACAAATGCAATACGGTCTTTCTCTAATCTAATACTCTTGACCACATTGTTTGGTTTGATAGTTTATTTATTCATGTCTACTATCCAATGTGATTCATTTGCTTATATGATTACCTTGAATGTGATTTGGAACGCATTCCCTAATCTCATTCATACTCTGGCCAGAGATTTTAATCATATCATAGAGTATTCTCCCTCAAACCATTTGAAGGTTAGAGATCCCTTGTTGCACATTCACTTGTCTCCATAACTAAGTGGCTTAACCCCAATGATGTCGTGGACACCCCGATGGGGTGACTTTGACATAATCAAAGATCAAGGACTTAACCACAAGACAACTGTGATGCCTCAGGTCAAAGGACTAATTTGCATTATCCCAACCATGAGTTCTCATGTGACATGAGTATGAGAACTCCTCGTTGATCGTGTTCAGTGGACTCATTCTCTATTGAGCACCTACGTACTTGTCTTGATGTCACACACACCAATGACTCGAGACTAGTCACTCTCCCTGAGAGAAGGCACAGTACGTACTGATCTTATCGGACTGTCAATGCCCAATTGGCAATCCTATGATCAGGAACATTTAGGATGTGTCTACGAAAGAATGGTCTCATGAATCTAACTTCATTAGATTGTATTCTCCCAATCACATATTCCTTGGACTTTATCGTTTAAGCATATAACATTTATATGAGACGGCTCAAACAATAATGTTTGCCCTTTATATGTAAACTAGATTAGTTTAACATGTGAAATGTCCGTAAAGTATCATCATATGATTGGCTTTAGGGTACATTTCCAACACAGGCTTCAAGTGAAATTCTCAATTTGCCCATTTGACCAAGTGATCATTTTCTACTGTAAAACTCGACCCATCTGGCTGCTCTATAGATTTGGGCTTGATCAGCCTTTTCACTTGATTGGGCCTTTGGGCTGAGTACCTATAATCTGTATTGGTGGCCCTTGGTATGGGGATGCTCCTGCCCTTATTCAAATTCTCCACCACTTGTTTAGTGTCCAAGTCAACGAGAACAGTTAACTCTTCGATTGGATGCATGTAGAAGTTCACAGTATCTTTGGTGGAGTAACACTGCACCTTAATCAACCTCATGTTCTCGTCAGCCCCGCCGTACCACCCGTGGAAAGCGGGAGATACCCCAGGCCCGCCAGATCGACCCCGCGCTCAACGATCGTACGGTTGAAATCAGCATTCTTGAGCTGGCTGAAAGTGGCAGTGGTCGGCTCTTCCAGCATCATCGTCGGGTAACCGTAGTGGGAGCCTGTCTCGTGAACGGTCACCTCGGACATGGTCAGGTCGACGGTTAGCACGAGAGACTTGTTGTTGACACGTGCGACGATAGAGGCCTTTCTGGGGAAGAGAGAGTCACCGTGCTTCCATCCGAGGACGGGGGACTTGTCGAGCTCCTGGAACTCGACGGAGTAAAGTGCATAGGAGGAGGTGGAGGTGAAGACCGCGTGGGAGTTGGGGATGGTGCAGACGGCGTTGAGTTCTTGGATGGTGAGGGGGTCGAGAGGGTGGTGTGAGGTGTCGGAGCTGTGGTCTTTGAGGCGACGCGTTGGGATAGGGAGTTTGGATTGGATGCGGTTTTTAGAGGATCACCACGCGGAGTTTGTTGTGCAGTCGAGGAGGTCAAAGACGTACGGCGGCGCGTAAGGGAGGTGGGACCAAGTGAAGAGGAGGACTAGGCCTATGCAGAGGGAAAGGGAGAAAAAACGCAGGAATCTCTGACCTTCCATGGATATCTGTGTTTCAGAGTGTGAGTGAGAGTGAGAGAGAGATCATAAATAATGACAAGCTAGCTTACAGCTGGGTTGAAATAGAGGGCATAACTGGGTACAGGATAAGCGCTGATGACACGAGGAAGATTCCAAACAAAAAGATGAAAAATATTAGAGATTCAGTGTTGGAAATGTGCCCTAAAGCCAATCATATGATGATACTTTACGGACATTTCACATGTTAAACTAATCTAGTTTACATATAAAGGGCAAACATTATTGTTTGAGCCGTCTCATATAAATGTTATATGCTTAAACGATAAAGTCCAAGGAATATGTGATTGGGAGAATGCAATCTAATGAAGTTAGATTCATGAGACCATTCTTTCGTAGACACATCCTAAATGTTCCTGATCATAGGATTGCCAATTGGGCATTGACAGTCCGATAAGATCAGTACGTACTGTGCCTTCTCTCAGGGAGAGTGACTAGTCTCGAGTAATTGGTGTGTGTGACATCAAGACAAGTACGTAGGTGCTCAATAGAGAATGAGTTCACTGAACACGATCAACGAGGAGTTCTCATACTCATGTCACATGATAACTCATGGTTGGGATAATGTAAATTAGTCTTTTGACCTGAGGCATCACAGTTGTCTTGTGGTTAAGTCCTTGATCTTTGATTATGTCAAAGTCACCCCATCGGGGTGTCCACGACATCATTGGGGTTAAGCCACTTAGTTATGGAGACAAGTGAATGTGCAACAAGGGATCTCTAACCTTCAAATGGTTTGAGGGAGAATACTCTATGATATGATTAAAATCTCTGGCCAGAGTGTGAATGAGATTAGGGAATGCGTTCCAAATCACATTCAAAGTAATCATATAAACAAACGAATCACATTGGATAGTAGACATGAATAAATAAACTATCAAACCAAACAATGTGGTCAAGAGTATTAGATTAGAGAAAGACCGTATTGCATTTGTAAATCCTGAACTGAATAGGTTCTCTACCTCTTCTGATTAGCTTGGGTAACCATGATATGCTGCTAGGTGTCACTCATGGTTTGTGGAAGCCCTAAACGTGTGTAATCACTAAAGGGAGAATTGAAAGTAAGTTTCAATTCACAATCGATGTAAAATGGTTTTAATCGCCCACTGCCTCGCTAAAAGGAACCTAATGGATCGTACACCGTGTAAGGTGGAGATTGAAGAAACAATGGAGATGAGTAAGAATAATTAAATGGTTTAATTATTTATGGCAAGGATTAATTAATATGTTAATTAATCAAACGAATAAGTTCGTTAAAGACCTCGGGATAGTTTTGGACCTTAAGGCCCAATGGGCTTCGAACGTCAAAGCCCATTGACTTAAGTTGTATGACAACTTAATGAATAAAGATTCACAAAGGCCCAAAAGCCCAAATCCCTTAAATGGCCGGCCATTTTGTGTAGAATTAGGGTTTTTGGTTCTTTAGGTCATTTAAAGAAGTGACTATATAAAGAACTTTATAGCCTAAAATTCACTAGTGTTGGTTTTAGAGAAAATTGGTGAGAACACAAAGCTTCCATTTCTCTCTAAGAGGCCGGCCACCTTGGAGGCTGCATCTAGCAATCCCACTACTCCAAGGTCACTCATTTCTTCTTCAATCTAACCTTGGTGTAGAATCTTTAGAGGTTCTCTATTTTGGGAACTTGGAGAATCCAATTCTTTCAACCAAATCCATGGAGCTAAGAAGCAAGGAATGAAGGCCCTATCTCTTGGGTGATTATCCTTTGCATATGCAAAGAGGAATCTACAAAGGTAAATATTTCTCAACTAACAAATGTTGTTTTAAGTTGAGTCAAGGTTCACCAATCTACTAGGCTTTGAATTTCATGGTTGATGTTTTTGTTTTTGAGTGCATGCAAGCATGATTCCGCCTTTAATTTGTTAATTGCATGCTATTGATGTTGCTCAAATGAACATGTTTTTCACAAAATTTCCTTCATTCAGAATATGCAAAAGTCGATTGTTGTGGATACCGATCACCCATGCACTTGTTCATATATTGCACGGTGACGTAACGTAACTTTCGTGGCTATCACATTTTTATGAATTTTGAGGGCTGAAATCATTAAATCTAAGCAAATGAAAATGAAAAGAACTTGAAAACTTTGACTTTTAACGATAAAGATAAAATAAAAGGTAAAGTGAATAGTACAAGGATTAACTTTTTAGTGTAAAAATGTGATTTTTCGTTAAAGTGAACAATATGAGGAGTTTTTTTGTTAAAGTTCCCTTAAAACTAAGAGTAAATGCTATTCTTACCACAATTTTATACCACATTTCTTTACCATCTTAGGTGGCAGATGAGTTGGACAAGCTACATCATTTAACAATAAAGCTATTCTTACCCTATTTTTGTACCACAATTGTATACCATCTTAGTTGGCATCTGATGTGGACAGCCACATCATCTAAATTAATTAGCATTTAATTTCAAAATGTTAATCAATAATTAATAAAAAGATTGTTAATTAAATGATTATTGTGGTATATGAAGAGTCTTCTTCTGCCACCTAAGATTATTTAAGTGTTTTAATTAATAAAAAAGATTGAAATTAAATGATGTAGCTTGTCCAACTCATTTGCCACCTAAAAAAATGTGGTATAAATTTGTGGTAAGAATAGCCTTACTCATAATTTAATTTCAATCTTTTTATTAATTAAAACACTTAAATAATCTTAGGTGGAAGAAGGAGACTCCTCATATACCACAATCATCATTTAATTCGCAATATTTTTATTAATTATTGATTAATATTTTGAAATTAAATACTAATTAATTTAGATGATGTGGCTGTCTACATCAAATGCTACCTAAGGTGGTAACAATTGTGGTACAAAAATATGGTAAGAATAGCATTATTGTAAAACTAAACATTGATAATTCATATTTATTATAAATTGATTATGTTATCAATCAAAAATTACATAACAATAAAATCTCAAAAAGTTAAGATGATGAGTGTCCCTCTATGGGCGACTTATTTATCTCCACTTATTATTAACGAACTTTTACCGTTCGACCGTCAAAATCGGAACGGTTTCAAAGAAGAAGGAATGTGAACCATACCATAAAGGTCTCATGTTGAAGTCAACCAGAGAGGACGGTTATGTTCTTTGTTGAATCTCCTCATCTGCTTAGCAGAGAAAAGATTTGAACCTGTGACCTCAAGGTTATGAGCCTTGCGAGCTCCTATTCATTCTTTTTATCATTATCTAAAGATCATATCTGCAAAAAAAAATCATTCAATTTGGAGATCATTTAGTCATCCATAAGTGTTAAATCAATCAACGGTTTTGGTGACAAATAGGATCTTCATGATAAACTGTATATATATATGAGTGGCTTAAAGATATCTGTTAGTGCTCAAAATTTGCAGTTTAACAAATTAAAATACTAAACTTTTGGTGGCTTGGGATGGGGACTGAAATGAAATGGACTCAATTATTTAAGTGGTTCACCCCTCAAAACTGAGCTAAATCCACTGTGTTGCTTGCACTATATTGATTTCAAGACTAAAAATAGCCCTCGACTAATACATGAACTCTCCATTCTTTCAGTTGTCTGACCCCCAATACAAGAGGTTCCCACTCCTTTATATAGGTCCTTGATAGAAGCATATTTATGCGACTTAGTTAGCTTGTTTCTTGGCATTTATTTATTTAGTTTCTACTTATTTTAGTGATTTAAGCTATTTTCGTGTGTTTGTAGGTTCAAATGACAAAGTTGGCAAGAAAGTGCATTTTGGTGCAGTTTTGGGCTGAATTGGAGTGCATGCATGGGGAACAAGTTGGATGGACGTTTTTGGTGCTTAAATGAGGTTAGGAACATGCTACAAATCTGGAGAAACAAATTTTGGCAAGTTGGAAGAATGGTTGGTGCACTCACCTAACCTATGATGCGAAAATTAACTAACGCACAAATTTACACCCTATTTGTGACTATTGTAGTAATGATGTAAGTAGGGATCGTTCTAGGCCGGGGATTAACTAGGGATGCTAACCAAAGTAAAATTAAATTAAAAACATAAAAACAAAATTTAAAACACTAAACTAAAATCAAAACACTTAAATAGAATCACTCAAAATAAAACTAACAAATAAACTAAAACAAATCAAAAGACTCAAAATAATTCAAGACTCAAGAAAGCACAAACTAAATTGATTTCTAATAAATCTAACACTTTAAAATAAATGGGGGATTGATTTTTGATGAAATTGAACTTAAAACAGAAACTTAAAAACAAACTTCAAAGAAAATATATTTTATAGAATTAAAATGATGAGACACTAGTTAGAGGGTTCCTTATCCACACATGAATAAATGCATACAATTTGATTCCCAGTTATGATTTCAACAAACGAGTAAATGACAACGCTCCAAGTTAATTAGGTCCGCTTAAATTAACCTTCAGATTTCCCTAGATTCATTGAATTGGACGGGATACGCATCACAACCAAATTATTTTTATCAAGTCCCCTAACTATGGAATACGCATGATAGAGAGACATATCAAAAATCATTAAGTTCAATGGAAATCATAAGCATCGACTAGGCATTCATAACTATGGAATACGCATGTTAATCCAACCTAGGGTTTACTAAACACAATCATGACTAGCGATTTTTACTACTCATGGATATAAGTTCATAACGATTAGGTGAAATTCCCTTATATCCTAGCATCAAGTCTAAGCATGCAAATTAAGTGTCGACCCTTAACCCACATACATAAACAAGTTATTAATCAACACAGAAAAATAAACCACATCCAACGTTCAAGAATTCATAACTGGAGTAAATCAAATTATAATAAACAAATATTCATGGTTTCAAATTCACCTCTAACTAAACAGAAATTAATTACACATGTTTAATATAATTGAAAAGCATATTAAATTAAACATGAGTTTTAGAAAAATAAAACCAAATGAGGATGTGCTCCTCTGATGCTTCTGCGTCTCAAGGCAGCTTCTGCTTAATTTTCTGTGCATTTTCTCCAAGGCAGCCCACTGACCTCTCTCTAGCTGCACAGTTTTTCTGCTGACTTCCTCCCGCTGCCAAAGGCAGCACTGAAGGAAATTTTGTGAAAAACATGTTCATTTGAATAACATCATATAGCATGCAATTAACAATTAAAGGCGGAATCATGCTTTCATGCATTCAAAAAACAAAACATCTACCATGAAATTCAAAGCCTAGTAGATTGGTGAACCTTGACTCAACTTAAAAACAACAATTTGTTAGTTGAGAAATATTTACCTTTGTAGATTCCTCTTTGCATATGCAAAGGATAATCACCCAAGAGATAGGGCCTTCATTCCTTGCTTCTTAGCTCCATGGATTTGGTTAGAAGAATAGGTTCTCCAAGTTCCCAAAATTGAGAACCTCTAAAGATTCTACACCAAGGTTGGATTGGAGAGGAAATGAGTGACCTTGAGGAAATAGAATTGCTAGACAATATCCCCCAAGGTGGTTGGCCTCTTAGAGAGAAATGGAAGCTTTGTGTTCTCACCAATTTTCTCTAAAATCAACAACTTATGAATTTTAGGTTATAAAGTTCTTTATATAGTCACTTCTTTAAATGACCTAAAGAACCAAAAACCCTAATTCAACACTAAATGGATATGGGCTTTTGGGCCTTTGTGAATCTTTATTCATTAAGTTGTCATACAACTTAAGTCAATGGGCTTTGACGTTCGAAGCCCATTGGGCCTTAAGGTCCAAAACTATCCCGAGGTCTTTAACGAACTTATTCGTTTGATTAATTAACATATTAATTAATCCTTGCCATAAATAATTAAACCATTTAATTCATCTCCTTTGTTTCTTCAATCTCCACCTTATTTGGTGTACGATACATTAGGTTCCTTTTAGCGAGGCAGTGGGCGATTAAAACCATTTTACATCGATTGTGAATTTGAAACTTACTTTCAATTCTCCCTTTAGTGATTACACACGTTTAGGGCTTCCACAAACCATGAGTGACCCCTAGCAGCATATCATGGCCACCCAAGCTAATCAGAAGAGGTAGAGAACCTATTCAGTTTAGGATTACAAATGCAATACGGTCTTTCTCTAATCTAATACTCTTGACCACATTGTTTGGTTTGATAGTTTATTTATTCATGTCTACTATCCAATGTGATTCATTTGCATTTTATGATTACCTTGAATGTGATTTGGAACGCATTCCCCAATCTCATTCATACTCTGGCCAGAGATTTTAATCATATCATAGAGTATTCTCCCTCAAGCCAATTGAAGGTTAGAGATCCCTTGTTGCGCATTCACTTGTCTCCATGACTAAGTGGCTTAACCCCAATGATGTCGTGGACACCCCGATGGGGTGACTTTGGCATAATCAAAGATCAAGGACTTAACCACAAGACAACAACTGTGATGCCTCAGGTCAAAGGACTAATTTGCATTATCCCAAACATGAGTTCTCATGTGACATGAGTATGAGAACTCCTCGTTGATCGTATTCAGTGAACTCATTCTCTATTGAGCACCTACGTACTTGTCTTGATGTCACACGCACCAATGACTCGAGACTAGTCACTCTCCCTGAGAGAAGACATAGCACGTACTGATCTTATCGGACTGTCAATGCCCAATTGGCAATCCTATGATCAGGAACGTTTAGGATGTGTCTACGAAAGAATGGTCTCATTAATCTAACTACATTAGATTGCATTCTTCCAATCACATATTCCTTGGACTTTATCGTTTAAGCATATAACATTTATATGAGACGCCTCAAACAATAATGTTTGCCTTTTATATGTAAACTAGATTAGTTTAACATGTGAAATATCCGTAAAGTATCATCATATGAATGGCTTTAGGGCACATTTCCAACAATCTCCCACTTGCACTAGAGCCAATCAGCTTGGTCATCTGTTATGATTCCTCTTCTGTAGTCATTTCCTAAATGGCTGAATAGTAGGCCTAGGAAATGGATATCTATATGTTATCCATAGAAGCAACCTTGAGAATATCGACGTCACCATTATACATGATTCCCAATCATGTGGTTCAGTCTCTCATATGAGTTCGGATCTTGATGAGACCTTGATTCCCAGGCTTGAGCTATCGCCCCATTAGTGTCGTAGTGTCAGTACACTAGATACACTTTCTGGTTGGAACCGAATAGAGAGTTCATAAATGAACTTTCCCATCCAAACAACATTGTTGTAAACTTCTATATGGCAATATATTTTGCATTCATAATGGAACACACTAAAGTCATTACTTTAATGTTTCCATCCAAATATCTCTTTAGTCATAATAAAGAGATATATGTTTATCTCTTCATTCATAATGAAGAAACATCCAATGATGGATTAGATTCACAATCTAATACATTTACGCTTCCATTACGTTACTCTAATTCTTCCTCATTCTTCGAGGAACCTATCCTTTAGTATTTCTTAAATACTTAAGGATTTACTTGACAGTTGCCATGGTTCTGATCCTGGGCTTGCACTGATATCGCCTTGTACCTTTCTAGGTACAACTCATATCAATGTTTTTCATACAATATGAAATACATAAATCACCTTTCTGCGTATGCATAAAGGATTCGATTTACGCATTATTTCTTTGGGAGTCAAAGGGTACGTTCCCTTTGAGAAGAGCTACCTCCTAGTCTCACTAGAGTTGTTCTTCTTATTAAAGTTTATCATCATATGAGAAACTTCCTAGCAACCTTTTATCTATTATTAGGGCATGATATAATCCAATTATATCCTAAAATCTATCATTATAGATTTCCATCCCATGTATATAGACTATGTCTCCCATATACATTCTATCGTTATAGAAAGTTTTAAAGTCATAACTTTAACAATGAAGTATTCTTTTCATTTCCAAAATTAATATATCATGCATATATTCAAATTTAGGAATATGATTAACTCCCACTAATCTTTTGTAAACCTAGTAAACAAAAGATTCATTTACATCTATATGAGAAATCAAACAATTTTGATCTTTCTCTCATAAGACGCTTATGGCTCCCACTAGCTTGCTAAGATCCATGATGGTTGGATCTCTACAACTTACATGTTTTGTGATTCATAGTTTTAGACATATATTATCAAGACTATCTTAATAATGGTTTCAGAAACCTATATCATGTCCAAACATTGAATCACCATTTAGTTGTAGCTAGCAATCTTCGAATTAATTGAAACTAAGACTACGTCAAAGATGGTTCCTTCAAAGTCAACCATTCTCTTTGATTGTAGTCACCTTAAGCTACCAATTAGCTATGAAGGTTTCATTATTTCGGGTCAAATGGTACTTTACCATTTCCTTGAGTATATGTTGTATATACACTCAATGTAGTCATAAAGTTCAAACCATTCAACTGAGACGGTTTAAAATTCTTTTTGACTACCTTGGAGCTTGTGGTATAGGAACTAGGTTGTTATATTTGTTGATTATCATCTTGTCTCTCAAAGAACCCATTCTTTTGAGTTCTATTCCTAGTTCATTTGCTCTAAGGCAAATCACATTGTAGGATTACAATGAACTACTCAACAAACAACATTTGTTGGTTGGTTTATAGAAGTGATATCCAAAGGTTAATTTAAGGATATCCACAAGATAATTTTTAAACAAATATTGCTCATTAGCACACAACCCCAAATCTTAACATGATTAAGATTTGTCTTTCTTTCCAACTACATCCTATGGAGTTATGAAAATTTTGGAAGATCTTCTAATTGACAATCATATTGTCTTAGAAGCATATATATCCTATATATGGGTAATTGATAATATCCAATGAACTAAATCTTATTCAAGTTCGTTCTTCTCCTAATGGAGAAAATCATTATCTTATGATGCTAATTTCCTTGATATCTTTCAAGGAAACTCATCTAAAGTGTTACCTTTCCTTGGATCAAATCTAAGGAGGTAAGTACTTTAGACGTCTTACTCATCAACTTACATTTCTTGAATTCTTTGAAACCTTTTGCAAAGTATTCGGACTTGTGTTTATTCATAATAAACTATAGTCCAACCGAGAGTGATCTTCGGTGAATGTCATACAACATGAGTAGTATTATGTTGTGGACAATTGCCACTATCTTGCAACCTTTTGGGTTTTAAGCATCATTATATTCTAAACAGTTAACGCTACCATATCATCTCTACTATAGAGACAATCAATTAGATTACTATAATCCAATCATTGATTAATAAAGAACAATGTTTTGTCAAACAAAACATTCATCCATCTCTATTATAGTGACGGAATTAAGTTCCTTAAAATTGGAATGTAAAGACAATCTTTGGTTTTTCCAATTTCTTTGGTAGTTTATATGAGGAAGTTAGTACCATCTGCTTTCGCAGAGATCTATATTTTATTCACGTTCCGAATGTGAAGTACTTTCTCTTCTCTCATTAATCTTCTACTTCTTATTAGCCACACTTTTACAACGATTGTAAAACATAGTTACTAATACGGAATCATGCATTCAAGTAGAAGAACCAACTGTTTTGAACTATTCAAGAACAATTTACAACACCTTCGAAAGGTGTGTTCTTGACATTTGCAAGACATTTCTTGCAAATACCCCTTCCAATGTCCATCCTTTCATAAAGAAAGTTTGTTCCCTTGGAGTTAATTTTATCTTCTTCATTTGACTTCTCCTTTGACTACAATAGTCATGGTCCCTAAACTCCCACTATCTCTCTTGAAACCTTTTTCAATTGTGTTATACACATCAAACATTTTGGAGAGTGTTTGGTTATTGTTCACTACATAGTTTACAATAAACTTAGTGAACCATTAGGATAGGGACATAAAGGTGAAGTCCTAGCCTAGTTTCCGTCTCGTTAAGTGGTTTATCACTTCAACACTCAATGATTCAAAATCATCATAAGTCCATGTTGATGGACTATTTTTGTCAACCAACCATTATGTTCTAAACATAATTACAAACTTTCAAGAGTTGTTCAAGGCAACTCTTATTTCTTCATACAACAATTTGTAAGTGAAGAATTATGGCACTAAAAGTGTCATTGTCTTTATGCTAATCTTCTTAAGTTCCTTTGTTCATATAACGAAGGAATAAGCATTGGTTGTTTGTGTTGTCCTCTTCATGATAGACATTTCTAACATGTTCTTCCAATGATACATTATCAATAGGAAGATTGTGAGGATGAGACTTCTTAGGTACATGCACAATCCATTTAAGACAATCTTTGGGATTGTGTTACCAAGTCCGGAAACTAAAACATTCGGATTTTCTTTGTCAAGTTTTGGATAGCGTTTGCAAATATATTGGTAAACAAATACATAACGAATATAAATTGATTGATTTTAAGCCATTTGATTCGGGTCTTTAAATCAAATAGCACCACCCACTATTTTTGGCAAATTCCATATCCCTCATCGGAATTCGAGAGTTTTTGAGGAAACTCTTAGTAGGTTATGGGAGACTCACTATTACCAAGCCCACCTCACAATGATATGATATTGGCTAGCATTAATAATAATGAGAGAGTACACTTACTCATTTGCAACTAATGCAAGTACCCATCAATTTGGCCTCTAGAGAATGTTGCCTCACAATGATATGATATTGGCTCCATTGCACTTAGTTAAGTCATTCCCACCATGCTTAGTTCGTGAAGGGGTTCAAGAATAGCCTCACAATGATATGATATTGGCCATCCTCGTTGCCTACACTAACCTCATCAAGTATGTATATAGACTCCTCCTGAGTATAAGCATGCACTTTGTACTCCCCCATGATAGGGTGAAGCCGGTGTACAAGTCATAAACGATTGGAGCTACCACGGTGGAAGGCCACGGAAGAGTGTTCTAAGCACTCTCACGCTTTTCAACTTAATAATGGTTTGGTTGAGGGTTTTAGGTCTCATCACATAAACATATTCATTTTAATCTTTATTAAAACAATTTTGGTCCTATTACAACTATTGGTCCATTTGATTCAATTTAGTTGTATATAATACTCCCACTATACTTATAAAACGGTTTTTAAAGCAAGAGTATATGATACTACTAACATAAGGTTTGCATTCATTTGATGGACTATATAGTTGCCTTAGGGCCTTAGGATGACTATGAACCTTTGTTTAGATTCAACACGAGCCTAGTGTTGAATCTCGGACTAGGGATGGAGATTGATTTTAGTTACGCGTTTAATCACATTAAGGCGTGTTGTTCCTAGGGGCGTTGGACCCAACTACTTCATTTTCATGCGTATCAAATAAAGCAAGAAAGAAGTACTTCAAAGTAAAAGAGAGCTTATGCTCTTTACAACATTTGCATAATTCAAATTACTTTAAAGTAAAGAAGAGCTTATGCTCTTTTACAACATTTGATCAAATCAAATTACAACCAAAATTAATCTACACATTCCCATGGTTCAAACAAATTTGGTTTTTGTATCCATAAAATTGATTTAAATGGAGCTAAATGAAATGAAAATCCAATTCTCATTTAAAGAGACAAAACAATTTTTGTTCCCTACTTAATTTGGGCCATCATGCAATAACCACAACTTTTTGGGCTATATTGCGAAACACAAACTTTTGGGGTCACTTTGTAAAAACACAAAAGTCCACTACTTCATGTAATTACAACTAGAACCCAAAAATTTCAACAAATACAAAAAAACTTCATTAAAGGAGCAAAACAATTTGTCCTTTAACGTTTTTGGGCCTTAACGTAAAAACGTAAACCTTTGGGCCAAAGTGCAAATACACAAAAGTATCAAAACTTTATGTAATTGAATAAAAGACCCAAAAATACCCTATTTAATTAGGATGGCCGGCCATGATAGAAAAAAAATATGATTTTTACAAAGTTTTTGTAAGTGGGTTTTATTAGGTGAGGTAAAGATGAAATATTTTGAATTTATGTTAAACTTTTAAAAAAGTTTGTCTACCATTATAGCCATTAATTGAATTTATGTCAAACTTTTAAAAAAATTTGTCTACCATTAAAACCATTAATAATACTTTACAAATAATCATCACCCACTAAAATCACCCACTAAAATTAAACCAAAACTTTATGTAAAAACATAAAACATTTTGAATCAAAACTTCAAAACTTTTTGTTCTTGGCAAGAACTTCAAGAACATTGAAGAACACTCATGAAAACTCATAATAGCTCCATGAATGTTTTCACTCACCAAAACTCAAATTTTCATCACTCAAAAGAGGGTTAACATCCTAGGGTACTTAGGGGTTCCAAAAGTCACTTTAAAACCATTTTAACAAGACAAACATGAACCCAAAAAATCACCCTTTGGATTTGGCCGAATTTCCCAAAAAACATGGCACCAAATTTTAGCTCCAAAATTCATGCTCATATGAATTACATCTACAACATTTGAGATGGCAAATTTTCTAACAAAATTTACATTCAAAGAAACAAGAATAAAGCTTGTAACATATTACAACTTTTAAATCAAAAAACTATGAACTACAAAACCCAAAATGATTCACCAACTACTAGACCTAGGCTCTGATACCACTTGAAGGAAATTTTGTGAAAAACATGTTCATTTGAATAACATCATATAGCATGCAATTAACAATTAAAGGCGGAATCATGCTTTCATGCATTCAAAAAACAAAACATCTACCATGAAATTCAAAGCCTAGTAGATTGGTGAACCTTGACTCAACTTAAAAACAACAATTTGTTAGTTGAGAAATATTTACCTTTGTAGATTCCTCTTTGCATATGCAAAGGATAATCACCCAAGAGATAGGGCCTTCATTCCTTGCTTCTTAGCTCCATGGATTTGGTTAGAAGAATAGGTTCTCCAAGTTCCCAAAATTGAGAACCTCTAAAGATTCTACACCAAGGTTGGATTGGAGAGGAAATGAGTGACCTTGAGGAAATAGAATTGCTAGACAATATCCCCCAAGGTGGTTGGCCTCTTAGAGAGAAATGGAAGCTTTGTGTTCTCACCAATTTTCTCTAAAATCAACAACTTATGAATTTTAGGTTATAAAGTTCTTTATATAGTCACTTCTTTAAATGACCTAAAGAACCAAAAACCCTAATTCAACACTAAATGGATATGGGCTTTTGGGCCTTTGTGAATCTTTATTCATTAAGTTGTCATACAACTTAAGTCAATGGGCTTTGACGTTCGAAGCCCATTGGGCCTTAAGGTCCAAAACTATCCCGAGGTCTTTAACGAACTTATTCGTTTGATTAATTAACATATTAATTAATCCTTGCCATAAATAATTAAACCATTTAATTCATCTCCTTTGTTTCTTCAATCTCCACCTTATTTGGTGTACGATACATTAGGTTCCTTTTAGCGAGGCAGTGGGCGATTAAAACCATTTTACATCGATTGTGAATTTGAAACTTACTTTCAATTCTCCCTTTAGTGATTACACACGTTTAGGGCTTCCACAAACCATGAGTGACCCCTAGCAGCATATCATGGCTACCCAAGCTAATCAGAAGAGGTAGAGAACCTATTCAGTTTAGGATTACAAATGCAATACGGTCTTTCTCTAATCTAATACTCTTGACCACATTGTTTGGTTTGATAGTTTATTTATTCATGTCTACTATCCAATGTGATTCATTTGCATTTTATGATTACCTTGAATGTGATTTGGAACGCATTCCCCAATCTCATTCATACTCTGGCCAGAGATTTTAATCATATCATAGAGTATTCTCCCTCAAGCCAATTGAAGGTTAGAGATCCCTTGTTGCGCATTCACTTGTCTCCATGACTAAGTGGCTTAACCCCAATGATGTCGTGGACACCCCGATGGGGTGACTTTGGCATAATCAAAGATCAAGGACTTAACCACAAGACAACAACTGTGATGCCTCAGGTCAAAGGACTAATTTGCATTATCCCAAACATGAGTTCTCATGTGACATGAGTATGAGAACTCCTCGTTGATCGTATTCAGTGAACTCATTCTCTATTGAGCACCTACGTACTTGTCTTGATGTCATACGCACCAATGACTCGAGACTAGTCACTCTCCCTGAGAGAAGACATAGCACGTACTGATCTTATCGGACTGTCAATGCCCAATTGGCAATCTTATGATCAGGAACGTTTAGGATGTGTCTACGAAAGAATGGTCTCATTAATCTAACTACATTAGATTGCATTCTTCCAATCACATATTCCTTGGACTTTATCGTTTAAGCATATAACATTTATATGAGACGCCTCAAACAATAATGTTTGCCTTTTATATGTAAACTAGATTAGTTTAACATGTGAAATATCCGTAAAGTATCATCATATGAATGGCTTTAGGGCACATTTCCAACAAGCACTCCCTGCCCGAGGCTGCTCCTGCTTCACACGATGCTGCGACTTGCAGCGTGCGAACTCTTTTTCCTCGAGGCAGCTTCTGCGCGCGCCAGCTGCCCTCTCTCGCTGACCTCCTGTCCCTCGCGTCTTCAAGCTTCCTGCAGCTTCTCCGCGCGCTGACTTCTCACGCTGCCAAGGGCAGCGTCTTCTCCTCCCTTCTAATCTCGCCCCTCCAGGCGCTCCCCCCGAGGCCTCCTGACTGCCTTATTTTATTTCAGCTGCCAAGGGCAGCAACTCTTTCTTATCTTCTCTGCCAGCTTTCCCACTTACTTCTTTTTCTATTTTAATTCCTCCAAGGCCTTTATGCCGAGGCTTCCAGCTCCCAAGCACTCACAGTCTTTCCTTTATATTCCCTCCAAGACCTGACTTAGTGACCTCCTGTCTTTTTTATTCTTCCACGTTTTCTTGTTTTCCACTGACCTATGCAGCATGCACCCACACTCCTCCTTTAATTATGGCAGCCCTCTTGCAACAGCTGCCAAGGCAGCCTTCTTTTTATATTTCTTTATTCCCAATCTGCCAAGCTTTCCTATATTTCTTTTTCTGTCCGCTCCATTTTATCTGCCAAAATGTTTTCTTAAGGTAATAAAACAAGTGAGAAAGGTAGAAATGACGAATTTATTACTTAAAATCACACTTGTGCTATTTTTATTTTCTTAGCTAGATAAATTCGATAAAACACAAAAACAAAGCAAATAACTCAAAAATATAAGAAACTAACTAAGAAAAGACGAAAGAATTTGATGTAAAAAATATATAAATATGAGCTTATCAAATACCCCCACACTTAGCTTTTGCTAGTCCTCGAGCAAAACAGAGAAAATAGAAAAAGTAATAACATGAAAATTATTAGTTTCCCCCTATGTGACCCTCATAGAACTTCATTCGAGAACACAACCATCAAGAACCATAGCTAACACCAATAAGCAGTTCAAGTTCATTTTCCTTACTCAAATATTAGCAGTAATCTTTGAATCATCCTTGAAGTGTAGTGTGTGAGATAGCCATGCTAATGCAATTTCAAATTTTTAGTTTTAAAATCACCATATGCAAACTAGCGACCTTCTCACTGGATACACACTCAATCACACATGTGTTTAGTTTTAATGTGTTTCGCTCAAAGAATCAAATGTGAAAGTTCTACCATAAGCTTGCATAAAGATCACTTCTCCACAGTCATAATTGCAAAACTTAAATCAAGAGGACTTTTATTGGATGTAATGAGGCTTAGGGATAGGGTAATTGAAACGAAAGAATAGGAAAACACAAGTTCCAAGCTACATTGCAAGCAATTCTTTTCTTTAGATTTATAAGAACTCAAGCTCTCCAACGATTCTTCTGACATCTCCAACCACACCCTTAACTGAAACTTTAAACTCTTTTTATTTTCTTCGTAAACAAACTTTTTTTTTTTTTTTTTTTTTTTTTTTTTTTAAGCAGAAACAAATATGAAAAACCCCCACACTTATTCTTTTGCCAAACACCCTCCGAGTACTTCACAAACACTTCTCATAAGACAATTTCACATTACTCATTAGCTCGCTTGGAAAGGGTAAGGAAAAAAAATATTTCAGGCATAAGGGTAGACATATCTGGTGATAAGAAATAAAAGGTTCAACATATACGGCTCAAATTGGCAATCTAATGATATCATTTTTCTTTGGGAAACATGGTTATTTGGGCCATGGTGGTAAACCTAATGCCTCTATCATTTTCAAGTTCATGCAATCAATGACAAAAATTTCGAAAGATCGTTATGCAAGTTCTAGAGAAATATCTCACATAAGTTCATCACACATGAAAGAATAAGAGTGTATGAAAAATGCACACACTTTCAATAGGCTCAAAAACTCACATAGGATGCATATGGTCACTAAATTCACATATGGAGCTTTAAATCATGCTTTAGTTTCACATCAACAAGGCTATGTGCATTTGGTTTTTCAAAGATGATCAAATATGTACAAACTAACACGAGAATTAGGAATTTCACACAACACATGTTAACTAAGTTCTTGATCATCATGGTTCAAATTTTATCCAATTATATCATTGGGTCGGGAAACTAACAAAAATCTAATTCAAAACAATAAAGAAAACAAGGAAATATTTTTGGATTTTTTAAATTTTCAGATTTTTTTTTTTGTTTTTTTTTGTTTTTTTTTTTTTTTAAAGAACAACTTAATTGAGAAAACACAAAGCAATAACATGGAAACAAATGAAACCAGTTCAAAGTCGAAGGTACAAAAATTTTCAATTTGGTCATTTTTATACTCTTTACCCCCACACTTAAACTAGACATTGTCCCCAATGTCAGAAAATATAATAAAATGCAAATAAAAATAAAATAAATAAATATAAAGAAACAAAATAAAGCAATAGGACTGAAAACTTCCCTAATTTGCAGAAAAATCAAGCGATGACCCCCCAAGCTAAAATTCTGCAATCAACTTCAAGGGTGGAAATAACCAAAAGTTCCTGCAAAGAAAAGAAATAATTCAGTTAAGTAACACAAGAAAGTGTAGAAAATGCAAACGAAAAATTGAAAATCACGATAAAAGACAATGAATAGAACTAATAGGTGATCATTGGTCGTGCTTGTTGACTTTCCACAGCTTTGAACTCGAACTGGCCTAAGGAACTTCTTAGCAAGGAAAATGAGACTTGATTGGTTTGTTGTTGAAGCTTCTCGAGCTCTTGGTTTCAACTCGGACTCCTTCTGCCGGGTTGATTGAGTCTGCAGGCTACATTCTTCTCTTTTTGTTTCTTCTGCATGGCAGGTAGGCACGAGGTAGAGGTGGTGGTCTGTTTCTTTGTTCAATCTGTCCAAGTGCCGACCGATTGCTTTCTTTCTCCTTGTCCCGTAGCCAAGAGCAAGGGTAAAGGAAAAGCATGCCATGAGATATCTTTGCCTTTGACTCTGATGATATGGGATACTTTTGCTTTTGAAGAAGTATCGTTCCACAGGTGTATTCTTGAACTGGGCTGGGGAACTTCTTAGCAAGGAAAATGAGACTTGATCTTGAAGATGAAGCAGCACCTTGTCTCCACATGCTTCAAGTTATCATTTTCACTTGCCTTATCGGTTCTCCAGGCAGATGTGGCGTCTTCTTCGGAAGTACATCAGCGGTTGAAGATGAGCACTCGAGAGCAATGCAAGGTAAGCAATCAGGAAGGATTTCCAGGCAGTCGGTTCTTAGATCGGAAGATTGACACCGAATGCTGGCTGATTGCTCGCTTTCTCCTCGTCACAAAGACAAGGAAAAGGACAGGGAGAAAGCATGATATGAGATATTCTTGCTTTCAACCTTCATGATATGAAATACTCTAGCTCTTGATGACTTGTTTGCAAAGGTATCCCAGGGAATGAGAAACACAGAGTAACTCGAGAGGGTTTGTTGGAAAGGCATTTTCGGAGATGAAAAATTTCGGAGATGAAGAAGTGCAGAGGGGGTGTGCCTTTGCTGTGGAAGGCGAAGGTAGACGTTTATAGGTGATTCTTCACAACCGAAACTGTTCCTTTACCCCTGTCGGCAGCCGGTGGATGGATGAACAGTACAGGTTACGCGCTTTCTGAAAAAGCTACCCGTAATTTGCGCAAAGCTGACAGCGCGCGTGACGAATGACGACAAAACTGGAAAAGCTGTTCGCCTCGTGATTCCTGACCGCTCCGGCTTTTGAGAGAGACGCCCGACTTTTGAGAACGGCGTCCGACTTTTGAGAGAGACGGCCGACTTTTGAGAACGGCGTCCGACTTTTGAGACGGAGTCCGTCTTTTGAGAAAGGAACCCGTCTCTTCGATTTGCGAGAGGACGCCACTTTGATTTCTGATGAGCGCCTCTTGATTTCTTCTTTTATAGAGGCGCAATTTTGTTCCACAACACACTTGAGCTCCCTCCTGTAAACACTCCCTCTTGCATTTCTTTTAATCTTGATCAGTCCGACTCTTCATTTTCTACACACCTTCAAATATGTCGTGTCCTTCTGACCGTCGCCTTAACTTGAATGTTGGGGAAGATAGTGATATGTCTTCTCCAACCAACATTTGGCAGCCGTCCTTCATATCCCCAAATGGTCCTCTTACAGTTGGGGATTCCATGATGATGAATGAAACAACCGCTTCGGTGGTGGCCAGAAATTTGCTCACTCCTAGAGACACTAGGATACTTTCCAGGCGGTCCGACGAACTGGCTGTTCAGGACTCTATGGCCTACAGCGTCCGAAGTGCAGGCTCAGTATCAAACATGGGCCAGCGCCTTCTTGCACGAACTCGTCAAGTGGAGTCGTTGATGGCTGAAGTGGCTAGTCTTCGGCAAGAGGTCAGAGTGCTTAGGCATGAGAATAAGGAGTTGCACATGCTCGCAACTAATTACTCAACAAGCATGAAGAGGAAGCTTGATCAGCTGCAGAAGTCCGAAGTGCGGATTCAGAGTGATCATCAACGGTTTATGACGTTACTCCCGAGGTTTATGTTGCCTTCGTCCTCGGGAGCTGCACCAAGTATTGAGGCTCCGAATGATCCAACTCTGGCGCTTCGTCTTTCTGGGGCTCCGTCGACCTCCGAGGCACCACCTACCAACGACCAATGAAAGCTATTAGTTCACATTATTGTAAAATATTTATGCTTTTAAGTTTATTTAATTATATATATAAATATAAGTATTTTTTGCTTTTTTTATTTTTATTTTATTTTATTTTTATTTTTATTTTTTATTATATGGATGTTTATTATTATTATTATTATTATTATTATTATTTTTTTTTTAAATATCAATGTAAAATAAGTAAATCAAAGTAAAAAGACTATGTTTAATCTCCCAAACAAAAATCACAACTAAATAAACAAAACAAAATGAAAGCAGTAAAGAGAAGGGATTAGGAATGCAAATCTGATTGTGGGTGATTCCTAGGCCTCCCTTCATTATTCATTTGCATGGGTTTATCCTTGAACGGACGGTGGTACTTGAAATGATCCGACAACGGTCTAAGTTCTAATGACGGTGCCTGAATCATCAAAATCAGATTGTTAGTAAAAAACAAAATTAAAAATGGAGAAGATGGCTTACTTTCTTTCTCCGACACAAACTCAAAGACAAACACCACATCTTTGAACATTTCCGGGACTTTGAACTTGGTCAGGTTTACTATGATGGTTGTGGCTTGTCCCGTGTCATCAAACTCAACTGCTTTGGGCTTGATTGTCTCATGCACAGCCTCTTGGATATATTCTTGATATGCTTCAACCACTTCATTCTCTTGAATCCCTTTTCTTGGTGTACAAGTCTCTTTGAATGTTTCAACATCATCGGGAACATGATTTGGTACACCAAGAATTTGGATATCACTTTGTACCTTGGGAAGAGCTTGCATAACGTAATTTTCATTCACTTCTTCCTTGGGATTTAAAAACCTGCAAGGAAAAAGGACAATTGGCGGAATAATGTTAGAATGAAATGAATTTTGAACCTCCTCACCTGAGTTGGATGGCATAAGGACTTGAGGGGTTTGCGACAAGAATTCTTCTAAACTGCCCAAGTCGTCATCCTCATCTTCTTCTTGAAGCGGCAATTCATCCATGTTCGGGCTATGTTTGGATGGTTCTGGAACAACTTCATCCTCCATATTACTTCCCAAAGTGATGGCTTCATTGATTTCCATTTCTCCCTCTGAATTTGCAAATGTGGAGTTGGAGAGTTCACTTTGATCTTGAATTTGTACCATGAACTCCATAATCTGCCCAATTTGCTTCTCCAACTCATCCACCTTGTTGGCTTTATTTTGCATCTCCATGTTTCGATTTTCTACGTCCTGGGTCAAAGAGGTGAGTAACTTATTCAACATGTCATTATCCGAAGACGTACCTGAATTTGGTTGGGGAGATTGTGGTGGTTCATATGGCCACTGATAGAACTCTTCCGATGGCGGCAATTGTTCTTCTTTTCGTAAACCCTGCGCCACAGAAATTAGTCCTTCAAGAATTTCATTATAATTCATGGGCATACTTGAATTCGATTGAAATTGCTGTGGGGGAGGTTGTGGTGGCTGCATAGATCTTGAATAAAACTCCTCATCTTGTTGCCAATATCCACTTTGTTGAACCTGTTGAGGTTCTCCCCACCTATGATCTGAATAATTTCTCCAATCCGAATTGTAAGCGTTGGAAAACATGTTGCCCCTTGATTGGCTATGGCCTTGATATCCCCAAACATCTTCATTTGCAGAAAATTGGGGACATTGATGAGTTTGATATCCTTGCCTATACGATGCACCAAATGTAGGGACACTTGGCATTGTGGTCCTTCCGGCATTCTGAGTTAATTAAGATGTGAGATTCGCCAATTGAGCTTGGATGGATGCAAGTGCCATGTCTCGCTCCATTTGTAACTAAAATCAAAGAAAGAAAACTAAATCAAATATCAAAAGTAAAAGACATAACAAACCAAAAATAAAATAAAATAAAATAAAATAAAATAAAACACAAACAAAAACATAAACAAGGGATTAGCAAATTTGCTAATCCCCAGCAACGGCGCCAAAATTTTGATGCGAAAATTAACTAACGCACAAATTTAAACCCTATTTGTGACTATTGTAGTAATGATGTAAGTAGGGATCGTTCTAGGCCGGGGATTAACTAGGGATGCTAACCAAAGTAAAATTAAATTAAAAACGTAAAAACAAAATTTAAAACACTAAACTAAACACTAAACTAAAATCAAAACACTTAAATAGAATCACTCAAAATAAAACTAACAAATAAACTAAAACAAATCCAAAGACTCAAAATAATTCAAGACTCAAGAAAACACAAACTAAATTGATTTCTAATAAATCTAACACTTTAAAATAAATGGGGGATTGATTTTTGATGAAATTGAACTTAAAACAGAAACTTAAAAACAAACTTCAAAGAAAATATATTTTATAGAATTAAAATGATGAGACACTAGTTAGAGGGTTCCTTATCCACACATGAATAAATGCATACAATTTGATTCCCAGTTATGATTTCAACAAACGAGTAAATGACAACGCTCCAAGTTAATTAGGTCCGCTTAAATTAACCTTCAGATTTCCCTAGATTCATTGAATTGGACGGGATACGCATCACAACCAAATTATTTTTATCAAGTCCCCTAACTATGGAATACGCATGATAGAGAGACATATCAAAAATCATTAAGTTCAATGGAAATCATAAGCATCGACTAGGCATTCATAACTATGGAATACGCATGTTAATCCAACCTAGGGTTTACTAAACACAATCGTGACTAGCGATTTTTACTACTCATGGATATAAGTTCATAACGATTAGGTGAAATTCCCTTATATCCTAGCATCAAGTCTAAGCATGCAAATTAAGTGTCGACCCTTAACCCACATACATAAACAAGTTATTAATCAACACAGAAAAATAAACCACATCCAACGTTCAAGAATTCATAACTGGAGTAAATCAAATTATAATAAACAAATATTCATGGTTTCAAATTCACCTCTAACTAAACAGAAATTAATTACACATGTTTAATATAATTGAAAAGAAATTAAATTAAACATGAGTTTTAGAAAAATAAAACCAAATGAGGATGTGCTCCTCTGATGCTTCTGCGTCCCAAGGCAGCTTCTGCTTAATTTTCTGTGCATTTTCTCCAAGGCAGCCCACTGACCTCTCTCTAGCTGCACAGTTTTTCTGCTGACTTCCTCCTGCTGCCAAAGGCAGCACTCCCTGCCCGAGGCTGCTCCTGCTTCACACGATGCTGCGACTTGCAGCGTGCGAAGTCTTTTTCCTCGAGGCAGCTTCTGCGCGCGCCAGCTGCCCTCTCTCGCTGACCTCCTGTCCCTCGCGTCTTCAAGCTTCCTGCAGCTTCTCCGCGCGCTGACTTCTCATGCTGCCAAGGGCAGCGTCTTCTCCTCCCTTCTAATCTCGCCCCTCCAGGCGCTCCCCCCGAGGCCTCCTGACTGCCTTATTTTATTTCAGCTGCCAAGGGCAGCAACTCTTTCTTATCTTCTCTGCCAGCTTTCCCACTTACTTCTTTTTCTATTTTAATTCCTCCAAGGCCTTTATGCCGAGGCTTCCAGCTCCCAAGCACTCACAGTCTTTCCTTTATATTCCCTCCAAGGCCTGACTTAGTGACCTCCTGTCTTTTTTATTCTTCCACGTTTTCTTGTTTTCCACTGACCTATGCAGCATGCACCCACACTCCTCCTTTAATTATGGCAGCCCTCTTGCAACAGCTGCCAAGGCAGCCTTCTTTTTATATTTCTTTATTCCCAATCTGCCAAGCTTTCCTATATTTCTTTTTCTGTCCGCTCCATTTTATCTGCCAAAATGTTTTCTTAAGGTAATAAAATAAGTGAGCAAGGTAGAAATGACGAATTTATTACTTAAAATCACACTTGTGCTATTTTTATTTTCTTAGCTAGATAAATTCGATAAAACACAAAAACAAAGCAAATAACTCAAAAATATAAGAAACTAACTAAGAAAAGACGAAAGAATTTGATGTAAAAAATATATAAATATGAGCTTATCAACCTACCAGAAATTGAATGGATGGTGCACTTACCTAACCTACCAGAAATTGAATGGATGGTGCACTCATTTAACCTACCAAAATTTGAGTTGTTGGTGCACTCATTTAACCTACCAGAAATTGAATGGATGGTGCACTCATTTAACCTACCAAAATTTGAGTTGTTGGTGCACTCACCTAACCTACCAGAAATTGAATGGAATGTGAACTCACCTAACTCACCTAATCCATCCTCTCCCTATAAATACCATTGCCATGCATTTCATTGATCATTCACCATTCTACACATCCATTCACTCCCATACACAATTCCAGCCATTCTCCTTTCCTTACGAGAGACCCATCCACCCATCCACCCTTCACCATACCTTACCTATATCCATCCACCACCATAACTTACCACTCATCCATCATCCCTCACCTTGTGCCGCTGCAAAGAAGAAGAAGGAGGATTGCTTGGAGTTGTGCTAGCCATTCAATTTGGATTGCTGGAGCATTCTAGGTGTATTCTACTTTGGTTTTCAATGTTTAATTTCAATTGTTTCTGTTTAATTGCAAGTATGAGGAACTAAAACCCTTTTGGCTAGGGGGAATTTCAAAGCCATGAACATATTTGCAATATGAATTGATTTCTTCCAATTGTGATTTGATAAGTTGTGAATGCAATTCAATTAACTGTTTTCTTCAAAACTGATTCTTGTATGTTGATTAAGGATGCATACTTAGTTTTCATGCATGAATTTGATGCTAGAATATAAATGAGTTTCACCTAATCGTTACAAATTTATATTCATGAGTAGTGAAGGTTGCTAGTCACAATCGCGTTAATTGGATTCTTGTCAAACGTATCATGCATTCATAGTTACAAATGTCTCGTCAACACTTATGATTTTCATGGAACGTAATGATCTCTGATTGTATCTCTATTATGCATTCATGTAGAGGGCCTTTGGAGAATGATTTGGGTTGTCGCATGCATTCATCCAATTCAATGAGTAAAGGAAAATCTGAGGGTTAATTAGTGCATCACAGTTAATCTGGGGTGTTGAGCTTCATAATTTCTTGAAAAGAAATTGGAAATCGATTCATGTACAAGTGTGTCATGTGTGGAGAAGAACCCTATAGCTTGCCCATCATCCATTCAAATCACCAAATTTGTACCAAACTTTATCTAGTTCAGTTTCTGTCTTGTTTTAGTTCAAATTCGTCAAAACCAAAACCCCCCTTTGTTTTAAGTGTCAATTAGGTTATAATCTGTCTTAGTTTGTGATTTTAAGTGTTTTGAGTCAAGTTTAATTCAATTTTCATCCAAATCACTTCCTAGTGTCTAGTTTGAGTCTATTTAGTTGTTTTAAGCTGTTTTGAGTCATTCTAGTTAGTTTTGAGTCTTTTCAATTTGTTTTAAGTTCTTTGAGTCTAGTTAAGTGTTTTCAAGCCTAGTTTAATGTTTTTGAGTCAGTTTAGAGTAGATTAGCAATCCCTCATAATCCCCCGTTTAGAACGATCCCTACTTATCCATACTACAATTGTCAACAAGAGGGTTTAATTTGTGTGGTAAGTTAATTTTCGCATCAGTCCTCAATGAACCCCCAGCCTCGGGCTTTCCCAATATGGCAATTAATGTGCCACCTACATAGACTAGCATATTGACACCTTTTCACCTATTAGCCAGACAGTCGGCGGTGAAGTGACATGTGTTTAGTCGAGATGGCACGCCTTTTCAAAGTGATGTGGGTTAAGCATTTCGCCCAGCCTTGGTTACCAACCTTGTTTCTCCAAGGACTATTCTGACCACCTTTATGTCCCATCCTAGGTCTCTTGTATTGACTATGAGTCACCACGTAGTATGATTGACGTTTGGGTAGACTTGTTCTTGGAGACTTTTGTCGTCCAGTTGTCAGTCTGCCCACTTGTCCCTAGCTTTCGGAAATCACTTTACATATCCTAGTCAACTGAGCTCATAAGCAGTCGACTTTAGTGCTCGGGAGTATCCTCTTCTAAACCCCTTTGGACCTTGGGCTTCTTGATCTCCCTTGGGCTTTTTGTGGTCTCTTTCCTTACCTGCACTATTATGTGGGCCTAAAAGGGCCCAACATTAACAAGTCCCTCAATTCCTTAGTCAAATGTTCATTTTTGGGAATGAAGTTGCAATGTTTGGTCAGTACTTCAAGTTCTGCTTGGGTGGAGAAAAAGCCTCGAGTCTTCCTAATTCATCTTTCTGTTAGTCACTTGGCTATATCCTATATGTGCTCCATCTGGTGTAACGGTCAAAAGATGTTTGGGTGCCCAATGTACGTGTCAATGACCGACTGTCGGAGTATTTGAAGTGTCGGTGAATTGAAGCCATCGCAGACATGCGTGGCTTCGTGCTTTTTTATGTTACTTCATGTCTTTTCATTTCTTAAAGTAAAGTATATAGGTTGCCACGTGCTGTCATCTTGTCACTTAGGCATCTGCCATCAACGACCGAAATTAAACGCTCATGGCTATACAAACCTCCCCATCATAACTCATTTCCCATATTTTATGCTTTTTATATTGAAACTCTGCCAGTTTTCCTTTGTGATTCCTCAAGTGACCTAAACATCATGGCCTTAAGACTTTTAACCCCCTCCCCCCGGTCATCGTATCTTCATGTAAATCCCCTCTTAATGTGCTTCTTGTATTTCGTAGATTGTTGTGAGTATTTACTATAACTGCTGATTCTCGTAATGGAATTCACATTCTTGGTCACCACTGGCTCACGCACACGTCGGTAAGACTAACTATGGTACCCCTAGTGAATAGGATTGGGCAGGTTTCCCTAACATAGGTAGATTAAATAGCCTAGAATCTACCACTTGACCGAGCGCCTTCACCTTAATTTGTAGCGATTCCCTCCTTTACATTTCTGAGATCACAGTGTTACTTGTAGATATCGAGTGCACACACAATCATTACCATTTCAGGCTTGGAAAGTGACGACCGAGAAGCCTATGACTAGGAATAGTCAGTCAGTTAATAGCAACACGGCCAACTCTACTAACTTTTTCTATTCCACTGAAACACTCAACAAACTTGTGGTTGGGTTAGCTGCCAAGCCTTTCCATTAGCTGCAAACTTGAACGTTGTTTGTGGACTTGACAGACTTTCTCCAACCATTTTTTCCTAGAGAAGAGTCAACTTCTAGCTACCGCGAAGAAGACTTAAAGCATGACGCAGACCGAGTGACTTCTAAAGAGGTGGGGGATGAAGACTTGCAAGACGCACTTGAATGCCATAGTTCACCAGTATGCAACACGTTCACAGAGGCCTGGCTTTGCCGACCCCTATTACTACAATGCTCGGGATCATAACGCCGACCATACCCCCAAAATCATGACCCAGCCAAAGCTGGAAGAGTTGAGGAATCAGTATAGCATTCCCATGATGTCGTCCTCTAAGCACCGATTGTAGGAAAAAAAATTTGGCTGACCGCCACACGGTTAGGTGGCTTTTTCTACCGAACTCTTCAAGTTTGGTGTTCAGCTACCCTTACACCTTTTCCTTCATCGTGTTGTAATCCATACTGGTTTAGCTCCTCACCAAATCAATCCCCACACCTTTCCCTTATGCATATAAACTACTTTTCCCTTGGTTAACTTTCATCATCTTTTGCTTTGCATGCTTTCTTCGCCAAATTCCAGGGGCTCTAACACCTCTTCAAGGAGAAGAAAAATATTGTTGACCACGAGAGAGACTTAAGGAGGTTACAGGCCTGCTACGAGCCAAGGAGGTGAAGCTCGACTTCTGTAAGAAAACGGTGGAGGTGGCTAAGAAGGAGGCAGCGGAGGTGCAACTGAAGATAGAGCGTCTATGAAAGTAGCTGAGCAAAGTTGCTATGTGCAGACTTAAGGCTGCCATGGACCTGAGTGAGACTAAAGATGCCACTCAAGGTGAGGAGAACGATCGCCTCTAAAAGGCCTTAGATGAATCCTCCCAGGTTGGTAGTCAAGACATAGACAACTACCTTCAAACTCAGGCCAACCAGGAGTTAACCAACAATCTCCACTTCCAAGGCTATGTGGAGTTTTACAAGAAAGTGAAGATGGCCCATCCTGACTACGACTTGGATGTCGAGGATGATGAAGACGACTTCGCAAAAGATAAGGAGGATTAGGTGATAGAAGCATATTTATGCGACTTAATTGGCTTGTTCTTGTGCATTTACGTTGTGTTTCCTTAGTTATTGTAGTGTTTAAAGTCACTTTTGTGTGTTTTCAGATTCTAAGGGCCAAGTATGCAAGAAGGTGCATTTTGGAGACTTTTGGATCCTTTTGGAGCAAAATGGAGCTTGGAATGATTATCACATGCTTGGAGCAAAAGGAATGGACGTAATTGAAGATTTGAAGAAGTTAGGATTCCTAATCAACAAAGGATTCCTAATCAACGAAGGATTCCTAATTGAAGATGGATTCCTACTCACATGAGGATTCTTAGAAGAACAAGGATTCCTACTCCAACAAGGATTCCTACTTGAAGTAGGAAAGTTAAGCCAAGGTTTCCTATTTTGGTTTGATCTTTCCTAATTCTAAAAGTCCTTATGTTCCAGCCACTTTGAAGACTTCATATGTATTCTAGGACACAAAACAAAAGCCCTAGAAGCCTTTGGACAAGTGCCGCCCCCCCTTCCCCTTTCCTATTCCTTGCCGTGCAAGGGAGAAGGCTCTTTCCTGATTTTAGGCATTAAACACATTCCTAATGTGTTTTAGGACCTTGCCGCATATTCCCTTGCCTTTTTCCTTTAATTTTCTGATTGTGTTTCCTATTTCTAGAAGCCTTAGACTTAATTTCTGATTACCTAAATAACCTAGGGTTTTAATTTCCTAAATCCTTTAAATAAACTCCCTTTTTGCAGCCAAAAATCATCCATTCAACCCCATTCACGCCAGAAATCATCCACCACCCTTAGACACATCCATACTTCACCATTCACCATACTTTCTGCCCAAAAACACTTCTAGCCGCACCATACTACCATCCTAAACACCATTCCATACTTTTACACCATCCATAACCCCCAAAACTCACCACCAACCCTTGTACCGCAGCAAAGAGGAAGGAGGAAAGCCTTGGACGTGCTTGTCATTCGATTGAGGATTGCTGGAACGTTTTAGGTGTAATCTTTCTTTTACTTTCAATGTTTCAATTCACTAATCTTTGTTTTGTGAGTATGAGGAACTAAACCCCCTTAGTTAGGGGGTGATTCGAAACCATGTTCATGCTTGCAATATGAATTGATTACTTTTGGTTATGATTTCATAAGTTGTGAATTCAATTCGTTTAACTGCTTGATTGATAACTTATTCATGAATATGATGCTAGAATATAAGGGAGTTTCACCTAATAGTTACAAACTTATATTCACAAGTAGTGGAGGTCGCTTATAAACGATCGCGTTAAATGAATTCTTGGCATAAGTTTCATGCTCATCATAGTAACGAGTGCCTCGTCAATACTTATAGTTCTCATGTTGCTTAATGATCTTTGATTGTATCTTTATTGTGCTTTTCACGTAAAGGACTTTTGAAGAATGTGTTGAGTTGTTGTATGCGTTTTCCCATCCAATTCAATAACTTAAGGAGAACTTGAAGGTTAATTTAAGCGGACCTAATTAACCTGGGGTGTTGAGTTTCATGATTTATCGAAAGAACAACTGAAAATTGATTTATATGCAAGTGTGTCATGTGTGGAGAAGAACCCTCTAGCTAGCCTTCCATCCATAAGTTTCATTCAAATTCGTTCTACAATCTGTTTTAATTACAAAGTTTTGTTTTGTTTTCAATTTCGTCAAAACCAAATTCCCCTTTATTTTAAAGTGTTAGATTAGTTAGAAATCCATTTGGTTTGTGTTTTTAAGTGTTTTGATTCAAGTTGTAACCCAATTTCGTCCAAATTTGTGTTTGTGTTCAAAACTGCCCAGAAAGTGTTTTTAAGGCAGTTTTGAGTGTTTGTTTGCTGTTTTAAGTCTTTTGGTTTGTTTTAGTGTTTCAAACTTTAGTTTTACATTCTTTGAGTCGAGTTTAGTGTTTTAACTTTGTTTTTAAGTTTCTAAGTCAGTTATCAAGTGTTTAGCAATCCCTCATAATCCCCGGTCCAGAACGATCCCTACTTATCCATACTACAATTGTCAACAAGAGGGTTTAATTTGTGTGTTTAGTTATTTTACGCATCATTAGGTTCATGCGGTTGAGGAATCTCTGTTAGTTGAAGTTGCCATTCCCCAATTCTCAGAGCACGTCGTCGAGTAGACTGTTGGGAATCCTACTGAGCTGACTTTCCTGTAGATAGTTGACCCCTCATCAGTTCCTCCAGGTAAGCCAACCCAGCAACCTTAAATCCAACAACCATAGACCCATCAACCAACCCTCGAGACTTAGGTATGCGTGCAGGCTTTTTAGTGTAGTGGGGACCAATCTGGATACTTTATTTTCCAATAAACTTTTTTTCTTTTCAAAAATGATAAACTCTCCGTGCAGGAGTACATCTCTTGCACCTCAAGAGGTCAGACAAGTCTTCTATTTCTAACAAGTGGTCTAGTGTTCTTACCACTTTTACACAATGCTCGGATATGTAGGACTTCTATACCATTAACTAGCCTTTAAACCAAAATACTAACTTCTTCACAGCGGTCGTCCTCCAAAAACTACCCCACTCGATTTCTCTTGAGTAGGCTCGATTACTAACTTTGCGGTCAGATCTCGTACCGCTTGTCTTGCTCTCATGTACCATTACATTTCCCCTTTTATGTTTGCCAGTGTAAAAGGCTCTATCTCTGAGCGCTCAACTCCATATCGTGGTCGTTGCAAACTCTTTTTCTTGCTATATTTTTTTTAATGACTTGTCTCTCCTGCTCGAGTGTTATCCTCCGTAGACAGGCCAGGGAGAAACCTTACTTGTAGAGTTCAATTGATGAGTGTTACCTGATGGTCAGAGCAAGCACTTCAAATGAAGGTTTTTCTTACAAATGCGACCTTCTCGTTTAGCAGAACAGTCGAGTCGTTTAAGAACCATTGGGGTCTGGCGCAGGGAATCCTTTTATTGTTTGCATAAACTGCTCAATACTTACCTTGGTCTTCACTTTTACCATCGAGGCATAACACACCCTTGTGACACTTGGTCACCTCTAACCACTCATTCCCTTGCAAGGATTCGAAATTTCATCACCAATATCCTTTGGCTGATTGTCACGTCCATTTCTATAAGAAACGGTTGTCCCAATATAATGTTGTAGAATGAAGGGCAATCTACAATCGTGAACCTGGTTGTCAAACTTGCCCTCTTAAGATGGACCCCGATTGACAATGTGAGATTTATTTCCTCAATCGGGTATGTGGTAGCAAAAATTCGTCGTTTTCAGTCTTGACGAATTTGTACCTATAAAACAATTAACACATTTGATCAAAGACCAAAACATCAAGCCCCACGAGATGGGGGGGGGTTTGGCCAATGGATCTCTGAGGCCTAAGTCAGGATCTCTAAAAAGAGTAAGCGTTTAAGGCTTGTATGCGTAGCGAAAAGCTTACCAAAATTTGATGGAGATAGAAATATTTATAGGAAGAGGTGGCTGACCGTAATGTTATAGAGTAGCTATACACATGGCAGCATCCTATTGGCCAAGTTGTGTCATTTGTTGGACGAATGAGGAAAGGATATTCCCAAGATATTGCTTTGGAGAAAATATCTTGGGATAATTGTGGAAATATCCCTGATTAATTGTGATAGGGGTTACTTACTTGATAAAGTTGATCTTCAGTTGGGAATATATTAAAGATAGAATTTAGTAATTAAACCTTATCTTTAATAGCTTTGGCTTTTCCATGCCACGAGTAAAGGCGCTTTGAGCAGTCAAAGTCAGCTGCTTGGACCTTCAGAGACGTTGAGCTGGGCTTGGGAGTATTTGAGAGCCGTGCCCATTTAATGAGGGAAATCGTCTTTCTAGAAAGAAAAAAAAGTCCATATGTCGTGTTTTGGATTTTTGGGATTATTTATGGCTTCATAGGGTGCACATATTATCCCCAAATGCTATAAAGGGTGCCACATTCTTGCATATGAGATCCTTGTTGACCCCTACTTGGTTAAATGCTGAGAGAAAGATCACATTCACTAAGGTACCGTTGTCGATGAAAACACAAGTGGCGTCACATTTGGCTATCTATGCAGAGATAACTAAGGAGTCATTATAAGACTGAAGGACTCCAAATTTATCTTCCTTGCAGAACATAACTAGCTCCCCTAATGGCCTTCCCATCTTCGTAGGTCAGCCCATAGTCTTGACCGAGTAAGAATGTGACATTGCATGGCATGACACCTAGGCATTCCTCGTTTTATTTGACCCTTCCCCAAGTCAATCTTTTAGACAAAAGCATAAATCACCTTCCTAATGGTTGATTCATAATTTGCAAGGGCTCTTGACGCTTGAGAAGCGCCCGGCTGGGTCACCGACCAATTAGCTACATACTCTATGAGTTGTCATTGCCAAACGAAGGATTCTATATGATCCTTACGATCCATGCAGTAGTCGGTAAGATAATCATGGTCTCGGTGATACCAACAATACTTGGTATCATCCCTTAGCCATCATAAACTAGGCCGTGCACCCCAAGTAGAAGGGATTTAACATTCCACAAAAGGGAACATTTCTCCCCGAGACATATTCATGGGGGTCTAGGATCTGTACCTTTTTTTTAGTGATCGATCAGACGCAGCTTCCCGTTTTGACTTAGCTAGTGTGCTTAGGTGATCCGTCTTTACCGTCAGGGCGGCAATCTCCATCCTCATCTTGTTTAGCTACTCGGCTCAAGGGTAGATGGTTGCCTGGTGGAACAGGTCTTTAAAGGTTTCGGGGGGATCCAGGTCAGATTGAAATATAAGTCTTCTTCGGCAAAAAGTGTAAATCCCCTTCCTACTGGCCGATTCACAATTTGTAGGGGCCCTTGACTCTTAAAAAACCCTCGGCTGGGATGAAGATGTCATCAAGGAAGGAGCAAAGAACCAACGGAGGACATGGAGAAAATAGAGTATTGATATCTATGTGCACATGACATATACATATGCATTGCAAAGCAAGAAAAAGAGTTCAGTTGTGTTGAGTCTTGTAAAGTGTTTGAGTTGTGAGGATATTCAATGGTTGAAGTTTGCCTTGAATATAAAATAGTGAACCTTGTAAATGTCAGGCGTAGGGTGCAGGGCTTGAGTATACAAATTAGTTGATTATAAAATAATGAAATCTTGTATATGTCAGGCGTCGGGGGAAGGGCTTGAATATACAATTGGGCGTCGGGGGAAGTGCATGTTTAATAAAGTGGAAACTGAGAGTTTAATTACAAAAATTGGGTTTAAGGGATGACCGGGAGTTAACTCATATTCTAAGGTATTCGGTGCCAAGTGGTATAAGCATGGTATGGGACATGCAAGCTTGGGTGCCTTAGGTATGTGTTGATGGGATTAGAAGGGAGTGAGTACATTCATCCATCTCATTTGCATATGTTTGATGCGAAATTTAACTAACGCACAAATTAAACCCTATTTGTGACAATTGTAGTAATGATGTAAGTAGGGATCGTTCTAACCGGGGATTAACTAGGGATGCTAACCAAAGTAAAATTAAATTAAAAACGTAAAAACAAAATTTAAAACACTAAACTAGACTCAAAACACTTAACTAGAATAACTCAAAATAAAACTAACAAATAATCGAAAACAAATCAAAAGACTCAAAATAATTCAAGATTCTAGAAAACACAAACTAAATTGATTTCTAACAAATCTAACACTTTAAAATAAATGGGGGATTGAGTTTTGACGAAATTGAATTTAAAACAGAAACTTAAAAACAAACTTCAAAGAAAATATATTTTATAGAATTAAAATGATGAGACACTAGTTAGAGGGTTCCTTATCCACACATGAATAAATGCATACAATTTGATTCCCAGTTATGAATTCAACAAACGAGTAAATGACAATGCTCCAAGTTAATTAGGTCCGCTTAAATTAACCTTCAGATTTCCCTAGATTCATTGAATTGGACGGGATACGCATCACAACCAAATTATTCTTATCAAGTTCCCTAACTATGGAATACGCATGATAGAGAGACATATCAAAGATCATTAAGTTTAATGGAAATCATAAACATCGACTAGGCATTCATAACTATGGAATACGCATGTTAATCCAACCTAGGGTTTACTAAACACAATCGTGACTAGCGATTTTTACTACTCATGGATATAAGTTCATAACGATTAGGTGAAATTCCCTTATATCCTAGCATCAAGTCTAAGCATGCAAATTAAGTGTCGACCCTTAACCCACATACATAAACAAGTTATTAATCAACACATAAAAATAAACCACATACAACGTTCAAGAATTCATAACTGGAGTAAATCAAATCATAATAAACATTTATCCATGGTTTCAAATTCACCTCTAACTAAACAGAAATTAATTACACATGTTTAATATAATTGAAAAGCAAATTAAATTAAACATGAGTTTATGAAAATATAAAACCAAATGAGGAAGCTTCTGTGCGTAAGCTTCTGTGCCTTGCTGTGCTTCCCGTGCGTTGTGACTCACTGCCCTAAGGCAGCTCGCCAGCTCCCCCACGTCACGCTTCCTGCTGACTCCCTGCCTTCTTCCTATCGCTGCTGCACAGTGCGTCTGACTCTCGCCCGCCAGCTGCCTCCTTGCGTCAATCACTCCAGGCAGCGCGCGTCTCCCGCTGCCAGGCAGCCTTCCTGCCCAAGCAGCCCCTGTTGCGTCCTCACGTATCTCTTCTTCTCCGCGCGCACTGCCCCCTGCCCTTTTGCGCTCCCTGACCTGTCCCTTTGAGCTGCCAAGGGCAGCTTGCTGTCCTCCAGTCCCCCCTTATCTCCTTATTTATTTTTTTCCTTCTCCAGGCCGAGACTTGACTTCCCTTTTTAATCCCCCCACTTTCCTGTTTTTCACTTTTATTCCTTATGTCCTCACATTTCACGCAGGCACCACCTCCACTCATTCTTTTGTTATTCTAAAAGCATGGTCCCATATACCCTCCACAGCATCCCAGCTGCCAAGTTGTTCCTCCTCTTCTCTGCCTTTGCCGTTTCCATTGTTTAAATACACAGCCTGAAATTTATGGCATTAGAAATATTAAGTATATTAGCTGCACATCTTTAAGCAACGAATTTATTACTTAAAATCACACTTGTGCTATTTTTATTTTCTTAGCTAGATAAATTCGATAAAACACAAAAACAAAGCAAATAACTCAAAAATATAAGAAACTAACTAAGAAAAGACGAGAGAATTTGATGTAAAATATATATAAATATGAGCTTATCAAATACCCCCACACTTAGCTTTTGCTAGTCCTCGAGCAAAACAGAGAAAATAGAAAAAGTAATAACATGAAAATTATTAGTTTCCCCCTATGTGACCCTCATAGAATTTCATTCGAGAACACAAATCAACAAGAACCATAGTTAACACCAAACAAGTTAATCCAAGTTTATTTTCCTTATTCAAATATTAGCAGTAATCTTTGAATCATCCTTGAAGTGTAGTGTGTGAGATAGCCATGCTAATGCAATTTCAAATTTTTATTTTTAAAATCACCATATGCAAACTAGCGACCTTCTCACTGGATATGCACTTAATCACACATGTGTTTAGTCTTAATGTGTTTCGCTCAAAGAATCAAATGTGAAAGTTCTACCATAAGCTTGCATAAAGATCACTTCTCCACGATCATAATTGCAAAACTTAAATCAAGAGGACTTTTATTGGACGTAATGAGGTTTAGGACGAGGGTTATTGAAACGAAAGAATAGGTAAACACAAGTTCCAAGCTACATTGCAAGCAATTCTTTTGTTTAGATTTATAAGAACTCAAGCTTTCCAGCTATTCTTCCAGTCACCTCCAACCACAAACTTAAACTGAAACTTTAAACACTTTTTATTTTCTTCGTAAACAAACTTTCTTTCTTTTTTTTTTTTGGAGTAGAAACAAATATGAAAAACCCCCACACTTATTCTTTTGCCAAACACCCTCCGAGTACTTCACAAACACTTCTCATAAGACAATTTCACATTACTCATTAGCTCGCTTGGAAAGGGTAAGGAAAAATATTTATTTCAGGCATAAGGGTAGACATATCTGGTGATAAGAAATAAAAGGCTCACAAATACGGCTCAAATTGGCAATCTAATGATATCATTTTTCTTTGGGAAACAAGGTTATTTGGGCCATGGTGGTAAACCTAATGCCTCTATCATTTTCAAGTTCATGCAATCAATGACAAATATTTCGAAGGATCGTTATGCAAGTTCTAGAGAAGTATCTCACATAAGTTCATCACACATGAAAGAATAAGAGTGTATGAAAAATGCACACACTTTCAATAGGCTCAAAAACTCACATAGGATGTATATGGTCACTAAATTCACATATGGAGCTTTAAATCATGCTTTAGTTTCACATCAACAAGGCTATGTGCGTTTAGTTTTTCAAAGATAATCAAATATGTACAAAACTAACACGAGAATTAGGAATTTCACACAACACATGTTAACTAAGTTCTTGATCATCATGGTTCAAATTTTATCCAATTATATCATTGGGTCGGGAAACTAACAAAAATCTAATTCAAAACAGTAAGGAAAACAAGGAAATATTTTTGGATTTTTTTTTAAATTTTACGATTTTTTTTTTTATTTATTAAAAACAACAACTTAATTAAGAAAACACAAAGCAATAACATGGAATAACATGGAAACAAATGAAACCAGTTCAAAGTCGAAGGTATAAAAATTTTCAATTTGGTCATTATTATACTCTTTACCCCCACACTTAAACTAGACATTGTCCCCAATGTCAGAAAATGTAATAAAATGCAAATAAAGACAAAATAAATAAAATAAAGAACAAAATAAAGCAATAGGACTGAAAACTTCCCTAATTTGCAGTAAAATCAAGCGATGACCCCCAAGCTAAAATTCTGCAATCAACTTCAAGGGTGGAAATAACCAAAAGTTCCTGCAAAGAAAAGAAATAATTCAGTTAAGTAACACAAGAAAATGTAAAAAAAATTGCAAACGAAAAATTGAAAATGAAAATAAAAGACAATGAATAAAACTAATAAGTGATCATTGGTCCTGTTTGGTGACTTTCCACAGCTTTGAACTTGAACTGGCCTCGGGAACTTCTTAGCAAGGAAAATGAGACTTGATTAGTGGTGGTGACTGATGCGTCCATATGTTGTTGAGGCTTCTCGAGCTCTTGGTTTCAACTCGGACTCCTTCTGCCGGGTTGATTGAGTCTGCAGGCTACATTTTTCTCTTTTTGTTTCTCCTGCATGGCAGGTAGGCACGAGGTAGAGGTGGTGGTCTGTTTCTTTGTTCAATCTGTCCAAGTGCCGACCGATTGCTTTCTTTCTCCTTGTCCCGTAACCAAGAGCAAGGGTAAAGGAAAAGCATGCCATGAGATATCTTTGCCTCTGACTCTGATGATATGGGATACTTTTGCTTTTGAAGAAGTATCGTTCCACAGGTGTATTCTTGAACTGGGCTGGGGAACTTCTTAGCAAGGAAAATGAGACTTGATCTTGAAGATGAAGCAGCACATTGTCTCCACATGCTTCAAGTAATCATTTTCACTTGCCTTGTCTGTTCTCCAGGCAGATGTGGCGTCTTCTTCGGAAGTACATCAGCGGTTGAAGATGAGCACTCGAGAGCAATGCTAGGTAAGCAATCAGGAAGGATTTCCAGGCAGTCGGTTCTTAGATTGGAAGATTGACACCGAGTGCTGGCTGATTGCTCGCTTTCTCCTCATCACAAAGACAAGGAAAATGACAGGGAGAAAGCATGATATGAGATACTCTTGCTTTCAACCTTCATGATATGAAATACTCTAGCTCTTGATGACTTGTTTGCAAAGGTATCCCAGGGAATGAGAAACACAGAGTAACTCGAGAGGGTTTGTTGAAAAGGCATTTTCGGAGATGAAAAATTTCGGAGATGAAGAAGTGCAGAGGGGGTGTGCCTTTGCTGTGGAAGGCGAAGGTAGACGTTTATAGGAATGATTCTTCACAACCGAAACTGTTCCTTTACCCCTGTCGGCAGCCGGTGGATGGATGAACAGTACAAGTTACGCGCTTACTGACAAAGCAGCCCGTAATTTGCGCAAAGCTGACAGCGCGCGTGACGAGAGACGACAAATCTGGAAAACTGCTCGCCTCGTGATTCCTGACTGCTCCGGCTTTTGAGAGAGACGCCCGACTTTTGAGAGAGGCGTCCGACTTTTGAGACGGAGACGCCGCTTTTGAGAAAAGAATCCGGCTTTTGAGAAAGGAGCCCGGCTCTTCGATTTGCGAGAGGACGCCACTTTGATTTCTTATGAGCGCCTCTTCGATTGCTTCTTCTTATAAAAGCGCTAATTTTGTTCCACAACACACTTGAGCTCCCTCCTGTAAACACTCCCTCCTTGCACTTCTTTTAATCTTGATCGGTCTGACTCTTCATTTTCTTCACACCTTCAAATATGTCTTGCCCTTCTGACCGTCGCGTTAACTTGAATGTTGGGGAAGATAGTGATATGTCTTCTCCAACCAACATTTGGCAGCCGTCCTTCATATCCCCAAATGGTCCTCTTACAGTTGGGGATTCCATGATGATGAATGAAACAACCGCTTCGGTGGTGGCCAGAAATCTGCTCACTCCTAGAGACACTAGGATACTTTCCAGGCGGTCCGACGAACTGGCTGTTCAGGACTCTATGGCCTACAGCGTCCGAAGTGCAGGCTCAGTATCAAACATGGGCCAGCGCCTTCTTGCACGAACTCGTCAGGTTGAGTCGTTGATGGCTGAAGTGGCTAGTCTTCGGCAAGAGGTCAGAGTGCTTAGGCATGAGAACAAGGAGTTGCACATGCTCGCAACTAATTACTCAACAAGCATGAAGAGGAAGCTGGATCAGATGCAGGAGTCCGAAGTGCGGATTCAGAGTGATCATCAACGGTTTATGGCGTTACTCCCGAGGTTTATGTTGTCTTCGTCCTCGGGAGCTGCACCAAGTATTGAGGCTCCGAATGATCCAACTCTGGTGCTTCGTCTTTCTAGGGCTCCGTCGACCTCCGAGGCACCACCTACCAACGACCAATGAAAGCTATTAGTTCACATTATTGTAAAATATTTATGCTTTTAAGTTTATTTAATTATATATATAAATATAAGTATTTTTGTTTTTCTTTTTTTTTTTTTTTTTTTTGTTTTTTCTTTTTTTTTAAATTATATGGATGTTTATTATTATTATTATTATTATTATTTTTTTTTTTTAAATATAAATGTAAAATAAGTAAATCAAAGTAAAAAGACTGTTTAATCTCCAAAACAAAAATCACAACTAAATAAACAAAACAAAATGAAAGCAGTAAAGAGAAGGGATTAGGAATGCAAATCTGATTGTGGGTGATTCCTAGGCCTCCCTTCATTATTCAAATGCATGGGCTTATCCTTGAACGGACGGTGGTACTTGAAATGATCCGACAACGGTCTAAGTTCTAATGACGGTGCCTGAATCATCAAAATTAGATTGTTAGTATAACATAAAATTAAAAATGGAGAAGATGGCTTACTTTCTCGTTCAAACTCAATCACAAACACCACGTCCTTGAAAGTTTCAGGGACTTTGCACTTAGCCAGATTGCATGTGATGATTGTGACATGGACCTTGTTATCAAACTCAACTTCTTTGGCATTGGTTGTCTCAACTACATCCTCTTTGATATGTTCAACATATTCTTCGGCCACTTCCTTTTCTGGAATCCCTCTTCTTGGTGTGCAAGGTTCCTTGAATGATTCATCATCATCGTCGGGAACATAATTTGGTGCACCAAAAATTGGGATCTCATTTTGCACCTTTGGAAGAGCTTCCACAACGTCTTTTTCATTCACTTCTTCCTTGGGATTTAAAAACCTGCAAGGAAAAAGGACAATTGGCGGAATGGGGTTAGAATAAATTGAATTTAGAACCTCCTCACCTGAGTTGGATGGCATAAGGACTTGAGGGGTTTGCGACAAGAATTCTTCTAAACTGCCCAAGTCGTCATCCTCATCTTCTTCTTGAAGCGGCAATTCATCCATGTTCGGGCTATGTTTGGATGGTTCTGGGACAACCTCATCCTCCATATTACTTCCCAAAGTGATGGCTTAATTGATTTCCATTTCTCCCTCTGAATTTGCAAATGTGGAGTTGGAGAGTTCACTTTGATCTTGAATTTGTACCATGAACTCCATAATCTGCCCAATTTGCTTCTCCAACTCATCCACCTTGTTGGCTTTATTTTGCATCTCCATGTTTCGATTTTCTACGTCCTGGGTCAAAGAGGTGAGTAACTTATTCAACATATCATTATCCGAAGACGTACCTGAATTTGGTTGGGGAGATTGTGGTGGAGGCTGTGGTGGTTCATATGGCCATTGATAGAACTCTTCCGATGGCGGCAATTGTTCTTCTTTTCGTAAACCCTGCGCCACAGAAATTAGTCCTTCAAGAATTTCATTATAATTCATGGGCATACTTTGATTTGATTGGAATTGTTGTGGGGGATGCTGTGGTGGCTGCATAGGTCTTGAATAGAACTCGTCTTGCTGCCAATATCCACCTTGTTGAAATTGTTGAGGTTCATCCCACATATAATCTGAATTACCTCTCCAATCTGAATTGCAAGCGTTGGAAAACATGTTGCCCCTTGATTGGTTATAGCCTTGATATCCCCAAACATCTTCATTGGCAGAAAATTGAGGACTTTGATATCCTTGCCCATAGGGCACATCAAGTGTAGGGACACTTGGCATTGTGGCCCTTTCAGCATTCTGAGTCAATTGAGACGTGAGATTCGCCAATTGAGCTTGGATGGATGCAAGTGCCATATCTCGCTCCATTTGTACCTAAAATCAAAGAAAGAAAACTAAATCAAATATCAAAAGTAAAAGTCATAACAAACAAAAACAAATAAAATAAAATAAAATAAAATAAAATAAAATAAACACAAATAAAAAAAAATAAAACACAAACAAAAACATAAACAAGGGATTAGCAAATTTGCTAATCCCCGGCAACGGCGCCAAAAATTTGATGCGAAATTTAACTAACGCACAAATTAAACCATATTTGTGACAATTGTAGTAATGATGTAAGTAGGGATCGTTCTAACCGGGGATTAACTAGGGATGCTAACCAAAGTAAAATTAAATTAAAAACGTAAAAACAAAATTTAAAACACTAAACTAGACTCAAAACACTTAACTAGAATAACTCAAAATAAAACTAACAAATAATCGAAAACAAATCAAAAGACTCAAAATAATTCAAGATTCTAGAAAACACAAACTAAATTGATTTCTAACAAATCTAACACTTTAAAATAAATGGGGGATTGATTTTGGACGAAATTGAATTTAAAACAGAAACTTAAAAACAAACTTCAAAGAAAATATATTTTATAGAATTAAAATGATGAGACACTAGTTAGAGGGTTCCTTATCCACACATGAATAAATGCATACAATTTGATTCCCAGTTATGAATTCAGCAAACGAGTAAATGACAATGCTCCAAGTTAATTAGGTCCGCTTAAATTAACCTTCAGATTTCCCTAGATTCATTGAATTGGACGGGATACGCATCACAACCAAATTATTCTTATCAAGTTCCCTAACTATGGAATACGCATGATAGAGAGACATATCAAAGATCATTAAGTTTAATGGAAATCATAAACATCGACTAGGCATTCATAACTATGGAATACGCATGTTAATCCAACCTAGGGTTTACTAAACACAATCGTGACTAGCGATTTTTACTACTCATGGATATAAGTTCATAACGATTAGGTGAAATTCCCTTATATCCTAGCATCAAGTCTAAGCATGCAAATTAAGTGTCGACCCTTAACCCACATACATAAACAAGTTATTAATCAACACATAAAAATAAACCACATACAACGTTCAAGAATTCATAACTGGAGTAAATCAAATCATAATAAACATTTATCCATGGTTTCAAATTCACCTCTAACTAAACAGAAATTAATTACACATGTTTAATATAATTGAAAAGCAAATTAAATTAAACATGAGTTTATGAAAATATAAAACCAAATGAGGAAGCTTCTGTGCGTAAGCTTCTGTGCCTTGCTGTGCTTCCCGTGCGTTGTGACTCACTGCCCTAAGGCAGCTCGCCAGCTCCCCCACGTCACGCTTCCTGCTGACTCCCTGCCTTCTTCCTATCGCTGCTGCACAGTGCGTCTGACTCTCGCCCGCCAGCTGCCTCCTTGCGTCAATCACTCCAGGCAGCGCGCGTCTCCCGCTGCCAGGCAGCCTTCCTGCCCAAGCAGCCCCTGTTGCGTCCTCACGTATCTCTTCTTCTCCGCGCGCACTGCCCCCTGCCCTTTTGCGCTCCCTGACCTGTCCCTTTGAGCTGCCAAGGGCAGCTTGCTGTCCTCCAGTCCCCCCTTATCTCCTTATTTATTTTTTTCCTTCTCCAGGCCGAGACTTGACTTCCCTTTTTAATCCCCCCACTTTCCTGTTTTTCACTTTTATTCCTTATGTCCTCACATTTCACGCAGGCACCACCTCCACTCATTCTTTTGTTATTCTAAAAGCATGGTCCCATATACCCTCCACAGCATCCCAGCTGCCAAGTTGTTCCTCCTCTTCTCTGCCTTTGCCGTTTCCATTGTTTAAATACACAGCCTGAAATTTATGGCATTAGAAATATTAAGTATATTAGCTGCACATCTTTAAGCAACGAATTTATTACTTAAAATCACACTTGTGCTATTTTTATTTTCTTAGCTAGATAAATTCGATAAAACACAAAAACAAAGCAAATAACTCAAAAATATAAGAAACTAACTAAGAAAAGACGAGAGAATTTGATGTAAAATATATATAAATATGAGCTTATCAAATACCCCCACACTTAGCTTTTGCTAGTCCTCGAGCAAAACAGAGAAAATAGAAAAAGTAATAACATGAAAATTATTAGTTTCCCCCTATGTGACCCTCATAGAATTTCATTCGAGAACACAAATCAACAAGAACCATAGTTAACACCAAACAAGTTAATCCAAGTTTATTTTCCTTATTCAAATATTAGCAGTAATCTTTGAATCATCCTTGAAGTGTAGTGTGTGAGATAGCCATGCTAATGCAATTTCAAATTTTTATTTTTAAAATCACCATATGCAAACTAGCGACCTTCTCACTGGATATACACTTAATCACACATGTGTTTAGTCTTAATGTGTTTCGCTCAAAGAATCAAATGTGAAAGTTCTACCATAAGCTTGCATAAAGATCACTTCTCCACGATCATAATTGCAAAACTTAAATCAAGAGGACTTTTATTGGACGTAATGAGGTTTAGGACGAGGGTTATTGAAACGAAAGAATAGGTAAACACAAGTTCCAAGCTACATTGCAAGCAATTCTTTTGTTTAGATTTATAAGAACTCAAGCTTTCCAGCTATTCTTCCAGTCACCACCAACCACAAACTTAAACTGAAACTTTAAACACTTTTTATTTTCTTCGTAAACAAACTTTCTTTCTTTTTTTTTTTTTTTTTTTTTTTTTTTTTTTTTGGAGTAGAAACAAATATGAAAAACCCCCACACTTATTCTTTTGCCAAACACCCTCCGAGTACTTCACAAACACTTCTCATAAGACAATTTCACATTACTCATTAGCTCGCTTGGAAAGGGTAAGGAAAAATATTTATTTCAGGCATAAGGGTAGACATATCTGGTGATAAGAAATAAAAGGCTCACAAATACGGCTCAAATTGGCAATCTAATGATATCATTTTTCTTTGGGAAACAAGGTTATTTGGGCCATGGTGGTAAACCTAATGCCTCTATCATTTTCAAGTTCATGCAATCAATGACAAATATTTCGAAGGATCGTTATGCAAGTTCTAGAGAAGTATCTCACATAAGTTCATCACACATGAAAGAATAAGAGTGTATGAAAAATGCACACACTTTCAATAGGCTCAAAAACTCACATAGGATGTATATGGTCACTAAATTCACATATGGAGCTTTAAATCATGCTTTAGTTTCACATCAACAAGGCTATGTGCGTTTAGTTTTTCAAAGATAATCAAATATGTACAAAACTAACACGAGAATTAGGAATTTCACACAACACATGTTAACTAAGTTCTTGATCATCATGGTTCAAATTTTATCCAATTATATCATTGGGTCGGGAAACTAACAAAAATCTAATTCAAAACAGTAAGGAAAACAAGGAAATATTTTTGGATTTTTTTTTAAATTTTACGATTTTTTTTTTTTTTTTTATTAAAAACAACAACTTAATTAAGAAAACACAAAGCAATAACATGGAATAACATGGAAACAAATGAAACCAGTTCAAAGTCGAAGGTATAAAAATTTTCAATTTGGTCATTATTATACTCTTTACCCCCACACTTAAACTAGACATTGTCCCCAATGTCAGAAAATGTAATAAAATGCAAATAAAGACAAAATAAATAAAATAAAGAACAAAATAAAGCAATAGGACTGAAAACTTCCCTAATTTGCAGTAAAATCAAGCGATGACCCCCAAGCTAAAATTCTGCAATCAACTTCAAGGGTGGAAATAACCAAAAGTTCCTGCAAAGAAAAGAAATAATTCAGTTAAGTAACACAAGAAAATGTAAAAAAAATTGCAAACGAAAAATTGAAAATGAAAATAAAAGACAATGAATAAAACTAATAAGTGATCATTGGTCCTGTTTGGTGACTTTCCACAGCTTTGAACTTGAACTGGCCTCGGGAACTTCTTAGCAAGGAAAATGAGACTTGATTAGTGGTGGTGACTGATGCGTCCATATGTTGTTGAGGCTTCTCGAGCTCTTGGTTTCAACTCGGACTCCTTCTGCCGGGTTGATTGAGTCTGCAGGCTACATTCTTCTCTTTTTGTTTCTTCTGCATGGCAGGTAGACACGAGGTAGAGGTGGTGGTCTGTTTCTTTGTTCAATCTGTCCAAGTGCCGACCGATTGCTTTCTTTCTCCTTGTCCCGTAGCCAAGAGCAAGGGTAAAGGAAAAGCATGCCATGAGATATCTTTGCCTCTGACTCTGATGATATGGGATACTTTTGCTTTTGAAGAAGTATCGTTCCACAGGTGTATTCTTGAACTGGGCTGGGGAACTTCTTAGCAAGGAAAATGAGACTTGATCTTGAAGATGAAGCAGCACCTTGTCTCCACATGCTTCAAGGAATCATTTTCACTTGCCTTGTCTGTTCTCCAGGCAGATGTGGCGTCTTCTTCGGAAGTACATCAGCGGTTGAAGATGAGCACTCGAGAGCAATGCTAGGTAAGCAATCAGGAAGGATTTCCAGGCAGTCGGTTCTTAGATTGGAAGATTGACACCGAGTGCTGGCTGATTGCTCGCTTTCTCCTCATCACAAAGACAAGGAAAAGGACATGGAGAAAGCATGATATGAGATACTCTTGCTTTCAACCTTCATGATATGAAATACTCTAGCTCTTGATGACTTGTTTGCAAAGGTATCCCAGGGAATGAGAAACACAGAGTAACTCGAAAGGGTTTGTTGAAAAGGCATTTTCGGAGATGAAAAATTTCGGAGATGAAGAAGTGCAGAGGGGGTGTGCCTTTGCTGTGGAAGGCGAAGGTAGACGTTTATAGGAATGATTCTTCAGAACCGAAACTGTTCCTTTACCCCTGTCGGCAGCCGGTGGATGGATGAACAGTACAAGTTACGCGCTTACTGACAAAGCAGCCCGTAATTTGCGCAAAGCTGACAGCGCGCGTGATGAGAGACGACAAATCTGGAAAACTGCTCGCCTCGTGATTCCTGACTGCTCCGGCTTTTGAGAGAGACGCCCGACTTTTGAGAGAGGCGTCCGACTTTTGAGACGGAGACGCCGCTTTTGAGAAAAGAATCCGGCTTTTGAGAAAGGAGCCCGGCTCTTCGATTTGCGAGAGGACGCCACTTTGATTTCTGATGAGCGCCTCTTCGATTGCTTCTTCTTATAAAAGCGCTAATTTTGTTCCACAACACACTTGAGCTTCCTCCTGTAAACACTCCCTCCTTGCACTTCTTTTAATCTTGATCAGTCCGACTCTTCATTTTCTTCACACCTTCAAATATGTCTTGCCCTTCTGACCGTCGCCTTAACTTGAATGTTGGGGAAGATAGTGATATGTCTTCTCCAACCAACATTTGGCAGCCGTCCTTCATATCCCCAAATGGTCCTCTTACAGTTGGGGATTCCATGATGATGAATGAAACAACCGCTTCGGTGGTGGCCAGAAATCTGCTCACTCCTAGAGACACTAGGATACTTTCCAGGCGGTCCGACGAACTGGCTGTTCAGGACTCTATGGCCTACAGCGTCCGAAGTGCAGGCTCAGTATCAAACATGGGCCAGCGCCTTCTTGCACGAACTCGTCAGGTTGAGTCGTTGATGGCTGAAGTGGCTAGTCTTCGGCAAGAGGTCAGAGTGCTTAGGCATGAGAACAAGGAGTTGCACATGCTCGCAACTAATTACTCAACAAGCATGAAGAGGAAGCTGGATCAGATGCAGGAGTCCGAAGTGCGGATTCAGAGTGATCATCAACGGTTTATGGCGTTACTCCCGAGGTTTATGTTGTCTTCGTCCTCGGGAGCTGCACCAAGTATTGAGGCTCCGAATGATCCAACTCTGGTGCTTCGTCTTTCTAGGGCTCCGTCGACCTCCGAGGCACCACCTACCAACGACCAATGAAAGCTATTAGTTCACATTATTGTAAAATATTTATGCTTTTAAGTTTATTTAATTATATATATAAATATAAGTATTTTTGTTTTTCTTTTTTTTTTTTTTTTTTTTTTTCTTTTTTTTTAAATTATATGGATGTTTATTATTATTATTATTATTATTTATTTATTTTTTTTTTTTAAATATAAATGTAAAATAAGTAAATCAAAGTAAAAAGACTATGTTTAATCTCCAAAACAAAAATCACAACTAAATAAACAAAACAAAATGAAAGCAGTAAAGAGAAGGGATTAGGAATGCAAATCTGATTGTGGGTGATTCCTAGGCCTCCCTTCATTATTCAAATGCATGGGCTTATCCTTGAACGGACGGTGGTACTTGAAATGATCCGACAACGGTCTAAGTTCTAATGACGGTGCCTGAATCATCAAAATTAGATTGTTAGTATAACATAAAATTAAAAATGGAGAAGATGGCTTACTTTCTCGTTCAAACTCAATCACAAACACCACGTCCTTGAAAGTTTCAGGGACTTTGCACTTAGCCAGATTGCATGTGATGATTGTGACATGGACCTTGTTATCAAACTCAACTTCTTTGGCATTGGTTGTCTCAACTACATCCTCTTTGATATGTTCAACATATTCTCCGGCCACTTCCTTTTCTGGAATCCCTCTTCTTGGTGTGCAAGGTTCCTTGAATGATTCATCATCATCATCGGGAACATAATTTGGTGCACCAAAAATTGGGATCTCATTTTGCACATTTGGAAGAGCTTCCACAACGTCTTTTTCATTCACTTCTTCCTTGGGATTTAAAAACCTGCAAGGAAAAAGGACAATTGGCGGAATGGGGTTAGAATAAATTGAATTTAGAACCTCCTCACCTGAGTTGGATGGCATAAGGACTTGAGGGGTTTGCGACAAGAATTCTTCTAAACTGCCCAAGTCGTCATCCTCATCTTCTTCTTGAAGCGGCAATTCATCCATGTTCGGGCTATGTTTGGATGGTTCTGGGACAACCTCATCCTCCATATTACTTCCCAAAGTGATGGCTTAATTGATTTCCATTTCTCCCTCTGAATTTGCAAATGTGGAGTTGGAGAGTTCACTTTGATCTTGAATTTGTACCATGAACTCCATAATCTGCCCAATTTGCTTCTCCAACTCATCCACCTTGTTGGCTTTATTTTGCATCTCCATGTTTCGATTTTCTACGTCCTGGGTCAAAGAGGTGAGTAACTTATTCAACATATCATTATCCGAAGACGTACCTGAATTTGGTTGGAGAGATTGTGGTGGAGGCTGTGGTGGTTCATATGGCCATTGATAGAACTCTTCCGATGGCGGCAATTGTTCTTCTTTTCGTAAACCCTGCGCCACAGAAATTAGTCCTTCAAGAATTTCATTATAATTCATGGGCATACTTTGATTTGATTGGAATTGTTGTGGGGGATGCTGTGGTGGCTGCATAGGTCTTGAATAGAACTCGTCTTGCTGCCAATATCCACCTTGTTGAAATTGTTGAGGTTCATCCCACATATAATCTGAATTACCTCTCCAATCTGAATTGCAAGCGTTGGAAAACATGTTGCCCCTTGATTGGTTATAGCCTTGATATCCCCAAACATCTTCATTGGCAGAAAATTGAGGACTTTGATATCCTTGCCCATAGGGCACATCAAGTGTAGGGACACTTGGCATTGTGGCCCTTTCAGCATTCTGAGTCAATTGAGACGTGAGATTCGCCAATTGAGCTTGGATGGATGCAAGTGCCATATCTCGCTCCATTTGTACCTAAAATCAAAGAAAGAAAACTAAATCAAATATCAAAAGTAAAAGTCATAACAAACAAAAACAAATAAAATAAAATAAAATAAAATAAAATAAAATAAACACAAATAAAAAAAAATAAAACACAAACAAAAACATAAACAAGGGATTAGCAAATTTGCTAATCCCCGGCAACGGCACCAAAAATTTGATGCGAAATTTAACTAACGCACAAATTAAACCCTATTTGTGACAATTGTAGTAATGATGTAAGTAGGGATCGTTCTAACCGGGGATTAACTAGGGATGCTAACCAAAGTAAAATTAAATTAAAAACGTAAAAACAAAATTTAAAACACTAATCTAGACTCAAAACACTTAACTAGAATAACTCAAAATAAAACTAACAAATAATCGAAAACAAATCAAAAGACTCAAAATAATTCAAGATTCTAGAAAACACAAACTAAATTGATTTCTAACAAATCTAACACTTTAAAATAAATGGGGGATTGATTTTTGACGAAATTGAATTTAAAACAGAAACTTAAAAACAAACTTCAAAGAAAATATATTTTATAGAATTAAAATGATGAGACACTAGTTAGAGGGTTCCTTATCCACACATGAATAAATGCATACAATTTGATTCCCAGTTATGAATTCAGCAAACGAGTAAATGACAATGCTCCAAGTTAATTAGGTCCGCTTAAATTAACCTTCAGATTTCCCTAGATTCATTGAATTGGACGGGATACGCATCACAACCAAATTATTCTTATCAAGTTCCCTAACTATGGAATACGCATGATAGAGAGACATATCAAAGATCATTAGGTTTAATGGAAATCATAAACATCGACTAGGCATTCATAACTATGGAATACGCATGTTAATCCAACCTAGGGTTTACTAAACACAATCGTGACTAGCGATTTTTACTACTCATGGATATAAGTTCATAACGATTAGGTGAAATTCCCTTATATCCTAGCATCAAGTCTAAGCATGCAAATTAAGTGTCGACCCTTAACCCACATACATAAACAAGTTATTAATCAACACAGAAAAATAAACCACATCCAACGTTCAAGAATTCATAACTGGAGTAAATCAAATCATAATAAACATTTATCCATGGTTTCAAATTCACCTCTAACTAAACAGAAATTAATTACACATGTTTAATATAATTGAAAAGCAAATTAAATTAAACATGAGTTTATGAAAATATAAAACCAAATGAGGAAGCTTCTGTGCGTAAGCTTCTGTGCCTTGCTGTGCTTCCCGTGCGTTGTGACTCACTGCCCTAAGGCAGCTCGCCAGCTCCCCCACGTCACGCTGCCTGCTGACTCCCTGCCTTCTTCCTATCGCTGCTGCACAGTGCGTCTGACTCTCGCCCGCCAGCTGCCTCCTTGCGTCAATCACTCCAGGCAGCGCGCGTCTCCTGCTGCCAGGCAGCCTTCCTGCCTAAGCAGCCCCTGTTGCGTCCTCACGTATCTCTTCTTCTCCGCGCGCACTGCCCCCTGCCCTTTTGCGCTCCCTGACCTGTCCCTTTGAGCTGCCAAGGGCAGCTTGCTGTCCTCCAGTCCCCCCTTATCTCCTTATTTATTTTTTTCCTTCTCCAGGCCGAGACTTGACTTCCCTTTTTAATCCCCCCACTTTCCTGTTTTTCACTTTTATTCCTTATGTCCTCACGTTTCACGCAGGCACCACCTCCACTCATTCTTTTGTTATTCTAAAAGCATGGTCCCATATACCCTCCACAGCATCCCAGCTGCCAAGTTGTTCCTCCTCTTCTCTGCCTTTGCCGTTTCCATTGTTTAAATACACAGCCTGAAATTTATGGCATTAGAAATATTAAGTATATTAGCTGCACATCTTTAAGCAACGAATTTATTACTTAAAATCACACTTGTGCTATTTTTATTTTCTTAGCTAGATAAATTCGATAAAACACAAAAACAAAGCAAATAACTCAAAAATATAAGAAACTAACTAATAAAAGACGAGAGAATTTGATGTAAAATATATATAAATATGAGCTTATCAATGTTTCATGCATCTCACTTGCATATATGCATTTGAAAGAATTGTTACAATTTAATTATTGTAGTTTTTGTTGTGAATTAATTTGTGTATTATTGTTATTCCGTTGCGTATTCGAAAATTTTTATGTAAGATTTTGTTATATGTGGTACGGTGTAATCGTTGTAATTTTATTTTATTTTCCACCATATCTTGGTTGTAGAATTTATTTCTATAGTTAAGATATGGCTCACACCCTAACTCGTGAATAGTCTTTATTCGTGGGTCGGGGTGTGAGATATCACATCCCAATGTCGTCTTTTATGCCATTGGAAGGATTCAGCTTCTACTTCTTTTTCCTCTTTCACTGGTTGTGTATCGATTCCCATATTCTCCATGTCAAGAATTTCATCCCTTTCTTTAGATACTCTTAGTTTTGTGCCTATGGTTTGGTGTTCTCCTCTTGTTGGGTGGATTAAGATTAACACAGACGGGTCTTGTAAAGAGAATGGTCAGGTGGGTAGTGGTGGTGTTTTTCGTGACTCCAGTGGTCTTTTTTTAGGAGCGTTTGCCTCCTCATCTTCTTATCCAAGTGCAGTTGTTGTGGAGATTGTGGTTGTGATCGAGGCAATTCAGATTTCATGGGATAAAGAATGGCATAAAATTTGGTTATAGACAGATTTTATGCATGTCATCAGCCTACTATCAACTCACTCCATGGATGTTCCATGGTTTCTTAAAGTTGCTTGTGCTTGCGTTTTTCGCATATTTTCAGGGAAGGGAATTGTTCGCGGATGCTTTTGCTAATTTTGGTGTAATGAACAGTAGTTTTACGTGGTGGGACTTGGTACCCGATTTTGCTGATGAGTCTTATAAAAGAGACTGTGTCGGGCTTCCATTCTTTCGTTCGAAGTCATGAGGAGCCAATTGTTGTTGTGGAAGTGGGTTTTGGCAATGAAATATGAGCAGCGGAATTATGGGAAATCAATTTCAAGTGGCTGAAGCTGAAGAAGTTGTAAACTAGACCATATCATTTTCATCAATTGTTTTCAGCGGGTATTGGCTTAGTCCCCCCCCCCGCTTGTTTTACTTTTCATTTTTTTTTCTTCATATTATTAATAAAATCTAGTAGAGGGGGACGAGAGGGGGTTTATGGGTTTCGGGAAAGGGTTTGTGCCTCGCACACGACTGTTGACGAAGAGCTAATCTCGTCTAATCCATCTCTACAAAAAAATTATTCAAAAAAAGGCCCCCTAATTAGTTAGCTAGCTAAGTTAGGTTGTTCTTTTTTTTTAATTTATTTATTAATTTTCTTTCGTTATTCTTAGTTGTTTTTTAGTTTTATTTCGTTTTAGTTCTAAAAAGGGGGGGGGTTTGAACATTAGTCCTTGTAAAAAATTAAAATTAAAAAAAAAACCTGGTACTAGATTACATATTCAATTTAATCCTTTGAAATGTACTTTTATTAAAATTTAGGGAGACTTTGGATGCACTCCTTAGTTACGAATATTTTTCAATTGAAACCTTGTTGGTTTTTAATTTTTGAATGAGGTCCCTGAAATTAATGTGATAATTTATTTCTATGTACGTTACTATATTTTTTAAATTAAAAATTAGAAATTTTAGTTGTTTATATAAATGAGATTTTAAATAAAAAAACCATAATTTGTGGGATTAAAAATATTAAAATATAAATATACTATTGTGTGTGTGTGTGTGTGTATACATGGGTACATTCATCAAAATTAACCAAAAAATTTATTGTATCAAAACATGGGTACATTCTTCAAAATCACAAAAAAAAAAAAAATATATATTAGGCTTAATAACATTAGTAAATTTTTTCGATTAAACTTGACATGGATACATTTTAAAATCAAAGAAAAAAGAATGTACCCATATAAGTTTAAAAATGGATTAGAAAAAATTTGAATAGATTTTATATATAAAAAAGGGGTACATTTTACATATAACAAATTGGTATATTTAAGAATGAGTACATTTTAAGATTAAAACTTTTTACACGAATGGGTACATATAATTAGCATGGGTACATTTAGCAAAATAAAAAGTACAAATAAAAAAAATATATGGGTACAAATACAAATAAACTTAAAAAAATATGGGCACAAAAAGAAATTAATATATGGGTACAAATTAAAATTGAAAAGAAAATAGGTACAAGTCAAAAAAGAATTACAAATTAAAAATGGGTACAAACTAAAAGTAAAAATATATGATAAAAAATTTAGTCATAAATATAAATATACTAATTGTAACATTTTTAACATTAAATGAATATATTTAGAAATAAAAAAATATTTTATTATTGAAATAATTAATGATGTTATTAATACCCAAAGACCTTGATCAAAAATTGAAAAGGAATAGGATTTTAATCAATGGAGTAGCAAAATGAAGGATGAGAACCTAATTTTTCCTAGAATTTATATTCAATTTTGTTATTTAATGTGCATTATTATTTACTCTCTCCACATTAAATTTTAATTTAATTAATATACACATATTTAGTTCTTTAATTATAAATGAACATAAATGAGAAAATATTAACAGAAATTTGTGATACCAAAATATGTAAATATGCAAGTGTACAAAAATGACTATACCAAAATATATAAAATTGACTTCTTTGTACCGAAATGTTTGTACCTAAATGTTTGTACCGAAATATATTATAATGAACCTGAATGTATGTATCGAAATGTATTATATTGAATTAATGTACCTAAATTTATATACCGAAATGCAAGTACCAAAATGTATGTACCAAAATATTGTATATTGAATTAATGTACCTAAAAGTCAATACCCAAATGTGTGTACCAAAATTATGTACCAAAATGCATTATATTGAATTAATGTATCTATATGTTTGTATCGAAGGATATACCGAAATATTCAAATGTATTAATATACCTATATGAAGAACATACAAAATTGTCATCAGAATATATTTAAAAAAAAATTAGTTTGCCTAAATTAGACATTAAAATATATTAAAATGAATGAAATGAAAATTAAATTTAAATGTAATTAATACATTAAAAAGAAAGAAAAAGATAAATAAAACATCAAAATATAAATAATAAATGAGATGATTACATGTACCAGGGACTAAAATTGGATTTTAATCTTACACAATGTTATAGTCTAAAACTCATCTTTTTTAAGGATTAAAATGAAGTTTTCCAAAAAAAAAAAAAAAAAAAAACCACATAAAAAAATATAAACTTTCAAAAATTCCAAAAACGTTTTATTTTGTCGAGTCTTGTTTTTGTTGGCAAGCTACTTCCCAATTCAATTATGAGATTAAGTCGTAATTTTCTTTTAACTTTCAAGAAATTTAAGTTTGGCGTTAGTTCTTTACATTATTTTTGTTTTAACCATATTTTTGATGATCATGACTTGGAAAAACAAATGCACATAGCCTGTTAATGTGAAATTAAAGCATGATTTAACACTTCATATATATGTAAAATCTAGTGAGCTTATGTAACCCTTAGAAGTTTTTGAGCCTATTTATGATGGAACCATTATGCATCAATCTCATTTATTATTGTGTGTATGATCTCATTTTACTATCTCTAGAACTTGCTTTATACCTCTCTTTGCATCCATCAATTTATGTAAAATATTGGAAATGACATAGACATTTTTTATTTCTTCTTTCGTTTGAGCCTTTTTGACACACCCCGACCAGAATCGAGGCATGCTGGTCGTCACGTGAAGGTGACGTAACCATGTGCACAGTGCGGAAGCAATGAAGATATAAGGAATTGTGAATCAACAAAAACCAATTCAACTAGAGTAATAGATAAGATAAGGTGCAAGTGCGAGATTAAGTGTGAAATATACAATCAGAGCATAAATAGTCTAAGTGCGGTCCGACTGGACAAGTACTAATTATACTACACCCAAAGGTGATCCTACATTTGAGATGTTCTGTCAGAACCACCGTCGAAATCCCCGTGAGCCACCAAGCACTTCTACCTAAAACCTGAAGGGGCGCAAAACAGAAAGTATGAGTGGGCAAAAACAAAGCTTTTCAAAATCATTTCATTTCTCAAAAGTTCTAACCCCTCGCCATAAAACTTGTATAATTTCCTAGAAATATAATATATGCTATTTCAAAAATCATGCTTAGGACAAAATCCATAGAAATATACCATGCCAAAGTATCTCAATGAAATGCCATAAGTAATCCAACTAAAATATATCAATGCCAGATATCATATCAGCCGGATCCAACTAACGTTACTTGCACGGTTGAGTATATAGCTCATAACCAATCTCAATCATATCAAATCCTGCACACGAGTTGGAACCACCTAAAGTGGTCTGTACGACAAGACTAGGTGTAAAATAAATATGCTTTAGTGCTACGATCACGTGAAGACTGTGCGAATGATCGCAGGTCACCTACTAGTCGGAACCACCTAAAGTGGTCTGTACGACAAGCCTGTGCACCTAACTTGGATCCAATGTGAGCATATGGTGCGAGAGGTGAACATCATGTGAAGGACTGTGCCCTAACTCTGGGCGGGAGCACTAACACCGGGGTGCAGGTTTATGAGCTCTCAATACATCACATCATACCTCGCATAACTAAAACAGTCTCATATCTTTAATTTATGAACTTACCTGGCACTTACTTGTGCATCTGCAGCACCAATCATAAATATATGCAACTACTAATGCATAAATAAAATAGGCAGATACTTTGCATGGCATTTCAAAACGTATAATCATTCAAATTCATCTTCTGGAAAAATCTCAAGTATATAGGTATATACGGAAAACCAAAAGCCCACTCACTGATATGTTGAAGGGTCGTAAGCCTCGATTGATGGCGCTCGTCCTCCGGATAGGTCTCACCTATATGCGAAATAACTAAATAAACGTTATTTAAAGCACATACTCAAAACTAGGAAATAACTTCTCATACAACACTCAAATGGGGTGTTTGAATAAACCAACGTGATTTACTCAACACCACGAACATCCCCATATTTTTAGAAAATTTTTCCGAGCATCCACGTGCCCTCACACGCCGGCCAAGGCATGGCCAGACGCACGGCCCACGAGCAGGCACGTGCCTGGCACGCCAAACGGATTCCCTAAAGGTGTTAGGGAATATTCCATTAAATATAAGTATATACCGTTAATTATACCTGACGCCGTTAATCGCCATTAGGAATATTCCGTCAAAGTTGATGGAATATTCGTCTTCTTCTCCGACGAGTCACCGGATTCCGTCACTGTCGCCGGAAATTGGGAAAAATTTCTAAACTTCATATCTTCTTCATTTCTCAACCAAAATTTATGAAACTTAAACCAAAATGAAGCTTACAACGACTAGAACAAAACCTTACCAATTTTAATCCCTAAAATCCACGGGATCTTGCCAGAAAAAGGCATGATAATCGGGCTACATCTGCAACTCGTCGAACCTGAGCCTCCCGACGTCCAAATTACTCCAAAGTTACTCCCCGAGCTTCGTGAAGATGTTTTAAGGCTTCATATGACCTTAAAACTTGCTGAAAGGTCCACATTTACGACTGCATGAACAATGTTCACGATCGGGGTTCTCTAGTTTTCGGGTTTTCAAAGGTTTCACGTCCAACTAAGGGTATGGATGAGCTCTTGAGCTCACAAAGAACACGAAGACCACCTTCACAGCCTTGATCCGTGACTAGAAGTGAAGGTTTGAAGTTTGTCCGTACAATTGTACGGAAATGGAAAGAAGTCCGAGAGAGGGATGAGAGAGAGAGTCAATGGGTTGATTGGGTGTGAGTGTGTGGTCCTAGTTTGGGCTACTAACCAAAACAAACAAAAGTTCAAGTGCTAATTGGGTCCAAAAACTTAGGAATTTATCATATTGGTCCACCTCTAAAAGCATGTCACACACAACACACCTCAACGTCCAAGGGCAAAATAGACATTTCACACTGACGATAAAATAATTCGGGACGGGCTGTGACACTTTTTAGTCAACCCTTATTATTATTTTTCCTAGTTAGCCCCGCTGAGCCTTTATGTGTGCCTTTCTTGTTTTGTTTAACCTAAATATTTTCTACGTAACCTTGTAAAAAATCTCCTAACCGTCGAAAGAGCTTGTAGAGTAATTCTTTAAGAGGAGAGAGAGTTCAAAGTGTTATGGGCTAAATATTTTGATAGAAAATAACAGAAATGATGAAATGAAAGGAAAAAGAAATGTTTGATTTAAAAAGAAAGTGGTGCCGTACAAAAAAAATGTATGAAAAAAAGAAGAAAAGAGAAAAAACAAAAAAACTGTAAAGTTGTGCTTAAGGTCTAATTGCTTTCAAGTTATTTGAATTTCTCTCTAAGAGGAAAAATTTGGAGTGCTCTATAAATTTCTTAGATCTTGGTTGTTCCATTCCATTTTTTGTGTAGCCATTAATCCTCAGCTCCATTATAACCCTGTAAAAGACCTTTTGATGCAAAAAGTTACATGATATTGATAATGAGTTAGGTGGACAAGCAAACATATGATGGCATATTTTGTGAGATTGTTTGAGTGAAACACATTAACTCACAAATATGAGTGAATGAGTGTATACCTTGTGAGAAGTTCACTTGTTTGCATATGATGATTTAAGAAGCTTGCAATTGCATTCACATGGCTATTACACACATTACACTCCAAGTTGGTTCATTCAAATTTGGTTAACTCTTGGATAATGTTTTGAACTATTGTTATTTATTTCTTGAAAGTTATCTCATGGTTGGTGTTATTTTATGACACACCCTGACCCGGAATGTCCACTAGGACTCCGAATCGAGCTGTGCTGGCCGACACCTAGAAGGTGACGAAGCCATAAAGTGTGATGATGTGGAAAAATGTGAATAAATTTAAACCTAAGAGTGCCTAAATACTAGAGTGCGCTGGTGAGCGGGAATGAACCCCCTTCACATGTGACGTTAGAGCATAAGTAAGCACAGTGGAATGAATTAAGAATCATACCATCAAAGGTAATCTCCAATACCAAGACTTGCCATGAATCATCGACGATAAGAAAGCTCAGCTAATAAAACCTGGAGGGTGAAAACAAAACAACGGTGAGTGGCTCTGGAAATAAAATTTTAATAGAAACCATATAAAACATTATAACCCCTCGCTACAACATCTGTATAGTTTCCAGAAAAATCATAAATATACCACAACACAACATCTCATCAGCAATATCAATAATCATGTGATTAATAACCCATACTAACACGCAAGTCGGAGTCACCTATGGTGACTTGTACGACTGCACCCATATCTCATCAATTGATGTTAACTCATAAGTCGGAGTCACCTATAGTGACCTGTATGACTTACCCATATCTCATCACATATGTTAGCTCATCACATATGCTAGCTCATCACATATCTCATCACATATGCTAGCTCATAAGTCGGAGTCACCTCTAGTGACCTGTACGACTTATTCATAACTCAATAAGTATACCTGTACACGAGTCGGAACAACCTAAAGTGGTCTGTACGACAGGACTGGGTGTAAATAAATACGCTCAAGTGCTACGATCACGTGAAGACTGTGCGAATAATCGTGGGTCACCTACGAGTCAGAACCACCTATAGTGGTTTGTACGACAGGATTGTGCACCTACCCTGGATCCAAGGTGAGCGTAAGGTGCGGGAGGTGAACATCACGCGAAAGACTGTACCCTAGCCACGGGCGGGAGCACTAACACCGGGGTGTAAGTTTTTTAGCTCTAAATGCATCTCATCATATCTCGCATAACTAAAGCAATCTCATATGACATATACAACTCATAGGCAACCTGTACGACAATGTCGGAGTTGCCTAAAACAGAAATGTGATCATGCCATAACTCAATCATTTCAACTAATACCCTAACTCACTTGAACTTACCTATGTGTTCTGCGTTCACCTTCGCACTTCAAAGCATTCACAATAATTATGTGCAGGAAATATACATATGGATATGCCATAATGCAAATCTAAAACTCAACCATATCATAGTATTTTTCCAATATATACATACATATATATATATAATGTGGCGTAAAATGCACAATCTATAACGCCATACTCCCGCATTATTTATTTTCGGAAATAATTATCGGGGATAAGTCCAACTAAACACTAGTTTAATTAACTATCATTACTTACGTTTCCTTATTTCAATTTCTTGATTCCGTTCACAATGATTTATGACCAATATCCAATCACTAAAACATAAGTTTAAATCTCATATTTTCTGACACACCCCGTCCCGGAGGAGGGCATGCTGGCCGTCACGTGAGAGTGACGTAACCATTTACACAGTTCAGAAGCTTTAAAGAGTACAATTACTAATATAAAACACCCGAGGGTGAGTCCTACTTTTGTGAATTCTGTCAGAACACCGTTGGATTCCTCGTGGCCACCAAAGCTCTGCTAACTGGAACCTGGAGGGGCGCAAAACAAAATTGAGTGGGTCAGTAAAACAAAGTTTTTCGAAAACATTTCATTTAAAACATTTCTAACCCCTCGCTGTAAAACCTGTATACTTTCCCAGAAAATAGTATATATAAAACCATATATAATCTCAAAACTCAAATCCCAAATCTTTAACATTTTTCAAGAAAAATATGCCATGCCATGAATCAATTTATAAATCAGGTGAAATAAGGAATCAATCGGAGACCCTGCAGTTGGTCCTATACGATTAATTCTAAGCTCAACATCCTCACTAACCGGAGTCACCTCGATGACCTATACGGTCTAACTCTGCACGTCACTCGGAACTACATAAGGTAATCTGTACGATGACAGGTGTATAATTACGCTCTAGTGCTTCTCACATCAATCAACTGTGCACATAATCTAAAATCACCCACCAGTCGGAACCCCTCTAATGGTCTGTACAACTGGCATGTCGGAACCCTCACATGGTCTGTACGACATCCACCTACTTGGATCCAAGACGAGCGTGCGGTGTGGTGAAACTAATATAAGCACTAACACCTAGGGTGCAGGTTATGAGCTTAAATATTTCAACATCAATAATTCAATGCATAATGACTCACCTGACTTACCTACGCCTCCACAGCACCATGCAACATGTATGCATCATATATCAATTCATGTTTATATATATATCTATATCCATTATCAAATCAAATATTCAATGTTTTCATGCATGGCAATTTAAATTCATTTTCTCATATAAAAGCATTTTCTGGGAAAACAATAGTATATAGGTAAATATGAAATCAAAACTGCCCACTCACCTGGAGTTCGCCCTACAACTCCCTAGCACAACCCATCAAGGCGTCATGACGATCGGCGCCTAGAACAATAATCAAATCCAACCTCAGAATTCATATCGATAGAATATAACTTATATAAAACACGCCACTACGCAGTTCGATCCGGAAGATCTGCAACTCAGATTTCCAATCCATAACTTTCAGAGGTCCACAATATAACTCTAGGATAACATCCTAAAATTTCATTACCATCCAACGGTCGGATCTCCGTCAATTAACTAAACCAAGTGACGGTTAACATTCTATATTATGGACTTACAACTCCAATTCCGGAAGATCCGTAAATCGGATTCCCAATCCGTAAGTTTCTATAATCCTCAAATATTACGTATTACAACGCATCAAAGTTTGGTGACGATCCAACGGTCGGATCGTCAAATCACATTTTCACCTATTGCGAAAACTATAAAACGTTATTTAAAGCACCTAACGAACAATTGTTAATAACTTCCTCATACGATGCTCAAATTGGGTATATGAATATACCACAGTGATCTACTCGACGTCACGGACGTCGACATATTTTTAAAATAATTTTTGGAGGCCGCACGCGCCCCCACGCGCCAGGACAAGCACGGGGACACGCGCCCCCACGCGCATCATCTTCCTCCTTGGCTCGCCGGACTGAACTTTCCGGCGGCCGGAAAACTGGAAATTTTGTAACTCTTCGTTCTCCTTCGTTTTTCACCCATTTTCTTCATATTTTATATCAAATTGAAGCCCCAAACATGTAGAATCACGATAGACTAGTTTAAGGCTCTAAAAATCAAGAAATCTCACTGGAAAAATTCCAAGAAATTCGGCCAAAATGGAACCACGTGATCCCGACGTCCAAATCCTTCAAACGAAGTACTCCGAGCCTCCTTAGGACTTCACTAAGCTCACTACAAGCTTAGAATTCCCTGAAACACGACATTTTACGTGTGCATGAACAGTGCACATTTTCGGGGTTAGGGTTTCACGACGATTCCGAGGGTTCCACTTCCTAAAACTAATACCAATCGACTCAGAACATCACAAGGGTGAAGAATCATACCTTATTTGCTTCGATCCATAAAGTTTTGGAGGGTTTTGGTGTTGTCCGTACCATTTCAAAGGTGAGAGAGAGAGAGAGTGTCGTGAGGGAGGAGAGAGATACGGGGAAGAGGGAGAGAGCAGGGAGTGTGAGGTGTGTGTGTTGTGTGGTCCAACACCAAGCCACATCATCCATTTGTCATCTTAAATTCCCTAACCACACACAATCCCACATAAGCAAATTCCAAAGTTTATAAAGTTTAAGTCTAAAAATGTCATATACACACATACCTTAATACCCGCTAAGGGTAAATCCGTCATTTCACGTTCCCGATATAAAATTTTTGGGACGGGCTGTGACAATCTTCCCTCCTTATAGAATTTCGTCCCCGAAATTCATACAACCCAACAAGTCACTTAATACTCATAGAACAACCTCGGATACATCTCTCTCATTCGGTCTTCCGTCTCCCAAGTAGCTTCCTCCACATAATGGTTCTTCCACAACACCTTCACCAAACTCACCGTCTTGTTCCTTAGATCCTTATCTTTCCAATCCAAAATCGTGACTGGTTCCTCATCATATGACAAATCCGGATTAATCTCCAAAGGTTGAGGAGGAGTCACATGTGAAGGATCTGAAACGTAATGTCGAAGCATCGAGACATGAAATACATTATGTACCTTAGATAACTCCGGAGGCAATTCCAATCTGTAAGCAACTTCACTACTCCTCTCGGTGATCTCATAAGGTCCTATGTACCTAGGACTTAGCTTGCCTCTTTTTCCAAATCGTACCACACCTCTCCAAGGTGACAACTTCAGGAATACCAACTTACCCACCTCATAAACTCGATCAGTAGCATGTTTATCTGCTAAACTCTTTTGTCGGTCTTGGGCTGTTTTCAGGTTAGCCTTAATCACCTGGACAATTTAAATAGTCTCATCCAAAATCTCTGGGCCATCTAGCACTCTTTCACCAACCTCTGACCAACACAATGGCGTACGACAAGCTCTACCATAAAGTGCCTCGAATGGTGACATACCAATGCTCGAGTGAAAACTATTGTTGTAGGCAAATTCCATCAAGTCCAGACGATCATGCCAAGAATCACCAAATTGTAACACCGAAGATCTCAACATATCCTCCAACGTCTGAATAGTCCTCTCTGATTGTCCATTTGTCTGAGGATGATAAGCAGTACTGTAAAGCAACTTCGTACCCAGAGCTTCCTGAAAAGCTATCCAAAACTTAGAAGTAAATCTTGGATCTCGATCATAAATAATGTTCACTGGAACGCCATGATACTTCCCAATCTTTGTGATGAACAACTTAGCCAATTTATTCGGAGGGTACTTCTCTCTCACTGGGATGAAGTGTGCTGACTTGGTAAGTCGATCTACAATCACCCAAACGCCATCGAATCCATTCTGAGTACGGGGAAGCTTATACACAAAATCTATAGATATATTTTCCCATTTCCACCGAGGAACAGGAAGTGGCTGCATCCGACCAAAAGGCTTCTTCCTTTCTGCTTTGACTTGTTGGCAAACAATACACCTACTTACGTACTCAGCAATCTCCCTCTTCATACCCGGCCAATAATAAAATGGACGAATGGTATGATACATCTTGGTTCCTCCTGGGTGCATCGCATAAGCCGAACAATGTGCTTCATCCAAAATTTCTTTCTTTAGTTCCTCGTTATTCGGCACATACATTCTATTCTCTTGCATAAGTATACCATCTGATTCCCAAATTCTGAGGTCTTTCTTTTTCCCTTCACTTCTTAACTGAACCATTTCCTGAATTTCCTCATTCAACCAACTGAGCTGCGAGTACACGTTCCACCAAAACTGGCCTGATTTGGAAACTAGCAAGAAAAGCTTCTCTTTGCTCTTCCATTTCCAACTTTACTCCAGTAGCTCTCAAATCTGCAAGAAGAGGAACACGGCAAGCATACAAGGCATTAAGTCGACCTTGAGGTTTCCTACTCAGTGCATCAGCTACCACGTTTGCACGACCCGGATGATACTCACTGGTGCAGTCATAATCACTTAGCAATTCCATCCGTCTTCGCTGACGAAGATTAAGATCATGCTGAGTGAAAAGATACTGAAGACTCCTATGATCTGTGAAGATCTTACATTTCTCACCATAGAGATAATGCCTCCAAATCTTCAAAGCAAAAACAATGGCTGCCAACTCCAGATCGTGAGTAGGATAATTCCTTTCATGAATCTTCAACTGTCGAGAAGCATAGGCGATCACTCTGATATGCTGCATCAGGACACATCCCAGAACATTCAAGGAAGCTTCACAATAAATCTTATAGTTACCACTATCATTAGGAAGTACCAAAACTGGAGCGTGAGTGAGGTAATGTTTCAGCTGCTGGAAACTTTGCTCACAATTCTCATCCCAAACAAATTTAACATCTTTCCTGGTTAACTTCGTTAGTGGTAACGCAATCATAGAGAAATCTTGAATAACCCGTCGATACTAACCTGCTAGACCAAGGAAACTCCGTACCTCGATGACGGTTCTTGGCTGTTCCCAATTTTCCACTGCTGCAATCTTTTGAGGATCAACTTGAATACCTTGAGCAGATATAACATGTCCCAGAAGTGTCACTTGATTCGTCCAAAATTGACATTTGCTAAACTTAGCATACAACCGATGTTCCCTCGAACATTTTAGCACCAACTCAATATGACTAGTATACTTTACTTTCACTTAAGAATATATCAGACTTCAACTCTTTCCTAGAAAATACATAGACACCTCTAAGCTGATCAAACAATCATCAATGCGCGACAATGGATAACAGTTCTCAATCGTTACCCGATTCAATTACCTATTATCCATACATATTCTTAAGTCCCGTATTTCTTCCTTATAAACAAAGCTGGGGTTTTCCAAAGTAACGTATTAGGTCGACTGAAACCTTTATCAACCAATTCCTGCAACTGAATTTTCAATTCCTTTAACTCTGTAGGAACCAATCTATAACATAAAGTCTGTACTTGGAGACAATTCAATAGTGAACACCACGTCTCTGTCTGATGGCAATCCATGTAAATCATTCCGGAAACACATTAGAAAAATGTCTAACCACCTTTACATCTCCTAAACTACTAGAAGCAACATCATTTAGCACCATATGAGCTAAATATCCTTGGCAGCCTTTTGATAACAATCTCTTTGCTCTCACAACATAAATAACGGCCTAACTCAATCCACTTGCATACCCACAAAGTAATCTCTAGTCATCCAAATTGGGGGGAGGTAACTGGTTTCCCATAGCAATCTATCTTGTTATAATTATAACGCAGCTAATATGTGCCTAAATTCACATCCAAAACCTCGATGTCCAACGAAATAAGATTAACTGGCATAACTATATCTTCCCCCATCATTAGGCATCCTGAATAACCCAAATCAACATAGAGTGCCCTACCTGTTTACTTGCTTAACGAATCCAACAAATAAGTTATAAATATTACGGTCTGCAGCCCGCAATACAAATAACTCACTGTTGTCTCGATAAGTAAGTAACAATTCCTGAAGGGGAAATATTATCATCTTGTTCTTCATTAGAAATACATCTATACACCTCGATCATGCTCAATCATTACTCTCTTTGGCAACATCGTCAATAACATAAAATTTCTGCATCAAGACCAATGAACTCTGGCGAAGTGACCAAAATATCTAACGCATCCATAATCAAGTCTGAATGATTCAAAGCATCTTACAGCTCTATGTCCCATTTATCCACATGTAAAGCATCCTCTGCTTTCTCGCCTACACTCTCCAAAGTGTATGCTATTGCACTTACGGCACAAAGGTACATTCCCTCTACCAGAGTCACCTCGCCTCAGTAATCTAGGATTTCCAGTAAATCTACCATTTCGCATCTGACCAATGTTACTAAAATAATCTCTGCTGGCAGAACTAGAATTAACTCCACTTCCTTTGAAGCTCTAAGTCTTGCGAGGCTCTTGAGACACATAACCTTTACTTTGGTCATCATTCCTTTGATCCTCATTCGTTTCCTTGTCTCAAATTGTAAACTCTTGTTTACTACCATCACAATAAGTCAGAGGAATGAACTTTCCTTAAACAACTCTTTAAACAACTTCCAAACAGTTGTTCTTCCAATAACATCGGATAACATTCCTATCTCCACCAGAATGCAGATTCAACACTCAGAAACAAGGTAGTCATCTCGACCTACCCATCCAAAAGAAAGATTCCTTTGACTTTGCATAATCCGAAACGTCTTTTCCAAATAATTAAGCCATCACTCTGCTCCCTCAGGTTCTTCATTTCCATAAAGCGATTCAATTCAACTTATAATCATTCTCAAAATGAGTCATTTGGGAAGGACGGATAACAGATTGAATCACATTAGTAGTAGTTTCCCATAACTAAATTAATTCGGGGAAGCTAAGTTCATCTGAACAAAGTGGCTATCCACGAGGCGGTAAAGTTCTGACAGAAAACACTAGGAAATTCTTAAGGTGTCCAGGATTGCAACCCAGGCTCTGATACCAACTGACACACCCCGTCCCGGAGGAGGGCATGCTGGCCGTCACGTGAGAGTGACGTAACCATCTACACAGTTCAGAAGCTTTAAAGAGTACAATTACTAATATAAAACACCCGAGGGTGAGTCCTACTTTTGTGAATTCTGTCAGAACACCGTTGGATTCCTCGTGGCCACCAAAGCTCTGCTAACTGGAACCTGGAGGGGCGCAAAACAAAATTGAGTGGGTCAGTAAAACAAAGTTTTTCGAAAACATTTCATTTAAAACATTTCTAACCCCTCGCTGTAAAACCTGTATATTTTCCCAGAAAATAGTATATATAAAACCATATATAATCTCAAAACTCAAATCCCAAATCTTTAACATTTTTCAAGAAAAATATGCCATGCCATGAATCAATTTATAAATCAGGTGAAATAAGGAATCAATCGGAGACCCTGCAGTTGGTCCTATACGATGCTCAAATTGGGTATATGAATATACCACAGTGATCTACTCGACGTCACGGACGTCGACATATTTTTAAAATAATTTTTGGAGGCCGCACGCGCCCCCACGCGCCAGGATAAGCACGGGGACACGCGCCCCCACGCGCATCATCTTCCTCCTTGGCTCGCCGGACTGAACTTTCCGGCGGCCGGAAAACTGGAAATTTTGTAACTCTTCGTTCTCCTTCGTTTTTCACCCATTTTCTTCGTATTTTATATCAAATTGAAGCCCCAAACATGTAGAATCACGATAGACTAGTTTAAGGCTCTAAAAATCAAGAAATCTCACAGGAAAAATTCCAAGAAATTCGGCCAAAATGGAACCACGTGATCCCGACGTCCAAATCCTTCAAACGAAGTACTCCGAGCCTCCTTAGGACTTCACTAAGCTCACTACAAGCTTAGAATTCCCTGAAACACGACATTTTACGTGTGCATGAACAGTGCACATTTTCGGGGTTAGGGTTTCGCGACGATTCCGAGGGTTCCACTTCCTAAAACTAATACCAATCGACTCAGAACATCACAAGGGTGAAGAATCATACCTTATTTTCTTCGATCCACAAAGTTTTGGAGGGTTTTGGTGTTGTCCGTACCATTTCAAAGGTGAGAGAGAGAGAGAGTGTCGTGAGGGAGGAGAGAGATACGGGGAAGAGGGAGAGAGTAGGGAGTGTGAGGTGTGTGTGTTGTGTGGTCCAACACCAAGCCACATCATCCATTTGTCATCTTAAATTCCCTAACCACACACAATCCCACATAAGCAAATTCCAAAGTTTATAAAGTTTAAGTCTAAAAATGTCATATACACACATACCTTAATACCCGCTAAGGGTAAATCCGTCATTTCACGTTCCCGATATAAAATTTTTGGGACGGGCTGTGACATTTTCACCAATTTCCTTCACATTGGTCAATTCCCAAACAAGGCTACTATCTCAATTATTTAGTCTCATTTATAGTATGGCTGCATATAACGTCTCGTTAGACTGCCTACGTATCCTAAACAGGGATCAAGCCATTCGTATACTACAATTACCTGGTACTCTTGCAAGTATTTTAAGTGTTTTTATCTCAACTTTTGCAGGTGGTAAAAATCCTATTACCATAAACACCTATTTGTAAATGTCATGCAATTTTTCAACGATTTCCATAGAGTTTAATGGGTTTTTACTTGTTTAAATTTATCTAGATGTCATAGAGGATTAACATGAAAGGATGCTTTTGATGTAACCAGATACCATAGCCGTTGAAAAATTTAGGGAAAATCAATCACCAATATTGGGAACTACTTGAGCATAACATATTAAGGGAATTAAGTAGAATTGTTTACGGTGAATTCGGATACCCTAGATCTTAGTTTTCTTATGTTTTTATTTTTATTATTTTCATGCGTTTAATTTCAAGCTTATTTTAATTTTAAGTTTAACTCAAATCATCATATCTTTTTCCGTTAAAGTTTCTCAATTATAATTTTTTTTTTCAATTTAGTTAGTAAAAATCTTTAGAATCAATTCGATTTCTGTGGGACGATATCCGTGATTATGTGCTATACTGTCATTTGATTCGTATACTTGCGAGCACTAAAATTCAAGACTTTATGAGGTTAATTTTGGTTATCTAATTTTTGCAATAGAGTTCACAAATTTTTTTTTCCCAACATTTTGGATTTTGGTTTTTCTATGTTTCTGAAAAATTGAATATAATCTCATCTTGAATTTCTGGGTTTCTCTATAAATTGGTGACTGTGAATTTGGGAATGCTCCATTATGTTCTGGACCATGTACGGTGCATTCATGCACAGTACAAAGATTCCCTCCAAATTTTTTTCAAAGAGGGTGGGCAGGGGAGAGGAAAGGGATGAAGGTGTGCTATGGTGGGAGGGTTCTGTAAAAGTGAATTGAAATTTAAAGGATGTTAGTGTAATATTTCAAAAGTGATGAGGTTTTATTAAAAACTCGATAAATCTCAGAGATTGATAATGCAATTAACCCATGCATTTATAAAACAAAAAATCCAAAAACCAAATAAACAAAAGAAGAAAAAATTCAACTACAACCACAAGCTGTTGACGAACCATTGAGTCATGGACTGTCATAGTGGGGGCCCAGCCACGTGGCGTCCCTTTCACCCCCAACTGGTCAATCCCCCAAATTAAAATTTCAAAGAAAATCCGAAACAACGAGGACGAACTACCAAACCCCAACCCAGCAAATATATAGAAAAATAATAGAAAAATCGAGAGAGAAAGAGAAAGAGAGTGATCGATCAGTAAGATCAAATCGAATTATGGGTATGTATGACAAGGGGAGGTTTTGGGCGTAGAAAACCAGCAATGAATGGCGTCTACTCGCCTCCCGGAGATTACATCTACTTCAAGTCCCAGGTCCCTCTTCACAAGATCCCAGTACGTTTCTTTTCACCTCCACTTCTCCATTACCCTTTCGAATTTCTCCATTTTTTTTGTGATTTTGTTCCTGGGTTTGATTCTTTAGTTTGATTTTACTGCTGCATTTTTTGTTCTTTTGGGTTTAGTCATACCTTTTTAGAAAACCCAATTGTAAGATAGTTCCTATGTTTGTGCATAGTTTTGTATTTTCAACTGTATTATGACATGGGTTTGTATCAAGTTTGTGAATTTTGATGTGGGGTTTTTTCTAATTTGCTCAATTGTGAGTTGACGTTCTGCATGTGGAGCTTCTTATGTATGTAACCTTTTTCAGCTGTAAAGCTACATGATTAATCAATTTTAGGTGTGTTGATAAGTAGGTTTCTGCTTATTTCTGATTTCTTATTGATAATTGGGTTTACTTTGAAATACTTTGTATGGAGATTGACACGAAGCAGTGGGGATACTATGATTTTGGCCCGAAAGCAGTACCTCCTCTTATTTGTCTTCCTGGAACAGCAGGGATAGCTGATGTCTGCTACAAGCAGATCATGTCATTGTCCATGCCTTCATGTAATCTTCATTGTATGTATCACATAAGTCTTTCCAAAGCATATTAGTATTTGATTTTCGTTTTCTTTTGCGTCATAGGCACTTTGACTATACTTTCCAGTTTTCATGGTCCACTGAGCTTGATTTTTTTCTGTTTAGTTGTTTTGTTGCAAATAATCAGCAACTTGCATTTAGAGTCAAAGATTTTGGATGAAAAATTGATTCCGTGCATATTTTCTTTACTTTTTGGTGTCTCTTGTATATGTTCGATCTCCGTATATTTGGATTTTATCTAGAAAGATAATGATTTCCTTTTATTCTCTTTAATTGGATAATTCAGTTGTTTAACTAGACCTTTAAGCCCTGATTTTTGGTCTCTGTGCTTCCGGTGCACTCAGGTTTCACTTTTCAGTAACATTTATATTTACCAATCCCAACCCCTCTCTGTCCAACACCCCTCTATTTGAATGGTTGTATCTGGTTAATCTTCTCAAGTTCTACTTAATAGATTAAACGTTAATACCAGTAAATTATAATATATGCAGGGTTATCGGGTGATTTCTGTTGATATTCCACGTGTATGGAATCATCACGAGTGGATTCTAGCATTTGAGAAATTCTTGGATGCTATTGATATCCATCACGTAAGAACTCCACTTACTTACAGTTTACTCCTGCCATTATCAATCTAATTTTGTTTAGTATTTCTATTGCTTGCACTGAAGGAATTTCTCATTTTCACAATGCACAAGTAGCTTTTCGGTTCTAAATTGTTAATTTCTTTAAGAAGCTCCCAACTGCTGCATGCAGCTTTCAGTGATTAATGACCTTGTATCCCTACTGATAAGCTCATATTTATATATATTTTACATAAAATTCACTTGTCTTTTCTTAGTTAGTTTCTTATATTTTTGAGCTATTTACTATGTTTTTGTGTTTTGTGTGATTTATCAAGCAAAGAAAAGAAAAGTAGCACAAGTGAGATATTAAGTAACAAATTCGTCAAAACTGCCTGTGCAGATTAGCTGACTTTGGAAGCATGTTACGAACAGCTCAGAATGAATAGGAGAATGAGCCTTATATGCTTGGAAAGCTACGGATGTCTATTTTCTGGAGCAATTTACGGATTGTTAATATCGTTTTTCTACAAGAAGTTATGGGCATTGTAACACTGAAAGGTTCAGAAAATGGCTAAGTAAAAGCACTTGTTTTGTGTTTTGCTTTGTCATCAACACTCAGCAGCAAATGGGGTTATGATTGCACTCAATTGGCTTTGGAGCAAGTGGAAATGCACAGCTAGAAAGAGAAGGCACGACACATGCAAAAGAGAAACATGAACAGCTCACACACATGCAAGGATGACATACACACACATGCAAACTGCATGGACAGGTTGGAGGGCAGAAAATGTGTTTGTTTTGTGGTTGAAATGATGAAGAACATGTGTGTGCAAGTGTAACAACTAGTACAATGTGGAAATGATGATTACATGGCATCACACACACATGGGAAAACAAAGAATACACATCACATGGAAACACACGAAACATGGCAGAAAATGTGTTTGTTTTGTGGCTGAAATGATGGAGGTCATGTGTGTGCAAATGTAAAGGGAAACATGAACAACACACACCCATACAAACTACACATGCAAAGAATTGAAGTGGTCATCTCCTTAGCCTATAAATACATCCACCATTCCCCTTCCTAAAAAACCATCTTGATCCATAATTTTTACATCCCACAAACACATACTTTCATTCCTTGCCGTGACCTCCATCATTCATCCAGCCATTCAACCACATTCACATATACATCCATCCAAAGACACTACTACATCTCACAAATCCATACATTCCCTCCCTTTGCCGTGGCATCCAACCAATCCTAAATACATTCCTAACCTTTTCATATATCCATACCTATCCTAGACACTTGTGCTGCAACAAGGTGGTGAAAACGAAGGTCCTTGGCGTTTCAAGCTTGGAACTTTGGAGCGTTTTAGGTGTACTTCGTTCTTGCTTTCAATGTCTATTTTGTTATTTTCTGATTTTGTTGCAATTATGAGTAGCTAAACCCCTATTTAGTTAGGGGGAAGTTTGAAGCCATGAACATGCTTGAGATATGAATTGATTTCTTCCAATTGTGATTTGATAAGTTGTGATTGCAATTCAATTATCTATTTTATTCATAACTGATTCTTGTATGTTTATTAAGGATGCATACTTAGTTTTCATGCATGAATTAGATGCTAGAATATAAATGAGTTTCACCTAATCGTTACAAGTTTATATTCATGAGTAGTGAAGGTTGTTTATCACAATCGCGTTAATTGAATTCTTGGCAAATGTATCATGCATTCATAGTTATAATTGCCTCGTCAACACTTATGATTTTCATTGAACGTAATGATCTCTGATTGTATTTCTATTATGCATTCATATAGGGGACTTTAGAGAATGATTTGGATTGTTGCATGCATTCATCCAACTCAATGAGTAAAGGAAAATCTGAGGGTTAATTTGTGCATCACGGTTAATCTGGGGTGTTGAGCATCATAGTTTATTGAAAAGAAATTGGAAATCGATTCATGTACAAGTGTGTCATGTGTGAAGAACGGACCTCTAACTAATTCATTCATCATCGTATTCCTCAAATTTGTTTTACAATCTGCCTAGTTTTTATAACTTGTTTGTTTGTTTCAAATTCATCAAAACCAAAATCCCCCTTTTTACTTTCTTGTTTCAAAGTGTTAAATTTCTGTTTTGTTTGTGTTTTTGAGTGTTTTGATTCAAGCCAAAACACTAAATTCGTCCAAAGTTGTGTTAGAGTTAGAAACTACATAGTTTATATTTTTAGGTAGTTTTGAGTGTTTTTAAGTTGTTTTGAGTCTTGTGAGTCTATTCAAACATTTTAACTTTGTTTTTATGTTTTTGAGTTAGTTTAGAGGTTTTAGCAAGCCCTCATAATCACTGGTTTAGAACGATCCCTACTTGCATTTATACTACAATTTGACAACAAGAGGGTTTAATTTGAGTGCTTAACTTTCACCACATCACCTACTTAATTATACTTATGATATTTAGGTGCATCTTCATGTTATACTGTTAGCAAGATGCTTCACGAATCAGCACTTTTCCAGTGATTGTGCAAGATGGAAATATTACATTTCTGATTGCCTTTCTGCCACGCCCCGCTTCACAGATACACACGTAGAACTCTCGGTACTTTGAAATTAAAGAAAGATCCTAAATTCCCTTATTTCTAGCGTGTGGGTAGTTGAGTGATGCGAAAATTACTTAACACACAAATTAAACCATCTTGTATCAATTGTAGTAAAGAATGTAAGTAGGGATTGTTCTGAACCGGGGATTAAGAGGGCTTGCTAATAACCTCTAAACTGACTTAAAAACATATAAACAAAGTTAAAAATACTAAACTAGACTCAAAGAATTCAAAACAAACTCAAAGAACTCAAAACAAGCTAAAAACGCTCAAATCTGCCTAAAAACACAACTGGGCAGATTTGGACTCTGAACACACTTTTGGACGAATTTTGGTTTCAACTTGGTTCAAAATACTTAAAGACACAAACTAAATCAGTTGCTAACTAATATGACTCGACAAAGTGAAGGGGGTTTGGTTTTGACGAATTTGAAAACAAAACAAGTAACGTAAAGAACTAGTGAAATCTGGACGAATTTGAGTGAATTAAATGGATAAAAGGCTAGCTAGGAGGTTCTTCTCCACACACGACACACTTGCATACAAAACGATTTCCAGTTGCTTTTCAATAAACCATGAATTCTCAACGCCCCAGATTAATTAGGTACGCTTAAATTAACCCTCAGATTTTCCTAATTTCATTGAATTGGATGATTGCATACAACAACCCAAAGCATTGCCCACAAGTTCCCTACATGAATTGCATAATAGAGATACAAGCAATAATCATTAAGTTCTATGAAAATCATAAGCATTGACGAAACACTTGTAACTATGAATTGCATGAAACTTATGCCAATAATTTACTTAACACGGTTGTGACGAGCAACCTTCACTACTTGTGAATATAAGTTCATAACGATTAGGTGAAACTCCCTTATATCCTAGCATCAGATTTATGCATGAAAATTAAGCGTGCACTCTCAACCAACACACATAAATCAGTTTTAATTCAAATGGATAAGTAAATTGAATTCACAACTGAAAGTAATCAAATCATATTGCAAGTATGAACATGGTTTCGAATTCCCCCCTAGCTAAGGGGGGTTTAGTTACTCATAATTGCAACAAAATCAGAAAATAACAAAGTAGACATTGAAAGCAAGAACGAAGTACACCTAAAAACGCTCCAAAGTTTCAAGCTTGAAATGCCAAGGACCTTCGTTTTCACCACCTTGTTGCAGCACAAGTGTCTAAGGATGTGTATGGATGAATGGATGGTGCTCACGGTCAAGGAATGAAAGTGTAAGTGTATGGAGTTGTGAGATGTGAATGTAGTGTCTTTGGATGGATTTTTTCTGATCCTCTCCCCCCTTGTTGTGGTGAAGGGTGGATGTATTTATAGGCTAGGGAGAGGACCACCATCTAATTAAGGTGGTAGTGGTGTATGTTGTGGTAATGAGTGGATGTAATGGGTGTAGTGGATGGATGTTTGGTAATTAGTGGATGTAATGGGTGTAGTGGGTGAATGTTTGGTAATGAGTGGATGTAATGGGTGTAGTGGGTGAATGTTTGGTAATGAGTGGATGTAATGGGGGTAGTGGGTGAGTGTTTGGTAATGAGTGGATGTAATGGGTGTAGTGGGTGGATGTTTGTAGTTGTAGGTCAACACACTTGCACACACACATGCTGATTTCTAGCCTTCTAATCTTCAAAAACGTCCATCCACATGTCTCCATGCTTGCACTATCCAATCTTGGCCCAAAAATGCTCAAAAATGCTCCAAATAGCACTTTGTTGCCAACTTTGTTATTTGAACCTACAAACACACGAAAATAGCTTAAAGTACTAAAATAACTAGAATTAAACTAAGTAAATGCCAAGAAACAAGCTAACTAAGTTGCATAAATATGCTCCTATCAAATTCCCCCACACTTAGCTTTTGCTAGTCCTTGAGCAAAACAAAAGAAACAAAATGAAACAAAACAAACAAAACAGAACCTAACCTTCCAACATTTGCCTCAGGGATTTTTAATGAAACATGACATGCCAAAGATCATCACCTACATAGATTTAAGCAATCCTTACCCTCGAGCATACTTAATCATAAATACCATTCACTAGTTTACATTTAATCAATTAAAACAACATTTTGAATGTAGTAACATGCCTTAGAGAATTCCCTCAATTCCTTACTAGATACTCTCTATTTTCATGCACATTTTCACACACCCTACACTAGTTATATGTGAGAAGATTGATGTAAACATGAAAGACTAGTACTCACATATGTTACAACAAAGAAAGCAATTTCTGGAGTTAATAAACATGTTTAAATATGATCTCATGAATGGAATGCTACTACTTAGATGCGAGAACCAGTGACACCATATGCTCATACCAATTTCGAACTCCATAAATTGAAACACACAACACTCAAGATGAAGTTAAGGGTTGTAATGAGGCTTGGGGGTAATGGCTAACAAAGAAAGGATAGGGATAACAAACGTTCTTCAAGCGATAGCAAGCAAAGTAATGAAATCGACACTTGGAATTCACTTTAGAATGCAAAAATCAACTTTTAAACACAAAGGGAAGATTCATGCAACACTTAGGGTCGAATTCAATGCCTTGGACCCTTTCTTCAACAATCAACACTTTAGAGCTCTTTCTCATATATTTTTCAACTCTTTTTTACTCTTTTAACAACTTTTCTTTTTCTTTTTTTTTTCTTTTCTACCTGTGCCTTATTACGGATTTTGGCGCACACACACACACAAGAATCACTTCCCCCACACTTGGTTTATGTAATACATTGATAAAAAAGGAGTTCATTTTAAGTCATGCTTTACTATGCTTCAAGAACAAGGGTATGGATGGTCCTAAAACTAGGCTAGGTAAGGATAGTGTGGGTTAACAAAGAACATAGGCTACACAAGGCTCAACGGGGTTAAACTTAAACATATAATGAAGTAGGATACACGGCCATTTGGCTTTGGTGGTGGTCACTACACAACTTCATCTTGAATATGTGTTATGCAAATCAATAGCATGCTTTGAATGAAATGGGCATGAGTTCTAGCATTTGGAACTAAATGATGAAACGCCTTCTAAGTAGCAACCAAGCAAAGAATAATGAGATCATGCAACGACTTTAGAAAACAACAATGCATAGATTATTAACTCTCCAAATAAACGTTTTAGGCTCAAGTCTCACAAGGGTGTAGCGTTACTTTGAGTTCCTTCCTTCAAGCATGTTACAAAAACATATTTTTTTCCTTTATGATTGCATGTGAATTTATAAATTATAACCACAACCAAGCATAAACCAAGGAGTAAATCAAACTTCCATCCATGTTTATAACTCTCTTTAACAATCATGCAATTAAAAACCAATTCCTCATCACTGTGTTGGAAGGTATCCTAAGACACAAATAAACACACAAAAACAACTCTTTTTGGGTTTTTCAAAACAATTTTTTAAATTTTTATGAGATTTTCGGATTTTTATGTCAAAACACTCCAAAACAGCATAAAACACTTAAAAACAGCAAGGAACAACACTAGAAGTAATGGGTGATAAACTCCCATGAATTTCATGCAAAACAACTTGGTTACCCCCCCCCACACTTAAATCAAACATTGTCCTCAATGTTTCAGGCATAAACTTACACAAAAACAAGCAAACAAACAAACAACGAATAAACATGACAAGTATGGCAAAGTAAAAACCAGACAGAGTAGAGTTTAAGAACGCAAATCTGGTTATGGAGAGATGACCTTGTTGACTTTCCACAGCTTTGATCTCGAAATGGGCTAGGGAACTTCTTAGCAAGGAAAAAGAGACTTGATTGGTGGTGGTGATTTGATGGCCTTGTACGGCGAGGCTTTGCTCTTTAGCGACTGATGCGTCCATATGTTGTTGAAGCTTCTCGAGCTCTTGGTTTCAACTCAGACTCCTTCTGTTGGGTTGATTGAGTGTGCAGGCAGCATTCTTCTCTCCTTGTTTCTTCTGCACGGCAGGCAGGCACGAGGTAGAGGTGATGGTCTGTTTCTTTGTTCAATCTGTCCAAGTGCCGACCGATTACTTTCTTTCTCCTTATCCCGCAGGCAAGAGCAAGGGTAAAGGAAAAACATGCCATGAGATATCTTTGCCTGCAACTCTGATGATATGAGATACTTTTGCTTTTGAAGAAGTATCTTTCCACAGGTTTATTCTTGAACTGGTAAGGGGAACTTCTTAGCAAGGAAAATGAGACTTGATCTTGAAGATGAATTAGCACGTTGTCTCCACATGCTTCAAGGTATCATTTTCACTTGCCTTATCTATTCTCCAGGCAGATGTGGCATCTCCTTCGGAAGTACATCAGCAGTTGAAGATGAGCACTCGAGAGCAATGCTAGGTAAGCAATCAGGAAGGAGTTCCAGGCAGTCGGTTCTTAGATCGGAAGATTGACACTAAGTGCTGGCTGATTGCTCTCTTTCTCCTTGTCACAAAGACAAGGAAAATGACAGGGAGAAAGCATGATATGAGATACTCTTGCTTTCAACCTTTATGATATGAAATACTCTTGCTCTTGATGGCTTGTTTGCAGAGGTACCCCAAGGGATGAGAAACACAGAGTAACTCGAGAGGCTTCGTTGGGAATGCATTTTCGGAGATGAAGAATGATTATGTATGTATGCCTTGCTATGGAGGGTGAATGACGACATTTATAGGAATTAATAACCGGTACTATTCTTTCACTCTTGTCGGCACCCGTTGGATAATTGAACAGTAAACTTCACGTGCTTTCTACTTCACCAGAAATCTTCGACAGATTGCCCGTAATTTCTGCAAGGTTGAGTGTGCATGTGACAGATGCTGACACGTCTGGATATAAAGCAGATGCCTCTTCGATATCTGGAATCGGCGCTTCGACAAACTGCCCGTGATTTCTGCAAAGCTGAGTTTGCGTGTGACAGGTGCTGACGAGGCTGAAAAAGACTGGCGCCTCTTCGATATCTGGAATCGGCGCTTCGACAAACTGCCAGTGATTTCCGCAAAGCTGAGTTTGCGTGTGAAAGGTGCTGACGAGGCTGAAAAAGACTAGCGCCTCTTCGATATCTGGAATCGGTGCTTCAACAAACTGCCCGTGGTTTCCGCAAAGCTGAGTGTGCATGTGACAAGTGATGACACGTCTAAAAAAGCAAGTGCCTCTTCGATTTTTGAGATCGGCCCGTGGTTTCTGAGCAGCCCAGCTTTTGAGAAAGCAGACGTCTCTTCGATCTCTGAGCTTGCCTCTTCGATTTCTGAACTTGCCTCTTAAATTTCTGAAGCTCCGTCGAGTGCTGATTTTTAAAGAAAGGCGCGCATCACATTCCAAAGCACACTTGAATTTTCCGCCTGTAGAAGCTCCCTACTTGCACTTCTAAGAACTTGATTTGTCCGACCTCTTCTTTTTCTTCACACCTTCGAAAATGTCTTGCCTTTCTGACCGTCGCCTTAACTTGAATGTTGGGGAAGATATTGATATGTCTTCTCCAAACAACATTTGGCAGCCGTTCTTCGTATCCCCAAATGATCCTCTTACAGTTGGGGATTCCATGATGATGAATGATACAATCGCTTTAGTGGTGGCCATAAATCTTCTCACTCCTAGAGACACTAGGATACTTTCCAGGCGGTCCGACGAACTGGCTGTTCAGGACTCTCTGGCCTACAGCGTCCGATGTGCAGGCTCAATATCAAACATGGGCCAGCGCCTTCTTGGTCGATCTCGTCAGGTTGAGTCGTTGATGGCTGAAGTGGCTAGTCTTCGACAAGAGGTCAGAGTGCTTAGGCATGAGAATAAAGAGTTGCACATGCTCGCAACTAATTACTCAACAAGTATGAAGAGGAAGCTTGACCAGCTGCAGGAGTCCGAAGTTCGGACTCAGAGTGATCATCAACAGTTTATGGCCTTACTCCAGTGGCAACTTCTGCCTTCGTCATCTAGCGCTTCACCAAGTGGTGAGGCTCCGGAAAATCAAACTCTTGCGCTTCGACTTTCTGGAGGTCCGTCGAATGCTGAGGCACGACCTAACCAATGAAGGCTCATTCCTGCTTGTTTGCACTTGCTTGTATTTTTTCTACCTTTCTACCTAATGTTCCTTTTCCATGAAAATTTATGTGAAAATACCTTGCATATCTGTCAAAGTTTCAAAAATAAACCCACACCCAAAAATAATTAAATAAGCAACAAATAAAAATGACAATCATGGCAAAATAAAAATGCAGAAAATGGAAGGTTTTTAGAAACGCAAAACTAATTGTGGAGCGATTCAAAAATCTTCCTTATTTGAATACATGGGTTGCCTCCCAAGAAGTGCTTGCTTTAACGTCTTCCAGCCGGACGATACCTCCATTTAAGCCTGAATAGGGCCCACGGCATGGAGGGGTATGTCCTCTATGGCATGCTTCTCAAAATACTCATACACTGGCTCTATGAATGGAAGGGGATGGTAATTCTTCCCGATTGGGGTGTTGAGCATCCTTAAGTCAATGTAATCATTCCCACCAGCTTGGATTCGATTAGGGACCTGCACCATACAAGGTAACAACCTATTAGTTGAAATGGGAATCGAAATTGGAATAGGTAGTTTACCAATGTGCTGCAATGAAGTGGCAGCACATTGAACAGATACACAAGGGATACTCTCGGCCAGATTTGGTGATTTGAAGGTCGGGGCGTGCTCTTTGTGCTTTACTCCAAGTCCCTCCTCGATTGTGGTGCGAGAAACATCCTTCTTGATTAGTGTTGAACATTCATGCCCTATATTTTCAATTACATCAATGGCACAACAAGAACGAACATCATTAGTCTTCTCAACAGATTCAGAAATCTTAAAGTTAATCATATCACCACCAAATGCCATAGTTACTGCTCCCTTGGCCACATCAATCTTGGTTTGAGCCGTTTTCATGAAAGGTCGTCCAAGTAAAAGCGGTGATGGTGAATAGTGGGTTGAATCCTCCATATCAAGCACATAGAAATCTGCAGGAAAAATCAAGTGGTCTACCTGCACCAAAACATCTTCCAACACTCCTTTTGGATATGCATTAGATCGATCGGCTAATTGAATAATCACACCATCATTTTTGAGTTCTCCTAAATTCATAGATGCATACACAGAATATGGCATGACATTAATTGATGCACCTAAATCTAGCATAGCATGCTCAAACCTTGTATTACCAATTACACAAGGAATTGTGAAACTACCCGGATCTTTGCATTTGGGTGGCAGCTTTCTTTGTAACATTGCAAAGACATTCTCGCTTACATGTACCACTTCTTTCTCCCTAATACGTTTCCTTGTTGTACAAAGCTTCTTCAAAAACTTGGCTTACTTCGGGATTTGCTTTATAGCATCAAGGAGTGGGATATTGACATGCACCTTTCTAAACGTCTCCAGAACATTTTTTTCCTCCTCTTCGTTCTTGGCTTGCAAAAATCTGCTAGGAAAGGGTACATTGGGTGGAATATGGTTAATATTAACCGAAATTGGACCCATCTTACCTGATTTGGACGGATTAGGATGTGGAGAGGGTGTAGGGGGTTGTGGCATGGATTGCTTAATCCTTGCCGTGGCCTTGTCTTGGCTTTCCTCCTTGAATTGCAACTTCTCATCCTCCTTTTCACTTGATTTGGATGGTCTATGGTCAACTCCAACTTCTTTTCCACTCCTTAGCATGATTGCCTTGGCAGATTCAAAGCCTCCTTTCAGATTCACAACGGTTGAACTAGGAAGTTTTCCTTGTTTTCTAAACTGCCCAACAAACTCCGCAATTTGCCCAATTTGCTTATCCAATTGATCCACCCTTTTGTCTTGGTTTTGCATTGCTTTAGCTTGATTTTCTTGCCCCTGAGACAAATTGGTGAGTAACTTAAGAAGTGTATCATTATCTAGAGATGTACCTGAAGTGTTTTGGGCCTGTGGGGCTTGTGTTGGTGCGTATTGCTTGGTATAGAAGCGCAGAGGTTGCTGCCTAAAGCCTCCTTGTTGTTGGGGTTGTTGGGGCTCCCTCCACTTGAAATTTGGATAGTCTCTCCAACCTGGATTGTACGTATTAGAATATGGATCGTTCCTTGGCTGGTTTTGGCCTTGAAATCCAATTGCATTGGCGCTTTCCCATCCACCATTTTCAATCACTTGAGGGCACTTTTCAGAGGCATGTCCTTGGATAGAACACACAACACAGACACTTGGTTCTTTCATCCTCATTCCTTCAGCCATCTGAGACACAATGAAAGTAAGATTAGCTAATTGCAATTGAATGTTGGATGTGGAACTTACCTCATTCACTTGTTGTCGTGGGGTGTCCCTTTGACCAACGCCTTCATATTGTTGAGCATTCAATGCTCGGTTAGCAATTAAGGTCTTGGCAGCCATAGGTGTTTTGTCCACCAAAGCTCCTCCCGCTGAGGCGTCTAGCAATTGGCGTTCAATTGGTAGAAGCCCTTCGTAGAAATATTGAAGAAGAAGCTCCTCCTTCATCTGGTGTTGTGGACATGAAGCAACAAGGGTTTTAAAACGCTCATAGTAAGTGGGAAATGATTCACCTTGGTTTTGCTGAATGCCACTAATCCTTTTGCGTAGTAGAATGACTCGAGAAGTTGGGAAAAACTTCTCCAAAAATGCCCGTTTCATACTCTCCCATGATGTGACAGTTCCGGGGGCTAGCTCATACAACCAATCTTTAGCCTTTTCTAAGAGGGAATTCACCTTTCTAAGTCAATGGGACCTAAGACTCCTGAAGAGATACGGCAAATGAATGATATTCCTTATGCTTCCGCCATAGGGAGTCTCATGTATGCCATGATATGCACAAGGCCTGATATCGCATATGCTGTGAGCATTACTAGTCGATATCAATCTAACCCAGGATCAGAACACTGGGCAGCTGTCAAGACGGTCCTTAAGTACTTAAGAAGAACTAAGGACATGTTCCTCGTTTATGGAGGAGCGGCAGAGTTGCGAGTGGAAGCCTATACAGACGCAGATTTCCAATCTGACGTCGATGATAGAAGTTCCAACTCCGGATATGTATTCACTCTGAATGGTGGGGCTTTCAGTTGGAAAAGCAAGAAGCAAAGTGTAATTGCTGATTCCACGACAGAGGCTGAATATGTCGCTGCAGCTGAAGCCGGCAAAGAAGCGTTCTGGATGAAAAAGTTCATTACTGAACTTGGAGTGGTTCCAACCATCACATCACCAGTAACTTTGTACTGTGACAATAATGGGGCGATAGCTCAAGCCAAGGAACCCAGGGCTCATCAAAAGAACAAGCATTTTGATAGGCGCTTTAATATCATTAGAAGATATGCTGCCGAGGGGAAAGTCAACATCCTCAAAGTTGCTTCAGCCGATAACGTAGCAGATCCACTAACAAAGCCAATGTCTCAAATCCAGCTTGATCGTCATATGGATAAGATGGGTATTAGATACATGGGAGGATGGCTTTGAGTGCAAGTGGGAGATTGTTGGAAGTATGCCCACAAAGCCACTCATTTGATGTAATAGCTTTTTGGAATACTTAATGTGTTAAACTTGAAGGAAATTTTGTGAAAAACATGTTCATTTGAATAACATCATATAGCATGCAATTAACAATTAAAGGCGGAATCATGCTTTCATGCATTCAAAAACAAAACATCTACCATGAAATTCAAAGCCTAGTAGATTGGTGAACCTTGACTCAACTTAAAAACAACAATTTGTTAGTTGAGAAATATTTACCTTTGTAGATTCCTCTTTGCATATGCAAAGGATAATCACCCAAGAGATAGGGCCTTCATTCCTTGCTTCTTAGCTCCATGGATTTGGTTAGAAGAATAGGTTCTCCAAGTTCCCAAAATTGAGAACCTCTAAAGATTCTACACCAAGGTTGGATTGGAGAGGAAATGAGTGACCTTGAGGAAATAGAATTGCTAGACAATATCCCCCAAGGTGGTTGGCCTCTTAGAGAGAAATGGAAGCTTTGTGTTCTCACCAATTTTCTCTAAAATCAACAACTTTTGAATTTATGTTATAAAGTTCTTTATATAGTCACTTCTTTAAATGACCTAAAGAACCAAAAACCCTAATTCAACACTAAATGGATTTGGGCTTTTGGGCCTTTGTGAATCTTTATTCATTAAGTTGTCATACAACTTAAGTCAATGGGCTTTGACGTTCGAAGCCCATTGGGCCTTAAGGTCCAAAAACTATCCCGAGGTCTTTAACGAACTTATTCGTTTGATTAATTAACATATTAATTAATCCTTGCCATAAATAATTAAACCATTTAATTCATCTCCTTTGTTTCTTCAATCTCCACCTTATTTGGTGTACGATACATTAGGTTCCTTTTAGCGAGGCAGTGGGCGATTAAAACCATTTTACATCGATTGTGAATTGAAACTTACTTTCAATTCTCCCTTTAGTGATTACACACGTTTAGGGCTTCCACAAACCATGAGTGACCCCTAGCAGCATATCATGGCTACCCAAGCTAATCAGAAGAGGTAGAGAACCTATTCAGTTTAGGATTACAAATGCAATACGGTCTTTCTCTAATCTAATACTCTTGACCACATTGTTTGGTTTGATAGTTTATTTATTCATGTCTACTATCCAATGTGAATCATTTGCATTTTATGATTACCTTGAATGTGATTTGGAACGCATTCCCAAATCTCATTCATACTCTGGCCAGAGATTTTAATCATATCATAGAGTATTCTCCCTCAAGCCAATTGAAGGTTAGAGATCCCTTGTTGCGCATTCACTTGTCTCCATGACTAAGTGGCTTAACCCCAATGATGTCGTGGACACCCCGATGGGGTGACTTTGACATAATCAAAGATCAAGGACTTAACCACAAGACAACAACTGTGATGCCTCAGGTCAAAGGACTAATTTGCATTATCCCAAACATGAGTTCTCATGTGACATGAGTATGAGAACTCCTCGTTGATCGTGTTCAGTGAACTCATTCTCTATTGAGCACCTACGTACTTGTCTTGATGTCACACACACCAATGACTCGAGACTAGTCACTCTCCCTGAGAGAAGACATAGCACGTACTGATCTTATCGGACTGTCAATGCCCAATTGGCAATCCTATGATCAGGAACGTTTAGGATGTGTCTACGAAAGAATGGTCTCATTAATCTAACTTCATTAGATTGCATTCTTCCAATCACATATTCCTTGGACTTTATCGTTTAAGCATATAACATTTATATGAGACGTCTCAAACAATAATGTTTGCCCTTTATATGTAAACTAGATTAGTTTAACATGTGAAATATCCGTAAAGTATCATCATATGAATGGCTTTAGGGCACATTTCCAACAAAACTTTTATATGTTTAATGGAGGGCAAGACTTATTGTTAATCACTATTTATTGTATCATGTGTTTAAGCAATAAGAGAATCCAAGGGATGTATTTGGTCTAAGAGATAAGTGATCTAATGAGTTAGATTAACGAGACCTTTCTCTTATGTTCATTCCTAAAACGTTCCTAGCCATAGGATTGCCAATTGGGCATTGACAATCCGCTAAGGTTAGTATGTGTTATGTTGACTCAAACGTGAGTATGAACTAGTCTCAAGTCATTTGGTGTTGGACACTAAGACAAACACATAGGTGCTCGAAAGAGTAATCGAGTACACTGAACTACGATCAAAAGAGAGTTCGAACATACATGTCATGTATGAACTCTAAGGTTACAATATGCAAAGTAGTCCTTTGACCTGAGGCATCATAGATGTCTAATGGTTAGGTCCTTGATCTTTGATCATGACAACGGCATTCCTTCGGATTGTCCACGGCATTGTTGGGGTCATGCGATCTAGTCATGTAGGCATATGAATGCACAACAAGGGATCTCTAACCTTCCATGGTGGGAGGAGAATACTCTAAGATATGATTCTAAAGTCTTTGGCCAAAGCAAATGAATATGACTTAGGAAGTTGTTCCAAATCATATTCAAGGGAATCATATAGGAAAGTATCACATTGGATAGTAGACATGAAACAAACTATCACTTAAACAATGTGATTAAGAGTATTGTATTAGAGAAGGACCGTATTGCATTGTAGTTGTAACTGGATAGGTTCTCCAACCAATTCTACTTAGCTTGGGTAACCATGACATACTGCTAGGTGTCACTCATGGTTTGTGGAAGCCCTAATGATTAGCAAACACTAATCATCAAAGGGAGAATTGAAATGTGGTTTCAATTCACAATCGATCGTTAAGAGTAACATCGCCCACTGCCTCGCTAATTGGAACCTAATGGATCGTACACCGAGTAAGGATGTATGTGAAGAAATTAAATGAAATGGATAAGCAATTAAATGGTTTAATTGAAGAATGGTCAAGATTAATTAATTAGTTAATTAATTATACGAAATGTTCGTATTGGGCTTTTAAGTTGGTTTTAGGGCTTCGGGGCCCAAAAGTGTTTTGGTCCACAAGGCCCATTATGTTTAAGTTGTATGACAACTAAAACAAAATGGGCAATAAGCCCAATAAACACATATAGGCCGGCCATAAGGGTGAGGGTAGCAAACTTGGATTAATTACAAGTTTGCCACTCACTTGAAATGAAGTATAAATTCATCTTTATAGCTTTGTTTTCAATTAGGGTTTTCTTGGTGAAATTGGGTGAAACATGTTCTCTCATTTCTATCTAAAGAGGCCGGCCACATAGGGAATAAATCTAGCAATTTCTACTTCCCTAAGTCATCCATTTCATCCTCACAAGATACATCCTTGGTGAAGAGACTTAGAGACATCAAACTTTTGGTGATTTGGAGAACAAATCCTCAAACCCTCAAAGAAGCAAAGGAGCACTAAAAGGAGGAAAATCACAAGGAAGATCCAAGGAGCAAGGAGGTGACTTGAAGGCCCTCCACTTGGGTGAATCCCTTGTGTAAACAAGGATGAGCTTCAAGGGTAAAGAATCTCTAAATTCTTCATTCTCTTTAATGTTGTTAAAGAGTCTTTTGGTTCACCATATACTAGGCTTTGAAAGTCATGGGTTTTATGAATTGTTTTTGGATGCATGCCTACTTTAAAGAGTTAATAGTTTGCATATGTATTCAAATGTTCTTACATGTTCTTAGCTAGGACAAAATTTTTCCTTCAGAAAGCTCCTTGATTGTTCGATTGTCCGCTGCCATGTTGGGATCTTCCTCTTTTTCTTCAAGTGGATGTTCTTCAAACTCAGGTTCAGGAATAGGTGGATTACGATCTTGCTGATTCCTATTCCTTCTCAAAGTCCTCTCAAAATCGTCGTCAAAGTCCAAGATATGCTCACGAATCGGATGAGAACTCCGAGTCATAAACTAGTACCTAAAACAAGAAAACAAACAAGGACAGTAACTAACATAAAAACACACGAAAATAAACAAAAAAGAAATAACAAGGGATTAGCAATGTTGCTAATCCCCGGCAACGGCGCCAAAAACTTGATGCGAAAATTACTTAACACACAAATTAAACCATTTTGTATCAATTGTAGTAAAGAATGTAAGTAGGGATTGTTCTGGACCGGGGATTAGGAGGGCTTGCTAATAACCTCTAAACTGACTTAAAAACATATAAACAAAGTTAAAAACACTAAACTAGACTCAAAGAATTCAAAACAAACTCAAAGAACTCAAAACAAGCTAAAAACGCTCAAATCTGCCTAAAAACACAACTGGGCAGATTTGGACTCTAAACACACTTTTGGACGAATTTTGGTTTCAACTTGGTTCAAAATACTTAAAGACACAAACTAAATCAGTTGCTAACTAATATGACTCGACAAAGTGAAGGGGGTTTGGTTTTGACGAATTTGAAAACAAAACAAGTAAAGTAAAGAACTAGTGAAATCTGGACGAATTTGAGTGAATTAAATGGATAAAAGGCTAGCTAGGAGGTTCTTCTCCACACACGACACACTTGCATACAAAACGATTTCCAGTTGCTTTTCAATAAACCATGAATTCTCAACGCCCCAGATTAATTAGGTACACTTAAATTAACCCTCAGATTTTCCTAATTTCATTGAATTGGATGATTGCATACAACAACCCAAAGCAGTCCCCACAAGTTCCCTACATGAATTGCATAATAGAGATACAAGCAATAATCATTAAGTTCTATGAATCATAAGCATTGACGAAACACTTGTAACTATGAATTGCATGAAACTTATGCCAATAATTTACTTAACACGGTTGTGACGAGCAACCTTCACTACTTGTGAATATAAGTTCATAACGATTAGGTGAAACTCCCTTATATCCTAGCATCAGATTTATGCATGAAAATTAAGCGTGCACTCTCAACCAACACACATAAATCAGTTTTAATTCAAATGGATAAGTAAATTGAATTCACAACTGAAAGTAATCAAATCATATTGCAAGTATGAACATGGTTTCGAATTCCCCCTAGCTAAGGGGGGTTTAGTTACTCATAATTGCAACAAAATCAGAAAATAACAAAGTATACATTGAAAGCAAGAACGAAGTACACCTAAAAACGCTCCAAAGTTTCAAGCTTGAAATGCCAAGGACCTTCGTTTTCACCACCTTGTTGCAGCACAAGTGTCTAAGGATGTGTATGGATGAATGGATGGTGCTCACGGTCAAGGAATGAAAGTGTAAGTGTATGGAGTTGTGAGATGTGAATGTAGTGTCTTTGGATGGATTTTTTCTGATCCTCTCCCCCCTTGTTGTGGTGAAGGGTGGATGTATTTATAGGCTAGGGAGAGGACCACCATCTAATTAAGGTGGTAGTGGTGTATGTTGTGGTAATGAGTGGATGTAATGGGTGTAGTGGATGGATGTTTGGTAATTAGTGGATGTAATGGGTGTAGTGGGTGAATGTTTGGTAATGAGTGGATGTAATGGGTGTAGTGGGTGAGTGTTTGGTAATGAGTGGATGTAATGGGTGTAATGGATGAGTGTTTGGGTGTAATGGATGAGTGTTTGGTAATGAGTAGATGTAATGGGTGTAGTGGGTGAATGTTTGGTAATGAGTGGATGTAATGAGTGTAGTGGATGAGTGTTTGGTAATGAGTGGATGTAATGGGGGTAGTGGGTGAGTGTTTGGTAATGAGTGGATGTAATGGGTGTAGTGGGTGGATGTTTGTAGTTGTAGGTTAACACACTTGCACACACACATGCTGATTTCTAGCCTTCTAATCTTCAAAAACGTCCATCCACATGTCTCTATGCTTGCACTATCCAATCTTGGCCAAAAAATGCTCCAAAATGCTCCAAATAGCACTTTGTTGCCAACTTTGTTATTTGAACCTACAAACACACGAAAATAGCTTAAAGTACTAAAATAACTAGAATTAAACTAAGTAAATGCCAAGAAACAAGCTAACTAAGTTGCATAAATATGCTCCTATCATTGAGTAGTGATTTCAGTTATACAGACATATTTGAACTTGGTATCTACGTCATATGATAGTCAGATAGTAAATTCACTGCAATAATTTACACCAATTCTGCATCTAGAAAATTGCTTTTAATTTGGATCAGATCGGAAGGATTTCAGACATATTACATGGAATACAGTTAAACTATCCCTATGTCTAAAAACAAAGAGTTAACTATCCCTTAAATAAAATCATTCTTAGCACCATGATATTCTGTTTTTTGTTTTAGATTAGATAATTAAACAGTTGCTGATTTTCTGGATATGAAATGCCTATCCAAATGGTGAAAAGTGATCGGAACAGAGAAAGAGGAAACCCACTGTCCATGAAATATTACATCATGTACTTGAGAAATGTGCTTCATAACAGTGCATATCTTGATATATAACTTAAACGAATTGTGAAATTTTCTATTTGATGTCAAAACATCTTCTCATACTTGCAGTGGCGGAGCCAGAAATTCATGTCAGAAGGGGCCTTTAAACTAATGAAATAAATTAGAAAAAAAATTAGTAATATCATGGAAAATTTGAATCAAAGAAGAGTGATTGTATGAAAAAATTAGTATTGAGAGATGTCATAGTAAATAGAACATGTGTTGACATCTAACGCAACATTGATAATAACATTATAACTAGCTCAAACTATTATTACGATATTTTTCTTTTAATATTATTGAATCTTCCTCTCGAATATATATACCTTGTTTTATATGAACTAACAAAAAAATAAGCTATTATTACGATATTTTTTTTTAATATCATTCAATCTTCCTCCCGAATATAAATACCTTGTTTTATATGAACTAACAAAAAAATAATTGGTTTAAAAGAAATCAGAATGTTAGCATAAGGATAGTTATATATGGTAATTGGTAAAAAAATACCAAAAAATAGCTTTCCGTCAGCAAGCATCGACCCCAGGACCTAATGAAACCTTTAAAACCTGACATACCAACACACCACATGCACATTATTACAAAAATTACTACATAATCGATATAAATTTATTTCCAGGATGGGCCCTGGACTACCCTAGTCTCCATGTGGCTCCGTCACTGCATACTTGTGGGGGCTCTAGTTAAAAAAAATAAAAAGTTTTTTTAGGTAATCGGATCAATTTCTTTCTAACAGATACATATCTATGGTACAGCCCTGTGGGGCTTCTTGGCTCAACTTTTTGCTCAGCATTGTCCAAGAAGAGTTCGGTCATTGATACTATCAAACACATTTTTAGACACGCGTAACTTCTCTGCAGCAATGCCATGGGTTCCCGTGTATGTTTGTCATATTTGTACTTTACACATTGATAAAGCTACAGGCATGCTGTTAGAGCAAGTCCACCCCTAAGGACTTTGTGCCAGCACCCAGCGCATTTATCCACTCAAGTGAACAGTAATAGACCCTAGTGAACAGTAACAGACCAAAGCATTTCCACCCCTAAAAAAATGCGCTGGCAGCCAGCGCATTTATTTGGTGTGTTTTTTTTTTTTAAGTTTATTTCGGATATGATTTTTAACCAATTTTGGATAAAATTTCAAATAAACTTAAAAAAAAACACACTGAAATAAAATTACATACTCATCAAATAAAATTAAAAAAAAACACACTAAAATAAAATTACATAAACTCATCAAATAAACTATAGAAAGAAATTTTGTTTTTTTTTAAATTTTCTGTATTTTTTAATAATTTTTCTGTATTTTTTAATAAATTTTAATTAAGTTAATTAATCTGGACCGTTGATCTTTGATCGGACGGTCCAGTTTAAAAGTAAAATTTAATTTTTTTTTATTGTTGGAAATCCAACGGTCTAGAAAAACTAGCCATTGGAAATCCAACGGTTATAGTGAAGCCACGTCGCTGAGCCCAAGTGGGCTGACACCTTTTCAGGTTTCCCTGAAACCCACTCGCGCCTTGCGCGCTTGTGTTGCACGCTCCTGAGAAACAGGCCGGCTTCTGGGTCAGTCCAAAATGTGCTGGGCTGTTGCCTGGCATGGGCTGGGTGCCAGGCAATGTAACGGGCTGGAGCAAAAAAACAGGGGGCTGGCCTATTTTTTTGGCTGGGTGCCGGGGAGTTGGTTTTGGGGTGGACTTGCTCTTAAGTTGTGCCAAATCAAAAATTAGGTATTAGATGGCAAATATTTAATGAGTGGTTTTGATAGAGGTTGATAGTTAAGCTATTTATTTCAACATCTGTGTTCCGGTGTTTTATAAATGTTCAGACGTTGCATTGACCTAGCAAAGGGTTATAACGGTCTTTGGCACTGCTTGATGTTTCTTGGTTTTTTAAGTTCTGTTCTTCCTTTCAAATAACCTAAATTATGTATTACCAGGATAAGTATTTAGCCTTTTAACTTCTCCCTGCTTCCATGGAATATTGAGCATTTGACCTATCTCTGATTGAAGGGATCAAGTTGATTGAAATTATCTACTTACCCTCTCAAGTGGCTAATCTCATCTGGGTTCTAAAGTGACATCATTATTAATGAAATGTCACTTGTGAAGAAAAAACTTCGTACGATCCTTATAAGGGATTACGTTCTTTGGAACTATTTATCCACCCTTCCTCATGGTTATTTTTGTTTGATTTTTAAATAAAACAAGAAACGAAAGGTTCTAAAGTACATCAATTTTTAATCAAAATGTTTTAAATTATTGATTGGATATGATATACTGTTCCTTGGGAATTTAAATTCTCTTTATATTGTTACAAGGTGCATGCGGCATTTGTATAGTTTTTTGGCTCATAGAGTAATTTGCTTCCAATTTTGTTTTCTTTTGACAGATTGAGTCACCTGATTATGGTATTGTCTTATGCAGCATTAGTTGGACCCCTTCTTTTTTGTTGAAAAGATATGTCTTGACCGGAATACTCGATGGCCCCCATGAGCCATTTATTGCAGATTCAGTCGACTTTGTTGTTTCTCAGGTAGAGTCTGTGAACGCCTTTACAATCTACCCGTTATGGCTGTCCTTGTTACTTGAACAAGTTGAATGGTTGTGCAAGCTGTTGTAGTTTCTGACTTGGAACTGTGATAAATCAGGTTGAGATGCTCTCAAGAGAGGACCTTGCCTCCAGGTTAACTTTAACAGCTGATGCTGCTTCAGTTGGACCGCTGTTGCTTACAGATTCATTCATTACTATAATGGATGTATGTATTCCGGATCTGGTTTGGTTTGTGTTGGTGCATACAAATACATTTTCAAATAATCCCTCTAGAAACAAGTGTTTGGTTACATAATAAATTTGTCACACTGCATTCATTGCGATAAATGTCTTTCTAGATTCGGAGTTATTTCACTTCTTCATCCTAAATTGTTTTGAAGAGACCAGCTGTGGTGTGGATATGATGCTTTCAACCACTGTTTAAATGTGAATGTCTACAGCTTTATGCTTTAGCATGTTTGTTCATACATCTGAACCTTCTTGCAATACCATAGATAGGGATGTTTAAACATTTAAGCTGACCAGTCAAAAATTTCTTCCTGAAACATTTACACGAAGACAAATGACTACAGCGGGATTCCTCAACAACTCAAAGATGAAGTTAGCGAAAGGTATCTTAACGCAAGGCGAGCACAGTTGAAGACTGGGGGAGATTTTCCATTCCTCTCTAATTTGCTTCTACAAGTCTTTATGACCTTATAATCCAAATGGTGTTTGCAATGTGGTCAGCTGCATCTAAGACGGGTTGGTGTGGAACCTCGACCTGACTTAGTTCCAGGTATTTCAAAGGGAGGTGGTGGTGGTAGTTCTAGCGAAGAGAGTGAGAAAAAAGACCCAGAAGATCCACCCGATGATGATAAGGGAAGCCTGGATAATCCATTTGCAGAAACTCAGCTACCACCTGCTCCAGAGAGTTCAGAATCTCATAGCTCAGAAGACCAGCTCATCAGCAATGCAAAATTCTGCCACTTCGGTAATGGAGACACGACCTTGAAGAATCAACACACTATAACCACTGACTTGGTCGTGAGATGTTTGCTGTTCATTTGCTTTCATTTTATACATTAGTTTGAACTGTAATCTGAAGCTCAGACCTGTTGTGTAAAGTGGAACATCTTGACATTGTTGTTGGTTGCTTGGATTCTGATTCTGAGTTCACATGTGCTTATCTCCAAGCCCTTTGTGGTGTTACGAAGCGTAATATAAGCCCTCATCTCCTTGCATTAGATTTGGCAGCGTCGAAATACCTACTATGCGAGACTTTCAACTTCACACGAGGGCCCAATGGCCTTCGAAAGTATCTCCTAATGGTCGTGTATCGATGTACAAAAGTTAGATTGTTCACAATGAGGTCCAAGTTAAGGCTCCCAAGAGCAACCATGATGAGTCCGTGTCGTACATTGAGGACTCACTTGGTGTTGAGGATTGGAGTGGAATAACCTAACTGTATTTAAAGTATGTTTGAAGAAAGAAATAAAAAGGTCGTGTTCAACTTGAAGGTTGATGATAAATTATTCAATAATGAAACTTATCCATTTCAATCCCCCCAAAATGGTAGGATTGTCTTCTTAAAAAAAAAAAATTGATGTTTCCTTCACTTCCCCTTCTAATCCTCTCAAAGTTAAAAATTATTCATCTCTACCTTTGATAAAACTTGAAAGTTACAAGTTACACAATCCATTCTAATCCTAGTCACCAAATGAGCACCAAAGCATTTAGCAACTACATCAAGCTTCCAAATGTTGCTGTTACTTGAAGGTCTTACATTGGTTTTTCGATATCTTAGCTACATCCCATTCCCTAGGGCAAGACTCACCTACATAACCCATTAATACTTTACCCCACAGTTCATCACAGGACTGGGAAGGCTTCTCCAAGATCATTCAAACTATTGAACAAGCATTGTATTGAAGGCATAGACTGCACTTTACTAACACAAATATCATTGCACCATTTCCATGTACCACAATTGGCAGCTCAAGTTCTGTTGTTTACTTGGTCTTCAACCGAACGATGACCAAGTCTAGACAATAAAAAATATTCACAGATGAGGGAACTTCCTCTTACCCGAGTGTTCAACATGATAATCAAGTGAACTCTATTCAATGTTGGCAGACTGTCAATCTAGAGCATTAATGAAGTGAACTCTATTCAATTCTATGGTCCAACATTAATAATTGACATCGTAACATGACAAATTATGACAATAGAACATTACTTTTCAAATATCCTCGTCCGGACCAAACTAATTAAGTTGTCTAATTCTTACATTAAAATATCATATAACTATAACACTCCACATTTCCACATTAAATAAATCTAGCACTGTGATAGGACCCATTCCGTAGGAATGGAGAAGAAAAGGAAAATGCAAGAAAAGTAAGAAATAAAATAACAATTCTTTTCATTCATGCCTTTCCCAAATGGTGAAAGGAGGCTTATATACAACCCTAGCAGAGGAGTGCCCAGATGGGAACACATCTCTATCCTCAGAATCGTTGGATGAAGCCAACTACTCCAAAGATAAGATAAAATACCATAAAGATATAAACCCAACAAAAAGGATCCTAACATTCCCTCCCCCTTAAAATAAGGCATGTTCTCATGCCGTCCTTGGTATGTAGAGGCTTGCGCTGCTTGTTCTCCCAAGCCTTGGGGTTCTCAAAAAAAAAAGTATCATGATAGATGCCTCGAATACCAGTGGAGTGTGAATCTCCAAACAGACCACAAGAAAATCGGCTTCCAAACAGAATTTTGAACCAAGCTTGCCAAGCTGTGCTTCTACCACGCATGATCTCTGTAGAAGTGCAGGAGCTATGAAGCACACATCTCGTAAAATGGTATTCAACCTCTCCTTTGGTTTAACGAAAGCCGAAAGCCCAAAAACCATGGCTGGCAAAGGATAGAGAAGATAACAGAGGAGTACCAATTCAATCCTAGCAAACTTGACCTCAGTTGTTGAATATGTACCCGCATATACCCTTGGTGAAAATGCTAAATTCCCAAATCGTCTAGCATTTCACAAGCACACTAGCTTCCAAAAATCCAGAAAAGTGATATAACCAAAGAACTTTGGCCTAAATGATCCTAATGCATATAATGCTACTGAACAAAGACCCAAAATGATCTTCAATTTATACTGTGATACATTATGCAAGTAGGTATCATCAAATTTGGTGTTGATCGAATAATAATCTTGCATCCTTGGAGTAAGTAGCGATGCATCAGACCAATTGGCATCATCAACACAATATTGTATCAACTCTACCAAACGTGACAGCTCTTTGACCATTAAAGAATGATCTGCAAACAAAATGGCCCAAGTCTTGATATCATGAACATTTCCAAAATGGCTCAAAACACCATACATCACAATACAGGTTTGTTCAAGACTTTTGGCAGTCAAAAGTCCCAAAATGGCGTGGTTATATATAGTGTGGTCCAGCTGGACCCCAACACTTCTCACCAGCTTGATAATTAGCTCAAAACACCATGTTCCTGAGTAAGACATAGCAGCCTTAAACATCCAAACCACATATTGTTTATAACTTGCTGATAGGCTCTATAAAAGTATGTGCCATTGATGAACATAAGGGAAATAAGAGCTTAGAAAAGATATTGCCAGATTTAATTGGAGAAGAGCAGTAATCCCATTGTCATGAAAATTGAAGTAAGCAAGGCCTAAACTAGCCTTTCTTGCAACAAATTGCTCCAAGAGAATATTGTGCTTGCTTTTTTGTGACTGGTCAAGGTCATTGATAGCAAATGAATGCAAAATTATTGACTCGGCACTCAAGAACTGTGGCAAAGTTAGAGAAAATTGTAATATCATAGTTTCTAGTGTAGCATTCCATGTTGCTATGAAAATTTTCAATGCATTATCCATGAGCATCGGATGCTCAGTCGCATGCGGAGACTGCAACTTTGGAAGAATGATCATCCAATAGAAGTTCTCAATCTCAACAAGATTAGGAGAAAAAGATGAGCAACCAATCTGCTCCGTACCCACTGCTATACAAAAAACCATAGAAATCAACTTCTGAAAAAGTAAGAGAAAGTGACTCTGCCATGATTTGAAGAGGATTGGGTATGTGTACACGGAGAAGAACTGCAAACACTTCCTCTTCTTGTCTAAAATGTCCATCTGTAGGCCATTTCAAGTTGGCAGATTTTTCCAAAAGCCTGGTAATGGTTCTAGTAACACATGTGTTGCAATGGAAGACAAGTAGACAAATTGATGTCATAGTATCAATCATATGTCTAGATAAAGTAAAAGTGGAAATTACTTTAGTCAAGCCACTCATGAGCGTGGAGAAAATACCATGGCCCATCAAAGTGGGGTGTGCTATCCACACACCATGTTTTACTTCTCACACACCCCTTGTTAATTTATGTCCGTTGATCTTCTTCAATTCATCCGATTCGACAGCCGAAAACTAAAAAGGTGTGAGAGAAGTAAAAAGGGGTGTGTGTATATCACATCCCTTAAAATATTGTTCCAAATGGTAGAACAAACCATGGAACCTCTAGCAGTAAATTTAGAAGTCTGTAGTGCAGTTTGCTGCAGCTTGTCAATTGGGTCAAAATTATCAAAATGGATTCCCCAGTCCGTACTGTTTAAATTAAAACCGAAAGCGGTCAAAATCATCATGTGCTGACAGATTTCCCCAAGCAGTATGTCAACGATCGTTATATGAACAGAATTTTTTGTGTGTTCTATATATCCAAAAAAATCGCAAAGCACTAAAAACTGCTATAATCAGTTGCGGATTAGTGAACGAAATGAATCCGAAAGACATACGAATGCCATTGTCCTATAAATCTTTGGAAGAAAGGGAAAGTCCATTTTGTTGTTCATGGTGAGCAAGTGCCATTAGCTCCGCTTTCGTAGCAAATATCTGTTTTGAGCTTAAAACATGTTGAACCACAGAAGTATTACCCAACAAAAAGTGCAATTGTAGCCAATCCCACTGCGGGAAGTATTGCAGGTTGTGGTCATCCCCAAAAAATAACTGCTGAATATGACAATAAAGGAACCTTCCTTGGAATATAGCTCTCGGTCCACTTAGGTGACTTCTCTTCCTGCTAACAAAAAATTCCCACTTCGGTGCTTGCCCAAGCATCCTTAAAAAAGTATCCATAGCACACAAACTTACCCTTACAAAAGTGCCAGTCAACAAGGTAATGGGAGAACACAAAATGGTCTCAACATCACGTTGAACAGTGCTAGCCAGGAAAGAAGTATTGAGGAACACCCAAGCAGGAAAATGAAGGGACGAGGTTGTTGGAAGTATGCCCACAAAGCCACTCATTTGATGTAATAGCTTTTTGGAATACTGATGCGAAAATTTACTAACGCACAAATTTAAACCCTATTTGTGACAGTTGTAGTATATGGATAAGTAGGGATCGTTCTAGGCCGGGGATTAACTAGGGATGCTAACCAAAGTAAAATTAAATTAAAAACGTAAAAAGAAAATTTAAAACACTAAACTAGACTCAAAACACTTAAATAGAATCACTCAAAATAAAACTAACAAATAAACTAAAACAAATCAAAAGACTCAAAATAATTCAAAACTCAAGAAAACACAAACTAAATTAATTTCTAACAAACCTAACACTTTAAAATAAACGGGGGATTGATTTTTGACGAAATTGAATTTAAAACAGAAACTTAAAAACAAATTTCAAAGAAAATATATTTTATAGAATTAAAATGATAAGACGTTAGTTAGAGAGTTCCTTATCCACACATGAATAAATGCATACAATTTGATTCCCAGTTATGAATTCAACAAACGAATAAATGACAACGCCCCAAGTTAATTAGGTCCGCTTAAATTAACCTTCAGATTTCCCTAAATTCATTGAATTGGACGGGATACGCATCACAACCAAATTATTCTTATCAAGTTCCCTAACTATGGAATACGCATGATAGAGAGACATATCAAAGATCATTAAGTTTAATGGAAATCATAAGCATCGACTAGGCATTCATAACTATGGAATACGCATGTTAATCCAACCTAGGGTTTACTAAACACAATCGTGACTAGCGATTTTTACTACTAATGGATATAAGTTCATAACGATTAGGTGAAATTCACTTATATCCTAGCATCAAGTCTAAGCATGTAAATTAAGTGTCGACCCTTAACCCACATACATAAACAAGTTATTAATCAACACAGAAAAATAAACCACATCCAACGTTCAAGAATTCATAACTGGAGTAAATCAAATCATAATAAACATTTATCCATGGTTTCAAATTTCCCTCTAACTAAATAGAAATTAATTACACATGTTTAATATAATTGAAAAGCAAATTAAATTAAACATGAGTTTTAGAAAATTAAAACCAAATGAGGAGTTGCTCCTCTGTGCTTCTGTCCGAAGCTGTGCTGCCGTCTGTGCTTCCTGCGTGCGCCACTTCTTTCCTTGTTCCTGCGTCTCCCGCTGCACCAGGCAGCTGTCTGCCTTCCACTTCTGCCAGCGAAACAAGGCAGCTCTTTATTCCTGTCGAGAGCAGCTCCCTCTGTGCTGATGGTTCCTGTCTCTCGCAGCTCTCCCGCCACCTGTCTCTGCGTCAGTCTTGCTGCCAGCTGCAAGGGCAGCGCCTTCCTCAAGTTTCCTCCCGGAGCTCCTTCTCGCTGTCGCTGACTTCCTGGCAGCTGCTCCAAGCAGCCTGCCTTCCCTTTGCACAGTCCCCTTATTATATTTTCTCTTCTGCCGAGGCCTGGCTTCCTCCCTCCTCGGTTTCTGCTCGTTGTTCCTCCTTTTCTGCTGCCTCCTGGCAGCTCCCTCCTTTTCTTCCACAGCAGGGCAGCACTGCTGACTTCAAAAAATGCCCCGAGGTCCTCCTCCAAGTTCCCTTATTCCCTCCTGACTTCTATATCCTCGTGCTGACTGCCCCCACCTTCCCTTGTCTTTCTTTTCTTTTTATTATTTCTTCTCCAGTCGATCACCAGCTGCCTATTGCTTTCCACTTGCCATTTGTTTTCTAATTCTTTTTCTTTTCTTTATAAAACAAACCATGATGATGTTTCAAACATCATCATGAATCATTATTATTATTATATATATATATATATATTATTTAATTTAAAAGCTAATCTACATTGACGAATTTATTACATAAAATCACACTTATGTTATTTTTATTTTCTTAGCTAGATAAATTCTATAAAACACCAAAACAAAGTAAATAGCACAAAAATATGAGGAAATAACTAACAAAAGACAAGAGAATTTGATGTAAAATATATATAAATATGAGCTTATCAAATACCCCCACACTTAGCTTTTGCTAGTCCTCGAGCAAAATAAAGAACACAGAAAAAGTAATAACATGAAAATTATTAGCTTTCCCCTATGTGACCCTCATAGAATTTCATTCGAGAACATAAATCATCAAGAACCATAGCTAACACCAACAAGCTAATCCAAGTTCATTTTCCTTATTCAAATATTAGCAGTAATCTTTGAACCATCCTTGAAGTGTAGTGTGTGAGATAGCCATGTTAATGCAATTTCAAATTTTTATTTTTAAAATCACCATATGCAAACTAGCGACCTTCTCACGGGATTTACACTCAATCACACATGTGTTTAGTTTTAATGTGTTTCTCTCAAAGAAACAAATGTGAAAGTTCTACCATAAGCTTGCATAAAAATCACTTCTCCACAATCATAATTGCAAAACTTAAATCAAGAGGACTTTTATTGGACGTAATGAGGCTTAGGGATAGGGTTATTGAAACGAAAGAATAGGAAAACACAAGTTCCAAGCTACATTGCAAGCAATTATTTTCTTTAGATTTATAAGAACTCAAGCTCTCCAACGATTCTTCAGACATCTCCAACCACACCCATAAACTGAAAATTTAAAAACTTTTTATTTTCTTTGTATACAATCTTTCTTTTTCTTTTCCTTTTCTTTTCTTTTTTTTTTTTTTTTTTTTTTTTTTTTTTTTTCAAAAAGAAACAAATATGAAAAACCCCCACACTTATTCTTTTGCCAAACACCTTCAAAGTACTTCACAAACATTTCTCATAAGACAATCTCACATTGCTCGCTTGGAAAGGGTAAGGAAAAATATTTATTTCAGGCATAAGGGTAGACATATCTGGTGATAAGAAATAAAAGGTTCACAAATACGGCACAAATTGGCAATCTAATAATATCATTTTTCTTTGGGAAACAAGGTTATTTGGGCCATGGTGGTAAACCTAATGCCTCTATCATTTTCAAGTTCATGCAATCAATGACAAAAATTTCGAAAGATCGTTATGCAAGTTCTAGAGAAGTATCTCACATAAGTTCATCACACATGAAAGAATAAGAGTGTATGAAAAATGCACACACTTTCAATAGGCTCAAAAACTCACATAGGATGTATATGGTCACTAAATTCACATATGGAGCTTTAAATCATGCTTTAATTTCACATCAACAAGGCTATGTGCATTTGGTTTTTCAAAGATGATCAAATATGTACAAACTAATACGAGAATTAGGAATTTCACACAACACATGTTAACTAAGTTCTTGATGATCATGGTTCAAATTTTATTCAATTATATCATTGGGTCGGGAAACTAACAAAAATCTAATTCAAAACAATAAGGAAAACAAGGAAATATTTTTGGATTTTTTTAAATTTTCCGAAATTATTTTTATTTTTTTATTTTTTTTTTATTTTTTTTTAAAACAACAACTTAATTAAAAAAACACAAAGCAATAACATGGAAACAAATGAAACCAGTTCAAAGTCGAAGGTACAAAAATTTTCAATTTGGTCATTTTTATACTCTTTACCCCCACACTTAAACTAGATATTGTCCCCAATGTCAGAAAATATAATAAAATGCAAATAAAAATAAAATAAATAAATACAAAGAAACAAAATAAAGCAATAGGACTGAAAACTTCCCTAATTTGCAGAAAATCAAGCGATGACCCCCAAGCTTCCATTTTGCAATCAACTTCAAGGGTGGAAATTGCCAAAAGTTCCTGCAAAGAAAAGAAATAAATCAGTTACGCACGCAAGAAAATATAAAAGAAAACAAACGAAAAATTGAAAATGAAAATAAAAGATAATGAATAAAACTAATAAAAATGATCATTGGTCCTGTTTGGTGACTTTCCACAGCTTTGAACTTGAACTGGCCTCGGAACTTCTTAGCAAGGAAAATGAGACTTGATTGGTGGTGTTGTTGAAGCTTCTCGAGCTCTTGGTTTCAACTCAGACTCCTTCTGCCGGGTTGATTGAGTCTGCAGGCTACATTCTTCTCTTTTTGTTCTTCTGCATGGCAGGTAGGCACGAGGAATAGGTGGTGGTCTGCTTCTTTGTTCAATCTGTCCAAGTGCCGACCGATTGCCTTTCTTTCACCTTGCCCCGTAGCCGAGAGCAAGGGTAAAGGAAAAGTATGCCATGAGAAATCTTTGCCTCTGACTCTGATGATATGGGATACTTTTGCTTTTGAAGAAGTATCGTTCCACAGGTGTATGCTTGAACTGGGCTGGGGAACTTCTTAGCAAGGAAAATGAGACTTGATCTTGAAGATGAAGCAGCACCTTGTCTCCACATGCTTCAAGTATCATTTTCACTTGCCATGTCTGTTCTCCAGGCAGATGTGGCGACTTCTTCGGAAGTACATCAGTGGTTGAAGAAGAGCATTCAAGAGCAATGCTAGGTAAGCAATCAGGAAGGATTTCCAGGCAGTCGGTTCTTAGATTGGAGGATTGACACCGAGTGCTGGCTGATTGCCCGCTCTCTCCTTGCCCCAAAGACAAGGAAAAGGACAGGGAGAAAGCGTGATATGAGATACTCTTGCTTTCAACCTTCATGATATGAAATACTCTAGCTCTAGATGACTTGTTTGGAAAGGTATCCCAAGGAATGAGAAACACAGAGAAACTCGAGAGGGTTTGATGGAAAGGCATTTTCGGAGATGAAAAAATTCGGAGATGAAGAAGTGCTGAGAGAGTTTGCCTTTGCAATGGATGCGAAGGTAGACGTTTATAGGTCTTTTCTTCACAACCGAAACTATTCTTTTACCCCTGTCGGCAGCCGGTGGATGGATGAACAGTACAGGTCACGCGCTTTCTGAAAAAGCCACCCGTAATTTGCGCAAAGCTGACAGCGCGCGTGACGAGTGACGACAAAATTGGAAAAATCAGGGAGCGGCTCGTGGTTTCTGAGCAATCCCGACTTTTGAGAAAGGAATTGCATGTGACACGTCTGGACAAATCAGGGAGCGGCTCGCCTCGTGATTCCTGACTGCTCCGGCTTTTGAGAAAGGCGCCCGACTTTTGAGAACGGCGACGCCGCTTTTGAGAAAAGAATCCGGCTTTTGAGAAAGGAGCCCGGCTCTTCGATTTGCGAGAGGGCGCCTCTTCGACTGCTGAGTGATGCCTCAACGATTTCTTCTTCTTATAAGAACGCTCATTTTTGTTCCACAACACACTTAAGCTCCCCCTGTAAACACTCCCTCCTGTAAACACTTCCTCCTTGCATTTCTTTTAATCTTGATCAGTCCGACTCTTCATTCTCAACACCTTCAAATATGTCTTGCCCCTCTGACCGTCGCCTTAACTTGAATGTTGGGGAAGATAGTGATATATCTTCTCCAACCAACATTTGGCAGCCGTCCTTCATATCCCCAAATGGTCCTCTTACAGTTGGGGATTCCATGATGATGAACGAAACAACCGCATCGGTGGTGGCCAGAAATCTGCTCACTCCTAGAGACACTAGGATACTTTCCAGGCGGTCCGACGAACTGGCTGTCCAGGACTCTATGGCCTACAGCGTCCGATGCGCAGGCTCAGTATCAAACATGGGCCAGCGCCTTCTTGCACGAACTCGTCAGGTGGAATCGTTGATGGCTGAAGTGGCTAGTCTTCGGCAGGAGGTCAGAGTGCTCAGGCATGAGAACAGGGATTTGCACATGCTCGCAACCAATTACTCCACAAGCATGAAGAGGAAGCTTGATCAGCTGCAGGAGTCCGAAGTGCGGATTCAGAGTGATCATCAACGGTTTATGACGTTACTCCCGAGGTTTGTGTTGCCTTCGTCCTCGGGAGCAGCACCAAGTATTGAGGCTCCGAATGATCCAGCTCTGGCGCTTCGTCTTTCAGGGGCTCCGTCGACCTCCGAGGCACCACCTACCAACGACCAATGAACGAAATTAGTTTACAAGTTATTGTAAAATATTTATGCATTTAAAATTTTTTTTTTATTTTTTTTTTAATTTTTAAATTATGTAATGTTTATTATTATCATTATTATTAATTAAATTTTTTTTTTTTTTAATCAATATAAAATAAGTAATCAAAGTAAAAAGACTATGTTTAACTTTCTAAACAAAAATCACAACTAAATAAACAAAACAAAATGAAAGCAGTAAAGAGAAGGGATTAGGAATGCAAATCTGATTGTGGGTGATTCCTAGGCCTCCCTTCATTATTCAAATGCATGGGCTTATCATTGAACGGACGGTGATACTTGAAATGATCTGACAACGGTCTAAGTTCTAATGACGGTGCCTGAATCATCAAAATTAAATTGTTAGTATAACATAAAATTAAAAATGGAGAAGATGGCTTACTTTCTCGTTCAAACTCAATGACAAACACCACATTTTTGAACATTTCCGGGACTTTGAACTTAGCCAGATTTATTATGATGGTTGTGGCTTGTCCCGTGTCATCAGTCTCAACTTCTGTGGGCTTGATTGTCTCATGCACAACCTCTTGGATGTATTCTTGAAATTCTTCGGCCACCTCATTTTCTGAAATCCCTCTTCTTGGTGTACAAGTTTCTTTGATTGTTTCAACATCATCGGGAACATGATTTTGTGCACCAAAAATTTGGATCTCATTTTGCACCTCTGGAAGATCTTCCACAACGTATTTTTCATTCACTTCTTCCTTGGGATTTAAAAACCTGCAAGGAAAAAGGACATTTGGTGGAACGATGTTAGAATGAATTGAACTTAGAACCTCCTCACCTGAGTTGGATGACATAAGGACTTGGGGGGTTTGCGATAAGAATTCTTCTAAACTGCCCAAGTCGTCATCCTCATCTTCTTCTTGAATTGGCAATTCATCCATGTTCGGGCTCTGTTTGGATGGTTCTGGGACAACTTCATCCTCCATGTCACCTTGATCTCGAATCTGTGCCATGAATTCCATAATCTGCCCAACTTGCTCCTCCAAAGCATCCACCTTGTTGGCTTTATTTTGCATCTCCATGTTTCGATTTTCTACGTCCTGGGTCAAAGAGGTTAGTAACTTATTCAAAATGTCATTATCCGAGGACGTACCTGAATTTGGTTGGGGAGATTGTGGTGGAGGCTGTGGTGGTTCATATGGCCATTGATAGTACTCCTCCGATGGTTGCCAATATTCTGCTTGGTGAGTCTCCTCAGCTTGATTTTGTGAACCCTGCGCCAAAGAAATGAGTCCATCAAGAATTTCATTATAATTAATGGGCATACTTGAATTCGATTGAAATTGCTGTGGGGGATGCTGTGGTGGCTGCATAGGTCTTGAATATAACTCGTCTTGCTGCCAATATCCACCTTGTTGAAATTGTTGAGGTTCATCCCACATATACTCTGAATTACTTCTCCAATCCGAATTATAAGCGTTGGAAAACATGTTGCCCCTTGATTGGTTATAGCCTTGATATCCCCAAACATCTTCATTTGCAGAAAATTGGGGATATTGATGAGTTTGAAATCCTTGCTCATAGGGCATATCAAATGTAGGGCCACTTGGCATTGTGGGCCTTCCAGCATTCTGAGTCAATTGAGCAGTGAATTGTGCCAATTGAGCTTGAATGGATTCGAGTGCCATGTCTCGCTCCATTGTACCTAAAATCGAAGAAAACTAAATCAAATATCCATATACTACAACTGTCACAAATAGGGTTTAAATTTGTGCGTTAGTAAATTTTCGCATCAAATTTTTGGCGCCGTTGCCGGGGATTAACTAGGGATGCTAACCAAAGTAAAATTAAATTAAAAACGTAAAAAGAAAATTTAAAACACTAAACTAGACTCAAAACACTTAAATAGAATCACTCAAAATAAAACTAACAAATAAACTAAAACAAATCAAAAGACTCAAAATAATTCAAAACTCAAGAAAACACAAACTAAATTAATTTCTAACAAACCTAACACTTTAAAATAAACGGGGGATTGATTTTTGACGAAATTGAATTTAAAACAGAAACTTAAAAACAAATTTCAAAGAAAATATATTTTATAGAATTAAAATGATAAGACGTTAGTTAGAGAGTTCCTTATCCACACATGAATAAATGCATACAATTTGATTCCCAGTTATGAATTCAACAAACGAATAAATGACAACGCCCCAGGTTAATTAGGTCCGCTTAAATTAACCTTCAGATTTCCCTAAATTCATTGAATTGGACGGGATACGCATCACAACCAAATTATTCTTATCAAGTTCCCTAACTATGGAATACGCATGATAGAGAGACATATCAAAGATCATTAAGTTTAATGGAAATCATAAGCATCGACTAGGCATTCATAACTATGGAATACGCATGTTAATCCAACCTAGGGTTTACTAAACACAATCGTGACTAGCGATTTTTACTACTAATGGATATAAGTTCATAACGATTAGGTGAAATTCACTTATATCCTAGCATCAAGTCTAAGCATGTAAATTAAGTGTCGACCCTTAACCCACATACATAAACAAGTTATTAATCAACACAGAAAAATAAACCACATCCAACGTTCAAGAATTCATAACTGGAGTAAATCAAATCATAATAAACATTTATCCATGGTTTCAAATTTCCCTCTAACTAAATAGAAATTAATTACACATGTTTAATATAATTGAAAAGCAAATTAAATTAAACATGAGTTTTAGAAAATTAAAACCAAATGAGGAGTTGCTCCTCTGTGCTTCTGTCCGAAGCTGTGCTGCCGTCTGTGCTTCCTGCGTGCGCCACTTCTTTCCTTGTTCCTGCGTCTCCCGCTGCACCAGGCAGCTGTCTGCCTTCCACTTCTGCCAGCGAAACAAGGCAGCTCTTTATTCCTGTCGAGAGCAGCTCCCTCTGTGCTGATGGTTCCTGTCTCTCGCAGCTCTCCCGCCACCTGTCTCTGCGTCAGTCTTGCTGCCAGCTGCAAGGGCAGCGCCTTCCTCAAGTTTCCTCCCGGAGCTCCTTCTCGCTGTCGCTGACTTCCTGGCAGCTGCTCCAAGCAGCCTGCCTTCCCTTTGCACAGTCCCCTTATTATATTTTCTCTTCTGCCGAGGCCTGGCTTCCTCCCTCCTCGGTTTCTGCTCGCTGTTCCTCCTTTTCTGCTGCCTCCTGGCAGCTCCCTCCTTTTCTTCCACAGCAGGGCAGCACTGCTGACTTCAAAAAATGCCCCGAGGTCCTCCTCCAAGTTCCCTTATTCCCTCCTGACTTCTATATCCTCGTGCTGACTGCCCCCACCTTCCCTTGTCTTTCTTTTCTTTTTATTATTTCTTCTCCAGCCGATCACCAGCTGCCTATTGCTTTCCACTTGCCATTTGTTTTCTAATTCTTTTTCTTTTCTTTATAAAACAAACCATGATGATGTTTCAAACATCATCATGAATCATTATTATTATTATATATATATATATATATTATTTAATTTAAAAGCTAATCTACATTGACGAATTTATTACATAAAATCACACTTATGTTATTTTTATTTTCTTAGCTAGATAAATTCTATAAAACACCAAAACAAAGTAAATAGCACAAAAATATGAGGAAATAACTAACAAAAGACAAGAGAATTTGATGTAAAATATATATAAATATGAGCTTATCAAATACTTAATATGTTAAACATTTATATGTTTAACGGAAGGGCAATACTTATTGTTAATCACTATTTATTGAATCATGTGTTTAATCAATAAGAGAATCCAAGGGATGTATTTGACATAAGAGATAAGTGATCTAATGAGTTAGATTAAGGAGACCTTTCTCTTATGTTCATTCCTAAAACGTTCCTAGCCATAGGATTGCCAATTGGGCATTGACAATCCGCTAAGGTTAGTATGTGTTATGTTGACTCAAACGTGAGTATGAACTAGTCTCAAGTCATTTGGTGTTGGACACTAAGACAAACACATAGGTGCTCGAAAGAGTAATCGAGTACACTGAACTGCGATTAATGAGAGTTCAAACATACATGTCATGTACGAACTCTAAGGTTACAATATGCAAAGTAGTCCTTAGACCTGAGGCATCATAGATGTCTAATGGTTAGGTCCTTGATCTTTGATCATGACAAAGGCATTCCCTCGGATTGTCCACGGCATTGTTGGGGTCATGTGATCTAGTCATGTAGGCATATGAATGCACAACAAGGGATCTCTAACCTTCCATGGTGGAAGGAGTATACTCTAAAATATGATTCTAAAGTCTTTGGCCAAAGCAAATGAATATGACTAAGGAAGATGTTCCAAATCATATTCAAGGGAATCATATAAGAAAGTATCACATTGGATAGTAGACATGAAACAAACTATCACTTAAAACAATGTGGTTAAGAGTATTGTATTAGAGAAGGACCGTATTGCATTGTAATTGTAACTGGATAGGTTCTCCAACCAATTCTACTTAGCTTGGGTAACCATGACATACTGCTAGGTGTCACTCATGGTTTGTGGAAGCCCTATTGATTAGCAAACACTAATCATCAAAAAGGGAGAATTGAAATGTGGTTTCAATTCACAATCGATAGTTAAGAGTAACATCGCCCACTGCCTCGCTAATTGGAACCTAATGGATCGCACACCAAATAAGGATATATGTGAAGCAATTAAATGAAATGGATAAGCAATTAAATGGTTTAATTGAAGAATGGTCAAGATTAATTAATTAGTTAATTAATTATACAAAATGTTCGTATTGGGCTTTTAAGTTGGTTTTAGGGCTTCGGAGCCCAAAAGTGTTTTGGTCCACAAGGCCCATTATGTTTAAGTTGTATGACAACTAAAACAAAATGGGCAATAAGCCCAATAACCATATAGGCCAACCATTTAGGGTGAGGGTATGCAAGTTTGCTTAATTGCAAGTTTGCCACTCACCTAAGAAATGAAGTATAAATTCATCTTTATAGCTTTGTTTTCAATTAGGGTTTTCTAAGCTACTTGGGGATAGTTATCTAGCAAATTTACTTCTCTAAGTGATCCATTTTCATCCTCACAAATTACATCCTTGGTGAAGAGACATAGAGACATCAAACTTTTGGTGTTTTGGAGAACTAATCCTCAAATCCTCAAAGAAGCAAAGGAGCACTAAAAGGAGGAAAATCACAAGGAAGATCCAAGGAGCAAGGAGGTGACTTGAAGGCCCTCCACTTGGGTGAATCCCTTGTGTAATCAAGGATGAGCTTCAAGGGTAAAGAATCTCTAAATTCTTAATTATCTTTAATGTTGTTAAAGAGTCTTTTGGTTCACCATATACTAGGCTTTGAAAGTCATGGGTTTCATGAATTGTTTTTGGATGCATGCCTACTTTAAAGAGTTAATTGTTAGCATATGTATTCAAATGTTCATACATGTTCTTAGCTAGGACAAAATTTTTCCTTCAAGTGGTATCAGAGCCTAGGTCTAGTGTATGGTGGATCCTTTTGGGTTTTGTGATTTTCATGTTTTATGATTTAAATGTTGTAAATGTTACAAGCTTTGTTCTTGCTTTGAATATAAATTTTGCTAGAAAATTTAGCATCTCAAATGTTGTAGATGTATTTCATTTAAGCATGAATATTGGAACTAAAAATTTGGTGCCATGTATTTTGAGTTTTCATAAGTGTTCTTCAATGTTCTTGGAGTTCTTGCCAAGAACAAAAAGTTTTGAAGTTTTGATTCAAAAAGTTTTATGTTTTTACATAAAGTTTTGATTTAATTTTAGTGGGTGATGGTTAATGATTAAGTAATTTTAATGGGAGACAAACTTTGTTTTAAAGAATGACATAAATCATTTCATACAAAATTTTATTTCATCTTTACCTCACCTAACATAACCCACTTACAAAACTTTGTATAAAATTTGAATTTTACCAATAAAAACCACTTATGGCAGGCCACCCTATTAAATAGGGTATTTTTGGGTGTTTTGTGCACTTACATAAAGTTTTGATACTTTTGTGTATTTGCATTTTGGCCCAAAAGTTTACGTTTTTACGTTAAGGTCCAAAAACTTTAAAGGACAAATTGTTTTGCTCCTTTAATGATGTTTTTGACATTATTAAAAATGTTTGGGTTCTAAGTTGTAATTACATGAAGTTGTGGACTCTTGTGTTTTTACAAAGTGACCCCAAAAGTTTTTGTTTTTAGAAAATGGCCCAAATTAGATGAGAACAAAATGGTTTGTCTCTTTAAATGAGAATTGGATTTTCATTTTATTTAGTTTCATTTAAATCAATTCTATGGATCCGAAAACCAATTGTTTTAAAGTTGTTTTCTTAATTAAATGTGTTTGATTAAGAGAAGGGTGATTATGAACCAAATGCCTCGATAATTGAGCTATGTGATTGGCCGCTTTACATTATGAATGTTTGGGCTTGGTAGTGTAGATTTGAATGTAATTTGATTAGTTCAAGATTGTTGTAAATGGACATAAGTCCATCATTTATGTTGTAAAAGGGCATAAGCCCTTATTATTATTTCATGTATTCCTTTTGTTTAAATGTATGCAAAATGGAATAGTTGGGTCCAACGCCCAATAGGAAATAACGGTTTAATTGGATTAAACGCGTAACTAAAATCAACAACTACATACCTTAGACCCAAGGTCCAACACAAGGCTCGTGTTGGATCAAATCAAACGGTTCATAATCATCCTAAAACCTAATATGACTATATAGTCCATATGAGGATGCAAAGCATTCGTTAGTAGTTCCATATAGTCTCGCTTGTTTCAACGAAACAGTGGGAGTATTATATACTACTAATTCATATAAACTTGGACCAATGGTTGTGATAGGCCCAAGTTCTTTTAATGTGATTAAAATGTTTTGATGTAGCCCAACGCTATTCCCTCAAACAAATATTTAAGTTGATAAGCGAGAGATGTTTAGAATATCTCTTCGTAGGCCTTCCACCGTGGTGGGTTCCAAGCGTTTGTGACTCATGCACCGGCTTCACCCTATCATGGGGGAGTACAAAGCATGTGCTTATATCCAGGAGGAATCCATATACATATGATGAGGTGAGTGTAGGCAACGAGGATAGCCAACATCGTATCATCGTGAGGCTATTCTTGAACCCCTTCACGAACTAAGCATGGTGGGAATAACTTAAACTAAGTGCAATGGTGCCAACATCGTATCATCGTGAGGCAACATTCTCTAGAGGCCAAACGAGATGGGTAATTACAAAAGGTTGTAAATGAATAATGCGTTATTCTCTCATCATTATTTTTGCTAGCCAACATCGTATCATCGTGAGGTGAGCTTGGTAATGGTGAGTCTCCCATAACCCACTAAGAGTTCAATATAACTCTCGAATTCTATTGAGGGATGTGGAATTTGCCAAAAATGGTGGGTGATACTATTTGATTAAAAGACCCAATCAAAATAGTTTTAAACAACAATGCTAATTCGATTTCTGTTATGTTATGTAGTGAACGACATGCCTAAAATTATACCCACCATTATACTTGACAAAAAGGGCCTAAAGGGCCAACGTTTCCTTGCTTGGTATCGCCAAAATTGAGACTGTCTCAAAGGTGAAAGACATATTGTATGTGCTTAAGCAATCCCCTCCTCATGTACCTCCTACGAAACTAGCTTCAAAGGAGGAGTGTCAAAATTATATTAGACACTATGAGGATGACTTACAAGCCAAATGCTTAATCCTCACTTCACTTAGTGAGGAGCTTATGAAGCTACATAAGCACATGGACACTTCTTGTGCCATGGTTGAAAGTTTGCATAAGATGCATGACATTGAGACTAGTAATGTACGATTCTCAAATATTTGTAGTCTAATGAATGCCAAAATGGCAAAGGGGACATCGGTCCATAAACATGGACAAAAGATGGAAAAGATCTTTCAAGATCTTCAAAGTTTAGGAACTTCCATCGATGGGAAAATGGCCCAAGACTTTTTCCTTGCATCTCTCTCGGATGATTTCACTAAGTTTATCGTAAACTATAAAGTGAATATATTCGATCATTCTTTGAAAGAGATGATTGACATGTGCTGTAAATTTGAAAAAAGGTTTCAAAAGGGACAGTGGGAGTGAGAATGCAATGATAAGGAAAATGTTACATAAGAAGAAGGCAAAGAAATCCAAAGGAACATGCTTTCATTGTGGAAAGGATGAACGTTGGAAGAAGAAATACAGGGTGCGCATTGCGAGCCTTATGACACGGACTTTTGAAGAGACTATTTCTGTCATAGAGAGTGCTTTTACAGTGAGCTCCAATTCCTGGATATTTGATTCAGGCGCTAGTCAACATATCTGTAATACGTTGCAGGGACTAACAGGGAGCAGATCACTGCGCAATGATGAGATGGTTGTGCAAGTTGGGAACGGCACTAAAATCTCTGCAAAAGCAATAGGCACCTATATGCTTAACCTACCCTCTGGGGAAGTCCTGGAACTTAAAAATTGTTTATATTTTCCTTCATGTATAAAGAATTTGATTTCCATCTCTAAGCTTTTACGAGATGGGCACTCAGTGTTGTTTGACAAAATGAGTTGCACTTTATACTTGAACGGTCATATTATCTCTCATGGTAATATGATAGAGGGACTTTTTCACCTAGAGACGAATAGTGGGATGCACTGTATTGAAAGCGGGAATACCTCAAAACCCAAAAGGGCTAGAGAAGAAGTTAACCAAGAAAAGATGTGGCATCTTAAACTTGGACATGTGAACCTTGATAAGATTCGCAAGATGTCGAAAGACGGATATTTCCGCCCATTAGGTAATGACCGGATGGGTACTTGTGAATGTTGCTTGAAAGGGAAGATGACCAAATCTCCATTTACTGGAAAAGGAGAGCGTGCCACTGAAATTCTAGGGTTAATCCACACTGACGTATGTGGACCTATGTCTACTACGTCGAGAGAAGGCTTCTCATACTATATCACATTCACCGACGATCACTCTCGGTTTGGCTATGTATATCTTATGAAGTACAAGTCAGAATCCTTTGAAAGGTTCAAAGAATTCAAGAATGAAGTTGAGAAGCAAACTGGGAAACAGATAAAAATCCTAAGATCGGATCGAAGGGGTGAATATCTGAGTAATGAGTTCCTAGATTATCTCAAAGAGTGTGGAATAATATCACAGTGGACTCCACCGGGAACTCCACAACTTAATGGAGTTTTTGAAAGGAGAAATCGAACCTTGATGAACATGGTTCGTTCTATGATGAGTTCCGCTGATCTACCAGTAACATTCTGGGGATACGCTCTATATACAGCAGCTTACTTGCTTAATAGAGTACCTTCCAAATCAGTTTCACAAACGCCCTATGAGATATGGCATGGAAGAAAGCCAAGTCTTAATCATATTAAGATTTGGGGTTGTGAAGCATATGTCAAGAAGCTTGAGGCTACTAAGCTTGAAGCGAGATCAGTAAGATGCTATTTTGTGGGATATCCTAGAGAAACTATGGGATATGAGTTCTACCATCCTGACGACCAGAAAGTCTTTGTCGCCAGAACTGCTATGTTTCTAGAGGAACAATTTGTTCTCAAAGGAACTAGAAGCAAAGAGATGGAAATTAATGAGATTAATAATGAACCGCAAACAAGCACTCGACATATTGACAACCCTGTTCCTGAACCCCTAGCTCCACGTAGATCTGAACGGGTTAGTAAGCCACCTATGAGGTTTGGCTTAAATAATGACTTTGATGAATTGTACCTTCTAGGTGACAATGAAACAAAGGAGGACCCTAGGAACTACACTGAAGCAATGTCCGACATTGATTCAAAGAGATGGCAAGAGGCCATGAAATCCGATTCGGATTTTGCTTGCTATAGCTGCGTACCATGATTATGAAATCTGGCAAATGGACGTGAAGACAGCTTTTCTGAACGGCTACCTACAGGAAGAGCTCTATATGACTCAACCCGAAGGTTTCGTGTCCGAGTCTGAAGAGACTAAGGTATGCAAGCTTCAAAGGTCCATTTATGGACTTAAGCAAGCCTCCAGGAGCTGGAACATTCGTTTCGACACTGAAATCAAAACGTTTGGTTTTACTCAAAACGAAGACGACAATTGTGTTTATCAAAAAGTCGTTGGGGATGCAGTAGTATTCCTAGTGTTATATGTAGATGACATATTACTATTCGGGAATAACACTGCAGTACTTTCTTCTGTAAAAGTGTGGTTGTCTAAAACCTTCCACATGAAAGATTTAGGAGATGCATCTTATGTACTTGGGATAAAGCTCTATCGTGATAGATCCAGAAAATTAATTGGATTATCCCAATCTATGTACATTGATAAGGTGCTAAGTAGGTTCCAAATGGAAAAATCTAAGAAAGGTTTTCTTCCTGTGAGACATGGAATTCACCTTTCTAAGTCCATGGGACCTAAGACTCCTGAAGAGATACGGCTAATGAATGAAATTCCTTATGCTTCCGCCATAGGGAGTCTCATGTATGCCATGATATGCACAAGGCCTGATATCGCATATGCTGTGAGCATTACTAGTCGATATCAATCTAACCCAGGATCAGAACACTGGGCAGCTGTCAAGGCGGTCCTTAAGTACTTAAGAAGAACTAAGGACATGTTCCTCGTTTATGGAGGAGCATCAGAGTTGCGAGTGGAAGCTTATACAGACGCAGATTTCCAATCTGACGTCGATGATAGAAGTTCCAACTCCGGATATGTATTCACTCTGAATGGTGGGGCTGTCAGTTGGAAAAGCAAGAAACAAAGTGTAATTGCTGATTCCACGACAGAGGCTGAATATGTCGCTGCAGCTGAAGCCGGCAAAGAAGCGTTCTGGATGAAGAAGTTCATTACTGAACTTGGAGTGGTTCCAACCATCACATCACCAGTAACTTTGTACTGTGATAATAGTGGGGCGATAGCTCAAGCCAAGGAACCCAGGGCTCATCAAAAGAACAAGCATTTTGATAGGCGCTTTAATATCATTAGAAGATATGATGCCGAGGGGAAAGTCAACATCCTCAAAGTTGCTTCAGCCGATAATGTAGCAGATCCACTGACAAAGCCAATGACTCAAATCCAGCTTGATCGTCATATGGATAAGATGGGTATTAGATACATGGGAGGATGGCTTTGAGTGCACGTGGGAGATTGTTGGAAGTATGCCCACAAAGCCACTCATTTGATGTAATAGCTTTTTGGAATACTTAATATGTTAAACATTTATATGTTTAACGGAAGGGCAATACTTATTGTTAATCACTATTTATTGAATCATGTGTTTAATCAATAAGAGAATCCAAGGGATGTATTTGACATAAGAGATAAGTGATCTAATGAGTTAGATTAAGGAGACCTTTCTCTTATGTTCATTCCTAAAACGTTCCTAGCCATAGGATTGCCAATTGGGCATTGACAATCCGCTAAGGTTAGTATGTGTTATGTTGACTCAAACGTGAGTATGAACTAGTCTCAAGTCATTTGGTGTTGGACACTAAGACAAACACATAGGTGCTCGAAAGAGTAATCGAGTACACTGAACTGCGATTAATGAGAGTTCAAACATACATGTCATGTACGAACTCTAAGGTTACAATATGCAAAGTAGTCCTTAGACCTGAGGCATCATAGATGTCTAATGGTTAGGTCCTTGATCTTTGATCATGACAAAGGCATTCCCTCGGATTGTCCACGGCATTGTTGGGGTCATGTGATCTAGTCATGTAGGCATATGAATGCACAACAAGGGATCTCTAACCTTCCATGGTGGAAGGAGTATACTCTAAAATATGATTCTAAAGTCTTTGGCCAAAGCAAATGAATATGACTAAGGAAGATGTTCCAAATCATATTCAAGGGAATCATATAAGAAAGTATCACATTGGATAGTAGACATGAAACAAACTATCACTTAAAACAATGTGGTTAAGAGTATTGTATTAGAGAAGGACCGTATTGCATTGTAATTGTAACTGGATAGGTTCTCCAACCAATTCTACTTAGCTTGGGTAACCATGACATACTGCTAGTTGTCACTCATGGTTTGTGGAAGCCCTATTGATTAGCAAACACTAATCATCAAAAAGGGAGAATTGAAATGTGGTTTCAATTCACAATCGATAGTTACGAGTAACATCGTCCACTGCCTCGCTAATTGGAACCTAATGGATCGCACACCAAATAAGGATATATGTGAAGCAATTAAATGAAATGGATAAGCAATTAAATGGTTTAATTGAAGAATGGTCAAGATTAATTAATTAGTTAATTAATTATACAAAATGTTCGTATTGGGCTTTTAAGTTGGTTTTAGGGCTTCGGGGCCCATTATGTTTAAGTTGTATGACAACTAAAACAAAATGGGCAATAAGCCCAATAACCATATAGGCCAACCATTTAGGGTGAGGGTATGCAAGTTTGCTTAATTGCAAGTTTGCCACTCACCTAAGAAATGAAGTATAAATTCATCTTTACATCCTTGGTGAAGAGACATAGAGACATCAAACTTTTGGTGTTTTGGAGAACTAATCCTCAAATCCTCAAAGAAGCAAAGGAGCACTAAAAGGAGGAAAATCACAAGGAAGATCCAAGGAGCAAGGAGGTGACTTGAAGGCCCTCCACTTGGGTGAATCCCTTGTGTAATCAAGGATGAGCTTCAAGGGTAAAGAATCTCTAAATTCTTAATTATCTTTAATGTTGTTAAAGAGTCTTTTGGTTCACCATATACTAGGCTTTGAAAGTCATGGGTTTCATGAATTGTTTTTGGATGCATGCCTACTTTAAAGAGTTAATTGTTAGCATATGTATTCAAATGTTCATACATGTTCTTAGCTAGGACAAAATTTTTCCTTCAGAGGTAAGGTAAACCCACTTGTTCACAATACGAACAAATTCGAATACATAAATAAACACATCCTTGGTGGAACGTACCCCAATTTCAACAAGCAGAAAGTCACGAACCGATTTTGGAATCTTCGTCCAAGGATGTGGATCGAGTAAAAGGTCAAGCCTATATTGCTGGCCAATTTCGCTCTGCTACATTTTGTCAAACACATCTTGGGCAAATATGTTTCCCTTACTCCCAGAGGAAGTAAACACAATCATCGCCAAGGGCACTTGACGTGGAATAAAGTCCAAATTCAACAGTGCCTTGTGCGGCGAATGATGCGATATGGGTACCTGACGGAGACGGACCTTGTCTGGCTCCTTAGGTGGGGGGATTGGGTGGGCAATCTGAATAATAACTGCCTTAGGAGAGAATGTTGCCATCGCATTAGTAGGGTGACCCAACAGTGGTACAACTCGCCTATCAGTGCAGGTCTGAAAGTAACCCTTCAAGCGAGATGCGGCAACATCATTAACCAGCACGGTATTGACGAGACCGTCAGTGTAAAAGTAGGAGCACAAGCTTGATCCAGCAGAGGAGGAGGAAGAATGCGAAGAGTTCTTGGACTGTCGGTAGCCAAGGATCTATGACTTATGCTTCCTTTTCATCTTCACAGAAGCAATCGTTTTCAGGAAACACTTGATTTGATGAGAAGTATGGCCAGAACGAGTCGTTGTGCGGGAGCTCGCAGCGGTTACGCAAGCTCAAGTCCTGGACAGAGTCGCCATTGCAGTCAACAACAGAGATGTCGAAAGCAACGGTGGAACACCATGGTTTCAGAGCTTCTGTGGTGCAGATGATGGTTTTGGAGATGTCGAAATTGCGGAGAAGGAGCAAGGAGCCTTCGTAGGGATCGGGTAGGGGTGGGTAGAATGGAGGCCGTGGGTTGGTGGAGGGGGCAGGTAGTGGTGGGAGGAATGTGGGTTTGAGGCAAATGGATGGAAAATAGAACCGCTGGAGGACTGGTGTAAATATCTGGAGGTGGGGAAATGGCCAACAAGGTGGGAAGATGAGTGGAATGGCGGCGTGGTGGGTGAGAGGGACAAAGGACCAGCAGCGAAATAGGTCATCGACGGGTGGAAGGTAGCGATGGGCTGTGGCGGAGAAGTACTCCATGTGGGCTACAAGGGGGTGATGGGTTGGTTTTGTAGAGAACGAAGCTCCTCAAGACAAGTCTGTTGGCATTGCTCCTGCCGAGCACTGAGGATGGCCAGATCTGCGAGAGAGTGTTGTAGATCAGTGAGTTGGTGCTTCAGAACATCCCGATGGAGGTACATCATCGTGACCATGTCACGGAAGTTTTGGATTTGAGTGATGATTTGCTGCTGCGAAAACTGCCAGTTGAGTACCGCCTTCAGGACGTCGACCACGGACACCGATGCCGGCCTCTTGCCCATGAAAGCACACCTGGGCTCTAGATACCAAATGATAGGACCCATTCCGTAGGAATGGAGAAGAAAAGGAAAATGCAAGAAAAGTAAGAAATAAAATAACAATTCTTTTCATTTATGTCTTTCCCAGATGGTGAAGGGAAGCTTATATACAACCCTAGCAGAGGAGTGCCCAGATGGGTGCACATCTCTATCCTCAGAACCGTTGGATGAAGCCAACTACTACAAAGATAAGATAAAATACCATAAAGATATAAACCCAATAAATAGGATCCTAACACATTGAGAATTTGCACCACCAATGACCGATGCGAAACTCGCATTTAAATCCTAAACCCTAAACTAAATGAATGTATTCGAGACATAAAGTTTACAGAGGAAGCATTGCCTCATATGCTTCTCAATTACCATTTCTTTGAGCTTGAGGTGCAAATGCAATCGAAAAGCAATCGAAACGCAACAGAAAGATCAGACTTTACAAAAACAGCAGACTTCCCAAACAGAAACAAAATTCCAGACCACAAAGTAATACAGCAAATCCAGATTACATTCCATAAAATCATCAACACTTACATCCCAAACACCTCCAAATTTACCAAGTACTCGACACAAATTTCAATTCATCACAAACAAAATCCAAACAAACAAACCCTAAATTTACCATAAAAAGAAGAAAAAGACATACATTAATCCCAAATTACTTCCACAAAACACTTTCACCCAGGCAAAACGTACCGTTTCGTCCCTCACTTGGCCACCATTCTGGCAATGAAGTCCTCGTATTTGATCTTCCCATCGGACCCGACATCCACCTCTCGGATCCACTCGTCAAATTCGGAGGGCTCCAATTTCTCGCCGATGCTGGTGAGGATGTGCCGGAGCTCCGAGACGGAGACGAACCCGGTGGAGTCCTTGTCGAGAACCTTGAAGGAGTCACGGAGCTGGCGATCGAAGGGCTCAGGCTTCATGTGCTTGGCCATGAGTTCGAGGAAGCGAGGGAAGTTGAAGGGGGCGGTGATCTTCTCCTCGGCGACTATGGATTTGAGTTGGGCCTGGGTCGGGTTGCCGCCGAGCGATCGCATTAGGATCCCTAGCTCGGACGGAGCAATCTTGCCATCGTTGTCGGTATCGAAGAGCATGAACGCCTCCTTCATCGACGATACTTGGTCATCGCTCAAATCCTTGCCCATTTTCCCGGGTTCGCGGTTCGGGTCTCTCTCTGCGAAACTGGCTGGCTTTTGTCTCTTTGATTTCTCTGGGAGATGTAAGGGTGGAAAGGAATTTGGAATTTGAACAGTGGGAAGGAAATAATTGTTAGAGCGCTAACATACGCGGCGTCGTTTTGTGAGAAGTAGATCAACCGTGTAATGGTGTCGTGTTGACGTTTGAGGAGCAAAAAATTAAGACAAGTTGTCACTTAACACTACATAATTGTATTTTTTTTTACTGAGTGAAATATTTTAAATTTCATTATTACTAAAGGTAAATTTGAACCACATATATACTAAATTATTATGAAGTTAAACTCACATCCCTCCTTCTTAGATAGTATTGTTTGTTATAAAAAAAAATAAAAAAAACAAAAACCAAAGATAAGTTCATAATCTACTGCTTCCAAGATAAGAAAAGACTTTGGCGGTTCGAACTCTTCATTTTCTACCGTAATTTAAAATATTTATAGTAAATTCAATAATTTTTTTTTTATAAAGACAGATAAATATACTTATTTAAAATATTTAATCTTAGTTTACTACCTAAAAGTTTCTTGATTTTCAAGGTACATAAAGTTTTTTTCATCTCAAAATGTTACCTAAAATCGCGAACGGAGAAGAGCGGATGGTGCGATCGGAGGGAGGCAAATCGCGAACGGAGGAGTAGAGGTCGAAATCCTGGAGGGCCCAGTAAGGTAGGTGGGCAGGGTCTGGCAACGGTGGGTTTGGAGATGTGGGTTTTGAGGATTTTACATCCTACCTGGCAAATAACTCTAATTGCATGAGGTATGAAATCTTAATGTGGTTTTGGTTCCTTAGACCGTCTCCAACTTTTGGGCTAAAATCTAAAATTTTTAATTCAGAAAATTTAGGTTTTAACCCAGAAACAATTTTTTTAGGGGCTGTGAATGAATTTAAACTAATTTTTTTCTTAAAGTACTTTTTTAAAAGAAAAAAAAATTATTTTAACTATCATAATTTAATTTTATGAACATTTTTACCTAAAAATAATTAGATTCCGACAAATATTGAAAAACCACTAACCGACACAATGAAACATGTGAAACACTATGAAAGAATATGAAATACATAAAAGATTTTTTTTAATTATTTTAACTGTTGGATTTAAATTTGGATCATTAGATATTTTTTTTAGTGTTGGATTTCAAATTAGATCTTAACCGTTGGATTCAATGAATTTATAAATATAAAACTAAAAAAAAATATACATATATGATGGACTAGCCCCACTAACCCAAGAGGGAATCCTGGGCTAAATTTGGCCCAGAAGTAAGTATTGAGTTTTAACTCATATTTGCCCTAAGGGTTGGAGCAAGTTGAGGTAAAATTAGAATCTAAAATTTGAGTTTTACTCCAAGGGTTGGAGTAGGTCTAAAGGATCATGTCACCTACATTTTTATTGATTTTTGTCCAAAAAATGTCAAAACCAATTATCTATTAGAAAAAGTCTTATCTATTTAAGGGTTTAGGGTTAAGTTTGTGTTTTATTAGTTAAGATCAGCATTCTCATTAATTAACATGGTGCTGGATGTGACATTTCATTCCAAGATTTATTGTATTTTATCCTCGGTAACAGTGAAATTCCTAAAATGTCCTTGAGATGGCACGTAGGCCTTCCATGACACACCCTGATCAAGATCGAGGCATGTTGGCCTTCAGGTGTGGATGACGTAGCCATGTGCGCAGTGCGAAAGTGATAGTGATATGAAAATGTGGGTAAATAAAAACCGAACTAGCTGCTTTACACTAGGTAAGTATGTAAGTACAAGTGGAAGTATTAGAGTGTAGATATACATAATTAGAGCGTAAGTACCAAAGTGTAGTCCAGCAGGCTAAATACTAAATTATACATGATATGAAAGAAAACCCTACATTGATGGATGTCTGTCAGAACCGCCGTAGAATCCTTGTGAGCCACCAACACAAACTTCTATCTAGAACTTGGAGGGGCGCAAAACAGAAAATGTGAGTGGGCAAAAATAAAACTTTTCAAAACCATTTCACTTTCAAAACATATAACCCCTCACCGTAAAACCCGCATAATTTCCCAGAAAATAATAATAATAGTACATATGTATATAGAAATCATGCTCGTGAGTAGTGAAGACCAAGTATATGCCAGGTCAAGTATTCCAGCAATGAAATAAGTAAGCCCGGCGAACTAAATCAATATAAAGTGGCGAACTAAGTATTCCGGAGTCACCTAATGTGACCTGTACTGCTGAACCTATAGCTCATCTACCAAATCCTGCATACGAGTCGGAACCACATAATGTGGTCTGTACGATAGGCTGGGTGTAAATAAATACGCTCAAGTGCTACAATCACGTGAAGGCTATGCGAAGTATCGCAAGTCACCTACAAGTCGGAACCACCTAATGTGGTCTGTACGACAGGCTAGCACCTGCCTTGGATCCAAGGTGAGCGTACGGTGCGGGAAGTGAACGATCAAGTGAAGGCTAGGCCCTGGCCTCAGGCGAAGCACTAACACGGAGGTGCAGGATAATGAGCACTAAATGTATCTCAATATAATCATACACACTGCAATCATTATCATCAATATGTACTCACCTGAGGCTTACATGTGCGTCTGCAGTACCATGCAACAATATGCATATCTATACTAATGTGTATACTAAAATGTAATTAAGGATGGGCAACGGTTATGGCGGGCGGGTAACCGCAGTTATATACCCATAACCGTTTATACTCATACCCGCATAACCGTTTACCCGTTGGGGTAATTGCCTAAATGGTTATACCTATACCCATAACCGTTTATAAACGGTTAACCATACCCATAACCGCATACCCATTTAACCGTAACCGTTTAATACCCGTTTACCCATTTACCCTTTTTAACCCGTTTATCTTTTCTTTCTTTTTTTACCATTACCCTTTTTTCACTCATCTACATGTTTCTTAACAACTTGAAAATTTAAAATAAAAAAAAGTTTGTCTTTTTTTTTTTTTTTTTTACAATTAAACACCGTTATAGGATTCATCATACATTTCCGTATTTTAATTTTTTAAGTCCTTATACCATTTCAATAATTGAAATAATAGTTTACAGGTGATATTTTTAACTGTTACCATATAATATTTGTTAAGTATTCTTGGGTTACGAAAACTGTTTAGAAGACAATATTCTTGAGTTATTTAACCCATAATGTAAAGTATTAACATAATATATATATATATATATAATGAGCTAGATTATATTATAATTAGCTATATAAACCATGCACTATAGTCAATAGCGTTAGAGGTGCAACTTGGGTTGGGCCAACCCGAACTCGTCCATGTCCGACCCGACTTTAAACACGAACAATCGAGTTTTTTTTAGTTATAACCCATCCGAACCCAACTCGATTTCAACCTGTTCATTGATTAGGTTGGGTTGGGTTGGTCATTTTTCCAACCAAACCCAACCCGATTAACCAAACCCGATTAAGTTGAGTTGTTCAACATGTTTCTCAATGGCTTTTGCACCTTCATGAGAACCTACTGATATGATATACAATTTGACTTGAAAGGAATCATATTAAGTTTATTCGGCTTTTCACATCACATCATGTAGAACAACTTCCTTTATTAAATTAATATTGCAACTATTCGACCTCTCTTTGAGATCTGCTTCATAGTTTGAGTTGTGATTGTTTCTTATGCTGCTTTCTTGTGCCGATTCAGACGAAGCAAGCTATTGAGCAAGTAAATTTGAGGGAAAGTGATTTTAAGGTCAGTTGTTTGCTAATACAAATAGGTTGATGTCATTGTCGAAAAACATTAAACACTACTTGAAAAAGTTAGGCAACCCGAACCCAACCCAAGTAAACCCGAACCCGATTAAACCCGAGCCCGAATGAACCTAATTAAAACCCAACCCGAACCCGAACCCGAATTGTAAAAGTTGATAGGATTGGGTTGACCTTCCAACCCGCCCAAGTTGCATCCCTAAATAGCATTGATCTAAGTTTTGTCCGATAGAGAACATGGTTTGTGTTAATTTTACATATATAAAATAAATGGGTAAACGGTTACCCGTTTATAACCGCGGTTAATACCCATAACCACCCATTTAAATTTCACAGGTAAACGGTTATACCCATAACCTTTTATTTATCTAAATGGTTACCCATAACCGTAACCATGAAGTTTAAATGGGTGGGTAACCGCGGTTACCCATAACCGTAACCATGAAGTTCAAATCCTCCCAAAAATTGTTCCTAGGTCTCTATGGAGTAGTTTTAAGACTCCTTTAAGCTTTAAAACTCCGTGAAATAACCACGATCACGACGAAACAACAGAGCACCACGCCGAAGCTTGCAAGTTCCCGGGTTTCCGAGGTCCTTTCTTTGATCCAATGGTATGGATGGGTTCGTGAAGTCACCAAAAACACGTTGGTGCAAAGTTCAAGCTCAATCGATGAAGTTTGGATGGTGTTTGAGAGTTGAAGGTTCGGATTGTACGGACAAGGGAGAAGAGTCGAGAAGAGAGAAGAAGGAGAGAAAGTTTGTACGTGTGGGTGTATGTGTGTTTTTTTGTCACGGAATTGGGCAGAAATAGAAGAGTAAGGCCCTGATTGGGCCATAAGGTTTAGGGCTAACAATTTAAATCAAAACAAACCCACAATTCTAATTGGACCAAAGAAAGTATGAGGTATGATGATTGGTCCATTTCCTTAGCCCGACTACACAATCATTTATTCGTAACATTTTTGTTATGAACCCAATTCGGCCTTAACTCGTGTCAACGCTCTCGTGACGTCGCATATAATTTACTCACGTCTGCTAAAAAATAATTTAAAACTATAAACATACATTCACGTCACTACGACTCGAGGGTACAATTTTCAATTCCACACATCCGAGGATAAAATATATATATTAATTCAGGACGGGTCGTCTCATTACCTCAATTTTCCTTTCACTTTTCCACTTTTATTTTACTATTTCTGAATAGTACACATTTTTAACGAACGCGTGGACGCAAGTGGACTTTATGATGGAGTTGAGCTTCCTTTTACAAGAAATAAATTTGAATATTTTTCTACCTATTGCTATGATTGAGTGGTAGGACCCACGTTTAATTTTTATATAGATTGGAAATCCCATCAATGACTTCTGATAGAAATTTTACCACCTACAAAAGTAGGGATAAAAACATTTAAAAATTCTTGCGAGAGAACAAGGTAATTATAGTATAAACGGCTCAAGTAAGGTCGTCCTCCATAAGGATTGAATGAGTAATTTTTATTTAAAACCAACTCTTAATTAATTATTTAAAACAAAGTTTGAAAAATGTTGATTTTGGAATTAAAAATAATAAAAACGAATTTAATATTAAAACAATTAAATAAATTGGCAAATAAAGAAAACAAAAGAAAATAGTTTTTAAAATCAATTTAAGCACTAGGATTACGCCGTCACCTTAACAATCCTACGTAGTTCTCTCAATTACTTATGAATTACCCATGTATATTTTAAAGGTTAGGTTTTCCTAATATATGTCCTACTTGGAACCTCCAACATATAACGTATATTTAACATGCAATCCGTCCGGGCGTTCGGATCAAATATGAATATGACAGACTCATTAAGTTTTATGAAAAACCCTTTGAAAATCCATGCAACCCTTAAGACGTAGTGTTCTTCCTAAGTGAACTTACAATTATTAACCACAAGAAGCCATCGCCAATTTCAAGAACATTTCAATCAAAAGTGCAATAAATTACTTTTCTAAAGATCCTGATGGTGGCCAATCATCAAGACAATTACATAGTTTCAAATGTCGTGATTAATAATTCAAATCATGCATGCATTGACACATCTCGACAAAAAATCAAGGCGTGCTGGCCGTCACGTGAGGGTGACGTAGCCATGTGCACAGTGCGGAAGCGATAAGGATAAGAAATATACGAATAAATAAAAACCAAAAGCTACTAATGTGCACTTATAAGCAGAAAGTATTAGGAATGAGATACAAGTGTAAATACTCCTAATCAGAGCATAGAAAGTCTAAGTGCAGTCCAGTAGGACAAGTACTAGTTATACAGTACCAGAAGAGGTCCTACGAATATTATATTTTTTCAGAACCGCTGAATCCTCAAATGCCACCAACAGCAAGCCTACCTAAAACCTGGAGGGGCACAAAAACAGAAAACGTGAGTGGGCATAAACAAAGGTTTTGAGAACACATTTAACCTTCAAATGCTCTAACCCCTCGCCGTAAAACATGTATACTTTTTCCCAGAAATAGAATATAAATATATACATATATCTATATATATTAATTCAAATCATGCTACACATATTCATAATCATAAGTATGCCAAGCCAAGATATAAACAGGATAAGTAACTCAGGTGAAAATAAATTCATGGAAAACAACACATTAGCCGGAACCCTTGTAGAAGTATTTACGGTTGAATTCTTAGCTCATTAGTCAATCTAGCCGGAGTCACTACAAATGACCATACGGCACTACACTGCACACAAGTCGAAACCACTGAAAAGGTCTGTACGACAAGACTGGGTGTAATATAGTTATGCTCAATGCTACGTACTCATGATAGCTATGCGATAAATCGCTAGTCACCTACGAGTCGGAACCATTTATGATGGTCTGTACGACATGACTGTGCACCTAAATTGGATCCAATATGAGCATAGGGTGCGGGAGGTGACATTATAAACAGGCATGTGCCATATCTCTGGCTAAATCATTAACATCGGGGTGCAGGTTTATGAGCTCAAAGTTTCTCAATTAATCACAACCATTAATCATATTCACAATTCATAAACTCGCTTGAGACTTACCTGAGCGTCCTCAGCACCACAATTATATATATATATATATATATATATATATATGAAAACATCATATGCATATTCTAAATATACAACGTTTGGCATGGCAATTCAAATCATAACTTATTTAAATGCATTTTCTGGGAAAATATCAAGTATATAAGTATATACTGAAAACCAAAAGCCCACTCACTGGTATGTCGAAGGGTCGTAACCCCCGAGTCGCCCTTGACTATGCTCGTCCTCGGGATAAGTTTCCCCTATATGCGAAACAACTATAAAAACGTTAATTTAAAGCACATAACCAATACTAGCTAATAACTTCTCATACATTGCTCAAATGGGGTGTTTAAATATACCAACGTGATCTACAGAACCTCACGAACACCCCCATATATTTAGAAAAAAATTTCGATGCCCCACGCGCCGCCCACTCGCGGGCACGTACCGTGCTTACTGACGGTAACCCTAAAGGCGGTAGGAAATATTCCGTTAAAAAGTAGCATATACCGTTAAAACTAACCTGATGCCGTTGGAATATGTTGGAAGTATGCCCACAAAGCTACTCATTTGATGTAATAGCTTTTGGAATACTTATTGTATTAAACTTTTATATGTTTAATGAAGGGCAAAGCTTATTGTTAATCACTATTTATTGTATCATGTGTTTAAGCAATAAGGGAATCCAAGGAATGTATTTGATCTAAGAGATAAGTGATTTAAGTAAGTTAGATTATCGAGACCTTTCTCTTATGTTCATTCCTAAAATGTTCCTAGCCATAGGATTGCCAATTGGGCATTGACAATCCGCTAAGGTTAGTATGTGTTATGTCGACTCAAGCGCGAGTATGACTAGTCTCAAGTCATTTAGTGTTGGACACTAAGGCAAACACATAGGTGCTCGAAAGAGTGATCGAGTACACTGAACAACGATCAAAAGAGAGTTCGAACATACATGTCATGTAAGAACTCGAGAGTTGCAATATGCAAAGTAGTTCTTTGACCTGAGGCATCATAGATGTCTAACGGTTAGGTCCTTGATATTTGATCATGTTAAAGGCATTCCATTGGAATGTCCACGGCATTGTTGGGGTCAAGCTATCTAGTCGTGTAGGCATATGAATGCACAACAAGGGATCTCTAACCTTCCATGGTGGAAGGAGAATACTCTAAGATATGATTCGAAAGTCTTTGGCCAAAGCATATGAATATGATTTAGGAAGTTTGTTCCAAATCTTATTCAATAGAATCATATGGAGAAGTATCACATTGGATAGTAGACATGAAACAAACTATCACTCCAACAATGTGATTAAGAGTATTGTATTAGAGAAGGACCATATTGCATTGTAGTTGTAACTGGATAGGTTCTCCAACCACTTCTACTTAGCTTGGGTAACCATGATATGCTGCTAGGTATCACTCATGGTTTGTGGAAGCCCTAAAGATTAGCAAACACTAATTTTAAGGGAGAATTGAAATGTGGTTTCAATTCACAATCGATCGTTAAGAGTAACAATCGCCCACTGCCTCGCTAAATGGAACCTAATGGATCGTACACCCAATAAGGATGTTGGTGAAGAAATTAAATGAAATGGATAAGCAATTAAATGGTTTAATTGAAGAATGGTCAAGATTAATTAATTAGTTAATTAATTATACGAAATGTTCGTATTGGGCTTATATGTTGGTTTTGGGTTTCGGGGCCCAAAAACGTTTTGGTCCACAAGGCCCATTATGTTTAAGTTGTATGACAACTAAAACAAAATGGGCAAATTAGCCCAATAACAAGGTAAGGCCGGCCATAGGGTGAGGGGTTGCAAATTTGGATTAATTACAAGTTTGCCACTCACTTGAAATGAAGTATAAAATCAACTTTATAGCTTTATTTCTCATTAGTGTTTTTCTTGGTGAAATGAGGTGAAACATTTTCTCTCATTTACACAAAAGAGGCCGGCCACTTAGAGAGGGAATAGCTAGCAATCTATTCTTTTCTAAGTCATCCATTTCATCTTCACAATCACATCCTTGGTGAAGAGACTTAGAGACATCAAGCTTTTGATGTTTTGGAGAACAAATCCTCAAATCCTCTAAGAAGCAAAGGAGCACTAAAAGGAGGAAAATCACAAGGAAGATCCAAGGAGCAAGGAGGTGACTTGAAGGCCCTCCACTTGGGTGAATCCCTTGTGTAATCAAGGATGAGCTTCAAGGGTAAAGAAACTCTAAATCTTTCCTTCTCTTTAATGTTGTTAAAGAGTTTAATGGTTCACCATATACTAGGCTTTGAAAGTCATGGGTTTTATGAATTGTTTTTGAATGCATGCCTACTTTAATGTGTTAATAGTTTGCATATGTATTCAAATGTTCTTACTTGTTCTTAGCTAGGACAAAATTTTTCCTTCAGAATATTCCGTCGTCTCCTTCCTTGATTCACCGGACCATCGCCTTCGCTAGAAAAACTGGAAAAACTTTAAACCTTTATATCTTAGTCGTTTGATTAATTAACATATTAATTAATCCTTGCCATAAATAATTAAACCATTTAATTATTCTTACTCATCTCCATTGTTTCTTCAATCTCCACCTTACACGGTGTACGATCCATTAGGTTCCTTTTAGCGAGGCAGTGGGCGATTAAAACCATTTTACATCGATTGTGAATTGAAACTTACTTTCAATTCTCCCTTTAGTGATTACACACGTTTAGGGCTTCCACAAACCATGAGTGACACCTAGCAGCATATCATGGCTACCCAAGCTAATCAGAAGAGGTAGAGAACCTATTCAGTTTAGGATTACAAATGCAATACGGTCTTTCTCTAATCTAATAATCTTGACCACATTGTTTGGTTTGATAGTTTATTTATTCATGTCTACTATCCAATGTGATTCGTTTGCTTATATGATTACTTTGAATGTGATTTGGAACGCATTCCCTAATCTCATTCATACTCTGGCCAGAGATTTTAATCATATCATAGAGTATTCTCCCTCAAACCATTTGAAGGTTAGAGATCCCTTGTTGCACATTCACTTGTCTCCATAACTAAGTGGCTTAACCCCAATGATGTCGTGGACACCCCGATGGGGTGACTTTGACATAATCAAAGATCAAGGACTTAACCACAAGACAACTGTGATGCCTCAGGTCAAAAGACTAATTTGCATTATCCCAACCATGAGTTCTCATGTGACATGAGTATGAGAACTCCTCGTTGATCGTGTTCAGTGAACTCATTCTCTATTGAGCACCTACGTACTTGTCTTGATGTCACACACACCAATGACTCGAGACTAGTCACTCTCCCTGAGAGAAGGCACAGTACGTACTGATCTTATCGGACTGTCAATGCCCAATTGGCAATCCTATGATCAGGAACGTTTAGGATGTGTCTACGAAAGAATGGTCTCATTAATCTAACTTCATTAGATTGCATTCTCCCAATCACATATTCCTTGGACTTTATCGTTTAAGCATATAACATTTATATGAGACGGCTCAAACAATAATGTTTGCCCTTTATATGTAAACTAGATTAGTTTAACATGTGAAATGTCCGTAAAGTATCATCATATGATTGGCTTTAGGGCACATTTCCAACAATTAGTACCAAATTGAAGCTCTTAACTTATAGAACATTCCCTTACCTGATTAAAGCCTTGAAAACGACGGAATCTTGCTGGAAACATCGCGATATTCCTGTCACCCCTGTAACTCACTATTCCCGAGCTTCCTGACTTCCAATTCACTTCGTTTTTCTTCTCCGAGCTTCGTGGAGATGATCTAAAGCTCCCTACAAGTTCAAAATCTCCTAAAAACCTTGCAATAATTTGTGCATGAACAATACCTCAAACTGGGATTTCGGGTTCTCGGGTTTTTGAGGGTTTCAATTTCTAAAAATAGTATGGATCAACTCTTGGACTCACAAGAATGATGATGATGACTTCCAAAACCTCGATCTGTGACTAAATGGTTCGGTTTGGTGTTGTCCATACGGTTTATATGGACATTGCAGAAAATCGAAAGAGAGAGAAGGCACGGGTGTGTGTGTATGTATTTTTGTGTGGTCCAAAGTTGTCCCCTCCAACCAACCAAAACAACAAAACAACTTAATTTCCAATTAGTTCCACATACTTAGGAAAATAACTTGGGACCTAAAACTAAGTCATGTACATACACCACTACCCACGTGTAAGGGTAAAATCGTCATTTCACAGCATAGATAAAATTATCCCATGACGGGCTGTGACAATCTACCCACCTTATAAAATTTCGTCCTCGAAATTTAAACAATCATACAATCCACTAATAATCATAAAATAGGCGTGGATACATCTCTCTCATCCGGTCTTCTGTCTCCTAAGTAACTTCTTCCACTGAATGATATCTCCACAAAATCTTCACCAAACGCACTGTTTTATTTCTCAGAACCTTGTCTTTCCAATCCAAAATAGTCACTGGTTCCTCATCATAAGTCAAATCCGAATTAATTTCCAAAGGTTGAGGAGGTATCACATGTGAAGGATCGAAGCATAGAAACATGAAACACATCGTGTACCTTAGACAACTCTGAAGGCAACTCAAGTCTATAAGCAACTTCACCAACTCTTTCAGTGATCAAATACAGCCCGATGTACCTAGGACTTAACTTGTCTTTCTTTCCAAACCGCACAACACATCTCCATGGTGATAGCTTCAAAAACACCCAATCACCTACTTTATACACCCGGTCAGTGGCATACTTGTCTGCTAAGCTCTTTTGTCAATCTTGGGCAGCTTTCAGGTTAGACTTAATTACTTGAATATTCTGAGTAGTTTCCTCCACTATCTCAGGACCCACTAAAACTCTCTCACCAACCTCTGACCAACATAAGGGTGTGCAGCAAGATTTACCATAAAGTGCCTCAAAAGGTGCCATACCAATACTCGAATGGTAACTGTTGTTGTAGGCGAACTCCATCAAATCTAAATAATTATGCCAACCATCGCCGAACTGCAGCACTGAAGATCTCAGCATATCCTCTAATGTCTGAATAGTTATCTTAGATTGTTCGTTTGTCTGAGGATGATATGTCGTACTATAAAGTAGTCTCGTACCCAGAGCTTCCTGGAACGCTACCTAGAACTTAGAAGTAAATCTAGGATCCCGATCCGAGATAATATCAATTGGAACACCATGGTACTTCACAATCTTTGATATGAATAACTTAGCTAATCGGCTTAATGGGTATTTTTCCCTCACTGGAATAAAGTGTGCTGACTTAGTAAGTCAATCAACTATCACCCAAATGTCGTCATAACCATTTTGTGTACGAGGAAGCTTGTACACAAAATCCATGGTAATATTTTCCCATTTCCACTGTGGAACGGGGAAGTGGTTGCATCAACCCAAACGGTTTCTTCCTTTCAGCTTTAACCTCTTGGCAAATGGCACACCTACTCACATACTCGGTAATTTCTCTTTTCATACTCGGCCAATAATAAAATGGTCGAATGGTATGATACATCTTGGTACCTCCTGGATGCATTGCATATGCCGAAATATGTGCTTCATCAAGGATTTCTTTCTTTAACTCTGTATTATTCGGCACATACATTCTGCTCTCTTGCATAAGCATGCCATCAGTTTCTCGAATTTTGAAATCTTTCTTCTTCCCCTGATTTCTTGCTTGTATTATTTCCTGTGTCTCTTCATCTGGGCCTCGAGCACACGATCAATTAAGATTGGCCTAACTTGAAAATTTGCAAGTAAGGCTTCCTCTCTATCTTCCACTCCTAATTCCACTCCAGTGGACCTCAAATCTGCAAGAAGAGGAACATGACAATCATGGATGACATTAAGTCTAGCTGGAGTCTTCCTACTAAGTGCATCCGCCACTGCATTTGCATGACCAGGGTGATACTCAATCTTGCAATCATAATCGCTAAGCAACTCAATCCACCTCCGATACCGAAGATTTAGATCCTTATGAGTAAAAATATACCGAAGACTCTTATGATCTGTTAAGATCTTACATTTCTCACCATAAAGATAATGTCTCCAAATCTTCAAAGCAAAGATGATAGCCGCTAACTCCAAATCGTGAGTAGGGTAATTCTTCTCATGAGGTTTCAATTGTCTCGAAGCATAAGCAATCACCCTACCATGTTGCATCAGTATGAAACCCAGACCATTCAAAGAAGCATCACTATAAACCTCAAAATTACTGTTATCATCTGGAAGTGCTAAAACAGGGGCATGAGTGAGATAATACTTCAACTGCTGAAAACTTTGCTCACAATTATCATCCCACTCGAACTTAACTTCTTTTCTGGTCAACCTCGTCAATGGTAAGGCAATCACTGAAAAATCCTTAACAAACCATCGATAATAGCCTGCAAGGCCAAGAAAACTCCGTACCTCAGTGACGGTTCGAGGTTGTTCCCAATTCTCCACAGTTGCCACTTTTTGAGAATCCACTTGAATGCCTTGAGCTGATATAACATGTCCTAAAAATGCCACTTGATCTAACCAGAATTGGCATTTGCTAAACTTAGCATATAACTAGTGTTCCCTCAAACTTTTCAACACCAATTTAAGATGTCTTGCATGCTTAGCTCTGGACTTAGAGTATATCAGAATATCATCAATGAAGACAATGACAAACCTGTCCAAATATGGCTGGAATACTCGATTCATTAAATCCATGAAAGTTGCTGGTGCATTAGTTAACCCAAATGACATCACAAGAAACTCATAATGACCATATCGAGTCCTGAAAGCTGTTTTAGGGACATCTTCCCTTCTAATCTTCAACTGGTAGTAACCAGACCTCAAGTCAATCTTAGAGAACACACAAGCACCTCAGAGTTGATCAAACAAATCATCTATACGAGGCAATGGATAACGGTTCTTAATTGTTACTCGATTCAATTGCCTGTAATCAATGCATATCCTCAAAGTTCTGTCTTTCTTCCTCACAAATAAAACTGGAGCTCCCCAACGTGAAGTACTAGGTTGAATAAAACCTTTATCCACTAATTCTTGCAACTGAACTTTCAATTCCCTTAATTCAGCATTAGCCATTCTATAAGGAGTCAAAGATATAGGATATGTACCTGGAAGCAGATCAATAACGAACTCCACATCTCTGTCTGGCGGTAATCCAGGCAAATCATTAGGGAACACATCCGGAAAATGCCTAACCACATGTACATCCTCCACACTACTAGGAGCATTATCATTCAACACCACATGAGCCAAATATCCCTGACAACCTTTCGATAACAATCTTTTGACTTTCATGGCAGAAATAACACCATGCCTCACCTCGCTTGGTTCTCCTACAAATGTAACTTTAGGTAATCCAGGACGATGAAATGTGACTGTCTTTCCATAACAATCTCTCTTGGCACGATTGTAGTGTAACCAATCAGTGCCAAAAATCACATCAAAATCAACAATGTCTAACGAAATAAGGTTAGCTGGCATAACAACATCCTCCACCATCACTGGACATCCTGGATATACTCAATCAACATAACATATTTCCCCTCTAGGCATAGAAAACTCTAAATCATATCTTAGAGGTGTAGGATGAGGTTGCGTCACTTGATCAAATGTATGAGAAACAACAGAATGCGTAGCACCACAATCAATCAATACTCTAGCAAAATGACCAAGAGTATTTAACATACCCATGATTAAATCAGGATTGTTCTGAGCATCTTGCAGTGTCATGTTATGGATACGTCATTGATTCTGCTGTCGTCCACCATTACCTCTGCTAGCATGAATGCCTCGTCCTTGTCTTGGCTGACCAGACTGCCTTAAAGATCTTGCACTGCTAGCAGCAATCTCTACCTGCTGAGGTTGTCCCTGCTGTTACCACTGGGATCCACTTGCTGAATGTGGCTGATATGGCATAGAACCTCCCTGATACTGAGGGTAACCACCCTGATAATAAGGATCATGTGAGTACTGATACTGCCATGTAGCATAAGGAGCGGCGTCGCCCTGATAATGATAAGCACCTCCACGACCCGTCTGAGCATAACCACTAGGTCTTGAAGCTTGCTGGGTCGGCGCATGTGGTGGTAAAAAAGGCTGTTGAGGCCTCTGCTGATTCTGAGGGCAATGTGCACCCCTATACCCCATCTGTCCACAAGTATAGCATGCACTGCTGCCTCTCCTACACTCTCCAAAATGCCTATTATTACGCATGCGGCATCAAGGAGCACCTGAACCACCAAAGTCCCTCTGCCTCTGAAATCTCGGGCCTCCAGAAAATCTACCACCTCTCCTCTGCACATTAGAGCTCAAACCTCCACTAGAAGAGCTGGAACTAACACCACTTCTCTTAAAACTCTAGGTCTTACGAGGTCTCTGAGATGATTGACCTTTACCTTTATCATCTCGCCTCTGGTTCCCGTTTTTTTCTTCTTCATCTTCACTTTCATTGGGCATGTTCTCTGAGTCCTCAATCCGCAGTAAAACCTCATAAAACTCATGGTAAGTGGCACAGGGAATCGATGTCGCTATAGAACGCCATTTATTCTTGGTACCCAACCTAAAGCGACGGAGCATCTCGACCGGATTAGCAGCAACCTCCAGATCATATCGAGACAAATCAGTGAACCTCCTGTAATACTCATTTGCTGACATCTTTCCTTATTTCAGATGCGTAAACTCTTGTTTCTTACAATCAATGTACTCAGGGGGAATAAACCTTTTCTGAAACAACTGTTTAAACACTTCCCAATCGGCTACAACCTCTGGTGGCATCTAATATGACTCCTCTCTCCACCATGATGCAGGCTCCGGACCCAAAAACCAGGTAGTCGTCTCAACCCACCTATCAAGAGGAAGATTCCCCTGATTCTGCATCAAGAGGAAAGTCTTCTCGACATGATTAAGCCAATTTTACGCTCCTTCATGTCCTTCATTTCCCATGAAATGATTTAGCTTTAGGTTATACACAGTCTCAAGAGGTGTCCTTTGAGGAGGACGGAGCAAAGACCGAATGGCATTAACTATAACTTCCCCTAATTGAGCAATATCAGGGAAACTAGGCTCAGCTGAGTGACGTGGCTCTCTACGAGGCGACATAGTTCTGAGAGAAGACATCACAATGATTAGATCATTCACAAGATATATAGGACTGCTAAACCTAGGCTCTGATACCAAACTGACAAACCCCTACCAAAACTCAAGGCGTGTTGGCCGTCATGTGAGGGTGACGTAGCCATGTGCACAGTGCAGAAGCGATAAGGATAAGAAATATACGAATAAATAAAAAACAAAAGCTACTAATGTGCATTTATAAGCAGAAAGTATTATGAATGAGATACAAGTGTAAATACTCCTAATCAGAGCATAGAAAGTCTAGGTGCAGTCCAGTAGGACAAGAACTAGTTATACAGTACCAGAAGAGATCCTACGAATATTATATTTTGTCAGAACCGCTGAATCCTCAAATGCCACCAATAGCAAGTCTACCTAAAACCTGGAGGGGTGTAAAAACAGAAAACGTGAGTGGGCAAAAACAAAGGTTTTGAGAACACATTTAACCTTCAAATGCTCTAACCCCTCGCCGTAAAACATGTATACTTCTTCCCAGAAATAGAATATAAATATATACATATATCTATATATATTAATTCAAATCATGCTACACATATTCATAATCATAAGTATGCCAAGCCAAGATATAAACAGGATAAGTAACTCAAGTGAAAATAAATTCATGGAAAACACATTAGCCGGAACCCCTGCAGAAGTCTGTACGGCTGAATTCTTAGCTCATTAGTCAATCTAGCCAGAGTCACTACAAATGACCTATACGGCACTACACTGCACACAAGTCGGAACCACTCAAAAGGTCTGTACGACAAGACTGGGTGTAATATAGTTATGCTCAATGCTACACACTTATGATAGTTATGCGATAAATCGTTAGTCACCTACGAGTCAGAACCATTTATGATGGTCTGTACGACAGGACTGTGCATCTAAATTGGATCCAATATGAGCATAGGGTGCGGGAGGTGACATTATAAATAGGCATGTGCCATATCTCTGGCTAAATCATTAACATCGGGGTGCAGGTTTATGAGCTCAAAGTTTCTCAATTAATCACAACCGTTAATCATATTCACAATTCATAAACTCACCTAGGACTTACCTGAGCATCCTCAGCACCACAATTATATATATATATATATATATATATATATATATATGCAAACATCATATGCATATTCTAAATATAAAACGTTTGGCATGGCAATTCAAATCATAACTCATTTAAATGCATTTTCTAGGAAAATATCAAGTATATAAGTATATACTGAAAACCAAAAACCCACTCACTGGTAATCGTAGCCCCCGAGTTGCCCTTGACTGCACTCGTCCTCGGGATAAGTCTCCCCTATATGCGAAACAACTATAAAAACGTTAATTTAAAGCACATAACCAATACTAGCTAATAACTTCTCATACATTGCTCAAATAGGGTGTTTAAATATAACAACGTGATCTACAAAACCTCACGAACACACCCATATTTTTAGAAAAAAATTTCGATGCCCTATGCGCCGGCCAACGCACGGCCACACGCGCCGCCCACGCGCGGGCACGTGCCGTGCACACTGACGGTAACCCTAACCGCGTTAGTGAATATTCCGTTAAAAAGCAGCATATACCGTTAAAACTAACCTGACGCCGTTGGAATATTCCGTCGTCTCCTTCCTTGATTCGCCGGACCGTCGCCGTCGCCGGAAAAAACTTTAAACCTTTATATCTTAGTCGTTTTTCATCCAAATTTCATGAAATCAGTACCAAATTGAAGCTCTTAAGTTGTAGAACATTCCCTTACCTGATTAAAGCCTAAAAAACGACGGAATCTTGTTGGAAAAATCGTGATATTCCCGTTTCCCCTGCAACTCACTATTCCCGAGCTTCCTGACGTCCAATTCACCTTATTTTTCTTCTCCAAGCTTTGTGGAGATGATCTAAAGTTCCCTAGAAGTTCAAAATCTCCTAAAAACCCCGCAATAATTTGTGCATCAACAGTACCTCAAACTGGGATTTTTCGTTCTCGGGTTTTCGAGGGTTTCAGGTTCTAAAAATAGTATGGATCAACTCCTGGACTCATAAGAATGATGATGATGGCTTCCAAAACCTCGATCTGTGACTAAATGGTTCGGTTTGGTGTTGTCCGTACGGTTTGTACGGACATTGCAGAAAATCGAAAGAGGGAGGAGAGAGAGAGAATGCATGGGTGTGTGTGTATGTGTTTTAGTGTGGTCCAAAGTTGTCCACTCCAACCAACCAAAACAACAAAACAACTTAATTTCCAATTAGTTCCACATACTTAGGAAAATAACTTGGGACCTAAAACTAAGTCATGTACACACACCACTACCCACGTTTAAGGGTAAAACTGTCCTTTCACACCATCGATAAAATTATCCCAGGACGGGCTGTGACATGCATAATATCATAAGTAAATTGAAAAGAAACAACATATTCTTGCTAAGGCTTGTGGCCTAGCCTTAGCGAAAGAAATTAGTTACAAACAATCATAAACCAAAATATTATTAAGAATATGGATAGAAAACACTTTATAAATAAACTTGAATTGTCTAAAGCTCTCTAAGCCGAATTCTCCAAAGTAGTGTGTTCCCATGATAGCTTGTTTTAAAGGTTAGAACAACCTGAACACATCTTAAGAAGGAACAGAACCAAAATAGGTCATCTTGGGCTCCAAAATTCGCAATCAAGCCAAAACGTCATTTTGATAGTACTGTGTGCTGCTCCTTTATTTCTTCGCCATAAATAAACCGATCAGTAGAAAAATGTGAAACTTTGACACGATCAAGCTGAGGGACTCAAGAATATCCTCCAATTAGAATCACTCAAAAATTCCACCGTTTGACTACTTTTTGCTCAAGAGGAAGTCGAAAGTCCTACATTTAGAATATAAACCAAAGTATCAATATTCTACAAAAAATAACCAAAGAATTATAACTAAGAATAGGGTAAAATATATGGTATAATATCAACTCATCAAATACCCCAAAACTTAGCTTTTTGCTTGTCCTCAGCACAGCAAAACAAAGAAAGATAAAAACTAACAAACTAGAAACTTAACCAAAACTTGACTAAAACAAGATTTTCACTTTCAAGTTGCAATCTATAGAAAACTTTAAGAGTTAGAACATCTTTCCAGAAATTGTAACCAATCCCACCATATAGTTGAATCCATTTAGAGTCAACTAGAAAAGAATTCTTGAACTTCCTTTGGTGTAAATTGAACCACACAGTTAAGGAAACTCGACTAAAATCTCTACCTCTCGCCTTCTTTATTTAATACTTCACACATACTAACTTCATATTTTTTTTTTCTCTTTTCTCCTTTTCTCCTTTTCAAATATTTTTTCACACTTTTTTTTGGCAGTAATAGCGGTGGTCGTGCAATGTTAGTTCCATTAAGCTTTCTATCCAACCCATGTAACGAGCTTTAGGTCAATGTCTCCCAAACCCTAAGGTTTTAGGGCGGTAGGTATAGAACACCCCTAAGTACTTATTAATTCGAGTTTAAAGGCTACGAAACCAACTAACCACCCTGCCCCATGCTAAGACTCTACCATTTGACGTGAGAAACACTGGTGATTAGGCAGGATAGGCCTGGTTACTAAGCAAACTCTCAGGTGGAACAATTATTATTTTATTTATAACAATAACTAAACTTTACTTCACTTGGAACAAAAACTAAAAATTAACTAAGACGAAAAGCAAGTGTTTCAATCTCACTCCACACAAATCATGTTGGTGTGAATGTGCAAATTTTCAAAGTATAACTCATGAATAGTGTCTAAGCAACAATAAATAGAAAAGACTATTGCGAGATTAATCTTCAACCTATCCATTTGTTCTAATGTTTAAAATAATCTCTGGAGACTAACTCAAAATTGAAAATTTTTAGCTGACACAAAACTTCAAGAATAAAATTTCTTATTTTCCACCCCCAAACATAAATCACACATTGCCCTCAAGGTGTGAAAAATAAAATAAACAAAAATAATAAATAACACATAAAAAATCTAAATAAAAGACACAAAACAGAAATAGAAAAATAAATAAATAAACAAAAAGAACAAAAATGGAAAAAAGCAAATAAAAGTGAAGGAAAGAGTGCACGTGGGGGTTTCGAACTGGTGACTTGGGGGTTTTGAACTGGTGACTTGTGGTAGGGGACACACGGATCAACACTCGTGCAAGTCTCACGTGTCAAGAACCCTAGCAACTCACTATTTAAAGGCTTAAACGTCAAAATTGTCCCTATGTTTTTCACTATCGATCAATTTAGTCCCTGTATTTTTAATTTGGCCAAATTGGTCCCTGTATGACACACCCCGTCCTGAAGAAGGGCATGCTGGCCGTCACGTGAGAGTGACGTAACCATTTACACAGCACCAATTCACATATATGTCTCCGGTTAATTCATTATGTCACATGTTACATTGATGCATCATTCATTATGTTTTCGACATTATAGCATGGCATACTTTCTGGCTTTTGAGAAACATTGATGATTTGAGATATAAGAAAAGTTATATGCTATTATGCTATTTTCTGGGAAAGTATACAAGTTTTACAACGAGGGGTTAGAAATGTTTTAAATGAAATGTTTTCGAAAAACTTTGTTTTACTGACCCACTCAATTTTGTTTTGCGCCCCTCCAGGTTCTAGATAGCAGAGCTTTGGTGGCCACGAGGAATCCAACGGTGTTCTGACAGAATTCACAAAACTAGGACTCACCCTCGGGTGTTTCATCTTAGTAATTGTATTTTTAAAGCTTCTGAACTGTGTAAATGGTTACGTCACTCTCACGTGACGGCCAGCATGCCCTCATTCGGGACGGGGTGTGTCACTGTATTTACATCCGTTAGCAAATTCAAAACATTCATTAAAGAACCGTCAAAATTGACATGTGTCAGGCATGTGAGAGGACAAAAACTTAATTTTATATACACCCACTAAACAAATACAATGCTTATCTTTAGAAATTGATGCTTTTTTTTAATTCACTTGATTACTATGCGATTTAAGACATGTCAATTTTAATTTTCTTTTAACGAATTGTCTTGAATTGACTAACAAATGTAAACACAGGGACTAATTTGGCCAAATTGAAAACACAGGATTTAAATTGGCTACTAGAGTAGAACACCATTTTGACATTTAAACCCTATTTAAACAACACACATCAAGTCCATTTCATGCAACAATAAATGTGTCGTTTGAGCCCTTCTTCGTCTCTCTCTTCGGGCTGGTTTGGTATTGATGTGTTTTGAAAAAAAAATTGTTTCTGCTATGCTACGAGAATAAACAACTATGAAATAAAGCAGTAGAGCATTTGGTAAACTTTTTTGTAAAAGTCCTTTTAGCAAAAAAAAGCAGTGTTAAAGTGTTTGGTAAATTTTTATGTAAAACCGATGCGACTGTGTAAAATGACTAAAAAAGATATGATATTGAATATTATATAATAATTTTTTTTATCTTTTCTTTTATTATGACATGTATAAGATTTATATAAACTATTTATAAACAGTTGTGAGCTTCGAAGAATGTACTTTTACCTTTTTTTATTAAGATATTTATAATTTTTTTATTCTATTCTTTTCTCTAAGAGTCGTTTCTTCTTTACCTTGTTCCTATTTTATTTTTGTAGAACCCTTGTATATTATATCTCCGCCGCTCACTCCCTCTCTCCCCCTTCTCTTTCTGTCTCTTTCTATCTCTCTCTGCCTGATCCTAAGGAAGGCTAGATCGTGAGGAAAGGAAGGATGGGTCGCATCAACCGATTCGCGAAAGATAGATGAACCCCGATTTCAGGTTTTACCGTTGGTGTTAGTGGCGAAAGCGTCGAGGATTTCCCGTTGAGATTTTGGGTGTCAAGCAGAATGGTGCAAATCTAGCATTCTTTGTGCAACCCATATTTTGACAAAGCCCATAAATTCGTCGAAGAGGCCTCGAATTTCGACAAAACCATAAATCCGACAAACCTCCCGTCGCTCCTGTCCTAGAAATCCGAAGAAGATAGAGTCAGAGAGGACAGAAGAGAGACCTGGCGGGGTCGGCGACGAAGTCGACGGGTATAATATATAATTTATTTAATTTCTAAAGGCCATTTTGGGTATTGAAAAATTTCATTAAAAGCCTCAGCGCCTCTTGCAAAATTGGTTTGCACAGAAGCTGGGCAAGTAAAAAAAGCCGGTTTTTCAAAGATGAGTTTTGCAGCTTTATGTTTTTGGCTTTTTTTTTCACCCAAAACTGTGAAAAAAAAGCTGAAGTTGAATGTTTACCAAACATAAAAAAGGTCCCAGCTTTTTTTTATACCCATTTTTTTCATAAGCACCTCAGTACCAAACCAGAGCTTCATGTCATCCTCTCTCATATATCAGCCCATTTTCCCCCAAAAAACAAAACCTAGAAGGCGCTCACCCCAAAACTTCATTTCTGAAACCCAGCGTCAGAGCTCTCAATTTTCTCAAACCCTAGCCTCCATTGCAATCAAGTTCGAGCCCACCCAAAGCGATATTCTATTCAAGCCTAGATCAGCATTATTACCATCATCTAAGCAAATTTATGCTCAGAAATTAGAGATTTGAGCCCCACTCGTGCGAATCTCAAGTCTACATATCCGAGAGCCAAAGGTATAAATCCGTGCTCCTGTGTGCGGTGTGGACTCCCCCAAACTTGTATGTAATGAATATTTTTAATTAAATTCGAGAGTGAGTGAAAGGGGTTCCAAGTAGTGCAAAAGTCTTCTTGTGCTGAAGTGAATGTATAATCAATGATGAAAACATTTACAAAATACTTGCAAAAGTAAAATGTTATCGTAGTATAACAACTCATACGATGTCGTTTTTTACTGCAATGAGTGTATAATTTGAGTAAAATTAAATCTTAATTAATTATTTCAAAATAAAATTTGAAAAATGTTGATTTTGAAATTTGAAATAATAAAAATAAATTTAATATTAAAACAATTAAATAATGAGAACTTTAACGAAAAACTCAAAGTACTGTTCACTTTAACGAAAAACTACATTTTTACACTAAAAAGTCAATCATGGTACTATTCGCCTTATCCTTTATTTTGTCCTTATCGTTAAAACCAAGGAAGAAAATATCGATAATATCGGCGATATATCGCCGATATTATCGGTTTTTCCCCAAACCGATATTTTAAGTGGTATCCAACGGGTTTTCGTCAAAATATCGCGATAATATCGATAATATCGCGAAATTTCGGAACTGTGCAAGTCGGAGACGAACGCCGGAGCTTCTACAGCTCCGGCCGACTGTAAAACAACCCCCTAAACTCCGATCTAGGTATGAAAATGAAATAGAAGACGAGAGGAACGTTTTTATAACGTCCGTTTGCCGTGAAACGGCCGGAGGTGTTCGAAAAGTTCGTCGACACCCACGGCCTCGCCGGAGATGGGTGTGCCTATTCCCGAGTCGATTTCATCCCAAAAACCTTGCAAAAAGACGAGATAGAACTTCAATTTCACATCTAAGCTTCGATCTAGAACATAAAAAGAAAAACCCGAAGCTTACCTAACCGGAGAAATTGAAGGAACTCGCCGGAGCAGGTGCGATGGTGTGCGTGTGGGTCTCGGTGCCGAGAAAAATGAGAGGTGTATGTGGGTCTCGGTGCAGAGAGAAAGGAGAGGGAGGAGTAGAAGGCCGTGGTGTGTGTGTGGGTCTCGGTGCAGAGAGAAATGAGAGGTGTATGTGGGTCTCGGTGCAGAGAGAAAGGAGAGGGAGGAGCAGAAGGCCGTGGTGTGTGTGTGGGAGAAGGGAGAAGAGAGATCGAGAGATCTCTGTGTGTGTGTGGGGGGGGAGAAGAGAGATCGAGAGATCTCTGTGTGTGTGTGTGGGAGTGGAGAATGGAGAGAATAGAGAAGGATCGAGAGAGAGAGAGAGACAGAGGTCGTGTCTGCCTGTGTGATATTTGTGTGCGTGCGTTGTGTGCGTGTGTGGTTGCGTGCGTTGTGTGTGTGTGTGGGGTTCCTCTTGTCAGGAGGACACAAGACTCACTCAGGATTCCTGACAACTTTTACAATTATTTTGACAATTTCAGATCACTTTTACAATTATAACTTGTACAATTTCAGACCATGGATGGTGGTTTCATTCAAAACCGTGTGCCGATATTCTTTCAAGAGATGGAGTATCAGAGCCATTCAGAGCATTTTCGTTTCTTCTTCTTCCCTTACCCCTTTCAAAGCTGCCACTGTGATATTCTTTCAAGAGGTGGAGTATCAGAGCCATTCAGAGCATTTTCGTTTCTTCTTCTTCCTTTACCCCTTTCAAAGTCATTCCAGATCCATTCCAGATCTTGAACACAAAGGGTTCCATATTTAAAGTAAGTTTACAAACTTATATTTATATTATTGTAATTTATACAACAAAAAAATTTGTGTGGACTCGTATGTTAATTTTTTTAAGTAATTAATACTTGCATGTTAGTTTTTGTAAGTAATTAAGTAATGTTAACAATTACATGTTAATTTTTTTAAGTAATTAATACTTGCATGTTAGTTTTTGTAAGTAATTAAGTAATGTTGTATAATTATTCCCTAGGATAATTTTAATATGTTTAATGTTATTTATTATTTTATTTCCCTTACGATTTTCAAAGCCATTCCAGATCCATTCCAAAGCTTGAACACAAAGGGTTCCATATTTAAGGTAAGTTTACAAACTTATATTTATATTATTGTAATTTATGCAACAACAAATAAATTTGTGTGGACTCGTATGTTAATTTTTTAAGTAATTAATACTTGCATGTTAATTTTTGTAAGTAATTAAGTAATGTCAACAATTACATGTTAATTTTTTTAAGTAATTAAGTAATGTTGTATAATTATTCCCTAGGATAATTTTAATATGTTTAATGTTATTTATTATTTTATTAATATTAGGTTTTATTATCAAATTGGATTATTATTCATTAATATTAGGTTTTTTTTATTATCAAATTGGATTATTATTCATTAAATTAGATTATTATCAAATTGGATTATTATTCATTAAATTGACTTATTATCAAATTGGACTATTTGACACACCCCGTCCCGGAGGAGGGCATGCTGGCCGTCGCGTGAGAGTGACGTAACCATTTACACAGTTCGGAAGCTTTAAAGAATACAGTTACTAATATAAAACACCTGAGGGTGAGTCCTACTTTTGTGAATTCTGTCAGAACACCGTTGGATTCCTCGTGGCCACCAAAGTTCTGCTAACTTGAACCTGGAAGGGCGCAAAACAAAATTGAGTGGGTCAGTAAAACAAAGTTTTTCGAAAACATTTCATTTAAAACATTTCTAACCCCTCGCTGTAAAACCTGTATACTTTCCCAGAAAATAGCATAATAGCATAATACTTTTCGTAAATCTCATTTCATCAATCTTTGTTGAAAACCAGAAATTATGCCATGTTAAAACTTTCAAAACATCATGAATGATGCATCAATGTAACAGGTGAAATGGTGAATTAACCGGAGACCCTGGAGTTGGTCCTGTACGGTTAATTCTATAGCTCAACATCCAATCCAACCGGAGTCACCTCGGTGACCTGTACGGCACTACACTGCAGATAAGTCGGAACTACCTGAAGCAGTCTGTACGACATGAATGGTGTAATAATACGCTCTAGTGCTTCTCATCAATCATCTGTGTACACAATCTAAGGTCACCTATCAGTCGGAACCCTCTCATGGTCTGTACGACATGCACCTACTTGGATCCAAGGTGAGCGTGCGGTGCGAGGTGAAAAATATAAGCACTAACACCATGATTGCAGGTTATGAGCTATCAATATCAACAATGCACATGAATAATATAAAACTCACCTGATACTTACCTGTGCGTCCACAGCACCAATTCACATATATATATGCATCAATTATTAATTCATATATCTCATATCATTCATATCATGCATGCATGGCATTTTGGAAACATACTTTCATTAAAACTCAATTTCTGGGAAAATTCATAGTATATAGGTAATAATAGAAAGTACTGCCCACTCACCTGGAGTTCGCCCTACAACTCCCTAGCACAACACATCAAGGCGTCATGACGATCGGCGCCTAGAACAATAATCAAAACCAACCTCAGAATTCATATCGATAGAATATAACTTATATAAAACACGTCACTGCGCAGTTCAATCCGGAAGATCTGCAACTCAGATTTCCAATCCCTAACTTTCAGAGGTCCACAAAATAACCTTAGAACAACACCCTAAAATTTCATTACCATCCAACGGTCGGATCTCCGTCAATTAACCAAACCAAGTGACGGTTAACATTCTATATTATGGACTTACAATTCCAATTCCGGAAGATCCGTAAATCGGATTCCCAATCCGTAAGTTCCTATAATCCTCAAATATTACGTATTACAACGCATCAAAGTTTGGTAACGATCCAACGGTCGGATCGTCAATTCACATTTTCACCTAAATGCGAAAACTATAAAACGTTATTTAAAACACATAACCAATAATTCGTAATAACTTTCTCATACGGTGCTCAATTTGGGTATATGAATATACCACAGTGATCTACTCGACGTCACGGACGTCGACATATTTTTAGATTATTTTTTTGATGTGCCACGCGCCCCCACGCGCCAGGGCAAGCACGGGCACACGCGCGCCCACGCGCACCTTCTTCCTCGCGAGCTCGCCGGACTGGTTTTTCCGGTGACCGGAAAACTGGGCATTTTTCAAATGCCTTGTTCTCCTTCGTTTCTCAACCCTTTTCTTCGTATTTTATATCAAAATGAAGCCCTCAACATGTAGTTTCACGCTATACTACTTTAAAGCTCTAGAAACTACGAAATCTCACCGGAAAAATTCCACAAGAACCGGCCAACTTTGAACGTGGTGATCCCGACGTCCAAAATTTCCAAACGAACTTCCTTAGGACCTCACTAAGCTCACTACAAGCTTGGATTGTCCTAAAAATTAACCAACATAAAGTTCATGAATAGTGCCATTTTCGATCCTCGGGTTTTAAATGTGAAAACGAATGAGTTCTTACCTGAAAATGGTGTCTTTGAGTTCGTAGGACACTCACGAACACGATGGTACTATTTTCCACGTCGATCCACGAAGTTTGGGGTGGTTTTGGGTGTCGTCCGTACGTTTTGGGTGAGAGAGAGTGAGAGAGGGTCGAGAGGAAGGAGAGAGAGAGAGGCTACGGGATGAGGAGAGAGAGAGAGGGTAAGTTTGTGATGTCCCAAGCAATCCCTACCATCCATTACATCTTAATCAAACAAATATTCCAAACTTTAAAAATTCTATCCAACTTAATCAATTTCCACAAACTTAGGAACTAATAATGTCACAAGCATACGTACCTTGGTACCCGTCAAGGGTAAAATCGTCATTTCACGTTCTCGATATATAAATCCCGGGACGGGCTGTGACACTATTCATTAAATTGGATTATTATTAAATTGGATTATTATCAAATTGGATTATTATTCATCACTATGTTTTATATTAGGATTAATTTTTTATCAAATTGGATTATTATTCATTAATATTAGTTTTTTTTTATTATCAAATTGGATTATTCATTAAATTGGATTATTATTAAATTGGATTATTATTAAATTGGATTATTATCAAATTGGATTATTATTCATCACTATGTTTTATATTAGGATTATTTTTTTTATCAAATTGGATTATTATTCATTAATATTAGGTTTTATTATTCCATATTATTTTTTTAATTACTTAAATTTTTACAATCATTTTCTTTACTTCGTATTTAATTCTTATGTAGAATAACTTTATTATTTAGGTTCTCTTATATAACCGTCATCACTACTATATTTTTTGGCCAAAAAATATTTGTCTAATTTTCATGAAAAATAAATGTAGGTACGTTTACGATGTCCAGTGGAGCTACTAAACGTGATCCAGCTTGGGAACATGGAGACCCAATAGACGGAAACAAACATGGCACAATTTGCAAATATTGTGGTCGGGTAATGAAGAGTGGCGGAGTGACACGACTTAAGTACCATCTTAGTGGATTAGATCCAGCAAAAAATGTCCAACGATGCGATAATGTCCCCCAGAAGTGAAGGCATTCATCAGCACATTATTAAAAAATAAAAAACAACAGAAGGAAAAGATAACACAGGGAATGGAAAATATTCGAGCTGGGCTACGGGGAGAAGTCTATGGCCAAGTGGTTGATAGTGATGATGATGACGATGAGGAAGAATGTGATGATGACATGAGACCTGAAGAACGACGTAGTTTGAAACAAGCATTACGTGCCTCCAAACAATCAGCATGGGAAAGAGAACACCTTCATAAAATTCCTAATAGAGCACAAGGTTCCGGGACAAGTGGTGGTGCACAAATGAGACGGGGAGGCAGTCTTAGAGAATCACAACCAATACCACCAATAGCCCCAAGTTTATATAAGTCATCCAAAGCACGTCAAAAGAGTGTTTGGAGTTATTTCACTGGAGGTAATGTGAAGGAGGGAATGGGGCGTCTAATTAGCAAGTTTTTTATCTATGAAAATGTCCCTGCTGCGAAGGCATCATCACATCATTTCAAAAATATGGTAGTGGGATGTCAACAGGCCGGTGTTGGAGTACAACCTCCCACTCCCTATGAGATAAGAAACAAATATTTGGATATGGAGTATAAAGACATTGGCGAGTATGTTAACAAGTTGAGGTCAAAGTGGGAAACTAATGGTTGCACAATCATGTGTGACGGATGGACCGGCCCGACCAGATTGTCTATCATAAACTTCATGGTATACTCCAAGGGAAAGACAATTTTTTTGAAGTCTGTTGATGCTTTAGACGATATAAAGAACTACAAGTATATTTACAAATTATTGAGGGATGTAATCATGGAGGTGGGAGAGCATAATGTTGTCCAAGTCGTGACCGACAACGGTTCTGCATTTGTCAAAGCTGGAAAAAAGTTAATGAAGCATCATAATGTGTTTTGGACATCATGTGTAGCACATTGTATTGATCTCATGTTTGAGGCAATGGGGAAGAGAGAGAATGTTGCTACTGTGGTCAAAAGAGCTAGAACGATCATAAATTATATTTACAATCACGGTTGGTTGTTGGCAAAGATGCGTGAATTTTGCAAAGGAGAAATTATTCGTCCAGCTACTACTCGATTCACCACCAACTATATTGCATTAGACAGCCTACTTAGGAAGAAAGTAGGGTTGAAGCAACCATTCACTAGTGACGATTGGGCCAACCACAATTTGAGCCGCTCAAATGCAGGTCGTATGGTGGAAAGTATAGTGCTTGATCATGCTTTTTGGACTCAATCAGAACATGTGTGCCAAGTGTTTGAACCTCTTTACAAAGTTTTACGGATCGTTGACACAAAAGTGTATCCTACTATGGGGGCAGTATATGAGTTGATGCGTGTAGTGAAGGATGATTTGGAAAGAAAACATGGTGCAAGGTGGGTCATAAAGATAATTGAAGACCGATGGTATAAAACATTATACCACGATTTGCATGCAGCAGGTATAAATTATGTCATAATTTGCAATTCATTTCTTTAGTTGCATAAGTATTATTTCTCTTATTAGAGTATGTGTTTCTTTGAACAACATATTATTTGAATCCCCGATACCAATACAGACCCGGTGTTGGAGATGATGGTAACCTTATACGTGCTGTACATAATGTATACTCTAAATTAGACCCTGCATCACCAGCAGTTGGCCAATTTGGAAATGAGGTACACAATTACTTAAATTATAATAATTACTTTGTTGGATTAAACTAACACGATTTATTGAATTCAGCTAACATGGTTTAAAGATGCAAGAAGAACTTTTGGAGAACCAACATCAGTTGCTGCTCGAACAAATATGTCTCCTAGTGAGTATAAACATATTTCACTATAAGTTTATAATAGAATTTGTTGGAGTTATTAGGCTTATCAACATTGTTTTTCATTGTAGCTGAATGGTGGATCATGTATGGGACCGATGCACCAACTATGAGAAAGTTAGCAATCAAAGTATTATCACAAACAACTTCCACATCTGCTTGTGAAAGAAATTGGAGCACATTTGCACTCATACACACAAAGCAAAGAAATAAGTTGGCTCATAGTAGCTTGGAAAAATTAGTTTATTGCTACTACAACATGAAGCTTCAAATTCGAGATAAGGAAGCAGAAATAGATCATGTCGACCGTGGTGACCCACTAGATGTGTTTGATATTATTGGTGAAGATGATGATACAGATGTTGGAAATGTGCCCTAAAGCCAATCATATGATGATACTTTACGGACATTTCACATGTTAAACTAATCTAGTTTACATATAAAGGGCAAACATTATTGTTTGAGCCGTCTCATATAAATGTTATATGCTTAAACGATAAAGTCCAAGGAATATGTGATTGGGAGAATGCAATCTAATGAAGTTAGATTAATGAGACCATTCTTTCGTAGACACATCCTAAACGTTCCTGATCATAGGATTGCCAATTGGGCATTGACAGTCCGTTAAGATCAGTACGTGCTATATCTTCTCTCAGGGAGAGTGACTAGTCTCGAGTCATTGGTGTGTGTGACATCAAGACAAGTACGTAGGTGCTCAATAGAGAATGAGTTCACTGAACACGATCAACGAGGAGTTCTCATACTCATGTCACATGAGAACTCATGGTTGGGATAATGCAAATTAGTCCTTTGACCTGAGGCATCACAGTTGTCTTGTGGTTAAGTCCTTGATCTTTGATTATGTCAAAGTCACCCCATCGGGGTGTCCACGACATCATTGGGCTTAAGCCACTTAGTTATGGAGACAAGTGAATGTGCAACAAGGGATCTCTAACCTTCAAATGGTTTGAGGGAGAATACTCTATGATATGACTAAATCTCTGGCCAGAGTATGAATGAGATTTGGGAATGCGTTCCAAATCACATTCAAGGTAATCATATAAGCAAACGAATCACATTGGATAGTAGACATGAATAAATAAACTATCAAACCAAACAATGTGGTCAAGAGTATTAGATTAGAGAAAGACCGTATTGCATTTGTAATCCTAAACTGAATAGGTTCTCTACCTCTTCTGATTAGCTTGGGTAGCCATGATATGCTGCTAGGTGTCACTCATGGTTTGTGGAATCCCTAAACGTGTGTAATCACTAAAGGGAGAATTGAAAGTAAGTTTCAATTCACAATCGATGTAAAATGGTTTTAATCGCCCACTGCCTCGCTAAAAGGAACCTAATGTATCGTACACCGTATAAGGTGGAGATTGAGGAAACAAAGGAGATGAGTAAGAATAATTAAATGGTTTAATTATTTATGGCAATGATTAATTAATATGTTAATTAATCAAACGAATAAGTTCGTTAAAGACCTCGGGATAGTTTTGGACCTTAAAGCCCAATGGGCTTCGAACGTCAAAGCCCATTGACTTAAGTTGTATGACAACTTAATGAATAAAGATTCACAAAGGCCCAAAAGCCCAAATCCATTAGAGTGGCCGGCCATTTAGTGTAGAATTAGGGTTTTTGGTTCTTTAGGTCATTTAAAGAAGTGACTATATAAAGAACTTTATAACCTAAAATTCATAAGTTGTTGATTTTAGAGAAAATTGGTGAGAACACAAAGCTTCCATTTCTCTCTAAGAGGCCAACCACCTTGGAGGGTATATCTAGCAATTCCACTACTTCAAGGTCACTCATTTCTTCTTCAATCTAACCTTGGTGTAGAATCTTTAGAGGTTCTCTATTTTGGGAACTTGGAGAATCTAATTCTTTCAACCAAATCCATGGAGCTAAGAAGCAAGGAATGAAGGCCCTATCTCTTGGGTGATTATCCTTTGCATATGCAAAGAGGAATCTACAAAGGTAAATATTTCTCAACTAACAAATTGTTGTTTTAAGTTGAGTCAAGGTTCACCAATCTACTAGGCTTTGAATTTCATGGTTGATGTTTTGTTTTTGAGTGCATGTAAGCATGATTCCGCCTTTAATTTGTTAATTGCATGCTATTGATGTTGCTCAAATAAACATGTTTTTCACAAAATTTCCTTCAACAGAGAGTAACCAACTTTTTCAATGGATTAGACCTTTTCATTTAGATGATGATGAAGGCAACCCAACTCCCAGAGTTGCTGAAGAAGCACGTAATGAAGGGATAAATGTAGAAAGAGTATTAGAGGAGGAGGTGGGATCTAGCAGCGCTGACTCTTTAGTACAAGAAACACTGGAATTCCACCTTCTTCCAATCCTACACAACCACAACATCGTCCTGATACTAATGATAGCTCTAGTACAAGATCAGGAGACTCACCTACCACCGGAGGTGGGAATGATGAAGGACATAGTGGAGCTGGAGGTAGTGGTGGTGGATATGGAAACTATTATGGACCACCTCCCGGATTTATGAGCCCCTTCACTGGTGAAGCAAACTTCATGCATGCAACACAGGATGATGACCATGGCAGTAGGCGGGCAGGACCAGGAATTGGTGCCATAGGGAAGGACTATACTCGTAGAGAAAGAGGCAATGGGATTTTGTCAAGTCAAGAAGATGACTCGTTATCTAGAACTTCGGACTCTGTTGGAGTGGGAAGTAGTAACTATGGTAATACTCATAACCAACCATTTCCCTACCCTTCATATCCCATTCCTGTTGGGATGGAATCGAGCGACTCATGGAAACAATCCGAGACTCAATCTTCAAATGATTTTGCTTATGGACAACGTCAACCAATCTCGGATCCATATGGGTGGCATGTTAACAATTACATGCAAAACTATTTTGGGGATTTATCATTTGATAACTACTCTTCACAATACACTCACTCTACACATAGAGATGATGAAGATAGTGAAAATTTTGAACCTCATAGGAACTCTATGTGGTACTAAGTCACTCATGTATCTTACCATGCAATGTATAAAGTGTAAAATATTGTACTAATTCATTAATTACTACATATTGTACTAAATGATTATGGTGTGTTTAGACTTATTTCATTAATTACTACATATTTTCTACACTCACAATGTTTGTCAGCTCGCTATATAATCAACTTGATAATGTTAAATCCATCATGCAATGCATTTCCTTCTAATTTTTTGTGATAAACTAATAGATAATTGACTAAATAAACATCCTGCAAAGTTTCAATAAAAATTTCCAAGTTTTTCTTACAATTTCCGTGGTTTCCATGTAATTTTTATCGATATCGATATTATCCCGATATTTCCATCGATATTTCCGTGTTTTCGGACTACCGATATTTCCGATATTACCGATATTTTCTTCCTTGGTTAAAACTCAAAGTTTTGAAGCTCTTTTCATTAGTTTTCCTTTAAATAAATTGGCAAAGTAAAGAAAACAAAAGAAAATAGTTTTGAAAATCAATTTAAGCACTAGGGTTCTGTCGTCATCTTAATAACCTTACGTAATTCTCTCAATTACTTTAAGAGTGACCCATGCATATTTTGAAGGTTAGGTTTTTCTAATATATGTCCAACTTAGAACCGCCAACATAGAACAAATATCTAATATGCAATCCGTCTAGACATTCGGATCAAATATGAACATAAAAGACTCATTAAGTTTTATGAAAATCTCACTAAGTTTTATGAAACCCATTGAAAAACCATACAACTCTTAAAATGTTGTGTTCATCCTAAGTGAACTTACAATTATTAACCACAATAAGTCAGCGCCAATTTCAGGGAATCTTTCGACCAAAATGACATTAAATTACTTTTCTAAAGATCCTAATGGTAGCCAATCATCACGACAATTAGATAGTTTCAAACGCGGTGATTAATAATTCAAAACTGCTTGCATAATATCATAAGTAAATTGAAAAAAACTACATATTTTTGTTAAGGTTCGTGGCCTTGCCCTAGGAAAATAAATTAGTTACGAACAATCATAAAACAAAATATTATTCAGAATATAGATAGAAAACACCTTATAAATAAATTTGAATTATCAAAAGCTCTCTAAGCGAATCCTCCAAAGAAGTGTGTCCCTGTGATAGCTTGTTTTGAAGATTAGAACAATCTAAACATATCTCTAGAAGGGGCCGAATCCAAAATAGGCCATCTTGAGCTCCAAAATTCGCAATCAAGCCCAAAACGTCACTTTGACATTACTGCACGCTGCTCATTTATTTCTTTGCCATAAGTAAACCGAGTAGGAAAATATGAAACTTTGACAAGATCAAGTTGAAAGACTCACGAACATCCTCCAATTACAATCCTACATCAAAATATTTCACCGTTTGACTACTTTTTGGTCAAGAAGTAGTCGAAAGTCCTACATTAAAATTATAAATCAAAACATCAAAATTCTACAAAAATAACTAATAAATTATAATTATGAATAGAATAAAATATATGGTATAGTGTCGACTCACCAACTTTCCTATAAATTTAGCAGACTTTTCTTGTTTTTAAAATCATCATAATCATGTCCTTTGTTATTTTAACCATTGCCTCCATCAGTCCATCTGCTTAGTTTTCTTTAATCTCCACTTTCTCATCTTTTATATCCTCTTCTCTCTCATCATAACTCTTTCATAACTCCCCATCACTCTCTCATTCTCCCCTCACTCTACCGGGCTCTCTTTCTCTCTCTCTCTCGCTCACTCTCTCTCTCTCTCTATACCCACTCCTTAGACTAACTCCAGCCCAAGCACATAGGCTGGTCCAAAGTGGGAAAATAGGCTGGCACCCTTTAAAAACCCTCAAGTTGTGACAACCCATCCCTAGTTCTACGAGTTTATAAATTTTAAAAATGTGAATTTGCAAAAATGTCCCTAGAGGTGAAAGTGTTGCCTTTCGTTGACCAGCGTATAGTGAGACGTACGAAGTATTCTTTTAGCGTATTTGTGTAGTACTCGACAATACGAACGTGTGGGAGCAAGTGGAATTGAATTTGGTGCTAAAACGAAGATTTTATGGAACTCGGAACAATAAGGGCATTTTGGGTAATTTTTGCATTGGAGATATTTCTACAGTTTTGGACCACACTTGCGTTGACCCGTGGCAAGATTCCCCATTTTTCTGGGGTGTCCTTTTCTGTCTCGTGATCTCTCTCTTTCTCTCTCTCACTCTCTCTCTATTTTCTTCTTCTTCTTTCACTCTCACTCACCTTTACTCTTTTTCGTCCTCTTTTGTCGAGGCACACACACATACCCATACCTCTACACCTACAACCACAGCAAGGCAGCACCCCCACCATCATCCCTTGTAATCCTTATGAGCCATTGGACCTAGAAACAGAAGCAAAGTACCTTGAAAACTACCTCCCCGCACTGCACAATACCATCACTGTGCATCACTCTTCTCCGGTGAATTCTGACCATTTCCGACCAAGGTAAGCCTTGAATTTGGTCCCTATCATCGTATATCATGTCTAGGTTCATGATTGGTAAGTTTTTGGGTGGTTTTGGTGGTGTAGGAGCTCGGAAAACACAAAGGAAGGTCATTGTTCATTCTGGAAATTCCCAATTTGTGGTTGTTTGGCCACATTCCAGCCATTTTTCTGGTCAACTCCGATCTCTATTGGGCCTCCTAAGGGTATTAATCTCTTCTCTACATTTCTAACTTCAAAATGGTTTTTGAATCATCAACTTTGGTTAAGTATCGAACTAGAAATTAGTTATGAAATTTGGGAATAAATTTCCAGATTTCTGGAAAATTTGGCCTTGACCATTTGACCATCTTTAGGCCATTTTGTAGGCCAACACTGACATAAACTCGGATCCAATTTGGTATGGACTTGTTCTCTACATTTATAGCTTTAATATGGCCCTTGAATCATCAAATTTGGTTGAGAATTGAGCTAGAAATTAGCTCTGAAAGTTGGGATGAAATTTCCCAAATTTTGGAAAACTTGGACTCGTGGCCATTTGGCCACTTTTAGACCATTTCCCCAGCCAACTCTGGCCATTATTTGACTTCAAACTGGTACAAACATGTTCCCCACATTTCTAGCTTCTAGTTGGCTTTTGAATCATTGAAATTGGTTGAAAATCGAGCTCGAAATGAGCTCCTAAAGTTAGGGGAAAATCACAACCCAAATCTGCCCTCCGTTTTCTGAAATTCGATCATTTCAAAATAGTTCCTTTATTAGCCATACTTTGTATGAAAATGTGTTTATACGTTAGTACGTTACGTATTTATATAAATTGTTTCGTATCTAGGCGAAACGCATCGCAAGGACTCTCGATGCTACGAGACGAGTTTGACTCGATGATATGATCTGTCAGTGGGTCTTTTTCGTTTTTATAGTATAAACTTTATAGTTTCCACAAATTCTTTGAATTGAGTTATGCATATCATGCCATGATTAAATAATGTTATATTTAAAATGTTGCATTGTTATGAAATTGTGAAATGCCAAAAGATCTTATGGGATGCACAGGTGAGTTCAGGTGAGTTTACTTTGTGATTGGAATTGTTGCATCATATTGGCATGCATATATTCATTTAGTGCTCATCATTGCTGCACCCCGATGTCAGTGCTCCTGTCCCGGGCTAGGGCCAGTCATTCACGTGATGTTCACCTCCCACACCGCACGCTCGCCTTGGATCCAAGTCTGGTGCCAGCCCTGTCGTACATGTCACATTAGGTGACTCTTACTCGTAGGTGACCTGCGATTTATCGCTAGCCTTCACGTGATAGTAGCACTAGAGCGTACATATTTACACCCAGCCCTGTCGTACAGGTCACATTAGGTGATCCGACTAGCACGCTAGGTGATTATTCACACCTGACTTACATTTATTTTTGCTAAGATATTGTGTCATGGCATGCTTTTTTTGTCACTGGTTTTATGCATTGGTTTTTCATACTTATGTAGTATGATTTTCTGGAAACTATACAGGTTTTACAGCCAGGGGTTATAACGTCTTCAAAAAGTTTTTTATTTATTTTTATTTATAAAACTCTATTTTTTGGCCCACTCACCCTTGTTTTTCGCCCCTCCAGGTTCTAGTAGTAGAGTTTTCGTATCGACAAGGATTATTGACAAATCTTGGTGTAAACGATTACCATTGATGGTATAATTCTCACCCTATTTTACTATATTGTACTTATGCTCTCTCATCACGTGTGAATCTTTTAGGTTTAAATTTATTCACATTTTCCACATCACTACACTTTATGGTTTCGTCACCTTCCAGGTGTCGGCCAACACAACTCGATTCGGAGTCCTAGTTGACATTCCAGGTTGAGTTGTGTCACCAGCCGATCCAAATAGGCTGGCACCCAGCCAAATCCAGCTTGTAGGCCGGCCCAAAACGTGCTAAGCAATGTGATGTCACGCCGACGTCAGCATGGCGTATGTGGAGTCCCATAATTTCTGAATTTTATACACCTTTTTCCTACGTGCTGATTTTGATTAAACTTTTAGACTTCTCTTTTTATTTAATCTTGCTTAAAGGGGGACATTTTTATTTAACTTAGGTTAGCTAAGTTTGGGTTGAAATTAAATTACTACAAACCTTATACAATGGTTATTAACTCATTTGGACTAGGAAAATGAGGTCAAATGGCTTTCTCGGAGTGGCAAAGTTTGCCACGTAGTTCACTCACTATGCTGACCCCAAGGACACTAATCTAATCATTAGCTTGTTGGTGAAAAGTATGTAGCTGAGGTGTTATCAGGTAGGGCTTTAAGGGTGCTTAGTAAGCACCTTAGGGTGATGACTATTGAAGCTTAGGTTGATGACTAATCAAGCCTATAGCTAACGTGGAATGGTGGATTAGCAATTGAAGTTGAAACTTATAACCAATGAGAACAACTTTTGCCGCCTTATTTATGGTATAAATAGGAGCAATGCTCCATATGTGTTTTCTTTTCCTCTTGCAAAATGCAATACGCACCGTATGTAGAAAGTGTGTAAGAGAGTGTTAAAGGAGATAAGCAAAAGAAGTACTCGTGGAGTAAGAAGAGAGGATTCGAGGTAGGGGAATGTGGGGAATTAATTGATTGCATTCGTTACTTGTATTACATGAAATATTGTTATGTGGACTTGAGATGTATTCAACTATTGACTTAGATATGATTTGTTATGTAGTATACTATATACTGGCATGATCATTATCATTTGTCAAAGAAGTAAATGAGTTACTTATGATGTGGGAAAATGTGGAAATTAGCTTTTGTGTAGTTGAGTCTGTTCATTGTGAAACCAGTTCCAGGTGAGCCCGATGTGCACAATAGAATAGGATATCGACGGAAATTGTCGATGTGGGTGATTTGGGCTGGAGATCAATGAATCAGATAAGATGACTAGCAAAAGGGGTTATGAACTTGGGGGAGTTGATGGGGGCTATTCTATATATTAAAGCACTCGGGGCCACAGTGGTAAAATGCATGGTATGGGACATTCAGGTCTGGTTGCTTCAATATATAGGTTAACGGGTTGGGTAGAAAAGAAGTTTTGTTCTTGCATTACATTACTCATAAAATATTCATAACATAAATAATAGTAATCACTTGAGACCTTGGGCCCCTACTGAGCTTTTAGCTCACCCCTTATTAGTTGTGTTACAGGAGAAGAGACAGGAATCTAGTGGCTGACTTGGAAGAAAGAGATTGCTTATAAATAGTTTTAAACTTTTTATGGAGTTGTTGTCGTTTTCTCTTATGTGTAATGACAATGTAAATTATTTTGTTTAATGAAACGTTTTAGTTCAACACAGACACCTGTTACTACCTTTAAGTTACCCTTATTATTCATGCTCTAAAAAAAAAAAAAAAAAAAAAAATTTAGGGCGTGACAAATTGGTATCAGAGCATTAGGTTTACAATCCTTTGAGTTAGAATTTCCAGTTTAAGTATTCTTACCTTTAAGAAGGAAGTTTTGTTTTGTTACAAGTTTGACAAGCTGTTATACAATTATTGTATTCTAGATGTCTTATTTCTTTATGGCCTTGACAGATACAATGGAGTCAAATATAAGTGATGGATCATGTGGAGAATTCCATCTCTCCTATTATGGGTGTATTCCAACCAATCCTGATCGATATAAAAGCCTTATTCGAAGTTCCACCCGAGATCTGGTTAAGGAGATAATTAAACAGACTGCAATTAGAAGGCGCAATTACACCTTTCGAGCCTAAAAGCGTATTGCAAAGCATAGCATTAGAACAAGAAGGCATGTTGTTGAAGCTGCTGATGATGGAATCAATAATGATAATGTTTACAATTCCGTAGTGGTGGAACTTATAGAAGAGAATGGAAATAGGTGGCCTCCAGTAGATCTCGAAAATCCTTTGGCTAGAGAACCACCAAATGAGTCAGTACAAGAGGAAAACGAAGGTGGAGAAGAAGATCCAAGTGAAAGTTCAATTAAAAGTGCTACACCACCACGACATACACCACCAGAAATGATCATCATCCATTCGGATGAGGAAGATCAAAAAGGACTAAGATGGTGGTAGTTGTGTAAAAATAAATGCTCTCCAAAGTCTTACAAACTGACTACTAGTCTTTTTGTTGTAAAATAGTGTAAGGCAGTGGGAAGTAGAGCATAAGACTTTTTGTTGTATCATAGGGTAAGTTAGTTAAAGTAGTTTGAACAACTTTTTTGCTGGAAAATCGTATAAATATTAGTAAATATATGTTTTCTTAATTGTCTTGGTATTACCATATACTTTATATTATTATGATTTCTTTCTTTTATTTTGATATAATTTCTTTGTTGGATTCGAGATGGCAAACAATCAAAATGAGGTCAACGGAAATGTCGAAGTAATTTTAGCTATTTAGGATATGGCCACAGCAATTAGAGAAAGTAATAACCATAACCAATATCATGAAACTGAAGAAAATCGAGTTATGAGAATACAAGGAGAATTCCGCATGACAAAACCAACTATATTTAGTGGTGAGCCAAATCCTATAGCCGCTGAAGAATGGTTGAGGCAGATGAAGAGAAAAATGGATAACCAAACGATTCCAGAAGACGTTCGAGTGATTGTTGCTTGTACTTATTTAGAAGGACAAGCATACCATTGGTGGGAGTCAATTTTAAGTATTCCAGATACACAAGTTACAACTTGGGAAGAATTTGAGACTATCTTCTTAGAAAAGTATTTCCCAAGTACTTTGAGGAGTATGAAAGCAAGAGAGTTTGTTAATCTCGTACAAGGAGAATTAACCATTGTTGAATATGAGGCTAAATTTGAAGAGCTTATGCGTTTTGCACCTTATATGATTCCCGACGATACCACAAAAGCAAGGAAATTTGAAGAAGGGTTGAGACAATCAATCTTGGAAAAGGTGGAAATTCTAAAGTTAAGCAGGTATGCTGATGTAAAGGAAAGAGCGTACATAGCGGAACGATCTGAAAATAAGAGAATTTCGGATCATAAGGACTTTAGCAGTGGACATACCAATAAGTGGACAAGATTTAATCCTTTTCCGTATCAACCACTGGGAAGCCAAGAACCGCAAAAATGTTATCATTGTCAGCAAATCGGACATATTAAGAAAAATTGTCCACGACAACAAAGGAATCAAGGACCTCAAGTGCAATATCGTGCCCCCCAAGTACAATTTTATACTCCATAAACACAATTTCGTGCACCACCACCTCAGAACTATGTCCCTTATCAAACTCAAGGAAATTGGCCAAGACCACAAGTTATTCAACAATCAGAACGTCTAGAAGGGCAATTTTCACAAGCCAGACCAAGAGCTCCTCCAAATAAGAAATCTGGACAACTCACACAGGGACGAGTTTATACTATAGGAAATGTGACAAGTCAAGCTGAGCATGAACTAGTGGAAGGTACGTTTCTAGTTTTCAACTCTTCAGCTAGAGTATTATTTGATGGTGGCGCTACACACTCGTTTATATCGAAATGTTTTGCATCTACTCTTGGGTTAGAAACTCAAAACATGGAATTTTCTTTGTTAGTTGGGTCTCCTTTGTGTGGGAGCAAAGAGGTTGCTAAAGTGTGTAAATCTTGCGAGATAGAAATGTCAAACTATAGAATTCCTTTTGATTTGAAGATATTAGACATGTTGGAGTATGATATTATCTTAGGAGTGGATTGGCTTAAAAAATATGAGGTTATAATTGATTACAGTACGAAGAAAATTACAATAAATCCTCCTCAGGGGAAAACTTTCAGTTTCTATGGGGATAAGCAGCCTCACAAAGTGCATAAAAGAAAACTTGATTATTTGGGCTTGTTAGCCAGCATTATAACCGAAGAAATTAGTGGGTCACAAGAAGAATTAATTCCTATCATAAAGGAATTCATTGATGTGTTCCCAAAGAGTTATCTGGATTGCCACCAAAGCGTGAAGTGGAGTTTGTGATAGAATTACACCCAGATTCAAAGCCTATTTCTATACCTCCTCATCGAATGACACTAGCAGAACTGAAAGAACTCAAAAAGCAACTTCAAGAACTTCAAGAGAAAGGATTCATTCGGCCCAGTGTTTCACCTTGGGGTGGTCCTATATTATTTGTGAGGAAAAGTGATGCAACCCTTAGATTGTGCATCGATTATCGGTTGTTAAATAGAATCACTATAAAGAATAAGTACCCTCTACCTAGGATTGATGATTTATTTGATCAGCTGAAAGGTGCACAATATTTTTCAAAGATTGATCTCCAATCAGGTTATCATCAACTTCGAGTCAAAACAGAAGATATTCCTAAAACAGCCTTCATGACTCATTATGGGCATTATGAATTTCTTGTTATGCCTTTCGGATTGACAAATGCACCAGCAGCATTTATGGATATGATGAATCGAATCTTTCAACATTGCTTGGATCAATTTGTGATCATATTCATTGATGACATTTTGGTTTATTCTAGAACCAAAGAGGAGCATGAGGATCATTTACGAACCGTTCTACAAACTTTAAGAGAAAATAGATTGTATGCCGAGTTGAGTAAATGTGAATTTTGGATGTCAGAAGTAAAGTTTTTAGGACATATAATTTCCAGTGAGGGCATTGCAGTTGATTCTTCTAATGTGGAAGCAGTATTGAATTGGAACCAACCAAAGAATGTATCGGAAATACGGAGTTTTCTTGGATTGGCTGGATATTACAGAAGGTTTATAAAGGATTTTTCTCGAATAGCTGCACCAATGACCAAGTTGACACAAAAAGGAATGAAGTTTGTATGGAATAAGGAATGTGAAGAGTCATTTCAAGCATTAAAGACTCGTTTGACGACAGCGCCAATATTAATTATTCCTGAAAGAGGCATAAATTATGTAGTTTATACTGATGCATCTTTACGAGGACTGGGATGTGTTTTGATGCAATTTGATAGAGTAGTAGCTTATGCTTCTCGCCAATTGAAAACACATGAAAGGAATTATCCAACACATGACTTAGAGTTAGCTGCAATTGTGCATGCCTTGAAGACCTGGAGACATTACCTATATGGTGAGCGATTTGAGCTTTACTCAGATCATAAAAGTTTGAAATATCTTTTTACTCAGAAAGAGCTCAATTTAAGACAACGACGTTGGATGGAATATTTAGAAGATTTTGACTTTGGTTTACACTATCACCCTGGGAAAGCCAATGTCGTAGCAGATGCCTTAAGTAGAAAATCGCATGGATATATAGTATGGTTACATATCCAAAAGTGGAAACTAATTAAGTCTATTTTGGACTACGAATTACATGTGAACATACATGAAAATAAGGCATGTCTTTATAATTTGGTTACAAGACCTACTTTGTTGGGAAAAGTAGTTGAAAAACAACAAGATGATGTCTTTTCTAAGTCAATTCGAGAGAAAATTTTAGCCGGAGATAAGCCTGAAGGATGGACTCTTCATGATGATGATAGTCTAAAATACTTAGGCAGATTATATGTACCAGATGTCCAAGAATTGCGGGATGACATTCTTCATGAAGCACACTACTCGTCATACACTATTCATCCAGGCAGTACAAAAATGTATCACGATTTGCATCATCAGTTTTGGTGGAATGGTATGAAGAAAGCTATAGCAGTATTTGTATCCAAGTGTTTGACTTGTCAGCAAGTAAAGGCTGAACATTAAAAACCAGCTGGCTCTCTTCAACCTTTACCTGTTGCAGAATGGAAGTGGGATCATATAACTATGGATTTCGTTACGGGTTTACCGCATTCACCTAAAAAGAAAGATGCTGCTTGGGTCAATATAGATCGTTTGACTAAATTTGTGCATTTCATACCAGTGAAAACGACGGATTCCACAGAAATCCTTGGCAAGATTTATATTCAAGAGATAGTTAAATTACATGGAATTCCATTGTCAATTGTTTCGGAAAGAGATTCGAAATTCGCTTCTCGGTTTTGGGATAGTTTGCAACGAGCTTTAGGGACTCAATTGAATTTTAGTAGTGCATTTCATCCCCAAACTGATGGTCAATCAGAGAGAACTATTCAAATTTTAGAAGATATGCTACGAGCTTGTGTCTTGGATTTTCATGGAAGCTGGGAAGATCATCTTTCTTTAGCAGAATTTGCTTACAACAATAGTTTTCAATCAAGTATAGGGATGGCACCCTATGAAGCACTTTATGGAAGACCATGCCGATCCCCTTTGTGTTGGGCGGAAGTAGGTGAAAATGTTTTACTAGGACCAAAGATAATACAAGAAACTACAGAGAAGATCAAGGTTATTAAACAATGCTTGCTTACTGCTCAAAGTCGACAAAAGAACTACGCTGATAAAAGGACAAGGCCATTACAGTTTAACATTGGCGATCATGTCTTTCTTAAGGTTTCACCAAGAAAAGGAGTTAAAAGATTTGGAAAATCTGGAAAATTAGGTCCAAGATTTATTGGACCTTTTGAAATATTAGAACGAATTGGAGAGGTGGCTTACAAGTTAGCATTACCACCCCAACTTTCGAATGTACATAACGTGTTTCATGTCTCAATGCTTCGGAAGTATCAGCCAGATTCAACACATATTCTAAATTGGGGAGAACTGAGCGTCGATGAGAAATTATCATTCGAAGAGAGACCGATACAGATATTAAACCATAAGGATCAAAGGTTACGTACAAAGACTATTTTGTTAGTCAAAGTTCTCTGGCTACATGGGAATGTAGAGGAAGCTACATGGGAATTAGAAGCTGAAATGAGAGAAAAGTACCCAGAATTATTTTTCGTCACCGGTATGTTTTAAATTTTGAGGACGAAATTATTTAAGGAGGGTAGATTGTGGAGTCCCATAATTTCTGAATTTTATACACCTTTTTCCTAGGTGCTCATTTTGATTAAACTTTTAGACTTCTCTTTTTATTTAATCTTGCTTAAAGGGGGACATTTTTATTTAACTTAGGTTAGCTAAGTTTGGGTTGAAATTAAATTACTACAAACCTTATACAATGGTTATTAACTCATTTGGACAAGGAAAGTGAGGTCAAATGGCTTTCTCGGAGTGGCAAAGTTTTCCACGTAGTTCACTCACTATGCCGACCCCAGGGACACTAATCTAATCATTAGCTTGTTGGTGAAAAGTATGTAGCTGAGGTGTTATCACGTAGGGCTTTTAGGGTGCTTAGTAAGCACCTTAGGGTGATGACTATTGAAGCCTAGGTTGATGACTAATCAAGCCTATAGCTAACGTGGAATGGTGGATTAGCAATTGAAGTTGAAACTAATAACCAATGAGAACAACTTTTGCCGCCTTATTTATGGTATAAATAGGAGCAATGCTCCATATGTGTTTTCTTTTCCTCTTGCAAAATGCAATACGCACCGTATGTAGAAAGTGTGTAAGAGAGTGTTAAAGGAGATAAGCAAAAGAAGTACTCGTGGAGTAAGAAGAGAGGATTCGAGGTAGGGGAATGTGGGGAATTAATTGATTGCATTCGTTACTTGTATTACGTGAAATATTGTTATGTGGACTTGAGATGTATTCAACTATTGACTTAGATATGATTTGTTATGTAGTATATTATATATTGGCATGATCATTATCATTTATCAAAGAAGTAAAGGAGTTACTTATGATGTGGGAAAATGTGGAAATTAGCTTTTGTGTAGTTGAGTCTGTTCATTGTGAAACCAGTTCCAGGCGAGCCCGATGTGCACAATAGAATAGGATATCGACGGAAATTGTCGATGTGGGTGATTTGGGCTGGAGATCAATGAATCAGATAAGATGACTAGCAAAAGGGGTTATGAACTTGGGGGAGTTGATGGGGGCTATTCTATATATTAAAGCACTCGGGGCCACAGTGGTAAAATGCATGGTATGGGACATTCAGGTCTGGTTGCTTCAATATATAGGTTAACGGGTTGGGTAGAAAAGAAGTTTTGTTCTTGCATTACATTACTCATAAAATATTCATAACATAAATAATATTAATCACTTGAGACCTTGGGCCCCTACTGAGCTTTTAGCTCACCCCTTATTAGTTGTGTTACAGGAGAAGAGACAAGAATCTAGTGGCTGACTTGGAAGAAAGAGATTGCTTATAAATAGTTTTAAACTTTTTATGGAGTTGTTGTCGTTTTCTCTTATGTGTAATGACAATGTAAATTATTTTGTTTAATGAAACGTTTTAGTTCAACACAGACACCTGTTACTACCTTTAAGTTACCCTTATTATTCATGCTCTAAAAAAAAAAAAAAAAAAAAATTTAGGGCGTGACAACGTCACAGGCCACTAATGAGTTTTTATTTTTGCGTCAGGCGTGTGGGAAACATGCGCGCATGGGCGAGAGGTCTCGACAGGAAAAATGCGGCAGGACTCGCCATTGCAGGCGCAACAGAGGGGAGTGTTTTGGACCATCTGATTCTAAGATCAACGCTCCACGATTTTTGCCCAAAAAAAGTAAAAAAAAAAAAAAGGGTCACAATTATGACCTTTGGCCACGTGTCCATATTTGAGCTGTTGGATTTGAATATCTTTCAAATCCAACAGTCCAGGTTAATTAACTTAATAAAAATTAATAAAAAATGTTTAAAAATACAATTTAAATAGGCTGGGTGCTAGCACATTTTTTAGGGGTGGAGATGCATTTGGCCAATTATTGTTTATTAGGGTGAATCACTATTCATTTGAGTGGATTAAATGGGCTGGATGCGATCGCATTTTTTAGGGGTGGAGATGCATTTGGCCTTGGCTTCCTTGTCCTTTTGTAAGTCACTAAGGTCCATCCTTCTTCATCGTCGGTTGGTGCATCTTGGTCATTTGCCCCTATCAATGGTTGTGTAGAAGGTGCCTTATAGTTTGAGGCATGCGTCACTTGGAAAAGCACGGGATCGAATGATCCAAACGCAATCATAGTAGTGTGAGTTGCGGCCGTGTCTTCAAGGTCAAGCTCGATTTGCCCTTGTTATGCCAGCTTCATGATGAGCTCCTTGAGGACGAAGCACTTGCCAACCGGATGACTCACGATACGATGGTATTTGCAGTACCTAGGATAGTTAACACGATTCATCTCTTCGGGGCGCTTGCATTCAGGTAGCTCAATTACTTTATTCTCCAATAGGTCGTCTAGCATTGCGGCCACGTTAGAGTCCGGAAAAGGGATCGTCTTCTGCTCCAGTTCCCTTAAGGTGTTTTTGTGCCTGTCTTTGGTGCGAGAAGGCTCACCTCTTTTCATCTCCTTCGTTTTGTTCTTAGAAGAGATCTTGACGGGCATGGATGAGGTCTTGATGTGGGTAGCTTTGATTAGGGGTGGGTGATAGGAGCATATTTATGCGACTTAATTGGCTTGTTCTCGTGCATTTACGTTGTGTTTCCTTAGTTATTTTAGTGTTTTAAGTCATTTTCGTTTGTTTGTAGGTCTTAATAACAAGATGGCAAGAAAAGTGCATTTTGGTGCATTTTAGAGCAATTTTGGGATGAAATGGATTGCATGCACTTGGAGACATGAGGATGGACGTTTTGGGAAGATTAGAATTTAGCATATGTGTGTAAGTGTGTGACCTACAACTAACAAACATCATAGCTGCCATGTGATGGAGACAACATCATGCAAGGTACATGCAAAGACAGCACACACATGGGAAAGAAAGGCACGGCATAGGCAGGAAATAAGTTGAATTGTGGCTGAAATAATGAAGAGCATGTGTGTGTGCAAGTGTGACAGCTTGTACATGTGGAAATGATGACTAGATGGCAGAACACACACATGGGAATGCAAGGAAACACAAGGCATGGTCAGCCAACAAATTCGTCAAAACTGCCTGTGCAGATTAGCTGACTTTGGAAGCATGTTACGAACACCTCCGAATGAATTAGAGAATGAACCTTATATGTTTGGAAAGCTACGAATGTCTATTTTCTGGAGAAATTTACAGATTGTTAATATCATTTTTTCTACAAGAAGTGATGGGCATTTTAATACTAAAAGGTTCAGAAACGGGCTAAGCAGATTTGGCTAATAAAATGAGAAAGTAAAGGCACTTGTTTTGTGTTTTGCTTTGTCATCAACACTCAGCAGCAAATGGGGTTATGATTACACTCATTTGTCTTTGGAGCAAGTGGAAATGCGCAGCTAGAAGAGAAGGCACAACACATGCAAAGGAAAGGAGAAACATGGGTAGAAAATGTGTGTGCTTTGAAGTTGAAATGATGAAGCATGTGTGTGTAAATGTAAAGGGGAAACATGACAACTCACACCCACACAAGCTGCACATGCAAAGGAAATGGAGTGGTCTTCTCTCAAGCCTATAAATACCACCTCCCATAGACATGAAAAATACTCCCTTTCATCTCAGAAATTCGTCCAGCCACATTCCACACCATTCTACACTCCCAAATCACCATACATCCATAATTCCTTACCTTTGCCGCACCCTCCACCTATCCTAAACACTACCATACCATCTCACATCCATTCTACACCATAAAAACCACCCAAAACCTGTCCAAAACCTCTAGTGCCGCAGCTTGCAAGGAAGGAGAAAGAAGAAGAAACCTGGTGCCGTGCCTAAGCCCAAGCCTTGGGAGTGTTGGAGCGTTTCTAGGTGCTTTCTATCTTTGTTTTTAATGTCTAAATTTATGCATCTTTGCTTTGTGAGTATGAGGAACTAAACCCCTCTTAGTTAGGGGGTGATTCGAAACTATGTTCATGCTTGCAATATGATTTGATTACATCCAGTTGTGATTCATAAGTTGTGAATTCAATTTACTTATCGGTTCGTATAAAAACTGATTTGTGTATGTTGGCTGAGAGGGCACGCTTAATTTTCATGCATGAATTTGACGCTAGAATATAAGGGAGTTTCACCTAATCGTTATGAACTTATATTCACAAGTAGTGAAGGTTGCTAGTCACAATCACATTAAGTAAATTCTTGGCATAAGTTTCATGCAAATCATAGTAATGAGTGCCTCGTCAATGCTTATGTTTTTCATAGAACTTAATGATTCTTGCTTGTATCTCTATTATGCAATTCATGTAGGGAACTTGTAGGGAATGTTTTGGGTTGTCGTATGCAATCATCCAACCCAATAACTTGTGGAAAAACTGAGGGTTAATTAGTGCAATTCACGGTTAATTTGGGGCGTTGAGTATTCATAGTTTATCGAAAAGCAACTGGAAATCGTTTTGTATGCAAGTGTGACATGTGTGGAGAAGAACCTCCTAGCTAGCCTTCCATCCATAAGTTTCATTCAAATTCATTTACAATCTGTTTTGTTTTACAAAGTTTGTTTTGTTTTCAAATTCATCAAGAACCAATCTCCCATTTATTTCAAAGTGTTAGATTAGTTAGTAATCACTTTAGTTTGTGTTTTTAAGTGTTTTGATTCACCCAAATTTGCCTAAGAATCTGTTTACTTTGTTCATGTCTTAATTTAATTTTCGTCCAAAATCAACCCCATCTTATTTCTTTGAGTCATATTAATTAGAACTTGTCTTAGATTATGTTTTTAAGTGTTTTAGTTCATTAGAAAACCAAAATTCGTCCAAGTTTGTGTTAGAGTCCCAAAACTGCCCAGAAAGTGTTTTTAAGGCAGTTTTGAGTCTTTGGTTGCTGTTTTGAATCTTTTTGTTTATCTTAGTATTTTAAAGTTTAGTTTTGCATTCTTTGAGTCTAGTTTAGTGTTTTAAACTTTGTTTTTACGTTTTCAAGTCAGTTTCCAAGTGATTTAGCAATCCCTCCTAATCCCCGGCCTAGAACGATCCCTACTTACATACTTTACTACATTTGATAAAAAGAGGGTTTAATTTGTGTGCTTATATATTTCGCATCAGTGGGCACGGTGCGGTTCGGTGCGGTTCCACCCCTAAACCGGAACCGGAACTGGAAAATATCAACGGTTCGGTTCGGTGCGGTTCTGCTTAAATTTATTACTAGAACCTTACGGTTCGGTCTACACCGGTTCCGATTCGGTTCTTGCCGGTTTACGGTTCCGAATACTAAATTATTTGAACACCAAATCATCAAGCATTCAAATACATCTCCAAACTAATAAATATGCTAAATATGAGACAAGATAATTAATCAAGTACAATTAAGTTCAACTAACCTGGAACTGTAGAAGATAATTAATCAAACAGTAGAAGACAAGAGTGTGCAGATGCCCTCCGCTCCAAAATTTCACGAAAAGCTTCAAATGGGAAACAATAGAAGATAATTAATCAAACATATGTACGCTTCAAATTGAAAGTGGACACAAAATCTTTACGTAAAAGGACAGAAGGTTTAAGCATGATACGCCCTCCCAAGATGAAATGAGAACAATAAATTAGGTCTCAATCGTCTATTTGCGAATGGGCTAAGTAATGTATATGCCTCAATGCCACTGTACAGGGAGGACATCCATTCAATCAAAATGACCCCAATTAGACAATTACGTTATACTACTTTTCATTTTATATTATTTCTGTAATGGGGGTACTTTTAGTTCTCAGCTTCCTCAATTTGCATTATAATAGAAAAAAATAACATCACTTATTTCAGTTCAACCATACAGTCCATGACTTCATGTAAGAGCCAATATCATACACCTCCAGAGAGCCACAACTTTCTTGCCCCAAGAACAGAGCATTATATTCCAACAAAAGATAATAATCTCAAGGGCAAGCCTGAAAATACCAAACTTCCTCAAAACCAAGACTATGTCTTATGAAAGAACAATGTCGAGAGAGGTGCCCATCTCCAATGTGGAGATGAGAAATACATAATCTTTTGTTCTTTTAGTAGGAAACAAGAACTTATTACCAAATAGAACTCGTAAAAAATAAAATACAAGATATCAACCACAAGAGAAAAACAAAAACCAAGGTCCAAAACCATAAACATAAATCCTATGAAACCCAAGTGTTCGTTCGATAAGCACAGAAAAAAGAAGCAATAAAAAATCATAATCAAACATCTGCACACATCTAAGTGTTGATTGACCAGAAATGCTGATACACAACCCCTACAACCTTTCTATTTTCCAGTTCCATGTCTACTCCAAGTCCCAAACCAGATTTCTTAAGAAAATCGTGTTCCTGCCCTCCCACTCCCCAGATGTTAACACTTCTTACAACCCAAACCAAGGAAATAAAATAAATTCTTTTCAAAATCAAAGTAATTATAGTTCTGAGGAAGCATATGCCAATATTACACGGGGTCGTGAAAGCTTAAAAAAAAAGAAGCAATAAAAAACCCAAACCTTGAAAAACAAAAGCTCCATGAGCCATACCGTTCTCGAAGATCCTTTCGCGAGAAGCTAAGATATCACTCTGCGTGGAAGCCATGGGAGCACCTGAATCGACAGTGCAATCAATCACCATTCATCAATCAGAAAACAAAGTTTCAAGAAATTCACACAATCGATTGGGGAAAGTGAGAAAATGATCAAACCTGATAATTCGAATGCGATGCGGTGGGGACTGAAGTGGGGAAGGTGAGTGAAGCAAGAGGTCCTCCGCAGCACGCAAAGAAGCGAATGCTTCAGAGACTTGACGAAGGGTTGTAGAGAGAGAATATGAGAAAAGATAGAGAAAATACCAAGGAGGGAGGACAGAGGACGAAGCTGTCGCGGAGGATGGATGACGAGGGTCATCGCAGAGAGCCGCGAGTGAAGTGGGCGGCGACTCGGCCTACAGGAATGGAAATCTAAAAGTGTGAAATGGGCGATGACTGATGAGGCCGTGAGTGAGGATGAGGGTGGGATTCACTGCTTTGCAACTTGTGAAACTAATTTTTCAACCTAACCTATTATATCATGACATGTGTGTATATATATAATTAATTAATTTATTATTAATAAAAAGGTTCGGTTCGGTTCCGGCCGGTTCCCGTTCATTTGAAACCGGAACCGAACCGGTTTGAAAAGGTCTGGTTCGGTTTTTGACTCAAAGTTAACTTTTCCGGTCAACACGGTTCTTTTCGGTTTTTTTTTTCATACGGTTCGATGCGGTTTTGCGGTTTGGCGGTTTTTATGACCACCCCTAGCTTTGATGGTAACAGCTTCATTGGCGGGTTTCTTCCCAATCTTGTCCACTTTCAGACCAAACACCTTATCTTTCTTAAAGTCAGTGATTGGCTCATTTTTCCCATGATTAGTGATACTTAGCTCCATGTCGTGGGATCAAGTTTCCAACTCCTCAAACATTCTCAGTTTTATGCCTTGGAAGATGTAATGTAACCTCCAGTGCATGCCTTGAACACACATCTCAATGGCGGAGGTTTCAGAAAATCAATCTTTGCAATCCAAACTTAATGAACGCCATATGTTGATGTAGTCGACGACAGGTTCGTCATTCCTCTGCTTTGTACTTGTCAGCTTTAGCATGCTTACAGTACGGCGAGTACTGTAGAAGCGGTTGAGGAATTCCCTTTTAAGCTGATCCCAGCTTTTGATAGATTCGGGCTCGAGTTCGGTGTACCAGTCAAAGGCGTTACCTTTCAGCGAGAGCACAAATTGCTTGATGAGGTAGTCTCCCTTTGTCCCAACGTTGTTGCAAGGTATGAAATGGGCAATATGTTGTTTAGGATTGCCCTTTCCATCGAATTGCATGAATTTTGGCGGCTAATAACCACTTGGCATCCTCAGGGCGTCAATCTTCATAGAGTCATGTGAGCTCCCTTCGTACTGCACCTTAATGGTGTTAGTGATCATCTCATGCAACTGTTGGATAGAGAGATATCCCATGAGCGCCGTCTCCAGCTTATCCTCGATTTTTTTCTATCAGAGGCTCCCTCCCTATCTTCATGAATTTTCTTCTTTTTTAGATCAACCTTTGGGTCGCGATCAGCTTTTTCATCATGTTGCGCCTCCAGATGGTTGACGAGTGTAGCAATCTGCAAGTTCTTTTCCTCTACGGACCTATTAGCCTTGCAATTGCTTTATTCATTTGAGCCAATTGTTATTCGATGGAAGTTGCATCAGTAGTCATGACTTGCATGGCTATGGGATACGAGCTGCTGCTTGAGTCGACATCAGAAGTCAATGACTCGGAGTACCTCCTTGGGCTTTCTTCCTTTAGCGCCCTTAGCGAGGCTAAGGTTATCATAGGCTCGTGCCTCAGGTTCTCTTGCTCATTCGACAGTGTTGATGCAGGGGTGGAAGGCACGTCAGAGAGAGTTCTTGCCTTGCTTCGGGTTGGGACGCCCAAAGCGCCACCACTTGTGGCAATGATGTTCTTGTTCTTCGTGTTGGTTGCGGGAACAGCTTGATCCTTTCTTGATGCCATGTATGTTTCTTGTGGATTTGAAGACAGAGATGAGAGGCAAAGAGGTCCCACTGGGCGTGGTAAATTTGTAAACACGAAAATTCTATAACGAATGAAACGAGAACACGTGTATAAAGTAATTTGTATTAATTTGAATTTGTAGGTTACAATCTATGTTTAGAATTTTCTTCTAATTCAGTCTTCAAATTTGATGTAGATGTATAGGTTGTTGATCTAAGGGTTGCGATGACTTGATCTTGGATGAACGATTGAACGATTGCTTCAAGTTTTGAGCTTGAAACAATGCGTGGATGGTCTTTACCTCAGTTTTAGGGCTGCAACAAATGTGATGTTGATGTAGGATTTCGTTGATTCAAGGGTCTTGGCGACTTGATCTTGAATCGAATGTCGTTACAGGTTTTGAGCTTATAACAAAGTCTTGAAGGAATTGGCACGAGTGCTTGTTGATTCTTCAAGGGAATGCTTCGGCTTTGGTCAAAAGAAAGCTTCGGCTTTGGTTGTGCGTTCTTTGAAGAGAGCTTTGGCAGCCTGTTAGTCTTCAAAGATTTGTGCAGAGATTCTTCTCAATGTGTAATTTTTCAACCCCTATGTGTGCCTTAGGACCTTGTGTTTATAGACTTCCAAAGCCATGCCTTTGGATGGATTTGGCCTTGATTTGTATCTTGATTTCAGCCACTTTCCTCATATTGGCCGAAATTTATAGGCCTTGTTGCCTATTTGTGAGCAATCTTCAATTCTTGCTTACTTTGTGAAGATGCTTTAGCTTTCTTTCTAGTTTTGAGAGATTTTGGGCCCCTTGCCGATTTTAAAGGGGATTTTCTCCCTTTTGCAGAATTTTGGGAATGTTTTACACTTCCTTTTCTTGATTTGTATACATGTCATTGATGACTTGTTCATTTGTGATGAGTCATATGCCACGTGGAGCTTTGTGCTGCATCATTTGTATGCAACGAAATTTACACGTCTACAATTTCTTAAGAACTTTTCTTGAAAACAATTTTCTTTAAAACTGAAAAACTTGTTTGGTATGCGATTTAAAAATTTTAAATCTTACAACTTAAATTGGACAAAGAGATCCAAAAAGAGGAGGTCAAGGGAGAAAGAGGAGATAGGAGAAAAGAAAGTAAGACATGATTGGAGGAAAGAGAAAGAATAGAGGATCGAAGGAGATAAAGAGGAAGACAAGTGAGAGAAAGAACCGAGAAAATGAAGATAGAGGATTGGAGGAGAGACGAAAAAGGTACAAAGAGAGAGAAAGGGGAGATAGAAAGAAGAAAAGAGAGAGATTTGGAGTGAGAGGGGGGGAGGGAGAGAAAATAAATGAGTGAGTTTAAGTTTAAAACTCTAAAAACTCACTTTTTGTTTTTTAGAGAATATACTATATTTTTTTAGTTAGTCTTGAGTTCAGTTTTTGAAAATAGTCCTACCAAACAAGTTTTTAAGGCCTAAAACTTGAAAATTGTTTTTGAGTTTAAAAACTTGGATTCAAGTAGAGTACCAAATAGGCCCTAATTAATCCACCATTTTTCTGGTGAGTTCGTAGGTTTTTCAAACGAAACCCAGCCAAATCTCGTTGATTTGGTCGAGTTTGAAGGTGTAGGACGACTTTCCACAATTCCTAGACCACGTATTTGGGCTTGCATGCTCGAATCCCCTTTAGTCGAATAGCTTCTTAGATGTTAAGGGCTTGTTTGGTATCCTATTTGAAAATTTTTATTATTTCTCAATACATTCTTAAGAACATTTCTTGAAAACAATTTTCTTTAAGACTAAAAAACTTGATTGGTTTGTGATTTAAAAATTTTAAATCTTACAACTTCAACTAGACAAAGAGATCTAAAAAGAGGGGGTCGCAATAGAGGGAGAAAGAGGAGAAAGGAGGAAAGAAAGTAAGAGATGATTGAAGGAAAGATAAAGAAGAGAGAAAGAACCGAGAAGATGAAGAGAGCGGATTAGAGAAGAGACGAAAAGGGTAAAAAAAAGAGGAAAGGGAAAAAAGAAAAGATAGAGAGATAGATTTGGAGTGAGAGGGGAGGAGGGAGCGAAAAAAAATGAGTGAGTTTAAGTTTAAAACTCTAAAAACTCAATTTTTATGTTTCTAGATAATAGACTATATTTTTGGGTTAGTCTTGAGTGCAGTTTTTCAAAATAGTCCTACCAATCAAGTTTTTAAGGCCTAAAACTTGAAAATTGTTTTTGAGTTTAAAAAGTTGGATTCAAGTAGAGTACCAAACAGACCCTAAATTTCTTGTGAATTGTCTAACTTTTAAAGGAAAATGCCTACTTATCTCCATGTTTCTCCCAACTCACATTGCACATGATATAACCACATCAGATCATGGTATTAAGAAAGGGACAATGCCAATGTTATAGTGCCTAATTTGAAGATACCTAGTAGGTTGATAAAATATGAGTTCTTAAAACTGTTGGTTTCCATAGCAGTTTTCATTTTAAAAGCATGCTTCTCAGAAAAAATATAGATATTAATGTAATCTGATTTGAAATAAAACAGAAATGGAGAAGGAAGATAAGCTTCTTGCTCAGGTGCCGCAGTCTAGAAGTCAGGCAATTGAAAGAGAGAACAAGCAGACAACAGCTTATCCTTGTGGCATCTCTTCTTGATCGCATACCTAACCTTGCTGGCCTGGCACGGACTTGTGAGGTGTGTGATGGGGATTGTAACGGCATTTTATCCATTCTTGTGATCTTCATTTTATGCGTGAAGAGTTTTTTAGCTTAGTTTCTGTTGCTTCATTTTTCTTACCAGGTGTTTAAGGTGTCGGGTTTGGCTGTCGCTGATGCAAACGTGGTACATAACAAACAATTCCAGCTCATCAGGCTTGTTACTAATTCGGTACTATCAATTTGTTACTTAGATTACATCTATATCTATGTCTTTGCTCAATCCTAGTGTTTTGTTTTGTGTGTGTTTGCCTATATCGGAAATATAGCCTAGCTTTTTTTAAAGGAAAAGTAAGTTGGTAAACTAGGATTTTATAACACCTGAGCTTACCAAAATTAGGGATGCAGAGCCTGGTCCTTCATCGGTAACCCCCACATAAATAAAATCAAACAAAAATTCCAAAATTGTGTTAATCTTTCATTAAAATGATCTCCTTTTAGCCGCTATGTTACTCTGTGAACCCAGTCTTGAATTTTTAATTTATGAATGGTGATTGGATTTGGGAAAGTCCAGTTGAAATTATAGCTTTACTCATTTTTCATCCAATATGTTGAATAGGTAACGGGTCCTTAGGCGTGCAAAGGAAGGTATACCGGTGGATATCATCCATTTTCTGGATGCTTGCATTGAGATACCACAGCTGGGCGTTAGATCTCTAAATGTTCATGTCGGCGGTGCCATTGCTGTGTGGGAGTATACTCGACAACAGAGATCATCCTAATAGGCAATAGCATTTAATTTTTAAGCATCACACTTGCTCTGTTGGCTTCGCTATACATGAGAAACGTTCTCAACCCAAGACATGTTTAGCATCTTTTGAACAGCCAATTTTGCATCATGGAATTCAGAGACTGTTGTATCATTACCTGAAATATGCTATAGACGTAATTCTCAAACAGCATTTTCACATGATTAAGATATGTGACTGCTTCCCAGTTTAAATAGAAAACATAGCATTATGTTGTCGTTGCATCCAAATTTCTAATCATGCGGTAGTTGTTGGTGCCCTTTGAGCGTGCTTTTCAAATGTTGATCGAAGTAGAGGAACAATCAGTTTTAAGACCAATTCAACAGGATGAAAGATCTCCCATGTTCTCCAGAAGGCGGGCAGATGTATGCAGAGAAGAGTCTGTATATGTTGACCAATGGAAGAAGGATTGTTATTTGAAAAACCTATGTGAGAGCAGGTCTAGTTATTCCAGAAGAAGCAAGGAAAATCAGGGTGGTATTGTTGGCACAGAAACAAGCCGAAATGGAAAAACATATTTTTCTCCAGCTCCTGCTATATGGAATCCAGAAGTTACATTCACACTACCAAGAAGTTCTGGGCGAGGATTTAATGGCGGACGCCCGAGGAGGGAGATACGGGGACGTGATGTTGACGATTCAAGCAAAGAAACCCACTTGACCGATGTCCAAGAAAGGAAAACATGCAAGCTTCGACAACTGGAAAATCAGAAGTCTCAGATTTGAGGAGTTCCCAAGGCCAAAGGGATGCAGCGTTACAGCCTATCTTGCAATCTACCATACCAAGTGGAAATTGGAAGGGATCTTCTCGGGCAAATGATGGCTGTTTCCAACTGAAAGATGATGTCGTGTTGATCAGTCCTTCCCAGAATAAAGTCAATGGAGATTAGAGAAGCGGGGAAAATGGTGGTATGATGAAATTTGCAGAACCACAAATGGCAGTTGAAAATGCCCAAGGCCAAGGGGATGCAGCGTTACAGCCTGTCTTGCAATCTACCATACCAAGTGGAAATTGGAAGGGATCTTCTCGGGCAAATGATGGATGTTTCCAACTGAAAGATGATGTCATGTTGATCAGTCCTTCCCAGAATAAAGTCAATGGAGATTAGAGAAGCGGGGAAAATGGTGGTATGATGAAATTTGCAGAACCAAAAATGGCAGTTGAAAATGCAAAAGCACTAGAAGTTTCCATTGATAGAGGTCAGAATCAGAGTTCTGAGGCTCAAGCTTGATAACGCTAAGAACAAACTATGAAGAAGAACTTAAGAAGAACTGAAGAAAGCTTTCGAAGAGAGAGAATATAGAGAGAGAAACTGTATTTTCATTATATCCAACTATTACATCATACATCCTTATAAATACAGTGACACATAACTGACTTCTGAATTCTCCAATACACTTGTGACACCTGGCAATGTAAAACAATACTAATCTTTTATCCTAACATTCCCCCTCAATGTTATGCTGGGCATTGGCTAGCATAAGATTGGTACAATGAGAACTAAACAATGGAAAACAGAGACCCTTTGTAAGGATATCAGCAAACTGGTCTGAGGAGTTAACAAACTGCAACATAATGGTGCCTTGCTGCACTCGTTCCCTCACAAAATGACAATCGATCTCTATGTGTTTAGCTTTAGAATGTAGAATGGGATTGGTTGCTAAAGCCATTGCTGATATATTGTCACAATGGAGTAAATGAGTTGTTGACAGAGATAAAGATAGATCCTGGAGTAACTGCTGAATCCACACAACTTCAGCAGTGGTAGTTGCCATTGCTCTATATTCTGCCTCAGTTGAAGAACGACTAACTGTATGTTGTTTATTTGAAATCCAGGAAATTGAATTATCACCTAAAAACACAACAAAACCAGTGGTTGACCGTCGGTCATTGGGATCTCCAGCCCAATCAGCATCTGTGTAAGCTCTTATATCCAAATTACCAGGTTTAAAACACAAACCGAGATCCAGGGAACCTTTGAGATACCACAGTATACGTTTTACAGCAACAAAGTGATTGTCAAGAGGAGAATGCATAAACTGGCATACCTGATTTACAGAATATGCTATATCAGGGCGAGTGAAAGTCAGATACTGTAATGCCCCGACTAGACTTCTATAAAGACCGGGATCATGGAATGGAAGGCTACCATGATTTAAGAGCTTTTGATTTGGATGACATGGAGTGGTACAAGGCTTACTGTCAAACATATGTGCCTTATGCAGCAAGTCCTTGATATATTTGGACTGATGAACTAACAATCCCTGAGGTTGATACTCAATTTGCAGCCCAAGAAAGTAGTGTAGGACCCCTAAGTCCTTCATATCGAACTCCCTGGTTAATTGATTGATCACAGACTAAATATGGACATCATCATCACCACTGAGTATAATATCGTCAACATATAACAGCAACACAACAAGGGAAGGACCATCACTTTTGACATATAAGGAAGTATCTGCATATCAGGATTTGAAGCCCAAACTGAGAAGGAATCTCGAAAATCTTTCATTCCAAGCACGATGGGCCTGTTTGAGGCCATACAAAGACCTTTCTAATTTGCAAACAAAATCTGGATGAGCCTTGTCAATAAACCCTTGTGGTTGAGACATGTACACTTCTTCATCGAGAAAACCATGCAGAAAGGCGTTTTTAACATCTAACTGCTTCAGTTTCCAGCCCTTTGTTGCAGCCAATGATAGCATTAACCTAACAGTAGTAGGCTTAACCACGGGGCTGAAAGTTTCATAGTAATCAAGTCCGGCTTCTTGAGAGAACCCCTTGGCCACTAAACGAGCCTTATACCTGGCCACAAATCCATCAGGATTTCTTTTTACTTTATATATCCATTTGCAACCCACCAAATTCTTATGAGATGGGAGAGGAACAAGAGTCCAGGTTTTCTGTTTAATAAGTGCATCCATCTCTTCTGTCATGGCTTGTCTCCACTGAGATGATCGAGCAGCAATACTAAAAGACTGAGGTTCCTTGACATCTTCTTGAACAACAGCAGAAAAAACCTTCTTTTTGAAAATCCCTGACTTGGACCTTGTTTGCATAGGATGAGTATTAAAACTGACCACAGATACGTGTTGCAAATATGGAACTTGAGAACTTGTTACATCAGGATGAGACTCGGATAGCATCAATGAAGATGCAGAACTTGAAGCAGAATTGCCGCCAGTAGGACCAAGATCACCAAGTTGCTGAAAATCGGACTGAGTAACCGATGGTTGAGAAGATGGTATGTGTAGAGATGGTATTGGAATGAGTGGAGGATGATGAAAGGTAGTAGGATGAGCTATTGGAAGTGGAATAGATGCAGAAGAGACAGTAGGACTGAAGGATGAAGAAGACATACCATATGCACTAGGAAAGACAGATTCATCAAACAAACCATGCCGAGAGACAATGAGTTTATTATCTCTTATATCATAACAAATATACCCCTTATATTGAGCAGCATACCCCAAAAATATACACATAGTGGTCTTAGGATCAAGTTTATTGGTTCTATAAGGTTTTAAGGAAGGGTAACAAGCACAACCAAAAACCCTCAAGTGATCAAGTATAGGTGGGGATTTATACAACACTTCGAATGGAGATTGCATCTTTAACACGGAGGTAGGTAGTCTATTAACAAGATATGTACTTGTAGCACATGCATGAAACCAAAACTGAGATGAAAAAAAGGCTTTTTGAAGTAATGTAACAGCAGTTTCAACAAGATGCCTATTTTTTCTTTCGGCTAAACCATTTTGCTCAGGGGTGTATGGACAAGATTTTTTATGGACAATGCCTTTGGCTGTGAGAAAGTTTTGAAATCTAGTACTAACATATTCCCCTCCATCATCACTTTGCAAAACTTTGATAGTTGTAGAAAAATAATTTTGAATATAGGCATGAAACTGAACAAATATTGATAAGCTCATATTTATACATATTTTACATCAAATTCTCTCGTCTTTTCTTAGTTATTTCCTCATATTTTTGTGCTATTTACTTTGTTTTTGTGTTTTATAGAATTTATCTAGCTAAGAAAATAAAAATAGCACAAGTGTGATTTTAAGTAATAAATTCGTCATTTCTACCTTGCTCACTTATTTTATTGTTGTAACTTAAGAAAACATTTTGGCAGAAAAATATAAGAAAGGGACAGAAAATAAAAAATAGAAGCATGGCAGACAAAAAGAAGTGGAGGCACTGCAGAAGAGAAGTGGAGGTGTGAGGAATCAGAAAATAAATAAAAGGAAACCAAAGCTGCCTTTGCAGCTGGCAGCTAGAAGGTGGGACAGCGTGGGAAGAGTGAAAGAAAGACTGGCAGGGACTGACGTGTGAGCAGTGGGAGAAAAATAAAAGGGAGAGTGCGGCTTTAGGCAAGGGGAGCTGAGGGGAGAAGGCAAGCTGCCTTTGCAACTTGCGAGGATACTTGTGCAGCGCACGGGAAGCGCAGAGTGAGGACGTGCGCGCGGGGTGAGCTGCCAAGAGGCAGCAGGAGACAGCTGGCGCACGGGGGAGGAAGTGAGGGAGTACTGACACAGGAGGAAGAGGACGAAGGCGAGCTGCCTTAGGCAGCTAGAGAGAGAGACGCGGAAACAGCTCTCGAGGGAAGAAAAGGCGAGACGGAAGTGAGGTGCGCACGGGATTGGCAGTGAGAAAAACGAAGAAGGAATCAGACGCGGGGGACAGAGCAGACGCAGCGACAGAGAAAGGCAGGAGAGGGAGACTGTGCAGGCACGGGAGAAATTGGCAGCACAGAGAGGAAGAAATTCCTCATTCGGTGTTATTCTTCCTCAAACTTATGTTTTATTTTATGTTTTAATTTAAGAATAATGTGTAATTAATTTCTGTTTAGTTAGAGGGGAATTTGAAACCATGGATAAATGTTTATTATGATTTGATTTACTCCAGTTATGAATTTATAAATGTTGGATGTGGTTTACTTTTCTGTGTTGATTAAGAACTTGTTTATGTATGTGGGTTGAGGGTCGACACTTAATTTACATGCTTAGACTTGATCCTAGGATATAAGGGAATTTCACCTAATCGTTATGAACTTATATTCATGAGTAGTAAAAATCGCTAGTCACGATTGTGTTTAGTAAACCCTAGGTTGGATTAACATGCGTATTCCATAGTTATGAATGCCTAGTCGATGTTTATGATTTTCATAGAACTTAATGATTCTTGCGTGTATCTCTATTATGCAATTCATGTAGGGAACTTGTAGGGAATGTTTTGGGTTGTCGTATGCAATCATCCAACCCAATAACTTGTGGAAAATCTGAAGGTTAATTTAAGCGGACCTAATTAACTTGGAGCGTTGTCATTTATTCGTTTGTTGAAATCATAACTGGGAATCAAATTGTATGCATTTATTCATGTGTGGATAAGGAACCCTCTAACTAGTGTCTCATCATTTTATTTCTATAAAATATATTTTCTTTGAAGTTTGTTTTTAAGTTTCTGTTTTAATTTCAATTTCGTAAAAAAATCAATCCCCCATTTATTTTAAAGTGTTAGATTTGTTAGAAATCAATTTAGTTTGTGTTTTCTTGAGTCTTGAATTATTTTGAGTCTTTGGATTTGTTTTGGTTTATTTGTTAGTTTTATTTTGAGTGATTCTAGTTTTTACGTTTTTAATTTAATTTTACTTTGGTTAGCATCCCTAGTTAATCCCCGGCCTAGAACGATCCCTACTTACATCATTACTACAATTGTCACAAATAGGGTTTAATTTGTGCGTTAATTTATTTTCGCATCAAATTTTTGGCGCCGTTGCCGGGGATTAGCAAATTTGCTAATCCCTTGTTTATGTTTTTGTTTGTGTTTTATTTTATTTTATTTTATTTTATTTGTTATGTCTTTTACTTTTGATATTTGATTTAGTTCTCTTTCTTTGATTTTAGGTACAAATGGAGCGAGATATGGCACTTGCATCCATCCAAGCTCAATTGGGGAATCTCACGTCTCAATTAACTTAGAATGCCGGAAGGACCACAATGCCAAGTGTCCCTACATTTGGTGCATCGTATGGGCAAGGATATCAAACTCATCAATGTCCCCAATTTTCTGCAAATGAAGATGTTTGGGGATATCAAGGCCATAACCAATCAAGGGGCAACATGTTTTCCAACGCTTACAATTCGGATTGGAGAAATTATTCAGATCATAAGTGGGGAGAACCTCAACAGGTTCAACAAAGTGGATATTGGCAACAAGATGAGGAGTTTTATTCAAGATCTATGCAGCCATCACAACCTCCCCCACAACAATTTCAATCGAATTCAAGTATGCCCATGAATTATAATGAAATTCTTGATGGACTCATTTCTTTGACGCAGGGCTCACAAAACGAAGAACAATTGCAGCCATCAGAGGAGTTCTATCAATGGCCATGTGCACCACCACAGCCTCCATCACAATCTTCCCAACCAAACTCAGGTTCGTCAATAGATTATAATCAAATTCTTAATGAATTAAACTCTTTGGTGCAGGGTTCACAAAATCAAGCTAACAAGATGGATGCATTGGAGAAGCAAGTTGGGCAGATTATGGAGATCATGGCACAGATTCAAGATCAAAGTGAACTCTCCAACTCCACATTTGCAAATTCAAAGGGAGAAATGGAAATCAATGAAGCCATCACTTTGGGAAGTGATATGGAGGATGAAGTTGTCCCAGAACCATCCAAACATAGCCCGGACATGGATGAATTGCCGCTTCAAGAAGAAGATAAGGATGACGACTTGGGCAGTTTAGAAGAATTCTTGTCGCAAACCCCTCAAGTCCTTATGCCATCCAACTCAGGTGAGGAGGTTCTAAATTCAATTCATTCTAACCCCATTCCGCCAATTGTCCTTTTTCCTTGTAGGTTTTTAAATCCCAAGGAAGAAGTGAATGAAAAAGACGTTGTGGAAGCTCTTCCAGAGGTGCAAAATGAGATCCCAATTTTTGGTGCACCAAATTATGTTCCCGATGATGTTGAAACATTCAAAGAACCTTGCACACCAAGAAGAGGGATTCCAGAAAAGGAGGTGGCCGGAGAATATGTTGAACATATCAAAGAAGCTGTGCATGAGACAATCAAGCCCAAAGAAGTTGAGACTGATAACAAGGGCCATGTCACAATCATCACATGCAATCTGGCTAAGTGCAAAGTCCCTGAAACTTTCAAGGACGTGGTGTTTGTGATTGAGTTTGAACAAGAAAGTAAGCCATCTTCTCCAATTTAATTTTAATTTATACTAACAATCTAATTTTGATGATTCAGGCACCGTCATTAGAACTTAGACTGTTGTCAGATCATTTCAAGTACCACCGTCCGTTCAAGGATAAACCCATGCATTTGAATAATGAAGGGAGGCCTAGGAATCACCCACAATCAGATTTGCATTCCTAAACCATTCTCTTTACTGCTTTCATTTTGTTTTGTTTATTTAGTTGTGATTTTTGTTTAGGAGATTAAACATAGTTTTTTTTTTTTTTTTTTTACTTTGATTTACTTATTTTACATTGATATTTAAAAAAAAAAATAAAAAATAATAATAATAATAATAATAATAATAATAAACATCCATATAAAAAAAACAAAAAAACACAAAAATACTTATATTTATATATATAATTAAATAAACTTAAAAGCATAAATATTTTACAATAATGTGAACTAATAGCTTTCATTGGTCGTTGGTAGGTGGTGCCTCGGAGGTCGACGGAGCCCCAGAAAGACGAAGCGCCAGAGTTGGATCATTCGGAGCCTCAATACTTGGTGCAGCTCCCGAGGACAAAGGCAACACAAACCTCGGGAGTAACGCCATAAACCGTTGATGATCACTCTGAATCCGCACTTCGGACTCCTGCAGCTGATCAAGCTTCCTCTTCAAGCTTGTTGAGTAATTAGTTGCGAGCATGTGCAACTCCTTATTCTCATGCCTAAGCACTCTGACCTCTTGCCGAAGACTAGCCACTTCAGCCATCAACGATTCAACCTGACGAGATCGAGCAAGAAGGCGCTGGCCCATGTTTGATACTGAGCCTGCGCATCGGACGCTGTAGGCCAGAGAGTCCTGAACAGCCAGTTCGTCGAACCGCCTGGAAAGTATCCTAGTGTCTCTAGGAGTGAGCAAATTTCTGGCCACCACCGATGTGGTTGTTTCATTCATCATCATGGAATCCCCAACTGTAAGAAGACCATTTGGGGATATGAAGGACGGCTGCCAAATGTTGGTTGGAGAAGACATATCAATATCTTCCCCAACATTCAAGTTAAGGCGACGGTCAGAAGGGCAAGACATATTTGAAGATGTGAAGAAAAATAAGAGGTTGAACTGATCAAGATTAAAAAAAGTACTCGGAGGGAGTGTTTACAGGAGAGAGCTCAAGTGTGTTGTGGAACAAAATTAGCGCCTCTATAAAAAGAAGAAATCAAAGAGGCGCTCATCAGAAATCAAAGTGGCGTCCTCTCGCAAATCGAAGAGTCGGGGCTCTTTTCTCAAAAGTCGAACTCTTTTCTCAAAAGCCGGACTCCGTCTCAAAAGTCGGACGCCGTTCTCAAAAGTCGGCCGCCTCTCTCAAAAGATGGAGCGGTCAGGAATCACGAGGCGAGCAGCTTTTCCAGTTTTGTCGTCATTCGTCACGCGCACTGTCAGCTTTGCGGAAATTACGGGCAGCTTTGTCAGAAAGCGCGTAACCTGTACTGTTCATCCATCCACCGGCTGCCGACAGGGGTAAAGGAACAGTTTCGGTTGTGAAGAATCATTCCTATAAACGTCTACCTTTGCCATCCATTGCAAAGGCAAACCCCCTCAGCACTTCTTCATCTCCGAAAATGCATTCCCAACGAAGCCTCTCGAGTCACTCTGTGTTTCTCATCCCTTGGGATACCTTTGCAAACAAGTCATCAAGAGCTAGAGTATTTCATATCATGAAGGTTGAAAGCAAGAGTATCTCATATCATGCTTTCTCCCTGTCATTTTCCTTGAAAGCGAGCAATCAGCCAGCACTCGGTGCCAATCTTCCGATCTAAGAACCGACTGCTTGGAAATCCTTCCTGATTGCTTACCTAGCATTGCTCTCGAGTGCTCATCTTCAACTGCTGATGTACTTCCGAAGAAGATGCCACATCTGCCTGGAGAACAGATAAGGCAAGTGAAAATGATAACTTGAAGCATGTGGAGACAACGTGCTGATTCATCATCAAGATCAAGTCTCATTTTCCTTGCTAAGAAGTTCCCCATCCCAGTTCAAGAATACACTTGTGGAACGATACTTCTTCAAAAGCAAAAGTATCTCATATCATCAGAGTCAAAGGCAAAGATATCTCATGGCATGTTTTTCCTTTACCCTTGCTCTTGCCTGCGAGACAAGGGGAAAGAAAGCAATCGGTCGGCACTTGGACAGATTGAACAAAGAAACAGACCACCACCTCTACCTCGTGCCTACCTGCCGTGCAGAAGAAACAAGCAGAGAAGAATGCAGCCTGCAGACTCAATCAACCCGGCAGAAGGAGTCCGAGTTGAAACCAAGAGCTCGAGAAGCTTCAACAACAAATGGACGCATCAGTCGCCAAAGAGCACAGCCTCGCTGTACAAGGACATCACATCACCACCACCAATCAAGTCTCATTTTCCTTGCTAAGAAGTTCCCTAGGCCAGTTCAAGTTCAAAGCTGTGGAAAGTCAACAAGCACGACCAATGATCACTTATTAGTTCTATTCATTGTCTTTTATCGTCATTTTCAATTTTTCGTTTGCATTTTCTACATTTTCTTGTGTTACTTAACTGATTTATTTCTTTTCTTTGCAGGAACTTTTGGTTATTTCCACCCTTGAAGTTGATTGCAGAATTTTAGCTTTGGGGGTCATCGCTTGATTTTACTGCAAATTAGGGAAGTTTTCAGTCCTATTGCTTTATTTTGTTTCTTTTTATTTATTTATTTTATTTTTATTTGCATTTTATTACATTTTCTGACATTGGGGACAATGTCTAGTTTAAGTGTGGGGGTAAAGAGTATAAAAATGACCAAATTGACCAAATTGAAAATTTTTTACCTTCGACTTTGAACTGGTTTCATTTGTTTCCATGTTATTGCTTTGTATTTTCTTAATTAAGTTGTTTTTTTTTTTAAAAAAAAAAAAAAAAATCGGAAAATTTAAAAAATCCAAAAATATTTCCTTGTTTTCCTTATTGTTTTGAATTAGATTTTTGATTTCCCGACCCAATGATATAATTGGATAAAATTTGAACCATGATGATCAAGAACTTAGTTAACATGTGTTGTGTGAAATTCCTAATTCTTGTGTTAGTTTTGTACATATTTGATTATCTTTGAAAAACTAAACGCACATAGCCTTGTTGATGTGAAACTAAAGCATGATTTAAAGCTCCATATGTGAATTTAGTGACCATATACATCCTATGTGAGTTTTTGAGCCTATTGAAAGTGTGTGCATTTTTCATACACTCCTATTCTTTCATGTGTGATGAACTTATGTGAGATACTTCTCTAGAACTTGCATAACGATCTTTCGAAATATTTGTCATTGATTGCATGAACTTGAAAATGATAGAGGCATTAGGTTTACCACCATGGCCCAAATAACCTTGTTTCCCAAAGAAAAATGATATCATTAGATTGCCAATTTGAGCCGTATTTGTGAGCCTTTTATTTCTTATCACCAGATATGTCTACCCTTATACCTGAAACATTTTTTTTCCTTACCATTTCCAAGCGAGCTAATGAGTAATGTGAAATTGTCTTATGAGAAGTGTTTGTGAAGTACTCGGAGGGTGTTTGGCAAAAGAATAAGTGTGGGGGTTTTTCATATTTATTTCATGTTTGAATTTAAAAAAAAAAAAAAAAAAAAAAAAAATTGTATACAAAGAAAATAAAAAGTTGTTCAAGTTTCAGTTTAGGGGTGTGGTTGGAAGTGCTAGAAGAATCGCTGGAAAGCTTGAGTTCTTATAAATCTAAACAAAAAAATTGCTTGCAATGTAGCTTGGAACTTGTGTTTACCTATTCTTTCATTTCAATAACCCTCTCCCTAAACCTCATTACATCCAATAAAAGTCCTCTTGATTTAAGTTTTGCAATTATGATTGTGGAGAAGTGATCTTTATGCAAGCTTATGGTAGAACTTTCACATTTGATTCTTTGAGCGAAACACATTAAAAACTAAACACATGTGTGATTGAGTGTGTTTCCAGTGAGAAGTTGGCTAGTTTGCATATGGTGATTTTAAAAATAAAAATTTGAAATTGCATTAGCATGGCTATCTCACACACTACACTTCAAGGATGATTCAAAGATTACTGCTAATATTTGAATAAGGAAAATGAACTTGGATTAGTTTGTTTGGTGCTAGCTATGGTTCTTGATGATTTGTGTTCTCGAATGAAATTCTATGAGGGTCACATAGGGGGAAGCTAATAATTTTCATGTTATTATTTTTTCTGTTTTCTCTGTTTTGCTCGAGGACTAGCAAAAGCTAAGTGTGGGGGTATTTGATAAGCTCATATTTATACATATTTTACATCAAATTCTCTCGTCTTTTCTTAGTTATTTCCTCATATTTTTGTGCTATTTACTTTGTTTTTGTGTTTTATAGAATTTATCTAGCTAAGAAAATAAAAATAGCACAAGTGTGATTTTAAGTAATAAATTCGTCATTTCTACCTTGCTCACTTATTTTATTGTTGTAACTTAAGAAAACATTTTGGCAGAAAAATATAAGAAAGGGACAGAAAATAAAAAATAGAAGCATGGTAGACAAAAAGAAGTGGAGGCACTGCAGAAGAGAAGTGGAGGTGTGCGGAATCAGAAAATAAATAAAAGGAAACCAAAGCTGCCTTTGCAGCTGGCAGCTAGAAGGTGGGACAGCGTGGGAAGAGTGAAAGAAAGACTGGCAGGGACTGACGTGTGAGCAGTGGGAGAAAAATAAAAGGGAGAGTGCGGCTTTAGGCAAGGGGAGCTGAGGGGAGAAGGCAAGCTGCCTTTGCAGCTTGCGAGGAGACTTGTGCAGCGCAGAGTGAGGACGTGCGCGCGGGGGGAGCTGCCAAGAGGCTGCAGGAGACAGCTGGCGCACGGGGGAGGAAGTGAGGGCGTACTGACACAGGAGGAAGAGGACGAAGGCGAGCTGCCTTAGGCAGCTAGAGAGAGAGACGCGGAAGCAGCTCTCGAGGGAAGAAAAGGCGAGACGGAGGTGAGGTGCGCACGGGATTGGCAGTGAGAAAAACGAAGAAGGAATCAGACGCGGGGGACAGGAGCAGACGCAGCGACAGAGAAAGGCAGGAGAGGGAGACTGTGCAGGCACGGGAGAAATTGGCAGCACAGAGAGGAAGAAATTCCTCATTCGGTGTTATTCTTCCTCAAACTTATGTTTTATTTTATGTTTTAATTTAAGAATAATGTGTAATTAATTTCTGTTTAGTTAGAGGGGAATTTGAAACCATGGATAAATGTTTATTATGATTTGATTTTCTCCAGTTATGAATTTATAAATGTTGGATGTGGTTTACTTTTCTGTGTTGATTAAGAACTTGTTTATGTATGTGGGTTGAGGGTCGACACTTAATTTACATGCTTAGACTTGATCCTAGGATATAAGGGAATTTCACCTAATCGTTATGAACTTATATTCATGAGTAGTAAAAATCGCTAGTCACGATTGTGTTTAGTAAACCCTAGGTTGGATTAACATGCGTATTCCATAGTTATGAATGCCTAGTCGATGTTTATGATTTTCATAGAACTTAATGATTCTTGCGTGTATCTCTATTATGCAATTCATGTAGGGAACTTGTAGGGAATGTTTTGGGTTGTCGTATGCAATCATCCAACCCAATAACTTGTGGAAAATCTGAAGGTTAATTTAAGCGGGACCTAATTAACTTGGAGCGTTGTCATTTATTCGTTTGTTGAAATCATAACTGGGAATCAAATTGTATGCATTTATTCATGTGTGGATAAGGAACCCTCTAACTAGTGTCTCATCATTTTATTTCTATAAAATATATTTTCTTTGAAGTTTGTTTTTAAGTTTCTGTTTTAATTTCAATTTCGTAAAAAAATCAATCCCCCATTTATTTTAAAGTGTTAGATTTGTTAGAAATCAATTTAGTTTGTGTTTTCTTGAGTCTTGAATTATTTTGAGTCTTTGGATTTGTTTTGGTTTATTTGTTAGTTTTATTTTGAGTGATTCTAGTTTTTACGTTTTTAATTTAATTTTACTTTGGTTAGCATCCCTAGTTAATCCCCGGCCTAGAACGATCCCTACTTACATCATTACTACAATTGTCCCAAATAGGGTTTAATTTGTGCGTTAATTTATTTTCGCATCAAATATCTCAAAGACAGCAGCTTTATTATTCATGGGAAAAATCCATGTATATCGTGTACATTCATCAATGAACGACACATAATAGCTATACCCTTCTATAGACTTGGTAGGAGATGGACCCCATACATCTGTGTGAATGACCTCAAGTGGAACAAAAGATTTGGAAGCCATTACAGGAAAAGGTAACTTGGTGAACTTGCCTTGTAGACAAGCAGTACAAGTTTGAGATGTGGAGTTACAAGAGGAATTAATAGCTGACTTACTAAGAGCTACTTGTATAACAGAATTGGTGGGATGATGATAGGAGCATATTTATGCGACTTAATTGGCTTGTTCTCGTGCATTTACGTTGTGTTTCCTTAGTTATTTTAGTGTTTAAAGTCACTTTTGTGTGTTTTCAGATTCCAAAGCCGAAGTGTGCAAGATGATGTAATTTGGAGCCTTTTGGAGCAAAATGGAGCTTGGAAGGATTATCACATACTTGGAGCACAAGGAATGGACGGAATTGAAGACTTGAAGAAATTAGGATTCCTAATTGACGAAGGATTCCTAATTGACGAAGGATTCCTAATTGAAGATGGATTCCTAATCACATGAGGATTCCTAGAAGAACAAGGATTCCTACTCCAAGAATGATTCCTACTTGAAATAGGAAAGTTAAGCCAAAGTTTCCAACTTTGGTTTGACCTTTCCTAAATGTTCCTAAGTTTTATCAACTTTGAAGACATCCTAAGCATTTTAGGACATCAAATACACATCCCTTGCACCTTTTGAACCCTTGCCGCACCCCCCTTGGTATTTCCTCTTCCTTGCCGTGCAAGGGAGAGGGTTATTTCCTGATTCTAAGCTTTAAAACACTTTCCTAATCTATTTCAAACCCTAGCCGCATATTCCCTTGCCTTTCCTTTAATTTTCTGATTGTGTTTCCTATTTCTAGAAGCCTTAGACTTAATTTCTGATTACCTAAATAACCTAGGGTTTTAATTCCTGAAATCCTTTAAAATAAACTCCTCTTTTGCAGCCATAAAACATTCATCTACTGCCCATTCAAGCCAGAAACCAGACTCCATCCTTCACCATAACCTACCTACATCCATCCACCACCACAAATCATCATTCAACCACCCATTCACGCCAGAAATCATCCACCACTCCTAGACACATCCATACTTCACCATTCACCATACTTTCTGCCCAAAAACACTTCTAGCCGCACCATACTACCATCCTAAACACCATTCCATACTTTTACACCATCCATAACCCCCAAAACTCACCACCAACCCTTGTGCCGCAACAAGAAGGAAGGAGGAAAGCCTTGGACGTGCTTGTCATTCGATTGAGGATTGCTGGAACGTTTTAGGTGTAATCTTTCTTTTACTTTCAATGTTTCAATTCACTAATCTTTGTTTTGTGAGTATGAGGAACTAAACCCCCTTAGTTAGGGGGTGATTCGAAACAATGTTCATGCTTGCAATATGAATTGATTACTTTTGGTTGTGATTTCGTAAGTTGTGAATTCAATTCGTTTAACTGCTTGATTGATAACTTATTCGTGTATGTTTGTTAAGAGTGCACGCTTAGTTTTCATGCATGAATATGATGCTAGAATATAAGGGAGTTTCACCTAATAGTTACAAACTTATATTCACAAGTAGTGGAGGTTGCTTATAAACGATCGCGTTAAGTGAATTCTTGGCAAAAGTTTCATGCTTTTCATAGTAACAATTGCCTCGTCAATGCTTATAGTTGTCATGAAACTTAATGATCTTTGATTGTACCTTTATTGTGCTTTTCACGTAAGGGACTTTTAGAGAATGTTTTGAGTTGTTGTATGCGTTTTTCCATCCAATTCAATAACTTAAGGAAAATTTGAAGGTTAATTTAAGCGGACCTAATTAACCTGGGGTGTTGAGTTTCATGATTTATCGAAAGAACAACTGAAAATTGGTTTATATGCAAGTGTGTCATGTGTGGAGAAGAACCCTCTAGCTAGCCTATCATCCATCTAATTCCCTAATTTCGTCCAAAATCTGTCTAGTTCTAGTTCTTGTTTTAATTTACTTATTTTCGTCCAAAACCAAACCCCCTTTACTTTGTTAAGTCATATTAGTTAGAACTTGTCTTAGATTGTGTTTTTAAGTGTTTTGAGCCTTTAGAAACCCAAATTTCGTCCAAATTGTGTTTAGAGCTCAAAACTGCCCAGTTTGTGTTTTTAGGCAGTTTTGAGTGTTTTTAGCTTGTTTTGAGTCTTTTGAGTTAGTTTTACATTCTTTGAGTCTAGTTTAGTGTTTTAACTTTGTTTTTATGTTTCTAAGTCAGTTTTCAAGTGTTTAACAATCCCTCCTAATCCCCGGTCCAGAACGATCCCTACTTATACATATACTACAATTGTCAAAAGAGGGTTTAATTTGTGTGTTTAGTTATTTTTACGCATCAGATGACCCAATCTCCAATGCCAAAGAAAATCATTTATTTTCTGTCCAAGAAAGGCTGCAGGATTTGTCTTTAGTGGTTTGAGAAGTGGAAGATGATAGACAGCTTGATTACTCAGTCCTTGATACAGAACCTTGTTGGTGACCTTGTCCTGTATACACACAGAAAACTCATCAATAATACACCTACAATTGTTGTCTTTGCATAATTGATACATAGACAGTAAGTGCTGTAACAATTGTGGAACATGTAACACAGATTTTAACTCAAGTGTATGAGAAGGAGTGGATAAACTAGCTTGACCAATATGTGAAATTTGTAAACCTTCACCATTAGCACCAGTCACAGTTTCTGATGAATCATATGGAGTAGCAGCTTGCAGATTTGACAAATCGGATGTCATATGATTAGTTGCTCCCGAATCCAGCAACCAATATTCATGTGTGGGGGCTGAGGGTGAGAAATTAGTGCGTGCAGTAAAAGCAGCCTGCGAATTATTTGGACACATCACTCCATTAGGATACTGTGATGAAGACTCATAGTGGGATGCTGCACTTGAGAGGAAAATGAAGTTGGAGATTGAAGATGTGGCTGCAACTGTGAAGAAGTCTGAGGATATGAATGCTGCGGAAACATCATAGGAGATGAGGAGAAAGTAGGCACAATCATAGATCTAGTATTGTTTCTGTCAAAGCAAGTGGCAGCTGTGTGTCCTTTTCTGTGGCAGATTTGGCAGCCATTCTGAAAGCAGTTCAAAGCTACATGGCCCTTTTTATCACATATTTGACAAACAAGCAGTGGTTGAAAAGATTGTCCCGAAGCCATTGGAGATCCAGAATTCTGAAATTGAGACTGTGACTGAAAGGAGGGTTGAGCAAAGTTTTGATGTCCAGAAAGTTGTTGAAAACCAGTGTTGAACTTTTTCCCTTTACCCCTGTTTCTATAGTTATTCCCCCTGAAATTGTTGTAAGTTCCAGAACCAGTCTGAGAAACAAAAGCAACAGGACCATTGGGAGATGGAAATGGCAATTGTTGAAACTGAGCCATTGGTGAAAATGAAGGAGGATGAGAACCAAGATCAAAGTTTCCAGTATATGGTTGAGAATTGGAAGATCCACCAGTTTCATAAGTTGTATGGGAAGTATTAGCAAACATAGCTGCCATTAAATGTGGTTGTTTAAGACCTTCTGCCTTCAACTGAGACCGAAGTTCCTTCAATGAGACTAAACTTTCTCTGCCCCGAATCACAGACTTAATGGTATTGTATTCTGTAGGTAATCCTCTTAAAGCCACAATAACAATATCTTCATCAGAAATCACAACACCAGCAATAGCTAACTGATCCCTACATTCTTTAATCCTCTGCAAGTAAGCATCAATAGATTATGACCCTTTCTTAATGTTCTGCAAATCAATCTTCATTTGAACAATACTAGTGCGAGTCATATGAGCAAATCTTTCTTTCAGATTATTCCACATATCACTGGAGCTTTGACATCCAATAACACAAGATAAGGCAGCAGTAGATAGTGTTGCAGTTATCAAAGTCATAAGTGCTTTATCATGAATTTTCCAAACTTTATAGTCATCAGTCAATGGAGAATTATTTACAATCGACTCATCATCATACTCCAACGCATTATATTTCTGAGGACAAGGAATGGCTCCATCAATAAATCCCATAATTCCATTCCCTTCTAGTAACAAAGAAATCTGGAAATTCCAAGTAACATAATTCGAATCATCCAATTTCACAGTCACCGTGTTTCCAACACTAGGTATAAGCGAAGAAATTGGAGATTGAGTGAGGGCTAATTGTGCAGCAGTAACCATACTGAAGTAACAGGAATCAACAGATCAACAATAAAGATAATCGTCTAACACAATTTCTGTTTCGTCAAGAAAGCAACAGAAAAACACCTCAAGAATCACGCAGCAAGAAGTACCAAGAAGCAACAATTGTGATAGACAAATAGCTTGCAAGTATCAAAACTGAGAAATCGAAAGAAAACACCTCAAGATTATCACGGCGGCAGCTACAAAGATCGACGAACAACCAACAAGAAGAAACTCCACCGACGTAGGGCACCGGACTACACAAATCACGGCACTGCGGCAGCTGCACAGATCAATTAACAGATCAACAGTCTCCAATTGCAGAACGAACAACCGACAAGAAGAAATGCCACCGACTTAGGGTTTGAGAAATCAACACTTCTCTGAAATTGCGAGCAACCAGCAAGGAACATCCGATGTCAATCACCGGAACAACCCCGACTACTATGACGACGACGACGACGACGAGCGGAAGCATAGGAATCGTTAATCAAAGGTGTTAACCATGGCAGGCGAAGATACCATGATAACGCTAAGAACAAACTATGAAGAAGAACTTAAGAAGAACTGAAGAAAGCTTTCGAAGAGAGAATATAGAGAGAGAAACTGTATTTTCATTATATCCAACTATTACATCATACATCCTTATAAATACAGTGACACATAACTGACTTCTGGATTCTCCAATACACTTGTGACACCTGGCAATGTAAAACAATACTAATCTTTTATCCTAACAAGCTGTATGTTTTGATTCAGAGTTGAAGAATTTTGTGATTGGGTTTGAGGTTCAAGCTGAAATCAAATTGAGTCAGCGAGCTGCATATCCATAGCCATATGGCTACAGGAAAATATCCTAAGCAAGAAATACAAGAGATATGTATGGCTATAAACATTTGTAATTTTCATTCAATAGTTAATGTTGTCTAGGGTTTTTCTTATGTATTAACCACTAATAGTTTCTGCTTATAATCTTGTTAAACGGTACACAATCATAGCTAGCGTAGAATTCAAAATTATACGCATTACATTTTAATTCAAAATCATACGCATTACATTTTAACAAGATTATAAACATTTGGAATACTAAGCTAGCTATAATTGTCTGCCGTTTAGCAAGATTATAAGCATAAACTATTAGTGGTTAACCCTAGTCAACATTTACTATTGAATGAAAATTGCAAATGTATACAGCCAAAATAGCTCTTGTTCTCTCTGATTTCTTGCCTAGGATCTTTTCCAGTAGCCATATGGCTATGGATACGCAGCTTATCGACTCAACTTGATTTCTAGCTTGAGCCTCAAACTCGACCACAAAAATCTTTAACTCCAAATGAAAAGATATAGCTTGAGCCTCAGAACTTTGATTCTGACCTCCATCAATGGAAACTTCTAGTATTTTTGCATTTTCAACTGCCATTCTGCAGATTTGATCATACCACCATTTTCCCCGCTTCTCCATTGACTTTATGATGTGGTATAAACTAACGCACAAATTAAACCCTATAATTTAGAAGATTGTAGTATGAGTAACTAGGGATCGTTCTAGGCCGTGATGTGAAATATTCTAACACTCAAATTAAACCCTCTTATTGACAATTGTAGTAAAGATGTAAGTAGGGATCGTTCTAGGCCGGGGATTATGAGGGATGCAAATCTACTCAAATTTAACTTAAAAACACTTAACTAGGCTTGAAAACACTAAACTAGACTCTTATGAACTCAAAACAAACTAAAAAGCCTCAAAATAGCACAAAACAATCAAATAGACTCAAACTAGACACTAAAGGGTGAATTGGACGAAAATTGATTTTAACTTGACTCAAAACACTTAAAAACACAAATTGGACAGATTCTAACTAACTTGACACAGCAAAGTAAAGGGGATTGGGTTTTTGACGAATTTAAAGTAAAACTAAACAGATTTAAGACTCTAAATAACTTTGGACGAAATTGGTGATTTAATGGGTGAATGGCTAGCTAGAGGGTTCTTCTCCATACATGACACACTTGCATACAAATCGATTTCCAGTTGCTTTTCCAATAAACCATGAACCTCAACGCCCTAGATTAACCGTGAACAACACTAATTAACCCTCAAATTTTCCTTAAGTCATTGAATTGGATGGACAATGCATCGGCAACTAAATTATTCTTCAATAGTTCCCTACATGAACAACATAATAAAGATACAATCAAAGATCATTAAGCTTTGTGAAAATCATAAGCATCGACAAAGCATTCATAACTATGACAGCATGATACTCCTGCCAGGAATTCACTTAACACGATTGTGACTAGCAACCTCCACTACTTATAAATATGAGTTCATAACTATTAGGTGAAACTCCCTTATATTTTAGCATCAAATCCCTGCATGCAAACTAAGTGTGCACCCTTAATTAACAAACAAGAATAAGTTCTGAATCAAACAGTTAAGTAAATTACATTCACGATTCATGAAATCACAACTGGAAGTACTCAATTCATATTGCAAATATGTTCATGGCTTTGAATTTCCCCTAGTGATAGGAGCATATTTATGCGACTTAGTTAGCTTGTTCTTGTGCATTTATGTTGTTATTTCTTAGTTAATTTAGTATTTCAAGCCATTTTCGTGTGTTTGTAGGTCCAAATGGCAAAGGGGGTAAGAAAGTGCATTTTAGAGCATTTTGGAGCAGTTTTGGGCTTCGAATGGATATCACATGCTTGGAGCAAGGGAGATGGACGAAATTGAAGACCTAAAGATGCTAGGATTCCTAATTGAAGAAGGACTCCTAATTGAAGATGGATTCCTAGAAGAATGAGGATTCCTACTTACACAAGGATTCCTACAAGAAGAAGGAATGTTAAGCCAAGGTTTCCTACTTTGGTTTTAACCTTTCCTAATCCTAAAAGTCTAGCAATAAAGAAGACTCCAATCATATTAAGACACTAACTAAGAACTTCTAGAAGTCCTAAACATCTAGCCGCACCTCCCTTACCTTTTCCTTAGCATTCTAACTTTAATTCCTATTTCCCTTTAAGTTTGGGTTTAATTTATGTTACCTAAATTATTTCCTAGCCTTAAATACCCTAAAGTCTTTAAATAAACACCCTAGCCGCATTCTCTAGAATTGATTCACCATTCTACACATCCATTCACTCCCATACATAATTCCAGCCATTCTCATTTCCTTGCCACAACCCAATTCAACCTTAACACATCTCTGACCCCTTCATTCAGCCATAAACATCCATAGTCACTTGTGCCACAGCAAGGTGGGGAAGAAGAAGGGCTTTTGACGTTTCAAGCTTGAAAATTGGAGCGTTTTAGGTGTACTTCGTTCCTGTTTTCAACGTCTACTTTATTATTCTCTGATTTTGCTGTAACTATGAGCGGCTAAACCCCTATTTAGCTAGAGGGAAGTTCGAAGCTATGAACATCCTTGAGATATGAATTGATTTCTTCCAATTGTGATTTGATAAGTTGTGAATGCAATTCAATTAACTGTTTTCTTCAAAACTGATTCATGTATGTTGATTAAGGATGCATACTTAGTTTTCATGCATGAATTTGATGCTAGAATATAAATGAGTTTCACCTAATCGTTACAAATTTATATTCATGAGTAGTGAAGGTTGCTAGTCACAATCACGTTAATTGAATTCTTGGCAAACGTATCATGCATTCATAGTTACAAATGTCTCGTCAACACTTATGATTTTCATGGAACGTAATGATCTCTGATTGTATCTCTATTATGCATTCATGTAGGGGAATTTTGGAGAATGATTTGGGTTGTCGCATGCATTCATCCAATTCAATGAGTAAAGGAAAATCTGAGGGTTAATTAGTGCATCACGGTTAATCTGGGGTGTTGAGCTTCATAATTTATTGAAAAGCAATTGGAAATCGGTTCATGTACAAGTGTGTCATGTGTGAAGAATGGACTCTAGCTAATCCATCAACCATCTTATTTCCCAAAATTCATTTTACGATCTGTTTAGTTTTACTTTAGAGTGTCTAATTAGTTAGAATCTGTCTTAGTTTGTGTTTTGAGTCAAGTTTCAATCAATTTTCGTCCAAGTCATTCCTAGTGTTTAGTTTGAGTCTATTTAGTTGTTTTAAGCTGTTTTGAGTCATTCTAGTTAGTTTTGAGTCTTTTCAGTTTGTTTTGAGTTCTTTGAGTCTAGTTAAGTGTTTTTAAAGCCTAGTTTTATTTTTTAAGGTCAGTTTTAATAGATTAGCAATCCCTCCTAATCCCCGGTCCAGAACGATCCCTACTTACATCTTTACTACAATTGTAAAAAAGAGGGTTTAATTTGTGTGTTAAGTTAATTTTCGCATCAAATTTTGGCGTCGTTGCGGGGGATTAGCAACTTTGCTAATCCCCCATTGTTTCTTTTTGTTTATTTTCATGTCTTTTACTTTTGATATTTGATTTAGTTTTCTTTCTTTGATTTTAGGTACTAGAAAAGCAAGATATGGCAATTGTTAACATTCAGGCTCAAATAGCAATTCTTACTTCTTAATTGTCACAGTACATCAACAGGTACACAATACAAAGCACCCCTACATTCGATGTGTCCGATACGCAAGGATATCAAGTTGATCAACATCCACAAAGAAGTTCGGAGAGTGTCAATACCTAGGGTTATCAAGATCACAATCAATCAGGGAACAATTTGTTTTCCAACATGTACAATTTGGATTGGAGTGATCATTCAAACACTATGTGGTGGGAACCTCAATTAGTTCAAAACGAAGCATATTGGCAGCCATATGAGGAGTTCTACCCAAGACCCTACGCACCAACGCAACCTCAATCATAACCTGCCCAAACCAATTCAGGTACATCTATGGATAATGATCAAATTGTTCAATTACTAACCTCTTTGGTGCAGGGGCAGCAAAATCAAAACAAAACAATGCTCAATCATGCTTAGGAGGTGGATGAGTTGAAGAAACAAATGGGCCAAATGGCGGAGTTCATGGGGCAATTCAAAGAGCAAGGCAAACTGCCTAGCACAACCGTTGTGAATCCAAGGGGAGGATTTGAATCTGCCAAGGCCATTACATTGAGAAGTGGAAAAGAAGTTGGAACGGACCCCCAACCATCAAAATTTGCCCAAATGGAGGACGAGAAGCTGCAAGAAGAGGAGGAAGAAGACACACCCACGATAAGGGAAGAACAACCCTTGTTGCAGGTCCTTAAAGCTTCCATGCCATGCAATTCAGGTAATGATGTTCCAAATTCAATTCTTTCTAACCCTATTCCACCAAATGCCCTTTGTCCTCGCAGGTTCATGATTTCCAAGGAAGAAGAGAGTGAAAAAGACATCGTGGAAGCCCTCCCAAAGGTGCCAAGTACTATCCCGATTCTTGTTACAACAAAACAAGTTCCAGAATGTGTTGAATTTCTTGAAGAGAATTGTACATCAAGAAGAAGGATTCAAGAGAAAGAAGTAGCCAGGGAAGATGTAGAATGCATCAAAGAGGATGTATGTGAGACAACAAAGCCTAAAGAAGTTGAGTTTTATGACACAGGACAAGTCACAACCATCACATTAAATCTGGCCAAGTCCAACATTCCTGAAACTTTCAAAGAATTGGTGTTTATTCTTGAGTTCATGTAGGAGCAAACAGGTAAGCCACCTCCCCGAATTCCAATTTTGTTTTATACTAATATGTTGTTAATGATTCAAGCACCCACTCTAAAATTTAAACCATTACCGGACCATTTCAAGTATCACCTTCCCTTCAAAGATCAATTCCATGTCGTGGGGTCTAATCAAGTTTAAGAGGAGGTCTTCGTCTAGTTGCAAGACGTTAAAACAAGCGCTTCTTGGGAGGCAACCCATGCATTCAACAACGGAACGATGGAATTCTCACTTCAAACTCAGATTTGCGTTCCTAAACCTTTCTCTTTACTGTTGTATTTTGCTATGTTTGTTCGTTGTTTGTTTGTTTGCTTTTGTGTAAGTTTCTGTTTTGAAACATTGAGGACAATGTTTAATTTAAGTGTGGCTGGGGTAAACAAAGTGTTTTTATTGAAAATTCGTGGGTTTTTATCACCTATCCCCTCTAGAGTTGTTTCTCACTATTTTAAGTGTTTTTAGTGCATTTCGAGCTGTTTTAGTGTGTTTTGAAAAGAAATTCGAAAATTTGATGAAAATCAAACCAAAAAGAGTCATTTTTGTGTGTTTGTGTCTTAGGGTACCTTCCAACACAATGATGAGGATTCGGTTTTTAAGTACATGACTGTTAAAGAAAGTTATAAACATGGGTGGAAGTTTGATATGCTCTTTGGTTAATACTTGGTTGTAGTTGATGTTTACAAATTCACATGTAATCACAAAGGAAAAAAAATCAGTTTTTTTAACATGCTTGAAGGAAGAAACTCAAACAAACGCTACATCCCTGAGAGACTTGAGCCTAAACGTTATTTGGAGAGTGATTAATTTGTGCATTCTTATTTTCTAAGTCGTTGCATGATCTTATTATTCTTTGCTTGGTTGCTACTTAGAATGCGTTTTCATCATTATAGTTCCAAATACTAGAACTCAAGCCTGTTCCATTCAAAGCCTTCATCCCATGCATTCTTGTTGAGTGCATAACACATAACAAGATGAAGTTGTTTATGTTGGAAATGTGAATGTTGGAAATGTGCCCTAAAACCAATCATATGATGATACTTTAAGGACATTTCACAAGTTAAACTAATGTAGTTTAAATATAAAGGGCAAAGATTATTGTTTAAGCCGTCTCATATAAATGTTATATGCTTAAACGATAAGTCCAAGGAATATATATGATTGGGAGAATGCAATCTAAAGAAGTTAGATTAATGAGACCATTCTTTCGTAGACACATCCTAAACGTTCCTGATCATAGGATTGCCAATTGGGCATTGACAGTCCGTTAAGATCAGTACGTGCTATGTCTTCTCTCAGGGAGAGTGACTAGTCTCGAGTCATTGGTGTGTGTGACATCAAGACAAGTACGTAGGTGCTCAATAGAGAATGAGTCCACTGAACACGATCAACGAGGAGTTCTCATACTCATGTCACATGAGAACTCATGGTTGGGATAATGCAAATTAGTCTTTTGACCTGAGGCATCACAGTTGTCTTGTGGTTAAGTCCTTGATCTTTGATTATGTCAAAGTCACCCCATCGGGGTGTCCACGACATCATTGGGGTTAAGTCACTTAGTTATGGAGACAAGTGAATGTGCAACAAGGGATTTCTAACCTTCAAATGGTTTGAGGGAGAATACTCTATGATATGATTAAAATCTCTGGCCAGAGTATGAATGAGATTAGGGAATGCGTTCCAAATCACATTCAAGGTAATCATATAAGCAAACGAATCACATTGGATAGTAGACTGATAAGCTCATATTTATACATATTTTACATCAAATTCTCTCGTCTTTTCTTAGTTAGTTTCTTATATTTTTGAGCTATTTACTTTGTTTTTGTGTTTTATAGAATTTATCTAGCTAAGAAAATAAAAATAGCATAAGTGTGATTTTATGTAATAAATTCGTGTCAAAACTGTTTAGCTTCTAAATTAAATAAAATATATATATATATATATAATAATAATTTATATCATGTTTGTTTTATATAAAATGAGATAATAAAAGAAATAAGGAGAAAAACGCATGCGCAGGAAGCCTCGTGGGTTTTGACTGAAAGAATAAGAAAAGAATGTCAGTGGGGGAGTATGTGGAGAAAGCACAAGGAAATAGGAAATAATAAATTTTGGCAGTGGGAAGAACACTGGGATCAGAAAAATAATAAGAAGAGGAATAATGCTACCCTTTGGCAGCGAGGAAGGTGGGAGTAAAAGCTGCCTTGCAGCTAATATAAACAGAAAAGAGAGACATTGGTGAGGGGGGGTGTGCTGCTTGGGCAGCGTGGGGGAGACGCTGCTTTTGCAGCCTGGAAAGAAAGCCTTGGCAGCGTGTGACTGAGGAGTAGAAAGCTTGAGCGGAGTGAAGGAAAGGAAGCCTCGGGAACAGGAGAAGAACCAAGCTGCCTGGCAGCTTGTGGAGGGAGCAGCTCGCAGGCAGCCAGAGAAAAGGTGCACGTGGGCAGCAAGCAGGAAACGGAAAAAGAGGACTGACAAAACAGAAAGCAGTAAACTGCTTTGGCAGCTGGGGACGTGCAGTGGAGGACACGGGGGAAATAAAGAAACAGCAAGCTGTCCCTGGAGCAGTGACGCGAGAGGGGGAGGTCAAGACGTGGAGAAGTCAGACGTGGACAGTGAGGGCAGAGAGCAAAGTTTCACTGCAAATTCTCTCGGTTTAATCCTCCAAACTCAAGTTTTATTCCTGTTTAATTTTAATAATGTGTAACTAATTTTATTTTGGCTAGAGTTTAATTCAAAACCATGGATATATTTGTAATTTGAATTGATTACCTTCAGTTGTGATTTCTGAGTTGTGATTTAATTTGCTTAACTGCTTGATTGATAACTTATTTTTGTATGTCGATTAAGGATGCATACTTAATTTACATGCATGAATTTGATGCTAGAATATAAGTGAATTTCACCTAATCGTTATGAACTTATATTCACAAGTAGTGAAGGTCGCTTATAAACGATCGCGTTAGGTAAATTCTTGGCATAAGTTTCATGCAATTCATTGTAACAATGCTTATGATTTTCATAAAACTTAATGATTCTTGCTTGTATCTCTATTATGCAATTCATGTAGGGAACTTGTAGGGAATGTTTTGGGTTGTCGTATGCAATCATCCAACCTAATAAAAGTAGGAAAATCTGAAGGTTAATTTAAGCGGACCTAATTAACTTGGGGCGTTGAGAATTTACAATTTATTGAAAGAACAACTGAAAATCAATTTAGGTTGCATATGTGTCATGTGTGGAGAATAATTCTCTAGCCAGTCCGTCGTCCATCCATTCACCTTAATTTCATGTTTTTGTCAATTCCGTAATTTATTTAAGTTTAATTTACTTCTCTTTAAAAATCAATCACCCATTTATTTTAAAGTGTTATGTTTGTTAGAAATTAATTTAGTTTGTGTTTTCTTGAGTCTTTTGATTTGTTTTAGATTATTTGTTAGTTTTATTTTGAGTTATTCTAGTTAAGTGTTTTGAGTCTAGTTTAGTGTTTTAAATTTTGTTTTTACGTTTTTAATTTAATTTTACTTTGGTTAGCATCCCTAGTTAATCCCCGGCCTAGAACGATCCCTACTTTATCCATATACTACAACTGTCACAAATAGGGTTTAAATTTGTGCGTTAATTTATTTTCGCATCAAATTTTTGGCGCCGTTGCCGGGGATTAGCAAATTTGCTAATCCTTTTATTTTTGTTTTTGCTTATGTTTATTTGTGTTTGTGTATGTTACTTTTGATATTTGATTTATTTTTCTTTCTTTGAATTGAGGTACAAATGGAGCAAGACCTGGATTCTACTAGCATTCAAGATCTATTGGCACAGCTCACTGCTCAATTAACTCATAATGCCGAACGGACCACAATGCCAAGTGTCCCTACACTTGATGTGCCCTATGGACAACGATATCAAGGTCCTCAATTTTCTGCAAATGAAGATGTTTGGGGATATCAGGGCCATAACCAATCAAGGGGCAACATGTTTTCCAATGCTTACAATTCAGATTGGAGAGATTATTCAGATTACATGTGGGGAGAACCTCAACAATTCCAACAAGGTGGATATTGGCAGCAAGAGGACGTGTTCTATTCAAGATCTATGCAGCCACCACAGCATCCCCCACAACAATTCCAATCGAATCAAAGTATGCCCGTGGATTATAATCAAATGGTTGAAGAATTAATTTCTTCGGTACAGGGTTCACAAAAAGAAGAACAATTGCCTCCATCGGAAGAGTTCTATCAATGGCCATATGAACCACCACAACAATCTCCCCAATCAAATTCAGGTACGTCTTCGGATAATGACATTTTGAATAAGTTACTAACCTCTTTGACCCAGGACGTAGAAAATCGAAACATGGAAATGCAAAATAAAGCCAACAAGGTGGATGCATTGGAGGAGCAAGTTGGGCAGATTATGGAATTCATGGCACAGATTCGAGATCAAGGTAACATGGAGGATGAAGTTGTTCCTGAACCATCCAAACAGAGCCCGAACATGGATGAATTGCCAATTCAAGAAGAAGATGAGGATGACGACTTGGGCAGTTTAGAAGAATTCTTATCGCAAACGCCCCAAGTCCTTATGTCATCCAACTCAGGTGAGGAGGTTCAAAATTCAATTCATTCTAACATCGTTCCACAAAATGTCCTTTTTCCTTGTAGGTTTTTAAATCTCAATGAAGAAGTGAATGAAAAAGACGTTGTGGAAGATATTCCAGAAAAGGAGGTGGTCGAAGAATTTGTTGAACTTATCAAAGAGGATGTAGTTGAGACAACCAATGCCAAAGAAATTGAGTTTGATAACAAGGGCCATGTCACAATCATCACATGCAATCTGGCTAAATGCAAAGTTCCTGAAACGTTCAAAGACGTGGTGTTTGTGATTGAGTTTGAACGTGATTGTAAGCCATCTTCTCCAATTTTAATTTTATGTTTTACTAACAATCTGATTTTGTTGATTCAGGCACCGTCATTAGAACTTAGACCGTTGTCGGATCATTTCAAGTACCACCGTCCGTTCAATGATAAGCCCATGCATTTGAATAATGAAGGGAGGCCTAGGAATCACCCACAATCAGATTTGCATTCCTAATCCCTTCTCTTTACTGAATTTATTTTACTTTGTTTAGTTCTTTCATTGTTTGTTTGCTCTTGTGTGAATTTATTTTACGTTGATTTTTTTTTTATTTTATTTTACGTTGATTTTATTTTGTTTTGTTTATTTAGTTGTGATTTTTGTTTAGAAAGTTAAACATAGTCTTTTTACTTTGATTTACTTATTTTACATTTTTATAAAAAAAAATAAAAAAAAAAAAAAAATAAATAAAAAAAAAAAAAAAAAACTTAAATGCATAAATATTTTACAATAACTTGTAAACTAATTTCGTTCATTGGTCGTTGGTTGGTGGTGCCTCGGAGGTCGACGGAGCCCCTGAAAGACGAAGCGCCAGAGCTGGATCATTCGGAGCCTCAATACTTGGTGCTGCTCCCGAGGACGAAGGCAACACAAACCTCGGGAGTAACGTCATAAACCGTTGATGATCACTCTGAATCCGCACTTCGGACTCCTGCAGCTGATCAAGCTTCCTCTTCATGCTTGTGGAGTATTTGGTTGCGAGCATGTGCAAATCCCTGTTCTCATGCCTAAGCACTCTGACCTCTTGCCGAAGACTAGCCACTTCAGCCATCAACGACTCCACCTGACGGGTTCGTGCAAGAAGGCGCTGGCCCATGTTTGATACTGAGCCTGCGCATCGGACGCTGTAGGCCATAGAGTCCTGGACAGCTAGTTCGTCGGACCGCCTAGAAAGTATCCTAGTGTCTCTAGGAGTGAGCAGATTTCTGGCCACCACCGATGCGGTTGTTTCGTTCATCATCATGGAATCCCCAACTGTAAGAGGACCATTCGGGGATATGAAGGACGGCTGCCAAATGTTGGTTGGAGAAGATATATCACTATCTTCCCCAACATTCAAGTTAAGGCGACGGTCAGAGGGGCAAGACATATTTGAAGGTGTTGAGAATGAAGAGTCGGACTGATCAAGATTAAAAGAAATGCAAGGAGGAAGTGTTTACAGGAGGGAGTGTTTACAGGGGGAGCTTAAGTGTGTTGTGTAACAAAAATGAGCGTTCTTATAAGAAGAAGAAATCGTTGAGGCATCACTCAGCAGTCGAAGAGGCGCCCTCTCGCAAATCGAAGAGCCGGGCTCCTTTCTCAAGAGCCGGATTCTTTTCTCAAAAGCGGCGTCGCCGTTCTCAAAAGTCGGACTCCGTCTCAAAAGTCGGTTCCTTTCTCAAAAGTCGGACGCCGCTCTCTCAAAAGTCGGGCGTCTTTATCAAAAGTCGGAGCGGTCAGGAATCACGAGGCGAACAGCTTTTCCAATTTTGTCGTCACTCGTCACGCGCGCTGTCAGCTTTGCGCAAATTACGGGTTGCTTTTTCAGAAAGCGCGTGACCTGTACTGTTCATCCATCCACCGGCTGCCGACAGGGGTAAAGGAACAGTTTCGGTTATGAAGAAAAGTCCTATAAACGTCTACCTTCGCCTTCAACAGCAAAGGCAAACTCTCTCAACACTTCTTCATCTCCGAAATTTTTCATCTCCGAAAATGCCTTTCCAACAAACCCTCTCGAGTTTCTCTGTGTTTCTCATTCCCTGGGATACCTTTACAAACAAGTCATCTAGAGCTAGAGTATTTCATATCATGAAGGTTGAAAGCAAGAGTATCTCATATCACGCTTTCTCCCTGTCCTTGTCCTTGTCTTTGTGATAAGGAGAAAGCGGGCAATCAGCCAGCATTCGGTGTCAATCTTCCAATCTAAGAACCGACTGCCTGGAAATCCTTCCTGATTGCTTACCTAGCATTGCTCTCGAGTGCTCATCTTCAACCGCTGATGTACTTCCGAAGAAGTCGCCACATCTGCCTGGAGAACAGCCAAGGCAAGTGAAAATGTTACTTGAAGCATGTGGAGACAAGGTGCTGCTTCATCTTCAAGATCAAGTCTCATTTTCCTTGCTAAGAAGTTCCCCAGCCCAGTTCATGAAGGAAAAATTTTGTCCTAGCTAAGAACATGTATGAACATTTGAATACATATGCTAACAATTAACTCTTTAAAGTAGGCATGCATCCAAAAACAATTCATGAAACCCATGATTTTCAAAGCCTAGTATATGGTGAACCAAAAGACTCTTTAACAACATTAAAGATAATTAAGAATTTAGAGATTCTTTACCCTTGAAGCTCATCCTTGATTACACAAGGGATTCACCCAAGTGGAGGGCCTTCAAGTCACCTCCTTGCTCCTTGGATCTTCCTTGTGATTTCCCTCCTTTTAGTGCTCCTTTGCTTCTTTGAGGATTTGAGGATTAGTTCTCCAAAACACCAAAAGTTTGATGTCTCTATTTCTCTTCACCAAGGATGTAATTTGTGAGAATGAAAATGGATCACTTAGGGAAGTAAATTTGCTAGATAACTATCCCCAAGTAGCTTAGAAAACCCTAATTGAAAACAAAGCTATAAAGATGAATTTATACTTCATTTCTTAGGTGAGTGGCAAACTTGCAATTAAGCAAACTTGCATACCCTCACACTAAATGGTTGGCCTATATGGTTATTGGGCTTATTGCCCATTTTGTTTTAGTTGTCATACAACTTAAACATAATGGGCCTTGTGGACCAAAACACTTTTGGGCCCTGAAGCCCTAAAACCAACTTAAAAGCCCAATACGAACATTTCGTATAATTAATTAACTAATTAATTAATCTTGACCATTCTTCAATTAAACCATTTAATTGCTTATCCATTTCATTTAATTGCTTCACATATATCCTTATTTGGTGTGCGATCCATTAGGTTCCAATTAGCGAGGCAGTGGGCGATGTTACTCTTAACTATCGATTGTGAATTGAAACCACATTTCAATTCTCCCTTTTTGATGATTAGTGTTTGCTAATCAATAGGGCTTCCACAAACCATGAGTGACACCTAGCAGTATGTCATGGTTACCCAAGCTAAGTAGAATTGGTTGGAGAACCTATCCAGTTACAATTACAATGCAATACGGTCCTTCTCTAATACAATACTCTTAACCACATTGTTTTAAGTGATAGTTTGTTTCATGTCTACTATCCAATGTGATACTTTCTTATATGATTCCCTTGAATATGATTTGGAACATCTTCCTTAGTCATATTCATTTGCTTTGGCCAAAGACTTTAGAATCATATTTTAGAGTATACTCCTTCCACCATGGAAGGTTAGAGATCCCTTGTTGTGCATTCATATGCCTACATGACTAGATCACATGACCCCAACAATGCCGTGGACAATCCGAGGGAATGCCTTTGTCATGATCAAAGATCAAGGACCTAACCATTAGACATCTATGATGCCTCAGGTCTAAGGACTACTTTGCATATTGTAACCTTTAGAGTTCGTACATGACATGTATGTTTGAACTCTCATTAATCGCAGTTCAGTGTACTCGATTACTCTTTCGAGCACCTATGTGTTTGTCTTAGTGTCCAACACCAAATGACTTGAGACTAGTTCATACTCACGTTTGAGTCAACATAACACATACTAACCTTAGCGGATTGTCAATGCCCAATTGGCAATCCTATGGCTAGGAACGTTTTAGGAATGAACATAAGAGAAATGTCTCCTTAATCTAACTCATTAGATCACTTATCTCTTATGTCAAATACATCCCTTGGATTCTCTTATTGATTAAACACATGATTCAATAAATAGTGATTAACAATAAGTATTGCCCTTCCGTTAAACATATAAAAGTTTAACATATTAAGTATTCCAAAAAGCTATTACATCAAATGAGTGGCTTTGTGGGCATACTTCCAACAATCTCCCACTTGCACTCAAAGCCATCCTCCCATGTATCTAATACTCATCTTATCCATATGACGATCAAGCTGGATTTGAGTCATTGGCTTTGTCAGTGGATCTGCTACATTATCGGCTGAAGCAACTTTGAGGATGTTGACTTTCCCCTCGGCAGCATATCATCTTATGATATTAAAGCGCCTATCAAAATGCTTGTTCTTTTGATGAGCCCTGGGTTCCTTGGCTTGAGCTATCGCCCCACTATTATCACAGTACAAAGTTACTGGTGATGTGATGGTTGGAACCACTCCAAGTTCAGTAATGAACTTTTTCATCCAGAACGCTTCTTTGCCGGCTTCAGCTGTAGCGACATATTCAGCCTCTGTCGTTGAATCAGCAATTACACTTTGTTTCTTGCTTTTCCAACTGACAGCCCCACCATTCAGAGTGAATACATATCCGGAGTTGGAACTTCTATCATCGACGTCAGATTGGAAATCTGCGTCTGTATAAGCTTCCACTCGCAACTCTGATGCTCCTCCATAAACGAGGAACATGTCCTTAGTTCTTCTTAAGTACTTAAGGACCATCTTGACAGCTGCCCAGTGTTCTGATCCTGGGTTAGATTGATATCGACTAGTAATGCTCACAGCATACGCGATATCAGGCCTTGTGCATATCATGGCATACATGAGACTCCCTATGGCGGAAGCATAAGGAATTTCATTCATTAGCCGTATCTCTTCAAGAGTCTTAGGTCCCATGGACTTAGAAAGGTGAATTCCATGTCTCACAGGAAGAAAACCTTTCTTAGATTGTTCCATCTGGAACCTACTTAGCACCTTATCAATGTACATCGATTGGGATAATCCAATTAATTTTCTGGATCTATCACGATAGAGTTTTATCCCAAGTACATAAGATGCATCTCCTAAATCTTTCATGTGGAAGGTTTTAGACAACCACACTTTTACAGAAGAAAGTACTGCAGTGTCATTCCCGAATAGTAATATGTCATCTACATATAACACTAGGAATACTACTGCATCCCCAACGACTTTTTGATAAACACAATTGTCGTCTTCGTTTTGAGTAAAACCAAACGTTTTGATTTCAGTATCGAAACGAATGTTCCAGCTCCTGGAGGCTTGCTTAAGTCCATAAATGGACCTTTGAAGCTTGCATGCCTTAGTCTCTTCAGACTCGGACACGAAACCTTCGGGTTGAGTCATATAGAGCTCTTCCTGTAGGTAGCCATTCAGAAAGGCCGTCTTCACGTCCATTTGCCATCTCTTTGAATCAATGTCGGACATTGCTTCAGTGTAGTCCCTAGGGTCCTCCTTTGTTTCATTGTCACCTAAAAGGTACAATTCATCAAAGTCATTATTTAAGCCAAACCTCATAGGTGGCTTACTAACCCGTTCAGATCTACGTGGAGCTAGGGGTTCAGGAACAGGGTTGTCAATATGTCGAGTGCTTGTTTGTGGTTCATTATTAATCTCATTAATTTCCATCTCTTTGCTTCTAGTTCCTTTGAGAACAAATTGTTCCTCTAGAAACATAGCAGTTATGGCGACAAAGACTTTCTGGTCGTCAGGATGGTAGAACTCATATCCCATAGTTTCTCTAGGATATCCCACAAAATAACATCTTACTGATCTTGCTTCAAGCTTAGTGGCCTCAAGCTTCTTGACATATACTTCACAACCCCAAATCTTAATATGATTAAGACTTGGCTTTCTTCCATGCCATATCTCATAGGGTGTTTGTGAAACTGATTTGGAAGGTACTCTATTAAGCAAGTAAGCTGCTGTATATAGAGCATATCCCCAGAATGTTACTGGTAGATCAGCGGAACTCATCATAGAACGAACCATGTTCATCAAGGTTCGATTTCTCCTTCAGAAACTCCATTAAGTTGTGGAGTTCCCGGTGGAGTCCACTGTGATATTATTCCACACTCATTGAGATAATCTAGGAACTCATTACTCAGATATTCACCCCCTCGATCCGATCTTAGGATTTTTATCTGTTTCCCAGTTTGCTTCTCAACTTCATTCTTGAATTCTTTGAACCTTTCAAAGGATTCTGACTTGTACTTCATAAGATATACATAGCCAAACCGAGAGTGATCGTCGGTGAATGTGATATAGTATGAGAAGCCTTCTCTCGACGTAGTAGACATAGGTCCACATACGTCAGTGTGGATTAACCTTAGAATTTCAGTGGCACGCTCTCCTTTTCCAGTAAATGGAGATTTGGTCATCTTCCCTTTCAAGCAACATTCACAAGTACCCATCCGGTCATTACCTAATGGGTGGAAATATCCGTCTTTCGACATCTTGCGAATCTTATCAAGGTTCACATGTCCAAGTTTAAGATGCCACATCTTTTCTTGGTTAACTTCTTCTCTAGCCCTTTTGGGTTTTGAGGTATTCCCGCTTTCAATACAGTGCATCCCACTATTCGTCTCTAGGTGAAAAAGTCCCTCTATCATATTACCATGAGAGATAATACGACCGTTCAAGTATAAAGTGCAACTCATTTTGTCAAACAACACTGAGTGCCCATCTCGTAAAAGCTTAGAGATGGTAATCAAATTCTTTATACATGAAGGAAAATATAAACAATTTTTAAGTTCCAGGACTTCCCCAGAGGGTAGGTTAAGCATATAGGTGCCTATTGCTTTTGCAGAGATTTTAGTGCCGTTCCCAACTCGCACAACCATCTCCTCATTGCGCAGTGACCTGCTCCCTGTTAGTCCCTGCAACGTATTACAGATATGTTGACTAGCGCCTGAATCAAATATCCAGGAATTGGAGCTCACTGTAAAAGCACTCTCTATGACAGAAATAGTCTCTTCAAAAGTCCGTGTCATAAGGCTCGCAATGCGCACCCTGTATTTCTTCTTCCAACGTTCATCATTTCCACAATGAAAGCATGTTCCTTTGGATTTCTTTGCCTTCTTCTTACGCAACCTTTTCCTTATCATTGCATTCTCACTCCCACTGTCCTTTTTGAAACCTTTTTCAAATTTACAGCACATGTCAATCATCTCTTTCAAAGAATGATCGAATCTATTCACTTTATAGTTTACGATAAACTTAGTGAAATCATCCAAGAGAGATGCAAGGAAAAAGTCTTGGGCCATTTTCCCATCGATTGAAGTTCCTAAACTTTGAAGATCTTGAAAGATCCTTTCCATCTTTTGTCCATGTTTATGGACCGATGTCCCCTTTGCCATTTTGGCATTCATTAGACTACAAATATTTGAGAATCGTACATTACTAGTCTCAATGTCATGCATCTTATGCAAACTTTCAACCATGGCACAAGAAGTGTCCATGTGCTTATGTAGCTTCATAAGCTCCTCACTAAGTGAAGTGAGGATTAAGCATTTGGCTTGTAAGTCATCCTCATAGTGTCTAACATAATTTTGACACTCCTCCTTTGAAGCTAGTTTCGTAGGAGGTACATGAGGAGGGGATTGCTTAAGTACATACAATATGTCTTTCACCTTTGAGACATTCTCAATGTGGCGATACCAAGCAAGGAAACGTTGGCCCTTTAGGCCCTTTTTGTCAAGTATAATGGTGGGTATAATTTTAGGCATGTCGTTCACTACATAACATAACAGAAATCGAATTAGCATTGTTGTTTAAAACTATTTTGATTGGGTCTTTTAATCAAATAGTATCACCCACCATTTTTGGCAAATTCCACATCCCTCAATAGAATTCGAGAGTTATATTGAACTCTTAGTGGGTTATGGGAGACTCACCATTACCAAGCCCACCTCACGATGATACGATGTTGGCTAGCAAAAATAATGATGAGAGAATAACACATTATTCATTTACAACCTTTTGTAATTACCCATCTCGTTTGGCCTCTAGAGAATGTTGCCTCACGATGATACGATGTTGGCACCATTGCACTTAGTTTAAGTTATTCCCACCATGCTTAGTTCGTGAAGGGGTTCAAGAATAGCCTCACGATGATACGATGTTGGCTATCCTCGTTGCCTACACTCACCTCATCATATGTATATGGATTCCTCCTGGATATAAGCACATGCTTTGTACTCCCCCATGATAGGGTGAAGCCGGTGCATGAGTCACAAACGCTTGGAACCCACCACGGTGGAAGGCCTACGAAGAGATATTCTAAACATCTCTCGCTTATCAACTTAAATATTTGTTTGAGGGAATAGCGTTGGGCTACATCAAAACATTTTAATCACATTAAAAGAACTTGGGCCTATCACAACCATTGGTCCAAGTTTATATGAATTAGTAGTATATAATACTCCCACTGTTTCGTTGAAACAAGCGATACTATATGGAACTACTAACGAATGCCTTGCATCCTCATATGGACTATATAGTCATATTAGGTTTTAGGATGATTATGAACCGTTTGATTTGATCCAACACGAGCCTTGTGTTGGACCTTGGGCCTAAGGTATGTAGTTGTTGATTTTAGGTACGCGTTTAATCCAATTAAACCGTTATTTCCTATTGGGCGTTGGACCCAACTATTCCATTTTGCATACATTTAAACAAAAGGAATACATGAAATAATAATAAGGGCTTATGCCCTTTTACAACACAAATGATGGACTTATGTCCATTTACAACAAATTGAATTAATCAAATTACATTCAAATCTACACTACCAAGCCCAAACATTCATAATGTAAAGCGGCCAATCACATAGCTCAATTATCGAGGCATTTGGTTCATAATCACCCTTCTCTTAATCAAACACATTTAATTAAGAAAACAACTTTAAACAATTGGTTTTCGGATCCATAGAATTGATTTAAATGGAACTAAATAAAATGAAAATCCAATTCTCATTTAAAGAGACAAACCATTTTGTTCTCATCTAATTTGGGCCAAAAACAATGACCACAACTTTTGGGCCATTTTCTAAAAACAAAAACTTTTGGGGTCACTTTGTAAAAACACAAGAGTCCACAACTTCATGTAATCACAACTTAGAACCCCAAACATTTTTAATAATGTCAAAACATCATTAAAGGAGCAAAACAATTTGTCCTTTAAAGTTTTTTTGGACCTTAACGTAAAAACGTAAACTTTTGGGCCAAAATGCAAATACACAAAAGTATCAAAACTTTATGTAAGTGCACAAAACACCCAAAAATACCCTATTTTAAAAGGGTGGCCTGCCATATAGTGTTTTATTGATGAAAATTCAAATTTTATACAAAGTTTTGTAAGTGGGTTATGTTAGGTGAGGTAAAGATGAAATAAAATTTTGTAAGAAATGATTTATGTCATTCTTTAAAACAAAGTTTGTCTCCCATTAAAATTACTTAATCATTAACCATCACCCACTAAAATTAAATCAAAACTTTATGTAAAAACATAAAACTTTTTGAATCAAAACTTCAAAACTTTTTGTTCTTGGCAAGAACTCCAAGAACATTGAAGAACACTTATGAAAACTCAAAATACATGGCACCAAATTTTTAGTTCCAATATTCATGCTTAAATGAAATACATCTACAACATTTGAGATGCTAAATTTTCTAGCAAAATTTATATTCAAAGCAAGAACAAAGCTTGTAACATTTACAACATTTAAATAATAAAAATCGTTCATCATCATGGAATCCCCAACTGTAAGAGGACCATTCGGGGATATGAAGGACGGCTGCCAAATGTTGGTTGGAGAAGATATATCACTATCTTCCCCAACATTCAAGTTAAGGCGACGGTCAGAGGGGCAAGACATATTTGAAGGTGTTGAGAATGAAGAGTCGGACTGATCAAGATTAAAAGAAATGCAAGGAGGAAGTGTTTACAGGAGGGAGTGTTTACAGGGGGAGCTTAAGTGTGTTGTGGAACAAAAATGAGCGTTCTTATAAGAAGAAGAAATCGTTGAGGCATCACTCAGCAGTCGAAGAGGCGCCCTCTCGCAAATCGAAGAGCCGGGCTCCTTTCTCAAGAGCCGGATTCTTTTCTCAAAAGCGGCGTCGCCGTTCTCAAAAGTCGGACTCCGTCTCAAAAGTCGGTTCCTTTCTCAAAAGTCGGACGCCGCTCTCTCAAAAGTCGGGCGTCTTTATCAAAAGTCGGAGCGGTCAGGAATCACGAGGCGAACAGCTTTTCCAATTTTGTCGTCACTCGTCACGCGCGCTGTCAGCTTTGCGCAAATTACGGGTTGCTTTTTCAGAAAGCGCGTGACCTGTACTGTTCATCCATCCACCGGCTGCCGACAGGGGTAAAGGAACAGTTTCGGTTATGAAGAAAAGTCCTATAAACGTCTACCTTCGCCTTCAACAGCAAAGGCAAACTCTCTCAACACTTCTTCATCTCCAACAAACCCTCTCGAGTTTCTCTGTGTTTCTCATTCCTTGGGATACCTTTACAAACAAGTCATCTAGAGCTAGAGTATTTCATATCATGAAGGTTGAAAGCAAGAGTATCTCATATCACGCTTTCTCCCTGTCCTTGTCCTTGTCTTTGTGATAAGGAGAAAGCGGGCAATCAGCCAGCATTCGGTGTCAATCTTCCAATCTAAGAACCGACTGCCTGGAAATCCTTCCTGATTGCTTACCTAGCATTGCTCTCGAGTGCTCATCTTCAACCGCTGATGTACTTCCGAAGAAGTCGCCACATCTGCCTGGAGAACAGCCAAGGCAAGTGAAAATGTTACTTGAAGCATGTGGAGACAAGGTGCTGCTTCATCTTCAAGATCAAGTCTCATTTTCCTTGCTAAGAAGTTCCCCAGCCCAGTTCATGAAGGAAAAATTTTGTCCTAGCTAAGAACATGTATGAACATTTGAATACATATGCTAACAATTAACTCTTTAAAGTAGGCATGCATCCAAAAACAATTCATGAAACCCATGACTTTCAAAGCCTAGTATATGGTGAACCAAAAGACTCTTTAACAACATTAAAGATAATTAAGAATTTAGAGATTCTTTACCCTTGAAGCTCATCCTTGATTACACAAGGGATTCACCCAAGTGGAGGGCCTTCAAGTCACCTCCTTGCTCCTTGGATCTTCCTTGTGATTTCCCTCCTTTTAGTGCTCCTTTGCTTCTTTGAGGATTTGAGGATTAGTTCTCCAAAACACCAAAAGTTTGATGTCTCTATTTCTCTTCACCAAGGATGTAATTTGTGAGAATGAAAATGGATCACTTAGGGAAGTAAATTTGCTAGATAACTATCCCCAAGTAGCTTAGAAAACCCTAATTGAAAACAAAGCTATAAAGATGAATTTATACTTCATTTCTTAGGTGAGTGGCAAACTTGCAATTAAGCAAACTTGCATACCCTCACACTAAATGGTTGGCCTATATGGTTATTGGGCTTATTGCCCATTTTGTTTTAGTTGTCATACAACTTAAACATAATGGGCCTTGTGGACCAAAACACTTTTGGGCCCCGAAGCCCTAAAACCAACTTAAAAGCCCAATACGAACATTTCGTATAATTAATTAACTAATTAATTAATCTTGACCATTCTTCAATTAAACCATTTAATTGCTTATCCATTTCATTTAATTGCTTCACATATATCCTTATTTGGTGTGCGATCCATTAGGTTCCAATTAGCGAGGCAGTGGGCGATGTTACTCTTAACTATCGATTGTGAATTGAAACCACATTTCAATTCTCCCTTTTTGATGATTAGTGTTTGCTAATCAATAGGGCTTCCACAAACCATGAGTGACACCTAGCAGTATGTCATGGTTACCCAAGCTAAGTAGAATTGGTTGGAGAACCTATCCAGTTACAATTACAATGCAATACGGTCCTTCTCTAATACAATACTCTTAACCACATTGTTTTAAGTGATAGTTTGTTTCATGTCTACTATCCAATGTGATACTTTCTTATATGATTCCCTTGAATATGATTTGGAACATCTTCCTTAGTCATATTCATTTGCTTTGGCCAAAGACTTTAGAATCATATTTTAGAGTATACTCCTTCCACCATGGAAGGTTAGAGATCCCTTGTTGTGCATTCATATGCCTACATGACTAGATCACATGACCCCAACAATGCCGTGGACAATCCGAGGGAATGCCTTTGTCATGATCAAAGATCAAGGACCTAACCATTAGACATCTATGATGCCTCAGGTCTAAGGACTACTTTGCATATTGTAACCTTTAGAGTTCGTACATGACATGTATGTTTGAACTCTCATTAATCGCAGTTCAGTGTACTCGATTACTCTTTCGAGCACCTATGTGTTTGTCTTAGTGTCCAACACCAAATGACTTGAGACTAGTTCATACTCACGTTTGAGTCAACATAACACATACTAACCTTAGCGGATTGTCAATGCCCAATTGGCAATCCTATGGCTAGGAACGTTTTAGGAATGAACATAAGAGAAATGTCTCCTTAATCTAACTCATTAGATCACTTATCTCTTATGTCAAATACATCCCTTGGATTCTCTTATTGATTAAACACATGATTCAATAAATAGTGATTAACAATAAGTATTGCCCTTCCATTAAACATATAAAAGTTTAACATATTAAGTATTCCAAAAAGCTATTACATCAAATGAGTGGCTTTGTGGGCATACTTCCAACATTTCAAGCATACACCTGTGGAACGATACTTCTTCAAAAGCAAAAGTATCCCATATCATCAGAGTCAGAGGCAAAGATTTCTCATGGCATGCTTTTCCTTTACCCTTGCTCTTGGCTACGGGGCAAGGTGAAAGAAAGGCAATCGGTCGGCACTTGGACAGATTGAACAAAGAAGCAGACCACCACCTATTCCTCGTGCCTACCTGCCATGCAGAAGAACAAAAAGAGAAGAATGTAGCCTGCAGACTCAATCAACCCGGCAGAAGGAGTCTGAGTTGAAACCAAGAGCTCGAGAAGCTTCAACAACACCACCAATCAAGTCTCATTTTCCTTGCTAAGAAGTTCCTGAGGCCAGTTCAAGTTCAAAGCTGTGGAAAGTCACCAAACAGGACCAATGATCACTTTTAGTTTTATTCATTGTCTTTTATTTTCATTTTTAATTTTTCGTTTGCATTTTCTATATTTTCTTGCGTGCTTAACTGAATTATTTCTTTTCTTTGCAGGAACTTTTGGTTATTTCCACCCTTGAAGTTGATTGCAGAATTTTAGCTTGGGGGTCATCGCTTGATTTTTCTGCAAATTAGGGAAGTTTTCAGTCCTATTGCTTTATTGTGTTTCTTTATATTTATCTTTTTCATTTTTATTTGCATTTTATTATATTTTCTGACATTGGGGACAATGTCTAGTTTAAGTGTGGGGGTAAAGAGTATAAAAATGACCAAATTGAAATTTTTTGTACCTTCGACTTTGAACTGGTTTCATTTGTTTCCATGTTATTGCTTTGTGTTTTCGTAATTAAGTTGTTGTTTTAAAAAAAAAAAAATAATAATAAATAAAAATTCGGAAAATTTAAAAAAATCCAAAAATATTTCCTTGTTTTCCTTACTGTTTTGAATTAGATTTTTATTAGTTTCCCCGACCCAATGATATAATTGGATAAAATTTGAACCATGATCATCAAGAACTTAGTTAACATGTGTTTTGTGAAATTCCTATTCTCGTATTAGTTTGTACATATTTGATCATCTTTGAAAAACTAAACGCACATAGCCCTGTTGATGTGAAACTAAAGCATGATTTAAAGATCCATATGTGAATTTAGTGACCATATACATCCTATGTGAGTTTTTGAGCCTATTGAAAGTGTGTGCATTTTTCATACACTCCTATTCTTTCATGTGTGATGAACTTATGTGAGATACTTCTCTAGAACTTGCATAACGATCTTTCGAAATTTTTGTCATTGATTGCATGAACTTGAAAATGATAGAGGCATTAGGTTTACCACCATGGCCCAAATAACTTTGTTTCCCAAAGAAAAATGATATCATTAGATTACCAATTTGAGCCGTATTTGTGAGCCTTTTATTTCTTATCACCAGATATGTCTACCCTTATGCCTGAAATAAATATTTTTCCTTACCCTTTCCAAGCAAGCAATGCAAGATTGTCTTATGTGAAATGTTTGTGAAGTACTTTGAAGGTGTTTGGCAAAAGAATAAGTGTGGGGGTTTTTCATATTTGTTTCTGTTTGAAAAAAAAAAAAAAAAAAAAAAAAAAAAAAGAAAAAAAAGAAAAGGAAAGATTGTATACAAAGAAAATAAAAAGTTTTAAAGTTTCAGTTTAAGTTTTTGGTTGGAGATGTCTGAAGAATCGTTGGAGAGCTTGAGTTCTTATAAATCTAAAGAAAATAATTGCTTGCAATGTAGCTTGGAACTTGTGTTTTCCTATTCTTTCGTTTCAATAACCCTATCCCTAAGCCTCATTACATCCAATAAAAGTCCTCTTGATTTAAGTTTTGCAATTATGACTGTGGAGAAGTGATCTTTATGCAAGCTTATGGTAGAACTTTCACATTCGTTTCTTTGAGAGAAACACATTAAAACTAAACACATGTGTGATTGAGTGTACATCCAGTGAGAAGGTCGCTCGTTTGCATATGGTGATTTTTAAAATAAAAACTTGAAATTGCATTAGCATGGCTATCTCACACACTACACTTCAAGGATGTTTCAAAGATTGCTGCTAATATTTGAATAAGGAAAATGAACTTGGATTAGCTTGTTTGGTGTTAGCTATGGTTCTTGATGATTTGTGTTCTCGAATGAAATTCTATGAGGGTCACATAGGGGGAATCTAATAATTTTCATGTTATTACTTGTTCTGTTTTCTCTGTTTTGCTCGAGGACTAGCAAAAGCTAAGTGTGGGGGTATTTGATAAGCTCATATTTATACATATTTTACATCAAATTCTCTCGTCTTTTCTTAGTTAGTTTCTTATATTTTTGAGCTATTTACTTTGTTTTTGTGTTTTATAGAATTTATCTAGCTAAGAAAATAAAAATAGCATAAGTGTGATTTTATGTAATAAATTCGTGTCAAAACTGTTTAGCTTCTAAATTAAATAAAATATATATATATATATAATAATAATTTATATCATGTTTGTTTTATATAAAATGAGATAATAAAAGAAATAAGGAGAAAAACGCATGCGCAGGAAGCCTCATGGGTTTTGACTAAAAGAATAAGAAAAGAATGTCAGTGGGGGAGTATGTGGAGAAAGCACAAGGAAATAGGAAATAATAAATTTTGGCAGTGGGAAGAACACTGGGATCAGAAAAATAATAAGAAGAGGAATAATGCTACCCTTTGGCAGCGAGGAAGGTGGGAGTAAAAGCTGCCTTGCAGCTAATATAAACAGAAAAGAGAGACATTGGTGAGGGGGGGTGTGCTGCTTGGGCAGCGTGGGGGAGACGCTGCTTTTGCAGCCTGGAAAGAAAGCCTTGGCAGCGTGTGACTGAGGAGTAGAAAGCTTGAGCGGAGTGAAGGAAAGGAAGCCTCGGGAACAGGAGAAGAACCAAGCTGCCTGGCAGCTTGTGGAGGGAGCAGCTCGCAGGCAGCCAGAGAAAAGGTGCACGTGGGCAGCAAGCAGGAAACGGAAAAAGAGGACTGACAAAACAGAAAGCAGTAAACTGCTTTGGCAGCTGGGGACGTGCAGTGGAGGACACGGGGGAAATAAAGAAACAGCAAGCTGTCCCTGGAGCAGTGACGCGAGAGGGGGAGGTCAAGACGTGGAGAAGTCAGACGTGGACAGTGAGGGCAGAGAGCAAAGTTTCACTGCAAATTCTCTCGGTTTAATCCTCCAAACTCAAGTTTTATTCCTGTTTAATTTTAATAATGTGTAACTAATTTTATTTTGGCTAGAGTTTAATTCAAAACCATGGATATATTTGTAATTTGAATTGATTACCTTCAGTTGTGATTTCTGAGTTGTGATTTAATTTGCTTAACTGCTTGATTGATAACTTATTTTTGTATGTCGATTAAGGATGCATACTTAATTTACATGCATGAATTTGATGCTAGAATATAAGTGAATTTCACCTAATCGTTATGAACTTATATTCACAAGTAGTGAAGGTCGCTTATAAACGATCGCGTTAGGTAAATTCTTGGCATAAGTTTCATGCAATTCATTGTAACAAGTGCCTCGTCAATGCTTATGATTTTCATAAAACTTAATGATTCTTGCTTGTATCTCTATTATGCAATTCATGTAGGGAACTTGTAGGGAATGTTTTGGGTTGTCGTATGCAATCATCCAACCTAATAAAAGTAGGAAAATCTGAAGGTTAATTTAAGCGGACCTAATTAACTTGGGGCGTTGAGAATTTACAATTTATTGAAAGAACAACTGAAAATCAATTTAGGTTGCATATGTGTCATGTGTGGAGAATAATTCTCTAGCCAGTCCGTCGTCCATCCATTCACCTTAATTTCATGTTTTTGTCAATTCCGTAATTTATTTAAGTTTAATTTACTTCTCTTTAAAAATCAATCACCCATTTATTTTAAAGTGTTATGTTTGTTAGAAATTAATTTAGTTTGTGTTTTCTTGAGTCTTTTGATTTGTTTTAGATTATTTGTTAGTTTTATTTTGAGTTATTCTAGTTAAGTGTTTTGAGTCTAGTTTAGTGTTTTAAATTTTGTTTTTACGTTTTTAATTTAATTTTACTTTGGTTAGCATCCCTAGTTAATCCCCGGCCTAGAACGATCCCTACTTTATCCATATACTACAACTGTCACAAATAAGGTTTAAATTTGTGCGTTAATTTATTTTCGCATCATAGACATGAATAAATAAACTATCAAACCAAACAATGTGGTCAAGAGTATTAGATTAGAGAAAGACCGTATTGCATTTGTAATCCTAAACTGAATAGGTTCTCTACCTCTTCTGATTAGCTTGGGTAGCCATGATATGCTGCTAGGTGTCACTCATGGTTTGTGGAAGCCCTAAACGTGTATAATCACTAAAGGGAGAATTGAAAATAAGTTTCAATTCACAATCGATGTAAAATGGTTTTAATCGCCCACTGCCTCGCTAAAAGGAACCTAATGTATCGTACACCGTGTAAGGTGGAGATTGAAGAAACAATGGAGATGAGTAAGAATAATTAAATGGTTTAATTATTTATGGCAATGATTAATTAATATGTTAATTAATCAAACGAATAAGTTCGTTAAAGACCTCGGGATAGTTTTGGACCTTAAGGCCCAATGGGCTTCGAACGTCAAAGCCCATTGACTTAAGTTGTATGACAACTTAATGAATAAAGATTCACAAAGGCCCAAAAGCCCATATCCATTTTGTGTAGAATTAGGGTTTTTGGTTCTTTAGGTCATTTAAAGAAGTGACTATATAAAGAACTTTATAGCCTAAAATTCATAAGGGTTGATTTTAGGGAAAATTGGTGAGAACTTGTTTCTTCATTTTCTCTCTAAGAGGCCAACCACCTTGGAGGGTGCATCTAGCAATCCTACTACTCCAAGGTCACTCAGTTCTTCTTCAATCTAACCTTGGTGTAGAATCTTTAGAGGTTCTCTATTTTGAGAACTTGGAGAATCCAATTCTTTCAACCAAATCCATGGAGCTAAGAAGCAAGGAATGAAGGCCCTATCTCTTGGGTGATTATCCTTTGCATATGCAAAGAGGAATCTACAAAGGTAAATATTTCTCAACTAACAAATGTTGTTTTAAAGTTGAGTCAAGGTTCACCAATCTACTAGGCTTTGAATTTCATGGTTGATGTTTTGTTTTGAGTGCATGTAAGCATGATTCCGCCTTTAATTTGTTAATTGCATGCTATTGATGTTGCTCAAATAAACATGTTTTTCACAAAATTTCCTTCAAGTAGTATCAGAGCCTAGGTCTAGTAGTTGGTGAATCATTTTGGGTTTTGTAGTTCATAGTTTTTGATTTAAAAGTTGTAATATGTTACAAGCTTTATTCTTGTTTCTTTGAATGTAAATTTTGTTATAAAATTTGCCATCTCAAATGTTGTAGATGTAGTTTATATGAGCATGAATTTTGGAGCTAAAATTTGGTGCCATGTTTTTGGGGAAATTCGGCCAAATCCAAAGGGTGATTTTTTGGGTTCATGTTTGTCTTGTTAAAATGGTTTTAAAGTGACTTTTGGAACCCCTAAGTACCCTAGGATGTTAGCCCTCTTTTGAGTGGTGAAAATTTGAGTTTTGGTGAGTGAAAACATTCATGGAGCTATTATGAGTTTTCATGAGTGTTCTTCAATGTTCTTGAAGTTCTTGCCAAGAACAAAAAGTTTTGAAGTTTTGATTCAAAAGTTTTATGTTTTTACATAAAGCTTTGATTTAATTTTAGTGGGTGATGGTTAATGGTAAAGTATTTTTAATGGGAGATAAACTTTTTTAAAGATGTGACATAAATCATTTCTTAAAAATTTTTCATTTCATCTTTACCTCACCTAACAAAACCCACTTACAAAAACTTTGTAAAAATCTTTTTTTTTTTTTTTAATCATGGCCGGCCACCCTAATAGAATAGAGTATTTTTGGGCCTTTTGTGCAATTACATAAAGTTTTGATACTTTTGTGTATTTGTATTTTAGCCCAAAAGTTTACGTTTTTACGTTAAGGCCCGAAAACGCTAAATGACAAATTGTTTTGCTCCTTTAATGAAGTTTTTTTCTATTTGATGAAATTTTTGGGTTCTAGTTGTAATTACATGAAGTAGTGGACTTTTGTGTTTTTACAAAGTGACCCCAAAAGTTTGTGTTTCGCAATATAGCCCAAAAAGTTGTGGTTATTGCATGATGGCCCAAATTAAGTAGGGAACAAAAATTGTTTTGTCTCTTTAAATAAGAATTTGATTTTCATTTCATTTAGCTTCATTTAAATCAATTTTATGGATACAAAAACAAAATGAAAATGTTGCATTCAAGTTTAATTAGTTAAAGTGTTAATTAATTAAAGGGTGATTATGAACCTAAGCCTACGATAATTGAGCTATGTGAAAGGCCGTTTCAAATTTGTTTGAACCATGGGAATGTGTAGATTAATTTTGGTTGTAATTTGATTTGATCAAATGTTGTAAAAGAGCATAAGCTCTTCTTTACTTTAAAGTAATTTGAATTATGCAAATGTTGTAATGAGCATAAGCTCACCTTTACTTTGAAGTACTTCTTTCTTGCTTTATTTGATATGCATGAAAATGAAGTAGTTGGGTCCAACGCCCCTAGGAACAACACGCCTTAATGTGATTAAACGCGTAGCTAAAATCAATCTCCATCCCTAGTCCGAGATTCAACACTAGGCTCGTGTTGAATCTAAACAAAGGTTCATAGTCATCCTAAGGCCCTAAGGCAACTATATAGTCCATCAAATGAATGCAAACCTTATGTTAGTAGTATCATATACTCTTGCTTTAAAAACCGTTTTATAAGTATAGTGGGAGTATTATATACAACTAAATTGAATCAAATGGACCAATAGTTGTAATAGGACCAAAATTGTTTTAATAAAGATTAAAATGAATATGTTTATGTGATGAGACCTAAAACCCTCAACCAAACCATTATTAAGTTGAAAAACGTGAGAGTGCTTAGAACACTCTTTCGTGGCCTTCCACCGTGGTAGATCCAATCGTTTATGACTTGTACACCGGCTTCACCCTATAATGGGGGAGTACAAAGTGCATGCTTACACTCAGGAGGAGTTCTATATACATACATGATGAAGTGAGGTAGGCAACGAGTTTAGCCAACATGATATAATTCTGAGGCTATGCTTGAACCCCTACACGAACTAGGCATGGTGAGAATGACTTAACTAAGTGCAATGACGCCAACATGATATAATTCTGAGGCATCATTCTCTAGAGGCCAAATTGATGGGTACTTGCATTAGTTGCAAATGAGTAAGCGTACTCTCTCATTATTATTAACGCTAGCCAACATGATATAATTCTGAGGTGGGCTTGGTAATAGTGAGTCTCCCATAACCTACTAAGAGTTTCATCCAAAACTCTCGAATTCCAATGAGGGATATGGAATTTGCCAAAAATAGTGGGTGGTGCTATTTGATTTAAAGACCCGAATCAAATGGCTTAAAATCAATCAATTTATATTCGTTATGTATTCGTTTACCAATATATTTGCAAACGCTATCCAAAACTTGACAAAGAAAATCCGAATGTTTTAGTTTCCGGACTTGGTAACACAATCCCAAAGATTGTCTTAAATGGATTGTGCATGTACCTAAGAAGTCTCATCCTCACAATCTTCCTATTGATAATGTATCATTGGAAGAACATGTTAGAAATGTCTATCATGAAGAGGACAACACAAACAATCAATGCTTATTCCTTCGTTATATGAACAAAGGAACTTACGAAGATTAGCATAAAGACAAGGACACTTTTAGTGCCATGATTCTTCACTTACAAATTGTTGTATGAAGAAATGAGAGTTGCCTTGAACAACTCTTGAAAGTTTGTAATTATGTTTAGAACATAATGGTTGGTTGACAAAAATAGTCCATCGACATGGACTTATGATGATTTTGAATCATTGAGTGTTGAAGTGATAAACCACTTAACGAGACGGAAACTAAGCTAGGACTTCACCTTTATGTCCCTATCCTAATGGTTCACTAAGTTTATTGTAAACTATGTAGTGAACAATAACCACACACTCTCCAAAAATGTTTGATGTGTATAACACAGTTGAAAAAGGTTTCAAGAGAGATAGTGGGAGTTTAGGGACCATGACTATTGTAGTCAAAGGAGAAGTCAAATGAAGAAGATAAAATTAACTCCAAGGGAACAAACTTTCTTTATGAAAGGATGGACATTGGAAGGGGTATTTGCAAGAAATGTCTTGCAAGTGTCAAGAACACACCTTTCGAAGGTGTTGTAAATTGTTCTTGAATAGTTCAAAACTGTTGGTTCTTCTACTTGAATGCTTGATTCCGTATTAGTAACTATGTTTTACAATCGTTGTAAAAGTGTGGCTAATAAGAAGTAGAAGATTAATGAGAGAAGAGAAAGTACTTCACATTCGGAACGTGAATAAAATATAGATCTCTGCGAAAGCAGATGGTACTAACTTCCTCATATGAACTACCAAAGAAATTGGAAAAACCATAGATTGTCTTTACATTCCAATTTTAAGGAACTTAATTCTGTCACTATAGTAGAGATGGATGAATGTTTTGTTTGACAAAACATTGTTCTTTATTAATCACTGATTGGATTATAGTAATCTAATTGATTGTCTCTATAGTAGAGATGATATGGTAGCGTTAACTGTTTAGAATATAATGATGCTTAAAACCCAAAAGGTTGCAAGATAGTGACTAATCCCAACTGAGTTGTGATACCTCTAAAACATAAATTACGAGTTAGTCATAGATGGATGCTTTGGATCGTTAGATCCGGATCCAATACCTTCTTGTCAAAATTGTATAGAGGCGAAATGTTCGAATCTTTATTCTTTTGGAAAGAAGAAAGAATCACAAAGTTATTGAGGTTAATTCACTTAGATGTTAGTGGCACTTGTCCACAACATAATACTACTCATGTTGTTTGACATTCACCGAAGATCACTCTCGGTTGGATTATAGTTTATTATGAATAAACACAAGTCCGAATACTTTGCAAAAGGTTTCAAAGAATTCAAGAAATGTAAGTTGATGAGTAAGACGTCTAAAGTACTTACCTCCTTAGATTTGATCTAAGGAAAGGTAACACTTTAGATGAGTATCCTTGAAAGATATCAAGGAAATTAGCATCATAAGATAATGATTTTCTCCATTAGGAGAAGAACGAACTCGAATAAGATTTAGTTCGTTGGATGTTATCAATTACCCATATATATAGGATATATACTTCTAAAACAATATGATTGTCAATTAGAAGATCTTCCAAAATTTTCATAACTCCATAGGATGTAGTTGGAAAGAAAGACAAATCTTAATTGTGTTAAGATTTGGGGTTGTGTGCTAATAAGCAATATTTGTTTAAAAATTATCTTGTGGATATCCTTAAATTAACCTTTGGATATCACTTCTATAAACCAACCAACAAATGTTGTTTGTTGAGTAGTTCATTGTAATCATACAATGTGATTTTCCTTAGAGCAAATGAACTAGGAATAGAACTCAAAAGAATGGGTTCTTTGAGAGACAAGATGATAATCAACAAATATAACAACCTAGTTCCTATACCACAAGCTCCAAAGTAGTCAAGAAGGATTTTTTAAACCGTCTCAGTTGAATGGTTTGAACTTTATGACTACATTGAGTGTATATACAATATATACTCAAGGAAATGGTAAAGTACCATTTGACCCAAAATAATGAAACCTTCATAGCTAATTGGTAGCTTAAGGTGACTACAATCAAAGAGAATGGTTGACTTTGAAGGAACCATCTTTGACGTAGTCTTAGTTTCAATTAATTCGAAGATTGCTAGCTACAACTAAATGTTGATTCAATGTTTGCACATCATATAGGTTTCCGAAACCATTATTAAGATAGTCCTAATAATATATATGTCTAAAACTATGAATCACAAAACATGTAAGTTGTAGAGATCCAACCATCATGGATCTTAGCAAGCTAGTGGGAGCCATAAACGTCTTATGAGAGAAAGATCAAAACGTTTGATTTCTCATAAAGATGTAAATGAATCTTTTGTTTACTAGGTTTACAAAAGATTAGTGGGAGTTAATCATATTCCTAAATTTAAATATATGTATGATATATTAATTTTGGAAATGAAAAGAATACTTCATTGTTAAAGTTATGACTTTAAACATTCTATAAAGATAGAATGTATATGGGAGACATAGTCTATATACATGGGATGGAAATCTATAATGATAGATTTTAGGATATAATTGGATTATATTATGCCCTAATAATAGACAAAATATGCTAGGAAGTTTCTCATATGATGATAAACTTCAATAAGGAGGACAACTCTAGTTAGACTAAGAGGTAAGTGAATTTGACACATTCTTACCCTTATTGGCCGAATTGGACAGATTTGGGCCTATGGAAGCTTGCGGCAAAGGTGTGTCCACCTTTTCAAATTGTAGTTTTTTATCTTCTTTGAGACCTGATGTAAATGGTTTAGGACCTGCCCCAACTTCTTTTCCACTTCTCAACAATATGGCTTTTGCACTTTCGAAACCTCCTTTTGGATTTGGAATGGTAGAACTAGGGAGTTGGCCTGGGTCCCGAAATTTGCTCACAAAGTCTGCAATCTGCCCAATTTGTTTCTCCAATTGATCCACCCTTTTGTCTTGGCTTTGCATAGCTTTGGTTTGATTTTCTTGCCCCTGAGACAAGTTAGTTAGTAACTTAAGGAGTGTATCATTGTCTAGAGATGTACCTGAAGCATTTGGGGTAGATTGTTGTGGAACATGTGGGGGTGCGTATGGCTTGGTGAAAAACCCCGGGGGTTGTTGCCTAAAGCCTCCTTGTGGTTGAGCTTGTTGTGGCTCTCTCCATTTGAAGTTTGGATGGTCTCTCCACCCCGGATTATACGTGTTGGAATATGGATCATGTCTTGGCTGATTTTGGCTTTGAAACCCAATGGCATTAGCACTCTCCCATCCACCATTCTCGATGAGTTGAGGACACTTTTCGGATGCATGTCCTTGGATAGAACATACGCCACACACCATGGGTTCTTGAATCTTCATTCCCTCGGCCATCTGTGAAACAATAGAAGTAAGATTAGCTAACTGAGATTGAATATTGGAAGTGGAACTTACCTCATGCACTTGTTGCCGTGGGGGTCCTCTTTGGCCTACACCTTCGTATTGTTGAGCGTTCAACGCTCGATTAGCAATCAAGATTTTTGCAGCCATGGGCGTTTTGTCCACCAATGCGCCACCCGCCGAGGCATCGAGCATTTGACGTTCTAGTGGTAGAAGCCCTTCGTAGAAGTATTGCAAAAGCAACTCCTCCTTCATCTGATGTTGTGGACAAGAAGCAACAAGTGATTGAAATCGTTCATAATATGTAGGAAACGACTCACCTTCATCTTGTTGAATTCCACTTATTTTTTTACGAAGAAGAATGATGCGAGAAGTTGGGAAAAACTTCTCCAGAAACGCCCTCTTCATACTTTCCCAAGATGTAACTGTACCGGGAGCCAACTCGTATAACCAATCCTTGGCTTTGTCCATTAAAGAGAATGGAAAAGCCTTCATCTTTAAAATACTTCCGTCAACGGTAACCGGACTCATACTTGAGCACACCATTTCAAATTCTTTCAAATGTTTGTTCGGATCCTCCATGGACAGCCCATGGAACTTTGGAATGTGGTGGAGCAAACTTGACTTTAACTCGAACTCTTCGGTTTTACCTTGAGCAGCCGTGGGATATTGGATACACAATGGTGCGGAATTATCCAAACCCGAGGCGGCAAGCTCCTTGAGTGTACGGTTGTCCATGGCTATGCCTTGCTCTTCTCCACCTACTTGTGCTGTGGGATCCTCCTTGTTTTGTTGGTTCCTCCTTCTTCTCAAAGTTCTCTCGAAATCGTCGTCAAAGTCCAAAATATGCTCACGAACAGGTCGGGAACTTCGACTCATGCACTAGTACCTAAACACAAAGAAAACAAAACAAATCAGCAACTTAAACAGAAACTTAAACAAAATACAATAATTCGAAAGAAAACAATCCAAGAGATTAGCAAAGTTGCTAATCGCCGGCAACGGCGCCAAAATTTGATGTGAGAAATAAGGTAACACACAAAATTAAACCCTCTTTTTATCAATTGTAGCAAAGTATGTAAGTAGGGATCGTTCTGGACCGGGGATTAGGAGGGATTGCTAAACACTTGAAAACTGACTTAGAAATGTAAAAACAAAGTTTAAAACACCAGATTAGACTCAAAGAATGCAAAACTCGCGTTTAAAATACTAAAATAAACCAACAACTCAAAACAGCAACTAAAAGACTCAAAACGGCCTTAAAAATACTTTATGGGCAGTTTTGAATACAAAGCACCAATTTGGACGAATTTGGGTTCTAACTTGTACCAAAACACTTAAAAACATAAACCAACACACTTTCTAACTAATCTAGGACTTCAAAATAAATGGGGAATTGATTTGGACGAAAATGAACTAAATGGACAGATTGCAAGGAAAACAGATTGTAATAGAAAGAGATTGTAACACAAAGTTATGAATAATCAATGGATGATGGAATGGCTAAGGGGTTCTTCTCCACACATGAAATATATGCAAACTAAATCAATTTTCAGCTATCAATTTAAATAAGTTATGAATCTCAACACTCCAAGTTAATTAGGTCCGCTTAAATTAACCTTCAGATTTCCCTAGAATCATTGAATTGGATGAATCTGCATCGCAAACAAATTATTCCTAACAAGTTCTTTATATGAACAGCATGATAAAGACACAAGTTAGAATCATTACGTTCTTTGGAAATCATAAGCATCGACAAGGCATTTGTAACTATGAAAAGCATGATACTCTTGCCAGAAATCTACTTAACACGATCGTGACTAGCGACCTTCACTACTTACGAATATAAATTCATAACGATTAGGTGAAACAAACTTATATCCTAGCATCAAATTCAAGCATGCAAATTAAGCGTGCACTCTCAACCAACATACAAGAATAAGTTCTAAATCAAACGGTTAAGCAAATTGTATTCACGACTTATACAACGATAACTGAAAGTAATTAACTTATTTCACATTTATAATCATGGTTTTGAATCCACCCTTAGCCAAAACGAAATTAGCCAATCATACTTAAAGAAAAACAAAGATTACATGAATTAGACATTAAAATCCAAAGAAAGAAAACACCTAGAATGCTCCAACTTGGCAGCAAGTGCATCCAAGATTCCTCGTTTCCCTTGCTTGTGGCAGATTGGTTTGTGGACAGGTTTTGGGTAGTTCTATGGTGCAGAATGGATGGGGAATGGTATGGAAAGGTTTATGGTGAGTGTGGAGGAGTGTTTGGTGGTGGAAGGGTGGTGGAGAACTTCGGCAAAGAGGGTGGAAGAAGATGGAGTGGCTGTGATATTTTCTGGGCACTAGAATGGTGTTTTTGGGGTGTTTTGCTGCCTAGGGTGAGTATGGACGAATTTCTGTGATGAATGGTGAATATGGGAGTGTCAACCCTTTGCCAAGGGGTGTAAACATCTATATATAGGCTCCAACAACCCTAGGGAATCAGATTAGGCAGTGGGGAAATGCACAGCAAGGAGGGTGAATTGTGATGTGCAATGGTCCAAGGATGAAAATGGAGCAATGATGCAAAGTATGGAGGGTAAAATGGAGTGGTAATTCAGCTAGGGAGCATGAATGATTGTGTTCATTGCATGGAAATGAAAAGGGGAGGTGAAATGTTTCAGAATTTAGTCAAAGTTGCAGCAACATGTGTTGCACAAGGCATTGGATTCCAAATGTGGCTGATTTAGCATCAATTAGTGCATGGAATTGTTGTGAAAGTTGTGTGAAATCTGATGGGTGAAGGGAACAAGATGTATGCAGCAATTGAGTGTTATAATTAGATGAATTAAAGCATGAAATCAGAAATTATGTAGGGGACAAGAGTGATCAAGCATGGCATGGGAATCCAAAGGGAATTCTATGTGGTTAGCATGGCAAGGAAGGTGAAGACAGATTTTTGGGCTGAGTTCTTCATCTTTTGGGCCATAATTTTTCACATTCTTGGCCTCATTAGTTCTCAAATTCGTCCATCCACTTTGGCCCATGCATTTGCTATCCATTCCAAGCCCGAAACTGCTCCAAAGGCCTCCAAAATGCATCATCTTGCATACTTTGTACTTAGAGTCTGAAAACACACAAAAATAACTTTAAACACTAAAATAGCTAAGGAAATACAACATAAATGCACAAGAACAAGCTAACTAAGTCGCATAAGTATGCTCCTATCAACAGTTAAGCCAATTACATTCACGATTCAAGAATTCATAACTGGAATTTATCAAATCAAATTGCACACATAGTCATGGCTTCGAAATCACCCCTAACAAATAGGGGTTTAGCCACTCATGTTCATAAAAAAACGAAAGGAAAAGAAATTATACATTGAAATCATAAAACGAATTACACCTAGATTGCACCAACGATGAAGCTTGAGCATCCAAGAGTCCTTCCTTCTTTCTCCTTGCTGCAACGCACAAGTGGTTGGGTTTTGGGGATTATGGATGGTGTAGAAGTATGGATTGAGGGTTAGGATGAGTGTATGGGGAGGCTAGGGATGTTTTTAGGCAGAAACTAGGTTGAATGGTGAAGTATGGATGTGTCGAGGAGTGGTGGATGATTTCTGGCGTGAATGGCTTGTTTGTGGCTGCCAAAGAGAGTTTATTTAAAGGGATTTCAGGAATTAAAAACCCTAACTTATTTAGGTAAACAGAAATTAAGTCTAAGGTTTCTAGAATTAGGAAACAAAATCAGAAACTTAAGGGAAATTAGCTAAAAGGTGCGGCTAGGGTATGAAACACAAAAGGAATGTGTTTAAATTCAGAAAATAGGAAAGATTCACTCTCCCTTGCACGGCAAGGAAGAGGAAAGGTCAAGGGAATGCGGCTGTGATGTAGGAAAGGTTTTGGGAAAGGTTTGATGTCCTAAAACTAAAGGGGAAGTGGATTCCTTGTGCGGCAAGGTAAGAAACTTGGTGGGAAAGGTGCGGCTGAATCCTAAGGACTAAGGGAAAGGGTTTTTCAAAGTCCTAAGGGGAAAAGGAAAGGTTTTTACATGGTTTAAGGATAGGGAAACATAGCAAGGGGATTTGTTGCAACAAGGGAGACAAGGAGGGAACACAAAGGGGACAAGGCGCCACCTTTGTAGGGATGCTTCAATTTCTGTCTTTCTTTGTCTTCCAAGCTTCCAAACTGATTTCTTATGTCTTCTAACACCTTTCTAGCCTCATTTGATCTTCAATTTCGTCCATTCTCCTTGCTCCATGCATATGCAATCCATTCCAAGCCCATTTTTGCTCCTAAAAGCTCCAAAATGCACCTTTTTGCATACTTTGACCATAAAACCTGAAATTGCACGAAAATGACTTTAAACACTAAACTAACTAAGGAAAAACAACATAAATGCATGAGAACAAGCCAATTAAGTCGCATAAAAATGCTCCTATCACCTAACCTAACCTTATCTTATCCTATCTTATCCAAATCAATTTGTGCCTTAATTCCAGCTATTTCTAAGGGATAATTATGCATTAAACTATATATTTCAGATTCTACAACCTTTATCCTTCTAGAACCCCTAAATTGGTGCTAAAACATATTTTCTAGAAGCACCTAAAAATCTGGCGCCTAGACCCTTTCTAGAAGCCCTAGAACCTGCAATCCTTTTCCCTTAGGATTGTGCAATCCTTTTCCCTTCTGATTTTGGTGAACCCTAGTCCTTTTCCTTCATGAATTGTGCCAAATACACATTCCTTTCCTTCAGAAATTCGTGGGTTTCCCTAGCCCTATAAATACAAACCCTAAACTTCTCCAAAAACGCCCGTTTCATACTCTCCCATGATGTGACAGTTCCGGGGGCTAGTTCATACAACCAATCTTTAGCCCTTTCCAAGAGACAAAAGGGAAAAGCCTTCATTTTTAATATGCTCCCATCGACGTTGACAGGAGTAATGCTTGAACACACCACTTCGAACTCCTTCAAGTGCTTGTTTGGATCCTCCATGGAAAGCCCATGGAACTTGGGAATATGGTGCAGCAAGCTTGACTTTAATTCGAACTCATCGGTCTTCCCTTGGGCCGCCACAGGATATTGAATGCAAAGGGGTACATCATTGTCCAACCCCGAGGCTGAAAGTTCTTTTATTGTACGATTGTCCGCTGCCATGACTTCCTCTTCTTCTTGTTCTTCAAATTCAGATTCGGCCTCTGAGCTTGAACTAGGTGGATTAGGTTCTGGTTGCTTCCTTTTTCTTCTCAAAGTTCTTTCAAAATCGTCGTCGAACTCCAAGATGTTTGCACTAATGTGTTGAGAACTACGAGTCATCAACTAGTATCTGAAACGAAGAAACAAACACAAGTAGTACACACGGCAGAAACACTAAAACACACGGACTCAATTAAAATAAAACACAAAGACACGAAAATAAACAAGGGATTAGCAAGTTTGCTAATCCCCGGCAACGGCTGATGTGAAAATTATGTTGACACACAAATTAAACCCTATTTGCGACAATTGTAGTAATGATGTAAGTAGGGATCGTTCTAACCGGGGATTAACTAGGGGTGCTAATCTAATATAAATTGATTTAAAAACACAAAAACTAAACATAAAGACTCTAACAAGACTACTATGACTCAAAACAGATTTGAAACACTCAAAACTGCCTAAAACAATTAAATTGACTCAAAAAGAAACTAAAACTTGATTTGGACGAATTTGAAAGTGTTTATGACTCCAAATGCTTAAAAACACAAAATAAAACAGATTTGAATGACTAAGACTCAACAAAATATGGGAGGATTGTGTTTGGACGAAATTAAATTAAATGGGCAGATTGTAAAGAAAACAGATTGTAAGATAAAATTGTGATGAATCAATGGATGATGGAATAGCTAAGGGGTTCTTCTCCACACATGAAGTATATGCAACGTAAATCAATTTCCAGTTATCAATTCAATAAGTTATGAACCTCGACACTCCAAGTTACTTAGGTCCGCTTAAATTAACCTTCAGATTTCCCTAGAATCATTGAATTGGATGAATATGCATCGCAAACAAATTATTCCTAACAAGTTCTCTATATGAAAAACATGATAAAGACACAAGTTAGAATCATTACGTTCTTTGGAAATCATAAGCATCGACAAGGCATTTGTAACTATGAAAGGCATGATACTCTTGCCAGGAATCTACTTAACACGATCGTGACTAGCGACCTTCACTACTTGCGACTATAAATTCATAACGATTAGGTGAAACAAACTTATATCCTAGCACCAAATTCAAGCATGCGAATTAAGTGTGCACTCTTAATCAACATACAAGAATAAGTTCTAAATTAAACGGTTAAGCAAATTGTATTCACGACTTATGCAACGATAACTGGAAGTAATCAACTTATTTCACATATATAATCATGGTTTTGAATACACCCTTAGCCAAAACGAATTTAGCCAATCATACTTAAAGCAAAACAAAGATTACATGAATTAGACATTGAAATATAAGATAGAATACACCTAAAATTGTTCAACAACTCAGAATGAAGAGCCAAACAATTGAGTGAATCTGTCCCTTTTCCTTGCTTGCGGCAGATTGGGTGTTGATGGTTTCTGGGCTGTTTTGATGATGTAGAATGGATTTTGGGGGGTGTAGAGGCACGGCAAGGGGTGTAGGGTGAGTGTGGAAGAGTGTTTGATGGTTGGAAGGTGGTGGAGAACTCGGCAAAGAGGGTGGAAGAAGGTGGAGCGGCTGCTTGTATTTTCTGGGCGCTAGAACGGTGTTTTTGGGGTGTTTTGCTGCCTAGGGTGTGTATGGACGAATTTCTGTGATGAATGATGAATGGCTACCTAGGTTATGTGTTGGGGGGTGCGGCAACTTAAAGTCCATATATATATAGCATGGTAAAAACCCTAGGAATCAGAATTACGGTTAAACCTAGCAGATACAAGGGATTAGGGCCCTTAGGGCTTGCGGCAAAGGTTGGGAACTTAAGTCCTAGCCCAATTGGTTTCAGATATGGACTTAAACAATCCAAATCCAAGAGAAAAAGGGCCAAATAAAATCAGAATCCAATTAGAAATAGGTTTAAGAATTTTCGTCCAAAATTGGGCCTTCTAGAAACTAAGTGTCTTATGGCTGATTTTGGGTATTCTAGAAGGCATAAAAGGGGGCGGGGGGAAGGTGTGGCACCCTTTTAGGGTCAGATATGGCCTCTAGAAATTAGGTTTTTAGGTCCACTTGTAGCTAGGATTAAGGTGGAACAAGATTAGGTTAGGATAAGATAGGATAAGGTTTGGATAAGATAAGGTTGGATAAGGTTTTGGATAATGTTTCATCTTTTCTTGCACTTTCCTTATCTTCTTTGTCATGAACTTTCCTTTTCTGATTTGTAGCATGTTTCTAACCTCTTTTGACTCCAAATTCGTCCATCCACCTTGCTCCATATACAAGCTATCCATAAAAAGGCCAAAACTGCTCTAAAAGGCTCCAAAATGCATCATTTCGCCAAATACGTCTTATGAACCTGAAAACACACAAAAGAAGCTTAAAGAACTAAAATAACTAAGAACTAATAACATAAAAGCACTAAAACAAGCAACTAAGTCGCATAAATATGCTCCTATCAACGACGCCAAAAACTTGATGCGAAAATTAACTTAACACACAAATTTAACCCTCTTTTCACAATTGTAGTGTAAGTACAAGTATGGATCGTTCTGGACCGGGGATTAGGAGGGTTTGCTAATAACCTCTAAACTGACTCAAAAACATAAAAACAAAGTTAAAAACGTTTGAATAGATTCAAGGGACTCAAAATAGGTTCAAAAGACTTAAAACAACTTAAAAACACTCAAAACTGCCTAAAAACACCAACTAGGCAGTTTCTGACTCTAAACACAACTTTGAACGAAAATTGGGTTTTGGTTTCACCTAAAACAATAAAAAACACAAACAAAACAGATTTGAAACACTTTGAAACAAGAAACTAAAAGGGGGGTTGTGATTTGGATGAAGTTGAAACAAACAAACAAGTATGAAAGACTAGACAGATTGTAAAACGAATTTGAGAAATAAGATGATGGATGAGAAAACACCTAAAAACAGCAAGGAACAACCTTTGAAATTATGGGTGATAAAACCCTACGAATTTGTATCAAAACACTTTGGTTACCCCCCCACACTTAAATCAAACATTGTCCTCAATGTTTCAAGCATAAACTAACACAAATAACAAGTAAACAAACAAAACAGCAACTAAACAATCTAACATGGCAGAAACGAAACAACAACAAAGAGAAGGGTTTTAGGAACGCAAATCTGGAATTGGAGTGATTCCTCGGTCTTCCTTTGTTGCATGCATGGGTTGCCTCCCAAGAAGCGCTTTCTTTAACGTCGTACAGCCGGACGATACTCCTTTGAGGCTGCATTGGACCCCACGGCATGGAGGGGTGCTTCCTTTGCAACCTGTCCTACGAACCACTTCATGCTTTAGATCTTTGAATGGAAGAGGATAATGATCCTTCCTGATTTTGATGTTTTGCTTCCCTAAATCAGCATGAACTTTTCCACCACGTCGAATTCGATTAGGTATCTGCACCATACAAGGTAACAACCTATTAGTTGAAATGGGAATCAAAATTGGAATAGGTGGCTTACCTATGTGCGGCAAAGGAGTGGCAGCACAATGAATAGATGCACAAGGGGTGCACTCGGCCAGATTTGGTGAGTTCAAGGTTGGGGCCGTGCACTCTTTGTTGTTCACTCCAATTCTTTCCTCGATGGTGGGTTGTGGTACATTCTTCTTGACTAGTGTTGAACATTCCTGCCCTATATGTTCAATTACATTAATGGCACAACAAGAACGAACATCATTAGTATTCTCAACCGATTCAGAAATCTTAAAGTTAATCATATCACCACCAAAGGCCATAGTTACTGCTCCTTTGGCCACGTCAATCTTGGTTTGAGCCGTTTTCATGAATGGTCGTCCAAGTAAGAATGGTGATGGTGGATAGTGGGTTGAGTCCTCCATATCAAGTGATATGAGCATTTTTATGTGACTTAATTGGCTTGTTCTCATGCATTTATGTTGTTTTTCCTTAGTTAGTTTAGTGTTTAAAGTCATTTTCGTGCAATTTCAGGTTTTATGGTCAAAGTATGCAAAAAGGTGCATTTTGGAGCTTTTAGGAGCAAAAATGGGCTTGGAATGGATTGCATATGCATGGAGCAAGGAGGATGGACGAAATTGAAGATCAAATGAGGCTAGAAAGGTGTTAGAAGACATAAGAAATCAGTTTGGAAGCTTGGAAGACAAAGAAAGACACAAATTGAAGCATCCCTACAAAGGTGGCGCCTTGTCCCCTTTGTGTTCCCTCCTTGTCTCCCTTGTTGCAACAAATCCCCTTGCGATGTTTCCCTATCCTTAAACCATGTAAAAATCTTTCCTTTTTCCCCTTAGGACTTTGAAAAACCCTTTCCCTTAGCCCTTAGGATTCAGCCGCACCTTTCCCACCAAGTTCCTTACCTTGCCGCACAAGGAATCCACTTCCCCTTTAAGTTTTAGGACATCAAACCTTTCCCAAAACCTTTCTTACATCACAGCCGCATTTCCTTGACCTTTCCTCTTCCTTGCCGTGCAAGGGAGAGTGAATCTTTCCTATTTTCTGAATTTAAACACATTCCTTTTGTGTTTCATACCCTAGCCGCACCTTTTAGCTAATTTCCCTTAAGTTTCTGATTTTGTTTCCTAATTCTAGAAACCTTAGACTTAATTTCTGTTTACCTAAATAAGTTAGGGTTTTTAGAACCTAAAATCCCTATAAATAAACTCTCTTTGGCAGCCACAAACTAGCCATTCACGCCAGAAATCATCCACCGCTCCTAAACACATCCATACTTCACCATTCACCCTAGTTTCTGCCTAAAAACATCCCTAGCCGCCCCATACACTCATCCTAACCCTCAATCCATACTTCTACACCATCCATAATCCCCAAAACCCAACCACTTGTGCGTTGCAGCAAGGAGAAAGAAGGAAGGACTCTTGGATGCTCAAGCTTCATCGTTGGTGCATTCTAGGTGTAATTCGTTTTATGATTTCAATGTTTAATTTCTTTTCCTTTCGTTTTGCTATGAACATGAGTGGCTAAACCCCTATTGGTTAGGGGTGATTTCGAAGCCATGACTATGTGTGCAATTTGATTTGATAAATTCCAGTTATGAATTCTTGAATCGTGAATGTAATTGGCTTAACTGTGCGAGTAATAACTTATTTGTGTTTGTTAATTAGGGGTCGACACTTAATTGGCTTGAATGAATATGATGCTAGAATATAAGGTTGTTTCACATAATCGTCACACACTTATATTCATATGTAGTGAAGGTCGCTAGTCACGATCGCGTTAAGTTCAATTCCTAGCATGAGTGACATGATGTCATAGTTGCAAGTGCTTTGTCAATGCTTATAGTTTTCATTGAACGTAATGATCTTTGATTGTATCTTTATTATGATGTCATGTAGGGAACTTTTGAGGAATGCTTCGGGTTGTCGAATGATGTCATCCAATCCGATAACACAAGGAAAACTTGAGAATTAACTAGTGATGTCACGGTTAATTTGGGGCATTGTCATTCATAATTCAATGAAGGAATAACTGGAAATCGAGTCGTTTGCATACTTGTCATGTGTGGAGAAAGAGCCTCTAACTAATCCATCATCCATTTAAAACCCCAAAATCGTTTTCAAATTTGTTTTTACTTTGCAATCTGTTTTGTTAGTTTATTTTCGTCCAAATCAAATCCCCATTTATTTTGAAGTCCTAGATTTGTTAGAAAGTGTTTTGGTTTATGTTTTTAAGTGTTTTGGTACAAGTTAAAACCCAAATTCGTCCAATTTGGTGCTTTGTGCTCAAAGCTGCCCAGAAAGTGTTTTTAAGGCAGTTTTGAGTCTTTTGGTTGCTGTTTTGAGTTTTTGGTTTGTTTTAGTGTTTGAAAACTTTAGTTTTGCATTCTTTGAGTCTAATTTAGTGTTTTAAACTTTGTTTTTACGTTTTTAAGTCAGTTTTCAAGTGTTTAGCAATCCCTCCTAATCCCCTGTTCAGAACGATCCCTACTTACATACTTTACTACAATTGTCAAAAGAGGGTTTAATTTGTGTGTTTAGTTATTTTACGCATCAAATTTTGGCGCCGTTGCCGGGGATTAGCAACTTTGCTAATCCCTTGTTATTTCTTTATGTTTATTTTAGTGTGTTTTTATGTTAGTTACTGATTGTGTTTGTTTTCTTGTTATAGGTACTAGTTTATGACTAGAAGTTCCCAACCTGTTCGAGAGCATATTTTGGACTTTGACGACGATTTCGAGAGAACTTTGAGAAGAAGGAGAAACCAACAAGAGTCTAACCCACCTAGCCCGGAACCTGACCTTGAAGATCAAGTTCTAGAAGAGGAGGAGGATCCCACGGCACAAGTGGGTGGAGAAGTTCAAGGCATGGCCATGGACAACCGTACACTCAAGGAGCTTTCCGCCTCGGGTTTGGATAATGCCGCACCATTGTGTATCCAATATCCCACGGCTGCCCAAGGTAAGACGGAAGAGTTTGAATTAAAGTCAAGTTTGCTTCATCATATCCCTAAATACCATGGCTTGTCCATGGAAGATCCTAACAAACATTTGAAAGAATTTGAAGTAGTTTGCTCTAGTATGACTCCCGTCAATGTTGACGGAAATATTTTGAAGATGAAGGCTTTTCCATTCTCTTTGATGGATAAAGCCAAGGATTGGTTATACGAGTTAGCTCCTGGCACTGTCACATCTTGGGAGAGTATGAAGAGAGCGTTCTTGGAGAAGTTCTTTCCAACTTCTCGCATCATCCTCCTACGCAAAAAGATAAGCGGAATCCAGCAAGAAGAAGGTGAGTCTTTTCCTACATATTATGAACGATTTAAATCACTTGTTGCTTCTTGTCCACTGATAGGAGCATATTTATGCGCCTTAGTTAGCTAGTTCTTATGCATTTCCATGGTGTTTTCTTAGTTAAAGTAGTCTTTTAAGCTAGTTTTATGTGTTTTCAGGTTTTAAGGCCAAATGATGCAAGAAGATGCATTTTGGAGCTTTTTGGATCAAAATGGAGCTTGGAATGCATGTCACATATTTGGAGCCAAGGTTTGGACGAATTTGAAGACTTGAAGATGACGATTCCTACTTGAAATAGGAAAGTTAAGCCAAGGTTTCCTACTTTGGTTTGACCTTTCCTAAATGTTCCTAAGTCTTATCAACTTTGAAGGTTTCCTAAGCATTTTAGGACATCAAATACACCTCCCTTGCACCATATCAACCCTTGCCGCACCTCACATACCCTTTCCACACTTTCCTCTTCCTTGCCGTGCAAGGGAGAAGGTCATTTCCTGATTTTGAGCATTAAAACACATTCCTAATATGTTTTAAACCCTAGCCGCATATTTCCTTGACCTTTCCTTTTATTTTCTGATTTGTTTCCTAATCCTAGAATCCTTAGACTTAATTTCTGATTTCCTAATCAACTTAGGGTTTTAATTTCTGTTTTCCTTTAAATAAACCTCTTTGTTGCAGCCACAAAACATTCCATTCACAGCCACAAACAGCCATTCACGCCAGAAATCATCCACCACTCCTAAACACTTCCATACATCACCATTCACCCTAGTTTCTGCCTAAAAACATCCATAGCCGCCCCATACACTCATCATAACCCTCAATCCATACTTCTACACCATCCATAATCCCCAAAACCCAACCACTTGTGCGTTGCAGCAAGGAGAAAGAAGGAAGGACTCTTGGATGCTCAAGCTTCATCGTTGGTGCATTCTAGGTGTAATTCGTTTTATGATTTCAATGTTTAATTTCCTTTCCTTTCGTTTTGCTATGAACATGAGTGGCTAAACCCCTATTGGTTAGGGGTGATTTTGAAGCCATGACTATATGTGCAATTTGATTTGATAAATTCTAGTTATGAATTCTTGAATCGTGAATGTAATTGGCTTAACTGTGCGAGTAATAACTTATTTGTGTTTGTTAATTAGGGGTCGACACTTAATTGGCTTGCATGAATATGATGCTAGAATATAAGGTTGTTTCACATAATCGTCACACACTTATATTCATATGTAGTGAAGGTCGCTAGTCAAGATCGCGTTAAGTTCAATTCCTAGCATGAGTAACATGATGTCATAGTTGCAAGTGCTTTGTCAATGCTTATAGTTTTCATTGAACGTAATGATCTTTGATTGTATCTTTATTATGATGTCATGTAGGGAACTTTTGAGGAATGCTTCGGGTTGTCGAATGATGTCATCCAATCCGATAACACAAGGAAAACTTGAGAATTAACTAGTGATGTCACGGTTAATTTGGGGCATTGTCATTCATAATTCAATGAAGGAATAACTGGAAATCGAGTCGTTTGCATACTTGTCATGTGTGGAGAAAGAGCCTCTAACTAATCCACCATCCATTTAAAACCCCAAAATCGTTTTCAAATCTGTTTTTACTTTGCAATCTGTTTTGTTAGTTTATTTTCGTCCAAATCAAATCCCCATTTATTTTGAAGTCCTAAATTAGTTAGAAAGTGTTTTGGTTTATGTTTTTAAGTGTTTTGGTACAAGTTAAAACCCAAATTCGTCCAATTTGGTGCTTTGTGCTCAAAACTGCCCAGAAAGTGTTTTTAAGGCAGTTTTGAGTCTTTTGGTTGCTGTTTTGAGTTTTTGGTTTGTTTTAGTGTTTTAAAACTTTAGTTTTGCATTCTTTGAGTCTAATTTAGTGTTTTAAACTTTGTTTTTACGTTTCTAAGTCAGTTTTCAAGTGTTTAGCAATCCCTCCTAATCCCCGGTCTAGAACGATCCCTACTTACATACTTTACTACAATTGTCAAAAGAGGGTTTAATTTGTGTGTTTAGTTATTTTACGCATCATCCACAGCATCAGATGAAGGAGGAGTTGCTGTTGCAATACTTCTACGAGGGTCTCCTACCTCTACAACGTCAAATGCTTGATGCTTCGGCGGGGGGAGCATTGGTGGACAAAACACCCATGGCTGCCAAGATCTTGATCTCTAATCGAGCGTTGAACGCTCAACAATACGAGGGAGTAGGCCAAAGAGGACCCCCACGGCACCAAGTACATGAGGTAAGTTCAACTTCCGATCTTCATTCACAATTGGCTAATCTTACTTCTCTTGTGTCTCAGATGGCCGAGGGCATGAAGATGCAAGAACCAATTGTATGTGGCGTATGTTCCATCCAAGGACATGTCTCTGAAAAGTGTCCACAGTTGATTGAAAATGGTGGATGGGAAAGCGCCCATGCAATTGGGTTTCAAGGTCAAAACCAACCAATGAACGATCCATATTCAAACACATATAATCCCGGTTGGAGAGACCACCCAAATTTCAAGTGGAGGGAGCCCCAACAACCTCAAAACCAAGGAGGTTTTAGGCAACAACCCCCGGGGTTCTTTCCCAAAACCTACGGCCCACCCCAAAATCAAGCCCAATCCGGCCCAAGTGCCTCAGGTACGTCTCTTGACAATGATGCACTTCTTAAGATACTAACTAAGTTGTCTAATGGGCAGGAAGATCAAGCTAAGGCTATGCAAAGCCAAGACAAAAGGGTGGATCAACTTGAGAAACAAATTGGGCAGATTGCCGAGTTTGTAGGTAAGTTCCTAGATCCCGGACAACTTCCTAGTTCTACCATTCCAAATCCAAAGGGCGGGTTCGAAAGTGCAAAAGCCATATTGTTGAGAAGTGGAAAAGAAGTTGGGACAGGTCCTACACCACCAAAATCAGGTCTCAAAGAGGATGAAAACTTGCAAATTGAAGAGGAAGAAGCAAGCTTGCCCACGGCAAGGGTGGTTCCACCTTTGCCGCAAGCTTCTAGTACCCCAAATCTGCCAAAATTGTCCAACAAGGGTAAGCGTGTGTCAAATTCGGTTCCTACTAATGTTTTTCCTTCGAATGTTCCTTTTCCTAGTAGGTTTATGCAAACAAAGAAGGAGGAAGCTGAAAAGGACATCCTTGAGACATTTAGGAAAGTTCAAGTAAACATACCTTTGTTGGATGCAATCAAGCAAGTTCCGAGGTACGCCAAGTTTTTGAAGGAGTTGTGCACCACTAGGAAGAGGATGTCGACTAAGGAAGTGGTAAAGGTAGGTGAGAATGTGTCCGCTATCTTGCAACGCAAACTACCCCCCAAATGCAAAGATCCGGGTAGTTTTACCATTCCTTGTGTCATTGGTAACACTAGATTTGAATCTGCCATGCTTGATTTAGGTGCTTCTATAAATGTTATGCCATATTCCATTTATGCATCTATGAACTTAGGAGCGTTGAAAAATGATGGTGTAATAATACAATTGGCCGATAGATCTAACGCCTATCCAAAGGGAGTTTTGGAAGATGTTCTTGTGCAGGTTAATCATTTAGTCTTCCCAGCGGATTTCTATGTCCTCGAAATGGATGAATTGGACCATGCTCCTTCGCTGCCCATCCTCCTTGGAAGGCCATTCATGAAAACGGCCCGGACGAAGATTGACGTGTATAGTGGAACTTTGTCCATGGAATTTGATGGGGAAGTTGTTAATTTTAATCTTTCTGATTCCATTAAGTACCCTAGTGAGGACCATTCATGTTTCTCTATTTATATAATTGACTCTTTGGCGCAGGGATATCTCGAAGATTTGAATGACGATGCGCTTGAAAACGTCATTACAAGAGGCATGGAATTCAAAACTAAGGGGGCAGATTCTAGGGTAACCCACGGCATACATGAATCATCCCATGCCGTTCCTCCTAGTGAGGAAATTATTGGGTTGGTTGCTGCCCTTGATTCATTGCCTACACATGATGGTAAGTATACTAACCGTGAGTCCATTTCCATTTCGACTAACAAATTGCTTCCATCCGTAATTCAGGCACCTATCCTTGAACTCAAGCCTTTGCCAAGCCATTTGAAGTACATTTTCTTGGGAGAAAATGAAACACTACCTGCCATCATTTCCTCCTCCCTCACGGCACAAGAGGAGGAGAAATTGCTTCGAGTTTTGAAAGAGTTCAAATCTGTCCTAGGTTGGACATTGGCCGATATCAAAGGTATAAGCCCTACGACTTGTATGCATCACATATTTCTTGAGGAGGGGGCCAAACCAACTAGAGAGGCTCAACGCCGTCTTAACCCTCCAATGATGGAAGTTGTGAAAAATGAGATAATTAAACTTCTAGATTGTGGGGTGATTTATCCCATCTCCGATAGTCGTTGGGTTTCACCTATCCAATGTGTGCCTAAGAAATCCGGAGTGACAGTTGTGGAAAATGCCGAGAATGAGCTTGTACCCATGAGGATTCAAACCGGTTGGCGTGTGTGCATTGATTATAGGAAGATAAACGCCACCACAAGGAAGGATCACTTCCCTTTGCCGTTTCTAGACCAAATGTTGGAAAGGTTAGCCGGTCATTCCTTTTATTGTTTTCTTGATGGATATTAAGGTTATAACCAAATTGTCATTGCCCCGGATGATTAAGAAAAGACCACTTTTACTTGTCCCTTTGGAACGTTTGCATATCGACGCATGCCATTTGGCTTGTGCAATGCTCCTGCCACGTTTCAAAGGTGTATGGTAAGCATATTTTCTGATTATGTTGAAAAGATTATTGAGATATTCATGGATGATTTTAGTGTGTTTGGTGATTCATTTGACAAATGCTTGGATAATCTCACTTTAATCTTGAAACGTTGTGTTGAAACAAACCTTGTGTTGAATTGGGAAAAGTGTCACTTTATGGTTAAACAAGGTATTGTTTTGGGTCATATAATTTCTGAAAAAGGAATTGAAGTTGATAAGTCTAAAGTAGATCTTGTACGATACTTACCCTCTCCTACTTCGGTTAGAGAGGTTCGTTCGTTTCTTGGTCATGCAGGATTCTATAGAAGATTTATCAAAGACTTTTCCAAGATTGCACAACCCCTATGCTGCCTCCTCCAAAAGGATGTGTCTTTTGAGTTCAACGAGGCATGTGAGAAGGCGTTCAAGCATCTCAAGGAGCTACTTACCACGGCACCCATCATCACTCCCCCGGATTGGTCCATTCCATTTGAATTGATGTGTGATGCCTCGGATTATGCACTTGGGGCTGTTTTGGGTCAAAGAAAAAATAAACATTCCCATGTTATTTATTATGCTTCACGCACTCTAAATGATGCTCAATTGAATTATTCTACAACCGAAAAAGAACTTTTGGCGGTTGTATTTGCTTTAGATAAATTTAGATCATATCTAATTGGTACTAAAGTAATTTTTTTCACTGACCATGCAGCCTTGAAGTATCTTTTCACCAAAAAAGAGGCTAAACCAAGGCTCATTCGTTGGATGCTCATACTTCAAGAGTTCGACATTGAAATTAGGGACAAGAAAGGTTGTGAAAACGTGGTGGCTGACCACTTGAGCAGATTGGTGCGTGAAGAAGAGTCCCTCCCCATTTCTGAGACATTTCCGGATGAACAACTTCTGTCCATTAAGGTAAGTACCCCTTGGTATGCCGATTTGGTCAATTTCTTGGTGTCTAAGCAAGTTCCAAATACTCTAAGCAAGGTTCAACGTGATAAATTGAAACATGATGCAAGATTTTATGTGTGGGATGATCCATATCTATGGAAATATTGCCCAGATCAGATTGTTAGAAGATGTGTGCCAAATTCTGATTTTAATTCAATTCTAGCATTTTGTCATTCTTATGCATGTGGAGGCCATTTTGGCACCCAAAGAACAGCCCTCAAAGTGTTAGAATCTGGTTTTTATTGGCCTACATTGTTCAAAGATGCTAGAATGTTTTGCTTAACATGTGATAGATGTCAAAGAACAGGTTCCATTGGTGCAAAAGACCAAATGCCGCAAACACCCATCTTCAATGTTGAAATTTTTGATGTTTGGGGTATTGATTTCATGGGTCCTTTTCCTTCTTCGTTTGGTTTCACTTATATTTTACTTGCGGTTGATTATGTTTCTAAATGGGTAGAAGCAAAAGCTACCCGTACTAACGATGCTAGAGTGGTTTCAGATTTTATCAAGACTAACATTTTCTCTAGATTTGGGATGCCGCGAGTGTTTATAAGTGATGGAGGCTCACATTTCTGCAATCGGACCATTGAGGCACTCTTTAAGAAGTACAATGTCAAGCATAAGGTTTCAACACCTTATCACCCTCAAACAAGTGGCCAAGCAGAAGTTTCGAATAGAGAAATCAAGCAAATCTTGGAGAAGACCGTGGGGCCTAACCGGAAAGATTGGAGCATGCGTTTAGACGATGCACTATGGGCGTATCGCACTGCCTACAAGACACCCCTAGGGATGTCTCCATTTCGGCTAGTTTATGGCAAGCCTTGTCACTTACCCGTTATGGCAAGCCTTGTCACTTACCCGTGGAACTAGAGCACAAGGCACATTGGGCCGTGAAAACATTCAATTTGGACTTAGATGCTGCTGGAATGCATCGAAAGCTCCAATTGAATGAGCTTGAGGAGCTAAGGAATGAAGCATATGAGAATGCCCGCATCTACAAGGAGAAAACAAAGGCGTTTCATGACAAGATGATTCGTGGCAAAACCTTTTCAATTGGGCAGAAAGTTTTACTTTTTAATTCTCGCTTACGTTTATTTCCTGGTAAGTTACGTTCTAAGTGGATTGGACCTTTTGTTGTTATTAATGTTTTTCCACATGGTGCAGTTCAAGTCCAAAGCTTAAGGAATGGAGTGGAATTCAAGGTTAACGGACATCGATTGAAGCCATACTATGAGAGTGCCGTGGGGCAGGTTGTGGAGGAGCTCCCACTCCATGCCGTGGGCTCCAATGGGGCATGATTGTGTTCTTCGTCCGGCTTCAAGACGTTAAAGAAAGCGCTACTTGGGAGGCAACCCATGCAATTCAACAAAGGAAGACCAAGGAATCACTCCAATTCCAGATTTGCGTTCCTAAACTCTTATCTTTGTTGTTTCTTTCGAATCTGCCTATTTAGTTGTTTTAGTTGCTGTTTGTGTGTGTCCTTTTGTTTGGTGTGATTTTATGCTTGAAACATTGAGGACAATGTTTGATTTAAGTGTGGGGGGGTAACCAAAGTGTTTTGATGCAAATTCGTGGGATTTTATCACCCATATTTTCAAGTGTTGTTCCTTGCTGTTTTTAAGTGTTTTTAAGCAGTTTTGGTGTGTTTTAGTGTGTTTTGACTTAAAAATCCGAAAATCATATAAAAATTTGAAAACAAAGTGTTTTGAAAAGCCTAAAAATAGTGTTTTGAGTCTTTTTGTGTGTTTGTGTCTTAGGGTACCTTCCAACACAATGATGAGGATTCGGTTTGTAATTGCATGACTGTTAAAGAGAGTGATTAACATGGATGAAAGTTTGATTTACTCTTTGTTTATGCTTGGTTGTGGTTATAACTTATGAATTCACATGCAATCATAAAGAAAAAATCAGTTTTTGTAACATGCTTGAAGGAAGGAACTCAAACAAACGCTACAACCTTGTGAGACTTGAGCTTAAACGTTTATTTGGAGAGTTAAAATCTGTGCATTATTGTTTTCTAAGTCGTTGCATGATCTCATTATTCCTTGCTTGGTTACTACTTAGAAGGCGTTTCATCATTTAGTTCCAAATGCTAGAACTCATGCCCATTTCATTCAAAGCATGTTATTGATTTGCATAACACATATTCAAGATAAAGTTGTGTAGTGACCACCACCATAACCAAAAAGCCGTAAATCCCCTATGTCATTATGTTTTGTAGGTTTTAACCCCATTGAGCCTTGTTTAGCCTTTTCTTTGTTAACCCACGTTATACTCACCTAGCCTAGATGAGGACCATCCATACCCTTGTTCTTGAAGCATAGTAAAGCATGATTCAAATTGAATTCCTTTTGATTAATGTATGGCAGAAAACAAGTGTGGGGGAAGTGTTTCTCATGTGAGTTAGTGTGCCATAGGCACGAGTAGAAAAAGAAAAAGAAAAAAAAAATTCGTGGAAAATAAAAAGAAAAAAAGAAAAGTTGTGAAAAGAGTGAAAAAGAGTTGAAAAATATGTGAAAAAGAGTCCTCAAGTGTTGTTTGTTGAAGAAATGGTCCAAAACATTGAATTCGGCCCTAAGAGTTGTTTAAATCTTCCATTTGTGTTTAAAAGTTGATTTCTACAAACTAAGTGAATTCTAAGCTTCAATTTCATTACTTTGCTTGCTATTGCTTTAAGAACGTTTGTTATCCCTATCCTTCCTTTGTTAACCAATACCCCAAGCCCCGTTACAACCCTTGACTCTATCTTGAGTGTTGTGCATTTCAATTTGTGGAGTTTGAAATTGGTTTGAGCATATGGTGGCACTGGTTCTCGCATCTAAGTGGTAGCATTCTATTCATGAGATCATATCTAAACATGCTTAATAACTCCAGAAAATGCTTTCTTTGTGATACATATATGTGAGCGTTCGTTTTCATATCTACATCAATCTTCTCACATATAACTAGTATAGGGTGTGTAGTTAGAAAATCTGAGTGAAAATTGAGTGCATATCTTGTAAGGAATTGAGTGAATTCTCTAAGGCATGTTACTACATTCAAAACATTGTTTTAATTGATAAATTGCGAACAAGTAAAGTAGTGACTATGATTAAGTATGTGCTTAAGTGTAGAGATGACTCAAATCTGTGGGGATAACGATTTTTAACATGTCATGTTCATTGGAAATCCCTGAGACAATTGTTGGAAGGTTTAGGTTGTGTTTTGTTTGTTTTGTTTCATTTTATTTCTTTGTTTTGCTCGAGGACTAGCAAAAGCTAAGTGTGGGGGAATTTGATAGGAGCATTTTTATGCGACTTAATTGGCTTGTTCTCATGCATTTATGTTGTTTTTCCTTAGATAGTTTAGTGTTTAAAGTCATTTTCGTGCAATTTCAGGTTTTATGGTCAAAGTATGCAAAAAGGTGCATTTTGGAGCTTTTAGGAGCAAAAAATGGGCTTGGAATGGATTGCATATGCATGGAGCAAGGAGAATGGAGGAAATTGAAGATCAAATGAGGCTAGAAAGGTGTTAGAAGACATAAGAAATCAGTTTGGAAGCTTCGAAGACAAAGAAAGACAGAAATTGAAGCATCCCTACAAAGGTGGCGCCTTGTCCCCTTTGTGTTCCCTCCTTGTCTCCCTTGTTGCAACAAATCCCCTTGCTATGTTTCCCTATCCTTAAACCATGTAAAAACCTTTCCTTTTCCCCTTAGGACTTTGAAAAACCCTTTCCCTTAGTCCTTAGGATTTAGCCGCACCTTTCCCACCAAGTTCCTTACCTTGCCGCACAAGGAATCACTTCCCCTTTAAGTTTTAGGACATCAAACCTTTCCGAAAACCTTTCCTACATCACAGCCGCATTCCCTTGACCTTTCCTCTTCCTTGCCGTGCAAGGGAGAGTGAATCTTTCCTATTTTCTAAATTTAAACACATTCCTTTTGTGTTTCATACCTTAGCCGCACCTTTTAGCTAATTTCCCTTAAGTTTCTGATTTTGTTTCCTAATTCTAGAAACCTTAGACTTAATTTCTGTTTACCTAAATAAGTTAGGGTTTTTAATTCCTGAAATCCCTTTAAATAAACTCTCTTTGGCAGCCACAAACAAGCCATTCACGCCAGAAATCATCCACCCCTCCTAAACACATCCATACTTCACCATTCACCCTAGTTTCTGCCTAAAAACATCCCTAGCAGCCCCATACATTCATCCTAACCCTCAATCCATACTTCTACACCATCCATAATCCCCAAAACCCAACCACTTGTGCGTTGCAGCAAGGAGAAAGAAGGAAGGACTCTTGGATGCTCAAGCTTCATCGTTGGTGCATTCTAGGTGTAATTCGTTTTATGATTTCAATGTTTAATTTCTTTTCCTTTCGTTTTGCTATGAACATGAGTGGCTAAACCCTTATTGGTTAGGGGTGATTTCGAAGCCATGACTATGTGTGCAATTTGATTTGATAAATTCCAGTTATGAATTCTTGAATCGTGAATGTAATTGGCTTAACTGTGCGAGTAATAACTTATTTGTGTTTGTTAATTAGGGGTCGACACTTAATTGGCTTGCATGAATATGAGGCTAGAATATAAGGTTGTTTCACATAATCGTCACACACTTATATTCATATGTAGTGAAGGTCGCTAGTCATGATCGCGTTAAGTTCAATTCCTAGCATGAGTGACATGATGTCATAGTTGCAAGTGCTTTGTCAATGCTTATAGTTTTCATTGAACGTAATGATCTTTGATTGTATCTTTATTATGATGTCATGTAGGGAACTTTTGAGGAATGCTTCGGGTTGTCGAATGATGTCATCCAATCCGATAACACAAGGAAAACTTGAGAATTAACTAGTGATGTCACGGTTAATTTGGGGCATTGTCATTCATAATTCAATGAAGGAATAACTGGAAATCGAGCCGTTTGCATAATTGTCATGTGTGGAGAAAGAGCCTCTAACTAATCCATCATCCATTTAAAACCCCAAAATCGTTTTCAAATCTGTTTTTACTTTGCAATCTGTTTTGTTAAGTTTATTTTTGTCCAAATCAAATCCCCATTTATTTTGAAGTCCTAAATTAGTTAGAAAGTGTTTTGGTTTATGTTTTTAAGTGTTTTGGTACAAGTTAAAACCCAAATTCGTCCAATTTGGTGCTTTGTGCTCAAAACTGCCCAGAAAGTGTTTTTAAGGCAGTTTTGAGGCTTTTGGTTGCTGTTTTGAGTTTTTGGTTTGTTTTAGTGTTTTAAAACTTTAGTTTTGCATTCTTTGAATCTAATTTAGTGTTTTAAACTTTGTTTTTACGTTTCTAAGTCAGTTTTCAAGTGTTTAGCAATCCCTCCTAATCCCCGGTCCATAATGATCCCTACTTACATACTTTACTACAATTGTCAAAAGAGGGTTTAATTTGTGTGTTTAGTTATTTTACGCATCATACCTCAAACAAGAAACAAGAACAATGTAAGAATCTGGAACGAATTAAAACAACTGAAATAAAACAATCCAAGGGATTAGCAACTTTGCTAATCCCCGGCAACGGCGCCAAAATTTGATGTGAAAATTATGTTGACACACAAATTAAACCCTATTTGTGACAATTGTAGTAATGATGTAAGTAGGGATCGTTCTAACCGGGGATTAACTAGGGGTACTAATCACTTGAAAACTGAATTAGAAACGTAAAAACAAAGTTTAAAACACTAGTTTAGACTCAAAGAATGCAAAACTAACGTTTAAAATACTAAAACAAACCAAAAACTCAAAACAGCAACCAAAAGACTCAAAACTGCCTTAAAAACACTTTCTGGGCAGTTTTGAACACAAAACACCAAATTGGACGAATTTGGGTTTTAACTTGTACCAAAACACTTAAAAACATAAACCAACACACTCTCTAACTAATCTAGGACTTCAAAATAAATGGGGATTTGATTTGGACGAAAATAAACTAAATGGACAGATTGTAAGACAAAATTGTGATGAATCAATGGATGATGGAATAGCTAAGGGGTTCTTCTCCACACATGAAATATATGCAACCTAAATCGATTTCCAGTTATCAATTTAATAAGTTATGAACATCGACACTCCAAGTTAATTAGGTCCGCTTAAATTAACCTTCAGATTTCCCTAGAATCATTGAATTGGATGAATATGCATCGCAAACAAATTATTCCTAACAAGTTCTCTATATGAACAGCATGATAAAGACACAAGTTAGAATCATTACGTTCTTTGGAAATCATAAGCATCGACAAGGCATTCGTAACTATGAAAAGCATGATACTCTTGCCAGGAATCTACTTAACACGATCGTGACTAGCGACCTTCACTACTTACGAATATAAATTCATAACGATTAGGTGAAACAAACTTATATCCTAGCATCAAATTCAAGCATGCAAATTAAGCGTGCACTCTCAATCAACATACAAGAATAAGTTCTAAATCAAACGGTTGAGCAAATTGTATTCACGACTTATGCAACGATAACTGAAAGTAATCAACTTATTTCACATATATAATCATGGTTTTGAATCCACCCTTAGCCAAAACGAATTTAGCCAATCATACTTAAAGCAAAACGAAGATTACATGAATTAGACATTGAAATATAAGATAGAAAACACCTAAAATCATTCAACAACTCAGAATGAAGAGCCAAACAATCGTAGCGAATCTGTCCCCTTCCTTGCTTGCGACAGATTGGGTTGTGAAGATCCCTGGGCTGGTTTGATGATGTAGAAAGGAATTTGGGGGTTGTAGAGGCACGACAAGGGTTGTAGGGTGAGTGTGGAAGAGTGTTTGATGGTTGGAAGGTGGTGGAGAACTTGGCAAAGAGGGTGGAAGAAGGTGGAGCGGCTGCTTGTATTTTCTAGGCGCTAGAATGGTGTTTTTGGGGTGTTTTGCTGCCTAGGGTGTGTATGGACGAATTTCTATAATGAATGATGGTAGAATGATGTCTAGGGTTGCGGCAAAGGTGTTTCTGAATTGTATGAAGGGTGGTGACGAATTCAGGCTTTAAAACATCTATTTATAGGCTAGGGTTTCCACAAAATCTGATGGGAAAGGGTCAGGGTTTTGGAGATAAAAGGCTTGGCCCATCCAAGGGAGAAAATAACTAGGGTTTTATGCAGATTTTTAGGCTTCTAGAACATTAGGTGCGGCACAAACCCTAGAAAAATTAGGTTAGGCAATGGGCTAGGGTTTAGGTGCGGCAAAGGGTGAAAATCCACAAGGAATTAGGGTTTTGGCCCACTTAGTTTTAGAAAGGGATTTGTATAACCCAAATCCACAAGAAAAGGGCCTACCAAGTCAGAATCCAAGGGGGATTGGGCAAGGAAGGTGCGGCCCAAGTCTAAGAGGGTAAGGATAGGTCATCTAAAAGCCCAAAGCCAATAATAGAAACTCTCAAAAATGGAAACCTCCAAGAATAGAAACTTCCAACTTTAGAAACTTTGGTTTCCAATTCTGAATTCTTTGTTCTTCACTTTCATTTCTTCATTTCTTAAGCTCCTTTGACCTTCAAACTCGTCCATTCCTTGTGCTCCATAAGCATACACAACATTCCAGCTCAATTTTGCTCTAAAATGCTCCATTTCGCACTTCTTTGCATACTTTGTCTCTAAACCTGAAATTGCACGAAAATGACTTTAAACACTAAAATAACTAAAGAAAAACAACATAAATGCATAAGAACAACCCAACTAAGTAGAATAAATATGCTCCTATCACCTAAAACAATAAAAAACACAAACAAAACAGATTTGAAACACTTTGAAACAAGAAACTAAAAGGGGGGTTGTGATTTGGATGAAGTTGAAACAAACAAACAAGTATGAAAGACTAGACAGATTGTAAAACGAATTTGAGAAATAAGATGATGGATGAGATAGCTAGAGGCTTTTTCTCCACACATGACATGTATGCAAAAAACTCTATTTCCAGTTACTACTTCATTGAATTATAAACGACAATGCCCCAAATTAACCGTGACATCACTAGTTAACCCTTAGATTTTCCTTGTATTATTGGATTGGATGACATCATTCGACAACCCAAAACATTCTTCAAAAGTTCTCTACATGACATCATAATAGAGATACAATCAAAGATCATTACGTTTAATGAAAATCATAAGGATTGACAAAGCACTTGCAACTATGACATCATGTTACTCATGCTAGAATTAAACTTAACGCGATCGTTTATAAGCGACCTCCACTACTTATGAATATAAGTTTGTAACGATTATGTGAAACTTTTTTATATTCTAGCATCGGATTTATGCATGCCAATTAAGTGTCGACCCTTAATCAACAAATACAAATAAGTTATCAATCAAATAGTTAAGCCAATTGCATTTACGATTCAAGAGTTCATAACTGGAATTTATCAAATCATATTACACACATAATCATGGCTTTTAAATGACCCCTCGCCAAGAGGGGTTTAGCCACTCATATTCACAACAAAACAAAAGAAAATGAATTTA